>JASDFA010000018.1:125470000-126720000 GCA_035772735.1 Datura wrightii
TTCAACAAAAAATTGAGCTAAAACATTGAAAATGAGGAGTAGAGGCCTAGGGAGTTCTTCTTTCGCTCTTTTACTTCATGCTCTATGGATTTAGCACTGGGGATAGTGTGACTAATTAAGTGTCAGGTGGGAGAAGTGAACTTTATATTACCATGTATGCCTTAATTGATAAATTTGCACATGGTAGGCCTAGTTTCTTTATGGGAGTTATGATTTATCATGCATGATTGTTGGTTTGTAGCATTTTTTTCGTTTTATTTTATTTTGGGTTCCTCCGATTTTTTTTTTTGGTACTTTTCCAATGGATAGTCCCTTAGAATCGACTAGAGGTTCTAGATTTTTAAATTATTTTTATTTTTTTAGTCATTGAGTCATGACGTTGCCATATGATGGATGGATGACGACTATCTTAAGGGTAAATTAGTCATTAGGAAGAACAAAAACTTGGATCCTATGAATGCTAGCTGCTTCACTTTAAGTATCATTGAGACTTTATTAAAGTTACTCAAAAATGCATGAAAAAGGTATAAACACTTAGTCTTCTGGAAACTTGACTCTTGTTCTTGAAAAATTGGGCTTAATTATGTTATGAATGCAATATGAATATATGTTTTTATGTGATTTTGATTACCATTGTTAAACCATTTTGTGCCAATATGTGAGGAATTTTTTATATACTCTATGCTTGCAAATTGATGTCTAGAACTTGCTCGGTGTGTGTGCAAAGTAAAATAAGAATGATGGATTTAGGAAGTGATATAGGCATTACTTTGATAGCCTTATTTTTATCCTATGTTATCTACTTTTATTGTAATTGTCCAAGTTAGCCATGTTGAGCCTTAGCCTATTCTTTTGATAGCCATATTACAAGCTTAATCCCGTTTTATTCTATTGACTTGTATTTGATCCAAATGACTCCTAGATCATTTTAATGAAAATTTTTTTTGTATGAAAGGATCATGATTGGAAAAGTGAAGGGAAAAGCTAAAAGAGTGTGGATATTAGAAGAAAAGAAAAATGTGAAATTTTCCTAAACAAGTAGGGTGATTGTTAGTGGGAAAACAAAAAGAAGAAAGACCTTTGAAAAATTGAAGATGAAAAAAATGAGTGAATGAGCTCAATGATTAAAAGAAAATTTTCCACTAGTCGCCTAAGTTGAAAATTAAAAAATAAAAGGAGGTATAAGGAGAAAATTTTGAAAATTGAAGAATGAGCTTAAAAATCAAAATATTGTGAAGTATTAAAGTACTTAGGGAGGTTAGTCACTATCTTGGCCAAATATTTCTTACCCGTCCCTTGGCCTACATTACAATCAAATTTAAGTCCTAATAGATCCTAGATTCAAAATTCTATATTGGTGGCGTATTACACTAAGAGCAAGCCTATGGGTCGTCCTTTGCATGTATGTTGAGTTCTTTAGGAGAGTGATCAAAAATTATTTATTTATGCCCAAGTTTATATTGACTTATATCTTGTGTGAGAAAAAGGCATCTCTCCAAATTGTGAGGGGTACAATGGTAATACTTTGGTAAATCTTGATTGCTAAATTTTATATAATTCATGCTGGCCCAAAATATGTCTTGAAGAGTTAGTTTTTGAGAGCTAAGTGATTTCGAACTTTGACATTTTAATTTTGATCCTATATGCATGCGAGTGAATTGTTTAAGCTTCATTGATTTGTCTCGTGATCCTAAGTGTAAGTAGACCTGTTCGTAGGATGAATTTTGCGCTTAAATTTGAGAAGGAAAGTAGTAGATTGCTCGAGGATGAACAATAGTTTAAGTGTGGGTTATTGATGAAGGGCGTATTTACGCACTTCATAGACATATTTTGCCCGTACTTTACTATGTTTTGTGAATGAATTATGTGTGTTTGCATGTGTTTATGTTATATATTTGTGAAATTAGCTAACACGTGTGATTAGATATTTTCAGGGCTAAAAATGATGGATTTGAACGTATTTGAGGCATTTTGATCAAATGTGAAGAAGATAGAATGAATGATGCAAGGATTGAAGTTAGCACTAGGATGGCACACAACTACACGAGGCAGCAACACACAGCCACGCGAGGCCAGGCGCGACGCTACAACTGCAATGGCGCATGGTCAGGCATGAGGCGTCAGTCTCCCCGTGCGATGGAGAGTGCGACGTGGGCCTTTCTCCTGCGCGTTGGCAAACACGAAACGGCCCAACTCTTTCACGTTGGTAGGCACGACACAGGCCATTTCCTTTGCGTTGGCAGGGGCGACGCGGGGCAGGTTAGGCATTGTGGCATGGGTAACGCGGCAAGGGTGGTAAACAGCCAAAAATGGATCTCCCACTTCAAATAGGAAAAGGAACTTTAAGTCCCAAGTCAAATTCATCAAGGAACAAGGAAAGCATAAATCTACTACTATAAATACCCTTTTATTTCATATAATAGCCAAGTTAGAAAAGTTTGAAAGTAGAAAAGTCTTGAAGCCTTGAAGTCTTGAAGTTTTAAAGTTTTTCAAGTTTATAATAAGGTTTAGAAGACATACTTTGAGACATGATTTTAACATTGTTCTTCCAAAAATTTTCATTAATCAAGTGAAGATTCTTCCAATCATCATTGTAACAATTAATTTGTGTCTATATCCATGAATTCTATTAATTTACATATAAACATGATAGTCTAAAACCACCACAACTAGGGCTGTGGGAACCATGGTAAAATAACGAACTAGGGTTTGCACGACGTGATTCTAAACCAATACTAAATGGTTTTATGTTATTCTGATCATGATTAAACATTTTTAAACGATGTGCAACATTAGGACATGCCTGAATTCTTTACTTGCTTAAGCCTAGAGAGGTAGAGATTAGAAAATGAGAATTACAACAAAGCCTTGGTCTTGATGATCATTGTATTTACTTGAGTTGTGGATGCTAGATAGTTACATTTGGAACAAATTGATAACGGTTAAATTAAAATTGCTCATGAGACTTGACCCGGTAATTTAGTATAGTTATCCATAGGGATGAACCAGTCGTTTGGATAAACATATGTTATCAGTTCTACAAGTAAAATATTGGGATATATCACTAGTGTAAAACCCGAAGTAGTTAAGCATCCATGAGGAACACTTATCCTAGTTAATTGCATTAATTTGGAAACAACCATCAATTTCTCAACATTATCACTTATTAATTTTACAATTTCCCCCTCTTAGGAAATAATTGACTAAAAAGATTAAGCACTAGTGTTCTTCTACATCCTTCCATATTCCCTATGGGATCGACCCCAACCTCTAGTTGGGTTCTTTATTGACAACAACCACTTCATACTTCGGTGGGAGGTATTGTTTGAGCGTTATCAGCCAGCATCTGGATTGCTCGTCTGAACTCAACTGAGGAAACATGATCATTGAGGGGCTGCTAGAGCTGGTGAGGAAGGTTGGTTAGCGTTGTCGGCCTTTCTTCCGTTTTTGAGTCTTGGAGGAATGGTTTCACTGAAATAAAATAGAGCACAAGTAGGAAAATACTTCTGGAATTGAACTTCAACGCACAGTATGAACAAAAGGGAGTTTTCCTAATGATGTCTCGTAGCCTTCCCATCATAAGTGTGGCGCGCTTCACACCCATAAAAAGGATTCTACTTGACGTGGCTTTAAGACATTCTAGGATACTCTAAATCTAGTGCTCTAATACCAAGTTTGTCACGATCCGAGTCTATACCCTGCACGAGACTGTCACGCCCCACCTTGGGAGACATGACTGGCACCTGGTGCCCTACTAGGACCTGAACTGCTGAGCTGACTGAGCCTAAGCACCTCTGGTGCAGGGCCGACTCTAACTCTAGAATCAAGAAAACAACGGGCTATATAGCAGCTGTAAAAACAACCCCCAGCCAACAAGGCCTATAGCCAGCTATGAAAATAAACAGCTAACCAGAGACAAACAATCAAAAGGAGTCCTATGCGGGCCGACAAGGCCACCATGATATCTAGTTACAACTGGAAAGTAAAATCAAATGCTAAATTGAACTATGACTGACAAGGCCGCCAATCAACAGCTAAACAAGGACCCACATGACCAACACATATAATCTAAAACACATATGGGCCCCACACGACCGATATTATCTAACCACAGGGAAGTACACAATCTGCAAGCCTCTAGGAGTAATAAGATTGTCGAGACAGGGCCCTGAACTACCCATATTGTACAAACAAAAGGAATAAACCTCTATCACACAAGCTCCGGAAGAAGGGAGCTGACGGTTCTGTACGGTTGACAGGAACTACGAGGAACCTGCTCCTCGTCTATCTGTACCTGCAGGAAAGTAATTCAGCACCCCAAAAGAGAGCGTCAGTACCACAGGTACTGAATATGTAAGGTAGTAACTTTAAATAACTGAAAGTAAGGAAATAGAACTGATAATGACTGAAGTAAAGGAAATAGACTAAAGATAACTGAGGTAGTGAAATAAGGACTAAACATAACTGTAATAAGGAGGGTAAGGGTCATACCTGACAAGCGAGGCGTCTTACTGTCTAACTATCAGTAACTAAAGCAACATAAACCTTACATCGCCCCCATAAGCCGGAAGGTACAATCAGCACAGAATAACCCACTTGGGCCCCGATTAGCCCTAATAAGTACACCTCAATATATATACCCCTATCCAGGTCATACTGAGTCAACTACCAGCTATAAGCGTCCTGCCGATTCCCTAGGTCTGCAACTGGGCCTGTTCAGCCCCTGACTGTAGTTGTGTCTTAGTCAAGAGGACTCATGATATCTACACCCCAGGCATAAACGCTCGGTAGGGGTGTGTATAAGGCCAACCACGGCATATGGGGATCTGGATCCCCATCTTCGTCCCTTGCGGACGGCATGCCGCTTCGTAGAGCGACATATCCTCGCCCCTAGAGGGCGGCGACACAGCTATTAACCCTGGGGTGGTCACGAAAGCTATACAAGTATAATCCAGCCTAAAACAATACAATTTACGAGTCTCAACTGACAACAACAACTAGATATGATAACATACTCCTATCATGCTTTACTGGGATTCATACTGGACTACTATGCTGATGAAACTAACTTGCCAAAAGAAAATACCTTAACATACCTCGTTCGCTGTTTAACAATTAACTGGTGAGTTTCGGCTATTTTTCAACTACCCTTTTTAACTGTAATCATATTAACGGAAGAATAGGGCTACTTCATTACTATATTCGAAGAAAACAATAACTTATTTATATATATACTAACTATACTTCAACTTATCAAAAGACAATCAAAAACTCGTAATTTCTCAAGAATCTAGAAGGGATAAATACTTACTTTAGGCACGTGATCGTATTGCCACTAGTTTGGAACAATTCCATCAAATTAAGCTCGGTGGGATGACGATTCACTAGGCATATTTTACGAAAATAACTCCACAGCGATGCTCTCTGCAGCCTTATACTTCACTACCCAGAGTTAATTTAGATTTGGACGGCGTTTAGCATCGTAATCGGATGATTTCCAAATGTTTTCCTCAGTTTCCCTCTGTTCTGGCCATGAATATGTGAATAATGATCTAACTTATAAGTGTGAGGCCTTTATATACTTGAGGCGGCAGACAAGGCAACGTGGAACTCTGGCAGTCGTGCTGATTCTACTCCCTTCCACTTTGGGTAACGCGGAGGGGGATGCTCCATTCCACTTTGCCCCTATGGGAAACTTCGTTTGGCCTCCTCCCGTGAAATCCTGACTTTGCACTCATTCGGTCTTTCCCCGGGCCCTTTCATTGTACGTATGGCACTCTAAAACTCCTAACCAACATACGAATAGGCCAACTAAAAGTTAGAAACTTATGGGGTGTAACAAAGACACGATACTTGGAGTCACAAGTAACCCCAAGCCAACCCATGGTCTGTCATAGCACTAGTAATCTGAGTAATCATAGCGGAATCTTATATAATAAAACCATTTTAGAAAAACTAAATAATAAAAGTTTATACATATAAAAAGCAAGATTGAAAGTCTGAATCTATGTTTGAAAGCCATCTACAAAAGATGAGTTGCTGGGACAAGCCCCCAGCTAACTCTAAAATCTAACTGAATGAAAATAATGGGAAAAGTAAATATCGTCCTCGAAAGATGAGGACTCACCACTGCTACTAATGATATCACCTTAAGAAGATCTACTAACGGTGCTGAGGCTAAGAACCTACACCTGTATCATGATACGATACAACATAGAATTTATGAGTCAGTAGTTTGAATGTACTAAGTAAGTGGGAGAAAATATGACATAAAGGTCAAATAACTGAACTATAATGACATGCAATGACCAATTGAAATACTAAAAATGAATAACTAAAATATAACTAGAATGGTCAAAAATGACCTTGATTAATGGTCATTAACATGCCCTAAATCTGAGATACTGATCAGAGCTAAATGTGCTAAACTGAGAAAATGGAAACTGTACTGACTAGTGGGAGTCTATAACCGACAAATAACCACGTGAGTGAGACGTGGAGTTCGATGTCTAAGACCCCTCGATAGGACCCAATATACCTTGCCAGGGTATAAAGACACGAATAGGGAGATCACAAGTCTGGGGCCATAAGGCCAATAAAATAACCTACGGTGGCAACGTAGTTCTGGGAACTTGGGTGCGTTGGAACCCGGTCAGCTTGGTGCTAAGTCCTACTCCCACTGGATAATCGTAGTCTGACTACTAAGCTGAAAACATGAAATTAAAGTCCAATACTAAATCACTGATACCTATCTGGAAGTACCTGAGAGTCTTATAGGGTCGAATTCTGTAACTAGTGTTCTAAGACTGGCCAAAGGGGCTTATCTAGAAGCGTCGTAACCGTCTAAATAACAAACTGAAACAGAAGCTGGTAGTTCTAAGACCGGTCAGAGCTGCTTATCTGGAAGCATCATAACCATCTAACGAACCAACTAAAGTCTGATAACTAATATCTAGGAGGCACCACTTACACCTCAAGAAAAGACTATAATCAAACTAATCAGCTGACATTTCTGAAAATACTGAGTGGGAAAGTATTCTGACTGAAACTGGACTAGCATGAACTGACTAAGATAATCAACTGATATTAACAAGATGGGAATCCCAACACTGATAGAATGAAGCAACATGAATAACTAATCACATATGCAAGACTCTAGTTTACTGCATTCCAAAGCTAGGGCTAAAACCATCTTTACAAGAACAACTATCAACATGATAACTACATAGTGGAATTTTAGTAACAATTAACATGAATAATATCCCACACAATATAGACAGAATCTGTTTGAAAATTCATTCACATTCGAAAACTCAGGGACTAGAATTGATAAGAATCGTAGATGGATTTTAGGGCACAAGGGAAGGACAATTACCTTGTTAAATTTCCACATTCCTAATGAAGAAATCCTAGAGAAAATCCCTTGAGAAACTAAGAAGAATTTCGAGTGCCCTAGCTCCTACTCTAAGTCTTTTTGAAAGAAGTTTTTACGAACTGATTCTCTGAGGGAATGAGAGGGGTGAAGTAATCACGATTACCCCTCGAAATTCCCTGAAAGTAACCCAAAATGAGGTAGTTTAGGGATTAAAAAGGTGTGGTATTACAAAAATATCCCTAGGGAAAAATCTAGAAAAAACTATCGATAGGGACCAACGGGTCACTTAACGGGTTGTTGGTTGAGACTATGACTCGTTGGGACCAGTTGTTGGTCTTGAGGCCTGGGTTCTGGGCTCACTGAAACTAGTGACAAGAGATACGACGACTCATTGGATGAACCAACGGGTCGTTAGTTGCTGTCCTGGCCACTAGAATAAAAGAAATTAGAAAGCCTGACAACAAGCAACACAATGACTCGTTGGTAGACCCAATGGGTCTTTGTGTCAAGTTGTTACATCCACTGGAGAAGTTATTAAAATCCCTGAACTTGACACCATGGATGGTCACAATGAATCGTTGTGTGATACAATGGGTCGTTGTTTCCAATTGATATCACTGAGGGAGGTTTTTGGAAATCCCATCTAACGACTCACACCATAAGTTTTTGTCTTACATGACGACTCGTTGATTGAGTCATGGGTTCCTAGAAAAGAGAGTTCTGAGATGGGGACCAACAAGTGACACGACGACTCTTTGTTTCTCACAACAGGTAGTTCCATGTCCCGTTGGTTCCCGAAGGACCAAATCAGGTCTGACCACAACTGAGACAATGGGTCGTTGGAGCTGACAACGGCTCATTGTCTCGGTCGTTCTGAGAAATTTTGTTCTGTTTTTTTTTGGATTTTTCTTACAAGGTCTGAATTTGTTGTAAGCAAGTTTTGAGGTGTCACAATAGCCATGGTTTTGAACTACACTCTAAATTTCTCAACCAAAAGAGTCTGTACACTCTAAATTTCTCAACCAAAAGAGTCTGTTTACTTTGTGCTTTCTCAAATCCCAAAGCTAATCTCAACAGATCATCCAAACAGTACTTGAGGAAGAGTTTAGACTATTTCTAGCTCTAGCTCTTTAATGAAGTTTAAATTCTTGGGTGTATACTCTTTCTATCTCCAACTCATAAATCAAAACTCCAAACCCTCACTATTGAATTCCTACCCAACCACACTTATTTTTCAAGCAAAAGCAAGGTTAGAGAGCTCAATCAATATTTATAACCATTAATTATCAAACTAAAAATTGAGGAATTCAATATATCCATGCTTTCTACTCAAATCTAAGATCAATTAGTCAATACACACTTAGACCTAAGCACCCATCTTATACACACACCCCTAGAAGGGAATTTAGCTACTCATAATTGAGGAGAGAGAAATTATACCAAGGGAAAATATCTCAATTCCATTTATCATCAGCAAATAAAATTAATTCTCAACTTTTGAGCTTTCAACAATGGTGTTTTTCCAAAGAGAATGAAGAAGTAGATAAGAAAATTGTACTATCTCTGCAATATTCTCTCTATTGTACTCTTTATTCAATACAATGTCTATTATCTCTCTTCCTCTATAATTTTTAGGTAAAAATTTAGTATTTATACTATGCACAACTATCAAAATTCCCTTGGAAGCTTTTCCGATGCATGTGCCCCTTTCTGGACGATTTTGCCCTTCAACAGTGACGCGGGTCACTTGTGTTGTGCGGCTCGCAGATGCACTTCCAAGACTAAGCAGTGTGCCTCCTATGCCGTCTGTGGTTGCATATGTGGTCCACAAATCGCAATCAGCGGCTCACAACCAATCTCCAGATATTCCTACGTGGCACCTACTAAACACAGGTACATTGTGCGGCACACATGTCCCTGTATGTCTTCTATAGATTGCTCTCAGTTCAATTCCTTCATCTTCTTAGTTTCAATCAAATGTCTGGATAAAAGAAGAGAAAATCCATTAACCTTTCTAAATCATGTTAAAGCAAAGCATAACTCATGCTTAAGAGCCGAATGAGTTGGCAAATTACCAACTCACCAAATCACTAAGCTTGAACTATTGCTTGTCCTCAAGAAAAATATTCACTCATAAATGGAATTGACTTGAACTTATCACATCATGAGAGCTGCACTCTTTCAATTCAGATCAAGGGCATTTTCATTTCAATCAAAATCAATAAGCATATCAAATCATTGGCATCCAACCCTCAAGGTTTGCCTAAAAGCTCACTACACAACTTGTTGCATTCTTACTTCTCAATTGAAATCAAGACTTTTACATTACCCCAAGGATGTAATGTCACTCAAAATATAAAGGAAGAAAATCTTGCTCACAATCATGCAATTCGCACAATAGGGATTATAATATGATCTAGAAAATCTCACTCTCTCAAAGATATTCAAGTGCACACAGATCGACCCATAGGCTAGCCCTTCATGGAACTCGCCACTAATGTAGAATCAGTAAAGACTTGTGGGTCATAATATATGCTAGGGGCAAGGGTAGGACATCATTTAGTTCAAGTGACTAGACCTCCCTAACACTTTTGTGACACAATTCAACATCCCGCTTACAAAAAGGAATCATCTTTACCTTATCTCTCATTTTCACAATCCTAATTTTTCCAAAGAGACATCCTTTTAAATACATTGGCTTTCTACATTAAGCCTCCTCTATACAAGAGATAGCACCACTCAATTCTTGTCTTTCTTCTTTTGATCAAAGGTTTTCAACCAGTCATTTTGTTTTTACATTAAGCAATTGGTTCTACCTCATATTGAAGCTCATTCCTCCTTTCTTTTCTTTTTATGCACAACCCCAAACTTAGGCTCTTGCATATATCAACATTTCATATCTCATCCTCCCCCAACCGTTGGGCTTTAAGCCCCCATTTTTCTTTTCATTACTGCAATTAGGGAGGAACGGGTGCCCAAGGAGAGGATTAAAAAGAAGAAGCTTAAGGCTTCGTATATGGTTCCCAAGAAAGAGGTTTAAGGCTCAAAATAGTTAACTAGGATCAATGTCAAAGGAAGTCCCTGTTTTCTTATAAATTGACTATCCAAAAAGGGCCTAAGGTTATTTTTCAAGCTCAGCCACATCTAAAATTTTTCCTTCAATCAAATTCGGGGCAAGTTCTAGATGATATATATACATGAGAATCAAATAATAGCCTTACCACAAAAGATATCACAATTCCAAGGAATCTAGTTATTCTCAAAATCAATTGAAAAATTTGACTTTTGATATGTTATTCTGAGTTCTACCCAACTCATTTTCAAATCAAAAATCCAAACAAAGAGTATTGGCATCATGATAAGAGAATGTGTTTTCAAAGTTCAATCTCCCCTTTCTTCTAAAAAATTAGATTTTGTTGCCAAGACAAAAAAAATTTTGGTGGTGCCTCTCGAGATCAGTGCATAAAGATTCAAAATGACATTAAAACTTGGCATTTTCCCTTAAGAAAGTAGCCTCTCAATCTATCATTGGAAAATGTCACTCAGTTCGATACAAAATATAAAATAAAAAAAATTTTGCTCCAAAGAACCGTGGTATGAGAAAGACCCTCGAAGTTTAGTTACTATTTACTATCTACAAAGGCGGATGCTATGTATGGGTAGTAAGACAATTGGATTGTAAAATTGACCCGACATTGGCAACTCACATCATCATAACAAGAAAAAATCATCCCAACAAAGGTTAAAAGTTAAAATCAACACAAAACAAGCACGACATGGGCATTCTTCATCCAAATCAATTCATGTACACCATAGGCTCGACAAGGGCATCCACCCCTCAACAATAATAAACATTTTCCTCAAGGCATACTAATAACAAGAGAGAGTAGGAGGAATCCCTATACGACTGAAGGATTAGAACAAGCCCATCATGAGAAATGCCTCAAAGCGATATCAGCAATGGAAGGCATAAAAGGGTCAGGTTAAAGTGCAAGGGGGTTTTGTGGGGAAGCAACTACACATTTGTTTGGAGAGGTCCTGGCCTGGTGGTAAGTATATATAAGAGCACCCAGTATGGGTCACCTTGCTGTGCAACATCCAAGTAATGAATCACCTCATCGTTAGGCTTCTTGTCTTCTTGTATTTCCTCAGTCGTTGCACTGCCTAACGAACTCTCCGTAACCCACCAATCATCTGGAAGACTCCTCTCCACTACAGTTGAGTCTGAACTACTGCTGTGTTGTTTAACTCTATACACATGGGCAAAACCATTGCCTTTCTTCTATCCATCTCATCCCTTAAGGCATCTACCTCACCTTCAAGCACATCCACTTGAGTGTAAATGATTCCAAACTTCCTTGATTACTAGCTTTATAGCCATATTGATAATACGCTTAATCATGGGAGTGATGAGTGAGTACTTTACCAACACATTAGGCTTTTACGCATGAGCTTTTGCTTGGTTTTCAAGTCATTTAGAAAGGTTTTATGCCCTTTCTCTTTGGTTTTTGTAGGTATTCAATTTAAATTTATAAGCAAAGGAATTGAACAAAAAGCATGGTGTTGGACGAAGAGGACCTATGCTTCGTAGGATGACACCTGTGAAATGCAAGCCAAACGTAGGAACATACTACATTAAGGCTGAAGGAGCATCTGCGAAACGCGGGTCAGCACCTGCGAAACACAGGTGCCAAACGCAAAAACTCGTTTGATCCTCTGGTCCAGAGTTGCGAGCGACTTGTGCCTTGTGGATGGGCTCCTGTTAAGCATAGGTGTCGCGCAAGTGACGCCGTGCTGAAAAGGGTAAAATGGTCCAGCTCTAGCACAAGGACATTTTGGATGCTTCTTAGGGAAAAATGGGCATGCATGCACAAGAAAAGAGGAGCAAGCAACCTTACCCTTTTTTTCTACACCTTTTGTAAAGAATAGAATATTCCATTCCTTCCATTGTATTATTTTTGAACTGAATTTTAGATAGAGAAAAAGAAATAAGTGAGAGCTTTTCCCTTTATGTTCTTCATCTTTCTAAGGTAAATCTCTATGGAAGAACAAATTGAGATCTAAGTTTGTTCTTAATGATAAATGATAGTGATTCCATTATTGGTTTAATCTCTTATTCTTCATCTATGAGTAGCTAAACCTCTTGCTAAGGGTGTGTGCATGATAAGGGCTAGAATAGATTGGGTGTTGCTACTTTAATCTTGGAATTACTTATTTAGCATAAATCTATTATTTTGTCTAAATTACAATTTAAAAATCTATAATTGCAAGTATGGATTATGTGTACTTATTCTATTATTTCTTGAAAAAGAGGAATAGAATATGGATGAGAAAACAATGGTGGGTATTTTAGTTTTGATTGTGTGGGATTGAGCTAGAAATAGCCAATACCCACTTTCATACACCCATTAAAGAATTAAGGCTAGAGATAGCTTACTTCTTACCCAAGTCATAGTGGTTGAAGTGTGTGGGATCTTGGGGTTTAAGAAAATCCAAGGCAAAAGGCAACCAATTAGTTGATAAACATCGGGTACTTCCTTGTCCACGACTATTTATGTTTGTAAATAATGTTTTGACTTTTAGTTAACCCCAATCCTATCAATGGTCCTTCAATAGCACACCCCTAGTGTTCGCTCATATTTGTTATACCCCGTAGAATTCCCGGCACCTAGACGACCTATTCGCACTGTGGTTAAGCACATCTGAAGGCCATACGTGCTGTAGAAAGGCCCAGGAAAAAGATCAGATGAGAAACCCGTCGAACCATCGCGGGAGGAGCCAGGCAGAGCCCCTCCGCGATGGCTCCGTGACACGTTGCCCAAGTTCAGGCTCAAGTATATAAGCCCCACTTCGGTTTAATTTCATTTAAAATCAAAAGAATTCCAGGGAACAGAGGGCAAACGCAGAGAGAAAGGAGGAACGAAGAAATTAAATAATTTACGTCCGATTATGCTGCCAAACGCTGCCCAAACTCAAATTAACTCCAGATACAGAGGTATTTAGCAGCAGAGAGCATTCCTACGGATTTAGTTTCATAAAATACGGCCGACGAATCGTCGAGCCACCGAGCTAAGGTAAGAGGAATTGCTCTAAATTAGTGTCTATGTGTTCCTAGCTGTGAAGTGAACATTTCTCCCTTCTGGACCTCTGAAAAATAGCGAGTTTCTGACCGTCTTTCGATAAACCTAAGTTTAGGTTATAAAATATATCGAAAGTGACGTTGCCTTTTTAAAATAAAGTTGTATTCAGTATTGATTGATATGTTTATGAATGCAGTTGGGAGAAAATAGTTAAAGTACCGGCCGAGCTTCGTCCGACAGACGAATAGTTCAAGGATAAGGTATGTAAAGTTAGTAGAATGTCCAGAATGTCCAGAAGTCATGTGTTATGTTTGTTACGACTGTTGGTAAGATATTGAAAGTATCGAGTTACAACTTGCATGAAATTTGCTAGTATGATAGAGATTCTAATATAAGCATTAGAAACTGCACAGTATGCTCAGTATGCGATGTTACACAGGATGTTAGTATATCTTTGTGCTCAATCGAAACTCAGTAGAGCAAGTAGTACCCGTAAGATAGCTCAGAAATAGAATGATAAGTTGAAACGAAGTTAGAAAGCATGTTAGGAATAGTAAATCATGTTACTATAGAAAATCAGTATACAACGTAGTTTCAGCAGAAGGACTATATCATGTTCAGCATTAGCCTTAGTACAGTCTGGCAGAAGACCACATTCGTACATACATATATATTATTTCCAGCCTCAGCATGTATTAAGTATGTACCTATTTCTTTCACTAGTCCAGCATATAGTGTATACAGAAACTGAGTAGACAGTATAGTTTTCAGCAGAAACACTATCACGTATAGCATTTGCCCCAGTATAGTCTGGCAGGGGATTATGTTCATATTTATATGTATTTACCTGCCTCAGCACGTAACAAATACGTACAGATTACTATCATTAGCTCAGCATGTAATATATACGATACCTTACCCCTATTAGCCTCAGTATGCGAGATATACAGACAGTATTACCAGTTGAGACCATTGTATTGTTTGGGGTTGGATTACCTAGCATCCATGACCGCCCAGGGTTAATAGCTGTATCGACTCGTCCGCCAGAGGACGAGGATACGTCGCTCTACGGAGTGGCATGCCGTCCCACAGGGGACGAAGATGGGATGCCAGTTTTCCCCATATTTGTGCCTTGATCGGCCCTTACACACCCCAGTCGAGCGGATACGCCCGGGTGCAGATTCAGGAGTCCTTCGGACTCAGATGCAGTTATAGTCAGGGGCTCAGCGAGCCTAAGTGCATACCTAGGGGACCGGCGAGATGCTTACAGCCATTATAGGAGATGGGATAACCGGGGTAGGGGTATAGATTCTGTGATGGTTGTACCTCCCGGCTAATGGGGGCTGGGTAAGGTTTGTGTGTGCTATGTTATGTTATTTCATGTTATGCCATGCTATGTTAGATACGAGTAGATCAGCAGTAGAGGGATATGTCTCCAGGTATGACTTTTACTTCTTTCCAGTGTAAATGAGAGAAGGTATGATTTACATTATCAGACAGTTAATTCATTCCTTTCTATTTCAGTTTCATCAGTTATATCATTGTTTCTCAGACATTTCTTTCAGTTGTTGCTTTACATACTCAGTACCAGCGGTACTGACGCCCGGTGGGGTGCTGCATTACTTGCCTGCAGGTACTTATAGACGAGCAGGTGACACTACGTGATTCCTGTCAGCGATCGAGTATTCAGCTCCTGTCATCCGGAGACTGAATTCCAGGGGTGTATTTTAGTTCTTTCGTTATATAGTACGGGTAGGTCGGGGCCCTGTCCCGATCACTTCTATTGCTATTCTTAGAAGCTTGCAGTCTGTATATTTCCCTGTGGTCAGTTAAGCCGGTCGTGTAAGGCCACGCAGTTGTTAGCTGTTAGTACTTTTGCTTCTTTTATGTTGGCCGTGTTGGGCCATAAGTTTGACAGTAGTGGTGACCTTGCCGGTCACGTAGCCTTCTAGTATTTTGTTGCTGAGTTGCAGATAACTAGACAGCTTGGTGGCCTTGTCGGCCCGCATAGGTTTCCCTATAGTTGCATGTTCTGGTCAGCTGTTATTACAGGTACAGGAGGCTATAGGCCAATGGGCCGGGGGCTGTGTTTACAGCCGTTATATAGCCCTTTGTTTCCAGAAATGTGAGTTAGAGCCAGCCAGGCACCAGACGTGCCTAGGCTTAGCAGTCCAGTAGTTCAGATCCTAGTAGAGCACCAGGTGCCAGTCATACCCCCCAAGGCGGGGCCTGACAAACTTGGTATCAGAGCACGTCGTATCCCAGGGAGTCTGCAAGCCGTGCTAAGTAGAGTCTTGTCTATGGATGTGTTGTGCACCACATACTATAGGCAGGAGGCTGCGAGGCATGATATGATGGTTATCCTTCTTCCTCAGTCAGTCGTGCTTTAGAGCGGTATAGTATAGGGTTGAGTCCCTGAGAAC
This sequence comes from Datura wrightii, assembly GCA_035772735.1. Taxonomy (NCBI): domain Eukaryota; kingdom Viridiplantae; phylum Streptophyta; class Magnoliopsida; order Solanales; family Solanaceae; genus Datura; species Datura wrightii. The sequence goes on from JASDFA010000018.1 coordinate 125,485,879, forward strand.
TTACCGTATTCTTTGATTACAGATACAAAGGCAGATCAGCATTACCCTATCACAGGTAGAAGATTAGAAATAGCAACGGAAGAGAGCATCAATCAGTTACATGATAACTACAGCAGCAGGAGGAGGCATCAGAGACCTCCCAGCGTGATACCTTTATTGGAATTATTCCTAGTATACGTTGATAACGTCAGAATAGGAAGTCAGAAGTATAATGTACATATGAGTTGACTTACTTATTAGTTATATAAGATCTGATTAAGATTACAGATAAGGTCAGACCACCAGGTAAGTATAAGAAAGAGAGAAAAATGCAGGAATCCCAAATACATCTTTTTAGATATGGTACAGTTGAATGCTTTTATTTGTTGCAATAAGAAAAGGGCTATTCCCACCTCTTGGTTTCGATGCCAGTATAGTAAAGGGGCATAAGACTTGAGATGGGGTTGCCGAATTCAGCGGTAAGTAAAGATGGGCTGATTGATCCTAGTAAGTATTAGAAAGTGTAAAGAGCCCCTAAGATTATGTAAGTTGTGCAGACCCTTATGACAATAAGCCAGTAGAGAAAGTAAGACCGTTAACTTACCCAAAGCAGGGGTAAAAGACCTGTTAGTAATAAATGCCGGGTAATAGTCAAGTTCGGGTCAGAAAAAGGCCAAGTCTATTACATATGTTAACAGATAGTAAGACAAAGACATACCTGTAAGATTATAGTTATGATCTAGCTGTGACATCGAAAGATATAGAGGCCATGTGAATCAGATGGGCTTGAATACACGCCAGAAGAAGTATAGGCCGAGGCTTGATCAGTAATCTCATTAGCAATGAAAGGCAGGTACCTTGAACCCCAGAGTTTAGTTTAAGTAAGATAAGGGGAAGAAGCAGGAATGTCAGATCTTGTGGGGAAATTAGAATTACCCCCGGATTGATAAAATACCGTATTAAGGATTAAGCCTTGGGCTGACAGTAGGATTGCGGTTCAGAATACCGCGGTATGTCCGCTATGGGAAGGTTAAGAAGTTACTGATACAGTAATTCTAATCTAGTGTAGCCTAGAGATAAGGCCCAGCAGACAGTTATGGGCTCTCAATATATGCCTAGTAAGGCTACAGGATTCGAACGTCGATCCCCACATCGCAAGATTGGCGTAATTTCAAACAGCAGACAATACCTAGAATGTTTATGTCGTTATTTTCAGAATAGGGTGACAATGCAATGAAATGATAAGTTAGGGCAGGAGATATTATTAGGCCATAGAAGGGATGTATCATGTATGGTGTGAGACTCAGCAGAACCGGTCAGAGATTTTGAATTACCCCAGAAATCAGTACATATTGTACGTAGCTAGCGATATATATGTATACAGATAATAGATATGTTGTGAGTGGCTGCCTATAAGGGCTACAATCACAGATGCCGATTAGTAATAGAAAGCATATACAAATTGCATTGCAGGACACCCCCTTGCCAAAAAAAAAAGAGAAGAAAGAGGGAGAAGAAAGAAAGAAAAGAAGAAGAGAAAGGGGCGGATTAAGTGTGAGTCACGTATGAAGTCATAGAAACTATCTCAGTTCTAAGTTATTAGATTAACAGACTTATGTGATGTTGTGAGATCTAGGCTCTAGGAGCTTACCAAAGTTATTGGCCTAAGACAGATGGCTAGAGGATAAGGGCACAGTTAGACAGTCTACCGACCAGCTGGCGCCTGCATTAGCAGGGAGGCATCCCTGAAGATCGGTAACAGTAGTGCATGTGCCAGAACCAGGATTAGAGACCGAGTAGGCAGATTTCAGAGATTAGAAATATCAGCATTGTTCTAGCATGTTAAGTGGTCATACGTCATTTTCCCAGCCTTGTGGGCGACAGTCGGCCTTAGTCAACCTAGCAGTTGTTATGTAGAACAGCCCATAAGTCAGCCGGCCGTCCTAGTCAGAATACCCGTGGGTACCCCAAGGAAGGGTCCACATCAGTAGTCAGTGACAGATTAGTACTTCAGCTGGGTTTCGTAAGATATTCAGATACAGAGCCCTAGCGGAAGGCCAGTAGTTACAGAATAGCCTATAAGACCGAGAATTCCCCAGAACAGCAGTATAGATCCAAGTGGATACACACAAGACATAAGGGATTGATAGTACCCTGCTAGAACAGTGTTTATTAAGACCAGGGGATCAGTAGACTCCCCGTGAAGATCCAGAGATTGATCGCCTGGAAGTAAATTTGATTAAGCCCAGCCTTACAGTGGTTCAAGAAAATAACAAATCAATTACATGCCCACGAGTTTGCAGTTAGAGCATTGCTAGACTACTGCCACATTCGGGTCATTCAACCCGGCTACTCAGTCATTTAAGGTTATGCAGCCAGATCATTAGAGGTCATGGTCGATATCAGGACCCCCTGATCAGATATGGGCACATGGTGTGCAGATAGTCGTTCAAGGTTACCTTAGCAACAAGCAACTTTAGCATGCGGCCAGAAGGCCATATAAGCTCTAGTTATACCGGTAGACTACTTGTCGGATTCTCCGGTATAATAAACCAGTATGACCGTCAGTTATATGTCGAATTTTGTAAATGTGAATTTTGGTTGAGTTTAGTAGCCTTTTTGGTCACATTGTGTCGGAGGCTGGTGTACAGATAGATACACAAAAAAAAATCAAAGTAGTGGAAACATAGCCTAGACCTACCACTCCGATCGAAGTACGCAGTCCCTGCGGTTAGCCGGGTACTGCAGAGGGTCGGTGGAAGGATTTTCCACCTTAGCAGCACCTCTGGCTAAGTTGACACAGAAGGCAGCAAAAGTTCCAGTAGACTGAGGCGTGTGAGCAGAACTTCCAAGAGTTAACAGCCAGGTTAACCTCAGCCCCAGTGTTAGCATCGCCAGAAGGTACAGAGGGTTGATGCAGCATGGTAAAGTAATAGCTTATGGTTTCAGGCAGTTGAAGAAACGTGAAAAGAATTACCTTACCCCCTGACCTGGAGTTAGCTGCAGTAGTTTATGCTTGAAAAAGCGAGAATTTTGTATCACCCGGGAAGGGCTAATACGGTGGTAGATGCCCTTAGCCGTAGATCTATGGGGAGTTGGCATACTTGCCGCCTGAACAGCGGGAATAGACCCAAAAATTTCACTAGTTAGCTGGTTTAGCCGTTCACATAGCAGAAATAAAGGATAACAGAGCGATAATATAGAATATCGCAGCATTGTCGTTAGTGGTGGAAGTAAAGGAACGGCAGTATAGAAACCCTATCAAGGTTTAACTTGAACACAAGGTTCAGTAAGGAGAAGTGACATATTTTCAGATAACCGGGGATGAAGTGTGGCGATATAAAGGCCGCATTTGTGCTCCAAATATTTTGGGGCATCGCCAGCAGTTTATGAGCGAGGCGCATTACGCCCGCTATTCTCTTCATCCTGATACGACAAAGAGGTACCATGACATTAAAGAGAACTACTGGTAGCCCAGTGTCCTAACTGCCAACAGGCGAAAGCAGAACATCAGAAACCAGGTGGGTTTGACCCAGGACACAGCTGTGCCTCTCCGGAAATGAGAAGCGGTGCATATGAATTTTGTAGCAAGATCACCCCGTACTAAACACAGACATGACTCTATATGAGTGATAAGTGACAGGTTGGCAAAGATCAGCTCATTTCTTGCCAGTAAGAACTACTTTCTCGGCCGAAGATTATGCTGAATTGTATATCAGAAAGATAGTCAGATTACATGGAATACCAGTATCCATTATTTCAGACAGAGGAGCACAATTCACAGCTAGATTCTGGCAGTCATTTCAGATGGTTTGGGAACGCAGATTAATTTAAGCACAGCGTTCTATCCTCAGACAGATGAGCAGGCTGAGCGCACAATTCAGACGCTCGAAGACATGTTGCGAGCGTGTGTGCTAGATTTCAGTAATAGCCAAAATGAGTACCATTAATTGAATTTGCCTCCAGAATTAGAATCCATTCATCCGGTCTTTTATGTAGCTATGCTGAGGAAATGCATAGGAGACCCGTCCAGAGCAGTCCCAGTCCAGAATATCCAGGTTACAAAAAGCTGGCCTATGAAGAGGCTCCAATAACTATCTTAAACAAACAGATTCGCAGATTGAGGACTAAAGATATTGCGTCTATCAAGGTATTGATACGTAACAGGAACCGAGAGGAGATGACTTGAGAAGCGGAGGAAGATATATGGACCAGATATCCTCACCTATTTCAGGCCTAGTCAGGCGACAGGTATGTCCGTACTATTATTTATGCAGTATCTTATGGTTGTATGTCTGTAAATGATAAAGAAAGATTGATATCTAGTTATCCAGTGGATCCTAGAATATTATGCGCAGTGCCTGTGTTGGACTTTTCTGCATTTCAGGTTTTTGCGATAGTCCATATTACAGGGGAAACTCTGCCGAAATTTTTCTAGAAAGTAAAGTAAGTAGTCCTCTAGATAACAGTGTACATTCGAGGACGAATGTTCTTAAGGGGGGGAGAATGTTATACCCCGTAGAATTCCCGGCACCTAGATGACCTATTCGCACGTTGGTTAAGCACATCTGAAGGCCATACGTGCTGTAGAAAGGCCCGGGAAAAAGATCGGACGAGAAACCCGTCGAACCATCGCGGGAGGAGCCAGGCAGAGCCCCTCCGCGATGGCAGCGTGTCACGGAGGTGAGGCCTCCGCGATGGCTCCGTGACACGTTGCCCAAGTTCAGGCTCAAGTATATAAGCCCCACTTCGGTTTAATTTCATTTAAAATCAAAAGAATTCCAGGTAACAGAGGGCAAACGCAGAGAGAAAGGAGGAACGAAGAAATTAAATAATTTTCATCCTATTACACTGCCAAACGCTGCCCAAACTCAAATTAACTCCAGATACAGAGGTATTTAGCAGCAGAGAGCATTCCTACGGATTCAGTTTCATAAAATACGGCCGACGAATCGTCGAGCCACCGAGCTAAGGTAAGTGGAATTGCTCTAAATTAGTGTCTATGTGTTCCTAGCTGTGAAGTGAACATTTCTCCCTTCTGGACCTCTGAAAAATAGCGAGTTTCTGATCGTCTTTCGATAAACCTAAGTTTAGGTTATAAACTATATCGAAAGTGACGTTGCCTTTTTAAAATAAAGTTGTATTCAGTATTGATTGATATGTTTATGAATGCAGTTGGGAGAAAACAGTTAAAGTACCGGCCGAGCTTCGTCCGACAGACGAATAGTTCAAGGATAAGGTATGTAAAGTTAGTTTCCTCGGCAAGTTAAGAAATCGTGATACAGTACAGTAATTTAAAGGCCAGTAGAATGTCCAGAAGTCATGTGTTACGTTTGTTACGACTGTTGGTAAGATATTGAAAGTATCGAGTTACAACTTGCGTGAAATTTGCTAGTATGATAGAGATTCTAATATAAGCATTAGAAACTGCACAGTATGCTCAGTATGCGATGTTACACAGGATGTTAGTATATCTTTGTGCTCAATTGAAACTCAGTAGAGCAAGTAGTACCCGTAAGACAGCTCAGAAATAGAATGATAAGTTGAAACGAAGTTAGAAAGCATGCTAGGAATAGTAAATCATGTTACTATAGAAAATCAGTATACAGCGTAGTTTCAGCAGAAGGACTATATCATGTTCAGCATTAGCCTTAGTACAGTCTGGCAAAAGACCACATTCATACATACATATATATTATTTCCAGCATCAGCATGTATTAAGTATGTACCTATTTCTATCACTAGTCCAGCATATAGTGTATACAGAAACTGAGTAGACAGTATAGTTTTCAGCAGAAACACTATCACGTATAGCATTTGCCCCAGTACAGTCTGGCAGGGGATTATGTTCATATTTATATGTATTTACCTGCCTCAGCACATAACAGATACGTACAGATTACTATCATTAGCTCAGCATGTAATATATACGATACCTTACCCCTATTAGCCTCAGTATGCGAGATATACAGACAGTATTACCAGTTGAGACCATTGTATTGTTTAGGGTTGGATTACCTAGCATCCATGACCGCCCAGGGTTAATAGCTATATCGACTCGTCCGCCAGAGGACGAGGATACGTCGCTCCACGGAGTGGCCTGCCGTCCCACAGGGGACGAAGATGGGATGCCAGTTTTCCCCATATTTGTGCCTTGATCGGCCCTTACACACCCCAGTCGAGCGGATACGCCCGGGTACAGATTCAGGAGTCCTTCGGACTCAGATGCAGTTATAGTCGGGGGCTCAGCAAGCCCAAGTTCATACCCAGGGGACCGGCGGGATGCTTACAGCCATTATAGGAGATGGGATGACCGGGGTAGGGGTATAGATTCTGTGCTGGTTGTACCTCCCGGCTTATGGGGGCCGGGTAAGGTTTGTGTGTGCTATGTTATGTTATTTCATGTTATGCCATGCTATGTTAGATACGAGTAGATCAGCAGTAGAGGGATATGTCTCCAGGTATGACTTTTACTTCTTTCCAGTGTAAATGAGCGAAGGTATGATTTACATTATCAGACAGTTAATTCATTCCTTTCTATTTCAGTTTCATCAGTTATATCATTGTTTTTCAGATATTTCTTTTAGTTGTTGCTTTACATACTCAGTACCAGCGGTACTGACGCCCGGTGGGGCGCTGCATTACTTGCCTGCAGGTACTTATAGACGAGCAGGTGACACTACGTGATTCCTATCAGCGATCGAGTATTCAGCTCCTGTCATCCGTAGACTGAATTCCAGGGGTGTATTTTAGTTCTTTCGTTATATAGTATGGATAGGTCGGGGCCCTGTCCCGATCACTTCTATTGCTATTCTTAGAAGCTTGCAGTCTGTATATTTCCCTGTGGTCAGTTAAGCCGGTCGTGTGAGGTCGCGCAGTTGTTAGCTGTTAGTACTTTTGCTTCTTTTATGTTGGCCGTGTGGGGCCATAAGTTTGACAATTGTGGTGAGCTTGCCGGTCACGTAGCCTTCTAGTATTTTGTTGCTGAGTTGCAGATAACTAGACAGCATGGTGGCCTTGTCGGCCCGCATAGGTTTCCCTATAGTTGCATGTTCTGGTCAGCTGTTATTACAGGTACAGGAGGCTATAGGCCAATGGGTCGGGGGCTGTGTTTACAGCCGTTATATAGCCCTTTGTTTCCAGAAATGTGAGTTAGAGCCAGCCAGGCACCAGACGTGGCTAGGCTTAGCAGTCCAGTAGTTCAGATCCTAGTAGGGCACCAGGTGCCAGTCATACATCCCAAGGCGGGGCGTGACAATATTGTTACTCCGAAGTTTGTTGCCCTGTTTTATTGTTGAGTTTGAATTCAAATTGTGATCTTACAATTCCCTAATATTTACTTTTCTTATTTTGAAACAATGATACTATTTGGTTCAATTTTATAAATAGATTTTATTTTCATCAATCTCCATTCCTTGTGGATTTGACCCCAACTCATGAGTTAGGTAAATTATATTGCGATGACTGTGTACACTCTCTCCAAGTGAAGGGTGGATTTGGACATCATCAATTTTGGCGTCATTGTTGGGGAATGAGATTTGATAACTTAGTTGTTTGTTGATCTGAATTAAATAAGAATCTTGTGTTTTTTTACATTGTGGTTGTTTTTGGTTTTCTTTAGGCCGGCTTATATGAGCCAACAATCTCAATAGGGTTCTATGGACGGCCACATGGACCATTAGGATGATGATCCAATGATACCCGACATAGATGGTGCTATTCGCCTACCTCCTATAGATAGGAGTGTTTTCTTTCATGTGACGAGCACTATGCTACATTTGCTACAAATGAAAGGACCCTTTGGAGGGAAATCGAGTGAGGATGCAAACTGACACCTTCAGAATTTCCTCGAAATATGCCAACCTTTCAACATTACCAACATCAGCCAAGAACCAATTTGGCTTAGACTTTTTCCATTCTCACTAATAGGAGAAGCCACTGTTTGGTTGGAGGAGCTGCCTCCATGGTCAATCACCTCATGGAATAAGCTAACAGAAGCTTTCTTGGATAGATTTTTCCCTCCTTTGAGAATGCTTCAATTGAGGGACAATATCACCAATTTTAGATAACTCCATGGTGAACCTTTGCATAAGGTTTAGCTTCCATTTAAAAGGAAAGTGGCAATATATCCAAACCATGGGTTGCTTGACGGAGTTCTTCACCAAAGCTTCTATCGGTCACTTAATTTAATAAATAAGCCAGTGGCTAATAATCTCGCTGGTGGGTCCTTGATGGAACAGAAATATGAACTAGCCAAAGCTCTCTTAGATCGGATGGCCAAGATGAATAGGCAATGCAACACTAGGGACACTGAAGCGTCCCAAGTAGTGTCTCTTCCAAACTTATGGCTGCAGAGATGAGAAAAAGGGATGAAGAGAGAGATGAGACCTTAGAAAAAATGATGACCCATCTTGAGCTAATGACAAAGCATGTAATCGGAACTGGGTCCAACAATGTCAATGCAGTAGGGACCTAAGGTCTTATGTAGTACGAGGGGAAGTGTCACCGCCAAGGTATAAGGAAGAGTGTCAATTCATGGCTGGTCAAATGGGGGGTTCTCGCCCGAGATATAAAGGTGCCAACCAAGGCCCTTGGAGTGGATCTGACGAGAATCAAGGTTGGAGGAACTGTGATAATCAAGGTTGGGTTGATAGGAATGAAATATGGTGAAATAAGGAGCCAAATCGCGAAAGGGAGCAATATCGAAGGAGTTCAAATCCATATATGCCTCCTCTTAAGGCTGATGCACCCCAAATGTAACCCGGTTAATTGATGTTGGTAATTCAAAGATTGATGAAAGTAGTAAGAGTGCTAAAGAAAGTTGAGTCCACGGATAGCGGGGTCAAAGAGCTAAAAGGAGAGGTATCTAACCTGGCCCAAACAGTGAGTTCTTATTCAGCATCCATTAAACATTAGGAAGCTCAAATGAATCACCTTTCAACCCAAATGAACCCCAAAATGAAAGGGACCCTCCTAAGTGACATAATGCCTAATCAAAGAAGGACAATCATTGTATGGCCATTGTCACAAAGAGCGGAAAATTGTTGGCTGATGCAAGCGTTAAGGCCAAGAATGTGGTTAAACCCAAAACAAGAAATGATGTGAGTGATGAGTTGCCAGGAGCACCAGATTGTTTTAAGAAGAAGAAGAACTCACTGAGGGAGAAACGGATGTTAATCCCTAAGAGGTTGTTGTTGAGAAAGAAAGCAAGGAGGCTTCAAATGAAAAAGGCCAAGAACCTAGAGTTCCACCTCCTTATCGACAACGGTTGGTAAAGAAGAAAGAGGACAACCAGTTCCGAAAATTTGTTGAGATGTTTAAAAAGTTGTCAAAAATATACCACTGTGGATACATTGCTTCAGATGCTGAGCTACGCAAAATTCATAAAGGAATTGTTAAATAAGAAGAACATTGTGGATGCGGGCACAAGGGAGGTGATGCACCACTGTAGTGGAGTGATGGTGAGCAATCTTGCTCCCAAGAGAGAGGACCCCAAAGATTTTACCATCCCTTGCACCATTAGAATGTGCATGTTCAACAAGATGTGACCTTGGTGAAAGCATCAATCTAATGCCTCTCATTAGTTTCAAAAAGTTAGGTTTAGAGAATCCCAAGCCTACTACAATGAGGCTATTGATGGAGGACCGATCTATCAAGAGACCCATGGGAATTCTAGAAGATGTTTTGATCTGACTGAATAAATTTATCCTTCCATGTCGCGCCCCACCTTGGGAGACATGACTGGAACCTAGTGCCCTACTAGGACCTGAACTGCTATGCTGATTAAACCTAAGCACCTCTGGTACAGGGCTGACTCTAACTCTGAAATCAAGAAAACAACAGTCTATATAGCGGCTGTAAACACAACCCCCGGATGACAAGGCCTATAGCCACCTGTGAAAATAAATAGCTAACCAGAGACAAACAAACATAGGGAGTCCTATGCAGGCTGACAAGGCCACCAATCAACAGCTAAACAGGGCCCCACACAGCTAACACACATAGTCTAAGACACATATGGGCCCCACACGACCGATATCATCTAACCACAGGGAAGTAATGTAATCTGCAAGCCTCTAGGAGTTATAAAATTGTCTGGACAGGGCCCCAACCTACCCATTTTGTATAAGCAAAAGAAGTAAACCTCTATCACACAAGATCCGGAAGAAGGGAGCTGATGGTCCTGTACGGCTGACTGGAACTACGAGGGACCTGCTCCTCGTCTATCTGTACTTGTAGGCAAGTAATGCAGCTCCCCAAAAGAGGGTGTCAGTACCACAGGTACTGAGTAGGAAAGCAATAACTTTAAATAACTGAAAGTAATAAATAGAACGAACAGTGACTGAAGTAAAGAAAACGGACTGAAGATGATTGAGGTAGTGCAATCAGGACTAAACATAACAGTAATAAGGAGGGTAGGGGTCATACCAGACAAATGAGGTGTCCTGCTGTCTAACTATCAGTAACTAAAGCAAGCATAAACCTTACCTGGCTCCCATAAGCCGGAAGGTACAACCAACACAGAATAACCCACCTGGGCCCCCATTAGCCCTAGTGAGTACACCTCAATCTATATACCCCTATCCAGGTCATACTGAATCAAACTACCAGTTATAAGCGTCCTGCCAATCCTATGGGTGTGCAGTTGGGCCCACTCGGTCCCTGACTATAGTTATGCCTGAGTCCGTAGGACTCCTGATATCTACACCCCGGGTGTAAACGCTCAGCGGGGGTGTGTATAAGGCCAACCACGGCAATATGAGGATCTGGATCCCCATCTTCATCCCTTGTGGACGGCATGCGGCTTCGTAGAGCAACGTAGCCTCGCCCCTGGAGGGCCGCGACATAGCTATTAACCCTGGGGTGGTCGCGGAAGCTATACAGGTGTAATCCTGCCCAAAATAATATAATTTACGAGTCTCGACTGACAATAACAACTAGACATGATAACATACTCCTAACATGCTTTACTGGGATTCATACTGGATTACTATGCTGAAGAAACTAACTTGTTGAAAGAAAATGCCTTAACATACCTCGTTCGTTATTTACCGATTAACTGGCGAGGTTCGGATGGTATTCAGCTGTTCTTCAAAACTGTAATCATATTAACGAAAGAATATGGCTAACTTCATTATTATATTTGAAGAAAACAATAACTTATATATATACTGACTATACTTCAACTTATCGAAAGACGATCAAAAACTCGTAATTTCTCAGGAATCTAGAAAGGATAAATACTTACTTTAGTCATGTGATCATACTGACACTAGTTTGAAACAATTCCACCAACTTAGGCTCGGCGGGACGATGATTCGTCGGGCGTATTTTACGAAAATAACTACACAGCGATGCTCTCTGCAACCTTATACTTCACTACCTAGAGTAAATTTAGATTTGGACGGCGTTTAGTGGTGTAATCGGATGATTTTTAATAGTTTCCCTTCGTCTCTAATATCTGCTGGCCGAGGATTTATGAAAATGACTTAACATCTAAGTGTGAGACCTTTATATACTTGAGGCAGCAAACAAGGCAACTTGGCACGTTTCCCAATGCACTGATTCTGCTCCGTGCCACGTTGGCTAACGCGGAGGATCAGCTCCGTGCCACTTCGCCCCTCTGGGCATCTTGGTTCGGCCTTCTCTCACGAAATCCTAACTTGGCACTCATTTGGCCTTTCCCCGGGCCCTTTCCTTGTACGTATGGCACTCTAAAACCCTCAACCAACATACGAATAGGCCGACTAAACGCTAGAAACTTACGGGGTGTAACATTCTCCCCCCCTTAAGAACATTCGTCCTCGAATGTTAACTTCTACTTGCAAGAATCTTAACCTTGCAAATACTTATTCTGGAAAACATTTCAGCAGAGTTTCCCTTGTAATATGGACTATCCAAAAACCCTGAAACGCCGAAAAGTCCAATACAAGTACTCCACACAAGACTATGGCATTCATTTCACAATAGACTAAAGTCAACTACTCCACATATACATGTATATAATGCAACTTATGAAACAACAATAACAACATACCTCTGGCTGCACAATCTGACTAAGTCTGAAATAACTGAGGATATCTGGTTTTCATATCATCTTCTGCCTTCCAGGTCATATCCTCTCGGTTCTTATTTTGCCGTAACACCTTAACGGAAGCAACATCTTTAGTTCTCAGTCTACGAATATGTCGATCTAATATGGCTACTGGAGCTTCTTCATAAGCTAACTCCTTAGTGATTTGGACGTCTTTAACTGGGATAACTCGGGAGGGATCTCATGTGCACTTCCTCAGCATTGATACATGAAAAACTGGGTGAACGGATTCTAATTCTAGAGGTAAATCCAATTCATAAGCCACCTGGCCTATCCGTAAGTGAATCTGATAAGGCCCAATGAACCTCGGGCTGAGCTTGCCTTTCCTACCAAATCTCGTCACACCCTTCATCGGTGAAACCTTCAGGAATACCCATTCATCCACATTAAATTCTAGGTTTCTTCGTGGCACATCAGCATAAGATTTCTGGCGGCTCTTAGCTGTTAGCAAACGTTCCCTAATAAGCTTTACTTTCTCTTCTGACTGATGAATAATATCTGGTCCAATCAATGCCGACTCTCCTACCTCAAACCAACCAGTTGGAGACCTACACTTCCGCCCATATAACGCTTCATAAGGCGCCATCTGAATTGCTGAATGATAACTATTATTATAAGAAAATTCAACAAGTGGTATATGTTCATCCCAGCTGCCTCCAAAATCTAGCACACACGCCCGTAACATATCCTCGAGTTTCTGGATTGTATGTTCTGCTTGCTCGTCTGTCTGAGGATGGAAAGCTATGCTCAGGTTAACCTACGTCCCCAGGCCCCTTTGAAAAGATTACCAACACTTAGCTATAAACTGCGCCCCTCTGTAAGAGATAATTGGCAGCGGAACACCATGCAATCGGACTATTTCTCTAATACGCAGATCAACATAATCTTCGACTGAAAAGGTAGCCCTTACTGGCAGAAAGTGAGCTGATTTTGTCAACCAGTCAAAAATTACCCAGATAGAATCATATTTACGCCTGGTAAGAGGTAACCCTACTACAAAATCCATATTAACCGCCTCCCATTTCCATAAAGGAACAGCTATATCCTGTATCAGTCCGCCTGGTTTCTGATGTTCAGTTTTCACCTGTTGGCAATTGGGACATTGAGCTACGAATTCTGCTATCCCCTTTTTCATTCTCAGCCACCAGTAAATCTCTTTTACATCATGGTACATCTTTGTCGAAAATGGATGGAGAGAGTAACGGGCATAGTGTACCTCTCCCATAATTTTCTGGCAAAGCCCCGCCACGTTTGGAATGCAGAGACGATCCCTATATCTCAAAACTCCGTCCTCGGTTACCTGGAAATTGGTCACTTCCCCTCACTGCTGACCAGGCTAGGATCTTCATACTGCCGTTCTTTCACTTCCACAACCAATGATGATATTGCTTTGGATTATCGCTCCATTGTCACCTGATTCCACTATACGAACGGCTAAACTGGCTAGCTGATGCAATTCTCGGGCCATTTCCTGCGGCTCGGGCTGTAAATATGCCAGGCTTCCCATGGATTTGAGGCTAAGGGCATCTGCTACAACATTGGCCCTTCCTGGGTTATATAAAATATTCACATCATAATCCTTTAACAGCTCCAACCAGCGACGCTGTCGCAGATTCAACTCTTTCTGGGTGAAAATATACTACAGGCTTTTGTGATCAGTGAAAATATCTACGTGGACGCCATACAGGTAGTGTCTCCATATTTTCAACACATGAATCACCGCGGCTAACTCCAGGTCATGGGTAGGGTAATTCTTCTCATGCTTCCTCAGCTGCCTGGAGGCATAGGCAATCACCTTACCATGCTGCATCAAAACACATCCTAACCCAACACCCGAAGTGTCACAATAGACTGCATAACCCTTTGTTCCTTCTAGCAACGCTTGCACCGATGCCGACGTCAATCTGTCTTTCAGTTCCTAAAAGCTCTGCTCACATGCCTCAGTCCAATGGGATTTTTCTGCCTTCTGTGTCAGTTTGGTTAAGGGTGCTGCTAAAATGGAAAATCCTTCCACGAACCTTCTGTAATACCCGGCTAACCCCAGGAAACTACGTACCTCGGTCGGAGTGGTAGGTCTAGGCCATGTTTTCACTGCCTCTATCTTCTGTGTATCTACCTGTATACCAGCATCTGACACAATATGGCCCAAGAAGGCTACTAAATTCAGCCAAAATTTACATTTAGAAAATTTTGCATATAACTGGCGATCTTTGAGAATTTGGAGCACTGTCCGTAGATGATCCTGGTGATCTACCTCTGAGCGAGAATACACCAGAATATCATCAATAAATACTATCACGAACAAGTCCAGGTATGGTCTGAAAATGTTGTTCATCAGGTCCATGAACACTGCTGGGGCATTTGTCAGTCCGAAGGACATGACTAGAAATTCAAAGTGGCCATATCTGGTCCTGAAGGTAGTCTTTGGAATATCTCTTTCACGAACTCAGGCCTGATGATATCCTGATCTTAAGTCAATCTTTGAAAAATACCTCGCTCCCCGTAGCTGATCAAACAAATCTTCTATTCTGGAAAGCAGGTACTTATTTTTGATAGTGACTTTATTCAGCTGCGGATAATCTACACACATACGAAGGGAGCCGTCCTTCTTTCTTACAAATAGAACTGGTGCACCCCACGGTGAGGTACTCGGCCTAATAAAGCCCTTGTCTAGTAAATCCTTCAATTGTTCCTTTAGTTCTCTGAGTTCAGCAGGAGCCATCCGATATGGAGGAACAGATATAGGCAGAGTGCCTGATAATAAATCGATTACAAAATCAATTTCATTTTCTGGGGGAATACCAGGAAGCTCATCTGGAAATACGTTGGGAAATTCATTAACCACTGGAATAGACTGAAGGGTCGGAGGCTCTTCCCGAACATCCTGAACTCTGACAATATGATAAATGCACCCTTTTGCTATCAATTTTCTCGCCCGAAGATAGGAAATAAACCTACCCTTTGGCGTGGTTGTACTACCTTTCCACTCCCGTACTGCCTCCCCTGGAAAGTGGAATCGGACAATCTTGGTCCAAAATTCCACATTGGCATAACATGGAGCTAACCAATCCATACCCATAATAGCATCGAAATCAACCATTTCTAGTTCTATCAAGTCTTCCGTAGTCTTGCGACTGACAACCTCTACTGTACACCCCCGATAGACCTTTCTGGCTATAATAGAATCACCAACGGGTGTAGACACTGAGAAAGGTCGCTGAAGCAATGACATAATACTAAACTTCTGAGCCACTAACGGTGTAACATAGGACAAGGTGGATCCTGGATCTATCAACACATAAGTAGGATGAGAGAAAATGTTCAGCATACCTGTCACAACATCTGGTGACAACTCTGACTCCTGTCACCCTGGTAGTGCATAACTACGGTCTGGGCCGGTACCTGAACTGGAGGCCCCTGATCTTTATCGGCCTCTGCCGGCTAAAACTGAGGGCCTACGCCCTGCCCGAGATGTTGGAGCCGTGATCCTGCCGAGGACCTATCCAGTCGATCCCGATCAGCCTGACCCCTAGCCGGACAATTCCTTATCTGGTGACCCTCCTATCCACAAATTTAGCATGCTATGGAACCATACCTACATGCTCCAGAGTGGCATCGACTGCAAATAGGGAAAAGTGGTATTGTAAACCCACTCTGCTCCACTCTCCTCTACTGATGTGAACCTACTTCTTGCGAACCTTCGCCGGGCTCTGGCTTCCCTTGACAACTAGACCTGCTCCTCTGCCGCTGTGGTGGAGGCGGGGGTCTAGGTGGCCTATCTGATAACTGTGGCCTAGGTCCTCCCCGGGACTCCTCCTGTAATTCATTCGGTCTTTCCCTGCGGCGCTGCTCCTGACTTGTCCTCCTAATCTCCCATTGCTGCTATCTGATACCCTTAATATTCTAAGCAAAAGCCTACACACGGGCGATATCCATATCCTCTCGCAGTATGGCTAAGATGCAGGTCTCAACATATTCTGGGTTCAGCCCCATAATAAAGCGGTGTACCCTGGCTGGCATTGTGTCCACAAAAGCTGGTGCATAATGAGCCAAGGGAATCAAACCGCATGGCATATTCCCAAACACTCATCGACCCCTACTCCAAGTGTAAGAATTGATCAACCCGGGCCTGTCGAATCTCCTGCAGTAGGTAATGATCCAAGAAATCCTTTAAGAAGCTAGGCCAGGTCGGAAGGGAAACATCTCTCCCTCCAGACCTCTCCCAACTCTCATACCACAGCACAGGGATGTCCCATAGCCGGAATACTGCCAACTCAACTGACTCTATGGGTGTAGCATGCATCAGCCTAAAAACCCTCTACATCAGGTGTAAGAAGTACTGAGGGTCCTCGGTCCGATTTGTCCCTGTGAATTGCTGGGGACCTAGTGCTAGGAACTCTCGGACCCTCAAACTACCAGGCCCTCCTAAAGATTCTGCAACTGTAGGTAGCACTGGCTGGCGCTGAGCAGCCATCATCTGTGCTAGCATAACCACCATGCTCCTGACCTCCTAGCCGGATGGTACAGGTATAGAAACTACCGGAGGCGGTGCCATCACACCGGTTGTCCCAAGCGGCTCTTGACGTGGTGGAGACTGCTGGGGAGATCGAGATGATACCTCCGTATCATCCTCAAATTGGGCCGATTCTAATCGAGGCTGAGGCACCCTGCTGGTGTCCTCTCCTGCTACTACATCTAACCTCCTGCCTATCGTAGGGTGTCGCAGGTCCGACATTTCTCTGTAAACAAAAGAGTGTAATGAGCTTGGGACTCAACCCTATACTGTACCGCTCTATAACACGACTAAATAAGAAGAAAGAGTAACCATCCTATCATTCCTTGCAGCCTCCTGCCTCTAGTATGTGGTGCACAACACATCCATAGACAAGACTCTACTTAGCACGGCTTGTAGACTCCCTGGGATACGACCTTCTCTGATACTAAGTTTGTCACGCCCCACCTAGGGAGGCATGACTGGCACCTAGTGCCGTACTAGGACCTGAACTGCTAAGCTATTTAAGCCTAAGCACCTCTAGTGCAGGGCTGACTTTAACTCTGGATTCAAGAAAACAACGGGCTATATAGCAGCTGTAAATACAACCCCCAACCGACAATGCCTATAGCCACCTGTGAAAATAAACATCTAACTAGAGAAAAACAAACATAGGGAGTTCTATGCGGGCCGACAAGGCCACCAATCAACAGCTAAACAGGGCCCCACACGGCCAACACACATAGTCTAAAACACATATGGGTCCTAAACGGCTGATATCATCTAACCACAGGGAAGTAATGTAATCTACAAGCCTCTAGGAGTAATAAAATGGTCGGGATAGGGCCCCACCCATACTGTACAAGCAAAAGAAGTAAACCTCTATCACACAAGCTCTGGAAGAAGGGAGTTGATGGTCTTGTACGGCTGACTGGAACTACGAGGGACCTGCTCCTCGTCTATCTGTACCTGCAGGCAAGTATTGCAGCGCCCTAGAAGAGGGTGTCAGTACCACATGTACTGAGTATGTAAAGAAGTAACTTTAAATAACTTAAAGTAAGAAATAGAACTAACAGTGACTGAAGTAAAGAAAACGGACTGAAGATGACTGAGGTAGTGAAATTAGGACTAAAAATAGCTGTAATAAGGAGGGTAGGGGTCATACATGACAAATGAGGACTCCTACTGTCTAACTATCAGTAACTAAAGCAAGCATAAACCTTACCTGGCTCTCATAAATCGGAAGGTACAATCAGCACAGAATAACCCACCTGGGCCCCCACTAGCCCTAGTGAGTACACCTCAATCTATATACCACTACCCAGGTCATACTGAATCAACTACTAGCTATAAGTGTCCTGCCAGTCCCCTGGGTCTGCAGCTGGGCCTGCTCGGCCCCTGACTATAACTGTGCCTGAGTCCGGAGGACTCCTGGTATCTACACCCCGAGCATAAACGCTCGGCGGTGGTGTGTATAAGGCCAACCACGACAATATTAGGATATGGATCCCTATCTTCGTCCCTTGTGGACGGCATGCCGCTCCGTAGAGGGACATATCCTCGCCCCTTGTGGGCGGCGACACAGCTATTAACCCTGGGGTGGTCATGGAAGCTATACAGGTATAATCCATCCCAAAATAATACAATTTATGAGTCTCGACTGAAACTAACAACTAGACATGATAACATACTCCTAACATGCTTTACTAGGATTCATACTGGATTACTATGCTGAAGAAACTAACTTGTTGAAAGAAAATGCCTTAACATACCTCGTTCGTTATTTACCGATTAACTGACAAGGTTCGACTGGTATTTAGCTGTTCTTCCCAACTGTAATCATATTAACGAAAGAATAGGGCTAACTTCATTACTATATTTGATGAAAACAATAACTTATATATATATATATATATATATACATATACACACTTCAACTTATCAAAAGACGATCAATAACTCATAATTTCTCGGGAATCTAGAAAGGATAAATACTTTCTTTAGGCACATGATCGTACTGACACTAGTTTGAAACAATTCCACCAATTTAGGCTTGGCGGGACTACGATTCGCTGGGCGTATTTTACAAAAATAAGTCTGCAACGATGCTCTCTGCAGCCTTATACTTCACTACCCGGAGTTAATTTAGATTTGGACGGCGTTTAGTGGCGTAATTGGATGATTTTTCATAGTTCCCTTCGTCTCTAATCTCTATCGGCCGAGGATTTATGAAAATGACTTAACATCTAAGTCTGAGGCCTTTATATACTTGAGGCCGCAGACAAGGCAACATGGCACGTTACCCAACGCGCTGATTCTGCTCTGTGCCACGTTGGCTAACGCGGAGGATCAGATCTCTGCCACTTTGCCCCTCTAGGCAGCTTGGTTCGGCTCCTCTCATGAAATCCCGACTTGGCACTCGTTCATCCTTTCCCCGGGCCCTTTCCTTGTATGTATGGCACTCTAAAACCCTCAACCAACATATGAATAGGCTGACTAAACGCTAGAAACTTACGGGGTGTAACATTCCAATCGAATTTGTCATGTTAGATTGTGACATGGATGTCAAGGTGCCCATCATTTTGGGGTGACCATAGCTAGCCACGAGAAGAGCGTCGGTTGATATGGAGCTAGGGGAGCTAAAGTTTAGAGTGGGTGGTGAAGAAGTCACCTTCAATGTGCCTCAACCCACAAAAACCATGGATGAATGTAAAGTGATAACAGTCCTCGATGAAGAGGAGGAGCAAAACTAAAATTGTGAGGATGAAATTGATTCGAAGGATGAACCTCTAGAGAATTGATGATTGAGAAGGTATATGTCATGCCACGACGATAAATAAGGCGCTTATTGGGAGGCAACCCAAGTGTTTTCACCTTGATGCTTTGATATTTGTGTTGTTTTTTTTGTTTTGTAAGAAGATTGGATGAGGAACCAAGTGAAAGAAAAATAGGGCAAGCACTGCATGAGACCTGTGAAACGCAGGTACTAATATGCAAAATGCAACCCAGTCACAAAAAATGTTCCAAAAAGTTGAATGAATTGGAAGGCTTCTGCACCTCACCTACGAAATGCAGGTCTGGCGTAGACCTGAGCTAGAATACATGGACAAAAATATAGAAAAGGGAAGGTGAACTGCGAGCCACCTGCGAAACGCAGGTGGTAATATGCGAGAGCAAGTCAGGTGTAGATCATAACCAGAAAGTTAAGCAACACTAGGCCAACCTTTTCTTGGAACTGTGAAATGCAGATACCTATTTGCGGTCGCAGGTCTAGTGCAGGTGCGGGTAAGTCATATCATTTAATTGTTGACCAACCCATTGATTGACCCGACCCATTGTTTCCCCAAATAGATTGAAATCCTTCTCCACTTTCCAAAAACAACCTTTTTTAACCTTTTTCTCTTCCCCATAACCTCTAAATTGATCACCATTTCATCTTCCTCGTGACACCACTTTTCCACACATTCACCTTCCCCCTTACTCCATTTACTTCCACAATCAATCCCACCAATCACTTTAACTCCCTTTCTAACTATAAAAAACAACCTCATTCACCCATTTTTCACTTCACCATCTCTCTCTACACTCTCACTAAAGCAAAGAAAAAGTCAAGCTTTTTGGGTTGGCCATTGTTGAATAGGCACCAAATTCTCAATCTCTTTATTTTTCTCTTTTCTCACTCGGTATGTGTGCTTATTATTATCGATATTCTTGTTGTGTGAGGATTTTATTACAAAAGGAAGCACGTTAATTTCCAATTTTCTTGACCCATGTTCTCCATTGCCCATATTCTTTTTATTTTTGGATATCCTTATTTGTTGTGGGTATGATTGGGGAGTTAAAATCTCAACATGTGGGTAGAAATACTTGTGATAATGCTCTATCTCTTGTGTACGCCTTATGTTTTGATATAATAGTTAGGGTTGATATCCGAGTAACTCAGGTGCTTGGAGTATATGATTTTCCCGATGATAGATGGGTTGACATCTTTCTTAAGGAAAAATCATCATTCTTTTTTTTATGTTGCTTGAAGTGTGTAAAATTTGATATGGGAGTGAGTTGTGTATGTTTTGAATTTGAATGACTATAAGTTGTTGGGTTGGGCACTCGACGTCTCCCGGTGATAGACGAAGTAACAACCATCTTAAGGGAAGGAATTGAGTGGTCCCAATAGTCCTCATGATGGTTTAGTTGCTTAGTTAAATCTTTTGGGGAAGTCTAAGTACCCACTAGCTGTATTATAATCATATTTGTGCAAACAAAATGGCTGTCATGAGAAAGATAGCGATGTGTACATTGCAACTCACCTGTGAGTCGGGGGTTAGGTTTTGCGAAACGCCGGCTGAGGCGCATGGTTTGAGGCTTTAGGACACTTCCAATCACCTACGTTACACCTACAACCCACATATCAAGACCTAAAAAATGTAGGTTCAGCGCCGGTGGAAGACTAGTTTGCCCAGTTGTCTGCCACATTTCTGCGACTCTTCTACGAATCACGGGACTCAACCAGCATTTCACAATTGCAGCACAGGTGCTACCAAATATTGATTTGATTTTTCAACTTGTTTGTCATCCAATCGTTAGATTTTTATTCCTTAGCTTAGAATAGTTATCGCTTTTGATTTTCATTTACTAAAAGTACAAAAAGAAGTTTGTTTTATTGTGGCACTAACATTATTTTATAGGATCATGACTTCATCTAGGCAAGCCGACAAAGAAAAGAAACCTTCCACTTCCAAGAGCAAAGGAAAAGGGAAAGTCAGGGCCACCCCAGCCTTTGCTAACACCAGGGAAGAAATCATCTTATGTGTGTCTAACATGAAAGAGCACTACACCACATGCTTGGACAGATCTATCATTGTGGAGAAACCCTTTAATCTAGTGGGGATGGGAATGAATTCCCCAACATCAATTCTCAGTTTAATGAAAGACATTGTCACATGTTCATAGAGCCTCTCCCCAACTACTACCCACAACTTGTGTTGGATTCTATGCCTCGTATCAAGCGAGGAAAGATGCCATGAAACACATAGGGAAGATAAGTTCCCTTGCCTACCTGCAGTAATGATTCAAGGTATGAAAGTCGACATCACTCCGGATACTATAAATGCCATGTTTTAGGAAGATGAGATTGACTCAGGAACATAGTTCGTGATAAAGATGGAAGCCAAGAAGGACCAATTTGGTTGGGTAGCATGCATAATTGCCAATGATCAACCCTTGTGGGCTACAATGATGGGTGACATTGTGAGGCAGGACCTGAAATTTGAGGCAAAATAGTGGCTCGAATTTGTGTGTATCCTTCTCATACCATCTAAGAACGATCAATGGGTGAACCTTGAGACAGCTATCCTCATTACCTGTATTATGTCAGGTGTGCGCATTAATTTTTGTGAAGCGGTGGCTACCATAATGAAACTTAAGGCCAAAAAAGAAGTAACCTCAATGCCCTATGCTATTCTCATTAGCCAAATGTGTCTTAAAGTAGGTGTTCTACTATTCCCTAATGAACAAGGCAGTGTTGCCATGGGTGTCATTGCTATTGACAAGAGAAGGGATGTTGATACTCCCCAAAACAAATGAAAGAGGAAGAAACCATGGGATGCAACAGAGGAATTCACCTCTCATGACATAGTTGAATATCCCATAGCCCCCGACCTCAACATGCCAGACCCTGAATGTAATACCCCGAAAGCCCTAAAATTAGACCTGAGGGTTGAAATAGAGAAAATAAAATTTTCTACACCAGATCACAAGAAATGTCATCCAGTGACCCATGAGGTGCCCCACGAGTCATTAGATGACTTGCAGAGTGAAGGATGGACTTGGTTGGATTTTTGAATTTGGGGTTGACCACGAGTCGTTAGGTCACTCATGGTCAGAGGTTGGCTTCAAATGAAAAGTTTGGGCAAAGATGGTCACGACTTGGTCACCACGAGTTTTAGGGTACCCCACGAGTCATGGTGACCCTCGAAATATGAGTTTCCATTGATGGCCACGAATACAGATCATGAGTCGTGGTGATGGCGATGAATCTTCCAGTTCTTCGTTGGGACTGGCAGTGTGTATTTTTCTGTGAATTTATTAAGGGCTTTTTGTTAATTTCTAAGTTTCTAAGACCTAAAGTACATTATTTTAAGCTCAGATAAGTGTTTTTTAAGGGGTTTAGTTCATTCTACGCCTACTCCTCTCCATGCATGCAAGACTAGAAGGTTCCTAGGGGTGATCAAGTCTAAAATCCATCAATTCTCCTTCAATTTCCTATGGGCATTTAAGGAAGATTGTAAGATCAACTTACCCAGGTAAATGGGGATATGAATAAGAATTCCTTTCACTCTCATGCTCAAAATTATTCTACATTCCGTGAATCTCAATTCTACATTTAAGTTTCATTATCTTATGGGGTTTATTCCAATTCTTGTGAAATTCTCTATGATCTATCTATGGGTCAATTCCCTACATATATCAAATCATGTTTTATGATCTATGGGAAGATTTTATAACTATTTCTGATTATGAATCTATAGTTTCAAATTTAATTGAATTATGGCCAATTATGCATGCTTCATGAAAAGTTAAGTTATGATTCTATTACAATCTTGATCTTATCAAGTCTAAATTATTATTTATGTTATGAATTACCTTCAAGTATTCATCATGGATTTATGAATATCATGTATATACATTGTTATGCCCTGGAAGCCCAAACAGACTCGAGAGTTAAAGCGGAGAAAAACTAAAAATCTGGCATTAATCACAGAACGAGTCGTGAGGAGACCCGTGAGAGTAGCCCATGAGTTGAGATGTGAATCGTGTGGAGGCCTAGGTGATGAGTCTGTAGTTTGGGAAATAGGATCCCCACCGGCATGACCATGACTTGTGGTCAGACCCCACGAGTCGTTAGGTCAGACGTGGGGAGGTGAGGAAGAAAAGAGAAGAAGGGAGGCAGTGCACTCAAAGGGAGGACCCCACAAGTCGTGCTCAATCCCCACGATTCGTGGGGTGAGTCGTGACCAAGCGGGGACTAAAATTTATTGAAGCTGAGGTAGTGTACTTGACGGATGACTCCATGAGTCGTGGCCCAGGGTAACGAGTCGATATGGCAGTTATTTTCTGCGAATTTAGTAAGGGATTTTCCGTAATTCCTATGATCCTAATTCCTAAACTAAGAGTTATGAATGATGACTTTTAAAGGGGTTAAGTTCATTTTAGGCCTTATTCATTTATGCATGCAAGGTAGAAAGGTTAGAGAGGGTGATCAAGCTAGTGTTCTTCAATTCCTCTTCAATTTCTTCTTGGGCGTTCAAAGAAGTGTAAGAATTAGCTATCAACAAGTACGTAGGGTTATGAATGGGTGATTCCTTTCACATCCATTCCCAATCCCTCTCTAGATCATGAATCTTCTATGACAAATCTATGGGGTTTTAACCCAAATGCATGAATTTCCTAATTATTTACATGGGTATGATTTAAATATGTTTCTACCATTGAATTATGAAGCATGGGCAAGTTTTATGAAGTTTTCAATTAAAAATCATGTTTCTAGCTTTATGAATTAAAAATCTCATTGATGAATGAAAGATGAGATTTGTGATGAATGTATAATGATGATGAGATATTATGATGAAAAGCGTGTTTTCAAGCTACCCATGTTTTAAATTATTTTTTCGATGTGAATTGATTAAGTCCAAATATGATAAAACTTTGGGAAATTCCCACATGTTCAAAGTATGATTGATGATTTCTCAAATTGAGCTTACCACATGGTTTGGAGTGAAGACTCCCAATTATCTTTCAACTTGTGGTATGGTTTGAGCTAAAGCTTCTCATATGCATGACTTCATATTTGAGATATATTTGATGATTTAGCCTCGTTAATAGACGATGTTGAGCTTCATTGAATAACGATTTAGAGCATATGCTTGTTTTTGGGAGTAATGTCTAGCACTGAGTAGGCTAAAGGTCGATCACCTTATGCCTTAGAACTACGCACCAACATAGGTTTATACTATTATATATATATATATATATATATATATATATATATATTACTTTGGGATCTCCCTTGTGAGATATCCCCGGCCTTATTGGCCCATGAGATTGATATTGATATCATGGTATCATCCCTAGCCCTGAAAAGGCTTTGGACGGCTCTACCCACTTGAGTGTGATAGTTGGGACATCGTAAGCTTTATCGTGGTATGTCGGTTAAAAGATGAGTCTCCCATTGTTCCTGATAATTTTAGTTATGCATGGTTATCATTTCATGAGATTTCTTTATCTATATATGTTCTAAAGCAGGTTTGACTTAATGTTCAATTTTACCTATAAATATCAGATTTCAATTTGAGTCAATTGATTCATTTATAATGTATGTTATGTTATGATGAGATCATGATTTTAGAAAGAATTAATGCAAGCCCTACACTCAGATTATTAATGTATGTGTTTTACATTATGCATTGCCTTTAAATGGTTTTACTTACTCAAGCGGTATTCACTTACCTTGTATTCTCAGTACATTCCGCATATTGACCGCGTATTTTATGTTGTATCATTTCATGATACATGACCCAGCTCTCAAATTCAGCCCCGATCATAGTTTGTCTTCTGAGATAGCATCGTATGTTGTTGGTGAGTCCTCATTTTCGAGGACTAGACTATTTAGATTTTCTTCATGTATTTTTAGTTTCAGTTTGTTGAGTAAGCTAGAGTCTTGTCCCATCAACTCGTCATGTTTAGAGGCTTTTTCAGACATATAGTTGTATTCAGCTTCAAACAGTTTATTCTGATGTTATGTTTAGGTTAGACTTACACTGTGATTATATTGTTGATTATTCAGTTTCTTTAATTGAGTTAGATATATGCTTATGCCATGGGTCGACTTGGGGTCTATCGGTGCTCCTTGTCCCGTATTACGATTTGGGCCTCCATTCGGGTTGTGACAAACTTGGTATCAGAGCAGTAGGTTTGAAGTGTCCTACTATTTCTAAAAGTCGTGTTAAGTAGAGTCTTTTTTCATGGGTGTGAAGCACGCCACACTTATTACGAAGAGGCTATGAAACGTTTAGGAAATGTTTCCTTCTTTCATGATCTATGTCGTGCGATGAAATATGTCCCTATCCTTCTAATTTGTTCTATTTGTGATTGTAGAATCATGGCTCCCCGTAGAATGAAGGAATGGAAATGGAGATGGTCATGAGGATGGCAACGGTAATAGGAACCAGCAGGCCCTACCAGTTCAGGAGCACCAAGCATCAGAGTCAGTTTCCCATGTTGAGTTTTGGGAAGCTATTCAGATGCTTGCGCAGACCTTGACCACTTAGGTCAATGAGTAGGCAGTTGCGCATGTTCCGCAAAATGGAAATGCAGCGGCGGCTCGAGTCAGATACTTCTTAAGAATGAACACACCAGAGTTCCTCGGGTCAAAAGTAGATGAGGATTAACATGAGTTCATATATGAGATTGTGAAGATCACCCAGGTCATGGGAGTGAGTGGAGTTGAGTGCCCGAAGTTGGCCTAGTATCAATTGAAAGGGGTCGCGCATATTTGGTTTCGCCAATGGAAAGATAGTAGGGTCGTCGGGGCAAGCCCGGTCACTTGGGAGGAGTTTCATGTTGCATTCCTAGATCGGTTCTTCCCTCATGAGATGAGGAAGATGACGACAGCTGACTTCGTAAATCTGAAGCAAGGGAGGATGAGGGTGTAGGAGTATGCTCTTGAGTTCACTCACCTATCAAAGTACGCCTCAGTGTTAGTGGCTGATCAGAGGGTGTGGGTGAGTAGATTCGTTCATGGTGTAGTGGGATATTTAGATAAGGATTATAGGACTGTTATGCTTCACCAGGGCATGGACTTCCCTCAGATAGTCTTGTACGCCTAGCAGACGTAGGTGACACATCTGAGAGATAGGGAGGCCAAGAGGACCAGGACCGATGATCACAGATTCACACAGCCGAGGTCAGGTGGTGGGCACCGACAGCAAACCCACCAGAGATCATCATCCCCAACATCTTCAGCATTGAGTGTGCCATCCAGATCGAGGCACAATCAAAGGGGGTGAGCATCAGGATCTAGGGGTCAAAGCAGCAGACCCGCAAATTCTAGCATTCTAACTTGTTGCAAGTGTGGTCGGGGTCACACAGGTTAGTGTTTAGCAAGTACAGGTTCTTGTTTCGGGTGTGGATAGTCCGGACACATGCTCAGAGATTGCCTAATAGTGAGGCAGGATCGTGATGGGGGTTGACGCCCAGCTTCTAGTTCCGCAGCCCCACCCGTACGCTCAACACATAGGGAGCATGTACTAGCACAGGTGGCGATCAGCGCCAGAACAAATTCTATGCTTTAGTATCCCTCCAGGAGCAGGAGGTCTCCCTAGATGTGGTCACTGGTATGTTGCAAGTTTTCCATATTGAAGTTTATGCTTTATTAGATCCGGGGGCTAACTTGTCTTTTGTGACACCTTATGTGGCCAGTAGCTTCGGAGTTAGTCCCAAAGTCTTGTCAGGACCCTTCTTAGTCTCTACTCTAGTAGGTGATTCAGTTATAGCTAGACGGGTATATAGGCGTTGCCCGGTCTCAGTCCTTCTAAAAGTCACCTCAGCGGATTTGATAGAGTTATCCATGACTGATTTCGATGTTATCCTCAGCATGGATTGGCTATTTGCATGTTATGCCTTAGTTAATTGTAGAACCCGGGCAGTAGAGTTTAGATTTCCGGGGAGAGCTAGTCTTAGAATGGAAGGGTAGTTAAACTGTGCCGGTAAGTTGTTTCATTTCCTACCTTAAGGACAAAAAGATGATTTCTAAAGGTTGTTTGTGCCATTTAGTAAGGGTTAAGGATGCGACATCCGAGACCCCGACTATGCAGTCACTTCTAGTAGTACAATCCAGAGGTCTTTGCAGATGATTTACCAGGAATCCCTCCCGAGCGGGAGATCGATTTTGGTATTGACCTTCTTCCTGACACGCAACCAATATCTATTCCTCCTTATAGAATGGCTCCAACCGAGCTAAAGGAGTTGAAGGAAAAATTGAAGGATCTGTTAGATAAGGGTTTCATTAGACTGAGCAAGTCCTCATAAGGTATAGCAGTTCTCTTTGTCCAAAAGAAAGATGGTTCTCTTCGTATGTGTATTGATTATCGGCAATTAAACAAAGTCACCGCCAAGAATAGGTATGCCTTACGGATTAATGATTTATTTGACCAGCTTCAGGGTGCTAAGTGTTTCTCAAAAATAGATCTCTGATCCAAGTATTATCAGCTCAGATTCCGGGAGAGCGACATCCCGAAGACAACCTTTAGGATGCGGTATAGTCATTATGAGTTTATAGTTATGTATTTTGTACTAATGAATGCTCCTTCATCTTTTATGGACTTGATGAATAGGGTGTTCAAGCCATACCTGGATATGTTCGTGATTGTGTTTATTAATGACATCTTGATATACTCTCGGAGCGAGGGGGAGAATGCTGCTCGTTTGAGGGTAGTGCTGCAGACCCTCAATGATCGTCAATTATATGCTAAGTGCAGAAAGTGAGAGTTTTGGTTGAACTCGGTGGCGTTTTTGGGCCATGTGGTATCAAGTGAGGATATAAAGGTGGATTCTCAGAAAATAGAAGCGATGAAGAATTGGCCTAGACCGGTAAGTCCTTCAGATATTCGGCGTTTCTTGGGTTTAGCTGGCTATTATCAGATTTTTTGAAGGTTTCTCATCGATTGTAGAACCTTTGACCAAATTGATCCAAAAGAAGGTGAAGTTCCAATGGTCGAAGGCTTGTGAGAAGAGCTTCCAAGAGTTGAAGACTCGACTTACTTCAGCACCGGTGTTAACTCTACTAGAGGGTACTGATGGGTTCGTGGTTTATTGTGATGCTTTAAGGATTGGACTTGGGGTGTATTGATGTAGCATGGGAAGGTTATAGCATATGCCTCTAGACAGCTAAAGATTCATGAGAAGAGTTACCCAACCCATGATCTTGAATTGGCCGCGGTGGGATTCGCCTTGAAGATATGGCGACATTATTTGTACGGGGTCCACGTGGATGTGTTTACGGACCATAAGAGTTTGCAATATGTGTTTACTCAGAAGGATCTCAATCTTTGGCAAAGGAGATGGTTGGAGCTACTCAAAGACTATGATATGAGTGTCCTTTACCATCTGGCTAAGGCCAACGTAGTAGCGGATGCACTTAGTAGACTCTCTATGGAAGTGTGTCTCATGTGGATGAGGGTAAGAAGGAGCTGGTGAAAGGTGCATCGACTTGCAAGGTTGGGAGTTAGGTTGGTTGAATCGACCGATGGCGGTGTTGTGGTTCAAAATGAATTAGAATCTTCCTTGGTGATTGATGTAAAATCTAGGCAAGATGAGGACCCAATTTTAGTAAAGTTAAATGAAGTCATTCAGAATCAGAAGGTGGAGGTCTTCTCCAAAGGGGGAGATAGTGTGCTTCGGTATCAGGGTCGCCTATGTGTTCTAGATGTTGATGATTTGAGGAGTCGGATGTTGCACGAGGCTCATGGATCCAAGTATTCTATCCATCCAAGTGCCACCAAGATGTACCGTGACTTATGGGAAGTCTACTGGTGGAATGGGATAAAGAAGGATATCACAGAATTCATAGCAAGGTGTCTGAACTGTCAACAAGTAAAGGTTGAGCATCAGAGAATGGGAGGTGTGCTTCAGGATATCAGTATTCCTACTTGGAAGTGGGAATAAATTAATATGGACTTCATCACAAGTTTACCTCGTCCTCGCAGTCTATATGACTCTATTTGGGTTGTGGTAGATAGGTTGACCAAGGTCGCTCATTTCTACTAGTCAAAACCACGAATATGGCAGAGGATTATGACAAGCTATATATCCAGGAGCTAGTTCAATTGCATGGTGTTCCCTTATCCATCATTTCAAACAGAGGCACTAAATTTACCTCTCAGTTTTGGAGGTCGTTTAAAAAAGGGCTTGGTACACAAGTTAAGCTCAACACAGCATTTCACCCGCAAACGGATGGTCAAGCGGAGTGGACAATTCATACTCTCGAAAACATGTTGAGAGGATGCATAATTGACTTTAGAGGTAGCTGGGATGAGCATTTGCCTCTTATCGAGTTTGCATACAATAACAGCTATAACTCCAGAATGCAGATGGCACCATTTGAGGCTCTCTATCGGCGGAGGTGTAAGTCGCCCATTGGATGGTTTGAGGTTGGCGAAGTGGCGATGATAGGACCAGATTCGGTTCATGAGGTTATGGAGAAGGTTCAGTTGATAAGGAATAGGTTGAGGAATGCCCAGAGTCGCCAAAAGTGTTATGCTGATGTGAGGAGAAGGGAATTAGAATCTGAAGTCGATGAATGGGTGTTTCTGAAGATTTCTCCCATAAAGGGAGTGATGAGGTTTGGAAAGAAGGGGAAACTCAGTCCCCGCAATGTCGGCCCGTATTGGATCATGAGACGTGTTGTCAAGGTGGCTTATGAATTGGAGTTGCCCTCAGATTTATCTTCTGTGCATCCTGTATTCCATATATCGCTCTTGAAGAAATGTTTGGGTGATCCATCTCTAGTTGTCTCGGTGGACAGTGTTGGTGTGAAAGACAGCCTCAGTTATAAGGAGGTTCTGATAGAAATACGAGATCGTCAGGTTCGAAGACTAAGGAACAAGGAAGTAGCTTCCATCAAAGTGTTATAGAGGAATCAACATGTTGAGGGAGCTATGTGGGAAGCCGAAGTGGATATGATGGCTAGATACCCACATTTATTCTCTACCGGCTTAGTTGCAGCTTAAGGTATCAGTTTTGACCTAAAACTCTACTTAGTTTTCATGTTCAGTTCATGTGTCCAAGTTTCTTTTGTGTATGTGGACGTATGTATGATTCGTGAATTCAGTTCAACTATGTAGGTAGAATCGGAGATAGTCATTCCATCGATTTTTGGTTTAAACGATCAGTATTTGAGTATGATAATTGCATTTCTCTACTTTTTTGTGTGTTTTCCAACATTCGAGGACAAATTTTCCTAAGTGGAAGATATTGCTATACCTCAGAAACCCAAAGATCAGACTCGGGAGTTAAAACGGAGAAAAACTAAATATCTGACATCAGGCACAAAATGAATCATGAGGGGACCCGTGAGAGAAGCCCACGAGTAGTGATGTGACTCGTGGGGAGGCCTAGGTAATGAGTCTGTAGTTTGGGAAACAAGATCCCCACGGGCGTGACCATGACTCGTGGTTAGACCCCATGAGTCATTAGGTTAGTCGTGGGGTGGGTGAGGAAGAAAAGAGAAGAAGGGAGGTAGTGCACTCGACGGGAGGACCCCACAAGTCGTGGCCAGTCCCCACGATTCGTGGGGTGAGTGTGACCAAGCGGGGAGTAAAATTTATTAAGACTGAGGCAATGTACTTGACGGACGACTCCACGAGTCATGGCCCAGGGTAACGAGACGTTAGATCCCCCGTTGGGACCATCTGGCAGTTTCTACGAATTTAGTAAGGGCTTTTCCATAATTTCTAAGATCCTAAGGCCTAAACTATGCCGTTTTGACTTACGAATGATGATTTTTAAAGGGATTAAGTTCATTTTAGGCCTTATTCATTCATGCGTGCAAGGTAGAAAGGTTAGAGAGGGTGATCAAGCTAGTGTTCTTCAATTCCTCTTCAATTTCTTCTTGGGAATTCAAAGAAGTGTAAGAATCAACTACCAATAGATATGTAGGGTTATGAATGGGTGATTTCTTTCACACTCATGCCCAATCCCTCTCTAAATCATGGATGTTCTATGAAAAATTTATGGGGTTTTAACCCAAATGCATGAATTTCCTAATTCTTTATATGAGTATGATTTAAATATGTTTCTACCATTGAATTATGAAGCATGGGCAAGTTTTATGATGTTTTTAATTAAAAATCATGTTTCTAGCTTTATGAATTAAAAATCCCACTGATGAAAAGTTCGTGAAAGATGAGATTTGTGATGAATGTATAATGATGAAAAGAATATTTTCAAGCTACCCCTGTTTATAATTATGTTTTCAATGTGAATTGAGTATGTCCAAGTATGATAAAGCTTTGGGAAATGCCCACATGTTCAAAGTATGATTGATGATTTCTCGAATTAAGCTTACCACATGGTTTGGAGCGAAGACTCCCAATTATCTTTTAGCTTGTGGTATGGTTTGAGTTAAAGGTTCTCATATGCATGACTTCATATTTGAGATATATTTGATGATTGAGCTTCGTCAATAGATGATGTTGAGCTCAATGAATAACGATGTAGAGCATATGCATGTGTTTGGGAGTAGTGTCTAGCACCGAGTAGGCGAAGGATCAATCACCCTATGCCTCAGAACTACGTGTCAACTTAGGTTTATACTATTATATCTATTACTTAGGGACCTCCCTTGTGAGCTATCCCCAACCTTATTGGCCTATGAGCTTGATATCGATATCATGGTATCGTCCCTAGCCTTGGAAAGGCTTTGGATGGCTCTACTCACTTGAGTGTGATAGTTGGGACCACGTAAGCTCTATCATGGTTTGTCGGTTAAAAGATGAGTCTCCCATTGTTCCTCATGATTTCAGTTATGCATGGTTATCATTTCATGATATTTCTATATCTATATATGTTCTAAAGAAGGTTTGACTGAATGTTTAGTTTTACCTATAAATATCAGATTTCAATTTTGAGTCAATCGATTCAGTTATGATGTATGCTATGTTATGATCAGATCATGATTTCAGAAAGAATGTATGCAAGCCCTATTTTCATATTATTAATGTCTATGTTTCACATTATGCATTATCTTTAAATGATTTTACTTACTCAAACGGTTTTTACTTACCTTGCATACTCGGTACATTGCACGTACTGACAACATACTCTATGTTGTATCATTTCATGATACTGGACCCGGTTCTCAGGTTCAGCCCCAATCATAGTCAGTCATCTGAGATAGCATCATACGTTGTTGGTGAGTCCTTATCTCCCGAGTACTAGACTATTCAGATTTTCTTCATGTATTTTCAGTTTTAGTTTGTTGAGTTAGTTAGGGTCTTGTCCCATCAACTCGTCATGTTTAGAGGCTTTTTCAGACATATGGTTGTATTCAGCTTTAGACTATGTATTCTGATATTATGTTTAAGTTAGACTTCCGCTATGATTATATTATTGATTATTCAGCTTCTTTGATTGAGTTAGATGTATGCTTTTGCCATGGGTCGATCTGGGGTCTCTCGGGGCTCCTTGGCCCGTGTTGCGATCCGGGCCTCCATTCGAGTCGTGACTTACATGTTTTGAACTATGCATGGATTTCATGATTTATGAATTTATGACTCTTGGCCAACTCATGGGCTTTTATCCGTGGAAAATTATGTATTTCAAGTATGATCAAGTATGTTATGATGTAATTTTCCATGAACTTCATGAATAATTTATGATTATGATATGAGCCTCATGTGCATGTTTTTAGGAGCAGTGTCTCGCACTAAGTAGACCCGACTTTTAGGTAAATCCTGTGGTCTCAGAACTACGTGCCACCATTGGTATATACATTCATTATTGGATCCCTATGATATCACCATATTGCACGTCTCATGCCTGGAAAGCCTAGGACGGCTCTACCCACTTGAGCGAGATAGTTGGGGCGTCATATAAGCTCTATGATGATGTTGTCGGTTATGAAGAGTCCTCCCATTGTTCCTCATAATTTATGCATTGTAATGTTATATTATTTTGGCTCAAGTTATGTTTTTATAAGGTTTCTCTTATGATTATGATTACCAATAAATTATGAATGCTTTGAAAACCTTGAGCCCTCTTGCTATGTTATGATATTTACTTCACGTTCATGCAGTTCTATTCTTATGAACTCTTATGTGGTTTAACTTTCCATTTTACTTACCTTGCATACTCTGTACATTTCAAGTACTGATCACATACTCTATGTCCTTTCGTTTCATGATACAGGTCTGAGAGATCAGCCTTAGCTGCATCATTAGTCTTGCTTCCATCTCAGACCTGTGTTAGCCGGGATTGGTTAGTCCTCATCCTTCGAGGACATTCAATTATTTATATCATGTTATTTCAGTTTCAAACTTTCTTTTGTCGAGCTATTTGGGGATGTTGTCCCATCAGCTCATCAGTTATGTTAGAGGCTATTCAGGCATTATGTAGAAATCAACTTGTCATCGTTGACTCTATTTTAGATCGTTATGTATGTGAACTTCTGCTAAGTATGCTTTGGTATTATATCAGTATCTGCTAACAGTATGCTCTTAGTTGTTATGTTCATGTCATGGGCCGACTTGGAGCCTTTCGGGGTTTCTTGTCCCGTGTCTCTATCCGGACCTCTTTTCGGGTTGTGACAAACTTGGTATCAGAGCATTAGGTTTTGAAGTGTCCTAGGGTTTCTGAAAGTCGCATTAAGTAGAGTCTTTTTCATGAGTGTGAAGTGTGCCACACTTATGACGAAGAGGCGACGAGACGTTTAGGAAATGTTCCCTTCTTTCATGATATATGTCATGCAATGAAAAGTCTTTCTATCCTTCTAACTCATGCTACATGCATTTGAAGAATCATGCCTCCTCGCCAAGTTAACGGAGGAAGAAATGGAAATGGAAATGGCCATGAGAATGGCAATGGAGATGGGCACCAGCAGGCCCTACCAGCCCTCGAGGAGCATGTTCCCGAGCAGGTTGTCCACGCAGAGTTTAGGGCAGCCACACAGATGCAAGCTCAGGCTTTGACCACCCAGGTCACCAACAAGCGGTAGCACATGTCCCTTAGAATGGGAATGTGGTAGCAGCGAGAGTCAGAGATTTTCCGAGGATGAACCCTTTAGAGTTCCTTGGGTCAAAGGTGGATGAGGATCCACATGAGTTTATTGATGAAGTCTTGAAGATTACCCAGATCATGGGGTGGCCAGGGAGGAGTGCGCAGATTTAGCCTCATATCAGTTGAAAGGGGTCACACACATATGGTTCAGATACGGAAGGATAGAAAGACAGTTGGAGCAGGCCCCATTGGTTCGAATGAGTTCCTTACAGCATTTTTAGATTGGTTCTTCCCTTAGGAAATGATGGAGATTAAAGCAGCTGAATTTGTGAACCTAAGGCAGGGTAATATGACAGTCCAGGCGTATGCTTTTAAGTTCACTCTTTTGTCCAAATATGCACCAGAGCTAGTCGTTGATCAAAGAGCATGGGTGACTAGGTTTGTACATGGAGTAGCGGACTACCTAGTCAAGGATTGTAGGACCACTATGCTTCATCAGGACATTGATTTTCCTGGATTAGTTTTATGCATCCAGCAGATGGAGGCGGTGCATCTGAGAGAGAGAGGCCAATAGGACCAGGATAGACAGAATAGTTATGGGTTCTCTCAGCAGTGATCGGGGGGCAGACATTTCCAGCAGTCGCATCAGAGGTTATTAGCTCCAATGCCATCGACGACCAGTGCTCCATCTAGATCGTGAGGTGATCAGAGGAGCAGAATCTTTCCGGCCTGCAGAATGTGTGGCAAGAATCATATAAGAGAGTTCTTGATGGGATCAGATATCTATTTTGGGTATGGTGAATCCAAGCACATGTGTCGGGAATGTCCCTTGACTAGACAGGGTGATAGTAGAGGTCGTGCTTAGTCTACCAGTTCAGCAGCAACCTTAGCTGAGCAGGTGCATCCACCAGTGCAGGTGGTGGCCAACACCAGGACAGGTTTTATGCCCATGCATCCCGATAGGAGCAGGAGACTTCATCAGATGTGGTCACCGGTATATTATGAGTATTCCACTTTGATGTATATGCATTATTATATCCAAGGGATACTTTATCTTTTGTGACGCCCTATGTTGCTAGTAGTTTTGGAGTCAATCCTGAAACTTATTAGAACCCTTCTTAGTCTCTACCCTAGTCGGTGATTCAGTTGTAGCTCTATGGGTATATATAAATTGCCTTGTCACAGTCCTTCAGAAAGTCACCTCAGCAAATTTACTAGAGCTATTCATGACAGACTTTGATGTTATCTTTGTTATGGATTGGTTACATTCATGTTATGCCTTTGTAAATTGTAGAACCCGGTAGATTTTCGATATTTAGGTGAGTCAATCCTAGAGTGGAATGGTAGTTCAGCTATGCCATTAGGTCGCTTCATTTCCTACCTTAAGGCCAGAAATATGATTTCTAAGGGTTGTGTCTACAATCTAGTTAGGGTTAAGGATGCTACATTTGAAACCCTAACTATCCAGTCAGTTCTTGTGGTGTGCGAATATCTAAAAGTGTTTTCAAATGATTTATCGGGAATTTCTACCGAGTGGGAGATTGATTTTGGTATTGACCTTCTTCAAGACACGCAGCCTATATCTATTCCACCTTACAGAATGGCTCCATTTAAGCTAAAGGAGTTCAAGGAGTAGTTGAAAGATCTCTTAGACAAGGGTTTCATCAGACCTAGCAAATCCTCGTGGGGTGCATCAGTTCTCTTTGTCCAAAAGAAGGATGGTTTCCTTTGGATGTGCATTGATTATCGGCAATTGAACAAGGTCACCATCACAAACAGGTATCCCCTCCCCAGGATTGATGATTTTTTTGACAAGCTTCTGGCTGCTAAGTGCTTTTCAACGATAGACCTCAGATCCGGGTATCATCAGCTCAGGGTTCGGAGAGTGACATACCGAAGATAGCCTTCAGGACTCGGTATGGTCACTATGAGTTTGTAGTTATGTCATTTGGACTAACGAATTCTCCTGCAGCTTTTATTTATTTAATGAACAGGGTGCTCAAGACATATTTTGATATGTTCGTGATCGTGTTCTTAGATGATATTCTCATATACTCTCAGAGCAAGGAGGAGAATGTCGCTCATTTGAGGGTGGTGCTACAGACTCTTAAGGATCACCAATTGTATCCTAAGTTCAGCAAGTGTGAGTTTTGGTTAAACTCAGGGGAATTTTTTGGTTATATGGTGACAAGTGAGGGTGTATAAGTGGATTCCCAAAATATAGAAGCGGTGAAGAATTGTCCTAGAGAAGTGAATCCTTCGGATATCAGGAGTTTCTTGGGTTTAGCTGGTTACTACCAAAGGTTTGTTGAAGGGTTTTCATCCATTGTAGCACCGTTGACTAAGTTGACCCAGAAGAAAGTGAAGTTTCAATTGTCGAAGGCCTATGCGAAGAGCTTCCAAGAGTTGAAGACTCATCTCACCTCAGCACCAATGCTGACCCTACTTGAGGACACTGATAGGTTTGTGGTATGTTGTGACGCCTCGAGGATCGGCCTTGGTTGTGTATTAATGCAGCATTGTAATGCTATAACCTATGCTTCCATGCAGCTAAAAGTCCATGAAAATAATTCTCCGACTCACGGCCTCGAGTTGGTGGCGGTAGTATTTTCCTTTAAGATTTGGAGATACTATCTATATGGGCTCCATGTGGATGTGTTTGCGGACCACAAAAGCCTATAGTATGTGTTTACCCAAAAAGACCTGAATCTACATCAGAGGAGGTGGTTGGAGCTTTTGAAAGACTAAGATATGAGCGTCCTTTATCATCTGGGAAAGGCAAATGTCATGGGAGATGCTCTTAGCAGGCTTTTTATGGAGAGTGTGACCCATTTAGATGAGGAGAGGAAGGAGTTGGTGAAGGATGTGCATCGGCTTGCACGACTGGGAGTTCCTCTTGTTGACTCAGCAGATGGAGGTTTTATTGTTCAAAATGGGTCAGAATCTTCCTTGGTGACCAAGGTCAAAACTAGAAAAGACGAGGATCCTATTTTGGTAAAATTGAAGGAATCCGTTTAGAATCAGAAAGTAGAGTTCTTCTCCCAAGGGGGAGATAGTGTGCTTTGATATTAGGGTCGTTTGTATGTACAGGGTGTTGATGATTTAAGAGATAGGATGTTACACGAGGCTCATGGTTTCAGATATTCTATACATACAGGTGACACCAAGATGTACTGTGACCTACAGGAAGTCTATTGGTGGAATGGCATGAAGAAGGACATACCAGAGTTTGTGGCTAAGTGTCCGAATTGTCAACAGGTGAAGGTTGAGCATCAAAGACCCAGAGGTGTGCTTCAAGACATTAGCATTCCTACTTGGAAGTGGGTGGAAATCAATATGGACTTTATTACAGGTTTTCCTCATACTCGTCGACAGTATGACTCTATTTGGGTTGTTGTAGATAGGTTGAGTAAGGCAGCTCATTTCCTACCGGTCAAAACTACCGACTCAGAGGTGGATTATGCTAAGTTATACATTTGGGAGTTAGTTTGGTTGCATGGAGTGCCCTTGTCCATTATATCAGATAGAGGTACTCAGTGTACCTCTCAGTTTTGGAGATCATTTCAGAAGGGACTTGGTACTCAAGTCAAGCTCAGCATAGCATTTCACCCACAAATAGATGGTCAAGTTAAACGGACCATCCAGACTCTTGAGGATATGTTGAGAGCATACATGATTGATTTCAAAGGTAGTTGGGATGATCATTTACCTCTCATTGAGTTTACATATCACAACAACTACCATTTTAGTATTTAGATGGCTCCGTTTGAGGCTCTCTATGGGCGAAGATGTAGATCGCTATTGGTCGGTTCAAAGTCGACAAAGCTGCATTAATAGGTATAGATTCGTCCATGAGGCTATGGAGAAGGTTTAGCTTATAAGGGAAAGGTTGAAGACAACTCAGAGTCGTTAAAAGTTCTATGCAGATGTGAGGAGGAGAGAACTTGAGTTTGAAGTTGATGATTGGGTGTTTCTGATGGTATCTCCCATGAAGGGAGTAATGAGATTTAGAAAGAAGGAGAAACTTAGTCCCCGTTAAGTTGGCCCGTACCGAATTTTGAGACATATTGGCAATGTGTCCTATGAGTTGGAGTTTCCCTCAAAGTTAGCTTCAGTTCATCAAGTTTTCATGTATCGCTCTTAAAGAAGTGTTTAGGTGATCCAGCTCTGGTTGTTCCGGTGGAGAGAGTAGGGGGTGAAGGATAGCCTTAGCTATGAGGAGGTTCCGGTGAAAATACTTGTTCGTTAGGTTCAGAAGCAAAGAAATAAATAAGTAGCCTCAGTAAAGGTTTTGTGGAGGAATCAGCAGGTTGAGGGAGCTACGTGGGAAGTCGAAGCAGATATTATGGCTAAATACCCACATCTATTCCCTCCCGACTCAGTTTTAGCTTGAGGTATCAGTTTCATCCCTAATACTTTATTCAGTTTCGTGTTCAGTTCATGTCCCCTAGTTCATTTCATGTCAATGTAAATATGTGTGATTCATGAATTCAGTTCAGTCATGTATTTCTGTCCAGGGTTAGTCACTCCATCAATTTTCAGCTTTAAATGTTTAGTAATTGATATGGCAATTGAATTTCTAAGATTTTTAGTATGTTTACCCATACTTGAGGATGAATTTTCCCAAGGGGGAGATATTATAATACCTCGAAAGCCCTAAGATC
Organism: Datura wrightii; assembly: GCA_035772735.1. Classification (NCBI taxonomy): domain Eukaryota; kingdom Viridiplantae; phylum Streptophyta; class Magnoliopsida; order Solanales; family Solanaceae; genus Datura; species Datura wrightii. Next base: position 125,524,877 of record JASDFA010000018.1, read on the forward strand.
AGATCGAGAGTTGAAATGAAGAAAATAGAATTTTCTGCACTAGGTCATAGGACAAGTCATTAGGTGACTTGTGGAGTGAAGGATGGACTTGGTTGGATTTTTGGATTTGGGGTTGACCAAGGGTGAGACCAAGAGTTGTGGTCAGGACCATGAGTCATGGTCAGGACCACGAGTCGTTAGGTCACTCGTGGTCAGAGGTTGGCTTGAAGTGAAAATTTTGGGCAGAGCTAGTCACGACTTGGTAACTACGAGTAGTTGGGTACAACACGAGTTATGGTGTTCCTCGTGGTGACCCTCAGAAGATAAGTTTCCCGTTTTGTCCATGAATGCAGACCACGAGTCGTGGTGTTGGCGACGAATCATCTAGTCCCTCGTTGGGACTGGTAGTGTGTATTTTCCAGCGAATTTATTAAGGGCTTTTCCGTAATTCCTAAGATCCTAAGACCTAAACTACTTCGGTTTAAGGGCGTTTAGTTCACTCTAAGCCTACTCCTCTCCATCCATGCAAGACTAGAAGGTTCCTAGGGGTGATCAAGTCTAAAATCCATCAATTCTCCTTCAATTTCCTTTGGGCATTCAAGGAAGAGTGTAAGATCAACTTACTCAGGTATTTAGGGTTATGAATGAGAGTTCCTTTCACTCTCATGATAAAAATTCTTCTCCATTCCATGAATCTCAATTCTATATTTAAGTTACATGATCTTATGGGGTTTATTCCAATTCTTATGAAATTCTCTATGATCTATCCATGGGTCAACTCCCTGCATGTATCAAATCATGTCTTATGATCTATGGGTAGATTTTGATTACTATTTTTTATTATTAATCTATAGTTTCAAATTTAATTTAATTATTCCCAATTATGCATGTTTCATGAAAAGTAACGTTATGATTCTATTATGATCTTGATCTTATCAAGTCTAAATTATGATTTATGATTTATGTTATGAATTCCCTTCAAGTATTCATCGTGGATTTATGAATATCAAGTATATACATGTTTTGCAAGTATGCATGGATTTCGTGATTTATGGATTTATGACTCTTGGCCAACTCATGGGCCCTTATCCATGGAAAATTACATATTTCAAGTTGATCAAGTACGTTATGATGTAATTGTCCATGAACTTCATGAATAATTTATGATTATGATATGAGCCCCATGAGCATGTATTTTTGGAGCAGTGTCTAGTACCGAGTAGACCTGGCGTTCGGCTAAACCCCGTAGTCTCAGAACTACGTGCCACCTTAGGAATATACATTCATTATTGGATCCCTGTGATATCATCATACAACACGTCTCTTTCTTGGAAAGCCTAGAATGGCTCTACCCACTTGAGCGAGATAGTTGGGGCATCATGTAAGCTCTATCCTGATGGTGTCGGTTATGACGAGTCTCCCATTGTTCCTCATGATTTATGCATTTTCATGTTATATTATTTTGGATCAATTTAAGTTTTTATAAGGTTTCTCTTACAATTATGATTACCAACAAAATATGAATGCTTTGAAAATATTGATCCCTCTTGCTATGTTATGATATTTACTTCACATTCATGTTGTCCTATTCATATGAACTCTTATGTGTTTTAACTGTTCATTTTACATACCTTGCATACTCGGTACATTCCAAATACTAACCACATATTCTATGTTGTATTGTTTCATGATACGGGTCGGAGAGATTAGCCTCAGCCGCATTATTAGTCTTGCTTCCCTCTCAGACCTGTGTTAGCCGGGATCGGTAAGTCCTCATCCTTCGAGGACATTCAATTATCTATAGTCATGTTATTTCAGTTTCATACTTTCTTTTGTCAAGCTAGTTGGGGATGTTCTCCCGTCAACTCATCAATTATGTTAGAGGTTATTCAAGCATTATGTAGAAATTAGCTTTTCATCATTGACTCTATTTTAGATTGTTATGTATGAAAACTTCCTCTTAAGTATTCTTTATTATTATATCAGTATCTGCTTACAGTATGCTATTAGTTGTTATGTTCATACCATGGGTAGGCTCCGTTATTATTATATCAGTATTCGCTTACAGTATGCTCTTAGTTTTTATGTTCATGCCATGGGTCGACTTGGAGCCTCTCGGGCTTCCTTGTCCCGTATCTCTACCCGGGACTCTGTTCGGGTCGTGATACTGAAACATCGGGAATATATATGAAGAGGCACCATTTGGAGGGCCTTCACACCCTCCTACCTCCTCCCAACCAAGAGGAATCCAGAAGATGGCACAAATGACACAATCCCATGAGAACCAACACAAAAAGTTGGCTAAAAATCTCCCTGCCCTTATTATCAAAATGGTGAAAAAGGAGATGAAGACTGTGTTTTGATAGCTTGAACAAGCTATGTTCTTAAGTGGATTTAGTCAAGGGAGCAGTCACCTCTCTCCGAGCCAAAGTGAGAGAGTTGAGAAGTTGAGCACCAATGGAGGATCCAGAAATGAGCTTACTTGATGCAATCATAGCTCGCCCACCTACAACCCAAGGCCCTATTGATTATTTATTTGAGGGCTTAGGTGGGGATGATGAGGCAAACATCGGAGATGAAGGCATGATGGGGAGAAGGCCAATGATGATGAGGAAGAGTATCCACATCAGGGAGTTCTTACCACCCTGTATTCTTCATATATACATTGGGGACAATGTAACATTATAGTTGGGGGTGTGATGTGTCTCTCTTTTGGGTTGGTTACGTTTAGTTTTGTTTTGTTGCCCTTGTCAGACTGAATTTCTAATGTTGTGCATGTTGCTAGTTTTAATTCTTGCTTTTGTTGGTTGAATACCCTTGTTGGGATTATGTTGAATGGAATTTTTCTTTTGACTTGTTAGTGCCATTGATTGGGTCCTTGTTAAGTTGACAAATGTCTCTTGTTAGTGCCATTGGTTGGGTCCTTGTTAAATTGCCAAATGTCTAGAACCCATATCTTAATACTTTGTTCATAGTAATTAGCAAATAAACTCCAAGGGTTTTCTTTATACCATTGTTCTTTCCCAAGGAGCAATTTCCTTTCCTTTTCTTTTGTTGTCAAATCGGGTGATATTTCCCTATGATAGATTGAGAGATGACTTTTTTAAGGGAAAATTCCATGTCTTTGAGTCTTTTGTTGCACTTGCTTTTGAGAGCTGCCACTAAAAATGTTTTTTTCAAAATGGCATTGAAAATTGATTATGAGAAAAAAGGGGCATTTGAGTTTAAAAATTGAGCACTCTTTTATCATGAGCTGCACATTCTTGTTGATTCACATGTTGCCTGTCCAAAGTCATGCTCTTGATATGGTTATGAAAATTGTGTGAACTCTTTGGAGTATTATGCCTTTTGTGGTGAGGTTTTCGCTTAATTCTCTTGTGTGCACGATGGTCTAGAACATTCCCTAAGTGTGACTCAAGGTGAAATCCTAGTTGTGGATGCACTTAGAACATGATCTTAGGCTTTCCTTGAATAGTCACTTCACCAAAATGACCTCCTTGAACGTATGTCTTTGCAAGCCCATGTTTGAACCTGTGACCCTTTACATGGAAAATCACATTACAAGCCTATTACCCTTTTTGTAATCCCTCTTTTGGCACCCATCCTCCTTAGTGCTAGTGGCGAAATGAAATATAAAAAAAGTGGGGCTTGAAGCCCAAAATTTGGGGAGAGATAAGGGAGAAAAAAGGAAAAAGCCTATGTTTGGGGGTTAGCAAAAGAAATTGGGAAGAAATATGTGAGCTTCAATGTGAGTTAGCACCAAATTGAGATGAAATGAATGAAAGAGTTGGTTGAAAAACCTTTAAATATTAGAAGAAAAAGAATAGTTGAAAGGTTCTACCTTTTGCTTAGACGAGGCAAATGATGGAATCCAAGGTGCTAAAAAGGTGGCTATTAATATAAAAATGATGAGGTTGATCAATAATGAAATGAGGTATGTAAAAGTGTTCACAAAGGGCATTAGGAAGGTTCTAGTCACTTGAACTAAAAAAAATTCATCTTACCTTTACCCTAGCCTTCATTATGACCCTCAAGACCTAAATGATTTTGAGTGTAGCAACTCGACATTAGTGGCGAGTTACGCGAAGGGCAAGCCTATCGGTCAATTTGAATGCACTTGAATTTCCTTGTGAGAGTAAGAGTCTTTGTGCTATCTTATAATTCCTATGTGAGAAATGCATGATAAATGAAATAGGATTCTCTCTTTGTGGGAGTGGCATTACTTCATTGGGGTACATACTTAAATGAGTTCAAAGTGGAAGAGGTGATTGAGATAAGTGTGCAGTGAACTTCATGGTAAGATTTGAATCTTAAGATGCTATGTGCGCTTGTTTTGATTAGCCATTCCCCCTTGGTTTGAATGAAATGAACACTTGTGAATCATGCCAATTATTTGTGGTTACCTCTTGAAGCATTTGCATATTGTTGAGTCTTTTCTTTTCCTTGAATCGATGTGTGATTTTGGAGTTGTCTTAGTCCTAGTAGTCCCTTGTACATAACTCATGGGTGTGACATGCATAATTCAATTTTTTCATAGGTGAAGAAATGTCTTGCTTGAGGACAAGAAATGGTTCATGTTTGGGGGTTTGATGAGTTGGTAGTTTACCAACTCATTAGGCTTTTAAGCATTAGCTTTTGCTTGGTTTTCAAGTCATTTAGGAAGGTTTTATACCCTTTCTCTTTGGTTTTTGCAGGCATTCAATTTAAATAGATAAAGCAAAAAAATTGAACAAAAAACATGGTGTTGTACGAAGAGGACTTGCACTTTATAGGATGACACCTATGGAATGCAAGTCAAATGTATAAACACACTGCATTAAGATTGAAGGAGCCCTGTGGAGCACAAGTCAGCACCTATGAAACACAGGTGCCAAATGCAAAAACCCGTCTGATCCTCTGGTCCCATATTTGCGAGCGACTTGTTCCTCGCGAATGGGCTCCTGTAAAACGCAGGTGCCACGCATGTGAGGCCATGCTAAAAAGGGTAAAATGGTTCATCTCTAGTACAAGAACATGTTTTATGCTTCTCAGGTAAAATGGGCATACATGCACAAGAAAAGAGAAGCAACCTTACCCTATATTTTGTACATCTTTTGTAAAGAATATAATATTCTATTCCATTCTGTTGTATTGCATTATTTTTTTATTGAATTTTAGAGTGAGAAAAAGAAAGAGAGAGGTGAGAGTTTTTCCCTTTATCTTCATCATCTTTCTAAGGCAAACCCCCATTGAAGATCAAATTGAACTTGAAGTTTCTTCTTAATGATGAATGATAGTGATTCTATTATTAGTTTAATATCTTGTTCTTCATATATGGGTATCTAAACCTCTTGTTAGCGGTGTCTGCATGTTAGGGGTTAGAATGGATTGAATGTTCCTAGTTTAGTATTAGAATTACTTATTTAGCTTAAATCTATTATTTTCTCTAAATTATAATTAAAATATGTATAATTGCAAGTATAGATTATTTTACTTATTCTACCGTTGCATTAAAAAAAGGAATAGAATATGGGTGAGAAAAAAGTGGTGGGTATTTGGATTTTGAATGTGTGGGATTGGGCTAGATAGACAATACCCACTTTCATACACCTATTAAAGAATTAAGGATAGAGATAGCTTACTTCTTACCCAAGTCGTAGTGGTTGAAGTGTACGTGATTTAGGATTTGAGAAAACCTAAGGCAAAAGGCACCCAATTGGTTGAGAAACATCGGTTGCCGCCTTGTCCATGACTATTTATGTTCGTAAGTGGTGCTTTGAATTTCTAGTTAACCCCAATCCCATCAATTCTCCCATCAATAGCACACCCCTAGTGTTCACTCATATTGTTACTTCAAAGTTTGTTGCCCTATTTTGTTGTTGAGCTTGAATTCAAATTGTGATCTTACAATCCCCCACTATTTCTTTCATAGTTTTGAAACAATGATGCTATTTGGTTCAATTTGATAAACGACTTTTGTTGCCATCAATCTGTATTTCCTGTGGATTCGACCCTGACTTACGAGTTAGGTAAATTATATTACAATGATCATGTACACCCTCTCCTAGTGAGAAGTGGATTTGGATGTCATCAGGGAGGAATGGCCTTAGCTAGCTTGACCAATTGGGCATTATGATCATGGGCCATTTTTGCTAATTTGTGAATGCAACTCACTGATGAAAAAATAGGTCTAATGGGCAAAGGTGAAACAGGGGCATCCTCTAACACTTCGTGGATTGGAGAGTCACTCAGGCCTGAAGTCAACCTCCTCTTTTTAAAGGCCGGAGCATCTCTATCTCTCCTTGTGTCCAAATGAAAGACTCCTTTTGCCTACCGCATTTTGTCCAACGGTCGAAAATAAGGTCATCTGGCCCTAAGATACAGCAAGCTAATAAGAACTGGAAATGACATTGAAGTAACCTACTGTCGAGCCTTTCCCTTGAATTGATCTGCTATAATTTCTCCCATATTAATATGGACACTAGTCATGATGCATGCGATTAGAAAATCCACCTCAATAGAGACATGTGTGGTGTTCTTGGAGAGAATGAGGCGGATACATGCCAGGTCAAGTCACATTCTCGCTTCAAATTTGAGATCTTGGCAATGAATATCATCTTTCATAACAGCCCAGAGAGGTTGGCCCTCAATAATAATACCTTTCACCCATGCATATTGGTTATCTCTAGCTGCTAGACGCCTAGCAAACCCCAAGCCAGAACGGACTGGATCAATTCAATAAATGGAGTTGATTGCTACAGGGATGATGTCTACCTCTTTTCCCCTCACTAGCATAGATGATAAATAGGGTATCTTGCCCACTCTGCCCTTGTGCTTCATAAGATCCTGTCTAGCCCTATAAAAGGCATAAAACTCTTGCACTAATCCTGAAAAAAAAGGGTTCGGGGCTTCAATGATGTCTGACCCGAGTCTACACCCTAGACACAATACGGTATTTTGTGCCACAAGGGACCCAAGCTATCCCATGGCTTAACATCACACTGGTAAACTTAAATAACATAGCAGAAGTTGGAAACAAAACTAAATAAATTGATTTTCCAAAATAAGAAACGTCTGATAAAATACTTAAACTTATATAACTAATGCAAACAAGCTGAACAATACCAAGTCTGAAAGCCAACTAAGAACTGACAAGCTGCTAGGACAAGCCCCCAACTAACTCTAAAATTTGAGAACAAGAAACTGAAATAGAACTAAAGCTTTGTCCTTGAAAAATGAGGGCTCACCAAGATAAAGCTATTGAAATCACCTGAGGAGGGGGAACTACTGTCGCTGCTTTGACTGAGAACCTGCACATGTATCATAATACGATACAACATGGAAATTTGCATCAGTACTTTGAATGTACTGAGTATGAGAGATGAAAGTAAAGCAATGAGAGTACATAACTAAGCTAAGATGACAAGAAATGGACAACTATAAACTGATGAGTACTATGATATAACTGTAATAGTGTAACTATAGGCACTGACTGATATAAACATATCCTGAAATCTGAATAACTGAACAAAGATGAACTGATAAGAGGTACTGTACTATATTATACTATACTATTCTATACTATGGGAGCAACTATAACCGACATGTAACCACATGAGCTAAACGTGGAGTCCGATGTATACCCCCCATCGGAGAAGGCCTACTATACCTTGCCAGGGTATAGTAGTTGTATTGGGTGATCACTGTCTAATGCCCATTCAAGCTAAAAAACTATGGTGGCAACATAGTTCTGGGAACCTGGGTGCGCTGACCCTCGATCCGCTCGGTGCTAAGTCCTACTCCTATTGGAAGTCCTAACTATGACTGCTAGGCTGATAGCTCGAAACTGGTGTCCCAAGACTTATGTCAAGAGTACTTATCTAGAAGTACCCTGAGAGTCTAAAGGACCTGATAACTGGAAACTAGTGTTCTAAGACTGGCCAGAGCTGCTTTGTGTAGAAGCGTCGTAACCGTCTAAAGAACAACCTGATAACTAATACTACGGAGTGTTACTGAACTCCTCTAAAACTAACTATAGTCAAACTGACCAGCTAACTTTATTGAATGATATTGAAAATTCTATGTACAGACTGAGGCTGAACTAGCATTCAAACTAACTGTTAACTCACATGGCAGTAATAACATGGTAATTGCAAGAATTTACATAGTTAAGCAACAGTTGTATCTAGACAATTATGCAAGACTCAATTTACTGTATTCATAAAAACTAGAGCTAAAATTATTTAATTTAATGGAAAGATATATCAACAAGAAATATAGCCAACAAGAGCATTCAGCACTCATGGAAATTGTAACAAGAAGGGAATCCATAATCTACTGACAAACAAACCCTAGCTTTGAACTTCAGGGCTAGAACCGATAAAATTCTCAGAAGAGTTTTGGGGCACAAGGGAAGAACAATTCCCTTGTTTAATTCCCACATACCTGGAGTAGAATTCCTGAGAAAAATGTCTGGAAAAATCTAAGAAGAAGACTGAACCCTTATTCTTGCTCTGAGCTTCCTGACTGAGTTTTCTACGTTCTGACTTTGAGAGAATGAGAGGAATGAGTGAAAACTATCGGCTAACCCCCCCTTAAATCCCTCTGAGATAACCCCAAACGACGTAGTTTAGGTATTAAAATGGTGGGAAGTTACGAAAATATCCCTAGAAGAAAGACTGGAAACCTATCTGTTGGGGTCCAATAGGTCATTAGACGAGACCACGACCTGTAGGGACCAATCATTGGTTATGGGTCTAAAATTTGGGTTTCCAGACTTCGACCAACGGGTGGTCAGAATGACCCATTTGAAGGAAGGATCGGTCATTGCATCCAACCGTTGAATCTGAAGGGAATTTCTTGCCGTTTCTGGAGTCTTCCAATGGCTCCATACGATGAGTCATTGGTTCCTTCCACGACCCATTATAGGGCTCGTTGGTTCTTGGAAAGGTTGGGCCATGTTTCTTAACTGAGCAACAATGAGGGATAGCACGACTCGTTACACCTCACAACGAGTCATTCCATGTCTCATTGGTTCCCGAATGAAAACTTGCAGAGCATGACAATGACTCATATAATGGTTTATTGGTGATGACAACGACTCATTGTCTAAGTCGTTTTGAGAAAAAAATTCCTAGTTCTTTCTGGTTTTTTGTGCTTAGTTTGAGTTTTGGTCTATGAAACTTTTGGGGTGTTACAATATCTCCCACTTGGGATTATTCATCCTCGAATAAAGGCGAAGTAAGCTGAAAGATTGGTGAATAAGTTGCAAATTTCCAACTGAAAACTATAAATTGATTTCTGAAGGAGTGACTGACTCCATACTGATATGGGCATACTAACTAAGTTGATTCAACTAGGATGTATTTTTAAAACATGAATAGAGATGATGAGTACGGAACAGAATAGAGTACTGAGGAGAAATTTAATACCTTCTGCTGAAGTTGAATTGGAAGGAAATAAATGAGGATATTTAGCCATCATGTTTGCTTCTACTTCCCATGTAGCTCCCTTAAGTAGCTAGTTCCTCCATAGAACCTTTACTAAAGCAACCTCCTTGTTTCTCAACTTACAAACTTGACGGTCTAGGATTTGAACTAGAACTTCTTTGTAAGAAAGGCTGCCCTTTACACCAACACTCTCAAGGGGAACTACTATGGTCGGGTCATTGATGCATTTCTTCAATAAGGTCACATGAAAGACTGGATGCACCAATGCTAAATCTGATGGTAATTCTATCTCATAGGCCACATTGCTGATGTGTCTCAGGATTCTGTAAGGTCTTACATACCTCGGACAAAATTTTCCTTTCTTTCCAAACCTCGTCACCCCTTTCATAGGTGAAATTTTTAGATAAACCCAATCATCTACAGCAAACTCTAGTTTTCTTTTCCTCACATCTACGTACGATTTTTGTTGGCTCTATGCTATTTTCAATCTTTCTTTGATCATCTGCACTTTCTGCATAGCCTCATGAACTAAATCTGGTCCTATCAAGGTAGTTTCTCCAACCTCAAACCACCCTATAGGAGACCTACACCTCCTACCATATAATGCCTTAAACAGGGTCATCTAAATACTGGAGTGGCAGCTATTATTGTATGTAAAATCGATGAGAGGTAGGTGATCATTCCAACTGCCCTTGAAATCAATCACACAAGCTCTCAACATGTATTCCAAGGTCTAAATAGCACACTCAGCTTGTCCATCCATCTATGGGTGAAAAGTTGTGTTGAGCTTGACCTGAGTGCCAAGTCCTTTCTGGAATGACTTCCAAAAGTGAGAGGTGAACTAGATACCTCTATTTGAAATGAAGGACAAGGGAAATACGTATAGTCTAACTAACTCTTGGATGTATAGTCTAGCATAATTCTTAGCTGAGTCTTTAGTATTTACCGGTAGGAAATGTGTTGACTTAGTCATCCGAACTATTACCACCCAAATGGATTTATGTTGACAGTGTGTACGAGGTAAAATTGTAATGATGTCCATGTTCACCTATTCCCACTTCCATATGGGCATGTTGATATCCTGATACATAGCCCTAGGTCTCTGATGTACAACCTTAACCTCCTGAAAGTTAGGACACATAGCTACAAATTTTGTAATGTCACTCTTCATGTCGTTCCACCAGTAGATTTCTCATAGGTCACGGTACGTCTTAGTGGCACATGGGTGAATAGAATATCTGGAGTTGTGTCCTTTTGCCAGTATCCACTGTCTCAAGTCATCTACATGTCGAACACACAGTCTGCCATGGTAACGAAGCATACCATCTTCCCCTTTGAAGAAAGCCTCAACTTCTTTTCTTAAAAAGTTTGAGTAATACGAGGTCTTCATCTCGCTTTGACTTGACCTCTACTACCAGTGAGGATTCTGACCCACTCTAGATTACAACTCCACCCTTAACTGAATCAACTAATTGCATCCCCAATCTAGCTAACCTGTGAATATCTTTTTCTAGCTCCTTTCTACCCTCTTCAACATGAGCAAGGGTTCCCATACACATCCTGCTTAACGCATTTTCCATTACATTGGCCATGCCTGGGTGGTATAGCACACTTATGTCATAGTCCTTTAATAACTCCAGTCACCTTCTCCATCGGACATTCAAGTCCTTCTAACTGAACACATATTGAAGGTTCTTATGGTCAGTGAAAACATCCACGTGAATCCCATAAAGGTAATGTCTTCATATCTTCAAAGCCAACACCCGCTGCCGCTAATTTAAGATCATGAGTCAGATAATTCTTCACATGAACCTTGAGTTGTCTGGACGCATAAGCTATCACCTCACCCCGTTGCATCAGGATTAAATCGAGGTTAACTCAAGAACTATCACAATAAACTATGAACTCATATGTTCCTTCTAGTAAGGTAAAATCGGAGTTGTAGTGAGTTGAGTCTTCAACTCTTAGAAACTCTTCTAACATGAATCTAAAGACTAAAACTCCACATTTTTCTAAGTCAGTTTGGTCAAAGGGGATGCAATGGAGGAAAACCCCTCTTCAAATTGTCGATAGTAACCGGTTAAACCCAAGAAACTCCTAATATCTGTTGGAGAAGTGGGTCTTGGCCAAGCTTTAACCGCTGATATCTTTTGAGGATCTACCTAAATACCTCACCTGAGACCACATGACCGAGGAAGGCTACTGACATTAGCTAGAATTCACACTTATTGAATTTAGCAAGAAACTGGCGGTCTCTAAGTGTCTGCAATGCTATCCTCAGCTGATTATCATGTTCCTCTTCATTTTTGGAGTATACCAGATGTCATCTATGAACACAATGACAAAAATGTCCAGGTATGACTTGAATACCCTGTTCATCAGGTCCATAAAAGTTGTAGGAGCATTGGTTAGTACAAAATACATGACCATAAATTCATATTATCCATACCAATTCTAAAGGTTGTTTTTGGTATGCAACATTTTCTGACCCTAAGTTGATGATATCTTGATCTGAGATCTACCTTAAAAAAACAATTACCTACCTATAGCTGATTGAAAAATTCGTCAATCCTGGATAGGGGATACCTGTTCTTGACTGTAACATTTTTCAGTTAATGGTAGTCGATGCACATTCCGAGTGTACCGTCTTTCTTTCACACAAACAACATTGGAGCACCCTATAGAGAGATATTGGGTCTGATGAAGCCCTTATCTAGAAGTTCTTTCAGTTGTTCCTTCAACTCCTAAATCTCAGTTGGAGTTATTCTATATGGAGGAATAGAGGTGGGTTTGGTGTTTGGAAGAAGTTCTATGTCAAAATCTATTTCCCGCTCGGGAGGGACTCCAGGAAGATATTTGGGAAAAATATCAATGGAATTCGCTGACAACAGGAATTGACTGAATAGTATGGAATCCCTGACCCTAACTAGGTGATGGAGGCAAAGCTTTGAGATCATTTTCCGTTCCTTAAGGTAGGAAATAAACTGACCCTTAGGTGTTGAAACACTACCCTTCCATTCTAAGACTGACTCATTGGGAAACTGAAACTTGACTACTCTGGTTCGGCAGTTAACTGAGGCATAACAGGAATATAGCCAATCCATGCCAAGAATGAGGTCAAATTCGACCATTTATAGCTCTTCTAGATCAACCGGGATGACTTTACTCGATACAAAGACTGGGCAATTTGTATAAACCCTGTTGGCTCTAACTGATTCACCAACCAGAGTAGAGACTGAGAACAATACTGAGAGGACTTCTCGACTGATATCGAAATGAACAGCTATGTTGTAAGGAGTCACAAACTAAAGTGTCTCTCCTGGATCTAGTAGATCATATACATATAGATGGAAAAGACGCAACATATCAGCAACCACATCGGGTGAGTTCTCTTGATCCTTAAGAGAAGACAAGGCATAAAAATAATTTTGGCACTGTCCGCCATCCGTACCTGAAGTAGAACCCTACTGAGTTGGGAAACCTGTTGGGGTTGCTGAGGTAGTAGACTGAGCCTTTCCCTGTCCTGCTGGCGGTCATTCTCTTAATCTGTGGCCCATTTGGCCACAACCAAAACAACCCTCCTTGCCCAAACAGCACTCCCCTGGTGATTCTTGCCACACTTTAGGCAGGCTGGAAATAAGCGACTGCTGGAAATGTGACTCTGGGACTAGGAGCCTAATGCTCCACACTTTCTGTCCTTGCGGGATCAGAAAGAAGGAGCACTAGCTGATGTGGGTGTTGGAGGTCTCTGCTACCATTGTTGTGGGAGATTACCGTCGCCTGACCTCTGCTAGCCATATTCAAACTAACCTATTCTTTCCCACTTGTTTTCCCTCTATATGTCCTTCAAATTTTCTGCCTCTATCTACTGGGTATGAATGATGAGGCTTGGAGAGGTCAATTTCTTTGATCTGTATTACGGTTCTACATTCCTTAATTACCAAATCTGAAACTCCATTTATAAATTTTAGCATACGAGCCCTCGGCTCAGCGACCATCTTTGGAGCATACCTCGACAGTCGAGTGAATTCTAATACATACTCTTCCACTTTCCTATTATTCTACCTCAGATTCATGAATTCGGCAACTTTGGCCTCCCTCAATTCTTGAGCAAAGAATATGTCGAGGGACATTGTTACAAACTCGTCCCACTAATACTGATCCTACTTCGGTCGGCCTCCCCTCCTTCCATTGTTTGTACCAAATTTAAGCCACCCCTTTCAACTGGTAGGCAGCCAGATCAGCACTCTTTACAAAAGTAACACCCATAATCTGGGTGATTTTCTACACCTCATCCATGAAATCCTGTGGGACCTCTCCTACTTTAGATCCATGGAAAGTTGGAGGGTTCATTCGGGTAAAATCCCGAACTCTGCCAGCTACTGCAAACCCATTCATATTCACTAGAGCCATATGCTGGTTCACTTGGTTGGTCACACCCTGGGCAAGCATCTGGATCGCAACCCTGAACTCGGCAGGTGACACCTGATCGCCCTGAGGGGCTACTGGAGCTGGTGGGGCAGGTTGGTTTGCATTCACATTTCTCCTCCTGTTTTCTTGTCTTGGAGGCATCATTATCTGAAAAGAGTAGACAGCGGATTAGGAGGACGTTTTTGAGATTAAGCTCAAAGCACAATAAGGAGTATGAACAAAGGGAAATTTTCTAAAAATGCCTTGTAGCTTCCCCATCATAAGTGTGGCGCGCTTCAAGCCCATGAAAAGGACTCTACTCGATGTGGCACTCAGACATCCTAGGATACTCTAAACCTAGTGCTCTAATAGCAAGTTTTTCAAGACATGAGTCTACACCCTGGACGCGACACAGTACTTGGTGCCAAAAGGGATCCCAAGCTAAACCATGGCTTAACATCACAGTGGTAAATGTAAATAGCATAGCGGAAGCTGGAAACAATACTGAATAAACTAATTTCCTAAAATAAGAAACGTCTACTAAAATACTGAAACTTATATAATGCGAACAAGATGAACAATACCAAGTCTGAAAGCCAACTAAGAACTGACGAGCTACTGGGACAAGGCCCAAGCTAACTCTAAAATTTGAGACCAAGAAACTGAAATAGAACTAAAGCTTCATCCTTGAAAAATCAGCGCTTGCCAAGCTAAAGATGATGAAATTGCCTGAAGAGGGGGAACTACTGCCGCTACTGTGACTGAGAACCTGCACCTGTATCATAATACGATACAACATGGAAATATGCATCAGCACTTTGAATATACTGAGTGTGCGAGATGAAAGTAAAGAAATAAGAGTACATAACTAAGCTAAAATGACAAGAAATGACCAACTATAAACTGATGAGTATTGTGATATAACTGTAATAGTGTAAGTATGGACACTAACTGATGGTCATAAACATATCCTAAAATCCGAATAACTAAACTGAGCTCAACTTACAAGAGGTACTATATTATACTGTACCATATTGTTCTATACTGTGGTAGAAAGTATAACTGACATGTTACCACGTGAGCTAAACGTGGAGTCGATGTATACCCCCTATCGGAGAAAGCCCACTATACCTTGTTGTTATACCCTGAAATCCCTAAGATTAGACCCGGGAGTTGAAACAGAGAAAATAGGAATTTCTACACTAGGTTACAAGATGAGTCATCCAGTGATCCATCAGGAACCCCACGAATTGTTAAGTGACCCGTGGGGAGAGGCTTGGACTTGTTGAAAATTTTTGGTTTTGAGTGACCATGGCTGTGACCACGAGTCATGGTCAGCATCACGACTCGTCAGGTTGGCCATGGACAAGGGTTGTTGAAGGATGAACGAATCTGGGCAGTGCACCTAAAGTGTTATCACCACTATTTGTCTGGTACACCACAAGTCATGGTGACACCTGATCTTGGGAAAATTTATATGCCCGAGTGATACTCAAAGAAGTCATTTTAGCCTTGTTTATCTATCAATGTTTATACATTCTCATGTAATTGGTAATAAAATGTGAATTTATACTAACCAACATGATTAGCATTGTTTTGCAGGTAAAATGTAATTTCGGGAAGCTAAAATACATGTTGGAAGAGATCGGGGTTGGACTCGGATGTGAGCAAGGGACAAGGCATTGGAAAGCACAAAATATAGGGGCTCCGCGATGGAGCCGTGTCATGCTGCCATCGCGGAGGCCTTCTGCCTGGAGAGGGAATTTTCAGCCTATTTCCAGTGAGGGTTCGCGATGGGTCCGTGGCACGGTGGCCTAGCTCCGCGTTGCACGCCGTGCCACGTTTGGCCTTATTCCCTGGACACCCAGTTTCCAATGAGGGTCCGCGTCGGTGGCATGTCACGGAGGCAGTGCTCCGCGATGCACTCCGTGACACGTTGCTTGTTATTCCGGGAAAAAATCCCACTAGTATAAATAGAACACTTAGGTTCATTTTTCAATATTCTGACTTGGTGGAGCAAGAACATGGGTTACAGGCAGTTGAGGGGACGAAATTATCAGGGTTTTTCTCTCTTTCCTTATCCTTGAATTCAATTGCTTGTATGTTTAACACTCATTTAATGATGTTTAATCCACAAATGAGTGGCTAATTCCTCTTCTTACTGAGGTTAAGAACACTTGTAATGAAATGTGATTATTAATTCTTTGGTTTTTCATCTTTTCTTCCATGGTTGTTCTATTGATTCTTGTTCTTACTGATCACGATCAAAAATATATGCTCTAGATACGCTTTACGACTTAAATTAGTCTTGTTTATCTAAGATTATTGTATACATTTTCATGTAATTTTAGATGAAGTAAAGATATGTGCTAACCAACATGATTAGCCTTTGTTTTGTAGGTTATTATGACGTTTGAGTAACTAATTCATGAGTTGGTGAAGTAGATTCTTGGAGATGGAATTAACACGCGAACGTCGGCGAAGAGGAGGCACAAAACAGCCCACCTGCGCGTTGGCAACGTGCCACGGCAGGCAGGCCGCTCACAACAGCCCACCTGCGCGTTGGCAACGTGAGACGGCAGGTGGCCTCCGCGACCAAGGGCTTCCAACGCGCTGCCCAAGCAGCGTGACACGCTGCCAACGCGACAGGGTGCTGCCCGGGCCAATTTCGGGTGATTTCCAGAGGGCTTCCGCTTCCGTAGCGTGTCACGGAGGTCGTGCTCCGCGATGCACTCTGTGACACGTTGCTTGTTATTCTAGGAAAGAGTCCTACTACTATAAATAGCACACTTAGGTTTATTTTTCATAATTCAGACTTGGTCGAGCAAGGACGTGGGTTACAGGCAGTTCAGGGATGAAAAGTTCAGGGTTTTTTCTCTCCTTCTTTCTTCTTTCACTCAATTGTTTGTATGATTAACACTTGTTTTAGGATGATTAATCAACAAATGAGTGGCTAATTCCCTTCCTTGCTGAGGTTATGAACATTTGTGATGAAGTTTGATTATTGAATTATATGGTTTTTTTTATCTTTTTCTTCCATATTGTTCTATTAATTCTTGTTCTTACTGCATTGGTGTGTGGCCGACATTAATGTATATCTAAAAAGTCCGATTTCACTCGAGAGAGCATGAAATTGGAAAGTTGTGAATTAATAGGGTATTGTTCTTAACTTGATATGGGAAAATTGAGTTTTGATGTGCTTTCCTGATAGAAATATACTTGAAAGTCGTATTAGTCAATTTAGGAACCGGAATTGTATTGCTAGGTCATGAATTGCATTTGATCACAGAAATGTAGACGGATGGTTTATGATTCTTAAGTGAGATTAAATACGAGAGTTTTAATCTCTTGGCTAATGTTCTTGGCTAGCAATTGGAAGAAAGGATTAACCAATGTATGATGATAATCAGTTCATTACATGTTCTTAACCTTGGCATGCTCATATCCATAGTTTAAATTCAAAGTAAATAATTGTCAGTAGTTTTAGTACATAATTTATAAAACAAACTTTTCAATTGTTGGTTACGTTGTTGTCAGCATATTTAGAAGTGAGATAGAATATAGTATACTTAAGCAATTTTCACTTATCCAGAGTCTCCTTGGATCGATACTTGGCTTACTTAAGCCACTTACTACTTGTTTGACCACGTGCACTTGCGTGTCGGTTTTTAACCCCAACCAAAGCACCGAACACTTACTGCATTAATGTGTGGCCTACGTTAATGTATATCTAAAAAGTCCGGTTTCACTCGAGAGAGCAAGAAATTGGAAAGTTGTGAATTAATAGGATATGATCCTTTCTTAGTTTGGGAAAATTGAGAATTGATTTACCTTCAGGATAGAAATATACCTGAAAGTCGTATTAGTCAATTTAGGAATCGGGTTTGTATGGCTAGAACATGAATTTTTGCTTAATCACAGAAATGTAGGTAGATGGTTCATGAGTCTTAAGTTGGGTTAAATACGAGAGTTTTAACCCATTGGCAGTAGTTCTTGACTAGCAACTGGAGGAAAAGACTAACCGAATGATATTGATAATTGATTTGTTTACATGTTCATTTAACCTCAGTATGCTCACATTCATAGTTCAGACTCACATTAGATACTTGTTTTAGACTTAGCATAAAAATTAGAACCCAAAATATCTAACTCTTGGTTACACTGTTGTCTTCATTGTTAGAATTAAAATACAGTACACTTGAGCAGATTGTTACCTTATCCCAGTCCCTGTGGGATCGATACTTGGCGTACTTGATCCACTTTACTACTTGTTCGACCACGTGCACTTGCGTGTAGTTATATACCCATATAACAAATGACCGAACAAGTGTTTGGCGCCGTTGCCGGGGACTGGCAATTGGTGAAATTTTCTTAAGTGTAAATTTACTATATTTTTTTTCTAAGTGCTGACAACTTGGTCTTAGTATTTGTTTTTATTCTTTTTTATATTTTTTTATTTTATTTTATTTTTCTTCTTTTTCGAATACCCTTATTGACATGACATCATGGAATATAAATGGTTTAAATGGTGGATACTTATATTCTGGAGAATCTTGTCTGAATTGAGGAGGACCCCACTTGTGGCAACACTGTAACACGTGCAATATATGTGGTGGTCAAGATGGCCATTGGGATGGCTGTCCGAATGCATATTCCCCTCCCCCAAGCCCCTACTATGATCTTTCTGTTGTTTTTGCTGAATATAGGCATGCTGAAAATGCGGACTTGGGACGCCAAGCTCAAATAGAAGACATGCTTAAACAACCCCTGGAGCAATCAGAAGCAATGAAGGAGGCGATGGCAGTATTGAGAATTCAGCAAGAAGAGAATGCAGAGACTCTAGATAGGATGAGCATCAAATTCACAAAGATGTTTGCTGAGGTTGAAGCCTGTGATAAATTGCAGGTAACAATTTTAGCCGATATTCAAGAGGAACTACAAAAGGAAGACAAGGGTGAATTTTTGGATGAAGCCCAACAATTAGAATCTCTTGAGTGTCCTCGTGATGGGCTCACACTTATGGAAAATCTATTCGTGTAAGAAGAGATAGAGTATCCCCTAGCTGACATTAATGGAGAGATAGACGTCGATGCTGAGATAAGGAGGTCAAGCACAATGCAGTTTCAGAGTTGAGGTTTATTGGACCACACTCGAAGCATTTTTCGACATTAAGTTTGGTTGAAAACATAGAAATAGAGTCTTCCAAGCTTATAGAGAAATGTCTAGAGGAGGACCAAGCCCCGTATATTTTGAAATATGCTGACTTGAAGAGATAAAATGACTTCGCTTACTTAAGGGCCAATAAGTTCAAAAGGCAACATCTACTGCTTGGTCCTTACAATTTTTCACCACCACCCCTGGAGCATAAGAGGAAATTAGAGAAGAAATTAGGGGTGAGATTCATATCCTCAAGGTGGAGGAAAAAGCGGTAAAACTTGATACGTCGTGTCGCGACGTAAAATTAGGCGCTGCTTGGGAGGCAACCCAAGGGTACCATGGGTACCATTTTAATTTCTTGCATTTAAGTTGATTTTATTTATTTTTCATCTTGTGTTGTTTTGGTGGAAAGTTATGCACAGATGGAGGGGAAGTCTGAGTACCCGTGGAGGAGGAAGCTAACAAGCATGGAAGAGAAAAAGTGTGGGATCGAACACCCACTTGTGCAAAGTTGAAGAAAGGCATGTTGTTAGCTAGGCCTAAAGGCCTCAGGGAGTATTTCTCACCCTCTTTAAATGTTAATTTGATGCTATGAGGACATAGCATGATTCAAGTGTGGGGTGAGGAAAATTTTAAAATTTTTATGCTTAACGATTTTTGGTGAATGTAATGCTTGTGAGAAAATTTTTAAAAAAAAAAATTTTTTGGTGAGTCAATCATGCCTTCATCACCCGTTGGTTTTTCTTTTCGGTTCTTTTCCGACAGGGGGTCTTTAAACCGAAGAATAAAAATTTTTCTTTGTCTGTATATAATGTTTTTAGTCATAGTTAGAGACTGTTTCCAACGATGGATGGATAACGACCGTCTGAGGAAAATTAGTCAGTAGGTTGGTTTTTGAACCCATAGCTAATTGATGGCTTGATATTCTTGTTATGTGCTATAAATGATTGTAAGATGCAAGTATGTTTAGTGTTGAAGCATGCAAGTGGTATACCTATGTTTGAGACACCTAGGCTCTTGAATTTGACCTGATATGATTGAAGCTTAATTTTGAATTCTTGTGATTAGCTGAGTTAAGAGTCTGCAGAATGTGTCTTGAATTGAGCATGTGCTGTGAGTGTAAGTTTTTCGAATATTCCGTGCTATTGTGGAATGTCTAGAACTTGCCTGGTGTGTATATAAAACAAAATGAAGGATGTGAATTGTAGGAGATGATTTAGGCATTTCTTTGAATGAACATAAATGTTATCCCTCACTTTACCAACCTTGAAAATTTAATCCTAGTTAGCCTCATTGAGCCTTGAGCCTATTCTTTGATAGCTACAACATAAGCTTAATCCTTTTTCTTTCATTAGCCTTGAATTTGATCCAAAACTCCTAAGCTCTTAAGTGAAAAAAATCCAAAGAATGAGGGAGTGAGAAGCGTGACAAAAGAAGGAAAAGTAGAAGTTGTGAAAGTTGAGAAAAGGACAAAGGTGCACTTGTGTAAAAATGGTTGATTATTAGTAGAGAGTAAGAAAATAAATGAATGAAAAAAAAAATTTTGCTTAAGTACTCCTTACTACTAAGCTGAGTGTGCTTAAAGAAATGGAAACAAGAAGAGAAAATTCAGGATTGAAAAGAATGAGGGTGAAGTAAGGGAAGAGATATCCTTAATCAAGGTTGAAGTTATTAAAAGCTCTTGGGGGAAGATAGTCACTATTACTGGCCAGAATAGTACCTACCCGTCCCTTAGCTTACATTACAACCCATTAAGTCCTACTTGATCTTACGTTCAAACATCCTTAAATTAGTGGAGTAAAACATTAAGGGCAAACTTATGGGTCATTACATGATGCATGTGAATTCTTTGTGAGAGTGAGCATAATTCTATTCATTTACCCATACATGTTGTGATTTAAAAATTTGCGTGTGAAAAGGGGTAACTCTCTTGTTGTGAGGGCACATGTTTAATGAAGGATATAATTCATGTTGGATTTCTTGATCAGTTGATTTGCATAAGTTTGCTAAGATAGAGAGTCAATTCTTAAGGTTAGGAAGTCTTAACATAATTGTATTCCATTTCAATGATTAAATCGTGCATGCTCTATTTTTAGCTTGCTATCTTAAACAGTCATTGTAGCTGTAGCTTGAATTGTCTTGCTAAAATTAGCTATGTGTAAGTCTTCATGTGCATGAGATGTAAAAGGTTTGTTCAAGGACGAACAAGACTTTAAGTGTGGGGTAAGTGATCTTGGGCAAATTTATATGCGCAAGTGATACTCAAAGGTGTCATTTTAGCCTTGTTTATCTATCAATGTTTATACATTCTCATGTAATTGGTAATAAAATGTGAATTTATACTAACCAACATAATTAGCATTGTTTTGCAGGTAAAATGTAATTTTGGGAAGCTAAAATGCATGTTGGAAGAGATCGGGGTTGGACTCGGATGTGAGCAAGGGACAAGGCATTGGAAAGCACAAAATAAAGGGGCTCCGCGATGGAGCCATGTCACGCTGCCATCGTGGAGGCCTTCTGCCTGGAGAGGGAATTTTCAGCCTATTTCCAGTGAGGGTTCGCGATGGGTCCGTGGCACGGTGGCCTGGCTCCGCGTTGTACGTCGTGCCACGTTGGCCTTATTCCCTGGACACCCAATTTCCAGTGAGGGTCCGCGTCGGTGGCGTGTCACGGAGGCAGTGCTCCGCGATGCACTCCGTGACACGTTGCTTGTTATTCCGGGAAAAATTCCCACTAGTATAAATAGAACACTTAGGTTCATTTTTCAATATTCTGACTTGGTGGAGCAAGAACGTGGGTTACAGGCCGTTGAGGGGACGAAATTATCAGGGTTTTTCTCTCTTTCCTTCTCCTTGAATTCAATTGCTTGTATGTTTAACACTCATTTAATGATGTTTAATCCACAAATGAGTGGCTAATTCCTCTTCTTGCTGAGGTTAAGAACACTTGTAATGAAATGTGATTATTGATTCTTTGGTTTTTCATCTTTTCTTCCATGGTTGTTCTATTGATTCTTGTTCTTTTAATGTATATCTAAAAAGTCCGATTTCACTCGAGAGAGCAAGAAATTGGAAAGTTTTGAATTAATAGGATATGATCCTTTCTTAGTTTGGGAAAATTGAGAATTGATTTACCTTCAGGATAGAAATATACCTGAAAGTCGTATTAGTCAATTTAGGAACTGGGTTTGTATGGCTAGAACATGAATTTTTGTTTAATCACAGAAATGTAGGTGGACGGTTCATGAGTCTTAAGTTGGGTTAAATACAAGAGTTTTAACCCATTGGCAGTAGTTCTTGACTAGCAACCGGAGGAAAAGACTAACCGAATGATATTGATAATTGATTTCTTTACATGTTCATTTAACCTCAGTATGCTCACATTCATAGTTCAGACTCACATTATATACTTGGTTTAGACTTAGCATAAAAATTAGAACCCAAAATATCTAACTCTTGGTTACACTGTTGTCTTCATTGTTAGAATTAAAATATAGTACACTTGAGCAGACTGTTACCTTATCCCAGTCCCTGTGGGATCGATACTTGGCTTACTTGAGCCACTTTACTACTTGTTCGACCACGTGCACTTGCGTGTAGTTATATACCCATATAACAAACGACCGAACAACACCTCAGGTGATGTTTGGCAATGAGAAGGACGGGTGGTGACCACGAGTCATGGTAACCAAAAACCACCCATTAAGTCTCTCGTGGTGACCCTCAGAGCAATTTTGGTAGTGCTCATGACGAAGGCTGACCACGAGTCATGGCTAGTGACGACGACCTATCCAGTCCCTCATTGGGACTGGCAGTTTGTTTTTCCTTGCGAGTTTATTAAGGGCTTTTCCGTAATTCCTATGTTCCTAAGGCCTAAACTACATTGTTTTAAGCCTAGAATAGAGTGTATTAAGATGTGTTAAGTCATTCTATCCTATTCAAAACTCATGCATGCAAGTTTAAGGGTTTAGAGAGTGATCAAGCATAGTTCATCAAAGTTCTTCCTCAATTCTTCTTCAATTTCCCTTAGGATTGATTTAATATGATTTCTCTCAAGTACTTATCATGGATTTATGAGATATCAAGTATATGCATGTTTTACATGTATGCATAGATTTAATGATTTATGGATTTATGATTATGGTCGACTCATGGGCCTTATTTCATGGCTAGCTCACGTATTTCAAGCATGCTTATGATTATGATGATATAACTAGCCCATGAATCTCATGTATGTTTTCCCTATTATCCTATGAGAACTATATATATTTGGGGAGTAGTATTTAAAACCAAGTGGACTTGGGTTTCAAGCATACCCCGAGTCTAAAAACTACATGCCAACATAGCCATGATGGCACCTCCTTATCAACTGTTTCTTTTGCCTGAATGGGCCTTTCATGAGTGATATATCGCCTCTTTTCATGGTTATACCCTTGGCAAGGTACGAACACCCTCCTAACTAGGGGCTTATAAGTTGGCTCCATCTGTACTCATATGGGGTATGTCAGTTATAAGAATCTCCCACTGTTCCTCATGAATTACGCATGGTTATGATTATGTACTTTGGCTCAAGTTAAGTTTAATAAAGATTTTCTCTTATGACTATGATTATGATTGATATACAAATGTTTTAAAAACCTTGAGCCCTTATGTTTAACTGCCCTTTTTACTTACCTTGCATACTCGGTACATTTCAAGTACTGACCTCATACTTTATGTTGTATTTTCTTATGATACAGGCTTTGAAATCTTGGCGCAGTCTCGCCGATAGTCAGATTCTCAGAGTTAGCTTTCCCCAGCCTCAATTGGTGAGTCCTCATCTTGCGAGGGCCCTTTCTTATCAAGTTTATTACGCCTTTTCAGTTTTTAGATTCTAGTGAGTTACTTGGGGTCTTGTTCCATCAACTCATCAGTGTTAGAGGCTTTTTCCGACATGATTGTATTCAGCTTTAGACTGGTGCATGTAATTAGATGTTATGTTTGTTTAGACTTCCTCTATGCTATTTATGATTATCTTCTGCTTTAACATGATCGATTTAGATATATGTTCATTCCATGGGTCAACTTGGAGCCTCTCGGGGTTTCTTGCCCGTGTCTCGATCTAGGCCTATGTTCGGATCGTGACAAACTTGGTATCAGAGAATTAGATTTTGAAGTGTCCTAGGGTGTCTGAAAGCCGCATTGAGTAGAGTATTTTTCATGGGTGTGAAGCGCTCCACACTTATGACGAAGAGGCTACAAGATGTTTCGGAAATGTTCCCTTCTTTCATGATCTATGTCATGCAGTGAAATATCTCTCTATCCTTCTAACTCGTATTATATGCGTTTGCAGAATTATGCCTCCCCGCAGAGTTAACGGAAGGAGTAATGGAAACTGAAATGGCCATGAGGGTGGCAATGAAGGCGGGCATCAACAAGCCCCACCATTCCATGAGGAGCATATACCCGAGCCGGTTGCCCACATGGACTTTAGGGCATCCATCTAGATATTAGCCTAGGCCTTGACCACTCGGTCAATCAGCAGGCGATAGTGCATGTCCCTAAAAATGGGAATGCGGCGGTGGCGAGAATTAGAGACTTTTTGAGGATGAACCCTCCTGAGTTCCTTGGATTGAAGGTGGACGAGGATCCTTATGAGTTTATTGAGGAGATTTTGAAGATCACCCAGATTATGGGGGTGACTAGGGAGGAGTGTGCTGATTTTGCCTCGTATCAGTTGAAGGGGGTCACGCACATCTGGTTCAAGCAGTGGAAAGATAGCCGGACAGTGGGATCAGGTCCCATCAGTTGGGAGGAGTTTCATACAACATTTCTAAAGCGGTTCTTCCCTCGTGAGATGAGGGAGATTAAAGCAGTGGAGTTTGTGAACCTGAATCAGGTAGCATGACAGTCCAAGAGTATGCTTTGTTGTTCACTAATTTGTCTAAGTATGCCCTAGAGCTAGTGGCTGATTAGAGAGCTCGGGTGAGCAGGTTTGTGCAGGGAGTAGCAGACTACCTGGACAAGGATTGTAGGATCTCCATTCTTCATTAGGATATTGATTTTCCCCATATATTTTTTGCATGCCCAACAGATGGAGGCAGTGCATCTGAGGGAGAGAGAGGCCAAGAGGGCTAGGATGGATAGTGTTGGGTTCATTCAGCAGAGATCCAGTGGTGGTTGTCACCCTCAGTTTCAGAAAGGTCATCAGCCCCAGCACAATCATTAGCTAGTGTCCCATACCGACCCAGACGTGATCAGAAGGGTAGAGCATCAGGCTCGAGGGGCCAGGGGAGCATTTCAGGAGATCGCACATTTCCAACTTGTGTGAGATATGGAAAGAACCACCCAAGGAGGTGTTTAGTTGGCTCAGATGCTTGTTTCGGGTTTGGCAAACCCGAAAACAGGCTTAGGGATTGATCTTCAGGCAGATCAGGAGATGGTGGAGCCAGTACCCTAACTGCTAGTTCAGCAACTCCGGTAGCACGTCCATTCCAACAGGGTGCTTCTACTAGTTCAGCTGGCCGGCCAGCGATAGAACAGGTTCTATGCCCTTGCACCTCGATAGGAGTAGGTGACTTCACCAGATGTGGTCACTGGTACATTACGGGTATTTCACATTGGTGTTTATGTATTGTTAGATCCAGGGGCCACTTTATCTTTTGTGACGCGTCCTATATTCCTAGTAGTTTTGGATTCAGTCCTGAGATCTTATCAGAACCCTTCTCACTCTCTACTCCAGTCGGTGATTCAGTTATAGCTAGATGGGTGTTTAAAAATTTCCCTGTAATAGTCCTTCAGAAAGTCACCTAGGTAGATTTAGTAAAGCTAGATATGATGGATTTTGATGTTATCTTTGGCATGGATTGGATACATTCATGTTATGCTTCAGTAAATTGTAGAACCCGTACAATAGAGTTCTGAATTTCGAGTGATCCAG
The DNA here is from genome assembly GCA_035772735.1 of Datura wrightii. Classification (NCBI taxonomy): domain Eukaryota; kingdom Viridiplantae; phylum Streptophyta; class Magnoliopsida; order Solanales; family Solanaceae; genus Datura; species Datura wrightii. The sequence continues at coordinate 125,550,769 of JASDFA010000018.1, forward strand.
TCCTAGAGTGGAAGGGTAGTTTGGTTATGCCTGTCGATCGTTTCATTTCCTACCTTAAGGCCAGAAAGATGATCTCCAAAGGTTGTATGTATAACCTAGTTAAGGTTAAGGATGCCACGTCTAAGACCCCGACTATCCAATCAGTTCCCATAGTGTGTGAGTATCCAAAAGTATCTCCAGAGGATTTACTGGGAATTCCTCCACAGCGGGAGATCAATTTTGGTATTGACCTTCTTCTTGATATACAACCTATATCTACTCCTCCTTAAAAAATGGATCTAGCCGAGTTAAAGGAGTTGAAGGAGCAATTGAAGGACCTTTTTCAAAAGAGTTTCATCAGACCGAGCAAATTCCCATGGGGTGCACCAATTCTCTGAGTTCGAAAGAAAGATGGTTCTCTTCATATGTGTATTGATTAACGGTAATTGAACAAGGTCACCATCAAGAACAGGTATCCTCTCCGTAGGATTGATGATTTTTTTTACCATCTTCAGGGTACTAAGTGCTTTTCAAAGATAGACCTCAGGTTCGGATACTATCAGCTTAAGGTTCGGGAGAGTGATATCTCAAAGACAGCCTTCAGTACGTGGTATGGTCATTACGAGTTTGTAGTTATGTATTTTGTACAAATGAATGCTCCCACAGCTTTTATGGATATGCTGAGTAGGGTGTTCAAGCCATACTTGGATATGTTCGTGATTGTTTTCATAGATGATATCCTGATATACTCTCAGAGCGAGGAGGAGCATGCCGCTCATTTGAGGGTGGTGCTACAGACTCTCAAGGATCGCCAATTATGTGCTAAATTCAGCAAATGTGAGTTTTGATTGAACTGAGTGGCATTTTAGGGTCATGTGGTGTCAAGTGAGGGTGTAAAGGTGGACTCTCAAAAGAGATGCGGTGAAAAATTGGCCTAGATCGGTGAATCATTCAAATATCAAGAGTTCCTTGGGTTTACCCAGTTATTGTCAGAGATTTGTTGAGGGGTTTTCATTTATTGCAGCGCCAATGACCAAATTGACCCAAAAGAAAGTGAAGTTCCAATGGTCGAAGGCTTGTGAGAGGAGCTTCCAAAAGTTGAAGACTCGACTCACTTCAACACCGGTGTTAACCTTTCCTTAGGGTAACGATGGGTTTGTGGTATATTGTGATGCTTCGAGGATTGGCCTTGGTTGTATATTTATGCAGCATGGTAAGGTTAAAGCATATGCTTCCAGGCATTTGATGGCCCACGAAAAGAATTACCCGACTCACAATCTCGAATTGGTGGCGGTAGTATTTTACTTGAATATTTGGAGACACTATTTGTAAGGGGTCCATGTAGATGTGTTTATGGACCACAAGAGCCTACAATATGTCTTTACCCAAAAGGATCTAAATCTATGCTAAAGGAGGTGGTTGGAGTTACTCAAGGATTATGATATGAGTGTCCTTTACCATCCGAGTAAGTCTAATATGGTGGCAGAAGCTCTTAGTAGGCTCTCTATGGAGAGTGTGTCCCATGTAGATGAGGGGAGCAAGGAGTTGGTGAAGGATGTGCATCGGCTTGCATGGTTGGGAGTTCATTTGGTTGACTTTACTGATGGTGGAGTTATTATCCAGACCGGATCAAAATCATCCTTGGTGATGGATGTAAAATCCAAACAAGACAAGGACCCTATTTTTGTAAAGTTGAAGGAAGTTGTTCATAATCATAAGGTAGAGGTCTTTTCCAAAGGGGGAGATGGTGTGCTTCGATATCAGGGTTATTTGTGTGTTTCGGATATTGATGATTTGAGAGATCGAGTGTTACACGAGGCTCATGGTTCTAGATACTCTATACATCCAGGTGCCACCAAGATGTACTGTGACCTACGGGAAGTCTATTGGTGGAATGGAATGAAGAAGGACATAGCTGAGTTTGTGGCTAAGTGCCCGAATTATCAGCAAGTGAAGGTTGAGCACTAGAGACTAGGAGGTGAACTTCAAGAGATCAGTATTCCTACTTGGAAATTGGAGGAGATCAATATGGACTTCATCACAGGGTTGCCTCGCACTCGTCGATGGTATGACTCCATTTGGGTGATCGTGGATAGGTTGACCAAAGCAGCTTATTTCCTACCGGTCAAAACTACTGATTTAGTGGAGGATTGTGCAAAGTTGTACATTCGAGAGTTGGTTCGATTACATGAAGTGCCATTGGAAATTGTATCAAATAGAGGTACTCAGTTTACCTCTCAGTTTTGGAGATTGTTTCAAAAGGGACTTGGTACGCAAGTCAAGCTTACTACAACATTTCACCCGCTAACAGATGGTCAGGCGGAGTGGACTATTTAGACTCTCGAGGACATGTTGAGAGCATGTGTGATTGACTTCAATGGTAGTTGGGATGATCATTTTCCTCTCATTGAGTTTGCATATAAGAACATCTACCATTTCAGCATTCAAATGGCTCCATTTGAGGCTCTCTATGGGCAGAGATGTAGATCGTCTATTGGTTGGTTTTAAGTCGGCGAAGCTGTGATGATAGGTCTAGATTCAGTCCAGGAATCTATGGAGAATGTTCATCTTATAAGGGACAGGTTGAAAATAGCTCAGAGTCGCCAAAAGTCCTATGCGGATGTGAGAAGGAGAGAACTTGAATTTGAAGTCGATGATTGGGTGTTCCTGAAGGTATCTCCCATGAAGGGAGTGATGAGATTCGAAAAGAAAGGGAAACTCAGTCCCTGTTATGTTGGACCGTAATGGATTGTGAAACGGGTTGGAAAGGTAGCATATAAATTGGAGTTTCCCTCGGAGTTAACTTCAGTCCATACAGTTTTCCATTTATCGCTCTTAAAGAAGTGTTTGGGTGATCAAGCTCTAGTTGTTTCGATGGATAGTGTCGGTGTGAAAGACAACCTTAGTTATGAAGACGTTCTGGTAGAGATATTAGATTGGCATGTTCTTAAGCTAAAGAACAAAGAAGTAGCTTTAGTTAAGGTTTAATGGAGGAATCAGCATGTTGAGGGAGCTACATGAGAAGCCGAAGCAGAGATGATGGCTAAATACCCCCATTTAATCCCTTCCAGCCTAATTTCAGCCTGAGGTATCAGTTTCCTCCTTAACACTCTATTTAGTTTCATGTTCAACTCTTGTACCTCATTTTCTTTCATGTAAATGGATGTATGTGTGGTTCGAAAATTCAGTTCAATCATGTAGTTCAAATCGAAGTCAGTCATTTCGTCAGTTTTCAGCAGGTATGTTCAGCATTTGTGTATGACGATTGCATTTCTCTACTTTTCTGCATGATTTTCACATTCGAGGAATAATGTTTCAAAGGGGGAGATATTGTAATACCCTGAAAACCCTAAGATCAGATATGGGAGTTGAAACAGAGAAAACAGGAATTTCTGCTCGTCCAATGACCCGTCAGGAACCCTACGAGTCGTTAAGTGACCCGTAGGGAGAGGCTGGGACTTGTTGAAAATTTTTGGTTTTGGTTGATCACGGATGTGACCACGATTCGTGGTTAGCATCACGACTCGTTAGGCCAGTCATGGCCAAGGGTTGTTGAAGGATGAAGGAATCTGGGCAGTACACCTAACGGGTCATCACCACGATACGTCGGATACACCACAAGTTGTGGTGTCCCCTGTGGTAACACCCCAGGTGATGTTTGGCAGTGAGAATGATGGGAGATGACCACAAGTCGTGGTTACCAACAATGACCCATTAAGTCTCTTATTGTGACCCTCAGAGGAATTTGTGCAGTGCTCATTGTCACGCCCCAGGCCTACACCCTAGACGCAACACGGTACTTGAAGCCACAAGTGACCCCAAGACAACCCCTGGTCTATCATACACTAGCATTCTGAGTAAACATGCACAGAGAACTTTTAATTAACAGCATTAACTAGTTTAAGAAAATGTAAATACTGAAAGTAATGAAGAAAGTGACATTTTCTGAAATACATCTCTGAAAATAAGTCTGGTCTGAAAGCCATCTACTAAGGAGTTGCTGGGACAAGAACCCAGCTAACTCTAAGTCTATAGAAAATCATAACTCAATTAAAGAAAATAAACAAGGCCCTCGAATGATGAGGACTCACACTTTGGTTTTTGAGGTATATGCTCTGAAACTGTGGTGATTATCTGAGCTGGGTTTGAGAACCTGCAGCTGTATCATGAAACGATACAGCATAAAAGTATGTGTCAGTACTTTGAATGTACTGAGTAAGTGAGAGAAACATGAGTAACATGATGAACTGGTAACTGAACTGATACAACATGAAATGATCAACTAAAATGCTGAATACTGATACAACTGATAATAAACTGATATGGTCAAAAGTTACCCTGGTTGATGGTCATAAACATGTCCTAAGTCTGAAATACTGAGTCTGTAATAACACACTAAACTAATTTGGACTGAAGAATCTGAGAGCAAATTGTACTGACTAGTGGGAGAGGCTATAACCGACATATAACCAAGCGAGCTAGATGTGGAGTCCGATGTACACACCCCACCGGTAGGACCCAATATACCTTGCCAGGGTATAAAGGCACGGATTACGAGAATCACTATCAAAGGGTCCATGAGGCCAAGTAAATATATGTAACCTACAGTGGCGACGTAGTTCTGGAACCTGGGTGCACTAGAACCCCGGCCCGTTCGGTGCTAAGTCCTACTCCCATTGGATAATCTTATTACTGCTACTACTGATAAGAGGATAGCTCGATACTGGGGCACAAGACTATACTAACGCAGGGATACTGTTAGAGAGTTCCCTGAGCGCCTTATAGGACATGATTTGGAAACTGAGTTCTAAGACTGGTCAGAGCTGATTATCTGGAAGCGTCATAACCGTCTTAAGAACAACTGATAACTGAACTGGGGTCTGGGGGCTAGTCAGAGCTATAAATGAAATGTCATGACTGCCTAATGGACCAAATAACTGTAATATGACTCTGAGTCGGATAATTGAGAGGCACCAATGATACCTCGAGAAGAGACCATAATGAAACTGATCAGCTGGCATTTCTAACTAACACTGAAATATACTAACACTGTGATTGCAACGGAACTAACAATTCTAAGAAAATACAAAGTATATAGACTTTCTGACTGAATTTGAATATCATACAAATAACTGAGTTTTTAACACATACAAGCATTATAAAAGCCCCTAACTTTAATAGATATAACCAATTCTCAAGAATTCAAAGCCTAAGAAGGAATCTAATTTCTAACATTTCAATAGTTAGGGATGAATTCCTAAAGTTGGTGGAACAAGCGTCATTTTTATTAACAGCTAGTGGAAAAGATAGTTACAATTAACATAAGACCAGATTCTACATGAATTAATCCAAGAACAGCAACAATATCTTAAATTTCGTAAGTACAGGGCTAGGACTGAAAGTTAACTGAGAGAGGGTTTTTGGGGGACACAAGGGGAGAAAAATCTCTTTACTGAATTCCCACATACCTGTAGAAGAGAATCTGATAAAAATCTTGAAGAAGGACTAAGAAGATAAACATTTTCCCTAGCTTCTGCTCTAAACTCCTAACTATTTCTACGCTCTGGTTTTTTAGAGGATGAGTGAAGGATGAAGGGGAATAAGGGGAATTGTCATTCTATCCCTTTTTACTCCCTCCTAAGACCCCAAAACAACAAGGTTTGGGAATTAAAAAGCTGGGAAAGTACTAAAATACCCCTGCAGAAAGAACTGAAAACTGCCTGACACTAAACAACGGATGTTAGAACGGGTTGTTGGTAGGAATGACAGCCCGTTGAATCTGGTCGTGGTTTCTGGGTTTAGAAACAAGGTTTACTGGAGGTGTCCCATGGTTAGGTACAATGTTCCATTGGAAGCAACAATGGGTCGTTGATACCCCCCATAGGAACTAGTAAGAAAACTGGCATGGGGACAACGGGTGATAATAACGACTCATTGGTAGGACCAACGGGCCGTTGTATCCCTTCATAGTTCACGCTGCTGGGTTCTGGAACTAATTGACGGGTGGTAACAATCGCTCATTGGTAATAACCATGGGTCGTTGTTCCCTCCCGTTTCCTTAGGGAAAGGTCTGGTAATCCTCTAAACTTGGGATTCAACGGACGACAGGACGGCTCTTTGTTAGGAACAACGAGTCATCCTATGTCTCATTGATTCCCCTCGTAGGAAGGCTGCTACTAACCACGACCATTTACAACTGTCCGTTGGTTCCACCAATGGTCCGTTGTGGGGGTCGTCTAAGACAGAAAAAATTTCTAGTTTTCCTATGGTTTTTCATGCAAAGTTTGAATTTGGTCTAGGAAAGTATTGGGGTATTACACTATCTCCCCCTTGGGATCATTCATCCTTGAATGAATGCCAAAACTAGGAAAAGAGCTGAGATTTCTAAAATTGAGGCTATGACTGATTTCTGAAGGAGTAACTGACTCCAAACTGACTTAATTGCACTACCTGAGATTATGCAACTAGAATGCACTCAAAATATCTAAATAAGGCTAATGAGTACGGAACTGAGTAGAGTACTAAGAAGGAATTTAGTACCTGATTCTGGGTTTGAGCTGGAAGGGAACAAGTGAGGGTATCTGGCCATCATGTCTACTTCTGCTTCCCATGTGGCTCCCTCAACTTACTGATTTCTCCATAGCACCTTGATTGAAGCTATCTCCTTATTCCTCAGTTTACGAACCTAACGGTCAAGGATCTGGACTGGTACCTCCTCGTGTGTGAGACTATCCTTCACTTACACATTCTCCAATGGCACTACTGAAGTTGGATCAGCGATGCACTTCCTCAGAAGTGACACATGGAAAATAGGGTGTACTGCTGCTAGTGCTGAAGGTATCTCTAGCTCATAGCCACCTTACCAATCTGTCTCAGTATCTTATAGGGTCCCACATATCGTGGACTGAGCTTTCCCTTTTTCCCAAATCTTATCACCCCTTTCATGGGCGAGATTTTCAGGTATACCCAGTCACCAACTGCAAACTCCAATTCTCTTCTCCGCACATCGGCATAGGATTTTTGACTGCTCTAAGCTATTTTCAGCCTTTCTCAAATGAGCTGAACTTTCTGCATTGCCTCATGCACTGAGTCTGGCCCTATCAAGGTAGCTTCACCAACTTCAAACCACCCTATAGGCGATCTACACCTCCTACCATATAATGCTTCGAATGCAGCCATCTGAATGTTGCAATGGCAGTTGTTATTGTATGCAAACTCGATAAGAGGCAAATGGCCATCCCAATTACCCTTAAAATCAATTGCGCACACTCTTAGCATATCTTCCAGGGTTAGTATGGTCCACTCAGCTTTCCCATCGATCTGTTGATGAAAAGCGGTACTGAGTTTAACTGTGGTGCCTAGTCCCTTCTGAAAGGATTTCTAGAAGTGAGGTGAACTGTGCTCCCCTGTCTGAAATGATGGACAAGGGTACCCCATGAAGTCTGACTAGCTCTCAGATATAAAGTTTGGCATAGTCCTCCGCTGAGTCTGTGGTTTTGACTGGGAGGAAATGAGTTGACTTGGTCAACCAAACTACTACTACCCAGATTGAGTCATGCTATTGGCGAGTTTGAGGTAGACCTATAATAAAGTCCATATTTACCTATTCCCACTTCCACGTGGGTATACTAATATCTTGATCCATGCCCCCGGCCTTTGATGCTCCACTTTGACTTGTTGGTAGTTCAGGCACTTAGCTACAAATTCGGCAATATCTCTTTTCATGTTGTTCCACCAGTAAATGTCCCTCGAATTGCGGTACATTTTGGTAGCACCAGGATGAATGGAGTACCTCGAGCTGTGCGCTTCAACCAAAATCTGCTGTCTCAATTCGCCAACATCTTGCACATATAATCTTCCCTGGTAACAGAGCACTCCATCTCCCCCTTGGGAGAAAGCCTCAACCTCCTTACTAGGAACTGCTTCCTTGAGTTAAGTAAAACTAGATCTTCATCTTGTCTGGACTTAACCTCAACTACCAAGGATGAATCTGACCTTCTTTGTACTACTACCCCATCTTCGGCTGAGTCTACCAGTTGCACCCCTAACCGGGCTAGTCTATGAACCTCCTTTGCTAATTCATTTTTACCTTCTTCCACATAAGCCACCCTGCCCATAGACACTCTACTTAGAGCATCAGCCATTACGTTAGCTTTTCCCTGGTGATACAGCACACTCATGTCATAATCTTTTAACAGTTCCAACCACTGTTTCTGGCGCAGGTTTAGGTCCTTTTGGTTGAAAACATACTGAAGGCTCTTGTGATCTGTGAACAAATCCACATGATCCCTGTACAAGTAATGTCTCCATATTTTTAACGTGAATACCACTGCTGCCAACTCCAAGTCATGAGTTGGATAATTCTTCTCACGAACTTTGAGCTTCTTGGAGGCATAGGCTATCACCTTGCCACGCTACATCAGAACGCATACAAGTCCAACTCTGGAGGCATCACAATATACAACAAACCCGTATGTTCCTTCTGGCAGGGTCAAAACTAGAGCAGTAGTGTGTCGAGTCTTCAACTCCTGAAAACTCTTCTCACGCTCATCTGACCACTGAAATTTCACCTTCTTCTGGGTTAATTTGGTCAGAGGGGATGTTATGGAGGAGAAACCTTCAACAAACCTTCGGTAATAACCTGCTAAGCCTAAGAAACTCCTGATCTCGGATAGAGAGGTGGGTCTGGGACAATCCTTTACTACTGAAATTTTGTGAGGATCTACTTGTATCCCCTCACCTGATACCGCATAAACCAAGAATGACACATACTTTAGAAAATAGCTGGCGATCTCTGAGGGTCTATAATGCTAATCTTAGGTGATTAGCATGCTCTTCCTCATTTCTGGAGTACACTAGAATGTCATTAATAAATATGATGATGAACATATCTAGGTTCGGCTTGAAAACCCTATTCATTAGATCCATTAAGGTTGTTGGGGCATTTGTTAACCCAAAGGACATCAACATAAACTCATAGTGAACATACCGGGTTCTGAATGTTGTTTTTGGTATGTCACTCTCTCTAACCCTTAACTGATGGTACCCCTACCTAAGGTCGATCTTGGAAAAGCAACTGGCTCCCTAAAGTTGGTCAAATAGATTGTCAATTCTAGTTAAAGGCTACTTGTTCTTAATTGTGACCTTGTTCAGTTGACGGTAATCTATGCACATTTTGAGTGTACCATCTTTCTTGCACACGAATAGCACTGGAGCACCCCAGGGAGAGATGTTGGGTCTGATAAAGCCCTTGTCAAGAAGATCTTTTAGCTGCTCCTTCAACTCCTTAAGTTCAGCTAGAGCCATTCTGTAAGGAGGGATGAAGATGGACTGAGTATCTGGGAGGAGATCTATTTCGAAGTCTATTTCCCATTCAGGGGGAACTATGAGAAGATCCTCAGGAAATACATCTGAGAACTTGCTGACAACTGGAACTGACTGAATGGTCGGGGTCTCGGAGTTTGAATCCTGGACCCGAACCAGATGATATATAAATCCTTCAGAAATGAGTTTCTAGGCCTTGAGGTAGGAAATAAACCTACCCTTAGGAGCTGAACTGCTACCCAACCATTCTAAAACTAGCTCATTAGGAAATTGGAATTTGACAACTCTAGTTTTGCAATCGACTGTGGCATAGCAGGAGTGTAACCAATCCATGTTGAGAATAAGGTCGAAGTCAACCACGTCTAGCTCTACAAGGTCAGCTGGTATGACTTAACTCAAGATTGAGACTAGGCAGTTTCTATACACCCGGCTAGCTCTAACTGACTCGCCAACTGGGGTTGAGACTGAGAAGGGTTCTGATAGGACCTCTAGCTTGATGTTGAACTGAACTGCTACATATGGAGTTATAAACGAAAGGGTAGCTCCTAAATCTAGGAGGGCATATACGTCTAGGTGGAAGAGACGTAACATACCAGTAACTACGTCAGGTGAGCTTTACTAAGCCTGACAAGAAGAGAGAGCATAAAATTGATTCTGGCGCTAACCGCCATCTGTACCTAATGGGTTGCCCTGCTGAGTTGGTCGGCCTACTGGAGCTGCTGAAGTAGTGGATTGTGATCTTCCTCACACTGCTGATGGACATTCTTTGATTCGATGCCTGAGCTGTCCACAATCGAAACAGCCTTCCCTACCCTATAGACACTCTCCAAGATGATTTTTTCCGCACTTAGGGCATACTGGATACCTGTTCCCTGAACTGTGGGCTTGAAACCGAGTGCCTGATGACCCACCCCTCCGATCCTGGCGGGATCAAAAGGTTAGGGCGTTGGCTGAGCTAGGTGCTGGGGCCCTGTGTTGTTGCTGCTGCTGCTGTGGGCGGCTACTACCGCTAGATCTCTGGTGGCCAAAATATGAATGGCCTGTTCTTGCTCTCTTTTTCTTCCGCTCCATATCTTTCAACTTCTCGGCCTCAATCTGTTGAGAGTAAGCAATTAGGCTAGACAAATCCATGTCCTTGATCAGCATCGTGGTCCTGCACTCCTTGAGGACTAGATTAGATACTCCATTGATGAACTTCAGCATGCGAGCCCTTGGCTCGACCACTATCTCTGGAGCATACTTTGATAATCTGGTGAACTCCATAGCATACTCCACCACTATCTATTTGCCTTGTTGTAGGTTCATAAACTCTGCCATCTTAGCATCCCTCAGCTCCCAGGAAAGAACCTATCCATGAAAGGTGTATGAAACTTCTCCCACTCAACCGGTCCTACTTCTGCTGACCGCCCCTCCTTCAACTGTTCGCACCAAACCTGGGCTACCCCTTTGAGCTGGTAGGCAGCCAGGTCCGCACTCTCGGAGGAGCTGACACCCATGACCCTGGTGATCTTTCTGATCTCGTCTACAAAACCTTATGGGTCCTATCCCACCTTTGTTCCATGAAAGTCTGGAGGGTTCATTCGGGTGAAATCCCACACTGGAGTAGCAACTGTAGACCCATTTGTGGCTACTGGAACCACCTGCTGGTTCACTTGGTTGTTGACGGTCTGGGCAAGCAATTGAATGGCTGCCCTAAATTCGGCAGTAGATACGAAATCGTCCTGAGGAGCTACCAGAGCTGGTGGGGTGGGTCTATTGGCATTTTTGGCCCTTCTTCCATTTCCATGTCGAGGAGGCATTGTTCACTGAAAAGGAAATAGGACACGATTTAGAAAGACGCCTTTGGAATTGGACTTTAACACATGATAAAGAGCATGAACAAAAGGGGAATTCCTAATAACATCTCGTAGCCTCCTCATCATAAGTGTGGCGCACTTCACACCCATGAAAAGGACTCTACTCGATGCGTCTTTTAGACTTTCCGAGGATACTCTAAACCTAGTGCTCCGATACCAAGTTTGTCATGCCCCGGGCATACACCCTAGACGCAACACGGTACTTGAAGCCACAAGTGACCACAAGACAACCCCTAGTCTGTCATACACTAGCATTCTGAGTAAACATGCAAAGCGGAACTTTTAATTAACAGCATTAACTAGTTTAAGAAAATGTAAAAACTGAAAGTAATGAAGAAAGTGACATTTTTTAAAATACATCTCTGAAAACAAGTATGGACTGAAAGTCATCTACTGAGGAGTTGCTGGGACAAGCCCTCAGCTAACTCTAAGTCTTAGAAAATCATAACTCAACTGAAGAAAATAAACAAGGCCCTCGAATGATAAGGTCTCACACTTCGGCTGCTGAGCTAGAGGCTCTAAAAATGCGATGATTATCTAAGCTAGTTATGAGAACCTATAGCTGTATCATGAAACGATATAGCATAAAAGTATGTGTAGTACTTTCAATGTACTGAGTAAGTGAGAGAAACATGAGTAACATGCCAGAACTGGTTACTGAACTAATACGACAAAAAATGACCAACAGAAATACTAAATACTGATACAACTGATAATAAACTGATATGGTCAAAAGTGACCCTAGCTGATGGTCATAAACATGTCCTAAGTCAGAAATACTGAGTCTATAATACTACACTAAACTAATCTGGACTGAAGAATCTGAGAGCAAACTGTACTGACTAGTGGGAGAAGCTATAACTGAGATATAACCACGCGAGCTAAACGTGGAGTCCGATGTACACACCCCACCGATAGGACCCAATATACCTTTCCAGGGTATAAAGACATGTTCTGCGAGAATCACTGTCAAAGGGGCCATGGGGCCATGTAAATATATATAACCTAATGGCAACATAGTTCTGGAACTTGGGTACGTTGGAACCCCAACCCTTTTGATGATAAGTCCTACTCCCACTGGATAATCCTATTACTACTACTAACAAGCGGATAGCTCGATATTGGGCTCAAGACTATACTGACCCAAGGATACTGTTAGAGAGTTCCTTGAGCGTCTTATAGGACCAGATTTGGAAATTGAGTTCTAAGACTGGTCAGAGCTGCTTATCTGGAAGGGTCATACCCGTCTTAAGAACAACTGATAACTAAACTGGGATCTAGGGGCTGCTCAGAGATATAATTGGAATGTCATGACCGCCTAATGGACCAAATAACTGTAATCGGAGTTTGAGTCTGATAACTTAGAGGCAGCACTGATATCTCTAGAAGAGACCATAGTCAAACTGATCAGCTGACATTTCTTACTAACACTGAAATATTCTAACACTATGACTGCAATGGAACTGACAATTCCAAGAAAATACAAAGTATATAGACTTTCTGACTGAATCTGAATATCATACAAGTAACTGAGTTTTTAACACATACAAGAATAGCCCCTAACTCTAATAGATGTAACCAATTCTCAAGAATTCAAAGCCTAAGCAGGAGTCTAATTTCTGAGATTTCAACAGTTAGGGATGAATTCCTAAAGTTGGTGGAACAAGCATCATTTTTATTAACAGCTAGTGGAAAAGATAGCTACAATTAACATAAGACCAGATTCTACATGAATTAATCCAAGAACAGCAACAATATCTTAAATTTCGTAAGTTCAGGGCTAGGACTGAAAGTTAACTAAGAGAGGGTTTTTGGGGGATGCAAAGGGAGAACAATATCCTTGCTGAATTCCCACATACCTGTAGAAGAAAATCTGATAAAAATCTTGAAGAAGGACTGAGAAGATGAATGTTTACCCTAGCTTCTGCTCTGAACTCCTGACTATTTCTACGCTTTAGTTTTTGAGAGGATGAGTGAAGGAGGAAGGGGAATTGTTGTTCTACCCCTTTTTACTCCCTCCCAAGACCCCAAAACGACAAGGTTTGGTAATCAAAAAGCTGGGAAAGTACTAAAATACCCCTAGCTGAAACAACTGAAAACTGCCCAACACTAAACAACAGACCTCAGAACGGGTAATTGGTAGGAACGATGGCCTGTGGAATCTGGTCGTTGTTTCTGGGTTCAGAAACAAGGTTTACTGGAGGTGTCCCACGGTTAGGTAGAACGGTCCGTTGGAAGAAACAATGGGCCATTGATAACCCCCGTAGGAACTAGTAAGAAAACTGGCACAAGGACTACAGGTGAAAAGAACGACTCATTGGTAGAACCAATGGGATGTTGTATCCCTTCGGGGTTCACGCTACTAGGTTCTGGAATTGATTGATGGGTGTTGTGCTTGTTGGTAATAACCACGAGTTCTTGTTCCCTCTCGTTACCTCAGTGAAAGGTCTGGTAATCCTCTGAACTTGGGATTCAACGGACGACGGGACGGCTCGTTGTTAGGAACAATGAGTCATCCTATGTCTCATTTTTTTCCCTCGAAGGAAGGCTACTACGAACCACGACCACTTACAACTGTCTATTGGTTCCACCAACGGTCCGTTGTGGGGGTCGTTTGAGACAGAAAAAATTTCTGATTTTCCTATGGTTTCTCATGCAACGTTTGAATTTGGTCTAGGAAAGTTTCAGGGTGTTATACTCGTGATGAAGGCTAACCAGGAGTCGTGGCCAGTGACGACGACCCGTCTAGTTCCTCATTGGGACTGGTAGTCTATTTTTCCTTGCAAGTTTATTAAGGGCTTTTCCACAATTTCTATGTTCCTAAGGCCTAACCTACGTTGTTTTAAGCCCAGAATAAAGTGTATTAAGATGGGTTAAGTAAATACAATGATCATAAAAATCAAGGCTATGTAGTAATTCTCTTTTTCTAATCTCTACCTCTCTAGGCTTAAGCAAGTAAAGAATTCAGGCATGTCCTAACATTGCGCACCATTAAGAAACGCTTAAGCATGAAGAGAATACAATACAAGCGTTTAGTATTGGTTTAGAATCACTTCGTGCAAACCCTAGTTCGTTAATTCACCATGATTCTCATAACCCTAATTGTGGTGGTTTTAGCCTAGCATGTTTATAAGTAAATTAATAGCACTCCTAGACAAAAGCATAAATTAATACTTACAACGATGATAGGAATAAACTCACTGATTATTGCAAAAAAATACAAAAGAACAATTCAACAATCGTCTCAAAGTTGAAAACGTAAGACAACAAACTTGTATCTGAAAACTTGAGACTTAAAACTCTAATCAAAAACTCTCTTATTACATAAAAATAAAAAGGTATTTATAGTAGTAGATTTTTGCTTTTCTTGTTCCTTCTCGAATTTGACTTGGACTTTGAGCTCCTTTTCCTAGTAGAAGTAGGAGATGTCTTTATTGGCCGTGTGAACAGGCTTGCCATGTCACGTGCCTTATCGCACTGGAACAGTGCTGCGTCGCCCCTGCCATTACGCAGGAGAAGGCAGTGCCTCGCGCTTGCTATAGCAACAGAAGTGTGGCACCTTGTGCTTGGCCTTGTGCGAATCTTGCTGCTAGCTTGTAGCGCCAATGGCCTGGCGCCTCGCGCGGCTGTGTGGCATCCTAGTGCTAAACTCAATCCTTGAATCACTCACTCCAACTTCTTCAGATTTGATCAAAAGCCCTCAAATACGTTCAAATCCATCATTTTTATCCCTGAAAGCATCTAATCATATGCGTTATCCATTTTCACAAATATATAATATAAACACGTGCAAACACACATAATTTGTTCTCAAAACATAGTAAAGTACAAGCAAAATATGTCTATGAAGTGCATAAGTATGCCCTTCATCAACACCCGACACTTAAACTATTATTCGTCCTCGAACAATCTACTACTTCCCTTCTAACAATTAAGCACAATATTCATCCTACAAACAGGTCTACTTGCACTTAGGATCATGAGACAAATCAATGAAGCTCAAACAATTCATTCGCATGCATATAGGATCAACATTAAAATGTCAAAATTCGAATACACTTAGCTTTTGAAAACTAACTCATCAAGACATATTTTGGGCCAACATGAATCATATGTAATTTAGCAATCAATTTTTACCAAAGTCTTACCATTGTCCCCCTCATAATTTGGAGAGATGCCCATATAAGTCAATATAAACTTGGTCATAAATATAACAATTTCCGCTCACTCTCCCAAAGAACTCAACATACATGCAAACGACTACCCATAGACTTGCCCTTACTCTACTATATAGAATTTTGAATCTAGGATCAATTAGGGCTTAAATTTGGTTATAATGTAGGCTAAGGGACAGGTAGGGACTATTTGGCCAAGATAGTGACTAAGATCCCTAAGCACTTTAATACTTCACAACACTTTGATTTTTAGCACAATCTTTAATTTCTGAATTTTCTCCTTATACCTCCTTTTATTTTTCAATATTTTAACTTAGATGACTAGTGGGAATTTTTTTTTAACATTGAGCTCATTCACACATTTTTTTCATCATTATTTTTTCAAAGCTCTTTCATATTTTTCTTTTCCCATTAACAATCACCCTCCTTGTTTAGCAAAATTTCACCGTTTTCTTTTCTTCTAATCTCCACACTCTTTTAGCTTTTCTCTTCACTTCTCCAATTATGCTCCTTTCATATAAATTTTTTTTCATTAAAGTACTCTAGGATTCATTTGGATCAAATATAAGTCAATAGAACAAAAAGGGATTAAGCTTGTAATATGGATATCAAAAGAATAGGCTAAGGTTCAACAATGCTAACTTGTATAATTACAATCAAGGTAGGTAAAATAGGATAAAAAACAAGGCTACCAAAGAAATGCCTATATCACTTTCTAAATCATCATTCTTATTTTGCTTTGCACACACACCGGGCAGGTTCTAGACATCAATTTACAAGCATGGAGTATATCAAAAATTTCTCACTCACACAATGGCACAAAATGGTTTAACAATGAAATCAAGATCATATAAACACATATATCCATATTGCATGTATAACATAATTAAGCCCATTTTTTCCTTTTCAAGCACCAGAGTCAATTTCCAAAAGACTAGTTGTTTCTTCCTTTTTCATGCATTTTTGTGTGAATTAAATAAAGTCCCAATGATACCTAGAGTGAAGCACCTAGCATTTGTGGTGTCCAAGTTATTGTTCTTCCTAATGACTAATTTACCCTTAAGATAGTCATCATCCATCCATCATCGGGCAAAGTCATGATTCAATGACTAAAAATAGATAAGAAAAAAATCTAGACTCTCTAATCAATTCTAAGGGACTATCCACCGGAAAAGTACCAAAAATAAATACTGGAGGAACCCAAAATAAAATAAAAGTAAAAAAATATTACAACCCCACAAGCATGCATGATAAATCATATATCCCAAAAAAATTAGGCCTACCATGTGCAAATTTAGCAATTAAGGAATGCATGGTAATATGAAGTTCACTTCTCCCACCCCACACTTAATTAGTTACATTATTTCTAGTGCTAAAACAAATAAGCATAAAGTAATAAAGTGTAAGAAGAACTCTCTGGGCCTCTACTCCTCATCCTCTGTGGGGGCAAGTGCAGCTTCCCCCATCTCAGAATCTTTCTCTTCATCATCACTAGACTCTATGTCCGAGTCTACTCTTGCCATCTCGTTTTCCGTGGCAACATCATCATCAAGAGGCTCCTCGTATCCAGGCCCAACACTGCAAAGGGCTGATGAGTGCTCCCTATGGAAATAGAATGGAAATATAGAATTTTTTTGAGTTTTTAATTGAATTCTAAAAATAGATCGATGGGGAAAATAAAACTCCCCACCTTGGAATAGAAATGATCTTTATTCTTTTGTCAACAAAAATGTTATTATTTAGTAAATAGTAAATGGAGGATCTCCTAATTCTATTATTTTATATATCAATTAGAAAAGCAAATAGAGTTCCATTACGTATTAATTGGTGAGCGAATAAATATCGTAGTCTATGTTAAGATGCTATAGCTGCTCCTCAGTCACACCATTCATTCTCAGATGGAGCATTTGCATATCATACAAGTGGCTCAACAAGTTGTCAATTCGCGCATTGCACTCATTGACAATAAGGACTGGACCGTTTATATCTTTGGGTTCTTTTGTTTTTGTCAATTCAACCCCCCTAGGATCATAAGCAGGTCTATAGTCTGCTTCCTCCTCCTCAATGTCGTGCCCCCGCAAAAATCGAGTCAAGAGACCCCCAAATCCGAAGTTTTGCCCTTTTTTAACCCTTGATCTATCCAATACATTTTTAATGAGCACCCCACATTAATTGGCATTCCAGTCATTTGCACATATACAAGACACACTCTTTCTCTAGTCACATGGGTTACATGTTTTTCGGGCACCAAACAAGCACATACTATTTTTAACCAAACTCGTGCCTCTCTACTTAAGTGAGCATATGGAAGTGAAACATGATACCTTAATTGTTGGTGGCGAGTCTACCGTGCAACAGAGTTAGGGCCACATAGAGTATGTCTAATACTCCTATATAGAGGTTTCTTCACCATGTCAACAAAGGGTTGTGGGCCTACATTAGGTGTCCCAAGTAATCTATTCAAAGCCATAGGTGCAAACTCAATAATTTGACCCCTTATTGTAACTTGGTTCGACCTTTTCTTTGGCATCCAATTTGCAAGGAATTCTCTCACCATATTCAAATTACAGTCACCGGGCGCATTAAACATAAAACCAAGACCAAGGGTGAGTATCCTATCTACCATGTGAGGGAAAACTAGTGACAAGCAATTTCTATCGATAAACATATCATGTGAGTATTTACATTTCTTATGTTCCTTGAACAATTTCTTACCTTCTTTCTCCACGACCCAACGGAGACCATATCTCCTCAATAGTGGTGGTGCCATACTCGCATCTTCATGTTCCTCTTCACTAGGTCTCCGTGCTCCTTTTGACCCATGGCTTGAAGAAGGCACTCCTTTATATTTGCTTACTTTTGGTGCCATTTGTGGAGGTTTTACAAGAAAAATTATATACTTTGTTATTTGGGTGAAACAATTTTGAAGATTTTGATGGATAGATGAAGTTTTAAGAGAGTTTGGTTGGGATGTATGAGGGTTGCGGTGCAGCTTTTGTGAGAGTGAACCGAAATTTTTAGGTCTAGGCCATTTAAAATGCTTCTTAAAGCTGGAAATTCCAGTTTTTCACTTAACATTTTTCCCTGAAGGACCTTCCCATGTTGCGGTGCTAAACGCGCCAGAACTGCTGCGGGAGGGGCCCCTGGATGCGCCAACATATGTGCACGTCGCGTTCCTGGATGCGCCAACATTCGTGCGCGTCGTGCCTCTTGCTACTTTGGTATTGCCTACGCGTCGCGCCAGGCTGTGCGGCACTTGTGCCTACGCCTCGTGCCAGGCCTTGTGCTGTTTGTCTTGCGGGATTCCATCTGTGCTCGTCCAGCAATTTTGCACCCCAATTTCACTATTTAAGCTCATTTTTTGTTGAAAATCATGACCTATCACCTCCACACTTGAACAAACATATCAAAATGAAAATTTTATCTTGGGTTGCCTCCCAAGTAGCGCCCGATTTAACGTCACAGCGCGACACAAGTATCTTGTACTCAAACTTCATCAAGGTACCTGTTGAGAATGTGGTCACATCTTGGCTTTTTGTTTCACCACGCCCCCCTGTGACATGTCAGAAAATAAAAGAGAAAAAAACTAAAAATAGGAAATAAATATTAATAATTAAACACAAGCAATTAATCTAATCCTAAACTGTATTCCCACCAACGGCGCCACTTTTTGATAACGCTCAAAACATACCTCCTACCGAAGTATGAAGCGGATGTTGTCAATAAAGAACCCAACTAGATGTTGGGGTCGATCCCACAAAGAATATAAAAGGATATAGAAAAACTCTAGTATTTAAGATTTTGTGTCAATTATTTCTTAAGAGGGGGGATTCATAAAAGTAACAAGAAATATTATTGAGAAATTGAAGGTTGGTTCCAAATTAATGCAATTAACTAGGGTAAGTGTTTCCCATAGATCCTTAACTACTTCAGGTTTTACACTAGTGATCTATCCCAATACTTTACTTGTAGAACTGATAGCTAGGTTCATCCAAACGACTGGTTCTTCCCTATTGAATGACTATACTAAATCATCGGGTCAGGTCTCATGAGAGATTTCAAATTAATCGTTATCAATTTGTTCCAAATTTAACTATCCTACGACCACGACTCAAGTTAATACAATGATCATAAAAATTAAGGTTTTGTTATAATTCTCTTTTCCTAATCTCTACCTCTCTAAGTTCAAGCAAGTAAAGAACTCAGGCATATCCTAACGTTGAGCACTGTTAAGAAATGTTTAAGCATGAAGAGAATACACTACAAGCATTTAGTATTTGTTTAGAATCACATCGTGTAAACCCTAGTTCGTTAATTCACCATGGTTCCCATAATACTAGTTGTGGTGGTTTTAGCCTATCGTGTTTATAAGTAAATTAATATCATTCATAGACAAATGCATAAATTAATACTTACAATGATGATAGAAAGAAACTCACTGATTATTGCAAAAGAAATATGAAAGAACAATTCAATAATCGTCTCAAAGTTGAAAACGTAAGACACCAAACTTGTATCTAAAAACTTAAGACTTAAAACTCTAATCAAAAACACTCTTATTACATAAAAATAAAAGGGTATTTATAGTAGTAGATTTTTGCTTTTCTTGTTCCTTCTCGAATTTGACTTGGACTTTGAGCTCCTTTTCCTAGTTGAAGTAGGAGATGTATTTATTGTCCATGTGAACAGGCTTGCCGTGTCGCGTGCCTTATCACATTGGGATAGTGCTGCTTCGCCCCTGCCATCGTGTAGGAGAAGGAAGTGCCTCGCGCCTACTGTAGCGCTAGAGTGTGGCCCCTCACGCCTGGCCTTGAGCCAACCTTACTGCCGCTGCACAACTTGTAGCGCCAATGGCCTGGCGCCTCGCGCAACTGTGTGCCATCCTAGTGCTAAACTTCAATCCGTGCATCATTCACTCCAACTTCTTCACATTTGATCAAAAAGCCTCAAATACGTTCAAATCCATCATTTTTAGCCCCGAAAGCATCTAATCATATGCCAAATGTATAATATAAATACATGAAAACACACATAATTTTTTCTCAAAACATAGTAAAGTATGAAAAAAATATGTCTATGAAGTGCGTAAGTATGCCCTTCATCAGTGATCAAGCATAGTTCATCAAAGTTCTTTCTTAATTTCCCTTAGGTGTTCAAGGAAGAGGATAGAATCAACTTACCCAGGTATGTGAGGCTATGAATGAGAGTGTCTTTCACTCTCATGCCCTAAACTATTTTCAAATTTTATGAATTCTGGTTCTAAAGGTCAAGTTTCATGATTCATGAAGTTTATGTTAATTCGTGTGAAATTCGACATGATCTATTGAAGGGTCAATCTCCTTCATGTATTAAATTATTTTATGATCTATGGGAAGCTTTTATGACTATTTTGAGTATAAATTGATAGATTTGAGTTTAAATCCAATTACGCCAAATTATGTATGCTTTTATGAAAAGTCAAGTTATGATTTTACTATGATCTTGATCTAAACTAGCCCAACTACGATCTATGCTTTATGATTTTATTTCTCTCAAGTAGTTATCGTGGATTTATGAGATGTCAAGTATATGCATGTTTTACAAGTATGCATTGATTTCATGATTTATGGATTTATGATTATGGCCTACTCACGGGCCTTATTTCATGGCTAGCTCACGTATTTCAAGCATGCTTATGATTATGCTGATTTAACTAGCCCATGAATCTGATTTATGTTTTCCCTATTATCCTATGAGCACTATATCTGTTTTAAGAGTAGTATTTAACACCTGAATAGACTCGGGGTCCAAACAAACCCCGAGTCTCAAAACTACGCACCAACGTAGCCATGATGGGACCTCCTTTGCAACTGTCCCTTTTGCTCGAATGAGCCTTTCATGAGTGATATCACGCCTCTTTTCATGGTTCTACCCTTGGCAAGGTACGAACACCCTCCCGACTAAGGTTTACAGGTCGGGCTCCATGTGTGCTCATATGGGGTATGTCGGTTATATGAATCTCCCACTGTTCCTCAGGATTTATGCATGGTTATGATTATGTACTTTGGATCAAGTTAAGTTTAATAAATCTTTTCTCTTATAATTATGAATATGATTGATTTACAAATATTTTAAAAACCTTGAGCCCTTATGTTTACATTATGATATTTACGTTATGATCACCGTTGCCCTACTCTTATGAACTCTTATGTATTTTAACTGTCCGTTTTACTTACCTTGCATACTCGATACATTTCAAGTACTGACCGCATACTTTATGTTGTATCATCTTATGATACAGTTTCCAACATCTAGGCTCAGTCTCGTCGAATAGTCAGATTCCCGGAGTTAGCTTTCCCCAGCCTTGGTGAATCCTTATCTTGTAAGGGCTCTTTCTTATCAATTTTATTATGTCTTTTTAGTTTTTAGAGTCTAGTGAGTTAGTTGGGGTCTTGTCCCATTAACTCGTCAGTGTTAGAGGCTTTTCCGGACACGGTTGTATTCAGCTTTGGACTAGTGAATGTAATCAGATGTTATATTTGTTTAGACTTCTGCGATGCTATTTGTGATGATCTTTCACTTTAATATGATCGAGTTAGATATATGTTCATTCCATTGGTCGACTTGGAGCCTCTCCGGGTTTTTTGTCCCGTGTCTCGATTCGGGCCTATGTTCGGGTCCCGACACTTACCAGGGTATAGTTTCTATACTAGTTGATCACTGTCTGATGCCCATTCGGGCTAAAAATCTACGATGGCAACGTAATTCTGGGAACCTAGGTTCATTGAACCCCAACCCCCTCAGTGCTAAGTCCTACTCCCACTGAAAGTCCTAACTGTGACTTCTAAGCTGATAGCTCGAAATTGGTGTCCTAAGACTTATGTCAGGAGTACTTATCTGGATGTACCGTGAGAGTATAAAGGACCTGATAACTTAAAACTAGTGTTTTAGGACTGGCCAGAGCTGCTTTGTTTGGAAACATCGTAACCGTTCTAAAGAACAACTTGATAACTAATAACTGATACTACGGAGTGTTATTGAACTCCTCAAGAACTGACTATAGTCAAATTGATCAACTGACTTTATTGAATGATACTAAAAAGGTGAAGTACTGAATGAGGTGAACTAGCATTCAAACTAACTGTTAATTCACATGGCAGTAATAACATGGTAATTGAAAGAATTTACAGAGTCAAGAAACACTTTTATCTAGACAATTATGCAAGACTCAATTTACTGTATTCACAGAAACTAGAGCTAAAATCATATAATTTCATGGAAAGAGATATCAACAAGAAACATAGATAACCATAACATTCAACACTCCTGGAAACTGTAACAAGAAGGGAATCCATATAATCTACTGACAGACAAACCCTAGCTTTGAACTTTAGGGCTAGAATTGATAAAATTCTCAGAAGAGTTTTAGGGCACAAGGGAAGAACAATTTCCTTGTTGAATTCCCATATACCCAAAGTAGAATTCCTGAGAAAAAAAATCTAGAGAAATCTGAGAAGAAGGTTGAACCCTTGCTCTTGCTCTGAGCTTCCTGATTGAGTTTTCTATGTTTTCACTTTGAGAGAATGAGAGGAATGAGAGAAAACTGTCGACTAACCCCCCTTAAATACCTCTGAAAATAACCCCAAACAACATAGTTTAAGTATTAAAACGGTAGAAAGTTAAAAAATGTTCCTGGAAGAAAGATTGGGAAACTGCCCGTCGGGGTCCAACATGTCACACAATGGGTCGTTGATCGAGACCATGACCCATTGGGAACAATCGTTGGTTATGAGTCCGAAATTTGGATTTCTAGACTTCGTCCCACGGGTAGTCAGGATGACCCATTTGAAGGAAGGACGGATCATTACATCAAACCGTTGAATTTGGAGGGAATTTCTCACGCTTTCTGGATTCTTCCAATAGCTCCCTACGATGAGTCGTTGGATCCTTCCACGATCCATTGTAGGGCTCGTTGGTCCTAGGAAAGGTTGGTCCAAGTATCTGAACTAAGTAACAACGAGCGACAAAATGACTCATTACTCCTAACAATGGGTTGTTCCATGTCTCTTTGGTTCCCGAATAAAAACTTGCAGAGCATGAAAACGACTCATACAGTGATATATTGGTGCTGACAAACGACTCATTGTTTGAGTCATTTTGAGAAAAAAATTTCTAGTTCTTTCTGGTTTTTCGTGCTAAGTCTGAGTTTTGGTCTACAAAATTTTTGGGGTGTTACAAATGAATGGGGCCTAGTCCCACAGCTAGAATTGCTTTTCTATATTGGGGAAGTTGACATTGAAAGGATCTACATCAAAGCCGCCTCTTCTATAATTGGCCTCTTCTCCCGGAAGGAGAGATAATAAGCCTCTATTCTCTCAATGCCAATTCGGAGTTGTGCAATTCTCCTTTCTCATCTAGAGAAGACTCCTGGGTTGTGTCCACCACCATAGGAGCTTTTCCTTTTTCCTGTCATCTGGATGAAGACATATTCCTGCAAAATGGTGTGAGTGCCACAGAAATAGAACCGAAATCTTTTTATAGTTTCTAATATGAAACAAAAGAAAACAACTACAATTAGCTAAGAAAAGAAAAAGATTCATCATGCATAAAAGGGAAAGTAGCATGAAAGTGTTTGTGTGCACCTGTGAGTCACCTGTGTTTCACTGGTGAGGACCCGCACCACACAGATGAGACACAAACACAGAGCAGAATCACTGGCAACTAAGCTGGCCAACTGCGTGTGCATTTGTGTTTTGTAGATCCCCATGCAGGTGTAATGCATGTGTGAGGCAGTGAGTCAGGATTCCTGAACCTCACCTGTGTTGGACTTGTGTTCTACAAAGCAACATCTATGGCACACATGCTCTAATAGTGCCTAAACCTTCAGCTCACAAGTTTCCAACTCAAATTTTAAGCCATTTTTAAACAATTCAAAATCTAACAGGTACTTAGAGTTCCTCGAAAGAATCACTAACAAAACAAAAACACCAAATGACAAAATATAACCACTCAATGACTTTTCTTAAGAAGGACATTACCCCATCTATCATTTGAAGATGTCGATTTACCATTCTTACCATAATCATCAATGCCATTTTCATTCACAACAATCCAACAATGTTCACTAATGGAATCACTTTTCATCAAAATTAACAAGTATAATCAAATGCTGATTGAAACCCATCAACATAATCAACACAAACTGGAAGCAATAATGATTTTCCCTTAAGAAAAATGTCACCCAATCTATCATCGGGGAAAACCGATCATCGCAACCAATCGGGTTACTCGAACTTCACTATCAACTACATTTCATGGCATAAAACTTAATAATAAAATCTAACATTAAATGAAGCAATAGTTTCCCCAACATTTTTTCAATTTGACATCTACCCAACACATACCCATAAAAATCAATTTCAAGAGAACAACCATAAAGAGCACACATTGGGGAAACGATGAAAAATACAACTTTCATTCAAGAACTATAATGCTCCACAAATAAATAGAAACGGAAAATTAAGCAAAGGAGCATACCAAGATGGAGTAAGACAAAGTGGGTGAGTGAAAAATCAACTTCAAGGAAAAGGCAATGGTGGCCACCGATACCCAAACTATTTCCCGATGCTATAGTGATGTAAAAATAAGAAAGTGAAAAAGAATGTGAGAGTGAAGGGTTTGGAATATGGAAAGTTATATAGAGTAAATGAGGAGTTAGTGGAGAGTTAATAGTGAATGAAAATAGAGATAAAGGGCTGTGAAATTGGAGTTTTGAAGAAGGTAGGGAAGCTGAAGAGTCGCGAGTCAGGCTCTGGGTCGGGCTGATCAAACAGGTGGTCAAAATTTAAAATTTGCATACCTTCATTTGCGCAGACACATGCAGCTGCAGATATGGATCTGTGACACGTATATCAAGCACAGGTATGGCTCAGAAGTGCCAGTTCACTGCCTGGGACCTGCGTTGCACATGCGTGCCATAGGTCCTTGTCTGCATTTCGTAGATGAGGCTCGACCTCCTCATAAAGGACCTCAACCAACTCGTCCCTTGCGTCAACCACTTCCAAAACTCTACAATTATCTGGTGGTTTCATCGGTTTGAATACATTGAATGTGACCTTATTACCACCAACTCTGAATTTGAGTTCACCTAACTCAAAATCCACTAAAGCACGTCTGATAGCCAAGAATGGGTGCCCTAAAATTATGGGCACCTTGAGGTCCACATCGTAATCCAAAACCACAAAATCCACTGGGAGGATGAATTTATAAACTTTAACCAACACATCAAAAAAAATCCCCACTGGACGTTTGATGGATCTATCTGCCATAAGCAACCTCATTGGAGTAGGCTTAGAATCTCCCAAACCTAACTTCTTAAAGATCACAATGGGCATCATGTTGATGCTTGATCCTAGGTTGCATAGGGCCTTGTTAAACAAATACACCCCAATGGTGCATGGAATTGTGAAAGCCCCTAGATCCTTTCTCTTTGGAGCTAAATTGATGCATAATTGTGCTACAATGATGTGATACCTCCACTGTGTCCCCGTTGATTACCTTCTTCTTTTTACAAATTTTTTCATAAATTTAGCATAACCGGACATTTGCAACAGAGCATCATCAACGGATTACGAACAATTTGTTGAATATGTCAAAGAACTTCTTGAACTGATTGTCCTCTTCTTTTTCATCAGTTGCTGGGGGTAAGGCGGTGGACATTTAGGCACCAAGCCTTTTAGCACTTGGAGCCTCCTTTCCCTCATCATCATCACTCACAACTTAAGGAGGAGTATCAACCTCTTCCTCCTCCGCCATCTTTTCATTATCACATACCATAGGTGCACTTGGCACCCCACCTTTGAACTTCTATCACTCTTCTTTGTACCAACATCCTCCTGTGTTTTATCATCCACATTCTCAACTATCTTGCCACTCCTAATGATGATTTTCATGCAATGGCCATCATTCTTTGGGTTTGGCATAGTGTCTCTAGGAAGAGTGCCCTTTATTAGGCGGTTCATTTGGGTGGACGGATGGTTCATCTGTACCTCAAGGTGTTTTATTGATGCCAAGTGAGAACTCATAGTTTGATCAAGTTTAGATACCTCGACCTTCAACTCTTTCACTTTATCATCAGTTGATTCGACTTTCTTCAACACCCTGGCTAACATTTCTTCAATTTCTGAATTTTCGAGATCACTCACACTAGTTTGCATTGGAGCCACATCAGCCTTTGGAGGAGGTATGTATGGATTTGAGCTTAAGTGATTATACCTATCACCCTCTCTCTCACGCTCACGATATCTCCATTGGCCATCCCTATCCCTCTGTTGGCCATCATGATCTCTCCAACCTTGATTCCTATCATGAAGATGCCAAGGGCCTTGGTTTTCACCTTGGTACCTCGGACAAGAACCAATCATTTGACTCTTCATATATTTGCACTCTTCGTCAAATATAGAATAAGGAGCTTCATTCCTAAAGGAGTTAGTCACTTGGGCTCCAATAGCATTTTCACTTTTGGTGCTAGATCCCATCATATGTTTAGCAAGAAACTCCATTTGAGTCATCATTTTTACCAAGGTCTTATCCCTCTCTTCATCCTTTCTTCTCATCTTTCTTGTCATTTGGTTGGAAGGTGCACTTGAGGATACCTCGATTTCCCTTGTGTGCCATGCTAGATTTGTTTTTGTCGTTCTATCCAAAAAGTCCTTTGCATGTTCGAAGGTTTGATCCATGATTGAACCACCAGCTAGATTGTTCGCCATGAACTTGTTAATTGAAGGGATCGATAAAAATTTTGTAAAAGCACTCCATCCGGCAACCTATAATTTAGGCAAATGGCCACTTTCTTGTTAAATTTTAGCCACAGCTCATGTATTGGTTCTCTTGGGATTTTCCGAAAGTTGCCACATAATTCTATATGTATCTATGAGATCGAGTATGAAATTCTGTTTACTCACTTTAAATTTATTGGTGATCTCATCATGCAATTGCAACATTCTAGAGGGTGGAAAGAACTTATCAAGGAATTCTTCAGTTAACTCATTTCATGATATGATAGATCCAGGAGGTAGCTCCTCCAACCAAGATGTGGCATCTCCTGTGATAGAGAATGAAAACAACCTTAATCGAATTGACTCTTGGCTGATGTTTGAAATGTTGAATGGTTGGCAGATTTCAATGAAATTTCGTAGATCTATCCATATCGCCAAACAACCCCTTCATCTGGTTGAAACGTGGCATGGTACTAGTGACATTGAACACTCTCATTCCCCATCGTAGGAGGTAGTTAATAGCACTAGCTACATCATTAACAACGGGATCATACTCAACATCCATAAATCCATCCACGTTACCAACATCACTAGTGTGGCTCATCTTTCTTCTATTCAATCAATAAAAACAATAAAACAAAGTGAAAGAAAACAATATGTAACATGAATGTGAATCAAGAAACAACAAATGGCAATCAAATTCTAATTCCCCGACAAGGACATCGTTTTTGATAACATCCAAAACAACTCTCCCATTAGGGAGGTGGATATGATCGTTGCAAAATAAATAACCCAATAAAGAGTTGGGGTTGAATTCGCACGCCACGCCCCAACCCTAGGTCAAGTGGACTATGCTCTACTTGAACATATAAACCTGATATAAGAATACATACTGAATCATATGATGTAAATCAACTTAAATACATATAAGGGAAGAAAATGGAAACATCTTGAGTACAAACTACATATGTACAATAGGAGGGGCTTCTGGCTCAAAGTGTACAAGTGTTGAAATAACAACTGAATAAAAACAACAATACTAGTCTGTGAAACCTCTACTGAAGTCTGAAACCTGTACCACTTACATTCTGTCGAGACAGGGCCCCGACCTACTCAAACTATTTATATGTAAATACCAAAAAGTATAGAAGTTGACTTAGCTCCAGATAGAGGTGGAGCTTACCACTCAAAAGCTGATATACTAGACACGTGCCTAGCAAGGTGGTCCGCTACCTTGTGCGTCCGATCCTGCATTAAGAAATGCAGTGCCCCCAGGCCATGGGGCGTGAGCACAAAATCAATGGTACTCGTATGTAAAGCAGACTGAATAACAAAACATAAATAGAAATCTTATGAGATAGGGATAGGACAAATGACCTACAGGAGGTATCTAAAACTGAAGACAGGGTACAAACCATTTATCTATTACCTCTTACACATTCTAGAGTTGTTGTACTAAAATTCTTTTATCTGATTTCTCAACATGCATTGCATTTCATACTTACCTGTTGTTCTTTTTTTTCTAGAAAGTAACAAGTAATGAAATCATGACCACATTGGGGGGATGTACACTTTAAAATTAAACAAACAAATGGCCACTTATGGGGGCTTAATAACAATAGTCTCTTCTGGGGACTTAGTAACAAATGGCCACTTCTAGGGGGCGAATAATAATAGCCACATCTGAGGACTTAGTAATAAATGGACACTTGCCGAATAATATTATCCACTTCTGGGGGCTTAAACCATACTCTGAATGAAAAGTAAATAGGCCAAACAAGGCATACAACAACCAAATTAGTTTAGCGTTCTTGATTTATCTCTTCTAATCTTCTTAACTAATGTAACCTAAGCTCTTATAGACTCGTATGAGAGAAAAATTTAATATGAGATTATGCCTTAACCGCGAAAGAAGTTTTATCCTTACATACCTCGATTTCTTCCCAGCTAATGGCGATCTGATAGTTCCAATGACCCCAAGAATGCTAACCTCTTTATGATCTTAAAAAAATCTTGGGGTTAATGATAGACTGCTGTGATTTAACCTTTAGTAGAAATTACATGTAATGGGTAAGTCACTTATAAGATATAAATAATAGAATTTGCAAGGTAGTACTAACTAGCTAAGTTTTATGTTTCTAGCTCTTATATTTCCATAATGTATGTAAACACATGTAAAGGACAATCTTTCATTGGAACGACAAATAATTAATTGGTTGTGTAAAAGGAATTTTGAGTTAGAATCATTGTTTGAAAGCAACTAATTTAAAATATAAAGAGGAAGAAAGGGAGATAAGAGAACTTACTCACGTTATTGAAGCAAGGCTTGCAGCTTGGAACTAATTCAATAACTTTGGAATATCTCAAAGAGGAGCTTATATAGATAGACACGACTTGACGGTGAATTATCTTACATATTCTAAGAACTAAATTACTAATGTATTTTACTTAACCCTTAAGGAATGCTAATATAATATAGTAAAATTACGTCAAATAGACGTGGGCTGGCGGTGGAAGAAAATATAGATATAAATGATCCATATATAAGTAACATTATTGTAAATAGTGTACACTACAAAACTAACTAAAAACAAATATTTAACTTCTACTGACTACTATAGCTCTATTTATGTCTGATCCAATTTATGATAATTAATCAATTCATAAAAAATATCTTTATTTATATATTTTTAAAAACAAAAATGTATTAATAGTAATAACTATCTACGATCATGCTTCTAAAATTCTTATGGAGTTTAACTAAAAAGAGAATAT
This sequence comes from Datura wrightii, assembly GCA_035772735.1. NCBI lineage: Eukaryota > Viridiplantae > Streptophyta > Magnoliopsida > Solanales > Solanaceae > Datura > Datura wrightii. The sequence continues at coordinate 125,580,634 of JASDFA010000018.1, forward strand.
GTACCACATCAAAATAATATTATATTAGTTGCAAGGGTTCAAACTTATGGTACGTTACATACTTTCACACTCGTTCTACTCCATGTAATTACTTTTTGACATTAAAATTCTCGTGTGGTCTCCACACCTTTGTTGTTGGTCCAACTGTTTTCAATGTTTCAAAATTTTGGGTGATAAATTTTGCAGCTATTTGCCATCATTTGACTAGTCACATGTTAATGTAGCCGTATGGGGTATTAGAGGGGATCATTCGTCCTCGAATGTAGGTTCTAGCAAGAAATAAATCTAACTCTAAAAATTCCTTAAGATTTTGCCAGAGTCTCCTTTATAAACAGGATTATCCAAAACCTGTCAGCTAACCAGAGATAATTTAGATAAGCCATACAGGACATCTCAACAAGTATAATATCTAAAATAAGGGTGTGACAAATAAATATTTCTTTTTGGCCATATAATTAACCAAAGAACACCCTTTTGGCATAAGTTACCTTAATTTCATTCTTACGCAAATAGAATATATAGAAGTAAAATTCTAGTAATAGTTCATATACCTACTTAAAACAAGTGAGGATATTTAGACCTCATGTCATCTTCTGCTTCCCACTTGGCTTGTTCAACTTTTTGACCCCTCCATAATACTTTAACAGAGGTTATATCTTTAGTTCTCAGCTTTCGGACTTGACGATCAATAATGGCTACTGGCACTTCTTCAAATGGTAAGTCCTCAGTGATTTTAACATCTTCCAGGCCACAACAGAGGACGAATCTTCCACATATTTTCATAGCATAGATATATGAAATACTGGGTGTACTGAAGTTAATTCTGGAGGTAATTCCACTTTATAGGCTACTTGGCCAACACTTTGCACAATATGGTAAGGCCCAATATACCTCAGACTCGACTTTTCTTTCCTTCCAAATCGCATTATGCCTTTCATAGGAGAAACTTTTAAAAATACCCAATTATTTAGCTCAAAATCTAAATCTCTATGACGCACATATGAATAAGATTTCTGGCGGCTCTGAGCAGTTTTCAGTCTCTCCTATATTAGCTTAACTTTTTCCATATCCTGATGAACTAGATCTGGCCTCAATAACTCTTCTTCGCCTACTTCAAACCAGCCAATGGGGAACCTACATCGTCGCCCATATAAAGCTTCAAATGGTGCCATCTTGATACTAGAATGGTAACTGTTATTATCTGCAAATTTAATAACGGGCAAATATTCATCCCAGTTGCCCTTAAAATCCAAGGCACACGCTCTTAACATATCTTTGAGTGTCTGAATTATGTGTTCTGCTTAGCCATCTATCTAGGGTGAAAGATTATGTTGAGATTTACCTGCATGCCCAAACCATTCTGGAAGGATTTCCAAAAATGTGTTGTGAAATGTGCCCCTCTATCAGATATAATGGATATTGGAGTTCCATATAACCATACTATCTCTTTAATATACATCTTGGCATAATCTTCAGCAAAATTAGTAATCTTTACAGGTAGAAAGTGCACTGATTTCATGAGTCGATCAATAATCACCCAAACTGAGTCATACTTACGAAAGAAATGAGGCAAACCTGTCACGAAGTCCATGTTAATTATCTCCCATTTCCATTCAGGAATCTCAATATTCTATGTTAAGCCATTGGGCCTCTGATGTTCTGCCTTTACCTATTGGGAATTTGGACATTGTGCTACATATTCCGCCATATTTCTTTTCATGTTATCCCACCAATAGACCTCTTTAAGGTCATGATACATTTTTTGTGGAACCAAGATGAAAAAAGTATCGTGATTTACGTACCTCAGTCATAATCTTTCCCAAAAGTCCTGCAACATCAAGAACGCATAATCTGCCTGGATATTATGTTGGTGAATCTTTTCTCTATATTGAAGTAATATGGGGTCATCATACTGTCTTTCTTTCACTTCCATTACTAGAGATGATTCTGCAGTATTTTGGACAATCACTTCATCATCTTTGAAGTCCAAGAGTTGGACTCCTAAGTTAGCTAACCTAAAAATATCTTTGGCTATTTCCTTTTTTGAATTGGAAATTGGGCCATATTACCCATAGAGTTCTGGTTGAAGGCATCAGCTACTACATTAGCTTTACCCAGGTGATAGAGGATATCGACATCATAGTCCTTTAGTAATTCCAACCATCTACTATGCCTTAGGCTCAACTGTTTCTATTTAAAGATATACTGCAAACTCTTGTGATCAGTAAATATATCAACATGAACCCCATATAAATAGTGACACCATATTTGTAGGGCAAATACAACTGCTGCCAATTCTAGATCATGTGTCGAATAATTCTTTTCATTATTTTTGAGTTGTCTAGAGGCATATGCAATCACCTTACCATATTGCATCAATACACAACCTAATCCAACACTAAAAGCATCACAATATACTGCATACCCTTCAGCGCCTTCAGGCAAGGCTAACACTGGTGTTGATGTTAATTTATATTTTAGCTCCTGGAAACTCCTCTCACAGGTTTCTGGCCATTGGAACTTAGCTGCTTTCTGGGTTAGTTTGGTAAGTGGAGCAGATATAGAAGAAAATCCCTCAACAAACCTTTTGTAATATCCTACCATCCCCAAGAAACTATGTACCTCTGTGGGTATCATGGGTCTAGGCCAATTCTTTACGATTTTAATTTTCTAAAAATCCGCACTAATACCCTCACTGGACACAACATGCCCATGAAATGCTACTGAGTCTAACCAGAACTCACACTTGGAGAACTTGGCATATAATTGGTGGTCTTTAAGGGTTTGTAGTACTGCCATGAGATGATTTGTATGGTCTTCTCTTCCACGTGAGTATATGATTTTATTCAGCTGACAGTATTCTACACACAAGCGCAACGAACCATCTTTCTTTCTTACATATAATACAGGCACACCCCAGGGACATATACTAGGTCGGATGAACCCCTTGTCAAGAAGATCTTGTAATTGTTCTTTTAGCTCTTTCAACTCTGCTAGGACCATTCTATAAGGTGGAATAGATATAGGTTGGGTACCGTGATTCACATTGGTACCAAAATCTATCACCTTGTCTACTGGGAGTCCAAGAAGTTCCTCAGGAAACACTAGGATATTCATTTACTATTGGCACCGATTGAAGGGTTGGTGCCTCTTTTTCAGCATCAAGGTACCTTGCTTGGACTAGGTGATATAAACACCATTTTGGTATCAACTTTCTTGTCATAAGGTAGGAGATAAACTTACCCACCAGCATCACAATATTACCTTTCCATTCCAGGACTGGCTCGCCCGAAAAATAAAATCATACAACCTTAGTTCGGCAATCAACTATGGCATAACAAACAGATAGCCAATCCATGCACATAATAAGATCAAAGTCAACCATTTCAAGCTCAATTATATTTGCCTTAGTAGCTCAACTAGCTACTGTAATTGTGCAATCACGATAGACTCGTCTAGCTATAATGAATTGGCCAACTAGGTTGATACTGCAAACGATTCTTGTAATCTTTTTGGTTCTACCCCAAATTTCCTTGCAATATATGGAGTAATATATGACAAGATGGCTCTTGGATCTATTAGTGTATATACCTCATGTGAGAAAATAGATAATGTACCTATAATGACATCTACTGAGGCCTTAGAATCCTGACGTGCTCCTAAAGCATAAATGTGGTTCTAACCACCACCTGGACTGATTCCCCTGCCTCTGCCTCCAACTCAGCCTATTGGTGTCTGAGGGCCACGAGGTGGGGGTGGTGCTGATAATGATGATGCAACTACAGATCCTATAGATTGGGCCCTAGTATCCTTTTACTCTTGCAGGAATGACGGGCAAGTGCCTCATGGTCTGTGCAACAACCCCACATCGATAATAGGAATTTGAACCATACTGAATTGCTCCAGCATGTGCCCTGCCATACTAACTGTAATTGGGGTTGTCTTATTTGATTTGTACCTCCCTGCGTCTTTGGACCTACTGCTCTAGGGTGCTGTCCTCATCCTAACTTACTACCCTAATCATGTCTGAACCTCAAAATTGGGATGATGGACGTGTTGTGGACTGAGCTACTGATTGTACAAGATCTATCGGCCTTCTTATATAAGATGCTCCAGCACTACCCTGATAACTGCCAGGTGTTCTAGACCGCTAATTCTAACTTCTCTCTTTATCAGCTGGCATCTTGTGCTTATGTTCCTCTGTCCTGTAACAAATAAAAGATTTGGGCCTGGCCTATTTAAGTTAGGACATCTAATTCTAATACACAACCCGTTACCCCTTAACCCATTAAACTACCTAAATGTTAAGTTATTAAATCACCTCCTCAATTTTAGAAAATAGCAAATATATAGAGAGAAAAAAAAGGTGGTGAAAATTTGGCATAAAAATGCAGTGCTGGTTCAGTGTGAAGCTGTTGAACAGTGCTTCTCCCAAAAGTAATAAAATGAACAATAGAAAGAGGAGAGAAGCAGAAGAGAGAAGGGAAAAAAAGAGGAAGTCGCAGAGGTGAGTATGAAATCAGTGTTGTAGAAGACCAATTGCTTCCTCCATTTTTAACTGTTGCAGGTAAACTCTTGACAAACATATTCATCACTAAATCACCCTTTTTGTTAGATTAAACAATTGGAATATAGAATGGATTATGAAAATTGCAACTAGGTCTAATAAATAGATAAATAAATAAATTTATAGCAGTAGCAATAAATCAGTTTTTATTTTTATTTTATATGTTTTTCGTTTCCATAATAGTTCTAAGACAAAAACTTTTAGAAGGTAGTTAGTTAGAATTAATTTTAAACAATTGAATGGGTTCGGGAAGTGTGGGTTTCTATTTGAGAAATAAATAATTTTATGAGTTCTAAGGATAAGGAATACTCAAATATTGCACTATATTTTCTTTAGATAATTGAGCCTGTGAGGAAGCGAATTGGAGCTATTCGGCAAAAGTGAGTGATAATTCTTCCATAGTTGATTTTCAACTATTGTATGTTTTAAGTTATGTCCTACATTGAAATATGTTATTCAGAATTTGACTACTTGCACACAGACAAGCGATAGTATGATCAAGTATTTAAAATGCATCAAATCACTCTTATCATGAGTTTAAGTATTGTTACTGTGAATATGTGTTACTTACGAGTTATGTTATTTGTAAATTTAAGTTTGTCATGGAAAGAATATGAATATATGTTACATTATAGAGAAAATATTTAAGGAAGTAAACTTTTCCAGTTTCTTCGTTATCTAAAGACAGGATCGTTAGACCTGGTGCACCTTGTAGGAAAAAATAAATATTGTACAAATACCCTCTAGAAGGGAACCTAGCTGACGGGGTAGTCAGATGGCTATGGTAAATTCATAGTGTCAGAAGGTATACTCGATACTGGCATAGGATCCTCGAAACAAATATCGATATGTTTTTTCTTAAACCAGTTGGACAAAGTTTTCATATATTAAATTGTATGTTGATTAGAATAAGCTACTGCTGACAGTGTATAAACTGTGTGGTCTAATTTATGCTTGTCCAAAATAATACTATGGTTGATATTATTACTTACTCAGTCAGTGTGACTGACCCTGCTCCTTCTTTCTTTTTCTCCTTACAGATAACTTAGTTTAGGTGACTTTTTGACTTGACAGAGGGATAGATAGAGTTGACGATTGATCCAGTAAGCCTGCACTTGCTTCATGTGGGCCGATATTTTGTTTAGACTAATTCAGTATGTTAGTTTAGTTAAATCTTAGAGTCTAGCTCATTGAGTCTATCTTGTAAATTTGTTTTGGCTTGTGTTAGTAGTGGCGTGACTGGGGACTTCTAAAGTCTTGTCATTGACTATGGTTTTGGTATATTTGTAATCTTATTATGTTGGTATTCTAATATGTTGGATTCTTATTTACTGAGTGTTGAAAGGTTTAAATTTATGGATTGCTCCCCATACAGAGGAAACTCTGTCGAATATTTAGTACAATAGTTGTCCAGGCTTGCTTGGTGGGCTTAGGCTTGCTGAGCGCCGGTCATGACCTAGGTGGGTCGTGACAAAGTTTGTATTAGAGCCTTAGGTTTAGATATTGACTTAAGGAGCATCAATTTCAGCAGAGAATTAATTGTGTATATGTGGTGCACTATATGTACGATCGAGACTCTACAGAAGTCGGATAAGGTCGGTCTTTCTTATTCTTTGTTGAATCTTAAAAGGTTATTAGCGATTTAGATCCAAGTAAGAATCTAACATCATTAATATGATTACAAATGGCAGATAGAGTCATGCTTCCACCAATCTTAGGCTGGGGTCAAAAGAGAGGTCGGGGCATACCGGCTAGGTAGACCGTCAATCCGATTACTGAAAATGTGGTGATACCACCGTTATAAACTCAGCATGGTACCACTACCAACATGATAGCTGCAATGATCAGCAGGTGATGGAAAGCTTGGTAGAGAAATGCAAACACAACCTCGGGTCAATATGATGCCTGAAGGGAATAACGGACATAGTCAATCTGACGAGCCACTCCGCATGTCAATTCGAGAGTTTCTTGAGTTAAAACCTCCAGTGTTTATGGGGTATAGTGAGACTGAAGACCCTCTATTATATTTGGATGGAATTAAAAAAGTCTTAGATGCTCTTGAATGTTCCAGTACAAGGTCGGTTGAGTTGGTGGCCTATCGTTTGCAAGATATAGCTGAAGAATGGTTTAAATCTTTTAAGGCAGGGTGACCAAGTAACTCACGTCCCTTGATGTGGAAGGAATTTTGTGATGCATTTAGTGATCGATTCCTGCCCATGAGCCTAAGGGATGCTTTGTCAATACAATTCTAGGGATTGGGGCAAACCCCAGAAATGTCAGTGAATGAATTTGATATCAAGTTTACTCATTTGTCCCAACATGCGTCATATGTGATGAGTGATTCTATGCGGGCTAATAGGTTCATATGAGGTCTAATTTATCCATTGTTCTAACCGTTGGCCTCACATTTGACAAAAGGATACATAACTTACTCATAGGCAGTAGATGTTGCAAGAGAGGTAGAGACTAGATGGAGGGAAGAAAGAACAACTAAAGCACTAAATAAGAGAATGAGAACTACAGGATCTTTTGAGGGGGTGTTCATACAAGACGCGACTCTGGATCTCAAAGTCATCTGAGGACTGCACGGACTGAGGGTGCCTCCATCGTCTAGTCATCTAGTAGTGCTCCCACCAAACAGAACTATAAAAGCTCTACACCATCGACTGGAAAATCCAACCACGCTACAACTACTTGCCCTAGTTGTCATAAGGCTCATTACGGCCAGTGTTGGAGAGAGATTGGTGCATGTCTTCGATGCGGATAGATGGGACATTACAAGAGGGATTGCCCATGTAATCACAAGGGACCTAGTCAGACATCAAAATCCATGAATGGTGCACCAACAAACTCTGTCGCTTATGTTACGAGGAATAATTCTCGACCAGCAGGAAGAGGCGCTGGGAACAAAAGTACTAGTGATAGAGGGTCAGGAGCGGTAGGTAGAGGCCAATCCCGAGTATTTGCTCTGACTAGGCAGGACATTGAAGCATCAAATGCAGTTGTTGCAAGTACACTTTTATCATGCTTACTTGATGAAATTTTTTGATTGAACTTGAACTCGGCCCATATACGTGTATTCTCTATTCTGTTGTAAGATTTGACATATAATCCAATAATCTCAGGAATACTTTTGGTGTGTTCATTTGATGTTATTGCTTTAATTGATCTTGGATCCACCCATTCCTATGTGTCCTTGTATTTTGTTATGAGGTTTAGTAGATTGCCAAAGTTGTTAACAAATCCTTTTTAGGTCGCTACACCGATTAGAGAATCTTTACTGGTTAAGCGAGTGTATCACTCTTGTCAACTCAGTGTTTAGGGGAAAGACACATTAGCAGACTTTTTTGAGATGGATATGGTGGATTTTGATGTAATCATGGGCATGGATTGGTTAGCATCATGACACGCATTTGTTGATTGCTATTCCAAAATGGTTCGCTTTAATATACCGGGTGAGCAAAGTTCATCTTAAAAGGCGACCAAGGATCACCTCCAAATAATTTAATATCATTCATGGGTGCAAAATGAAAGCTAAGCAAAGGTTTCCAGGGCTTCTTGGCTTTTGTCAATGATACAAATATTACTACACCAGAATTAGAAGTTGTTCATATGGTTGGAGAATGTTACACCCCATAAATTTTAAATGAATAAAATAGTCTAATGGCATGTTGGTTAAGGGATTTAAAAAAAAGAATAAATAGCAAAGTCAGCCTTTGCCATTTTCATCCATAAAAACCAAAGAAAACAGAGGGTAGCCATTTTTAAGGCAAACCCACTACAATATACATAATTTCCTTCCAATTACGTGACGAAACGCGGCCTAAACTCCGTTCCGGCTTAGATACCGAGGTATAAAGCTAGAGAGAGCAATCCTACGGAGTTGGTTTCGTGAAATATGGCCGGCGAAACGTCGTGCTATCGAGGTAAAGTAAATAGAATTGCTTTAAATTAGTACCAATGTGTTCCTAGCGTTGTAGTGAGCATTTATCCCTTCTGGGCTTTCGAGAAATAACGAGTTTTCTACCATTTTCCGAAAGGTTGAAGTTTGGGATAAATATATATCAAAAGTGATAATTTCTCCCAGATATTAATGTATTTAGTTCTAATTGATATGTATATGAATGTAGTTGGGAGAAAAAGCAGAAGTACTGACAGAAATCACATCGGTCAGTCGGGTACTCAGAAACCAGGTATGTGAAGTTGTTCTTCGGCAAGTTAGTAAGTCTTAGCTTTGTGAATCATAGTAAAATCCGTATTTGAAACTCTCGGAGTTGAATGTTGAGAATTGAATAAGTTTAGTAAATTCTGGTTTGCGTTGTCGTATCGTATTTTAGTCCGAAAGATAGAAAAGCATGCGCCAAAGGGCGAGTTAGCATTCCAGATTCAGTATAGATTATTGTATGATTAGCAAGCATGTTATAGAGTAAAAAGAAACAGATTTCCAGAATATAAGCTAGTAAAGTGAAACCAGATAGACAGGCAGTTTCATGGTTACAGATTAGCCATTAAAACATACAAGATATTGGCTACAGATTAGCCATTCAGATAGATAGTACCCTGGCTACAGATTAGCCAACAGTTAAAGAAAGATCTCAGAATCAGTATAATCAGTAAAGAATCAGTTTAGTACAGAAACAGATCAGAATAAGAAATCAGATTTCAGATAGTCTTTTTCAGTTATACATGCTTGCTATTTATATGTGCTATTTGTTTGTTGAGACTTGTTGTGGCGTGAGGGGCCCTTATTGAGCGTCCTCGTCGCCCCTAGGTTGGTAAACGTGTCGCCCACTAAGCGGGTGGGTTTTACGTCACTCCGAGGGGTGGCATGCCGTCCCCAGCTTGGACGAAGGTGGGATGAAGCTTTCCCCATAGCAGTCTGATCAGCATTACAGGTGCAGCTCCGGTTTCAGATAGCCCTATTGAGTTTTGTGTCCAGGGAACCAGACCCTATCTATTACTATCTGTACATTCAGTTATTATAGGTGTAGCTCCGGTTTTAGATAGCCCCGTTGAGTTTGTGTCCAGGGATCCAGACCCTATCTGTTATTGTCTACACAGGAGTCCTCCGGACCTAGACACGGTTGCTTATATCGGAGGCTATGGCCTAAACCGGAGACCCAGGGGGCCGGTAGAGGAGCTCCGAAGTGAGTAGATGAGTGGAGTGACTTATTTTTGGTTGGTTTTGGCCTGGGTAGGGGTATATAGATTGTTTGCTTGCTTGGTGCCATACGACTTATGGGGGTTGGTATTGGCTCTTGCCTGCTACTTGCATATTTATTTATATGTTATATACTAGCTACTAGACAGTAGGCCGTCGCGTTTACAGGTACGCCTCCGCCTTATCAGTACAGAAAGCATGATTCAGTTTTTACCAGTTCCTTCGTATTCAGTTACCTCCTGCCATACAAATTTGCTAGATATGCTAATTATATTCAGTTGTTTTAGCTATATTATTTTAGTTGCTTTGCATACTCAGTACCAGCGGTACTGACGCCCAGTGGGGCGCTGTATTACTTGCCTGCAGGTACTCATAGACGAGGAGGCGATCCCTCGTGATTCCAGCCAGCTACTGAGTATTCGGCTCCTGTCATCGGGAGTCTGATTTCCAGAGGTGTAGCTCTTTTCCTTTTATGTACAGTACGGGTAGGTTGGGGCCCTGTCCCGATCATTTCTATTGTTACTCTTAGAGGCTTGCAGATTGTATATATTATCTCCCTGTGGTCAGTTGGGCCGGTCATGTGAGGCCGTGTAGTTGTATAGCTGTTTAGTATCTCTGCTTTTATGTTGGTCGCGTGGGGCCATGGTTTGATAGTAGTGGTGACCTTGCCGGTCACGTAGCTGTTCAGTATTCCCTTTGTTGAGTCTCAGATGACTAGACAGCATGATGGCCTTGTCGGCCCGCATAGGTTCCTTGTTATGAGTATGTTTCTGGTTAGCTGTTATTACAGGTACAGGTGGCTATAGGCCAGTTGGCCGGAGGCTGTGTTTACAACTGTTATATAGCCCTTTGTTTCCAGAAATCTGAGTTAGAGCTAGTCAGGCGCCAGCAGTTCTTAGGCTCGCCAATTAGCAGTCCAGGTCCTACTAGGGCACCAGGTTCCAGTCATACCCTCCAAGGCGGGGCATGACAGAGAATTCCCTGATGTATTCCCAAAAGATCTACCTTGATTACATCCTGTTAGAGAAATCGATTTCGCCATTGATTTAATACCAGGGACACAGCCCATATCAATACCTCCATATCGAATGGCACCAACTAAATTGAAGGAACTAAAAGAATAGCTACAAGAACTATTAAACAAGGGATTTATTAGACCAATCACTTCGCCATGGGGCACACCAGTCTTGTTCATAAAGAAGAAAGATGGAACCATGAGATTATGTATAGATTACCGATAATTAAATAAGGTCACTGTGTGCAACAAATACCCGTTGCCACGTATTGATGGTTTATTTGACCATCTTCAAGGTGCAAGGAGGTTCTCAAAGATTGACTTGAGATTGGGATACCATCAGTTACATATAAGAGTTGAAGACATCTCTAAGACTACTTATCGAACAAGATATGGACACTACGAATTCTTAGTAATGCCTTTTGGGCTAACAAATGCAGCCGCATCACTTCTGGATGTGATGAATAGAGTGTTTAAGTCATATTCGGACAAATTTGTGATTGTGTTTATCGATGATATCCTTGTGTACTCTAGAACATATGAAGGTCATAAACAACACTTGAGGATAGTGTTATAGGCACTCCGAGAACATAAATTATATGCTAAATTCTCCAAGTGTGAATTTTGGTTGAACCAATTCCTAGGTCATATTGTATCTGATGAAGGAATCTTAGTTGATCCAAATAAAGTGGAAGTAGTAAAGAAGTGTCCAAGGCCAACTACCGTGACTGAGATAAGAAGCTCCTTGGTCCTCACGGGCTATTATAGGCGCTTCATGCAAGATTTCTCCAAGATAGTTAATCCTTTGGCAGAGCTAACACAAAAGAATGTCAAGTTTCAATGGTCAGAGGCATGTGAACAAAGTTTTCAAATGTTCAAGGAAATTTTAACAACAGCCCCAATATTAGTACTTGACATGCCCGATTCACGCGTCCGCAAGTGTACGGGTCGTGCAAGTAATATAGTGGCCCTTTTTAAGGACCGGAATGTTGAACCCATAGGGACTGGACCCATTCCTCTAACTACCCATTTCAAGTGTGATCTTAACTTTCTTAAGTGTTGGTTATAGAAGTTTTCGACGGAGATTTAATTATGTTTGTTTTGGTCAATGAAATATCCTGAATTTACTCTAGGAGCAACATAGAGTTAAAACCAGATAATCATCTGATACTACGAATTGCAATGGGTTAAGCATGACACTATTAATTGTTGTTTCACATAATTAGAATTGCATGTTCATGGTCTTTCGAGCCTCTAAACACGGCAAACTAGCCTCACTGCATCATTGTGAGTGTGGATGCTAATTTCTAGTTCACGGGCAACTAATTATGTTGTGGTTTACGGGGAAACGATTAGGGACTTTCGTGCGTCTAACTGATCTTGGGCAGATTTATATGCCCAAGTGATACTCAAACGTATCATTTTCGCCTTGTTTGTTGTGCAATGTGTATATATTCTCATGTAGTTGGTAATAAAATGTGAATTTATACTAACCAACATGATTAGCATTTGTTTTGCAGGAAAATATGATTTTTAGGAGCTAAAATGCATGTCGGAACTATATCGGAGTTGGACTTGGATGCGAGCGTGAAAAGACATTGGAATGCACAAAGTATAGGGGCTCTGCGATGGAGCCGTGCCACACTACCATCGCGGAGGCACACTGCCTGGAGAGGAAATTAAATGGCAAATTCCAGTGTGGCCTCGCGACAGCTCCGTGGCACGGAGATAGGCCTCTGCGTTGGCCTCCGTGCCACGCTGAGGCTATTTTACCGGACCCTGGATTTCCAGTGAAGGTCCGCGTCCACGCCGTGTCACGGAGGCAGTGCTCCGCGATGGCCTCCGTGACACGTTGCTTGTTATTCCGGGAAAAATTTCCCACTAGTATAAATAGCACACTTAGGTTTATTTTAATTAGTTCAGACTTGGTGGAGCTAGGACGTGGGTTAGGAGCAGTTGAGGGACGAAAAAGCTAAGAGATTTCTTCTCTTCCTTTCTTCTTTCTATCAATTGTATGCATGATTTACACTTGTTTTAGGATGATCAATCCACAAATGAGTGGCTAATTCTCTTCCTTGCTAAGGTTTTGAACAATGGTGATGAATTTTGATTGTTAATGATATGGTTTTCTTCTTCTTCTTTCATGTTGTTCTATTAATTCTTGTTCTTACTGCATTAGTGTGTGGCCGACATTAATGTACATCTAAAAAGTCCAATTTCACTCGAGAGAGCAAGAAATTGGAAAGTTGTGAATTAATAGGGTATTGTTCTTAACTTGATTTGGGAAAATTGGGTTTTGATGTGCTTTCCTGATAGAAATATACTTGAAAGCCGTATTAGTCAGTTTAGGAACCAGAATTGTATTGCTAGTTCATAAATTGTATTTGATCACAGAAATGTAGACGGATGGTTTATGATTCTAAAGTGAAATTAAATACGAGAGTTTTAATTTCTAGGCTAATGTTCTTGGCTAGCAACATGAAGAAGAGATTAACCAAATTATTATTATAATCGAATTCATTACTTGTTCTTAACCTTGGCATGCTCATATCCATAGTTTAAATTCACAGTAAATAATTGTTAATAGTTTTAGTGTATATATATTTTATAAACAAAAACTTATTTAACTGTTGGTTACGCTGTTGTTAGCATAATTAGAAGTAAGATAAGAATATAGTGTACTTAGGCAATTTTACTTATCCTGAGTCTCCTTGGATCGATACTTGGCTTACTTAGCCACTTTATTACTTGTTTGACCACGTGCACTTGCGTGTCGGTTATAACCCCAACCGAACCAGCCAAACAAGTTTTTGGCGCCGTTGCCGGGGAGACTAGGCAATTGGTGAAATTGTGTTAAGTGTAAATTTACTGTATTGTTGTTTTATTTTCTTGAGTGTTAACAACTTGGTCTTAGCCTGTATTTTGCAGATTTGATTTCTGTGAACACTGGCAAGGGACAAAGAGCTGGTGGAATCTTACTTAGAGCCTGAACGTGAATTTCATAGTCAACGTAGAGAAGCTCTACAAAAGAAGCTGCAGTTGCTCAGACAATCTATTATGGAGCAACAAAATCCACCAGTTGTGCGTGCAGTGTTAGTGCCCGATGAAGCAGCAGCAAGGCCGGTTCGCGAGGTGGCAATCCCACACGCCAACAATGTACATTCTAGTATCCGCAAACCAGAGCCTGGAGGGAGGTTTGAATTAAAGCAGAATATGGTGCAGCTCTTGCACACAAGCGGGCAATTTACCGGTCTCCCTCATGAAGACCCACAACAACATCTCCAAAACTTTTTGGAGATAAGTGACACTTATATACCCGCTGGAGTGTCACCTGATTATGTTCGGCTCACCTTATTTCCGTTTTCCTTACTTGGTGAAGCCAAGAGGTGGTTAAAAGCTGAACCACCCAATTCTATATCAACGTGGGATGATCTTGCACGGAAGTTTTTGATTAGATTTTTCCCTTCTGGTAAAACAGCCAGACTTAGAAGTCAAATTCTAAGTTTTAAACAGAGGGAGGGAGAAAATCTATATCAAGCCTGGGAAAGATTTAAATCCATGTTGCGGGACTGTCCTCATCATCATCAGTCCAATGAGGTGTTGGTACACACATTTATTGAGGGTTTGGAACCCCATACTAAAATTCTGTTAGACTCAGCAGCTGGAGGGCAAGCGCTGGAAAAGACCTATGAGGAGCTGTACACTTTGCTCAATCGAATTTCGCAGGGAAATCCAGAATGAAATGCGGATTCATCAAGAGGTGGAGCAAGGAAAGCAGCAGGAGTGCTTGAAGTGGATGGATTTACAGCTATCGCTGCACAGATAGCTGCCTTGCAAAATCAGTTAAATAATCACTTCAGCAATATGAACTTGAACCAGCCTTCAGCTTCAGTCAATGCGGTCCAACAGATGTGGTGTGAAGTGTGTGGTAGTAGTGAGCATTCAGCCGAGTGCTGTGGTGCAAATCCTGATTCTGTTAACTTTGTGGGCAATGCACAGAGAAATCAGCAGCAGTTTGGTAGTGGCTACAACTCAAATTGGAGGAACCATCCAAATTTTTCGTGGGGTAGCAACAACCAACAAGGCCAAGGTTCTGGTTAGGGTATGCAGAGAAATCAAGGAGGGCAACAAAACTATCAAGCTCAATTCAGAAATCACAATGCCCCTCCTCCACCACCATCACCGACCATTGAGGAGATGTTCAAAACCATGATCGCTAATCAGGCACAATTGCAGGCTGACTATGTTAAATTGGCAGCCGAAGTGAAGAACAATCAGTTGGCGACCAAGGCTCTTGAATATCAGTTTGGGCAATTTGCAAGTGCCCAAAATACAAGACCCAGAGGAGGACTACCTAGCGACACGGATCCTAATCCGAAGCAGGTAAATGCAGTGACCACGAGGAGTGGTTTACAGTTGAAGGAGGTGGAACCGGAAAGACCGCCTCAAAAGTCAGGAGCAGCAGAAGTTGAGGAGGAACAAAGTTCTGATAGGGGGAAGACCAAAGAAGCAGAAGCAGAAAGACCTCCACCCCCGTTCCCTCAACGACTTAAGAAACACAAGGAGGAGGCATGTTTCAAGAAATTTATGGAGGTGCTTAAACAGGTACATGTTAATTTACCTCTTGTTGATGTCTTGCAGGGAGTGCCCAAATATGCAAAATATATTAAAGACATCGTGGCTAACAAAAGTCGCTTGACTGAGTATGCCACGGTAGCTTTGACGGAGGAATGCACTTCCCGGATTCAAAACAGACTGCCCACGAAACTGAAAGACCCTGGAAGTTTTACTATCCAGCTCACTATTGGGCAGAGTATCCAAGCTCGTGGATTATGCGACTTGGGAGCAAGCATAAATCTGATGCCATCTTCGGTATTCAGAAAGTTAGGTCTAGGTAGTCCTAGACCTACAACTGTAATCTTGGAATTAGCAGATAGGTCCTTGGCTAAGCCGGATGGCATTGTTGAGGATGTATTAGTGCAAGTGGGCTTCCTCATTTTTCCGGTCGATTTTATTGTTCTGGATTTTGAACCAAATGCTGAAGTCCCATTTATTTTGGGACGACCCTTTTTGGCAACCGGAAAAGCATTAATTGACGTAGTTGCGGGTCAACTTACAATGCGAGCACATGACAAGGTCGAAGTATTCGATGTGTACAAAGCACCTAAGCTCCCGACGGTGAATGAAGAACTCTCGGTGATCAATGTGATTGATCATGGGAATGCAAATTAGATGAATGATTCCCGAGAGTTAATAGGAAGGCCACCTGATAAGGTTGAGAACTACTGGGGGGTGGACAACGATCGTGACAAATCGTCCATCACCCTGGTAGATAAATGAGCATAAAGGACGTCGAGCCGCGACGGTAAACCAGGCGCTGCACGGGAGGCAACCCATGAAAAATATTTTCTTTCTTTTTTTTTTTAGTGTAAATAATTTTTATTTTTATTTTTCTTTTCTTGATTAGGTTTAGATTCTTGTTTTAGTTAGTATTTTTCATTTTAGTTAGGGAAATCTATTAATCTAACCAATTTTGTTTAGTGAGGTGATTTTCAGGTCTAACGGAGAGAAATATACATGGAATTGGGAAGAATAAGGCAAGGTATGAAAAAATAATTTAATGGAAGAAACAGTGCACTGGCGCGTTGGCTCCGTGTCACGGAGGAAGGGCTCCGCGTTACCCTCCGTGACACGTTGAAGGCAAAATCTGGATTTTTTAAAATTTCCAGTAAGCCAACGCGTTGGCTCCGTGTCACGGAGGAGGGGCTCCGCGTTACCCTCCGTGACACGTTGCCTTACATTTGGTGCCGGGTCACACCGGGTTGCCGGGTGACCCGCGTGTTTTCTTTAAATAAACCCCCGATTTTCGCCCAAATCTCCCCATTCCCTCTCCCTTCCGCGACCAAAACATCCATTTCCCCCTCCCCAACCAACGTACCACGCTACTAGGCAAAGAAATCATCAAGTTTCTTCGGTTCTTCAACTCAA
The DNA here is from genome assembly GCA_035772735.1 of Datura wrightii. Taxonomy (NCBI): domain Eukaryota; kingdom Viridiplantae; phylum Streptophyta; class Magnoliopsida; order Solanales; family Solanaceae; genus Datura; species Datura wrightii. Next base: position 125,597,365 of record JASDFA010000018.1, read on the forward strand.
AGGTATGTTTTCCTCGTTTCTCTCAAATTTTTGGCGATTTTAGTCGAATTTGGGCATGTGAGGTGAGATATATCACCCTAAGTAGAAATTTAACATGATGTTGAGTTATTTGTGATTGATATATGTTCAGATTGTTGTAATTAGCATTTGAATGTGTAGATTATCTAAATAATTCGAATTTGATTGTAAAATTGTATTCTAGGGCATGGGTTGTTGAAATTGAATTGGGTTATTTGATAAGTTGATGAATTAGATGTCGGGGTGTGGTTGTAAATTGAGATAAGTCGTGTAAATATTGTGTGAATGTTAACAGACGACGAATTCTCGAATTGTTGGGGAAAATGCGAAAATTGTACAAATTGGTTTGATTATTTGGATTCGATTGTATATAAAATGTTTTGTCTTTGTTTTTTTTATTTGTCATTTTTGTTGCTAAGTGCGATGGTTGAATTGTTAGCGATAGTAGGATTGGAATTAGCTGTATGAAGTCTGAGTAGTACGCTAAGCGTTATGCTGTCGAAATTTTTGTGAACGCACTAAGCATAAATTGTATAGTTGTTGTCTTTGGTGTAAGTAGAGTTATCCTTGCCGTAATTTTGTAAAAGTAGCTAAGGCCTAAGTGTGGGGTAAACGTTGTGTAACCCGACCTTAGCCGAAGTTAACATGTTTATAGCTTAACTTTGTGCTTGTTTGTGTATATTGACAGGTACAATGGCGAGTAGGCAAGATAAGGGCAAGGGTGCTTCTACCTCAGGCACCGGTAGAAAGCGAATGAGACTGGGCACCGCAGTCCCAGCTGCACCAGCTGTTCCGCGTGGCCAACGCCGCCAATACGGAACAAGATGGGTAACCGAGGAAGGAAAGAAATGGTATACTAAGCATAAGGAGAGCAAGTACTTCCCGGAAGAACATATTGCACGGGAACCACTAGCACAGGAGTTCCCTCGTATTGTGCAGAGGATTGAAGCAGCTGGGCTCAGCTTTATATTCCAGGAGCCCAAGGAGTGCAACCTACATTTGGTCCGGGAGTTCTACGCAAATTGGAACCCGGCCATCAGAAGCCACACAATAAAAATCAGTGGGCAGATTGTTACTCTGGAACCCCAGCAGTTCAATGCCATTGTTGGAGCGCGGGACACAGACGCTCACGTTTTCCGCCAGCTAAACATCACCCCACTGTACGCCGACATCAGACGTACGTTGTGTGGGGCTCGATCCACAGCGCGATGGAGTAGGAATAAGGAGAGGGGTTACCACCAGACTCTGCCTTATTTGCAGATGAACATGGAGGCCAGGATATGGCTGAAGATTGTATGTTCGTGCTTAATCCCGGGAGTTCACATGATGGATGTGACTCGGGACCGTGTCTGCTTGGTGTATGCCCTTATGAAAGGGCTTGAGATTAACGTTGGGGCGGTAATTATATCTGCCATGAAGAGAGCCAGACTACACCAGGGCCACAGATACGGGTTCGGCGGACTCATCACCACCTTCCTCCGAGGCCTCGATGTCGAGGAAGAAGCCTTGGATTACATCCTGCAGTTGGAGCGGAGGGCCCTCGATGTGACAAAAACTAAGGCCCCCGACACCACACACGGGCCAGTGCTGACTTTGGGCGAGCGACATGCTCGTGACGATCAGTACATGGCACGAATGTTTGGTATGCAGATGCTTCAGCTCCGGATTGGTGGGAGACCAGCCACCGAGGAAGAGTTATGGCAGTTGGAGCTGGATTACCCATTTGGCGAGAATGCCAGAGCCTTATGCCGAGTGGGACCAGCCTTCGTGGAGCCTACTGATGACGATGTCCCTACTGACGAGGAGACACGTCAGGAGGATCCGATGTGGAGTCCGATGACGATGATGGAGCTGACTCAGACATGGGCGACGAGGCAGCAGCACCAGATGAAGAAGTCGAATATTTCGACTGAGCAGGGAGTTCCACCACCCGAAATTTTGTGCTTTGTATTTTTTTGTGAACACTAGGGACAGTGTTCGATTTAAGTGTGGGGTGGGGAGTAGCTAGGTGCTGGGACTTAGGCTCTAATCTGCTATATGTTTTTTCCTTGGTTTGTATGTATGTTTGTGCTACCCTGCTGTGAATTGATTTGTGTGTATCCGTATATATTTTTGTGGTTACTGATGTGTGTTATGCAAAGTTGTGGTTGCCAGTGTAAATAGTTTGTAAATATTTCTTTCTTATCGAAATGATCGATATTTTTCAAAATTTTTGCGAAAATATTTTGCACTTATCAAAATCTTTTGTAAATATTTTTCTATCGAAATGATCGATGTGTTGCAAAATTTTTCGGTTTTTATTTTGGGTTTCTCGGAGTTTGTTTTCGGTTCTTTTACCGAGAATAGTCCCATTGAACCGATGTCATAGTTAGTGACCGTTCCCTATGATGGATGGTTGACGACCGTCTTAAGGGAAATGTAGTCGATAGGAGTAGGATTTTAATTTGTTTTCAGTTTTTCTTTGGTGGATTGCATCAATGAACCTGTAGTTGCTTTATGGTTGCAAAATTTCGTTGCGTGTTGTAACTGATGTTCAAAATGTGAAAGTGATTCGTTTGAAAGCATGCAATTTTGTAAATATGTTGAGTTACCTAGGCTATAGAATTTGATTCGATATGAGTGAGGCTTAATTCTTGAATTCATGTAATTGGCTAATTCAAGAGTCTGTGAATACATCTTGATTCGAGCATGTGCATGTTGTGTAAAGTGAGGTATTGTTATTCCATGTTATTGTGAAGTGTCTAGAACTTGCCTGGTGTGTGTACAAAACGAAATGAAGGAGGTGTAGTGTTGGAAAGGATGTAGGCATTTCTTTGTTTTAACCGAGAGTTTCTATTTTTTTTCTTGTCATACTCTACCTTTTTATGTGATTGTATACCCTAGTCAACCCTTTTGAGCCTTTAGCCAATTCTTTCTTTCTTTTGTCCAAAATTGTATAAACTAAGCTTTATTCCTTCTTTTCATTAGCTGTAAAAGTCTATACAAAACTCTTAAGCGCTTACGAAGAAACAGAATTTTTCCCAAAGTGTCAAAGAGTGAGAAGAGTGAAAAGAAAAAGAAAAGCAGAGTGAGGAAAGAAAAGATGAGGTTGAAGAGGCACTTGTTATAATGAAATGACGAGGAGGGTACATGAAAACCCTTTGTTTGGTGTCAAGTGTGTTTGATGAAATGGGCTGTACGAAAGTAAACCAGCATGAATGAGAGGAAAAGAGAAAAAAAAAAAAGTTATCCATGAGTCGATGGGAATGTGTGAAAAGGCGCTTAAGGATGCTAGCGACTATTATTGGCTAATCCAATATATATACTAGTTCCATAGCCCCGTTACAACCCATTAAAGTCCTACGTGATCCTACATTGCATTTCTTTATATTAGTGGAGTAATACACTAAGGGCAAGCCTATGGGTCATGACATGATGCATGTGAATTCTTTTGGGAGAGTGAGTGAAATTAATTTTTATATGCCCCTACTTGAATGTTTGTGTGTTGCATGAACATGAAAGGGGAAGATTCTCTTGAGTTGTGAGGGCACATGCTTGATGAAAGATTGATTTTCGTGTCGGATTTCTTGATTAGCTAATGTGCATGAGTTTGCCGATCTCGAGAGTCAATTCTTAAAGTCTAGGAAGTCTTGATGTATGAAAGGTCATTGCATTGTAAGACCATGCATGTTTTCTTGATGATTTGAAAAAAATTGAATAATCGGTATGACCGTAGCGTAAATTGTCGCATCATAGTGACAAAGGTTGCGATGTAATTTGCATGAGCTGTGTATGTGTTGTTCGAGGACGAACAAGGATTTAAGTGTGGGGTAAGTGATCTTGGGCAGATTTATATGCCCAAGTGATACTCAAACGTATCATTTTCGCCTTGTTTGTTGTGCAATGTGTATATATTCTCATGTAGTTGGTAATAAAATGCAAATTTATACTAACCAACATGATTAGCATTTATTTTGCAGGAAAATATGATTTTTAGGAGCTAAAATGCATGTCGGAACTATATCGGAGTTGGACTTGGATGCGAGAGTGGAAAAGACATTGGAATGCACAAAGTATAGGGGCTCCGCGATGGAGCCGTGCCACGCTACCATCGCGGAGGCACACTGCCTGGAGAGGAAATTAAATGGCAAATTCCAGTGTGGCCTCGCGACAGCTCCGTGGCACGGAGATAGGCCTCCGCGTTGGCCTCCGTGCCACGTTGAGGCTATTTTACCGGACCCTGGATTTCCAGTGAAGGTCCGCGTCCAGGCCGTGTCACGGAGGCAGTGCTCCGCGATGGCCTCCGTGACACGTTGCTTGTTATTCCGGGAAAAATTTCCCACTAGTATAAATAGCACACTTAGGTTTATTTTAATTAGTTCAGACTTGGTGGAGCTAGGACGTGGGTTAGGAGCAGTTGAGGGACGAAAAAGCTAAGAGATTTCTTCTCTTCCTTTCTTCTTTCTATCAATTGTATGCATGATTTACACTTGTTTTAGGATGATCAATCCACAAATGAGTGGCTAATTCTCTTCCTTGCTAAGGTTTTGAACAATGGTGATGAATTTTGATTGTTAATGATATGGTTTTCTTCTTCTTCTTTCATGTTGTTCTATTAATTCTTGTTCTTACTGCATTAGTGTGTGACCGACATTAATGTACATCTAAAAAGTCCAATTTCACTCGAGAGAGCAAGGAATTGGAAAGTTGTGATTTAATAGGGTATTGTTCTTAACTTGATTTGGGAAAATTGGGTTTTGATGTGCTTTCCTGATAGAAATATACTTGAAAGCCGTATTAGTCAGTTTAGGAACCGGAATTGTATTGCTAGTTCATAAATTGTATTTGATCACAGAAATATAGACGGATGGTTTATGATTCTAAAGTGAAATTAAATACGAGAGTTTTAATTTCTAGGCTAATGTTCTTGGCTAGCAACATGAAGAAGAGATTAACCAAATTATTATTATAATCGAATTCATTACTTGTTCTTAACCTTGGCATGCTCATATCCATAGTTTAAATTCACAGTAAATAATTGTTAATAGTTTTAGTATATATATATTTTATAAACAAAAACTTATTTAACTGTTGGTTATGCTGTTGTTAGCATAATTAGAAGTAAGATAAGAATATAGTGTACTTAGGCAATTTTACTTATCCTGAGTCTCCTTGGATCGATACTTGGCTTACTTAGCCACTTTATTACTTGTTTGACCACGTGCACTTGCGTGTCGGTTTTAACCCCTACCCAATGCACCGAACACTAACCATTTAACTCAACTTAGCCTCACAACTACTTCTTCGAGTGGTGATGTGATAATCCTAAGTTGGTCTTTAATAACCCCCGTTTTATCAACCAAGCAAGGTGTTAGGTATGTTTCTATCCTAATACGAAATTATATCCTGAGATACAAACATGCTCCTCACATTCTCATGTCCTGACCTAGGTAATGCTTTCTCAAGCCAATGCCCAAGCTAACCTATATGCTTTCATGGTGATCAATCATAAAAACAACCAACAATCCAGAATGCAAGATGAAAACAACAATCAATAACTTAATTCCAAAACAATTTCATAAAATCACAATCATAATTCATGGCTTCAACCCTAGAGGAAGGGTTCTTGCCATTCATGTTCGTAAAGCTACAACTAACTACTACTAAACTAACATACTTACATGAATTTGGTAGATGAGAAGGGAATTTGCCAAACCCTAGATGAGTTCTCCCACTTCTCCCTTCACTCCTAGGTAGTTTTCAAGAATAAAATCGTGACAAAGTGGTTTTAGGAGCTAAGGGTCCTATTTATAATAAATGAGAAACGTGCACAATTTAGCCTGTCGTGGAATGGCTCCGTGTCACGGAGTGTATCGCGGAGCACTGCCTCCGTGACACGGAGGTAACGCGAAAGCTCTCTGCAAATTGCCTCCGGAAGCCGAAACTGCCGAGTGCCACCACGTTGGCAGTGTGTCACGCTGCTTGGGCAGAGCGTTGGCCTTGCTCTGTCGCGTAGCTGGCACGGCGTGGCACGTTTTTGGCGCGCTGGTGCTGCCTGCCTGCTGCATATGCTCCTGACTCCATTCCGCTACTTCACCAACTTATAAATTAGTTCCTCAAAATCATTGAAACCTAGAAAACAAGGACTAACCATGTTGGTTAGCACATATATTCACATTTATATAAAATCACATGAAAATGCATACCTTTACTTAGCTAAACAAGACTAAATTAAGTTATCAAGCGTCACTTGGGCATGCTATTTTGCCCGAGATCACAACCCCACACTTAAAGTCTTGTTCGTCCTCGAACAACCTTTTACATCTCATGCATATGGAGACTCACCCATAACTCATTTAGCAGGATTATTCAAGCTACGGCTATAATGATTACGTAAGATAACAAGCTAAAAATAGAGCATGCATGATTTGATCATCGAAATGAAGTACAACTATGTTAAGACTTCTTAACCTCAAGAATCGACTCTTAATCTTAGCAAACTCATGCAAATCAACTGCTTAAGAAATCCCTCATGAATTATATCCTTCATTCAACATGTGCCCTCACGGAAAGAGAGTTACCCAATTTCACACGCAAAAACAATTTTCAAATCACAACATGTGTGGGTACATGAATAGAATTACGCTCACTCTCACAAAGAATTCACATGCATCATGTAATGACCAATAAGCTTGCCCTTAGTGTCATATTCCACTAATTTAAGGATGTATGAATGTAAGATCAAGTAGGACTTTTTAGGTGGTAATGTAACTCAGGTGCAGGTAGATACTATTATGGCCAGTAATAGTTACTATCTTTCCTAAGCGCTTTTAATACATCACGCCCTCATTACGAACTTCCCTTCCCTTACTTCACCTTTTTCTCCTTTCAGCTTTCTTCTTCCTCTTATGTTCCCCCCTTTATTTAGGCATTTTTAGCTTATTAGTAAGGAGTTCTATAAATAATTTTTCATTAATTTGTTTTCTTACTCCTTACTAATAATCAACCGTTTTCACACAAGTGCACCTTTGTCCTTTTCTCACTTCTATAACTTGCTACTTTTCCTTTCTTTTCATTCTTCTCACTCCTTTACTCCTTCGGATTTTTTCACTCAAGCGCTTAGGAGTTTTGGATCAAACTCAAGGCTAATGAAAGAAAAAGGATTAAGCTTCTGTTGTAGCTATCAAAGAATAGACTTAAGGCACAATGGGGCTCACTAGGATTCAATATTCAAGGTAGGTAAAGTAAGGGATAAAAATTAGGTTCATTCAAAGAAATGCCTAAATCATCTCCTAAAATTCACATCCTTCATTTTATTTTATAAACACACCAGGCAAGTTCTAAACAATCCACAATAGCACAGAATACTCAAAAACCTTACACTCATGGCACATGCTTAATTCGAGACACAATCAGCAGACTCTTAACTCAGCTAATCACAAGAATTCAGATTAAGCTTCAATCATATTGAGTCAAATTCAGGAGCCTAAGTGTCTCAAACAAAGTTATACACTTGCATGCTTCAACACTAACCACCCTTGTATCTTACAATCGTGTATAGCACATAACAAGAACATCAAGCACCAATTAGTTATGGTTTCAAAAACCCAAAACCTGTCGACTAATGTTCCCTCAAGACGGTCGTCATCCATCCATCGTCAGAAACAGTCCCTAACTATGACTAAAAACACTATGTACTGACAAAGAAAATTATTTTTATTCTTCGGTTCAAAGACCCCCCGTCAGAAAAGAACCGAAAAGAAAAACCAATGGGTGATGAATTCATGCTTGACTCCCAAAAATTTTCAAATTTCTCCCAAATTTCACACAACAGAAGCATCACATTCACCAAAACTTGTTAAGCACAAAAATTTTGAAATTTTTCTCACCCCACACTTAAATCATGTTATGTCCTCATAGCATTAAATTAACATTTAAAGGATGAGGAATACTCCCTGAGCCTCTATGCCAAGCTAAAAGCATGTTGTCCTTTCAAGTTCCAGCGATGGGTGTTCGACCCCACACTTCTTCTATTCCATGCTCTTTAACTTCCACCTTCTCGGTACTCAGACTTCCCTTCCATCTGTGCTTAACTTTCCACCAAAAACACAAACAAAATGAAAATAACAAAACCAACACAAAATCAAAATTAACAAAGTGTACCTGAGGTACCCTTGGGTTGCCTCCCAAGCAGCGCCTTACTTTACGTCGTGGCCTGACGTGGACTGTCCTTTTCAGGACATCCTCATACCTGGGTTCTCTTTAGAGAACTATCTCCTTCTCTTTTGTTGTTTAGAGGAAACAGCCTCCACTTTGTTCCTCTCTTTCTCCAACTTCTTCTCAGTTTGAAGCCCTCTATCAGACTTGGGCTAAAGACTTGACATTGTCTTTAGCCGTGCACCTGTGGAATCCTCCACCCCACACTCATCCTCTGCCAACACACTAACCTGATAAAGGTTTCTGTAGTGTGCAGATGGGTTCATTTCTTGGTAAATGTGGAAGATTTCTTCTTCATCCTCAACCCTCATTTTCAAGGTCCCTGCTTTCAAGTCAATCACCGCTCCTCCGATGGCCAAGAATGGCCGTCCCAAGATCAGGGGTACCTGGTCATCAACCTGAAAATCTAAGACAATAAAATCAGTAGGTATAATAAACTTACCTACTTTGATGAGAAGGTCCTCTATTATTCCATCAGGTGTCACTCGCGACTTGTCAGCCAGCTGCAGCATCAACCTTGTCGGCCTCGGTTTTCCCAACCCCAGGGTGTTGAATAAGGATAGGGGCATTAGATTAACTACTGCCCCTAGATCACACAAAGCTCGTACCACCTCAGCTTTACCAATTTGTATGGGGAGGGTAAAACTCCCTGGGTCTTTGAGCTTCTTCGGCATTTTGCTCAATACCATGTGACTGCACTCCTCAGTTAGTGCTACAGTCTGGACATCCAACAATCTAACTTTGTTCGCCATCACGTCCTTCAAGTATTTAGCATACTTGGGCATTCCCTGCAAGACATCAATAAGAGGCAAATTTATGTGAAGTTCTTTGAAACTTTCAAAGAACTTTTTAAAGCATTCCTCCTCCTTGCTCTTTCTGACTTTCTGAGGGAATGGTGGTGGTGGTATTTGTTCTGGCTGTAATGCAGGTTGTGCATTTTATTTCCCAGCACTCTGATTTGCTCCAGTGCCGGTGGATGGTCCTGGTCTAACCAACTCTGGCTGCACCTCCTTTCTCAACTCTTTAGGCACTGCATTAGCTAATTGGTTTTCGCTTCAAAGATTGATGGCATTGATTTGCCGAGGGTTAGGATCTTCATCGCTTGGTAATCCCCCCTGCGACCTCATGTTCTGTGCAGCTGCTATCTGACCCACTTGTTTTTCAAGATTGCGGGTGGCTACTTGCTGATTCATTAAGTCTATTACCATCCTCGCTTGATTTTCCGCTAACTGATTCTGGGTCTCCATAATTTTCTGCAGTGTTTCCTCAATGTTGCTACTCAATTGCCCATCATTCTGCCTATTCTGCAGATACTACTGTTGTTGAGGTTGCATATAATTCTGCTTTTGGTTTCCACCCCAAGAAAAATTCAGGTGGCCCTGCCAATTTCTATTGGAGTTGTTCCCAAAATTCTGATTCCTATGCATATTACCAACAAAATTGACTGATTCCGGATTTGCTCCACATGATTCTGCATTGTGCCCATTATTACCACAAATTTCACACCAACTCGGAGCTTGCTGAACTGCATTAACCTGGCCCTGGTGTTGGTTCATACTCAGTTTATTGAACTGAGTCATCATTTGATGTTGGAACGAAGCTAACTGTGCTGCCAAGGCATTCAAACCATCTACTTCTATCAACCCCGATCTCCTTCCTTCCCCCCTCGATGACTCATTGTGCCATTCTGGATTTCCTTGTGCAATTATGTTCAACAAAGTGTACAACTCATCATATGTCTTCTCCAAGGCTTGCCCACCCGATGCAGAGTTTAGTAATATTTTTGTGTGTGGGTCTAGACTTTCTACAAAGGTATGAGCCAGCACTTTATTTGATTGCTGGTAATGGGGGCAGTCTCTCAACAATCACTTGAATCTTTCCCAAGCCATATATAAGTTCTCATCAGGCCTCTGATCGAAAGTGAGTATTTCACTTCTCAACTTTGCAGTTTTGCCTGAAGGGAAGAATCTGATAAGGAACTTCTTAGCCAAGTCATTCCATGAAGTTATGGAGTTCGGTGGCTCGGCCTTCAACCACTTTTTCGCCTCTCCTAATAGTGAAAATGGGAAGAGGGTCAGTCGGACATAATCTGTGGACACGTCGGTGGGGACAAACGTGTCACTAATCTCTAAAAAGCTGTAGGTGTTGTTGCGAGTCCTCATGTGCCATCCCAGTAAATTGACCACTAGAATGTAACAGCTGCACCATGTTCTGTTTAAGCTCAAAGTGCCCTCCAGGCTCCGGTTTATGGATGCTAGAGGTCACATTCGTCGCTAGTGGGATTGCCACTTCACGAACTGGTCTTGCTGCCATTGCTTCTGATGACAAATGTGCTTGTCCCGCGGGTGGTTGTTGTTGTACCTTTTCTTGAAGGCTCTTCAGCTTTTGCTCTAGAGCTACTCTCATTCACAAATGGATTTGACGTTCAGGTTCCAGCAACGGTTCCACAAGCTCTCTATGTCTAGCCAGCTCGGCAGGACAACCTGTCACCTGCAAATAAACAGACTAAGACCAAGTTTCTCAACACTTAGGGAAATTTCAAAAATCACACAAAAACAGATAAATTATCAAAACTTCGCCTAGTCCCCGGCAACGGCGCCAAAAACTTGACGTGCCCAATTTGTGCGTCCGCAAGTGTACGGGTCGTGCAAGTAATATAGTGGTCCTTTTTAAGAACCGGAATGTCGAACCCACAGGGATTGGACCCATTCCTCTAACTACCCATTTCAAGTATGATCTTAACTTTCTCAAGTATTGGTTATAGAAGTTTTCGAGGGAGATTTAATTAAGTTTGTTTTGGTCAACGAAATATCCTGAATTTACTCTAGGAGCAACATAGAGTTAAAACCAGATAATCATGCGATACTACGAATTGCAATGGGTTAAGCATGACACTATCGATTGTTGTTTCATATAATTAGAATTGCATGTTCATGGTCTTTCGAGCCTCTAAATACGGCAAACTAGCCTCACTGCATCATTTTAAGTAAGGATACTAATTTCTAGTTCGCGGGCAATTAATTATGTTGTGGTTTACGGGGAAACGATTAGGGACTTTCGTGCGTCTAACCATTTAAATCAACTTAGCCTCACAACTACTTCTTCGAGTGGTGATGTGATAATCCTAAGTTGGTCTTTAATAACCCCCGTTTTATCAACCAAGCAAGGTGTTAGGTATGTTTCTATCCTAATACGAAATTATATCCTGAGATACAAACATGCTCCTCACATTCTCATGTATTGACCTAGGTAATGCTTTCTCAAGCCAATGCCCAAGCTAACATATATTCTTTCATGGTGATCAATCATAAAAACAACCAACAATCCAGAATGCAAGACGAAAACAACAATCAATAACTTAATTCCAAAACAATTTCATAAAATCACAATCATAATTCATGGCTTCAACCCTAGAGGAAGGGTTCTTGCCATTCATGTTCATAAAACTACAACTAACTACTACTAAACTAACATACTTACATGAATTTGGTAGATGAGAAGGGAATTTGCCAAACCCTAGATGAGTTCTCCCACTTCTCCCTTCACTCCTAGGTAGTTTTCCAGAATAAAATCATGACAAAGTGGTTTTAGGAGCTAAGGGTCCTATTTATAATAAATGAGAAACGTGCACAATTTAGCCTGTCATGGAATGGCTCCATGTCGCGGAGTGTATCGCGGAGCACTGCCTCTGTGACACGGAGGTAACGCGAAAGCTCTCTGGAAATTGCCTCCGGAAGCCAAAACTGCCGAGTGCCACCGCGTTGGCAGTGTGTCACGCTGCTTGGGCAGCGCGTTGGCCTTGCTCTGTCGCGCAGCTGGCACAGCGTGGCACGTTGCTGCTGCGCTGGTGCTGCCTGCCTGCCGCATCTGCTCCCGACTCCATTCCGCTACTTCACCAACTTATAAATTATTTCCTCAAAATCATTGAAACCTACAAAACAAGGAGTAATCATGTTGGTTAGCACATATATTCACATTTATATAAAATCACATGAAAATGTATACCATTACTTAGCTAAAAAAGACTAAATTAAGTTATCAAGCATCACTCGGGCATGCTATTTTGCCCGAGATCAGTACTTCCGTCTGGAACTGGAGGATTTGCGGTTTATTGTGATGCCTCTCGAGTAGGACTTGGGTGTGTTCTTATGCAAAATGGACGAGTCATAGCTTACGCTTTGAGGCAATTGAAAAGCACGAACACAATTACTCTACACATGACCTAGAGATGGCTGCAGTAGTTGTTTCTCTCAAGATTTGGAGATATTATTTATACTGAGAGAAATGTGTTATTTATACTGATCACAAGAGCCTGCAATATATATTTCAGCAAAAATATTTGAACCTTCGACAACAAAGATGGGTGGAGCTATTGAAGGACTATGACTATTCAATTTTGTACATCCAGGCAAAGCTAATGTAGTGGCCGACGCATTAAGCCGGAAGTCTATAGGCAGTTTGGCCAACCTGACCCCATTAAGGAGACCTCTAGCAAGAGAAATTCACAAATTGAAAGAGAACGGAGTAACCTTCAGTTTGGGCCACGCTGGTTCATTATTGGCAGGTATCTAGGCCAAGTCATCGCTAATGGAAGATATAAGAGCAAAGCAATACCTGGATTCTTGGTTATGAAAAATTAAGGATGAAAGTATTGTCAACAAGAATAAAGATTTTACCCTAGATTGTCACGGGGTACTATGACTTGGCAATCACATTTGGGTAACAGATGTTGATGTTCTAAGACAATCGTTGCTCAAAGAAGCACATGGCTCCAAGTACTCAATTCATCCCGGATTCACAAATATGTATTAGGACCTTCACCAGTTGTAATGGTGGGAGGGTATGAAGCAAGATGTTGTGAACCATGTCACTCGATGTTTGACTTGCCAACAAGTTAAGGCTGAGCATCAGAGACCCGTAGGGTTAATGCAACAACTCGAGATACCAGAGTGGAAGTGGGAGCAAATCACCATGGATTTCGTGATTGGGTTACCACGGACACTCAAGGGATATGATTCCATATGGGTAGTCGTAGACCGATTAACTAAATCAGCACACTTTTTTCCAGTCAAAACTACCTATAATGGTGCACGTTATGCACAGATTTATATGGACAAGATTGTCAGGCTTCATGGGGCTCCAATTTCTATTATATCGGATAGGGGTTTCCAATTCACCTCGCACTTCTGGAAAGTATTCCAAGGAGCATTGAGAACACGTGTGGATCTGAATTCTGCATTTCACTCGCAGACTGATGGACAATCAGAGTGAACCATATAGACATTGGAAGATATGTTAAGGTCTTGTGTTCTTGATTATAGTGGCAGCTGGAACAAATACTTACCTTTAGTTGAGTTTGCTTAGAATAACAGCTTCCAAGAAAGTATACAAATGGCACCTTATGAGGCTTTATACAGAAGACAGTGTCGATCTCCCATTGGGTGGTTCAAAGTTGGTGAGGCAAAGGCATTGGGTCCAAATATGGTAAAAACAGCACTAGATAAGGTCCAATTAATTAAACAGAGATTGCTAGCAGCTCAAAGTAGGCAAAAAGCTTATTGGTATAAAAGACATCGAGAGTTACAGTTCACAGTTGGAGATCATGTATTCCTACGAGTATCACCAATGAAAGGCGTCTTGAGATTTGGGAAGAAGGGAAAATTGAGTCCAAGATACATCGTGCCATACGAGATACTTGACAGAATTGGTATTGTTGCATATCGATTAGCACTTCCACCTGAGTTGTCATTTGTACATCCAGATTTCATTGTCTATGTTGTGGAAGTACATAGCATACTCCACTCATGTGCTCGAAGCATCAAATATTCAGTTAGACGAACATCTAACCTACGAAGAGGATCCAGTGATCATAATAGAAAGACAAGTCAGGAAGTTGTGGTTGAAAGAGCTTGCGACAGTGAAAGTAGTATGGAAAAATCATTCTACCGACGAAGAAACATGGGAAGATGAGGAGGTGATGCGAGCCAAGTACCCTCGATTGTTTGATTCCACAGGTAAGTTTATATTCAAAATTCGGGGACCGAATTTCCATAAAGGGGGGGGGAGAGTGTAACAATTAAAAGAATTGGTCCTGGCCCGTTTAAGTTAGGACATCTAATTGTAATACCCAACCCATTACCCCTTAACCCATTAAACTACCTAAATGTTAAGTTATTAAATCACCTCCTCAATTTCAGAAAATAGCAAACAGAGATTGAAAACAAGGGGGAGGTGAAAATTTGGCAGAAAAATGCAGCGCTAGTTTAGTGTGAAGCTGTTCAACAGCACTGCTCCCAAAAGGAAAAAAATGAATGACTGAAAGAAGAGAGAAACAGAAGAGATAAATGGAAAAAAAAAGAGGAAGGCCGCAGAGGTAAGGATGAAATTAGTGTCATAGGAGACCAATTTCTTTCTCCATTATTAACTACTGCATGTAAACTCTTGACAAACATATTCATCACTAAATCACCCTTTCTGTTAGATTAAACAATTGGAATATAGAATGGATTAAGCCTAGAATTTTGTTATACCTCGTAGAATTCCCGGCACCTAGACGACCTATTCGCACGTTGGTTAAGCATATTTGAAGGCCATACGTGCTAGAGAAAGGCCGGGAAAAAGATCGGACGAGAAACCCGTCGAACCATCGTGGGAGGAGCCGAGGCAGAGCCCCTCCGCGATGGCAGCGTGTCACGGAGGTGAGGCCTCCGCGATGGCTCCGTGACACGTTGCCCAGGTTCAGGCTCAAGTATATAAAGCCCACTTCGGGTTTAAATCATTTAATCCTTAAGAAATTTTCAAGAAACAGAGAGAAAAGTCAGAGAAGGAGGAAGAACGAAGAAAATTAAATAATTTTCGTCCGATTACGCTGCCAAACGCTGCCCAAACTCAAATTAATCCCAGATACCGAAGTATTTAGCAGCAGAGAGCATTCCTACGGATTCAGTTTCGTAAAATACGGCCGACGAATCGTCGAGCCACCGAGCTAAGGTAAGCGGAATTGCTCTAAATTAGTGTCTATGTGTTCCTAGTTGAGAAGTGAATATTTCTCCCTTCTGGGCCACTGAAAAATAGCGAGTTTTCGACCGTCTTTCGATAAGCCTAAGTTTAGGCTATAAACTATATCGAAAGTAACGTTGCTCTTCACAATAAAGCTGTATTTAGTATTAATTGGCATATTTATGAATGCGGTTGGGAGAAAATAGCTGAAGTACCGGCCGAGCTTCGTCCGACGGACGAATAGTTCAAGGATAAGGTATGTAAAGCTCGTTCCCTCGGCAAGTTAAGTAATATCAGTACAGTGTAATAAATTACACACCAGTAGAATGTTCAGAAGTCGAGTGTTACGTTATTATGAATGTTGGTACAATATGAGAAGCATTGAGTTGTAACATGTATGAAACCCATTAGTACGATATAGATTCTAACGTAAGTGTTAGAGATTGCCCAGCATGCTCAGTATGTGATGTAATATGACATGTTAAGATATTGTTGTATTCAGTTGAAACCCCGCGAAGTAAGGTAGTATCCATAAAGCATTTCAGAGACCGAATAGCAGACTAAAATGAAGTTTAGAGAGCATGTTAGAAATAGGATATCATGTTAATACAGGAACTCAGTAAACAGCATAGTTTCAGTAGAAACACTATCTTGTGTGGCCTTTGCCCCAGTACAGTTTAGCAGGAGACTATATTCATATATATATATATATATGTGCCAGCCTCAGCACGTATCAAATACGTACAGATTACTATTATTATTAGTTCAGCATGTAATATACGCGATACCTTACCCCTATTAGCCTCAGCATGTGAGATACACAGACAGCATTACTAGTTGAGACCGTTGTATTGTTTGGGGTTGGACTACCTAGCATCCACGACTGCCCCAGGGTTAATAGCTGTATCGACTCGTCCGCCAGAGGACGAGGATACGTCACTCTACGGAGTGGCATGCCGTCCCGCAAGGGGATGAAGATAGGATGCCAGTTTCCCCATATTTTGCCTTGGTCGGCTTTTATACACCCCCGTCGAGCGGATACGCCCGGGTGTTGATTCAGGAGTCCTTCGGACTCAGGTACAGTTATAGTCAGGGGCTCAGAGAGCCCAAGTGCATACCCAGGGGACCGGCGGGATGCGTACAGACACTATAGGAGATGGGATGATCGAGGTAGGGGTGTAGATTCTGTGCTGGTTGTACCTCCCGGCTTATGGGGGCCGGGTAAGGTTTGTGTGTGCCATGTTATGCAATTTTATGTTATGCCATGTTATGTTAGACACGAGTAGATCAGCAGTAGAGGGATATGTCTCCAGGTATGACTTCTATTTCTCTCCAGTGTAAATGAGAAAAGGTATGACTTACAGTATCAGGCAGTTAATCTAATTCTTCCTACTTCAGTTTATCAGTTACATTGTTGTTTCAGACTTTGCTTCAGTTATTACTTTACATACTCAGTACCAGCAGTACTGACGCCCGGTGGGGCGCTGCATTACTTGCCTGCAGGTACTTGTAGACGAGCAGGCGATAACACATGATTCCTGTCAGCGATCGAGTATTCAGCTCCTGTCATCCGGAGACTGAATTCCGGAGGTGTATTTCAGTTCTTTTGTTGTATAGTACGGGTAGGTCGGGGCCCTGTCCCGATCATTTCTATTGCTATTCCTAGAGGCTTGCAGTCTGCATATTTCCCTGTGGTAAGTTGAACCGGTCGTGTGAGGCCGTGCAGTTGTTAGCTGTTAGTACTTTTACTTCTTTTATGTTGGTCGTGTGGGGCCATAAGTTTGACAGTAGTGGTGACCTTGCCGGTCACGTAGCCTTCTAGTATTTTGATGCTGAGTTGCAGATAACTAGACAGCATGGTGGCCTTGTCGGCCCGCATAGGTTTCCCTATAGTTGTATGTTCTGGTCAGCTGTTATTACAGGTACAGGAGGCTATAGGCCAATGGGCCGGGGGCTGTGTTTACAGCCGTTATATAGCCCTTTGTTTCCAGAAATGTGAGTTAGAGCCATCCAGGCACCAGACGTGCCCAGGCTTAGCAGTCCAGCCGTTCAGGTCCTAGTAGGGCACCAGGTGCCAGTCATACCCCCAAGGTGGGGTGTGACAAACTTGGTATCAGAGCAGGTCGTATCCCAGGGAGTCTGCAAGCCGTGCTAAGTAGAGTCTTGTCTATGGATTTATTGTGCACCACATACTATAGGCAGGAGGCTGCGAGGCATGATATGATGGTTACCCTTCCTTTTAAGTCAGTCGTGCTTTAGAGCGGTACAGTATAGGGTTGAGTCCCTGAGAACTTACCGTATTCTTTGATTACAGATACAAACGCAGATCAGCATTACTATATCACAGGCAGAAGATCAGATATAGCAACAGAAGAGGGCATCAGCCAGTTACATGATAACTACAGTAGCAGGAAGAGGTACTCGAAACCTCCCAGCATGATACCTTTATCGGTACTATCCCCAGTATATGTTGATAACGTCAAAATAGGAAGTTAGGAATGTAATGTACATATGAGTTGATTTACTTATTAGTTATGTAAGATCTGATTAAGATTATAGACAAGGTCAGACCACCAGGTAAGTATGAATAAGAGAGGGAAATGCAGGAATCCCAAATACATCTTTTCGGATATGGTACAGTTAAATGCTTTTACTTGTTGCAATAAAAAAAGGGCTATTCCCACCTCTTGGTTTTGATGCCAGTATAGTAAAGGGGCATAAGACTTGAGATGGGGTTGCCAAATCAAGCAGTAAGTAAAGATGGGCTGATTGACCCTAATAAGTATTAGAAAGTATAAAGAGCCCTTATGATTACGTAAGCTGTGCAGACCCTTATGATAACAAGCCAGTAAAGGAAGTAAGACTGTTAGCTTACCCGAAGTAAGGGTAAAAGACCTGCTAGTGATGAATGCCTAATAATAGTCAAGTTTGAGTCAGAAAAAGGCCAAGTCCGCCATATATGCTAACAGATAGCAAGACATACCTGTAAGATTACAGTTATGATCTAGTCGTGACATCGAAAGATATAGAGGTCATGTGAATCAGATAGGCTTGAGTACACACCCGAAGAAGTATAGGCCGAGGCTTGATCAGTAATTTCATTAGCAACGAAAGGCAGGTACCTCGAACCCCAGAGTTCAGCTTAAGCAAGATGAGAGGAAGAAGCAGGAATGCCAGATTTCGTGGGGAAATCAGGGTTACCCCCCCCCCCCCAGATTAATAGAGTATTGTTTTAATTATTAAGCTTCGGGCTGACAGTAGGATCGCGGTTCAGAATACCACAGTATGTCCGCCATGGAAAAGTTAAGAAGTTACCGATACAGCAATTCTAATCTAGTGTAGCCTAGAGATAAGGCCCAGCAAACAGTCATGGGCTCACAATATATGTCTAGTAAGGCCATAAGATTCGAACGTTGACTCCACATCGCAAGAGTGGTGGAATTTCAAACAGCAGACAATAACTAGGATGTTTATGTTTGTTACTTCCAGAATGGGGTGACAATGCAATGAAATGATAAGTCAGGGCAGGAGATATTATTAGGCCGTAGAAGCAATGTATCATGTACGGTATGAGATTCAGCAGAGCATGTCAGAGATTATGTATTATCGCAGAACTCAGTACATATTGTACGTAGCTATTGATATATATATATACGGATAATAGATATGCTGTGAGTGGATGCCTATAAGGGCTACAATCACAGATGCTGATTAGTAATAGAAAGCATATACAAATTACATTGCGGGACACCCCCCCCCCCTTTGCCAAAAAAAAAGAGAAGAAAGAGGGAGAAGAAAGAAAGAAAAGAAGAAGAGAAAGGGCAAATTAAGTGTGAATTACGTATGAAGTCATAGAAACTATCTCAGTTTTCAGTTATTAAGTTAATGGACTTATATGTGGTTGTCAGATCTAGGCTCTAGGAGCTTACCAGAGTTAGTGGCCTAAAACAGATGGCTAGATGATAAGGGCGCAGTTAGATGGTCTACCGACCAGCTGACGCCTGCATTAGCAGAGAAGCATCCCTGAAGATCGGTAACATTAGTGTGTGTGCTAGAACCAGGATTAGAGGCCAAATAAGCAAATTTCAGAGATTAGCAATACCAGAATTGTTCTAGTATGTCAAGTGGTCGTACGTTATTTTCCCAGTCTTGTAGGTGAGAGTCGGCCTTAGTCAACCCAGCAGTTATTATGTGAAACACCCCATAAGTCAGCCGGCCGCCCCAGTCAGAATACCCGCGCATACCCCAACGAAGGGTCCACATCAATAGTCAGCGACAGACTAGTACTTCAGCTGGTTCTCGTAAGATATTTAGATACAGAGCCCTAGCAAAAGGCCAGTATTTACAGAATAGTTCATAAGACCGAGAATTCCCCAGAATAGCAGTATAAATCCAAGTGGATACACACAAGGCGTAAGAAATTGATAGTACCCTGCTAGCACAGTGTTTATTAAGACCAGGGGATCAGTAGACTCCCCGTGAAGATCCAGAGATTGATCGCCTGGGAGTAAGTTTGATTAAGTCCAGCCTTACAGTGGTTTAAGCAAAATAACAGAGCAATTAGATGCCCACGAGTTTGCAGTTATTCACGAACTATAAGCACTCAAGTAGAACAGTTAGAGCATTGTTAGACTACAGTCACATTCGGGTCATTCAACCCGATTATTCAGTTATTTAAGGTTATGCAGCCAGATCGTCAGAGGTCATGATCAATATCAGGATCCTCTGATCAGATAAAGGCACATGGTGTGCAGATAGTCATTCAAGGTTACCTTAGCAGCAAGTAGCCTTAAGCATGCGGCCAGAAGGCCAGATAAGCTTTAGCTATATCGGTAGATTACTTGTCAGATTCTCCGGTATAATAAACCAGTATGACCATCAGTTATATGTCAAATTTTGTAAATGTGAATTTTGGTTGAGTTTAGTAGCCTTTTTGGTCACATTGTGTCGGAGGCTGGTGTACAGATAGATACACAGAAAATCGAAGTAGTGTAGACATAGCTTAGACCTACCACTCCGATCGAAGTATGCAATCCCTGCGGTCAGCCGGGTACTGTGGAGGGTTTGTGGAAGGATTTTCCACTTTAGCAGCACCTCTGACTAAATTGATACAGAAGGCAGCAAAGTTCCAGTAGACTGAGGCGTGTGAGCAGAACTTCCAAAAGTTGAAAGCCAGGTTAACATCAGCTCCAGTGTTAGTATCGCCAAGAGATACAGAGGGTTGATGCAGCATGGTAAGGTAATAGCTTATGCTTTCAGGCAGTTGAAGAAACGTGAAAAGAATTATCTTACCCATGACCTGGAGTTAGTTGTGGTAGTTTATGCCTTAAAGAGTGAGAATTTTGTATCACCCGGGAAGGGCTAATATGGTAGTAGATGCCCTTAGCCGTGGATCTATGGGGAGTTGGCATACCTACAACCCGAACAGTGAGAATAGACCCGAGAATTACACTAGTTAGTCGGTTTAGCCGTTCACATAGCAGAAATAAAGGATAACAGAGCGATAACACAGAATGTCGCAGTGTTGTCGTTAGTGGTGAAAGTAAAGGAACGACAGTATGGAGACCCTAGCCGGGTTCAACTTAAGTACAAGGTTCAGTAAGGAGAGGTGACATATTTTCAGATACCCGGGGATGAAGTGTGGCGATATAAAGGCCGCATTTGTGCTCCAGATATTTTGGGGCATCGCCAACAGTTTATGAGCGAGGCGCATTACGCCCGCTATTTTCTTCATCCCGATACGACAAAGAGGTACCATGACATTAAAGAGAACTACTGGTAGCCCAGTGTCCTAACTGCCAACAGGCGGAAGCAGAACATTAGAAACCAGGTGGGTTTAACTCAGGACATAGTTGTGCCTCTCTGGAAATGGGAAGCAGTGAATGTGGATTTTGTGGCAGGATGACCCCGTACCAGACACAGACATGACTCTATATGGGTGATAGTTGACAAATTGACAAAATCAGCTCATTTCCTGCCATTGAAAGCTACCTTCTCGGCTGAGGATTATGCCGAATTATATATCAGAGAAATAGTTAGATTACATGGAGTGCCGGTATCCATCATTTCAGATAGGGGAGCACAGTTCACAGCTAGATTCTGGCAGTCATTCCAGAGGGGTCTGGAAACGCAGATTAATTTAAGCACAGTATTCTATCCTCAGACAGATGAGCAAGCTGAGCGCACAATTCAGACTCTCGAAGACATGTTGCGAGCGTGTGTGCTAGATTTCAGTAGTAGCCAAAGTGAGCATTTACCGTTAATTGAATTTGCCTCCAGGATTAGAATTCGTTCATCCGGCCTTTCATGTATCTATGCTGAGGAAATGCATAGGAGACCCGTCCAGAGCAGTCCCAGTCCAGAATATCCAAGTTACGAAAAAGCTGGCCTATGAAGAGGTCCCAATAACTATCTTAAACAGACAGATTCGCAGATTGAGGACTAAAGATATTACGTCTATCAAGGTATTGAGACATAACAATAACCGAGAGGGGATGACTCGAGAAGTAGAGGAAGACATGAGGACCAGATATCCTCACCTATTCCAAGCCTAGTCAGGCGACAGGTATGTCCGTATTATTGCTTATGTAGTATCTTATGGTTGTATGTGTATAAATGAGAAAAATTGATACGTAACCATCCAATGAATCCTACAGTATTGTGTACAGTACCTGTATTGGACTTTTCTGCATTTCAGGTTTTTGCTATAGTCCATATTACAGGGGAAACTCTGCCGAATTGTTTCTAGAAAGTAAAGTAAGTAGTCCTCTAGATAACAGTGTACATTCGAGGACGAATGTTCTTAAGGGGGGGAGAATGTTATACCCCATAGAATTCCCGGCACCTAGATGACCTATTCGCACATTGGTTAAGCATATTTGAAGGCCATACGTGCTAGAGAAAGGCTGGGAAAAAGATCGGACGAGAAACCCGTCGAACCATCGCGGGAGGAGCCGAGGCAGAGCCCCTCTGCGATGGCAGCGTGTCACGGAGGTGAGGCCTCCGCGATGGCTCCGTGACACGTTGCCCAGGTTCAGGCTCAAGTATATAAAGCCCACTTCGGGTTTAAATCAATTAATCCTTAAGAAATTTTCACTAAACAGAGAGAAAAGTCAGAGAAGGAGGAAGAACGAAGAAAATTAAATAATTTTCGTCCGATTACGCTGCCAAACGCTGCCCAAACTCAAATTAATCCCAGATACCAAAGTATTTAGCAGCAGAAAGCATTCCTACGGATTCAGTTTCGTAAAATACGGCCGACGAATCGTCGAGCCACCGAGCTAAGGTAAGCGGAATCGCTCTAAATTAGTGTCTATGTGTTCCTAGCTGAGAAGTGAATATTTCTCCCTTCTGGGCCGCTGAAAAATAGCGAGTTTTCGACCGTCTTTCGATAAGCCTAAGTTTAGGCTATAAACTATATCGAAAGTAACGTTGCTCTTCACAATAAAGCTGTATTTAGTATTAATTGGCATATTTATGAATGCAGTTGGGAGAAAATAGCTGAAGTACCGGCCGAGCTTCGTCCGACGGACGAATAGTTCAAGGATAAGGTATGTAAAGCTCGTTCCCTCGGCAAGTTTAGTAATATCAGTGCAGTCTAATAAATTACATACCAGTAGAATGTTCAGAAGTCGAGTGTTACGTTATTATGAATGTTGGTACAATATGAGAAGCATTGAGTTGTAACATGTATGAAACCCATTAGTACGATATAGATTCTAACGTAAGTGTTAGAGATTGCCCAGCATGCTCAGTATGTGATGTAATATGACATGTTAAGATATTGTTGTATACAGTTGAAACCCCGCGAAGTAAGGTAGTATCCATAAAGCATTTCAGAGACCGAATAGCAGACTAAAATGAAGTTTAGAGAGCATGTTAGAAATAGGATATCATGTTAATACAGGAACTCAGTAAACAGCATAGTTTCAGTAGAAACACTATCTTGTGTGGCCTTTGCCCCAGTACAGTTTAGCAGGAGACTATATTCATATATATATATATATATATTTGCCAGCCTCAGCACGTATCAAATACGTACAGATTACTATTATTATTAGTTCAGCATGTAATATACGCGATACCTTACCCCTATTAGCCTCAGCATGTGAGATACACAGACAGCATTACTAGTTGAGACCGTTGTATTGTTTGGGGTTGGACTACCTAGCATCCACGACCACCCCAGGGTTAATAGTTGTATCGACTCATCCGCCAGAGGATGAGGATACGTCACTCTACGGAGTGGCATGCCATCCCGCAAGGGGACGAAGATGGGATGCCAGTTTCCCCATATTTTGCCTTGGTCGGCTTTTATACACCCCCGTCGAGCGGATACGCCCGGGTGTTGATTCAGGAGTCCTTTGGACTCAGGTACAGTTATAGTCAGGGGCTCAGCGAGCCCAAGTGCATACCCAGGGGACCGGTGGGATGCTTACAGCCACTATAGGAGATGGGATGACCGGGGTAGGGTGTAGATTCTGTGCTGGTTGTACCTCCCGGCTTATGGGGGCCGGGTAAGGTTTGTGTGTGCCATGTTATGCTATTTTATGTTATGCCATGTTATGTTAGACACGAGTAGATCAGCAGTAGAGGGATATGTCTCCAGGTATGACTTCTATTTCTCTCCAGTGTAAATGAGAAAAGGTATGACTTACAGTATCAGGCAGTTAATCTAATTCTTCCTACTTCAGTTTATCAGTTACATTGTTTTTTCAGACTTTGCTTCAGTTATTGCTTTACATACTCAGTACCAGCGGTACTGACGCCCGGTGGGGCGCTGCATTACTTGCCTGCAGGTACTTGTAGACAAGCAGGCGATAACACGTGATTCCTGTCAGCGATCGAGTATTCAGCTCCTGTCATCCGAAGACTGAATTCCAGAGGTGTATTTCAGTTCTTTTGTTGTATAGTACGGGTAGGTCGGGGCCCTGTCCCGATCATTTCTATTGCTATTCCTAGAGGCTTGCAGTCTGCATATTTCCCTGTGGTCAGTTGAGCCGGTCGTGTGAGGCCGTGCAGTTGTTAGCTATTAGTACTTTTACTTCTTTTATGTTGGCCGTGTGGGGCCATAAGTTTGACAGTAGTGGTGACCTTGACGGTCACGTAGCCTTCTAGTATTTTGATGCTGAGTTGCAGATAACTAGACAGCATGGTGGCCTTGTCGGCCCGCATAGGTTTCCCTATAGTTGCATGTTCTGGTCAGCTGTTATTACAGGTACAGGAGGCTATAGGCCAGTGGGCCGGGGGCTGTGTTTACAGTCGTTATATAGCCCTTTGTTTCCAAAAATGTGAGTTAGAGCCAGCCAGGCACCAGAAGTGCCCAGGCTTAGCAGTCCAGCCGTTCAGGTCCTAGTAGGGCACCAGGTGCCAGTCATACCCCCCAAGGCGGGGTGTGACAAATTTCTTGAAAATTTGTAACTAGTTCTAACAAATAGATAAATAAATAAACTTATAGAAGTAGCAATAAAACCGTTTTTATTTTTATTTTATATGTTTTTCTTTTCCATTACAGTTCTAAGACAAAAACTTTTAGAAGGTAGTTAGTCAGACTTAATTTTAAACAATTGAATGGGTTCGGGAAGTGTGGGTTTCTATTTGATAAATAAATAATTTTATGAGTTCTAAGGATAAGGAATACTCAAATATTGCACTATATTTTCTTTAGATAATTGAACCTGTGAGGAAGCGAATTGGAGCTATTCTGCAGAAGTGAGTGATAATTCTTCCATAGTTGATTTTCAACTATAGTATGTTTTAAGTTATGTCCTGCATTGAAATATGTTATTCAGAATTTGACTACTTGCACACGGACAAGCGATAGTATGATCAACTATTTGAAATGCATCAAATCACTCTTATCATGAGTTTACGTATTGTTACTTTGAATATGTGTTACTTACGAGTTATGTTATTTGTAAATTTAAGTTTGTCACCAAAAAAATACTAATATATGTTACAGTATAGAGAAAATATTTAAGGAAGTAAACTTTTCCAGTTTCTCCGTTATCTAACGATGGGATCGCTAGACCTGGTGCATCTTGTAGGAAAAAATAAATATTCTACAAAGACCCTCATGAAGGGAACCTAGCTGACGGGGTAGTCAGAAGGCTATGGTAAATTCATAGTTTCAGAAGGTATACTCGATATTGGCATAGGATCCTCTTAATAAATATCAATATGTTTTTATTAAACCTGTTAAACAAAGTTTTCATATATTAAATGGTATGTTGATTAGAATAAGCTACTGTTGATGGTGTATAAACTGTGTGGTCTAATTTATGCTTGTCCGGAATAATGCTATGGTTGATATTATTACTCACTCAGTCAGTGTGGCTGACCCTGCTCCTTCTTTCTTTTTCTCCTTATAGATAACTTAGCTGAGGGTGACTTTTTGACTTGACAGAGGAATAGATAGAGCTGACGATTGATCCAGTAAGCCTGCACTTGCTTCATGTGGGCCGATATTTTGTTTAGACTAATTCATTATATTAGTTTAGTTAAATCTTAGAGTCTGGCTCCTTGAGTCTATTTTGTAAATTTGTTTTTGCCTGTGTTAGTGATGGTGTGACTAGGGACTTCTATAGTCTCGTCATTGACTATGGTTTTGGTATCTTTGTAAGCCTATTATGTTGGTATTATAATATGTTGGATTTTTGTTTACTAAGTGCTGACAGATTTAAATTTATGGATTTCTCCCAATATAGAGAAAACTCTGCTGAATTTTTAGCACAATAGTGGTTTAGGCTTGCTTGGTGGGCTTAGGCTTGCAGAGCGCCGGTCATGGCCTAGGTGGGTCGTGACATGTCTGTTGCGCATAGTCCATAAGTCTAGCAATATCCATCTCTTTATTCAATGCTACTATGGAACAATCCCTAAACAGATGGAGACCAAGGCCATTTACAAACTGACGCATTCTTGCCCATGGAATACTGACCAATTCTAGAGCATACCTAGACAACTGAGTAATGTGAGGCAGTATTCTCTTGCACTCATCTCAATTTGCCTAAGCCCTGCAAACTCATCAGCCCTTGCCTCCCGGATCTCAAGTGGCAGGAAATTCTCTATGAAGGCCTCTGTGAACTTGTCCCAAACTACAGGAGGTGCATTAGGTCCCCTAGAATCTTCCCACACATCGTACCAAGCCTCAGCAACATCCTTCATCTAATAGGAGGATAATTCAATGTCCTTTGAATCAGAAATATGCATGACCTTGAAAGTCTTTGCAAGGTCATCAATAAAGTTCTGAGGATCTTCTGTCGGATTAGACCCATAAAGATTGGTGGATTCATATGCAAAAAGTCCCAAACTCTAGAACCGGCTAACTCTTCTTGAGGATATGTTCTAGTAGAGGTTGTTTCCTATCCCTGCACCTGTGTGGCCACTAACTGAGTATAACTAAATTTCCACCCTAATATCCTGATCGGACGAACTAGGTGGCGGCATATGTGGTGTAGGTGCTATCATAGATGTAGGTGGTGCCATAGTTGTAGGCGGTGCATGAACTCTTGTCAACCCTCCTAATCCAATCAACTGGAGCTTGGTGGGGGTCTGACTGGAGGAGCTTCCTTCAACAATAGGCTAAATCTCAATATCAGGTGATGACCCACTAACTATAGCCTCCGTAGCCCTAGTAGCGTTGGCTCTCTGCTCGACTTTGGCCTTACCTTTTGAAGGCATAATCTGTACAAAAATAAGGTAGAACATGGATTAAAATTAACTTTTTAAAATAGCTCTATGGAACGATCTAGAGTAAGAAAGAACATGACATTCCTAGATGTCCAAGCAACCCCTTATTTATAAATGTGGCTTGCAACACATTTATAGGTAAGGTTCTACTAGACACGGTTTCACAGACTCCCCGGGACACTTGAACCTAGGCTCTGATACCAAGTTTTGTCACCCCCCAATCCTAAGTGAAGCAGACTATGCTCTACTTGAACACATAAACCTGATATAAGCATACATATTGAATCATATGGTGTTAATCAACTTAAAGACATATAAAGGAAGATAAAATGCGCATATTCTGAGTACAAACTACATATGTACAATAGGAGGGGCTTCTGGCCCAAAATGTACAAGTGTTGAAATAACAACTGAATAGAAACACAACATTAGTCTGTGAAACCTTTACTGAAGTTTGAAAACTGTACCGCTGATATACTGTCGAGACAGGGCCCCGACCTACCCAAACTATCTATATGTAAATACCAAAAAGTATAGAATTTGACTTAGCTCCAGATAGAGGTGGAGCTTACCACTCAAAAGTTGATATACTGGACATATGCCTAGCAAGGTGGTCGACTACCCTGTGCGTCCGATCCTGCATTACGAAATACAATGCCACCAGGCCATGGGGCATGAGTACAAAATCAACAGTACTCATATGTAAATAAAACTGAAAACAAAATAACTAGAAAGCTTATGAGATAGGGATAGGACAAATGACCTAACAGAGGTACCTAAAACTGAAGACAGGGTACAAACCATTTATCTATTACCTCTTACACATTCTAGAGTTGTTGTACTGAAATTCTTTTAAATCTGATTTCTCAACATACTTTACATCCCATACTTACCTGTTGTTCTTAGGTTTTTAGAAAGTAACAAGTAATGAAATCATGACCACATTGGGGCTACGTACACTTTAAAGTTCTTAGTTTTCTAGAAAGTAACAACTAATGAAATCATGACCACATTTGGGGAACGTACACTTTAAAATTAGACAAACAAAAGGCCATTTCTGAGGGCCTAATAACAATAGCCACTTCTGGGAGCTTAGTAACAAATGACCACTTATGGAGGCCGAATAATTATAGCCATATCTAAGGGCTTAGTAATAAATGACCACTTCTGGGGGACTTAAAGCATACTCTGAGTGAAAAGTAAATAGGCCAAACAAGGCATACAACAACCAAATTAGTTCGGCGTTCTTGATTTATCTCTTCTAATTTTCTTAACTCATGTAACCTAAAATCTTATAGACTCATATGAGAGAAACATTTAACATGGGATTGTGCCTTAATGGCGAAAGAGGTTTAACCTTACCTACCTTGATTACTTCCCAGGTAATGGCGATCTAGTGCTTCCAACGACCACAAGAACGCTAACCTATTTTTGATCTTAAAAAAAAGCTTGGGGTTAATGATAGAATACTGTGACTAAACCTTTACTAGAAATTACATGTAATGGGTAACTCACTTACAAGATATAAATAATAGAATTTGCAAGGTAGTACTAACTAGCTAAGTTCTATGTTTCCAGCTCTTATATTTCCATAATTTATGTAAACACATGTAAAGGACAAATCTTTCATTAAAACGACAAACAATTAATTGGTTGCGTAAAAAGAATTTTGAGTTAGGATCACTAATTAAAAATAAAAAGAGGAAGAAATGATTAAATATATTGCTGTAAGGAGTACTTTGCTATTTGCTCTTATACAGTACTTTGAAGTGAAGGTTTCCCCACGGTAATTCGTGTTAACAATGAAGTACTGGTCAAGAACACATAAGCTTAATGATGGTAGGAAGTATGGTGAGTAATTAACAATACTCATGTAATGGCTATCTATGTTATACAAGGAAAAGGAATGTCTGAGTAGGTGCAAATTCTACAGCAAATCATTCTTTAATCCCATAGTATCTATAAATCCCAAAGAACTAGTTATACCTACACATATCCTAGTACTAATAGATTTACTGTAATCAGATTATAAGAGAGATGAGAGAACAAACTCACGTTATTGAAGCAAGGCTTGCAGCTTGGAACTAATTCAATTACTTTGGAATATCTCAAAGAGGAGCTTATTATATAGATAGACACGACTTGACGGTGAATTATCTTACACATTCTAAGAACTAAATTACTAATTTCATTTACTTAACCCTTAAGGAATGCTAATATAATATTGTAAAATTACATCCAAATAGACGTAGGCCGACGGTGGAAGAAAATATAGATATAAATGATCCATATATAAGTAACATTATAGTAAATAGTGTACACTAAAAAACTAACTAAAAACAAATATTTAACTTCTACTGACTACTATAGCTCTATTTATCTCTGATTCAACTATTACTATAATAATTAATCGACTAATACAAAAATCTTTACTTTGTATATTTTTAAAACAAAAATGTATTAATAGTAATAACTATCTAAGATCATGCTTCTAAAATTCTTATTAAGGAGTTTAACTAAAAAGAGAACATATACCACATCAAAATTATATATATTAGTTGCAACTTGCGAGGGTTCAAACTTACGGTACCTTACATACTTTCACACTCGTTCTACTCATGTAATTACTTTTTGACATTAAAATTCTCGTGTGGTCGCCATACCTTTGTTGTTGGTCCAATTGTTTTCAATGTTTCAAAATTTTGAGTGATAAATTTCGCACCTATTTGCTGTCATTTGACTAGTCACACGTTAATATAGCCGTAGGGGGTATTATACCACAAGGGATTGAATGTTAAATTTACCAAATATCATAAATTAATTCACACAAGTATGCATCATGTCTAAACAATAATATAAAATTTGGAGAAATAGGTTAAACAATTTCAAATATAAAATTTAATCAATGAAAAAGGAGAAACGGTTGTTGCTAGCAAGATGAGAGACTATGGGCGTGCATCGGATGGGGAATTGAGTTAATAGGTATTAACTAAGAGCCTTAGATTTAATTAGTACATGAATAGCTTTGGTTTTGACCTACACTCTAAGTTTCTCAACCAAAAAAGTGTGTTTACTTTGGGTTTTCTCAGACCCTGTAGCCAATCTCAACAAATCATCCAAACAATGCTTGAGGAAGAGTTTAGACTATTTCTAGCTCTAACTCTTTAATGGAGTTTAAATACTTGGGTGTAACTATTTCTAGCTCCAACCCATAAATCAAAACTCCAAACCCCGACTATTGAATTTCTACCAACCTCACTTTCCTTTTTCAAGCAAAAGCAAGGTTAGAGAGATCAATCAATGTTTGCAACCATCAATTATTAAATAAAAACTTGAGGAGTTCAA
This sequence comes from Datura wrightii, assembly GCA_035772735.1. NCBI lineage: Eukaryota > Viridiplantae > Streptophyta > Magnoliopsida > Solanales > Solanaceae > Datura > Datura wrightii. The sequence goes on from JASDFA010000018.1 coordinate 125,627,611, forward strand.
TAGATTTGTGCTTTCTACTCAAATCTAAGATCAATTAGTCAATATCCACTTAGATCTAAACACCCATCATCTATACACACAGTTAGAAGGGAATTTAGCTACTTGTAATTGAGAAAAGAGAAATTATACCAGGAAAAATATCTCTATTCCATTCATCATCAGCAATAAAATCAATTCTCAGCTTTTGAGCTTTCAAGAATGGTGTTTTTCCCAAGAGAATGAAGAAGAAGATCATAAAATTGTACTATCTCTGCAATATTCTCTCTATTGTACTCTCTATTCAATACAATATCTATTATCTCTCCTCCCCTACAGTTGGGATAAAAATTTAGCATATATTCTATGCACAAGTATCCTCAAATTCCCTTGGAAGCTTCACAGGTGCGTGTGCCCCTTTTTGAACAATTTTTCCCTTCAACAGTGATGCAGGTCACTTGCCATTGTGCGGCTCGCAAATGCACTTCCAGGCCTAAGCAGTGCTCCTCTTAAACCGTTTGCGGGTGTCACTTGCGGTCCGGAGATGCCAATCTACGGCTCACATGTCTGATTCAACCAATCTCCAAGTCTTCCTGCATGGCACTTGCTAAACGTAGGTGCAATTGTGTGGCACTCATGTCCCAGTTTGTCTTCTAGCGGATTGTTCTAAGTTCAATTCCTTCATCTTCTTAATGTCAAATAATTGTTGTATAAAAGAATAGAAAGGCATAAAACATTTCTAAAGTATATTAAAACATAGCAATAACTCATGCTTAAGAGTCAAATGAGTTTGTAAGTTACCAACTCATCAATCTTCTTCTCCTTTATTTGGAGGTCCTTCAATAATTTTCCTAAGGGTAGGGGTATTTGGGATCCATCGATGATTCCACAGGCTTATGGTTTTTCCACTACTAGGAACCCATGCTATACCCTTGGAACATATTTGTCCTTCTAGTAAAATGTTGTTCCAAATCCAAGAATGATATTTTTTGTTTCTATCATCGCCATATTTGCTAATCAAATGCAACCCGCAGGGATGAATGGTTATTAAAAAGCCTCCGGGAGAGACTTGTCAGAAGCATTTTATTTTTCTGATTGGCCTTTTTTAAGCGAAGACTCCCCTAATGTTTAGGAGTAGTCACTTTATCCCAAGAGACATAATGAATCTTCATAATCTATATGGTTGAAACTCATATAAAATTTCTTTGGACTTGCTAAATTTTCTTGCAAGTAATAGAAGGAATATTAAAATATTGCATAGTGTATGTTGGGATACTGTTTAAGACTGATTTAGTCAAGAGTCAAGCAAAAATGACCTCCCTAGGTTAGAAAATTAATTTTTAGTCTGCTAGTCTAGTTTTCATATTGTCGATAATGTATTGAAAGGTAGCTAGTCTAGGCTGATAGGTCAGGATAAGGAAGCCATGGTATTTACCAAAGTGTTGGGAGGGTTGTATATTTAGAAGCCTTTGTACCATATTTCTTGGGTTGTTGTCACAGTTTTTCGAGAAGATAGTTTTGAATTTGACTAGATTGATCCATTGGCCAGAGAGGTGACAAAAATAATCCATATAATGGTAAATAGTCTGTAAAGATTTTGTATTAGCTTTTGATATGAGTGCAAGGTCATCTGCAAAGAATAGGTGAGATAGTTGGGATCCTCTTCTATTTAGCTTGATTGGATCCTAATTTAATAGATCCACTTGATGATTTATGTAAGCAAAGAGTATTTCATGAAAAGGATGAATATATAGGGTGACGTAGGGTCTCCCTACCTCATGTCTCTAGAAGAGGAAAAATATGAAGTCTCAGTGCCATTCACTAGTATTGAAATGCTACTAGAGGGGTGCAACTCATTATTAGTTTAGTAATCTTTGGAGGGAATTTAAAGAAACGGAGGGTTTGGTATACAAAGGATCATTTGATGCGGTCGAACACTTTTTCTAGGTCAATTTTGAGCATGAGGCACCCATTCTTGCAATTTATTTTATTTAGGTGGTTGAAAATTTCTTGAACGAGAATGACGTTATCATAGACTCTCCTTCCTTTAGGAAGTTAGCTGATATGGGCCAATAAGCTTGTCCAGGAAAGGTATTTATATGATTTGAGATGATCATGGTAATAACCTTATAGATTGTATTACATAAGCCTATTGGACGAAAAGTTTTTAGATTGTTAGCATTCTTTAATTTAGGGATAAGACAAACTAGAGTCTTGTTGAGTGTCTTAGGGATCACTTGGTTGTGAAATACTTGGTATCAGTAATCAAGGATTGATTTATCCACCATATTCTAGTGATCTTGAAAAAGATGGGATGAATTCCATCAGGGTCCGGAGCCATAAAGGGTTTGAAGGAGAAAAGAGCTTTAGTAACTTCAAGGTCCTCAAAAGGTTTGTTAAGCTGAGAAAAATCAATTTTATGGAAGCTTAGTAGTAGTACTATTTATATCTTTGATGTTGCTAAGTATATGATCCGTGATAAAGTCATTTAGGTAGTAGTTATAGGTGCGGTCTAGAAGCTTGCCATGATGGACAATGTAATTGTTATTATCATCTTTAAAAAAGAATATTTTATTTCTTCTCCTCCTATTAGTAGTGGATAAATGATAAAACTTTTATTGGCATCTCCTTCATTAAGCCAATTTGTTCTAGATTTCATTTCCAATAACCTTCCTCCATGAAGAGTTTGACAGAACATAAATCTTCTTTGTGAAATGGTGATTCAAATTTTTAGATAATTTTTTTGTCACATCTTCCTTGGACCCTTAGATAGAGAGAGCTTTAGTGCATAGGACTGCCCTTTTTTTGCTTTTGAAGTACAGGTATCATGAAACACTTAACGTTTATTATGGTTGCTCTGTTTTCCAGGCTGTATAGATTTGATTGAAGATCCAGTTCAATTCTCAAATTAGGTTGAACCGTGAGTATATGGTAGGACACAAAGAAAGAAGAAGGAAGCAGTTTTCTAATAGAGCTACGATAGTAAATTATGTCATTACATATTTGGGGAAGGAACACATTCGGAAAGCTTAGCCAAGGATATTGCATCCACATCTAGTCATTCTACCAAGACTTCTATTAGAATTACTGTTTGTATATTTAAGTCTTTGATATTGTCATGTCCCAAATTATCCCCTAGACGCAATTGGCACATTACACATACCCCCAGCCAGGCGAATCGAATTTTTATATCTTAATTATTAATTTGTGATATTTAATAAATCAAATAAGTACCAAAATAATATGATAATTGATTACGATAACTTAGTATCTCAAAATATTTATATAAAATTCTTGCTCAAATCTCACACTAGACCATGGACAATCTAAGTGAACTGCAAAAGACTCAGGTGTGTAAACCCAACAAGAAAACATCAACAAATAAATGATGAAGACTCTTTTGGAAGCCTCCACGAATAATGTGGTGGCTCACCTTAACAACTGGATCAATTCCAATACATTCGTCAGCAACTAGCTTCGTCTTCACTGACAATATCTGCATGGACATGCAGGTAAGGAGTGAGTTATACGTAAATATAACTCAGTAAGATCCTCGACTCTCCACTTTAAATACCCCTAGAACAAGTGTTAGAAAATAAAAATACACCACAAGCACAGAAATATTATGCACATGAGTTATATTATAATAAAATTTTCAACAAAATTCACACATTTATTTATCAAGGATACTATATATCTCAACACAATTTACACTAAGGTCGTGTTATAAATAATAATTACAATTATTAATCAATATCACGAGTCCACGACAATATATATAATGTGCTAAACAAATTAGAAAGTATACACAATACTCAGTATTGTCAAGAAGCATACACAATGCTTAATACTGTCAAGGAGCATAGACAATGCCTAAATATATTAGGAAGCATAACAATGCTCAGTATTATCAAGAAGCATACACAATGCTCAATACTATCAAGAAGCATACAAAAATTTTCAGAAGCATACACAAACTCAGTGATATCAAGAAGCTCCAACCTCATTGCTCACAACCGTATCACTCCACAAAACAAGTTTATAATGAGAGTTTTAGTATCCTTGAACATAAAGTATATATAGTTGGCTTCAAAAATTACTGATTCGGCCAAGCACACGCTCATCCCAATACATGAATCATGCAGAAAAAACACTTTTTAAAAAAGATTTGGAAAGCAAGCACCAAAGCTTAAAGTCTCACTTACTTCGAATTCACAACTCAAGCACTCTTTCAATAAATTAGAATTTCATTCTCTGGTCTCCGAATCACATCAAACTACACAAATATAGGTTCAGAGTGGTCAAAAATCCTTGGGTGAATATTCTCTTAATTTTTAAAGTAAGTCAAACTTGCGGTCAAAGGTTGACCCAAAAAGTCAATCCGATAAACGGATCAGAATACCCGACCCATAACCACCAATAGATTCTTCTCGATGAGAGGATTCCAGAACACTATTCAAAATTAAATTTTCATAATATTTTCCCTTTCAAATTAATGATTTAGGTTGAAGAACCCTAGGGCTAAACTTTCTCAATTTCTCATAATTTTTCCATATTTCTACCATAAAAGTTTATTCATATCACATGATAATCTCATAGAAAAGTTTAGAATCATTACCTTGATGATTTGTGATAAAAAAATTTATTTTTCCCTTCTCTTCTCCTCTCTTTTTCTCCCTTTCTTTTCTTTTCTAATACAGTGTTCCCTTTTTTTTCTTCTGCTTCTGTTTGCCCATACCAGCAATGCTAGTTTCTTTTATCTTTGGGCTTTTCCCTTTCTTTTCTTTTCTTTCTTTTTTTCCCGTAATTTTTTTTGGTTAAATACAAAAGAACCTTTTGTTAGAATATGGGTTATTATATTCTCCTCCACTTAAAATGACGTTCATCCTCAAACGTGTTTAAAACTTTTGTTGAAGTATTAGGATATGAACATTACCATGCATATCCAACTCAAACTCTCCAATAGTCTTTTCTAACAGTTCTACAATAGTACTTTGAACGCAGAATGTTTCTTTGACCTTAGCTAACAAAGTCATAGGTTCAAATATAGAATATCAATTTCCTCCATAATGCACTTCTCATTTACCAACACTATCTCAGTCTAACTACTGTCAGAATATAAGTATATTCTTAAAACATATTCGTATAAAACAACATGTACATTTTGCAGCATAACATCTCTTATCTATAACAATAACTTATTTCCCAAAATCTTATCAACGATATGCTTGGACCCCAATTTATCTTTTTTTTTTCAATATCTCACATAATACCACTAACAATAAAAGAACCTCTATAAAACACACGGTCGCTAACCATAAATTTAAATCATGGATTTCTCTTTCTGAAAATAAGTCTTTGCCTATTATGAGTAGCAGTGAGGTGTTTTTGTTCCAAAGTGGCCTTACCCCAAGGCCTATCACACTAATTTTTATACATCAGTTTTATCTTCTTGAGTGCAAGCTACTCAACTAGTGGACGATATTTATATCCATATAAAGTCTCAAATAACATCATTTGCGCTCTATGCCTCTTCTTAAGTAACCTTTAGCGACCTCAATTATTTCCATGTCTATTAACAATAGATCTTGGACCCTCCTCGTCAGTTAATTTTTTATCAAATTCCACTTTCTCGGGTAAAATTACAAGTATCACCATGAATGTATTGTCTAATCATAGACACGCAAAACATAGAATGTATAATTGAAAATTCTTGAATATCAATCAAGTTTATATTCTACTAATTTGATTTGATGCAATTCTCATACGGACCAACATAGTTTTAAGCTTAATTTACTTTTCTTACCAAATCTCATAACTTCCTTTATGGGGTCAAAAGTCATTCATTTTTTTTGTATCGCCTTTCATGATCTGTCCACACCACTAACTCTCTTATTTTTAAAGGACTTTTATTTGCTATAACCAGTCCAAAGTCGTTTAGTAGAAATGCAACTTTTTTTTCAATGTTTGTTGGACCAACTTTAAGCACAATAGTTGTGACTAAACAAGTTCAAATCATTAACTAACAAACAACACCAACATCCATATAAAGCCTCAACAAACAATATTTCTATACTGAATTAGTAATTATTATGAGGTACAACCTCAATCACAAGCAACTAATCATTAATATCCATTTGGATAGTGTTGAGAGGGGATACCAATACTCATTTATGTTTTTATTGTGCAAGAACAAACTCAAGCGCCACGAATCTCATCCCAACATTCTTACATAGCGTAGTAATGGAACACACTCAAACACTCCTGCATAATGCTCTCACGTAAGATACCACTGGAACACAGCCTTATTCCTCTACATTTTGATCACACATACGGTAGCTTTGGAACACCTCCATATACACCTACAAAATACTCTCGCGTACGGTAGTGTGGAACTCACCATATACCTTTATGTAATACTCTCACGTAAGGCAAGACTGGAACACATCCATACACTCCTACATAACACTCTTATGTACGGAAATGCTGAAACGCATCCATACACTCCTGCGTAAATATTCCACGTACTCTTACTCTTGTCACATATGACAATTTGAGCATATCATACCATTTCACCATCTCTCAAAAATATCGCCACACAGGCTGGTATGATGTATAAGTAATATAACTTGAATCAAGTGCTCAATCTTGCTAAGCCTATAAATCTTGCCCAAGGTACGATCACAACTGTTTGAATAAATGTGTAGGTCAACTACAAAGTCTATGGTGATTTGTTTTTGGGGACAATCCTGTCTGCAATGATTTACTAATTCTCTAACACTTGTATTTAACCTATGAATAGTTCAAACATAGAAGAACAGTATTGTAACACTTCATAACACTATCTACTAATGTTAGCTCACTCTCTTCGATCTCAATGTATATTTATGAATCTCTAAAGTACTGAATATCGTAAATATTATATCTCTTCGAGTACGAATCTCCTTAAGTCAACCACCGCAAGTGCACACACATTGAACTCTCTAACTATAATGTTTCTCTTTTATTCACTATCAAGCAACTCCTATGCCTTTATAACTATCACTAACTCCTAATAAAGCCATTTCGTTTGCACCGATCAACTCTTCTTGCTCCAATAAAGACAACTATATCATAACACATGCTAGCGCCTTAGTGCGCATAATACATCAACTTGTCACCCTTTTACTAGGTTATACGATGCTTAAAACATCATGACATAAAAATAAAAATTCACACTTTTGACCTTCTGTATTTAATCAGTATTATCTCGATGTTCATAAAATCATCTTAAATAGCTTCACATACTTCTTTCGACTATGAAAATATTCGCTTGTGTCATTAGTGAACATTATAACAAGAATGCTAACAGTTTAAATACTCAGTTCATCTGGTCTATGATGATTACTAGATCTAACTACAAACCACAACAAGTCTTAAACATGTACTCAGATTATCCAAACCTTTATTGTTTTTTCTCTTCTTCTGCTCAGGTCATCTTGATCATAATTTTATCTTATAATAACAAATAACTATAATTAAGGACACAAATTCTCTAAGCATGGAAAAAAATACTTGCCCTTCATGACATGCTAAGTCATTTGTCCTTTATCAATAAACTCTATATGATTCCCCTTCTTACCATGTTTGGTCATAAATTTCATACTTTAAGTCTTTTCCTCTCTCGTCATATGAAATTCATCACAGACCTGTTGTATGAATATATTGTGCATCCTGCAGTGCCACTATCATGTTTATACTCAATGCACTTAGAATATGTATTCTTACACCACAGTCACACTTACGACATCACCATCACAACATTACTAATAATAGTCGTACAATCACTTTTCTCAAAATATATTTCACCACAAAATCCAAATATTTAGATGTGGGTAAACTATTATACTTCTTAATTTCCTACGAGACATATTTCACTCATAACAGAGAGTTATACCCATAACCTCAAATTTGAATAAGTCACTCTTACGCAATTTATACCCTTTGATCACTTTTCCATTCACACAAGTTTTTTTTTACATTCAAAAATTTCACTAACTTTTGAACTTCATAAACATCTTTGGCAGAGGTTCCCTTGAAATAGAGATATTCCAAAATGTACAATATGTCCAATATCAATTACAATCAACACATATGATATCCCATTAATTAATGCAACTCTCAATAGAACATATATTGCTAAAAACTTTCAATTCGACTATGTCATCTACTAGAGGACGATATGTGTGTCCTAGTCGTTTGCAAGAGGAACATCCCAATGTTCAACTTGATTTAGCTCAACGTACAAATAAGGAATGAAAGAAGGAAAAACATCCTAGATGTTCGATAGCCTCAAGGTCATAAGTATGAACGTTAACATACCCATGAATAAGACTCTACCAAACAATGCTCCATGACCCGAGACTTAAAATCTGCTCTGACACCAACTTTGTCACGTCCTAAATTACCCCCTAGATGTGATTGACACCCAACACATATCCCCATCCAGGAAAATCAAATTTTCATGTCTTAATCATTAATTTGCAACATTTAATAAATCAAATAAGTACTAAAATAATATGATAATTGATTACGATCACTTAGTATCTTAAAATTTTATATAAAATTCTTGCCCAGATCCCACACTAAACCATAGAGTATCTAAGTGAACTGCAAAAGACTTAGGTATGTAAAACCAACAAGAAAACATCAACAAATAAATGATGAAGACTCTTTTGGAAGCCTTCATAAACAATGTGGTGGCTCACCTTAACAACTGGATCGACTTCAGCACATTCATCAGCAACTAGCTTCGTTTTCACCGATAATATCTGCATGGACATGCAGATAAGGAGTGAGTTATACGTAAATATAACTCAGTAAGATCCTTGACCTTCCATTTTAAATACCCCTAGAATAAGTTTTAGAAAATACAAACATACCACAAGCATAGAAATATTATGGATAGGAGTTATACTGTAATAAAATTTCCAACAAAATTCACACATTTATTTATCAAGGATACTATATATCTCAACACAATTTATGCTAAGGTCTTGTCATAAATAAAAGTTTCAACAATTAATCAACACCGCGAGTCCATGATAACATACATAATGCGGTAAACAATTAGAAAGCATACACAATGCCCAATATTGTCAAGAAGCATATACAATTCTCAATACTGTCAAGAAGCATACACAAATTTTTAGAACTATACATAATCTCAGTGATATCAAGAAGCTCCAACCTCATCGCTCATAGCCGTATCACTCCATAAAACAAATTTATAACGAGAGTTTTAGTATTCTTGAACATAAAGTATATACAGTTGGCCTCAAAAATCACCGATTCTATCAAGCACACGTTCGTCCCAACACATGGACCAGGTAGGCAAAACACTTTTTTAAAATAAATTTGAAAAGCAAGTACCAAAACTTAAAGTTTCACTTATCTCGAATTCACAACTCAAGCACTCGTTCAATAAATTAGAACTTCATTCTCTGGTCTCCGAATCACATCAAACTACACAAAATAGGTTTATAATGGTTAAAAACCCTTGGGTGAATATTTTCTTAATTTTTGAAGTAAGTCAAACTCGCGGTCAAAGATTGACCCAAAAAGTCAACTCTGATAAATGAATCAAAATACCCGAACCATAGCCACCAATAGATTCTTCCTCGCGAGAGGATTCCAGAACACTTTTCAAAACTAAATTTTGATAATATTTTTCCTTTCAAATCAATGATTTAGGTAGAAGAACCCTAGGGATAAACTTTTTCAATTCCTCATAATTTTTTCATGTTTCTACCATAAAATTTTATCCATAATTACATGATAATCTCATAGAAAAATTTAGAATCATTTCTTTGATGATTTGGAATGAAAATCCTTATTTTTCCCTTCTCTTCTCCTCTCTTTATCTCCCCTACTTTTCTTTTCTAATACACCGTTCCTTTTTTGTTTTGTTTTCTCTGCTTCTGGTTGCTCATACCAGCAAAGATGGTTTCTTTTATCTTTGGGCTTTGCCCTTTCTTTTCTTTTCTTTATTTTTTTTCCTTAATTTTTTTTTTTGGTTAAAGACAAAAGAACCCGTTATTAAAATATGGGTTATCATAGATATTTCACACTAGAGGAAGGAGGACATTGGAGGGACTATATGTCGAGTCTAAAGAGGTATATATAATAGGAAGTTTTCTGTTTACTTGCGAGTTACAACTTGGCTACCATTTTCTCTACATTTCACTATGAAATTTAAGATGATATGAGAATAAGTAAAAATGATTACTGGTATTTTTATAATGATGAATTTGTGTTTCATGGTGTAGTTATCATCTTCCTGCCTACTACTTTTGGGAGTCTCATGAATACAATGAAAGCTACAATAGAGAAGAAGGCTTGCACAACAAAAAAATTAAGAAAACATTCTTTGTACTGTTTGGTGGACTAGCCCTAAATAGGTCTCTTTTATCTATTCCTTGTGTATTCTTCCATAGGAGCAGAAGCAAATATCCTCCAATTACCTTGTCTATATTGAGGAGATTCTTCCTTCCTGACATGTTGGGATGATTGTTCGAGTTTTGCCTTTGTCTTCCCGGGGTAGCGGCGTAGTTGGCTAGTGAGTAGGTCATGTAATTTCTTTGTGATCCTGAGGTACGTAATGATACTACAATTTCAACATTTATTACTGGGAAAGAAATATGATTATAAGTCCAAAGATGATAATTTATTTTGTGTGTGACAAACATGTCTTCATATCCCTCAATGTAGTATAGTATAAAATTCAGAGAGATGATATTTCTACTAAGTATAAATAAATTTGACTAAGCCAGTGATATAATTATTGTGATAATTTATTGTAATACCACGGAAGTCCAAAGATCAGACCCGGGAGTTGAAACGGAGAAAAAGAGATTTTCTGCACCAGGTCACAAAATGAGTCGTCCTATGACCCATCAGGATGACCACGAGTCGTTAAGTGACTCGTGGTGAGAAGTATGACTTGAGTTGGAAATTGCTGGTTTTGGGTCACCACGGACATGATAATGAGTCGTGGTTAGCCCCACGACTATTTGAGTTAGTCGTGGTCAGGGATGAGGTGCAGGTAGGAGGATTTGGGCAGTGCACCTAATGGGTGGGTCACCACGACTCATTGGGTGCACTACGAGTTGTGGTGTTCTCTGTGGTGAACCCCAGGTGAATATTGGCAGTAAAGGCAATGGAAGGTGACCATGAGTTGTGGTCACTAGTGACAAACCGTTAGGTCCCTCGTGGGGACCCTTTGTGGAAAATTGGAAGTGCACTTGACTACAGGAGATCACGACTGGTGCCCAGTGGTAATGACTCATCCAGTCCCTCATTGGGACTGGTAGTCAGTTTTTCTCTGTGTAATTTAGTAAGGGCTTTTCTGTAATTTCAATGATCCAAGGTCCTAAACTTCATCATTTTAAGCTATGAATAGTGATTTTTAAGAGGGGTAATTTCATTCTAAGCTATTCATATTCATTCATGCAAGCTTAGATGGCTAGAGAGGTAATCAAGCTTAATTCCTTTCAAATTCTTCTTAATTCTTCCTTGGGAAATCAAAGAAGTTGTAGAATCAGATTCTCTTAGGTATGTAAGGTTATGAATGGGTGAATTTATTCACGCCCTGCCCAATTCCTCTCTAATTCATGAAAATTTATATGTTGATCCTATGGTATTTTAATCCAATGCATGAATTTCCTAAGTTTCTACCATGGGTATGATCTAAGTATGTTTCTATTATTGAATTATGATTCATGGGAAAGTTTTACAATGTTTTCAATTTTAGATCATGTTTTCAAGTTTTATAAATTATGATGCCCATCCAAGAGAAGTTCATAAAAATTGAGATCTTAGATGTATGTTCAAGTATTATGAGATATTTATGATGAAAAGCATGTTTTCAAGTTACCCATGTCTATGATCATGTTTTCAAGTGAAATAAGTATTTTCAAGCATATTTTAGTATTGGGCAAGCCCATATGTTCAAGTATGATTTATGAGTTCATGTCAATTAGCTTACCACATGATTTTGGAGTCAGGACTCCCAATTATGTTCAGCTTGAGGTATAGTTTGAGCCAAGGCTCCTCATGTATGATTTCAGATTTTATATGTACACGATTATTCAGCTTCATCACTAGATGATGGTCATCTTCGTTGAAAAATGATGGAGAGCATATGCATGTTTTTGGGAGTAGTGTCTAGCATCGAGTAGGCTAAGGGTCAGTCAACCCTATGCCTTACAACTACGCGCCAACGTAGGTATGATTAGATTATTTTGGGACCTCCTTTGTGAGCTTTCCCCTACCCCAAGGGGCCTTCAGCTTGATATCAATGTTATGGTAGTTTCCTTAGCCCTGGCAAGACATTGGACGGCTCTGCGCACTTGAGTATGAAAGTCGGGACCACGTAAGCGCTATTGTGGTAATATCGATTATATGACGAGTCTCCCATTGTTTCTCATGATTTCAGTTATGCATGTTTATCGTGATATATATATATATATATATATTCTAAAGAAGGTTTGAACCAATGTTCATTTTTACTTATGATTATTCGATTTCAGCTTTGGGTCATTCGGTTCAGTTATGATATTTAGTTATGTGCAGATCATGATTTTCAGAAAATAGCATGCAAGCCCTACTCTCATATTATCATCTTGATTATGTTTTATATTATGCATGTTTTAATGATTTTTACTTAAGCGGTTTTACTTGCTTTGCATACTCGGTACCTTCCACGTGCTGACCGCATACTTTGTGCTGTATCATTTTATGATATAGGTTCCGATCTCCAGACTCAGCCCCATCACTATCCCGTTCTGAAGTCAGCATCCAGCTTCTATTGGTGAGTCCTCATCTATCGAGGGCTCCTTTCTATTCAGTTGTGTTTACGTATTTCCAGTTTCAGATTTAGAGAGTTAGTTGGGGTCTTGTTCCATCAACTCATCAGACGTAGAGGCTTTTCGGACATAGATTGTATTCAGCTTCAGACTTGTGTTATATGTTCAGATTTTATATTATGGCCAGACTTCCACTATGATTATTATGTCAATCTTCCGTTTTTATTGATTGAGTTAGATGTATGTTCATGTCATGGGTCGACTTGGAGTCTCTTAGGGCTCCTTGTCCCGTGTCTCGATACGGGCCCCTGTTCAGGTCGTGACAAACTTGGTATCAGAGACATAGGTTTTGAAGTGTCTTAGGGTGTCTAAAAGTCGTGTTAAGTAGAGTCTTTTTAATGGGTTTGAAACACGCCACACTTATGACAAAGAGGTTACGAGATGTTTAGGAAATAGTCCCTTCTTTCATGATCTATGTCATGTGGTGAAATATCTCTCTGTCCTTCTAACTCATGCTATTCACGATTGCAGAATCATTCCTTCCCACAGAGTCAACGACAAGAGAAATGGAAATGGAAATGGCCACGAGGATGGCAATGGGGACGGGCACCAACAGGCTCCACCATCCCATGAGCACCATGCACTGGAGCCAGTGCCCACGCTGAATTCAGGGCAGCCATTCAGATGCTAGCACAGGCCTTGACTGCCCAAGTCAACCAGCAGGCGGTAGCACATATCCCTCAAAACAGGAATGCGACAGCAGCACGAGTCAGAGGTTTCTTAAAGATGAACCCTCCGGAGTTCCTTGGGTCAAAAGTGGATGAGGATCTACACGAGTTTATCGATGAGATTCTAAATATCACCTAGGTCATGGGGGTGAATGGAGAGGAGTGCATCGACTTAGCCTCTTGTCAACTGAAAGGGGTTGCGCATATCTAGTTCAAGTAGTGGAAAGATAGTAGGGCAGTTAGAGTAGGCCCTATCAGTTGGGATGAGTTTCACGTCGCTTTTCTAGATCAGTTCTTCCCTCGTGAGATGAGGGAGCTGAAAGCAGCCGAGTTTGTGAATCTAAAACAAGGAAAGATGACAGTGTAGGAATATGCCCTAGAATTCACTCGTCTGTCCAAGTACGTCCCAGAGTTAGTAGTGGATTAGTGAGCTGGAGTGAGCAGGCTTGTTAATAAAGTGGCGGACTACCTGGACAAGGATTGCAGGATCGCCATGCTACATTAGGAAATGGATTTTTCTCAGATAGTTTTGTACACCCAGCAGATGGAGGAAGCACATTTGAGGGAGAGAGAGGCCCAGAGGGCCAGGACTGACAAGTATAGGTTCTCTTAGCCGAGACCAGGTGGTGGACACCGATAGCAGTCCCACTAGAGATCTTCAGCCCCATCATCTTCAGCTGTGAGTGTTCCATCCAGACCTAGGCATGACCATAGGGGATGAGCATCAAGCTCTAAGGGTCAGAGCAGCGGCCCACAGAGTCTAGTATTCTAGTTTGCAACCAATGTGGCTGAAGACACACAAGGCAGTATTTGGCGGGTACAGGTGCTTGTTTCTGGTGTGGAAAGCCCGGACATATGCTCAGAGATTGTCCAACAGCTAGGCTGGGCCATGATGGGGGTCAAGACCCAACTTCCAATTCAGCAGCTCCACCAGCACGCCCAGCTCAGCTGGCGCATCTACTAGCACAGGTGGCTGACAGTGCCAAAACAGACTCTATGCCTTAGCATCCTGCCAAGAGCAGGAGGTCTCCGCCGATATGGTCACTGGTATCTTATAGGTTTTCCACCTTGATGTGTATGCATTGTTAGATCCTGGGTCTACTTTCTCTTTTGTGACATCCCATGTTGCTAATAGTTTCGGAGTCAGTCCAGAAATCTTGTCAGAACCCTTCTCAGACTCTACTCCAGTCAGTGATTAAGTTATAACTACACGGGTTTATAGAGATTGCCCTGTCACAATCCTTCAAAAAATTACCTTAGAAGATTTAGTCGAGTTATCCATGACTGACTTTGATATTATTCTCTGCGTGGATTGGTTGTTTGCATATTATGCCTCAGTTAATTGTCGAACTCGTACGGTAGAGTTCCGATTTCCGGGTGAACCAGTCTTAGAATGGAAGAGTAGTTCAGTTGTGCCTATAGGACGTTTCAATTCCTGCCTTAGGGCCAGAAAGATGGTCTCTAAGGGTTTCATGTACCATTTAGTTAGGGTTAAGGATGCTACATCTGAGACCCCGACTATCCAGTCAGTTCCAGTAGTATGTGAATATCCAGAAGTCTTTCCAGATGATCTACCAAGAATCCCTCCAGAGCGGGAGATTGACTTTGGTATTGACCTTCTTTCAGATATGCATCCTATATCTATTCCTCCTTACATAATGGTCCCAGGCGAGTTAAAGGAGTTTAAGGAGCAGTTGAAAGATCTTTTAGATAAGGGTTTCATTAGACCGAGCAAATCCCCCTGGGGTGCACCAGTTCTATTTGTCTGCAAGAAAGATGGTTCTCTTCATATATATATTGATTATCGATAATTGAATAAGATCACCATTAAGAACAGGTATCCTCTTCCCAAAATTGATGATTTGTTTGACCAGCTTCAGGGTGCTAAGTGCTTTTGGAAGATAGATCTCAGATCCGGATACCATCAGCTCAGGGTTCGGGAGAGTGACATTCCAAAGATAGACTCCAGGACTCGCTATGGTCATTACGAGTTTGTAGTTATGTCTTTTGGACTAACAAATGCTCTTGCAGCTTTTATGGACTTGATGAACAGGGTGTTCAAGCCATATTTGGATATGTTCGTGGTCGTGTTTATCCATGAAATCTTGATATAATCTCGAAGTGAGGAAGAGCATGTTGCTCATTTGAGGGTGGTGCTACAGACTCTAAGGACCACCAATTATATGCTAAATTCAGCAAGTGCGAGTTTCGGTTGAACTCAGTGGCATTTTTGGGCCATGTGGTGTCAAGTGAGGGTATAAAGGTGGACTCTCAAAGGATAGAAGCGGTGAGGAATTGTCCTAGACCAGTGAACCCTTCAGACATCAGGAGTTTCTTGGGTTTAGCTGGGTACTATCGGAGGTTTGTTGTGGGTTTTTCATCTATTGCAGCACCATTGACCAAATTGACTCAAAATAAAGTGAAGTTCTAATGGTGCGAGAAGAGTTTTCAAGAGTTGAAGACCCGACTCACCTCAGCATCTGTGTTAACTCTACCCGAGGGTACCTATGGGTTTGTGGTGTATTGCGATGCTTCCAGGATCAGTCTTAGTTGTGTACTGATGCAGCATGGCAAGGTTATAGCATATGCTTCCAAGCAGCTTAAGGTTCATGAAAAGAATTACCCGACCTATGATCTTGAATTAGCGTCGGTGGTATTTGCCTTGAAGATATGGAGACACTATTTGTACGGGGTCCATGTAGATGTGTTTACGGGCCACAAGAGCCTACAATATGTGTTTACTCAGAAGGACCTAAATCTATGCCAAAGGAGGTGGTTAAAGCTACCCAAGTATTATGATCTGAGTGTCCTTTACCATTCGGGTAAGGATAATATAGTAGCAGACGCACTTAGTAGACTCTCTATCGAGAGTGTGTCCTATGTGGATGAAGAAAGGAAGGAGCTAGTGAAGGATGTGCATCAACTTGCAAGGTTGGGAGTTCGCCTGGTTGACTCAACCGATGGTGGTGTTATTGTCCAAAATGGATCAGAATCATCCTTGGTGACTGATGTGAAAGCTAGACAAGATGAGGACCCTATTTTGGTAAAGTTAAAGGAAGTCATTCAGAATCAAAAGGTAAAGGTCTTCTCCAAGGGGGGAGATGGTGTGCTTCGATATCAGGGTCACTTGTGTGTCCCGAGCGTTGATGATTTGAGAAATCAATTATTGCACGAGGCTCACGGTTCTAGGTATTTGACACATCTAGGCTCCACCAAGATGTACCATGACCTACGGGAAGTCTATTAGTGGAATGGCATGAAGAAGGACATCACAGAATTTGTAGCCAAGTATCCAAATTGTCATCAAGTGAAGGTTGAGCATTGAGACCGGGAGGTGTGCTTCAGGATATCAGTATCCCTACTTGGAAGTGGGATGAGATTAATATGGACTTTATCACAGGGTTGCATCACGCTCGTCGACAGTATGACTCCATTTGGGAGGTCGTGGGCAGGTTGACCAAAGCCGCTCATTTCTACCAGTCAAAACCTCGGATTCAGTAAAGGATTATGCCAAACTATAAATTCTAGAGCTAGTTCAGTTGCTTGGATTGTCCTTGTCCATCATATCATACAGAGGTACTCAGTTTACCTCTTAATTTTAGAGATCATTTCAAAAGGGACTTGGTACTTAGGTCAAGCTCAGTACAACATTTAATCCGCAAATCGATGGTCAGGCGAATAGGACTATTCAGACTCTCGAGGACATGTTGAGAGCGTGTGTGATTGAATTCAAGGATAATTGGGATGATCATTTTCCTCTTATCGAGTTTGCATATAATAACAGCTATCATTCCAGCATTCAGATGGCTCCATTTGAGGCTCTCTATGGGGGAAAATGTAGATCGCCTATTGGTTGTCTTGAAGTCAGTAAAGCTGCAATGATAGGTCCAGATTCAGTCCATGAGGCCATAGAGAAGATTCAGCTTATAAGAGATAGTTTGAAAACAGCTCAGAGTCACCAAAAGTCCTATGCGGATGTGAGAAGGAGGGAACTTGAGTTCGAAGTGGATGATTGGATGTTTCTGAAGGTGTCTCCCATGAAGGAAGTGATGAAGTTCGAAAGGAAAGGGAAACTCAGTCCCCCATTATGTTGGCCCATACCGGATTGTGAAATGGGTTGGCAAGGTAGCATATGAGTTGGAGTTGCCTCAAAATTAGCTTCAGTCCATCCAGTTTTTCATGTATCGCTCCTAAAGAAGTGTCTGGGGGATCCAGCTCTAGTTGTTCCGGTGGACAATATCGGTGTGAAAGATAGCCTTAGTTATGAAGAGGTTCTAGTAGAAATACTGGATCGTCAGGTTCGAAAGCTAAGGAACAAAGAAGTAGCTTTAGTTAAATTTTTATGGAGGAATCAGCATGTTGACGGAGCTACGTGGGAATCCGAAGCAGATATGATGGCTAGATACCCAACTTTATTCTCTACCGGCTCAGTTCCAACTTAAGGTATCAAAGTTTTTTCCCTAAAAACCCTATTCAGTTTCATGTTCAGTTCATATACCCCAGTTTCTTTCATGTAAATGGATGTACATGTGGTTTTGAAATTTAGTTCAACCATGTAGTTCAAATCGAAGTTAGTCATTCCATCAGTTTTCAGCTTATATGATCAGTATTTGAATATGATGATTGCATTTCTCTACTTTTCTGCATGTTTTTCAACATTCAAGGATGAATGTTCCCAAGGAAGAGATATTGTAATACCCCAGAAGCCCAAATATCAGATCCGGGAGTTGAAACGGCAAAAATGGAACTTTCTGCACCAGTTCATAGAACGAGTCATCTTGTGGCCCGTCAGGATGACCACGAGTCATTAAGTGACTCGTGGCGAGGAGTATGACTTGAGTTGGAAATTTCTGGTTTTGGGTCACCACGGACATGACCACGAGTCATGGTTAGGGATGAGGTGCAGGTAGGAGGATTTGGGAAGTCAACCTAACAGGTGGATCACCACGACTCGTTGGGTGCACCACGAGTCATGGTGTGCCTGTGGTGAGCCCCAGGTGTATTTTGGCAATGAAGGCAACGGAAAATGACCACAAGTCATGGTCACCAGTGACGAATCGTTAGGTCCCTTGTGGGGACCCTTTGAGAAAAATTGGCAATGCACTTGACGATAGGAGATTACGACTCGTGCCCAGTAGTAACGACTCATCTAGTCCTTCGTTAGGACTGGCAATCAGTTTTTCTCTATGAATTTTAGTAATTTCTATGATCCTAAGGCCTAAACTTCATTGTTTAAGCTACGAATAGTGATTTTTAATAGGGGTAAGTTCATTCTAAGCTATCCCTATTCATGCATGCAAGCTTAGAGGGCTCGAGAGGTGATCAAGCTTAATTCCTTCCAAATTATTCTCAATTCCTCCTTGGGCAATTAGAGAAGTTGTAGAATCTGATTCTCTCAAGTATGTAAGGTAATGAATAAGTGAATTTGTTCACACACATTCTCAATCCCTCTCTAATTCATGAAAATCTATATGTTGATATATGGGGTTTTAACCTAATGCATGAATTTCCTAAGTTTCTACCATGGGTATGATCTAAGTATGTTTCTATTATTTAATTATAATTTATGGGAAAGTTTTACAATGTTTTCAATTTTAGATCATATTTTCAAGTTTTATAAATTATGATTCCCATCCATGAGAAGTTCATGAAAATTGAGATCTAAGATGTATGTTCAAGTATGATGAGATATTTATGATGAAAAGCGTGTTTTCAATTTACCCATGTCTATGATCATTTTTTCAAGTGAATAAGTATTTTCAAGCATGTTTAAGTATTGGAAAAACCCATATGTTCAAGTATGATTTATGAATTCATGTCAAATAGCTTGCCACACAGTTTTGGAGTCAAAACTCCCAATTATGTTTAGCTTGTTGTATAGTTTGAGTCAAGGCTCCTCATGTTGTAATTTCAGATTATATATGTACACAATTATTCAGCTTTGTCACAAGACGATGGTCAGCTTCATTGAAAAATGATGGAGATCATATGTATATTTTTGGTAGTAATGTCTAGCACCGAGTAGGCTAAGGGTCAGTCAACCTTATGCCTCAAAACTACGTGCCAACGTAAGTATGATCAGATTATTTTGGGACCTCCTTTGTGAGCTTTCCCTGCCCCAAGGGGCCTTCAGCTTGATATCAATATTATGGTAGTGTCCTTAGCCCTGGAAAGACTTTGGATGGCTCTACTCACTTGAGTATGATAGTCGGGACCATGTAAGCTTTATCGTGGTAATGTCGGTTATATGACGAGTCTCCCATTGTTTCTCATGATTTCAGTTATGCATGTTTATGATTATATATATGTGTGTGTGTATGTATTTTTAAAGCAGGTTTGACCCAATGTTCAGTTTTACTTATGATTATCCGATTTCAGTTTTGGGTCATTTGATTCAATTATGATGTTTAGTTATATGAAGATCATGATTTCAGAAAATAGCATGCAAGCCCTACTCTCAGATTCTTGTCTTGATCATGTTTTATATCATGTATATTTTTAATGATTTTTACTTACTTAAGCGGTTTTACTTACTTTGCATACTTGGTACCTTCCACGTACTGACCGCATACTCTATGCTGTATCATTTCATGATACAGGTTCTGGTCTCTAGAATCAGCCCCGTCACTAGCCAGTTCCGGAGTCAGTATCCAGCTTCTATTGGTGAGTCCTCATCTGTCGAGGGCTCCTTTTTGTTCAGTTATGTTTACGTATTTTCAGTTTCAGACTTAGAGAATTGGTTGGGGTCTTGTCCCATCAACTCATCAGACTTAGAGGCTTTTCAGACATAGATTGTATTCAGCTTCAGACTCGTGTTGTATGTTCAGATTTTATATTATAGTCAGAGTTCCGCTATGATTATTATGTCGATCTTTCATTTTTATTGATTGAGTTAGATGTAGGTTCATACCATGGGTCGACTTGGAGTCTCTCGGGATTCCTCGTCCCGTGTCTCGATTCGAGCCCCTGTTTAGATCGTGTCATTTCTCAAGCGAATCTTATGAACAATATGTGAAAGATTGAGTGATAGGTTTTGGTGCATATTTATGCTAACAAAGTTGATTTTATTTCTTACACCCAAGTTGAAGAAGAAGAATGATTTTATGTTGGTGATTCTAGAACTATTAAAGTTCTTGGAATGAAAAGGTTTTTCTTATTAAACTCACATATGAAAAAAATAATGTAGGCATTATATGAGGTGATATATGTTCCTAAAATCTGAACCAATTTGGTTACGAGGAATTATTATGAAAAAGGTAGAATGAAAAGGTTTTATTTGATTTCAGAAGGTGTTAGTTTAAATTCACATTTTTGTGTAGTGTGAATAATGTGACCTTGATTCATCTGTGCTTAATATTTTTTTAAGATGAAAAGTGCAGGAAAAATGCTTTACTTTGTGAGTGAAGGTTGCCTCTGAAACTACAGAAACGTCTTCGAATTTCATTATTATTGTTGTGTAACAGACTAAATTTCTATTATGGGATAAAAGAAATATGAAATCTTTTTCCTAAGATAAACCCAGGGAACCAAAACCCCAAGTCAAAGAAAAAAAAAATTGAGATGAAAATGCTAGTGCTTATATTTACTTCATTGACTTATATGATTTATGACATGTAGACTTGTACATTTTGTTTTATTTTATATGAAGAAGTTACAAGTTTATGTTTTTAGTATTTGAATTGTTAGAATTAATTCTTAGTGTTTTTGAGACTTGAATAAATAATAATGAATGGTAACAAATTGTATTATATCACATTTATAGATGTTTTCTTTTAGATATGTGAAAATATATTTGTTGCGTAATTAAGATAAAGTTTTTGATATATTTTTTATGTATAAATTTGTATTTGAAATACAAAATTGAAAAATCTTATGAAATGTGAAAAAGTTACCCTCTATCTGAAATATTTAAAAGTGTGGGGGTATTTTGCAAGGTTGTGTTTCATGATCCTAAGAAAAAAAAATAGGATCTAAGATATTTGATTAAATGTTAATAATGTTGCATATACAAAATTATGGTCATCAATAGTATGATGTGATTGAAAGCAATGTTATAGTGAAAGAAAAAATATTTGTTATTGACTTTTTTGAAAAATATATTTTTTATTTTTGATGAATGGTGATATTTCTCATGTTTTTGATATCCACTGATTTTGAAAAATGATGATGTCAAATGAAGAAAAAAAATCTTTTGATGAGTTTTATATTTTTATTGGTGACAATATTGATAATAAACATAGTGTGAACTTTTTGTTGTATCAATGATATAATGATGCTAACTTAATCTCTAATTTAGTTGAGACAAAGTCAACAAGTGATTATATGTTTACCCATAGTGGGAGTATCTTGCTATGAATCTAAAGTTATTATTTTGGAGTTGGTTAGTTGGTGACGAGGCTAAGTGGTAAAGAAACTTAGTGAGTATTCCAAATTGGAATAAAAGCAGCATATTTTGTGTCCGTATATTGTGATTGCCATGGCTGCAAAGGAAAATAAAATTTTCAATAGCAATAATAGATACATTTATTTGAGAAATAATGTGATAAAACAATTATTGTGGGATAACATTATTTATAAATAATGTAGTTTGGAGTGAATCTGATCAATGCATAGACTAAAAGAAACATCGAGGGGAGTATGACTTTTGTCAATCGAGAAGATCAACAATGATGGTAACCCAACCTATGTGATTGGAGATCTCATGAATTACGTTCATATGGGTAATAACAAGTTATTAGTTGATCAAGTATGTACTATGAAATTATGTCCCTCCTATGATGTGTGAATATAGTGCAAAATTGCAAGGCAAAGTGAGGTTGAGTTAAACTCTTAATCCAATTCATATCCTTTATAGGTGGTGTATTGTTCTGTAGAATACACTTGATGATTGGACCTATATGAGTGTGGAGTGGTGCCACTCCTATGAAATTTTGACAAATTTCTAGAGAACTCATGAATACCAGGACACGCGCACGGCCTCCTAATGCAAAACCGCGATAACGATAAAGATTGTGCGAGTATAATGTGATAGAATAAGACGCTGGGGGCTTACAAAAGAATTCTTGGTTCATTGAAGTTCTAAATTTCACCAATTATTGTGTAAGTTTAATCTTGTTTTATCTAGATCTGGTTTATAGTCTACGAGACACTAGATTCGACGCATTATATTCATATGTGGAATACCCAACAAAACTTCTTATTCATTTTACTTTATTCTTTAATATTCTTTTGAGATATGTGGGAAATTATTGGAAAAATATTTTATTATCTCAAAAGAAATATTATTTATTCATTATTTTAATATGCTATTAATTTGCCTTGAATGGGTGATTAATTAGAGGATATTTTCAGCTCTATATTTAACACTATTTTGACTAATTTAACGATATCTTTATTTCTAATATAAATGAGTTTTGTAACAAGCCTTTTATTACTCTTTGAATAGCCTTAATTGGCCATCATTCTTTATAATTCCCAACGTTTCTTTGTCTAATTGAATGACAATAGATATTGAGTTGTAATCTCTATTTAAACCAAATCATTTGTTGGCTTCATGGTCTGGAGAAGGACATGAGCAAAAGAGAGAATATATATATATATTAGTTACTTCCTTTCTTTTCTTTTAGGAAGATAAGAGAAAACATACCAAGTGATAAATATTCTTCTTCTTATATTTTATTGGTCTTAATTAATTTTTATTAGTTTCTCCTAGTTAAATACTAGAAGAGTTTGTTGAATCCTGGGGATACACCCATACCGGGTGAAATATTCTGAAGGACAGTGTCTTTAACACGCCTCAAGCTATGTGAATCCTTTGCAGATTTTGGTGATGAAATATTTTCCGTAAGATTTACGACAAATACTGCCTAACAATAAAACGATGAGAGAGGAGTTGGCTCAGTTAGTGAGATCAAGAGTTGTAATAACGTGAGGAAGAATCGCTGTTGATCCCCTGAAGTGAGATAAATATTAATGTACATTCTCTCATTGTATTGATGAAACTTCTCAAAATGAACATCAATTGGGAACTAGGAGGATCTAAGTGGGTATGTTACAGACACGAGCTAGCTAGCACATGCATATATAGGTTAAGTAGTCATTTTTTTGAGTTAATTGTGCAAAAGCTTGCTGGATTATATCCGAAGTTGTCTGGTTCCTTGCCTATCTCATCTGCAAAAAGCAAATATTAATTGTATGTAAGAAATCTTAAACAAAAAAAGATGTGGTATCGATTATTACTATATACTTAGAAATCAAGACACCGTTTACTGATGGAATTTAATCATACTCTGAATGTGAATTATAATCCAGGTAGATTCAAGCGTGGAAGAGAAAATTACCAGAAGACCTCAAGGCCATGAAATGTCGAAGGCTTGGAACTTCCTTCCAGGAGAACAACAGCTATGTACATCCTAACAAGGAAGTAGATGTACAATAGCAAAGAGGTAAATAAATCGAAAACTGCATGAATAAAATTACTTGAAACTGATATTACTGCTGCAGTTAGTCACAACAATGAATATCAATGTATACACTTAATTCAAAATGAAAAAATAAAATGTATAGCTCTGTGTTGGGACAAGTAGAAACACAATTTCTATAGGAACAAGAGCACAGATAAGAGGAAAGGAAATCACAAGGCAGAAATTACCATATTTGAAGAGAAGTCATGCATTTGCATCCTTTGATGGGGAATCAATTGATTGCCTAAGCCTCCGCAGATGTTCAGCTATCTCAGTCAAGAGTTTGGTTCCTTCACCATCCCTCTGTAATGTCATAGCAGCATGTTTTAAGAAGCCGCTCTCTGCTTCTATGGCTCTCAACCTCTCTCTAATTACTGACACTTCTCTTGTAAGAGTCACCTTATTTTCACTTGCTACCAGCACAAAAAAAGTTTTAAAAATGTTTTAGACTATATTTGCAAAAGTCTTGAGAAAACAAAAAAAGATTTATTTACGTACCTTTTCCTTCAAATTCATGCTTAATCTTGTTTGGTTCTACAACATGAAATCCTTCATCCTTAGATGTTTTAATTTTCTCTTCAAGATTTGTCAATAAACCCATGAGGTAACATCTCTCATTCTCAAAATCAAGATGTGATTCATCCACATTTTCCCCTCCATATTCAAAAGCACGTACTCCATGTTGATCTCCTTCATCAGGACTGACACAGGCTGATCTTTCACTAAGGGATGACAAAGAATGAGAATTCCACTCTTGATAATCTTCATCAGCATCAACTTCACAGACCTCACTTCCTACTTTCTTGATATGTCCATATCTTTCCCTATATGTCTCAAGTTCAGCTTCCAAGACCTTTATCTCTTCTTCTCTTTTCAAAAGCAAGTCTTTCATGACCTGCAAGGCATCTTGATCATATTCTGCCTGCTCTTCCATCATTCGCTGATACTGCAGGGCCTCCATTTGGACAGCAGCCTTCTCTGCTTGCAAGCGAGTGATCATGGCCATGGCATTGTTTGCTGCAACAGCAGCGGCACTTCTTTCTTCGTCAAGTTCCATGTAAAGCGCCATGAGAGACTTGTGGTCCAAACGGACTTGCCTCTTCAAGCGATGCAGGATTTCATCGTCCGATTCATTCGCTGCACTTGTGTCAGTATTACCCTCTGAAATCATTTCATTCTTAATATCCATACTCAATTTTCTAGGCCTGTGTGACCACCTAGGACTAGCTTGAGCTGAGTCTGACAATGGGATACCAAAGAACTTGTTTCTTGTAAAATTTGGGGTTTTCAAGGCATCATCATTTATTTCTTCTGAATCTGGTATTAGCGGCATAGTAGAAGCTTTAATATCATCTCTACCTGTCAAGATAGAAAAGAATGTTCTTAATTACTAGTTAAAAAAGAAAAGTTGGGAAAACATGCCCAAGAGTCTCTCCAAAATTGACCTTAGGTCGGGGGTACCACCAATTGAAAGTCATAGAAGAGGATATTGTGAAGACTGCTTTCAAGACCCGATATGGTCATTATGAATTCCTTATCACTATAAAGAACTAAAGAGAAGTACCTCCATCATCAGGAATGTCCAAATCATTATCAGAGATGAACTTGACTTCTGTGTAGTGGGTATGAGGCAACTCTTCATTTCTCCAGGGAGATCTCGGAGATGGAGCAGGAGCTTGAGAATAAGGATTTCCCTTCATTGATGCATTCCTGGAATACTTTGACATCATTTTCAGAGGCTCCCCACAGCAAGAACACCTAATAAAAGTTGTTTGGATCATGACCTCATCTTCCTTCTTCCCTGATTTCATGTGAGCATCCTCCACAAAGCAATCAATATCCTTGTGCAGAATCCCAACTAGTGACTTGTACCTATCACAATCAGCGTCTTTCTCTGTTGCAAATGACAGAAGGCAGCCATCACACATGTTCCTAATATCAGAGAGCTTCTTGTGGACATGGCAATAAGCAAGGGAAGATATATCCTTCTTGTGAACTTCACATATGGAGTCATTGTAATAAAAATTGGCATCCCTATGAACGAGAATGTGATCTATCCTCGTGCAAAGCAAGCACGGGATTCTCAAGTCGAAGAACTTGGCAAATTCATTCGAGAATAAAGCAAGAAACCCTTCAATAAAAAGCAGAATGATCATAACCCATTCAAGAAGAGCATATATGAAGAAGAATGCAAATTTCCCCGTCTTTTGTTCAACATAACACTTGAAAGCCATTCCGGAAATTAATCTGGTTGTTTGTTGATGATAAAAGATGAAGAAATTTTAATAAGAATTTTGGATCAAAATGGAATGAGATGGATCATGACCATGGTAGGAAAAGTGAAACCAGGATCATGACCTCCCTCTTTCTCTCTCCTCAATGTATTTTTGAATTAAGACAGTTTGCCATTGTCCAAAATATTGGATGGTGCTGTTGATTTTTCAGCTATATGCAGTCAATGGTCACTCTTTTTTCTTGCCGCAACATTTACCTGAATTAACGCTTCTCCGTTCACCTTCCTTCATTCCAAAATTCTATAGTTCCTTATTCTCACATAATAATAATAATTATTATAATCTGAATTACTCTTTTATCTTTTTTAAGAAAAGAGAATTCTTTAGAGTACACCATCCTATATCATACCCACTCACCAAAAACATTTCAAACAGTTATTAGTCACACAGCAGGATATGAAAACAATTTTGATTTAATAAATTGGAATTGTTGGTGTTTATGCATTTTCATATTAAAATTATAATATATATTAAAGTGCATTATCTTCTTCTTTTTAGTTGATATAAATCGATAAGAAAGTGATTATTATTTTGTGTTATTTATGTAACCATTATGATCCTAATCCATTACTAATTGTCCCATTACACTTTAAATGTGTATTCACATGCTTGATATTTACTTATGGAAGAAATTCTACACCTATATAAAGCAAAGGATGCTCCTTCCCTATGTTGATTGCATGAAAAGAGAAGAGAATTCTAAGAAGTGTGGAAATATCTTTAGGTAACAATGAAGGAGAGAGTTGAGACAAAGAAAAATATTCTAAGTCTTCAATTAATTTACTATATAAAAGAGAGTATTTTTATAATGAACGAAGATGTTCTTTTGGTAGAGGTTTGGACTCTTCAACTGATCCGGAGTTGTTTGAGTCATACGACATTGTTTGGTTGTTGTTGTCACGCCCCGCCTTGGGGGGTGTGACTGGCACCTGGTGCCCTTACTAGGATCTGAACTACTAAACTGCTGAGCCTAAGCACTTCTGGTGCCTGGCTGGCTCTAACTCTGGATTCAAGAAAACGACGGGCTATATAACAGCTGTAAATACAGCCTCCGGCCGACTAGGCCTATAGCCACCTGTACTATAATATCAGCTAACCAGAATCACATTCATATAGGGGAACCTATGCGGGCCGACAAGGCCACCATGCTGTCTAGTTATCTCTAAATCAAGAAAACAGGTGCTAAACCGCTATGTGACCGACAAGGTCACCACTACCAACTGAGTAAGGCCCCACAAGGCCATCATAACAAGCTAAAATATACACACGGCCTCACACGACCGGTATAACAAACTACAGCGTATACACAATCTGCAAGCCTCTAAGAATACTGATAATATGGTCGGGACAGGGTCCGGCCTACCCAAGCTGTACAATCAAAAGAAAAGGGATAAACCTCTAGCTATCTAGCTCCGGATGACTGGAGCTGATGACTCTGTGAGCTGACTGCCATCACGAGGTATCGGCTCCTCGTCTATGAGTACCTGCAGGCAAGTAATGCAGCACCCCAAACGGGTGTCAGTACCGTTGGTACTGAGTATGTAAGCAACAACTGAAAAATATCTGAAAACAACAATACACTGATGGAACTGAAATAGAGAGAAATAGACTGAAACTGACTGAGAATATGAATCTAATACTGTTCTCAACTATGCTGGAAGGAGTAGGATCATACCTGGAAATGTATCGCTCTACTGTCGATCTACTCGTATCTAGCGTAACATGGCATAACATAACATAATACAACATAGCATAGCACACAAAAACCTTACCCGACCCCCATAAGCCGGGAAGTACAATCAACATGTAATCTATACCCCTACCCTGGTCATCCCATCTCCTATAGTAACTATAAGCATCCTGCCAGTCTCCTGGGTATGCACTTGGACTCAACTGTACCTGAGTTCGGAGGACTCCTGAATAAACACCCCGGGCGTACCCGCTCGACGGGGGTGTATAAAAGCCGACCAAGGCAAAATATAGGGAAACCGGCATCTCATCTTCGTCCCCTGAGGGACGGCATGCCACTCCGTAGAGCGACGTATCCTCTCCCTCTGGCGGACGAGTCGATACAAGTATTAACCCTGGAGCGGTCATGAATGCTAGGTAATCCAACCCTAAACAATACAGTCTGGTCTCAACTAGTAATACTAACTGCGTATACCACATGCTGAAACTACTGATAATATTGTGTGTTTATACTACATGCTTAAACTAATGATAGTGATATGTATGTATTTATACATGCTGAGATTGATAATGGTATATATATAATCTCCTGTCATACTGTGCTGAGTCTAATACTGAACAAGATATAATTCTTTTCTACTGAGAATCATGCTGTATATCTGAGGTTCATAGTAAACATGTTTTACTACTTCTAACATGCTTTCTAAACTTAATTTTAGGCTACTATTCTATTTCTGTAATACTTTACCGGAACTTATATTGCCTTACTAAGTTTCGACTGAATACGATAATATCCTACCATACTTTACTAAATCACATACTGGGCATGTTGTACTGTTTCTGTCACTTTCTACTAGGATTTATATCGTGCTAGTAAGTTTCACGCTATACAGGACATGATGCTACTAATATCATACTAAAATGCATACTAAACATAATATGCGGTTTCTGAAACATTCTACTGGCACTTGAACTATTTTACTATACCGAACTACTAGCTTGCCGAAGAAACTGACTTTACATACCTTCGCTTCTGATTTCCCGACTAACTGACGTAGCTCGGTCAATATTTTTGCTATTTCTCCCAACTGCATCCATATATATATATATATCAATTAGGACTAAATACACTAATATTCTGGAAGAAGATAACACTTTTTAATATATATATAGCCAAAACTTTTACTTATCGGAAAAACGACTGAAAACTCGCTATTTCTCGGAAGTCCGGAATGGAGAAATACTCACTTTAGGGCTTGAAGTATATTGACACTAATTTGGAGCAATTCCACTTACCTTAACTCGGTAGCACGAGATTCGCCGGCCGAATTTTGCGAAACTAAACCCGTAGGAATGCTCCTTGCTGCTTAATACCTCACTACCCACGTTTATTTCGAGTTTGGACCGTGTATAATGGCATAATCGGAAGGAAATTTCAAAGAATCCTTCGTGCCCTCTATTCTTAACTATGGTCCTGTTATTTTCTGGAAATTTTAAGTTAAATGAAACAAAAATCGATGTTTGGAGGCTTTTATACTTGGGGCTGCACCTCACCTCCGTGACACGCTATGTATCACGGAGGTTAGCCTCCGTGACACGCTGTGTATCGCGGAGCTGAGCCTCCGTGACACTCTGGCCATTGCGGAGGAGGTCTGCCAGCCTCCTCTTGCGATGGTTCGACGTGTCGCTTATCCGGTCCTTCCCCGGGCCTTTTCCTAGCATGTATGGCATTCAAAAACTCTTAACCAACATGCGAATAGGCCATCTACATATCGTGAATTTACGGGGTCTAACATTCTCCCCCCCCCCCCTTAAAAACATTCGTCCTCGAATGTAAACTTCTATTTGCAAGAAGTTCAACTTACCTATCTTATTCTAGAAAAATTTCGGCAGAGTCTCCCCTGTAATATGGACTATCTCAAAAACCTGAAATGCAGAAAAGTCCAATAGAGGTACTCCACACAATACTGTAGCAATCATAATGTAAAAGTCTAGAGTCGGCTATCTCATTATACATGTAATATAAGGCATCTCATATGATAACAATGCTAACATATCTCTCGATTGATTAGGCTTGGAATAAGTGAGGATATCTGACTTTCATGTCTTCCTCTGCTTTCGAAGTCATCTCCTCTCGGTTCTTGTTACGCCACAACACCTTGACAGAAGCAATGTTTTTAGTCCTCAACCTGCGAATCTGCCTGTCTAGTATGGCTACTGGGACCTCTTCATAGGAAAACTCTTCCGTAACCTGGACATCCTGGACTGGGACAACTCTGGAGGGGTCCCCTATATACTTCCTCAACATAGACACGTGGAAAACTGGATGAACGGACTCTAATTCTAGAGGCAAGTTCAACTCATATGCCACTTGGCCTATTCTCCGTTGAATCTGGTAAGGCCCAAGGAACCTCGGACTGAGCTTACCTTTCTTTTCAAATCTCATCACCCCTTTCATTGGAGATACTTCCAAAAATACCCAATCATTCACATTAAGTTCCAGGTTTCTTCGCCGCACATCCGCATACGATTTCGGCGGCTCTGAGCAGTCAGTAGGCACTCTCTGATAAGATTTACCTTCTCCTCTGACTGATGAATAATATCTGGCCTAATCAGCGCTGACTCTCCTACTTCAAACCAGCCAACTGGTGATCTACATTTTTGCCCATATAATGCCTCGAAGGGCGCCATCTGGATAGCTGAGTGGTAACTATTGTTATAAGCAAACTAAATCAGCAATAAATGCTCATCCCAGCTACCTCTGAAGTCTAGCACACACGCCCATAGCATATCCTCGAGTGTCTGAATAGTGCGTTCCGCCTGTCCATCCGTCTACGGGTGGAATGCTGTGCTCAAATTTAATCTGCATTCCCTAATCTCTTTGAAATGACTGCCAAAATTTAGCTGTAAATTGTGCTCCTCTGTCAGAGATAATAGATACTGGAACACCGTGTAATCTAACTATTTCTCTGATATACAACTCGGTAATCTTCGGCAGAGAAAGTGGCTTTTACTGGCAGGAAATGAGCTGATTTCGTCAGTCTGTCAACAATTACCCAAATGGAATCATGTCTATGCCTGGTACGAGGTAATCCTACTACAAAGTCCATGTTTACTGCTTCCCACTTCCAAAGAGGCACAACTATGTCTTGAGTTAACCCGTCTGGTTTCTGGTGTTTCGCTTTTACCTGTTGGCAGTTAGGACACTAGGCTACAAATTCTGCTATTTCCCTTTTCATACTTGGCCACCAGTAGATTTCTTTAATATCATGGTACATCTTCGTCGCGCCTGGGTGGAGAGAATAGCGGGCGTAATGTACCTCACTCATAATCTGCTGGCGAAGCCCTGAAATATCTGGAACACAAAGGCGGCCTTTACATCGCAATACTTCACCCTCAGTTACCTGAAAATCTAGCGCTTTCCCTTGCTGAACTCTGTCCTTAAGTTGAACCAGGTCAGGATCTTCATACTACCGTTCCTTTACCTCCACAACCAATGACGACACTGCGGTGTTCTGAATTACGTCTCTGTTGTCCTCTGTTTCTGCTACACGAACAGCTAAACTGGTTAATTGGTGTATTTCTCTGACCAACCCCCGCTGCTCGAGCTGCAAGTACACCAAACTCCCCATAGATTTGCAGCTGAGAGCATCTGCTACTACGTTGGCCTTTCCCGGATGATACAGAATATTTACATCATAATCTTTCAATAATTCCAACCAGCGACGCTGCCGTAAGTTCAACTCTCTCTGAGTGAAGATGTACTGCAAGCTCTTATGGTCGGTGAAAATATCCACATAAATGCCGTACAGGAAATGTCTCCATATCTTTAGGGCGTGGATCACTGCGGCTAGTTCCAGGTCATGGGTAGGATAATTCTTTTCGTGTTTCCTCAGCTGTCTGGAAGCATAAGCAATCACTTTACCGTGTTGCATCAACACACATCCCAATCCAATACCTGAAGCATCACAAGAAACTGCATAACCCTTTGTACCTTCTAGCAATGCTAATACTGGGGCGGAGGTCAAGCTGTCTTTCAATTCTTGGAAACTCTACTCACATGCCTTTGTCCACTGGAACTTTACTATTTTCTGTGTCAGCTTAGTCAGAGGTGCCGCTATGGTGGAGAACCCCTCAACAAATCTTCTATAGTATCCTGCTAATCCCAGGAAACTG
This sequence comes from Datura wrightii, assembly GCA_035772735.1. Taxonomy (NCBI): domain Eukaryota; kingdom Viridiplantae; phylum Streptophyta; class Magnoliopsida; order Solanales; family Solanaceae; genus Datura; species Datura wrightii. The sequence goes on from JASDFA010000018.1 coordinate 125,659,782, forward strand.
CGGACTTCAGTTAGAATGGTAGGTCTGGGCCATGTTTTTGTTACCTCTATTTTCTGCGTGTCTACCTGTATACCAGCATCCAACACAATATTCCCCAAGAAAGCTATTGAGTTCAGCCAGAATTCACATTTGGAGAACTTGGCATACAACTGACGGTCCCTGAGAATCTGAAGCACTGTCCGTAAATGATTCTGGTGGTCTTCCTCTGAGCGAGAATATACCAGAATGTCATCAATGAACACTATCATGAACAGGTCCAGGTACGGTCTGAAGATGTTGTTCATCAGGTCCATGAATACTGCGGGAGCATTCGTCAGCCCAAAAGACATATCTAGGAATTCAAAGTGGTCGTATCTGATCCTGAAAGCTGTCTTCGGAATGTCCCCTTCACGAACTTGAACCTGATGGTATCCAGACCTCAAATCAATCTTGGAGAAATATCTAGGCCCCTGATCAAACAAATCATCTATTTTGGGAAGTGGATACTTATTCTTAACTGTGACCTTATTCAACTGCCAGTAATCTATACACATGCGGAGCGAGCCATCCTTCTTTCTCACAACTAGAACTGGCGCACCCCAAGGTGAAGTACTCGGCTTGATAAAGCCCTTATCTAACAAATCTTTCAGCTGCTCCTTTAATTCTCTGAGTTCAGCAGGACTCATACGATACAGAGGAATTGATATGGGCTGAGTTCCTGGTAATAAATCAATTGCAAAATCTATTTCCCTTTTTAGAGGAATACCAGGTAGCTCATCTGAAAATACGTTAGGGAATTCATTCACCACTGGGACTGACTGGAGAGTCGGAGGCTCTACCCGAACATCCTGAAATCTGACAAGATGGAAAATGCACCCATTAGCTATCAACTTCCTCGCCTGAAGATAGGAAATAAACCTACCTTTTGGCATAATTGTACTGCCCTTCCACTCTCGTACTGTCTCCTCTGGAAAGTGGAATCGGACTGTCTTGGTCCACCATTCTACATTTGCATAGCTCGGAGCCAACCGATCCATACCCATAATGGCGTCGAAATCGACCATTTCTAATTCTACCAGGTCTATTGTGGTCTGACGATCAGCAACCTATACTGTACACCCGCGATAGACCCTTCTGGCTATAATGGAGTCACCGACAGGGGTGGATACTGAAAAGGGTTGCTGAAGCAATTCTGGTGCAACACTAAACTGTCACACCCCGCCTTGGGGGGTATGACTGGCACCTGGTGCCCTACTAGGACCTGACCTGCTGGACTGTTAAGCCTGGGCACATCTGGTGCCTGGCTGGCTCTAACTCATATTTCTGGAAACAAAGGGCTATATAACGGCTGTAAATACAGCCCCCGGCCTGTTGGCCTATAGCCTTCTGTATCTGTACTAGCAGCTGACCAGAAACATATTATCTTAGGGAAACCTATGCGGGCTGACAAGGCCACCATGCTGTCTAGTTATCTGCAACTCAATCATAAAGCACAAAAGGAAAGTACGTGACCGGCAAGGTCACCACTACTGGCAAGCTATGGCCCCACACGGCCAAAGTAAAAGAAAGCAAGAATACTAACAACCAAACAACTGCACGGCCTCACACGACCGGCTCATCTGACCACAGGGAATATATAGACTGCAAGCCTCTAAGAATAGCAATAGAACTGGTCGGGACAGGGCCCCGACCTACCCGTACTATAAAACAAAAGAACTGAAGTACACCTCTGGAATTCAGTCTCCGGATGACAGGAGCTGAATACTCGATCGCTGACAGGAATCACGTGGTGTCACCTGCTCGTCTATAAGTACCTGCAGGCAAGTAATGCAGTGCCCCACCGGGCGTCAGTACCGCTGGTACTGAGTATGTAAAGCAATAACTGAAAGCAAAATCTGAATACAATAATATAACTGAAGAAACTGAAGTAGAGAGAATAGACTAACTATCTGATAATGTAAATCATACCTTCTCTCAATCTTTACTGGGAAGGGTAAGAGTCATACCTGGAAACGTATCGTGCTACTGCTGATCTACTTGTATCTAACATAACATGGCATAACATGAAATAACATAACATAGCACACACAAACCTTACCCGGCCCCCATAAGCGGGGAGGTACAGCCAACATAGAATCTATACCCCTACCCTGGTCATCCCATCTCCTATAGTGGCTGTAAGCATCCTGCCGGTCCCAGGGTATGCACTTGGGCTCGCTGAGCCCCTGACTATAACCGTATCTGAGTCCGAAGGACTCTTGAATCTGCACCCGGGCGTATCCGCTCGACTGGGGTGTGTAAGGGCCGATCAAGGCACAAATATGGGGAAAAACTGACATCCCATCTTCGTCCCCTGGCGGGACGGCATGCCACTCCGTAGAGTGACGTATCCTCGTCCTCTGGCGGACGAGTCGACACAGCTATTAACCCTGGGCGGTCAGGGATGCTAGGTAATCCAACCCCAAACAACACAACGGTCTCAACTGGTAATACTGTCTGGGTATCTCACATACTGAGGCTAATAGGGGTGAAGTATCATATATATTACATGCTGAGCTAATGATAGTAATCTGTACGTATTTAATACGTGCTAAGGCAGGTAAAGACGTATAAATATGAGTATAGTCTCCTGCCGGGCTGTACTGGAGCAAATGCTATATAAGACAATGTTTCTGCTGAAAACTCTGTTGTTTACTAAGTTTCTGTATACACTATATGCTGGACTAGTAATAGAAATGTGTACATACTTAATACATGCTAAGGCTGGAAGTAATATATATGTATGTACGAATATAGTCTTCTGCCAGACTATACTGAGGCTAATGCTGAACATGATATAGACTTCCTGCTGAAACTATGTTGTATACTGATTTTCTATAGTAACATGAGTTACTATTCCTGACATACTTTCTAAACTTTATTTTAGTCTACTATTCTATGTCGAAAATGCTTTACGGATACTATACTACGCCGCGGGGTTTCAGCTGAACACAACAATATCTTAACGTAGCATATTACATCACATACTGATAGGTCTCGTACACGTTACAGCCCAATGCTTCTCATGTTGTACCAATGTTCATAATAACGCAATACTGAACTATACTGTATCTGAGATATTATCTGACTGTTTGCCTATACTGTAACTGAGATATCATCTGACTATCTGATGTTGCTTTACTAACTTTGATTCTTAGTATATGTATATCATAATATCATAAAAACATGCTTACTAAATTCAAACTGGACTTAGTGCTTGACTTATAAGTTCTTTCTTCTGTACATCACGCTATCTATCGTACTGGATTACTAACTTGCCGAAGGAATTAGCTTTACATACCTTATCCTTGACTTATTCGTCTGTCGGACGAGGCTCGGCCGGTACTTCAACTGTTTTCTCCCAACTGCATTCATAAACATATCAATTAACACCAAATACAACTTTATTTCAAAAGGCAACGTCACTTTCAATATAGTTTATAGCCTAAACTTAGGCTTATCGAAAGACGGCCAGAAACTCGCTATTTTTCAGCGGCCCGGAAGGGAGAAATATTCACTTCCCAGCTAGGAACACATAGACACTAATTTAGAGCAATTCCACTTACCTTGGCTCGGTGGCTCGACGATTCGTCGGCCGTATTTTATGAAACTGAATCCGTAGGAATGCTCTCTGCTGCTAAATACTTTGGTATCTGGGATTAATTTGAGTTTGGGCAGCGTTTGGCAGCGTAATCGGATGAAAATATATAATTTCCTTCGTTCCTTTCCTTTCCTCTACGTTGCCCTCTGTTTCTCTGGAAATTTTTAAGGATATAATCATTTAAAACCGAAGTGGGGCTTTATATACTTGGGCCTGGACAAGGCCAACATGTCACGGAGCCAACGCGGAGGCTCCTCCTCCGTGACACGCCGCCATCGCGGAGGGGCTCTGCCTCGGCTCCTTCCGCGATGGTTCGACAGGCTTCTCGTCCGATCTTTTCCCGGGCCTTTCTCCAACACGTATGGCCTTCAAATATGCTTAACCAACGTGGAAATAGGTCATCTAAGTGCCGGGAATTCTACGGGGTGTAACATTCTCTCCCCCTTAAGAACATTCGTCCTCGAATGTGTACTGCCATGTAGAGGATTACGTAACTTACTTGTTTAGAAGAATTCTGGCAGAGTTTCCCCTGTAATATGGACTATACCAAGAACCTGAAATGCAGAAAAGTCCAATACAGGCACTGCACAATCCACTGGATAGTTAAATATCAATCTGTCTCACTTATACATACAGGACCATAAGATACTATATTGCAATAATATGGACATACCTGTCGCCTAAATGGATGAGGATATCTGGTCCTCATATCTGCGAATCTGTTTGTCTAGGCTAGCTACTAGAATCTCTTTGTAGGCCAGCTTTTTCGTAACCTGGATATTCTGGACTGGGACTATTCTGGACGGGTCTCCTATGCATTTCCTCAGCATAGTTACATAACAGACCGGATAAATGGGTTCTAATTCTGGAGGCAAATTCAATTAATGGTAAATGCTCATTTTGGCTATTACCGAAATCTAGCACATGTCTTCGAGCGTCTGAATTGGGCGCTCAGCCTGCTCATCTGTCTGAGAATAGAATGCTGTACTTAAATTAATCTGCGTGCCCAAACCTTTCTGAAATGATTGACAGAATCTAGTTGTAAGTTGTGCTCCTTCGTCTGAAATAATGGATACTGGTATTCCATGTAATTTGACTACCTTTCTGATATACAACTCAGCATAATCTTCGGCCGAGAAAGTAGCTCTTACTGGCAAGAACTGAGCTGATTTTTGTCAATCTGTCACTTATCACTCATATAGAGTCATGTCTGTGTTTAGTACGGGGTAATCTTGCTATAAAATTCATATTCATCGCTTCTCATTTCCAAAGAGGCACAGCTATGTTCTAAACTAACCTGCCTGGTTTCTGATATTCTGCCTTCAACTGTTGGCAGTTAGGACACTGGGCTACCAGTAGTTCTTTTTAATGTCATGGTACCTCTTTGTCATATCGGGATGAAGGGAATAGCGGGCGTAATGTACCTCGCTCATAAACTGCTGGCGATGCCCCAAAATATCTGGAGTACAAATGCGACCTTTATATCGCCACACTTCATCCCCGGGTATCTGAAAATATGTCATCTCTCCTTACTGAATCTTGTGTTCAAGTTAAACCTGGCTAGGGTTTCTATACTGTCGTTCCTTTACTTCCACCTCTAACTGCAATACTGCGATATTCTGTACTATCATTCTGTTATCCTTTATTTCTGCTATACGAACGGCTAGACCGGCTAACTAGTAAAATTCTCGGGTCTACTCCCGCTGTTCAGACGGCAAGTATGCCAACTCCTCATAGATCTATGGATAAGGGCATCTACTACCGTATCAGCCCTTCCCGGGTGATACCAAATTCTCGCTTTTTAAGGCATAAACTACTGCAACTACCTCCAGGTCATGGGTAAGATAATTCTTTTCACGTCCCTTCAATTGCCTGAAAGCATAAACTGTTACTTTACCATGCTGCACCAACCCTCTGTACCTTCTGGCGATACTAACACTGGAGTTGATGTTAACCTGGCTTTTGACTCTTGGAAGTTCTGCTCACACGCCTCAGTCTACTGGAACTTCGTGGTCTTCTGTGTCAACTTAGTGAGAGGTGTTGTTTAAGGTGGAAAATCCTTCCACAGACCCTCTGCGGTATTCGGCTAACCGCAGGGACTGCGTACTTCGGTCGGAGTGGTAGGTCTGGCTATGTCTTCACTATTTCGATTTTCTGTGTATCTGTCTGTACACCAACCTTCGACACAATATGACCAAAAAAAACTACTAAACTCAATCAAAATTTACATTTACAAAATTTGACATATAACTGACGGTCATACTGGTTTATTATACCGGAGAATCTGACAAGTAGTCTACTGGTATAGTTAGAGCTTATCTGGCCTTCTGGCCGCATGCTAAGGCTACTTGTTGCTGGGATAACCTGAACGACTGTCTGCGCACCTTGTGCCTTTATCTGATCAGAGGGTCCTAATACTGACCGTGATCTCTAATGATCTGGCTACATAACCTTAAATGACTGAATAGTCGGGTTGAATGACCCGAATGTGACAGTAGTCTAGTAATGCTCTAACTGTACTACTTGAGTACTTATAGTTCATGCATCAGCGCCAACTCGTGGGCATCTAATTGCTCTGTTATTTTGCTTAAACCACTGTAAGGCTGGACTTAATCAACTTACTCCCAGGCGATCAGTCTCTGGATCTCCACGGGGAGTCTACTGATCCCCTGGTCTTAATAAACACTATGCTAGCAGGGTACCGTTAATTTCTTACGCCTCGTGTGTATCCACTTGGATTTATACTGCTATTCTGGGGAATTCTCGGTCTTATGAGCTATTCTGTAAATACTGGCCCTCTGCTAGGGCTCTGTATCTAAATACCTTACGAAAACTAGCTGAAATACTAGTCTATCGCTGACTGCTGATGTGGACCCTTCCTTGGGGTACCCACGGGTATTCTGACTGGGACGGCCGGCTGACTTATGAGGTGTTCTACATAACAACTGCTAGGTTGGCTAAGGCCGACTGTCGCCCACGAGGCTGGGAAAATGACGTATGACCACTTAGCATGCTAGAACAATTCTGGTATTGCTAATCTCTGAAATTTGCCTATTCGGTCTCTAATCCTGGTTCCGGCAAATGCACTATTGTTACCGATCTTCAGGGATGCCTCCCTGCTGATGCAGGCGACAGCTAGTCGGTAGACTGTCTAACTGCGCCCTTATCATCTAGCCATCTGTCTTAGGTCAATAACTCTGGTAAGCTCCTAGAGCCTAAATCTGACAACAACACATGAATCTATCAACTTAATAACTGAGAACTGAGATAGTTTCTATGACTTCATACATAACTCACACTTAATCCGCCCTTTCTCTTCTTCTTTTCTTTCTTCTCTTTTTTTTTTTTGGCGGGGGGGGGGTGTCCTGTAATGCAATCTGTATAGGCTTTCTATTATTAATCAGCATCTGTGATTGTGGCCCTTATAGGCAGCCACTCACAACATATCTATGATCTGTATACATATATATCACTAGCTACGTACAATATGTACAGATTTCTGCGATAGTTCATAATCTCTGACAGGTTCTACTGAGTCTCACATCGTACATGATACATTGCTTCTACGGCCTAATACCATCTCTTGCCCCGACTTATCATTTCATTGCATTGTTACCCCATTCTGAAAGTAACATCATAAACATTCTAGTTATTGTCTGCTGTTTGAAATTCCGCCACTCTTGCGATGTGGGGGTCAACGTTCGAATCTTGTAGCCTTACTAGGCATATATTGAGAGTCCATGTCAATCTGCTGGGCCTTATCTCTAGGCCACACTAGATTAGAATTACTGTATCGGTAACTTCTTAACTTTTCCATAGCGGACATACTGCGGTATTCTGAACCGCGATCTTACTGTCAGTGCGAAGCTTAATCCTTAATACAATACTTTATCAATCCGGGGTAGTTCTAATTTTCCCACAAGATCTGACATTCCTGCTTCTTCCTCTCATCTTGCTTAAACTGAACTCTAGGGTTCAAGGTACCTGCCTTTCATTGCTAATGAGATTACTGATCCAGCCTTGGCCTATACTCCTTCTGGCGTATATTCAAGCCCATCTGATTCACCTGACCTCTATATCTTTCGAGGTCACAACTAGATCATAACTATAATCTTACAGGTATGTCTTACTATCTGTTAGCGTACATGGCAGACTTGGCCTTTTTCTGACTCAAACCTGACTATTATTAGACATTCATCCCTAGCAGGTCTGTTACCCCTACTTCGGGTAAGCTAACAGTCTTACTTTCTTTACTGGCTTGTTATCATAAGGGTCTGCACAGCTTACGTAATCATAAGGGCTCTCTATATTTTCTACTACTTACTAGGATCAATCAACCCTTTTCGTATTGCAACAATAAAAGCATTCAACTGTACCACACCCAAAAAGATGTATTTGGGATTCCTGCATTTTTTTCTCTTTCTTATACTTACCTGGTGGTCTGACCTTATCTATAATCATAATCAGATCTTATATAACTAATAAGTAAATCAACTCATATGTATATTATACTTCTGACTCCCTATTCTGACGTTATCAACGTATAATAGGAATAATGCTAATAAAGGTATCACGCTGGGAGGTCTCTGATACCTCCTCCTGCTGCTGTAGTTATCATGTTACTGACTGATGCTCTCTTCCGTTGCTATTTCTGATCTTCTGCCTGTGATAGGATAATGCTGATCTGCCTTTGTATCTGAAATCAAGAATACGGTGAGTTCTCAGGGACTCAACCCTATACTGTACCGCTCTAAAGAACGACTGACTGTGAAAGAAGGGTAACCATCATATCATGCCTCGCAGCCTCCTGCCTATAGTATGTGGTGCACAACACATCCATAGACAAGACTCTACTTAGCACGGCTTGCAGACTCCCTGGGATACGACCTGCTCTGATACCAAGTTTGTCACACCCCGCCTTGGGGGGTATGACTGGCACCTGGTGCCCTACTCGGACCTGACCTGCTGGACTGTTAAGCCTGGGAACATCTGGTGCCTGGCTGGCTCTAACTCATATTTCTGGAAACAAAGGGCTATATAACGGCTGTAAATACAGCCCCCGGCCTGTTGGCCTATAGCCTTCTGTATCTGTACTAGCAGCTGACCAGAAACATATTATCTCAGGAAAACCTATGCGGGCCGACAAGGCCACCATGCTGTCTAGTTATCTGCAACTCAATCATAAAGCACAAAAGGAAACTACGTGACCGGCAAGGTCACCACTACTGGCAAGCTATGGCCCCACACGGCCAAAGTAAAAGAAAGCAAGAATACTGACAACCAAACAACTGCACGGCCTCACACGACCGGCTCATCTGACCACAGGGAATATATAGACTGCAAGCCTCTAAGAATAGCAATAGAACTGGTCGGGACAGGGCCCCGACCTACCCGTACTATAAAACAAAAGAACTGAAGTACACCACTGGAATTCAGTCTCCGGATGACAGGAGTTGAATACTCGATCGCTGACAGGAATCACGTGGTGTCACCTGCTCGTCTATAAGTACCTGCAGGCAAGTAATGCAGCGCCCCACCGGGTTTCAGTACCGCTGGTACTGAGTATGTAAAGCAATAACTGAAAGCAAAATCTGAATACAATAATATAACTGAAGAAACTGAAGTAGAGAGAATAGACTAACTGTCTGATAATGTAAATCATACCTTCTCTCAATCTTTACTGGGAAGGGTAAGAGCCATACCTGGAAACGTATCGTGCTACTGCTGATCTACTTGTATCTAACATAACATGGCATAACATGAAATAACATAACATAGCACACACAAACCTTACCCGGCCCCCATAAGCCGGGAGGTACAGCCAGCACAGAATCTATACCCCTACCCTGGTCATCCCATCTCCTATAGTGGTTGTAAGCATCCTTCCGGTCCCAGGGTTTGCACTTGGGCTCGCTGAGCCCCTGACTATAACCGTATCTGAGTCCGAAGGACTCCTGAATCTGCACCCGGGCGTATCCGCTCGACTGGGGTGTGTAAGGGCCGATCAAGGCACAAATATGGCGAAAAACTGACATCCCATCTTCGTCCCCTGGCGGGACGGCATGCCACTCCGTAGAGTGACGTATCCTCGTCCTCTGGAGGACGAGTCGACACAGCTATTAACCCTGGGCGGTCATGGATGCTAGGTAATCCAACCCCAAACAACACAACGGTCTCAACTGGTAATACTGTCTGGGTATCTCACATACTGAGGCTAATAGGGGTGAAGTATCATATATATTACATGATGAGCTAATGATAGTAATCTGTACGTATTTAATACGTGCTAAGGCAGGTAAAGACGTATAAATATGAGTATAGTCTCCTGCCGGGCTGTACTGGAGCAAATGCTATATAAGACAATGTTTCTGCTGAAAACTCTGCTGTTTACTAAGTTTCTGTATACACTATATGCTGGACTAGTAATAGAAATGTGTACATACTTAATACATGCTAAGGCTGGAAGTAATATACATGTATGTACGAATATAGTCTTCTGCCAGACTATACTGAGGCTAATGCTGAACATGATATAGACTTCCTGCTGAAACTATGTTGTATACTGATTTTCTATAGTAACATGAGTTACTATTCCTGACATACTTTCTAAACTTTATTTTAGTCTACTATTCTATGTCGGAAATGCTTTACGGATACTATACTACGCCGCGAGGTTTCAGCTGAACACAACAATATCTTAACGTAGCATATTACATCACATACTGATAGGTCTCGTACACGTTACAGCCCAATGCTTCTCATGTTGTACCAATGTTCATAATAACGCAATACTGAACTATACTGTATCTGAGATATTATCTGACTGTCTGCCTATACTGTAACTGAGATATCATCTGACTATTTGATGTTGCTTTACTAACTTTGATTCTGAGTATATGTATATCATAATATCATAAAAACATGCTTACTAAATTCAAACTGGACTTAGTGCTTGACTTATAAGTTCTTTCTTCTGTACATCACGCTATCTATCGTACTGGATTACTAACTTGCCGAAGGAATTAGCTTTACATTACTTATCCTTGACTTATTCATCTGTCGGACGAGGCTCGGCCGGTACTTCAACTGTTTTCTCCCAACTGCATTCATAAACATATCAATTAACACCAAATACAACTTTATTTCAAAAGGCAACGTCACTTTCAATATAGTTTATAGCCTAAACTTAGGCTTATCGAAAGACGGCCAGAAACTCGCTATTTTTCAGCGGCCCGGAAGGGAGAAATATTCACTTCCCAGCTAGGAACACATAGACACTAATTTAGAGCAATTCCACTTACCTTGGCTCGGTGGCTCGATGATTCGTCGGCCGTATTTTACGAAACTGAATCCGTAGGAATGCTCTCTGCTGCTAAATACTTCGGTATCTGGGATTAATTTGAGTTTGGGCAGCGTTTGGCAGCGTAATCGGACGAAAATATATAATTTCCTTCGTTCCTTTCCTTTCCTCTACGTTGCCCTCTGTTTCTCTGGAAATTTTTAAGGATATAATCATTTAAAACCGAAGTGGGGCTTTATATACTTGGGCCTGGACAAGGCCAACGTGTCACGGAGCCAACGCGGAGGCTCCTCCTCCGTGACACGCCGCCATCGCGGAGGGGCTCTGCCTCGGCTTCTTCCGCGATGGTTCGACAGGCTTCTCGTCTGATCTTTTCCCGGGCCTTTCTCCAACACGTATGGCCTTCAAATATGCTTAACCAACGTGGAAATAGGTCATCTAAGTGCCGGGAATTCTACGGGGTGTAACATAAACTTCCGAGCCACAAATGGAGTAATGTAGGACAAAGTAGATCCTGGATCAATCAATACACAAACAGGGTATGAGCAGATAGTCATCATACCTGTCACAACATCAGGTGACGCTTCTGAATCCTACCTCCCTGGTAAGGCATACGTGCGACTTGGGCCCGCACCTACACTGGAGGCCCCTGATCTGCCCCGGCCCTTGCCTGCTGAAACTGAGGGTCTGCGCCTTGCCGAGGATACTAAAGCTCGTGACCCTGCGGATACCCTGTCCTGTTTGTCCCGGTACTCCTATCCTCTGGCTGGACAATCTCTCATCAGATGGCCCTCTTGGCCACAAATATAACATTCGGTGGAGCCATACCTGCATGCTCCAGAATGGCATCAGCTGCATATAGGGCAAAGTGGTAGGGTATATCTACTCTACTCCGCCCTCCTCTATAATGATGAATCTGCAATTGCAAGCCTCTGCCGGTCTCTGACTGCCCCCTGCGGCTAAATTTGCCCTTCTGCGGTTGTGGTGGAGGCAGGGGTCTGGGCGGCCTATCTAACAATCATAGCCTAGGTTCTCCCCGAGCCTCCCTCTGTAACTCAACTGGCCTATCCCTGCGCCGCTGTTCCTGATTGGTCCTCTTGATCTCCCAATGCCACTGCCTGATGCCTTCAATATCCTGGGGAAATGCCTGAACCCGGGCAACATCCATGTCCTCTCGCAGTGTGGCTGTAATACAAGTCTCAACATATTCTGGATCAACCCCATGATGAAGCGGTGTACTCTGGATGCCATGGTATCAAGAAAGGTCGGTTGTACCGGGCCAAAGAATCAAACCGCAAGGCGTATTCCCGAACACTCATGGCCCCCTGCTCTAAATGTAAAAAATGGTCCACCCGGGCCTGTCGAATCTCCCGTGGAAAATAATGATCCAAAAAAGCTTCTGAGAAGCTGGACCAGGTCGTAGGGGAAACATCTCTCCCTCGGGACCTTTTCCAACTTTCATACCACAACATGGCGATGTCCCGTAACCGGAATGCTGCCAACTCAACCGATTCTGTAGGCGTGGCATGCAGAACCCTGAAAATTCTCTACATCTGATCTAGAAAATCCTGAGGGTCCTCTGTCCGGTTCGTACCTATAAACTGTGGGGGATTCAAAGCCAAAAATTCCCGGACCCTCGAACTACCAGGCCCTCCTGCCGATTCTGCAACTGTAGGCGGCATCGATTGACGCTGAGCAGCCATCATCTATGCTAACATGACTACCGCACTCCTAACCTCCTGGTCGAAAGGTATCGGTATAGGGACTGCTGGAGGTGGTGTCGCCCCAAGTGGCTCCCGATGTGGTGGAGACTGCTGAGAAGGTTGGGACGATACCTCGGTATTGCCCTCTGATCGGGTTGTTTCTATACGAGGATGAGGCATCCGGCTAGTGCCTTCCCCTGCTGCAGTATCCAAGCTCTGGCCTGTGAGAGGGTGTCGCTGGTCTGACATTATCTGTAACCAAAAAATATAGTAAGCTCTAGGGACTCAACCCTATACTGTACCGCTCTACAGCACGACTGAATAAGAATAAAAAGCAACCATCCTATCATGCCTTGCAGCCTCCTACCTATAGTATGTAGTGCACAACACATCCATAGGCAAGACTCTACTTAGCACGACTTGCAGACTCCCTGGGATATGACCTACACTGATTCCAAGCTTGTCACGCCCCGCCTTGGGGGGTGTGACTGGCACCTGGTGCCCTTACTGGGACCTGAACTACTAAACTGCTGAGCCTAAGCACTTCTGGTGCCTGGCTGGCTCTAACTCTGGATTCAAGAAAACGACGGGCTATATAACAGCTGTAAATACAGCCTCCGGCCGACTAGGCCTATAGCCACCTGTACTATAATATCAGCTGACCAGAATCACATTCATATAGGGGAACCTATGCGGGCCGATAAGGCCACCATGCTGTCTAGTTATCTCTAAATCAAGAAAATAGGTGCTAAACCGCTATGTGACCGACAAGGTCACCACTACCAACTGAGTAAGGCCCCACAAGGCCATCATAACAAGCTAAAATATACACACGGCCTCACACGACCGGTATAACAAACTACAGCGTATACACAATCTGCAAGCCTCTAAGAATACTGATAATATGGTCGGGACAGGGTCCGGCCTACCCAAGCTGTACAATCAAAAGAAAAGGGATAAACCTCTAGCTATCTAGCTCCGGATGACTGGAGCTGATGACTCTGTGAGCTGACTGCCATCACGAGGTATCGGCTCCTCGTCTATGAGTACCTGCAGGCAAGTAATGCAGCACCCCAAACGGGTGTCAGTACCGCTGGTACTGAGTATGTAAGCAACAACTGAAAAATATCTGAAAACAACAATACACCGATGGAACTGAAATAGAGAGAAATAGACTGAAACTGACTGAGAATATGAATCTAATACTGTTCTCAACTATGCTGGAAGGAGTAGGATCATACCTGGAAATGTATCGCTCTACTGTCGATATACTCGTATCTAGCGTAACATGGCATAACATAACATAATAAAACATAGCATAGCACACAAAAACCTTACCCGACCCCCATAAGCCGGGAGGTACAATCAACATGTAATCTATACCCCTACCCTGGTCATCCCATCTCCTATAGTAACTATAAGCATCCTGCCAGTCTCCTGGGTATGCACTTGGGCTCAACTGTACCTGAGTTCGGAGGACTCCTGAATAAACACCCCGGGCGTACCCGCTCGACGGGGGTGTATAAAAGTCGACCAAGGCAAAATATAGGGAAACCGGCATCTCATCTTCGTCCCCTGAGGGACGGCATGCCACTCCGTAGAGCGATGTATCCTCTCCCTCTGGCGGACGAGTCGATACAAGTATTAACCCTGGAGCGGTCATGAATGCTAGGTAATCCAACCCTAAACAATACAGTCTGGTCTCAACTAGTAATACTAACTGCGTATACCACATGCTGAAACTACTGATAATATTGTGTGTTTATACTACATGCTCAAACTAATGATAGTGATATGTATGTATTTATACATGCTGAGACTGATAATGGTATATATATAATCTCCTGTCATACTGTGCTGAGTCTAATACTGAACAAGATATAATTCTTTTCTACTGAGAATCATGCTGTATATCTGAGGTTCATAGTAAACATGTTTTACTACTTCTAACATGCTTTCTAAACTTAATTTTAGGCTACTATTCTATTTCTGTAATACTTTACCGGAACTTATATTGCCTTACTAAGTTTCGACTGAATACGATAATATCCTACCATACTTTACTAAATCACATACTGGGCATGTTGTACTGTTTCTGTCACTTTCTACTAGGATTTATATCGTGCTAGTAAGTTTCACGCTATACAGGACATGATGCTACTAATATCATACTAAAATGCATACTAAACATAATATGCGGTTTCTGAAACATTCTACTGGCACTTGAACTATTTTACTATACCGAACTACTAGCTTGCCGAAGAAACTGACTTTACATACCTTCGCTTCTGATTTCCCGACTAACTGGCATAGCTCGGTCAATATTTTTGCTATTTCTCCCAACTGCATCCATATATATATATATCAATTAGGACTAAATACACTAATATTCTGGAAGAAGATAACACTTTTTAATATATATAGAGCCAAAACTTTGACTTATCGGAAAAACGGCCGAAAACTCGCTATTTCTCAGAAGTCCAGAAGGGAGAAATACTCACTTTAGGGCTAGAAGTATATTGACACTAATTTGGAGTAATTCCACTTACCTTAGCTCGGTAGCACGACGATTCACCGGCCGAATTTTGCGAAACTAAACCCGTAGGAATGCTCCTTGATGCTTAATACCTCACTACCCACGTTTATTTCGAGTTTGGACCGCGTATAATGGCGTAATCGGAAGTAAATTTCAAAGAATTCTTTGTGCCCTCTGTTCTTAATTATGCTCCCTATTATTTTCTGGAAATTTTAAGTTAAATGAAATAAAAACCGAAGTTTGGAGGCTTTTATACTTGGGGCTGCACCTCACCTCCGTGACACGCTGTGTATCGCGGAGGTGAGCCTCCGTGACACTCTGGCCATTGCGGAGGAGGTCTGCCAGCCTCCTCTTGCGATGGTTCGACGTGTCACTTATCCGGTCCTTCCCCGGGCCTTTTCCTAGCATGCATGGCATTCAAAAACTCTTAACCAACATGTGAATAGACCATCTACATGTCGTGAATTTACGGGGTGTAACAGTTGTATACTGAAGAGGACAAGTCAAGAGTATTACTACTGAATCGATGAAGATTACACGGTAGAGAGCTAGATATTCGCGCCTCAACCTAAATATTAATTAATTAGTTTTTTTATTAATTTTATTTTCAACTGTAATTTACGTATATTCACCAATACTAATAACTCGTTAAGGATAGAGCATCCCCTCCATTGAAGAAAACTTTACAAATTAGATAATTAGGAGTTGTTTGGTTATTGGATAACAATAAAGTTATTTAGGTATAAAATATTGCATAACTTTTATCATGTTTTGTAGTATTTTCTTGTCATGTAAAATTTCACATACATAATACTATGTTTGGTTAACAAGTTAAAATCTCACATAATTAATACATGTATAAATTCTGAGTTAATTTATGTATTATTTTATGCAAAATAGAAGATGAAATAACTTATACCTGAATAACTAATACATGAATAAAAAGTTTAAATGAAAATTTTTCCTAAATACTTCATTTTTCTAAATAAAATAATCACATCCTCTTCACCTATTATCTAGATCCAAAATGGTTATTCATCTTCTTCTCAAAGGCATCAAACCATGAAAAATCTTTCAATCCATTATACTTTCTTTGAGGTTAGACATTTCTGAAACTCAAAACTTTGATTATCTCTTTATTTTTCTTCTTTATTGGACTCAGTAGCAATTTCATCAAAAGATACAAAACAGTTTCCCTAATTCGTTAGAATAGCTCAAGTCCTAAATGCGGAGCTTCAAAGAAAATGACTATAACCGGTGTGTATATAAGAGAATTGAAATTGATAAAAGATCTGCAAGAAAAAACATTCAATAATGGAACAAAAAAAACTGATGCAGAGAGAGTGATGAGAAAAATCTTTACGATATCAAGGTGATCCTCGACTTATATATGACATTGATTCGATTAATGAGGAAGTGAAGAAAATAACACCCAAAATTTCTATCTAAATTTTTACCTAAATAAAAATGTAAAAAAAATGTATACAAGGCTAAGGAAGGCCAAGATATAATTGCAAACATATATTTTATGTTTAAAAAGTATATAATATTTATTAATTTTTATTATGATAAATAAATATCCAAATAAATAATTTATACATAATTAAATCCAACATAACTAAACTCTGCATTACTAATACCTGCATAACTGATATCTACATTGCTAATACCTACATAACTAACACATATATTACTAATACCTGCACCGCATAATTCTTACAAGTAACCAAACGACCCCTTAATTTATCACAATTTAATGTGAGAACATGCCAACTAATGCATGGACCATATGGTAAAGGTTTATTTAAAAGATACGTAACACATGCATTATTTCTTCTTATGTGATTGGGATTTTAATTGGATGAATAAGAATTACAAAAAGACACCTTTTGAATAGAATTAAAATATATTTTTTTAATGGCACCTCTTCATCTTAATATTTCGTTTTCTATAAATTCATAAGTCTTGCCTCATAATTGAGACATGAAAATATTTAAAAAATACTCATCTTGTTCTCCTCATTTCTATATTATTATTATTTTATATTATTTTTATAAACAAAATAAGTGTCGTGTGATCTGCTCTGTTTGTTGGATTCGCCAAAGTTCTGCAATTTTGATTGCCAATACTAAAGAATAGTGTTCCGTCTGTCTTGGGAGAAATTAATCCAAACCTTAGATAATTGTGAGAGGAAAATTAAATTCTTTAACAAAACACATGAATTTTCTGTGAGCTTAGAACTTTATTAATTTGTCTTTATTTTATTTCAGCTTATAATTTGAATATAGGGATAACAAAGTTAAAGAAATTTAATTATATATTTAACATGTGTTCGAATTATATTTTGATACGGAGATAAACTATGTAATCAATTTGCATCACGAATATCATTTTATTATCGAGTAAAGTGCATCTTGTTCATCAAAGGATGTGTCGTCCAAGCTGCAAAAGAAAAGGTTTTCTGAGTTACTGTCTGTTGAAGAATCATTGTGTTATGGTCTGACTAATTAAATCTGAATTTCAATGAAATTTGAAATGAAACTCCACAATTTTAGGGCAATTTTCTATGTTATAATAGGTGAAATAATCTCTACTACATTGTAAATTACTATGAAGAAAGAAGAAGAAACTAATCTAGTGAACTTCCATTGATGAATTCGTAACCTGGAATAGAAAGAAGAAGAACATAATCAAAGAGAAGGGAAGAAGAAGTAGAAGAAAGGAGGAGAGAAGAAGAGAGAATCAGTACGTGAGGAAAATACCAATTAATCAATGCCTTTTCTGAGTAGCTTCACTGGTGTATATATTGAAGTGGATGGTGCCTCTCATGTGATCCATACTCGTGCCTCTCATGTGACTATTAATTCAAGTTCATAACAATCCTTCCCGCTTAAAATCGACCTTGTCCTCAAGGTTGTTGTTGAATACTAGACTAGCAGGGGATGATCTTATTTGATGCGGTAGGAAGTACTGATCACACATAAGTATAACAATGCCAGTGAAAATAACTCAAATGAACCAGTTGTTCAAATGCAATATCTTCAAACTTGACATCCAAATAGCCAGTGTTCTCAGTGTTAGCATTTGAGCAACCATGCTTTAACATGTCAATTATTTCCTCCTTTTCAATTGAATCAAGCTGCAGATATGCTAAATAAGAAAAACTTCCCATAGCATCCATGCTACCAGAGGAGTGCCAGAGACAATATTCCAATAGAATGAGCTGCTTAACTGAAGTACTCCAAAGTGAGCTTATAGGAGAACTAATCATGTCAGTCTGAACTTTGTTTAAATCCAAAGTACAGTCTCCATTAATGACATCTCATCCTATAAGTACTGAAATTCTCTCCAAACTGCCATCCATTTTATTCCTGTAACCAGGAGCTTTAATGACACAGATGAAGTATTGGTCTCAGACTTAGGTGGTGAGTATAACGGATTGCAGCGGTAAAATTATTGGCCAACACTTGTTTCTTTCCAGAAGAGCTCCTTGATGGTCCTTTTACTATGAGATAGTTCCATACCCAAGCATCTTTTGCTTCCAGTTTCTTTAACAATAGTAAGGTTGCAATAACTTTTAAAACTGGCTTATCACAACCTTTAATACTGATAACTCCATTTGGAAAAACTACATCAGCTAATACGGAACTGCCAGTTAAGCTTCCAACATCAACATTGTTTGTTGTATTCACTAGGAGCATTGCAGTTGTAGAATTTTCTAGGACAAGTAGAATTTCTTTCTTGAACTCTTTACCCATAGAGAATATTCCTTCATCCAGAATTCCTTTATCATGAGATCCATAGTAATGGAAAACAACAAAGTCTTCTACTGTGAGCCTATTAGCACTTTGGAGCAGCAACCCAAGTCCAACCAATGAATTTTTAATGGTGCCTTCATTTGAGTAATCATTGGATGAAAAATGCAAGAGTTAAAACTGGAATCCATCACTGTACTTCACCTTCAATGCATGTGACGCTAAGAGAGTATCTTCCAGGTGGTTATCACTCTCAAATGCTACAAGCTTGAAGAATGCCTTAAGATATTTCTAAGTGATCCTCTTGTCTCCCCTGTTATGAATTTTCACAAACTCATGTATCTGGAATAGCATGTACAAAGGAACCATAAATTTCTCACAAAACATTAGACAATAATTCATTTTTAAGATCCTTAAGGTTATAGAACTAATTAACAGCAAAGGGGAAGTGTCTACACCACTAATGTGGCCCCATCCGAGTAAAAAACCTTCTAAGAACTTTTATGCAATTCACCAACAATAAAATTTGATGTATTCCTAGTCAATATCAAGCCACCTGCTAAACCATCTCTTAATCCATTTGTTTGAAGCCTTAGAATTAGTAGTGAGTTGTGTTTTGGTATAACCCAAAGAATACTGAAACAAGGGTAGTGAGGCACAACATGAAGATTTAGCTCCATTGGCGAACTCCTTCAGTTGATTCAGCCAATCGAAATTAAATTCAATAGACTTCATATAGATGATTTCCGACAAATAGATTGCAGTACCACCGGGATCAAAACTCATGTTAATGTGATACTCATAAACCAAGAATATAGCAGTGAGTTTAGCAATAATATTGAGAATATGTTTGTTCACATTCCCAGTCTCTACAAGAGGCATTCCCATTCGTTTGAAAAATAATCGTGTTCCCTCCACCTATTCAGACTGCATTTTATCACAACTTACATAATGCAACACAATATGACATCCAAATATCAACCATTCACTGGTTGTTCGTAAGTGAAATTCGGTATCTGCCAGATAAACTTCATGAGAGGAAAAAACCAGTGTTGCACACTTTTTGACAATTATCATTGTAATTAAATCAAAATTTTGATTAAGTCGATCAATATTGGAATCGAGTTTAGAGAACTGACCCTTACCAATTGAAATCACCGGTATCACTTGAGTTGCTGGTGAGTTATATATTAGTTTTGCAGTCTCTGACCACGTCTCACCTCTTTGAGGACCATTATGGAACACCTTTTGTCTCTTATTTTCCATAATTTCAGCAGCAATGAATCCCTTCTTTGGAGCAACATTAAGTAGCGCAACTCTCAGCTATGGATCGTCAAGTATGTGAAAGTCGGAAGATCGATTCACCTCAATGTCATTGCAGTTCAGACCTCCATTTCCTGGAAATGTAGCATCAACTTCGATACAGATGCCACACTCGCAATCGATGATGCATACACAACGGCTTGCACTTCCTTGAGATGCAGCATCACTTCCGATACAAATGTCTCATTCGCAATCAATGCTGAGTACAAATGTCCTTCACTTCCTAGAGATGTAGCATCAATTTTGATCCAAATTTGGTACTGGTATTGGCTCCTTTCTATGTTGTTCAATCGTTCTTGGATAAGTTCTAATGTTCTCCTCATGCCCATCTGTGTTTCATTGAATTCTCTGAGGCTATTGGTCAATCTATCCAGAATTTCGCCATGTCTGGTAAGTGGATTGTCCATTATTCTCAATCTAGTGCCATCCACCATTTTTAATCTTCACAGATAGGTCGCAGAACCAAGGCTCTGATACCAATTGTTATGGTCTGACCAATTAAATCTGAATTTAAATGAAACTCAATAATTTTGGGGCAATTCTCTCTATTATAATAGGTGAAACTAATCTCTATTATACTGTAAACTACTATGAAGAAAGAAGCAGAAACTAATATAGTGAATTTCCATTGATGAATCCGTAACCTAGAATAGAAGAAGAAGAACAGAATCAAAGAGAAGGGAAGAAGAAGTAGAAGAAAGGAGGAGAGAAGAAGAGAGAATCAGGAGGTGAGGAAAATACCAATTGATTTGTGTCTTTTCTGAGTAGCTTTACTAGTGTATATATTGAAGTGGGTTGTGCCTCTCACGTGACCCATACTCGTGCCTCTCACGTGACTATTAATTCTACGTCATAACACATTGATCAAATAGAACTGTTGCATAATAAGTTGCAGTTTGAAATAATTCAATAGCCATAAATTCGGGTTTTACATTTTCCTCAACTTATTTTTTAATTTGTTTTAATATTTTATAATTTATAAAATTCATTTTTTTTTAAATATAAATTTTAGAGTAGAAATTGTATTATTTAATAATTTCAAGATAAATTCTATTTGTGTGCTAAAATTTTTAATTTGTTGGTCTACAATTGGATAGCTTAAATAAAATATGTGGATAATTATTTTTAAGTTAAGAAGACATGAATTATACTTATATAATACTTAAAAATTATTCTCGATATCATGATAAAAATAATATGTATATTATTTAAAGCGGAAATCTGATGAAAAGAGAACTCTCGAATGTTTGTGATTATGGGCATCACTAGAAAGAATTCGTTATATTGATTGTTATGACCATTGTCAAATTATATTTTGTGATTTATGCACAAGGAAAAGATTGAGGTTCTTAAATTTGTGGATAGTAATTGCAATGGTTTTCCTTGTATACTGTCTAACAAAGTTACGAAGGATCTTTTGCAATTTGAAATAAAAAAGAATCTCATTTAAACCACCTTTTGCCTAAATGAAAGACTTTTTAGTTGCCGAGGTTGGGTCTCAATTAGAAAATCAACCAGTTACTTTAGGATATGCCATTCCGAGAAGGCAACCAGCGTGTTCTAATTAAGAAGTCAGTTAATTTAAGATTGACGTCTATTTCCCATTTAGAGATTTGTCGAGGTTAAATTTGTAAATTGGATAGGCTAAAAATTTCGCAATTCTATCACAAGTAGAGGAGGACAATTTATCGCCCACAGGTGAAGGAGGATGCACTGCAGGTTGAAGATCGGCGCCATGGAATGAGAGTGCGATAAGGAAATCCTAATTTCAGGTGTCTTTTTGATATTCTGTAGGGATTCAGTCTGAAAAATCGAATAAACAAATAGAGAGATCAGTGCTTGTGTTGGGCGGGGTAACAAATATTAGTTCTTATTTTTTGGACTTTGGTAAATTGTACACGTTGGTTATTGGAATAAAAGGGTTTGACCCATAATTTATTTTTAAAAAAAACCCAGCAATTCATTGTCACGGTAGTTTTAAACCTATTGTTCACAATATTGTTCTTCTGGAACAAATATATTTTTCACAATATTATTCTTCAACTTTTCAAAGAAACTTTGATTTTTCTTACCTCAGATCTTTCAAAGTGAATGTTGAAGGCAGAGACTCGTGCTGATAACGTGTTATGAAATAATAAAATAAAAAAGAAGAATATGTAGAGAAAGAGAGAAGGAGAGAAGTTCTTATTTCTCTTAATGAGATGAAATACAATGAAGGAGAACCCCTCTATTTATAGGGATAATTCCTCCTAACTTTTCTCCAAAAGATAGACTTTCACTATAATATAAACACATGTATCCACTAAACTACAATACCTTTATAGAAATTCACCATAATACAAATATGTTTATAACATTCCCCCTTGGATGTCTATTTGATAGATAATGTGCCTCGTTAAAATCTTACTAGAAAAAATCCAGTGGGAAAAAATCTAGTGAAGGAAAAAAAGTACACATATCTAATAATACGCATTTTGGCTGCCTCATTAAAAACCTTACAAGGAAAATCCAGTGGGACAAAACCTCGTAAGGAAAAAAGAGTACAACGCATATTAACTCCCTCTGATGAGAACATCCTTGAATCTTTGCATCTCGATCTTGTGCACCATCTTCTTGAAAGTTGCAGTTGATAGAGATTTAGTGAATAAATCAGTCACATTGTCACTTGAACGAATATGACGTTAATATCACCATTCTTTTGGAGCTCATGTGTGTAGAAGAACTTTGGCGAAATGTGCTACGTTCTATCTCTTTTTTATGAATCCTCCCTTTAGTTGTGATATGCATGCTGCATTATCTTCATATAAAATTGTGGGTACTTTATCACATTTCAAACCACATTTTTCTCTAATGAGATGTATCATGGACCTCAACCACACACATTCTCGGCTTGCTCATGAATAGTTATTATCTCAGCATGATTTGATGAAGTAGCTATGAAAGACTACTTTGTAGATCTCCAAGATATGACAGTATCTCCACAAATGAACACATAATCAGTTTGAACGAGCTTTGTGTGGGTCAGATAAATACCCTACATCAGCATAACCAATAAGATCGGGACTGCAATTGTTAGAATAATATAAGCTCAAATCGATAGTCCTTTTTAGATACCACATTACGTGTTTGATCCCATTCCAATGCCTCCTAGTAGGAGCATAACTATATCTTGCTAACAAATTTACCGAAAAGGCAATATCAGGTCTTGTAGTATTAGCAAGATACATTAGTGCACCAATTGCACAAAGATATGGTACTTCAGGACTAAAAATTTCCTCATTCTTTTAAATCCTTCAAGGATTTTCATATATCCTCCAGTCTATCTAGACATGAAAATAATTTCATTATACGCATGTATTGCCAAACTTATGAGTAACCTCAAAATAATTGCATTCACCATAGGAGGACCTCTCCATATAATACTGTCAAGATTTGAGAAAAATCTTTATGCCACAAGAATTTATTTATACCCACTGACATTATACTTGAATCGCGTATTTTTATTTGACCAATCATTTATCTGTCCATACATTTTGACAGATTTGAATTCAAGATCCTCGTCAATATATAATATTGAGCGCTACATTATATTAAAAGTATCGTCGACGATCATTTTGATATCAGTTCCAGTGCGACATAACTTATTGAGATCTCTTCATTTTTCATCATTTTTAGGTACCTGAACCTTTGCCAAGGTTTTATGAAGTGTTATGTCGTGGTGCTTTCTTAAAGCACTTGCCTCATTATTATGACCATCTTAATCATTTTCTCCTCTCCTTCTTCAAGAAGTTCTATATTTGGAACCGTTTGGTCTATCACGCTTCATGCGTCTCATAGACCGGGTCCTTCAAGGACCTTTCATTGGAGCATTTGCAACTGAATTAAAAATAGGGTCAACAAATACATTTGGCAATTGATTTGCAATATTTTACAAGTGAATTATCTCTTGAACTTTAAGTTCATATTTTTTTTCCCCGAGGATCTAGATAATTCATCACACACTCAATTTTCAGTTGCTAATCACTTCTCCCCCTAATGTTAGAAAAACTAACATTTATCCCCCAAGCTCATTTGGAAACCCATCTTTGTGCGTTGTGGTGGAGCAATTGAATCTTATACCACACATTCAAATTTTTAGATGAAATTATTTGGTTCCTGAACCAATTGTGATAGGGAAACTTTATTGGCTTGATGCATTCAACTGTTGCTATATGCTAAATAAACATATCTCATACCAAAT
This sequence comes from Datura wrightii, assembly GCA_035772735.1. NCBI lineage: Eukaryota > Viridiplantae > Streptophyta > Magnoliopsida > Solanales > Solanaceae > Datura > Datura wrightii. Next base: position 125,684,258 of record JASDFA010000018.1, read on the forward strand.
TTTATTTACAATTTTTGTTCTCATAACCAATGGTTTACCTATAATTGGAGGCATTCAATTTTTGTTAAACCAACTTAGATATGAACTAGCATTATCAACATGATTTTATAATTTGAAACTGTGCTCTTAATTTAAAAATTCGAGAAGCAACCTTGCAAAAATCAATTGCAAGTTGACATCAAAGCACACGTGACCATACCATAGATGCATCTATTAGCAAACGGTTCACATGGTAGGTGAACGGGCCCATATTCACCCTTTTATAAGTTTCAAAATTTCAGGAAATATAATTCCAATCTTAGCTGATCAGGATCTTTCTATCACGAGAACAAGCAACACAAGAGAATTCTTGAAGAATCTTTTATTTCTTCGACATATAGCCACATGAATTCTCACTTATTTTTGCATCACATTTGAACCGGGATGGACAACCAGTTATGCCAACTTATCTTTATTTCAGTAAACTTCTAGTTTACTTTCGTATGTGATTTTGTCATCATACTCATATTTATGTACTACAAACAAAAGAAAACGGCCGGTAATCTTTTACATAAATATTTATAACCCGCTTCAATTGTAGTAATATGAAGATATTAGATCTTCCCATAATTTATAGTCTCAATCATTTTTCAATGTCCTTGAAACTTATAAGCTTCCTTTTGAGACTTATTACAATAATTTCATTCCTTCGGGTAGTAATACATTAGCTCTTCCGGAGCTCTCAATTAATTTTGTGTACTACCACATATTTAATCATATCAACATCATTAATAGTTTCTCCAAATAGTTTCAACTTAGAAACAATTTTGAATGTTGATGAGCTATACTCATGAACATACTTATAGTCTTGATGGATCAAATCATATCGTGCCTTTGGGTAGATGACCATCTTCAGGTGGTCATACCTTTCTTTTAGACTATTCCACAAAACAAGTGGATCCTTAATCGTGAGATATTCAATTTTAAGAATTTCTTCAAGAAGATGACGCAAGAATATCATAGTCTTAGCACGATTGGTTTGATGCTTTATTTTCACTTTTAATGGTGTCTCCAAGACCCATTGCATCCATATGGATTTCAGCATCTAACACCTATAAAAAGTAGTTCTTGCCCGAACTTTGAAGGGCAACGAAATCAAATTTCGTAAGGTTAGCCATATTAAAAGAAAGAGAAAAATAATACCTTAGCCTTCAAATTTTGAGACGGTAGAGTCGTAAAGCAACAATATCACCAAATGAATATCATTCTTGTGGTTAAGTAATACATCTTTTGAAATTCTTTTTTTAATTTTTCCTACCTTAGATCTTTCAAAGTGAGTGCTCAAGGCAGAAACTCGTGCTGATAACGTGTTATGAAATAATAAAGCAAGAGGAAGAATATTGTAGAGAAAGAAAGGAGAGAAGTTCTTATTCTCTTGATGGGATGAAATACAATGAAGGAGAACCCCTCTATTTATAGGGATAATTCCTCCTAACTTTTCTCCAAAAAATAGACTTTCACTATAATATAAACACATTATCCACTACAATACAAATATCTTTATAAAAATTCACCATAATATACTGCAAATAATTTGCAGGGTGTTTTTAAGAGTTGCGGCAATCATCTTGCGGCGGTTTTAACCTATGCTATTTGTTTGATAGAATTTTCGTTTCAATTTGCAGATGTTTGTTTGACAGAATTATTATTTCACTTTACCGGGGTAATAACCTCCACAATGTTCGAGAATTTTTTTTAATTTTTATTATTTATTAATTATTAAGTTACAAATTACACATATATAACATAATTTAATAATTAAACCCATGCATAGTCATTACAGAGCTACTGTATTATAAGAAGAAACATCAATAATTGATTGAACCATAAAATGTTAATACAAAGCAATATCACAAGTCATAATATTCTCGAAATACCTTCATGCCCTAAGAAGGTAAGAAATGAAAAACAAAATTCTAATATATCTGTGTATATGCAATGTCTAATTCAAATCACTACTTCTCTATACATACATAATGAGCCTCCTTCAAGCACTTGTTCTCCATAATAAACATCCTTCTAAATCACTTTATGAGCAAAATGTAGCACCAACAGCAGCACCTCAACTTCCGACTCCATTCAAGTTTCACAATACAAGAACAAAACCTTTATTCTTGTCTATTGAAAATGAAGAACATCTTATGTATGTGCAAACGAAAGAGGAGAAAACAAGTTATCTACTATTTTCTCAATTAACTATATTAAAGCAAGCTTGTAAGCCGGGACCTCATTCCCACCAAAACAGGGGAGGGTCATGTTTCAATTCCTTTCTGAATCAAAGACAATGTAATAAGTTAGGTATTGTATACTGTTGGACCATCGAGGAATAGAAGGTAACATACCAAGATGCAGAAGGATGTCCTTTGCTTCCAAATTATTGAATTTTTCATGCTTAGCCAATGAACAGACAAACGTGGTAATCTGATCAAACACAAAGTAGTTAAGACCAGTGCAAAAATGAAGAGCGCACTGTTAAAATAATATGGTCGCTTTCCTGGAGAATATATAGTTCCAAAGTCATATTGATATTAACAACATAAAATTCCATTCAAGAAAGGCAAAATATCCAATTGAAAGAGATAAAAGACATTGATCTGCATAGGAAGAGTCATCCCATAAATTAAATAAGAACTTAAATGAAAAAGGAAGCAACATCTGAAATTCTCCTTAAAATTAAGAACATCTGTTCATTGCCACCCTACAAAATGAATAAAACATTAACTAGAATAGTCAGATATAAGGAAAAATCTTATCTCCTGCTTCTTAGAATTCATCGTGTTCATCTAGAAAGAAAATAGTAGTTTAGTACAAACAGATAACTCGATACAAGCTATAAATGAAACCACGTTTCATTTATAGCTTGTATTAAGTGGCAATTTCAACCTTAATAGAGTTTAGTACAAACATATAACTCCATTCTCAGTGCAGCGATCAATAAAAATAGAGTTCTTTTCTTTCCAAAATACCATGGATTGAGTAGTTAAGGTATATGATTAACCTGAAGATTCCATTTTTAAATCTCTACACCTCAGAGTCAGCAGTGCACGGATCGAAACTCAGTGGATAATAAGCTCAACCATTTATCCTTCTTTACTTAAATACCAGACTTTTATTTATGGTGGGCTCGAACACGTGACATGCGATTAACCCACACATTATGCTCATTTGGTTCATTCTGGACAAAAAAATACATGCTAATAAAGGTCTAAAAAATTATTGTTTCTAGTGAAATATTTTCTAAGTTCTACCTCAGTCAAAAGCTACTGAAGAAAATCCACAGCTGCGGTATTGCCTTACGCTCAGGTAAACGGTGACTGCTCATTCCCTACCAATTTACACATGATGCATAACTGAGACTAACTTACTGTAGCAAACATAATTTTTTTAATACTGCTAAATCAAAAGTGCCTATCATGAAAAATCACATGCTCCTCGGTATTATATCTCTTAATGGCATTTCGTCTAACAGTTTATAGGCTTTTATAGTCTCACTTTTTTTTTTTCAATTTATTAAAAACAATCCTACTAATAACTAAACAAATCTATAAAGTTAGACAAAGAAATTAGAAATTAATCATGAATAATTTGAATACGATAACATGAATGTTAAGAACACATCAATTTCTCCAAAATCATGCCCTAATTGAGAAATCCTCCTAAAAAAATGTAGAAAAGGAAAAAATCAGTACCTTGGGAATCCAATTGAGGCTTACGAGAGCTCTTCTTCTATTCTGCAAATACAAGCCACCCGTTGTCTTCAGAACTGGAGAAATCCATTGATGCTTCGGAGGAACGGGGAGGAGGGAGAGAGAAATCCACTTAAGTTTACGATTTTATTTGAGAGAAAAAAAGAAGAGGGAAACAAAGTATTTTGGAAAAAAATTGTGAGAGGCATGCTTTTTGTTCTAAATAGTCGCTTCATTTTTTTTTAAATAAAATAGCAGACATCAGAGGTTTTAACCGCCACAATATATAATAAAATACGCAGGTTAAATAAACCCTCACCAATTTAATATAATTTACGGAGGTCAGCGCGACCTCCGCAAATTTAGCATTTTTTTTTGTAGTGAGATTAAAGTTCTTATGATGTTCTACTTGTATTATTTCTCAGTTTTGAAGATATAAAATATTTTATCATATAAATTTATTTGTTTGTAGATCAATTTGAAGATATAAAATTTTTATCAATTAAATTTTATTTTATTTATAATTTGGTTAGAAGATATAAAAATTTTATTGCTTTATTAAATTTGTTTGTGTCAGATATTATTCGATTTGAAGATATAAAAATTTCACCATTTTTGTGATAAATAATATTTGGTTTGAAGATTAAAAACTTCATTATTTATCAATTATGATTGTATCATGACATAAAAAACATGTCATGTGGTTGGATCCACAAGCTAGACTCCCTCTTCAAGTCTCTTTATAGCGGTACCAACACGGGCAGAAAAAATCAAAAAGATGACAAGAAAAGATATTATTATATCTAACTACTTTAAGTGTGCAAATGTTCATTAAGAAGGATGTACTAGTCTTACCAGAAGGAACTCTCGATAATGAATATTTTTTTTGTGACTGAGACATGGAAGCATTCTGACATCTAATGCAAGAATTACATCCTTAGTGGATTAATAGACAATTTGTTCATTCCAAGGCATAATTTGTATCTATACGCTTCATATTCTCCTGGAGTTCGCTCGCATAAATATAATCATTTCTATCCCCTCACATCAATCCATACAAATTGATATTTGTGATATGAAGTCAGTATTATTTTATGATGAAAAAATTATTTAAGAAATGCAATTGTTGTATTCAAACAATACAAAAGTAATAGTGCTGGCGAATGTGAATCTCCTTTTGAAGAAATATATTTAGAATATGAAATTATTCATCAAATAATTGTCCCTTATTCGTCACAATTCCATGAAATTGCAGACAGAAAGAAAAAAAATTTAAAGAAGATGATGAATACCTTGTTGATAAGTTCTGATTCACCTTAGAAATAGTGGGGGGAAGCTATTCTTATAGCTTGTAAAATACTTAATAGAGTTTCCCATTGCAAAACACAAATCATTCTTTATGACAACAGAAAAGGAAGAATATCTAACTTAAAATATTTCAAAGTTTGGGGGTGTTCGGTTAAACTGCAAGTTCCTAAATTCAAAAGTGTTAAAATAGGATATAAAATTATTGATTGTATTTTCATAGGATATGCCACCAATAATATATTATTTTCTGGTTTACAAATCATAAAATCATAATATTCATGTTAATATGGTAATTGAATAACATAATGTTGAACTTTTTGAAAGTATTTATCCGTATAAAAAGAAATGTGAGTAGTCTAGCGAGAGATCAAAACGACCTCGAAAAAAAATTTTAAAAAAAGTATTTTGACCAAGGAGAATACAAGACGTAGTAAACGTCATAGGACATCTACTTCCTCTGGTTCTGACTTCTTGATATTCTTAGCGGAAAAAAGAGCCTCAAACTTTTAAGGAAGCAGTGTCTTCATCAGAAGTACAAAATTGAACAGAGGTAGTCAATAATGAAATAAAATTCATATTTTAAAAACATACTTGCGAATTGGTTGATCTTTCTCTAAGAAATAAACCTTTAGGTTCCAAATAGATTTCAAAAGAAAATGAAAGATGATAGCACTATTGACAAATATAAGACAACACTTATTGTCAAAGAATTTAGATAACGAGAGCGCCCTTGATTATTTTGACAAGTATTATCTGATAACAAAGATTACATCTATTCGGATGTTAATAACTTTGATTCTCATGTACAGATTTCAGATTCATCAAATAAATGTTAAAAAAGCCTTCTTAACTGGAGAGTTGGAAGAGGAAATTTATATAAAATAATTTGAGGGTTTGTGATTTCCGAAAATGAAAAGAAGGTGTGGGGACTTGTTGAGTTACTGTATGGACTAAAACAAGAACCTAAATAATGAAATGCAAAATTTGGCCAAACAATATAATTAAATGGGTTTACGATTAAAGAGTGTGATAAATATTTACATTAGGGATACTCCAAATCATGTAGTCATTATTTGTCTATATGTGGATGTTATGTAAATAATAGGTGAAGACATTGTTAGAAATACTACGAAGTATATGCTTGCTAATAAATTTGATATGAAAGACTTAGGAGTTGCTAATTTAATTCTAGAAATTAAAATTTACAAGACTCCTTAAGGTCTAACATTGTCACAATCTCATTATATTAACATAGTACTTAAAAAATTCAAATATTTGGACTTTAAAGTAGCAAGAACACCTATTGATCTAAAAATCTTTCTTTTAGGAAGAATAAAGGTCAAAGAAAGTCTCAGTCAGAGTATGCTCAAGTGTTGGTAAGTTTGACGTACATCATAAATTGTACACGACTAGATATAACTTGTGTGATAAGTAAAATAAGTCGATACATAAGTAATCCCCGACCAAGTTCATTGGATGATAATAAAACAAGTTTTGAGATATTTAAAATATATCTAAGACTAGATTTTTCACTGTAACTTGTATCCCACGATTATTTAGAGGTATTATAATACAAATTGAATTACCAGATAAGTTAAACTAGACCTACAAGTGGATATATTTTTATCATTGATGGAGGAGTATTGTCTTGAAAGTCATTCAAACAGACATGCATGGATCAATTGATAATGAAATCTGAGTTTATAGCTTTAGAAAAATCCTGTGAAGAAGTTGAATGGCTCCAAAACCTCTTAAAGATATCCATTTTGGTCCAAATCGTTGGCACCTATATGCATATATTGCGATAGTCAAGTAGCGATAAATAGTGCTGGAAGCATTATGTAATAAAAGAATCTCATCACATTTGATGAAGACATGATGCGTTCAACAACTACTTTTTAATAAAATTATTACAATTGATTATGTAAAGCCACAGGATAATGTATCAGATCCACTTATAAAAGGCCTAACTAGAGAGGTAGTTGAGACTTGAAAGATCATCAAAAGGAATACGATTATGACTGAGGACAAGTCAATATAGAGATAACTCTACTTAGAAAACTAGAGATCTCAAGATCTAGGTTCAAGGATAGAAATAAAGTTATGATAGATGGTTTAACATGGTTAAAACAAGATATTGGTTCATTCTCATGAAGAAGATAATGTTTAGTCCAAGGATAAAAGCATAATTGCTTTTTAATTATTTCGAAGTTTGATATGAGATTATTAAATATTGTATCTACTGAATTACATGTTTAGGAATTACCTATGTAAGTGTGAAGTGCAAGTCGCTTCAACAGTGATTCTGTAAGGACAATTCTCTATGCACTTATAAAATTAGGCGGTATTCATGGCTGAACGAATAAAACAATGGGAACTAAAGATGGTCAAAGGGTTGATTGTGTGACTTATATTTGTCTAGGTATAAATTAAAGCTCGACAATTTAAAAATATAAAATCTACTAATTGATCGAGTATATCTGACATATGTTCACCACGAAAAAAATTTAAAAGAAAACCTACTTATCCATACGCAACTAATCCTTACTTGTGAACACACATTTTATTCATGCATATTTTCATTATCTAGTCATTTCTCATTCATGTGGGGGATTATTGGGATTTTAATTAAGTGTGAATGAAAAATAAGAAAAGACACCTTTTGAATTGCACCAAAAACGTACTTTTTCAATGGAATCTCTCCATCTCAACATTTCATTGTCTATAAATTCATAAGCTTTGCCTCATAATTGGGACACGAAAACATTTAGAAACCACTCTTCTTCTTTTCCTTATTTCTCATTGTTTTTACAAACAAAATAAGTGTAATGTCATCTTCTCCATTTGTTGGATATGCTGCAGTCCTATAATTTTGGTTTCCAGTATTGTAGAACAGTGTTCCATTTTATCCTGGGAGGAATTATTCCAAACCTTGAAAAATTATGAGGAAATTAATTTCTTTAAGGAAACACAGTTTATTGTGGGCTCAAAACTTTATTAATATGTCTTTATTTTATTTTAGTTTGTAATTTGAATACAAGGATAACAAATGTCAATAGTGCTATTGTCAGAGAAGGTTATGAAATACTTTTTTCCATTGAGAGGTGGTATTGACTTCATATCATGAATATCTGTATGAATTAAATCTAAAGGACTTGAATTCCTTTTAGTTGACTTATAAGAATTTTTAATATACTTTGATTAACACATATTTAAAAATTTTAATTATCTCATTGTCACACCCCGCTTTGGGGGGTATGACTGGCACCTGGTGCCCTACTAGGACCTGAATTGCTAGACTACTGAGCCTGAGCACATCTGGTGCCTGGCTGGATCTAACTCAGATTTAGGGAAACAACGGGCTATATAACGGCTGTAAATACAGCCTCCGGCCAACTAGGCCTATAGCCACCTGTACTTGTACTAACAGCTAACCAGAAACATATCAATATAGGGGAGCCTATGCGGGCCGACAAGGCCACCATGCTGTCTAGTTATCTGTAACTCAACAATGAAATATTGAAAAGCTACGTGACCGGCAAGGTCACCACTACTGTCGAGCTATGGCCCCACACGACCAACATAAAAGAAACAGAAGTACTAACAGCTATATAACTGCACGGCCTCACACGACCGGCTCATCTGACCACAGGGAAATATATAAAGACTGCAAGCCTCTAAGAATACTGATAAGATGGTCGGGACAGGGCCCCGGCCTACCCATGCTTACAACAAAAGAAAAGGGATAAACCTCTAGCTATCTAGCTCCAGATGACTGGAGCTGATGACCCTATGAGCTGGCTGGAATCACGAGGTATCGGCCCCCCCGTCTATGAGTACCTGCAGGCAAGTAATGCAGCACCCCCAAGGGGCGTCAGTACCACTGGTACTGAGTAGGTAAAACAATAACTGAAAGAAATATCTGGAAACAACAACACAACTGATGGAACTGAAATAGGAAGGAATAGACTAACTGACTGAAAATGTAAAGCTATGCCTACTCTTAACTATACTGGAAGGAGTAGGAGTCATACCTGGAGATGTATCGTTCTACTGTTGATCTACTCGTATCTCGTGTAACATGGCATAACATAACATAACATAACATAGCACACACAAACCTTACCCGGCCCCCATAAGCCGGGAGGTACAACCAACACGCAATCTATACCCCTACCCTGGTCGTCCCATCTCCTATAATAACTATAAACATCCTACTGGCCCCCTGGGTATGCACTTGGGCTCGCTGAGCCCCTGACTATAACTGTACCTGAGTCCAGAGGACTCCTGAATCAACACCCCGGGCGTATCCGCTCGACGGGGGTGTATAAAGGCCGACCAAGGCACAATATGGGGAAAACTGGCATCCCATCTTCGTCCCCTGTGGGACGGCATGCCACTCCATAGAGCGACGTATCATCGTCCTCTGGCGGACGAGTCGATACAGCTATTAACCCTGGGGCGGTCATGGATGCTAAGTAATCCAACCCCAAGACAATACGGTGGTCTCAACTAGTAATACTATCTGCATATACCACATACTGAAGCTAATGATAATAAAGTATTTGTACATAATGTATGTTGAACTAGTGATAGTGATATGTACGTATTTAATACATGCTAAGACTGATAATAGTATATATATATAAATATAATCTTCTACCATACTGTACTGAGTCTAATGTTGAACAAGATATAGTTTTTCTGCTCGAAACCATGCTGTATAACTGAGTTTCTATAGTAACATGATTTACTATTTCTAACATGCTTTCTAAACTTCATTTTAACCTATCATTCTACTTCTGAGATACCTTACAGGTATTTACATTGCTTTACTAGGTTTCAGCTGAGTACGATAATATCTTAACATTCTTTACTAAATCACATACTGGGCATGTTGTACAGTTCCTAACACTCGTATTAGAATTTATATCGTGCTAGCAAGTTTCACGCTATACATAACATAATGCTTCCAATATCGTACCAACATTCGTAATAAACATAACACACAACTTCTAAACATTCTACTGGCCTTTAAGCTACTTTACTATACCGAGACTACTAATTTGCCGAGAAAACTAGCTTTACATACCTTCACTTATGATTTCTTGACTAACCGGCGTAGCTTGATCAGTATTTCAGCTATTCCTCCCAACTGCATTCATATATATATCAATCAGTACTAAATACAACTTTATTCTGAAGGACGACATTACTTTCAATATAATTATAGCCTAAACTTAAGCTTATCAAAAGATGGTCGAAAACTCGCTATTTTTCAGAAGTCCAGAATGGAGAAGTATTCACTTCACAGCTAGGAACACATAAACACTAGTTTGGAGCAATTCCACTTACCTTAGTCCGGTAGCTCGACGATTCGTCGGCCGTATTTCGTGAAACTAAATCCGTAGGAATGCTCTCTACTGCTAAATACCTCGGTATCTAAGGTTAATTTGAGTTTGGACAACGTTTGGCAGCGTAATCGAGTGATAATATATTTACCCTCTTCGTCTTCCTCTGTTTTGCTGCATTTTCTGGAAATTTCAAATGTTTTAAATGAATTACAACCGAAGTGGGGCTTTATATACTTGGGCCTGGACAGGGCCAACGTGTCACGGAGCCAACGCGGAGGCTCCACCTCCGTGACACGTTGCCATCGCGGAGGGGCTCTGCCTCGGCTCCTTCCGTGATGGCTCGACAGGATATCCGTCCGATCCTTTCCTGGGCCTTTCTCTAGCACGTATGGCTTTCAAATATGCCCAACCATCGTGTGAATAGGCCATCTAGGTATCGGAAATCTTACGGGGTATAACATTCTCCCCCCCTTAAGAACATTCGTCCTCGAATGGAAACTGCTATCTAGAGGACTTCTCAATTTACTTATTTAGAAAAATTTCGGCAGAGTCTCCCCTGTAATATGGACTATACCAAAAACCTGAAACGCAGAAAAGTCCAATACAGGTACTGCACACAATACTTTAGGATTCACCGGATAGCTAAGCATCAATCTTTCTCATTTATTCATATACAACTATAAGGTATTGCATAAGTAATAATACGGACATACCTGTCGCCTGACTAGGCCCGGAATAAGTGAGGATATCTGGTCTTCATATCTTCCTGCGCCTCCCAAGTCATCTCCTCTCGGTTCCTGTTACGCCACAATACCTTGACAGACGTAATATCTTTAGTCCTCAACCTGCGAATCTGTCTGTCTAGGATAGCTACTGGAACCTCTTCATAGGCCAGCCTTTCTGTAACCTGGATATCCTGGACTGGGACTGCTCTGGACGGGTCTCCTATGCATTTCCTCAGCATAGATACGTGAAAGACCGGATGAACGGATTCTAATTTTAGAGGCAAGTTCAACTCATATGCTACTCGGCCTATCCTTCGATGAATCTGATAAGGCCCAACAAACCTCGGGCTGAGCTTTCCTTTCTTGCCGAATCTCATCACCCCTTTCATCGGAGACACTTTCAAAAATACCCAGTCATTCACATCAAACTCCAAATCTCTGCGCCGCACATCTGCATATGATTTCTGGCGGCTCTGTGCAGTCAGTAAACAAAATCGAATAAGCTTTACCTTCTCCTCTGACTGCTGAACAATGTCTGGCCCAACTAATGCTGATTCTCCTATTTCAATCCAGCCAACTGGCGATCTGCATTTTCGCCCGTATAAAGCCTCAAAAGGCGCCATTTGGATGGCTGAGTGATAGCTGTTATTGTAGGCAAATTCAATTAACGGCAAATGCTCATCCCAGCTACCACCGAAATCTAGCACACACGCTCGCAACATATCTTCGAGCGTCTGAATTGTGCGTTTAGACTGTCCATCTGTCTGAGGATGGAATGCTATGCTTAAATTAATCTGCGTTCCCAGACCTCTCTGAAATGACCGCCAAAATCTAGCCGTAAACTGTGCTCCTTTGTCTGAAATAATGGATACTGGCACTCCGTGCAATCTGACTATCTCTTGGTTATATAACTCAGCATAATCTTCGGCCGAGAAAGTAGCTCTTACTGGTAGGAAATGAGCTAATTTTGTCAATCTGTCAACTATCACCCATATAGAGTCATATATGTGCTTAGTATGGAGTAATACTGCTACAAAATCCATATTCACTGCTTCCCATTTCCAGAGAGGTACAACTATATCCTGAGTCAAACTGCCTGGTTTCTGATGTTCGGCTTTCACCTGTTGGCAGTTAGGACACTGGGCTACAAATTCAGCAATTTCTCTTTTCATACCTGGCCACCAGTAGTTTTCCTTGATATCATAGTACATTTTTGTCGTACCGGGGTGAAGAGAATAATGGGCGTAATGTACCTCGTTCATAATCTGCTGGCGGAGCCCTGAAACATCTGGAACACATAGGCGACCTTTACATAACAACACTTCTCCCTCAGTTACCTGAAAATCTGGCGCTTTACCCTGCTGGATTCTGTCTTTGAGATGGATCAGGTCAGGATCCTCACATTGCCGTTCTTTCACTTCCACAACTAATGATGACACGGCGGTGTTCCGTATCACTGCACTATCATCCTCTGTTTCTGCTACACGAATGGCTAGGCTAGCTAACTGATGTATCTCCCTGACCAATTCCCGCTGCCCGAGCTGCAAATATGCCAAACTCCCCATGGACTTACGACTGAGAGCATCTGCTACAACATTGGCTTTTCCTGGGTGGTATAGAATATTCACATCATAATCGTTTAACAGCTCCAACCAGCGACATTGCTGCAGATTCAACTCCCTCTGAGTGAAGATGTACTGTAGGCTCTTGTGATCTGTGAAAATATCAACATGGACGCCATACAGGTAATGCCTCCACATCTTTAAGGCGTGGATCACTGCGGCTAATTCCAGGTCGTGGGTAGGGTAATTCTTTTCGTGTTTCCTCAGCTGTCTGGAAGCATATGCAATCACTTTACCATGCTGCAACACACAACCTAACCCGACGCCTGATGCGTCGCAATACACCGAATAACCTTTTGTACCTTCCGGCAATGCTAACACTGGGCGGAGGTTAATCTGTCTTTCAGTTCCTGGAAGCTCTGCTCGCATGCCTCTGTCCACTGAAGCTTTGCTGATTTCTATGTCAGTTTAGTCAGAGGTGCCGCAATAGTCGAGAACCCTTCAACGAACCTCCTGTAATATCCTGCTAATCCCAGAAAGCTACGGACTTCTGTCGGAGTGGTAGGCCTAGGCCATGATTTAACTGCTTCTATTTTCTGCTTGTCAACTTGTATACCAGCATCCGACACAATATGCCCTAAAAAGGCTACTGAATTAAGCCAGAATTCACACTTAGAAAATTTAGCATATAACTGGCAGTCCCTGAGGATCTGGAGCACTGCCCGCAAATGAGTCCGGTGATCTTCTTCAGAGCGAGAATACACCAGAATGTCATCAATGAATACTATTACGAACAAGTCCAGGAAGGGTCTGAAAATACTGTTCATCAGGTCCATGAAGATTGTCGGGGCATTCGTTAACCCGAAGGACATGACTAGAAATTCAAAGTGTCCATATCGGGTCCTGAACGCTATCTTAGGAATATCTTTTTCATGTACTCGAACTTGGTGATATCCGGACCGCAAGTCAATCTTAGAAAAGTATCTGGCCCCCTGCAACTGATCAAATAAGTCATCAATTCAGGGAAGCGGGTACTTGTTCTTCACTGTAACTTTGTTCAATTTCCGGTAATCTATGCACATACGGAGTGAGCCATCTTTCTTTCTTACAAACAGAACTAGCGCACCCCATGGTGAAGTACTCGGTCTAATAAAACCTTTATCCAACAAGTCTTTCAGCTGCTCCTTTAATTCTCTGAGTTCTACAGGAGCCATACGATAGGGAGGAATTGATATCGGCTGAGTGCCTGGTAACAAGTCAATAGCAAAATCTATTTCCCTTTCTGGGGGAATACCAGGTAACTCATCGGGAAATACATCAGGGAACGCGTTCACCACCGGAACGGACTAGAGTGTCAGAGATTCTGCTTGGACATCCTGAACTCTGACCAGATGGTAAATACATCCCTTAGATATCAATTTCCTCGCTTGAAGGTAGGAAATAAACCTACCTTTTGGCGTAGCGGTGCTGCCCTTCGACTCCCGCACTGCTTCTCCTGAAAAGTGGAATCGGACCGTCTTGGTCCAACATTCAACATTGGCAAAGCACGACACTAGCCAATCCATACCCATTATGGCATCGAAGTCTATCGTTTCTAACTCGACCAGATCTACTGTGGTCTGACGGTCAGCAACCTCTACTGTACACCCTCGGTAAATTCTGCTAGCTACGATAGAGTCACCAACGGGCGTGGATACTAAAAAGGGTTGCTGCAATAATTCTGGTGAAATATTGAACTTTCGTGCCACAAATGGAGTAATGTAGGACAAAGTAGACCCTGGATCAATCAATACATAAGCAGGGTGTGAGCAGATAGTTAGCATACCTATCACAACATCAGGTGACGCTTCTGAATCTTGTCTCCCTGGTAAAGCATATGTGCGGCTTGGACCCGCACCTGCACTGGAGGCCTTTGATCTGCCCCGACCCCTGCCTGCTGAAACTGAGGGCCTGCGCCCTGCCGAGGATGCTGTGGCTCGTGACCCTGTAGATGCCCTGTCCTGTCTATCCCGATCCTCTTGACCTTTGGCTGGGCAATCTTTCATCAAATGGCCTTCTTGGCCACAAATATAACATTCGATGTAGCCATACCTGCATGCTCCAGGATGGCGTCAGCTGCATATAGGGCAAAGTGGTAGGGTATACCTACTCTGCTCCGCCCTTCTCTGTAATGGTGAATCTGCCATCTGCGAGCCTCTGTCGGTCTCTGACTGCCCTCTGCGGCTAAATCTACCCCTCTGCAGCTATGGTGGAGGTAGGGGCCTGGGCGGCCTATCTAACAATCATGGCCTAGGTCCTCCCCGAGCCTCTCTCTGTAACTCAACTGGCCTGTCCCGGCGGCGCTGTTCCTGATTGGTCCTCCTGATCTCTCGATGCCGCTGCCTGATGCCCTCAATATTCTGGGAAAATGCCTGAACTCGGGCAATATCCATGTCCTCTCGCAGTGTGGCCGTAATACAAGTCTCAACATATTCTGGATTCAACCCCATGATAAAGCGGTGTACTCTGGACGCCATGGTATCAACAAAGGCCGGTGCGTACCGGGCCAAAGAATCAAACCGCAAGGCATATTGCCGAACACTCATGGCCCCCTGCTCTAGATGTAGGTACTGGTCTACCCGGGCCTGTCGAATCTCCCGCGGCAAATAGTGATCCAGAAAAGCTCCTGAGAAGCTGGACCAGGTCGGAGGGGAAACATCTCTCCCTCGGGACCTTTCCCAGCTTTCATACCACAATATGGCGATATCCCGTAACCAGAATGCTGCCAACTCAACTGATTCTGTAGGCGTGGCATGCATAACCCTAAAAAATTCTCTGCATCTGATCTAGAAAATCCAAAGGGTCCTCTGTCCTGTCTGTACCTATAAACTGTGGGGGATTCAGAGCCAAGAACTCTCAGACCCTCGAACTAGCGGGCCCTCCTGATGACTCCGCAACTGTAGACGGCATCAGCTGACGCTGAGCAGCCATCATCTGTGCTAACATGACTACCGCACTCCTAACCTCCTGGTCGGAAGGTATCGGTATGGGGACTGCTGGAGGTAGTGTCGTCCCAAGTGGCTTATGATATGGTGGAGACTGCTGAGAAGGCTGGGACGATGCCTCTGTAGTGCCCTCTGATCGGGCAGTTTCTAAATAAGGGTGAGGCATCCTGCTGGTGCCTTCCCCTGCGACAATATCTAAGCTCCGGCCTGTGATAGGATGTCGCTGGTCTGACATTATCCGTAACCAAAGAATACAGTAAGCTTTAGGGACTCAACCCTATATTGTACCGCTCTACAGCACGACTGAATAAGAATAAAAGACAACCATTCTATCATGCCTTGCAGCCCCCTACCCATAGTATGTGGTGCACAACACATCCATAGGCAGGACTCTACTTAGCAGGGCTTGCAGACTCCCTGGGATACGACCTGCTCTGATACAAGTTTGTCACACCCCGCTTTGGGGGGTATGACTGGCACCTGGTGCCCTACTAGGACCTGAACTGCTAGACTACTAAGCCTGAGCACATTTGGTGCCTGGCTAGCTCTAACTCAGATTCAAGGAAACAACGGGCTATATAACGGCTGTAAATACAGCCTCCGACTGACTAGGCCTATAGCCACCTGTACTTGTACTAACAGCTAACCAGAAACATATCAATATAGGGGAGCCTATGCGGGCCGACAAGGCCACCATGCTGTCTAGTTATCTGTAACTCAACAATGAAATATTGGAAAGCTACGTGACCGACAAGGTCACCACTACTATCAAGCTATGGCCCCACACGGCCAACATAAAAGAAACAGAAGTACTAACAGCTATACAACTGCACGGCCTCACACAACCGGCTCATCTGACCACAGGGAAATATATAAAGACTGCAAGCCTCTACGAATATTGATAAGATGGTCGGGACAGGGCCCCGGCCTACCCATGCTGTACAACAATAGAAAAGGGATAAACCTCTAGCTATCTAGCTCCGGATGACTGGAGCTGATGACCCTGTGAGCTAGCTGGAATCACGAGGTATCGGCCCCCCGTCTATGAGTACCTGCAGGCAAGTAATGCAGCGCCCCCAAGGGGCGTCAGTACCACTGGTATACTGAGTAGGTAAAACAATAACTGAAAGAAATATCTGAAAACAATAACACAACTGATGGAACTGAAATAGGAAGGAATAGACTAACTGACTGAAAATGTAAAGTTATGCCTACTCTTAACTATACTGGAAGGAGTAGGAGTCATATCTGGAGATGTATCGTTCTACTGTCGATCTACTCGTATCTCGTGTAACATGGCATAACATAACATAACATAACATAGCACACACAAACCTTACCCGGCCCCCATAAGCCGGGAGGTACAACCAACACGCAATCTATACCCCTACCCCGGTCGTCCCATCTCCTATAATAACTATAAGCATCCTGCCGGCCCCCTGGGTATGCACTTGGGCTCGCTGAGCCCCTGACTATAACTGTACCAGAGTCCGGAGGACTCCTGAATCAACACCCCGGGCGTATCCGCTCGACGGGAGTGTATAAAGGCCGACAAGGCACAATATGGGGAAAACTGGCATCCCATCTTCGTCCCCTGTGGGACGGCATGCCACTCCTTAGAGCGATGTATCCTCGTCCTCTGGCGGACGAGTTGATGTAGCTATTAACCCTGGGGCGGTCATGGATGCTAGGTAATCCAACCTCAAGACAATACAGTGGTCTCAACTAGTAATACTATCTGCGTATACCATATACTGAAGCTAATGATAATAAAGTATTTGTACATACTGTATGCTGAACTAGTGATAGTGATATGTACGTATTTAATACATGCTGAGACTGATAATAGTATATATATATAAATATAATCTTCTGCCATACTATACTGAGTCTAATGTTGAACAAGATATAGTTTTTCTGCTGGAAACCATGCTATATAACTGAGTTTCTATAGTAACATGATTTACTATTTCTAACATGCTTTCTAAACTTCATTTTAACCTATCATTCTACTTCTGAGATACCTTACAGGTATTTACATTGCTTTACTAGGTTTCAGCTGAGTACGATAATATCTTAACATTCTTTACTAAATCACATACTGGGCATGTTGTACAGTTCCTAACACTCGTATTAGAATTTATATCGTGCTAGCAAGTTTCACGCTATACATAACATAATGCTTCCAATATCGTACCAACATTCGTAATAAACATAACACACGACTTCTGAACATTCTACTGTCCTTTAAACTACTTTACTATACCGAGACTACTAACTTGCCGAGGAAACTATCTTAACATACCTTCACTTCTGATTTCCCGACTAACCGGCGTAGCTTGGTTAGTATTTCAGCTATTCCTCCCAACTGCATTCATATATATATCAATCAGTACTAAATACAACTTTATTCTGAAGGACGACATTACTTTCGATATAATTATAGCCTAAATTTAGGCTTATCTAAAGACGGTCGAAAACTCGCTATTTTCCAGAAGTCCAGAAGGGAGAAGTATTCACTTCACAGCTAGGAACACATAAACACTAGTTTGGAGCAATTCCACTTACCTTAGTCCGGCAGCTCGACGATTCGTCGACCGTATTTCGCAAAACTAAATCCGTAGGAATGCTCTCTGCTGCTAAATACCTCGGTATCTGAGGTTAATTTGAGTTTGGACAACGATTGGCAGCGTAATCGAGCGATAATATATTTACCCTCTTCGTCTTCCTCTGTTTTGCTGCGTTTTCTGGAAATTTTAAATGTTTTAAATGAAATAAAATCGAAGTGGGGCTTTATATACTTGGGCCTGGACAGGGCCAACGTGTCACGTAGCCAACGCGGAGGCTCCACCTCCGTGACACGTTGCCATCGCGGAGGGGCTCTGCCTCGGCTCCTTCCGCGATGGCTCGACAGGTTATCCATCGGATCCTTTCCCGGGCCTTTGTCTAGCACGTATGACTTTCAGATGTGCCCAACCATCGTGTGAATATGCCATCTAGGTGTCAGAAATCTTACGGGGTATAACACTCATTCAAACTTAGGTAATACTTACAAATTAATTATTTTATACTAGGCTTTATAATTTACATGTCCTAAAAGTGCATGCCTAAATTATTCGACTCAAGTAAGTAAGAAAAAACTAAATTTTTATTCACATCAATAGCAATTACATTGAGTTTGGAAAGACCCTCAATGAAGTAATTATTTCCTACATACATCTCATTTTTACTCACTACAACCTTGTAAAAAATAAAACACATTTAAAATCATTCTTAACAAGAAATGATGTTGATACTAAGTTCTTAGCATTTCGGGAACATGAAGGATATTGTTTAAATTTACAACTTTGACCTTCCAATATCTTATCTGTTCTTTAATTTTTGCAGTAGAAAAATTTTCCATAACTATTGTCTCGTCGGATCCAACAGGAATGTAAGAAGCAAACAACTCCTTACGTGCACAAACATGACGTGTGACACCAAAATCTATCCACCACTCCCTTGGACTTTCAATCAAGTTGCACTCAGAAAGCATGACACATAGATTATTTATTTTTTTGTTCATTTCTTTCATATTTTCTTGACCCTTCTACTTATCTTTCCTTGAAGCACGATAATTTGCAGACATATGTTCAACCTTGTTATAGTTGTAACAATTTATCTTGAATTACTTTTTACTTATAAATTTTTTAAAATAAATATTCATAATAGATACTATTATGTCTATTGTGGAGAACACGAAGGAGTTCATTAAACTTGATCGCTTTAATGGAATAATGGAAAGAGAAAATGAATTTCCTACTCATTTCTTTGAAAATCTACTATATTCTTGATCCTATATTGACTGCAATTCCTGAATTCACTGCATAAGACTCGAATAAACTCAAGGCATAAAGGAAGAAATGTGAAGAAGACAAATTGCTACGCCATGGAGATGTCTTGAATACATCTGGTAATGGATACAAAAACAAAATAGAGAATTTCAACAGTATCATTGTAGAAAGAAAGGACATAAAATTCGAGATTATAGATTTAAAAAAGTATGAATAAATTTTAATAATGAGAATTCTAAGAAAGCAAACACAGTGGAGAATTCTATCCAAGACTGGTTGATATGATTTTCACATTGCCAAATGGAACGGTCTCAGAGTTGAACATGGCTGTTACATCCACTAATAATCAAGAGTAGTGGCTAGATTATGACAATAATTAGTTCAAGACCTATGCAAAAGTGAAGGAGCGTGAGAAATATTTTGATGGTCAACTATGTCATGCAAATGTTTCAGGAAAGAGAATTGTTGAAATAAATTTCACCTCAGAATAGAAGTTAATGTTGTTGAATGTGTACCATGCTCCCGAAATGAAAAAGAATTTAATGCCTGTTAGTTTTCTTTCTAAGAAAGATTTCGAGATTGTAATAGAATTTGATTATGTTATACTGTCTAAGAGTGATTTCTTCATAGGAAAGGGATACCATAGAGTGTTGAAGTTAAGTATTGATGCAATAATGACATGACCCAATTGACAGATCATGCTGGCACCTACTCAACGCTAGTCTGATTGGAGAACTCCTTTACCATATCTTTATTTTAAATAACCATCAAGTCAAGAGTAACATGCTTATGAATAAAAGATTGTAAATTTAAGTCTTGTAAACTATAGTACATTCACAATATACGACAAAACTTCCTGAAGATCTAGTCTAGATATGTACAAGAGCTCTAATTAAAGTAGTCACAATTAAGAGACACAACTTCACCTGATGAAAGAAATGCAGAAGCTGATACCGAGTATCACCACTTCAACTATGAAACTTCAATAATCTGTAAACAACCTACACCCTACAAAAGGTACAACAAGAGTAGTATCAGTACACCACACGTACTGGTAAGTATCATTGGTTGACTAAAATTAGTTCATGCAATATAGTATAAAATCAACAACAATTATCTTCACACAACAACTTATGTCAGTTAGTCATATTCTACCATATTACCTTAATGAGTTCATACAAATTAAACATACTCTTACCACTTTTTAATGAGTCTTGAGCTAAAATCCTTAGACATGCATTGTTACTTAGATAATTCCAATGATTTCAAGAGTCAATAGAAATCAGACAATTAAATCAATTTTAGTTTAAGGATGAACTTATCACAGATACATATTTATTCTTTTCATAATTGTTACCTCATTAGTAATTTGACAAGACATTACGATAATTACTCTGCTCAAGACTCGACTCTTAACTTGTAATATGTTTTACTATGGATTCAACCCTAGCACATTGCTATGCTCTTGCCTTCAACTTCCTTTTTTAGGTCAATTATATCTTTACTATCATGCTTCTGCTGCCCATGTATTTACTACATTATTCTATATGACGCCCAACCGAACACCATGGACAACAGTCTATTCATGCCTCCTCCTGTCAATTTTATAAGCATATATCTTTTACTAATCAAAGTTTAAACTCAAAGTAATCCATAGTATACCTGGGCACCGAGCTACCATAACATCAGTGGAGTTTCATTTCTTGCTCTCAATCCAGGATTCTTGATGGTGAATTGGCAAGGGAGATGGTGGAAGCACGTTCTTGGATGAAATACCTTAAAATTTTTCCTGGAGGCATTTATAGGAGAAATCCTCCTTAGAGTAGGAGCTAAACCCTGAAATAAAACTAAAAACATAATTTTGGTTCATATAAATATAGAATTTTTAGTTTGCGTCTCTCACTGCAGCGGTCACTAGTTTGCCGCAATGAGCTCCCTATAGTGATAATCTGGCTGCTATGACGTCACTCACCTGACTGATCTCACTTTATTTTAATTCTATTTTACTTAGTATCCACTTAGCTTATACTAGTAACTTCAAAAATGAAAATTCATACCAATAAAGGTTTAATTCTTATGCTCGTATTATCAAAGATTCAGTAATGACCGGACGGATTGTTACAAATAAAAAATGCTTCTATTTATATTGTTGAGTCTGATTTTATTTTATGACATGATAAATTAAGATATTTAATTTTTTTTAATTAAATTATATGTCAAAAAATGGTTATATTGCTTCCAATAGTAAACATATAAAAAAATATGAAATATGCATATAAGTAAAAATAACCAAAAAAATCTTTTTGAAAAGTTGAAAGAGTTACCAAATTATTAGATTTAGTACATTATGATATATGTGAATTAAATGAAGAATTAACTCGAGATGAATATTTTATTACTTCTATAGATGAATTAACTAGATTCACTTTTGTTATTTACTTAGGACAAAAGATGAAGCTTTTTCGAAATTTAAATAGTATAAATCTATTGAAGAAAATCAAAAAGTGAGGAAAATTAAGATATTTTATAGTGATAGAGAAGGAAATATTTTTTCAGTGAATTTAATAATTTGTGTGAAGAGCATGGTATGATACATAAAAAATGTGTTCTTTACACGCTACAACAAAATGGTTTGACTGAAAGAAAAAATAGGACTCTAATAGACATGATTGGTGTATATTAATGAAATTACTTTTACCATATAAGTTATGGGGTGAAGCATTATTACAATAGAGTGCCTTCTAAAAGTATGAATTTTTCGCCCTATAAACTTTGGAACACCAGAAAGACAAACTTAAGTTCATTTAAAGTGTGGGGTTGTATAGTATCTTATAAGATTCTAAATCATCAAAGGTCTAAAATGGAACCAGTGTTTGTGGGATATGCACAAAATTCAAAAGCTTATAGGCTATTAGATTTAAAGTGTAATATAGTTGTAGAATCTATTCATGTTGAGTTTATAGAAAAAAATTCATAAATGATTCTGTTAGTGAGCCATTGAATGAACCTACTCAAAATGGATTTGATACATATAATTAGATGTCACATTTCAAAGATTCTAAAATGAAGAGAAAAGTGATAGTCAAAAATCAAAAACTAGAAAGAGCAAAAGAATTAGAAAAGACAAACATCTTGGTTATGATTTTATTTCTTCACAAGATATAATTTTTCTTATCGAAGGAGATACAACAACTGTCTATAACAACATACCTATATTATTTAATGTGAAAAACAACCTAAAGATTTACCAAGAGGCTATGTCTTCAAGAGATGCTACTTTCTGAAAATAGGCCATTAATGATAAAATGGACTCAATCATGTCAAACAACACCTGAATCTTAGTTGATATTCCTCTTGGATCAAAACCTACAGGTTGTAAATGACTTTTCAGAAGAAAGTATAATATAGACGGTTCGGTCAAACCTTCAAAGCAAGATTAGTTGCTAAAGGTTTCACTCAAAAGAAAGAAATTGATTATTTTGATACTTATGCTCCTGTAGCAAGAATAAGATCGATGTTAGAATAATTTTACCATTAGGATTAATATATAACTTATATGTACATCAAATGGATCTAAGATTGCCTTTTTAAATGAAAATCTAGATGAAGAAATTTATATGCAATAACTTGAGGGATTTATTCTTATGAAAAATAAAAGTAAAGTATATGAATTGATAAATTCTCTTTATGGCTTGAAAGAAGCCCCAAAACAGTGGCATGAAAAAATTGATAGTACAATACTATTAGATGATTTCATACATAATCAAGCAGATAAATATATCTATTCCAAGTTCACAAAGAAATATGGAGTTATTATTTGTCTTTACTTAGATGAAATTTTGATTTTTGGTATGAACATGCTTGGAATCTATGAAACTAAGAAGTGTCTAACTTCGTCCTTTAAAATAAATATTTAAATGAAATAGATACTATCTTAGAAATTAAAGTTACAAGATACTGAAATAAAGTGATTTATCATAATTGCACTATGTAGATAATTATTAATAAGTTTAGCCATGTGGGAATAAAGGAATTTAGTACTCCTTTAACTTTATCAAGTTAACTGAAAACACTAATAGAGTTGTAGCATAACTAGAATATGCAACTTTGATAATGCTCAAACTCACATTCCTAATAAAGTATAAAGTGGACGTTGTCAATAAAGAAACCAACAAAGGTTGGAGTCGATTCCACATGAAATATGGTCAAGATATAGAATAGCTCTAGTATTTAAGCTTTTAAGTGTGTTATTTCCAAAAAGGGGGATTTTATAAAAGCAAATAAGTAGCAATTGTATGACAACATTGAGAATTGATTGTTTTCATCAAGATTATGCAATTAACTAGGGTAAGTGTTCCCCATGGGTTCATTACTATTTGTGATTTTACACTTGTGATCTATCCCAATTATTACTTGTAGAACTTGATAACTAAGGTTTATCTAAACGACTGGTTCGTCCTTATTGGATGACTATACTCAATCACCAAGGATCAATTTCACTTCAACCGTTATTAATTTATTCCAAATTAACTATCCCGTGACTATAACTCAAGTCATACAATGACCATAAAGATCAAAGCTTTGTTGTGATTCTCTATTCCTAATCTCTATTTCTCTAGGTTTAAGCAAGTAAAGAATTCGGACAAGTCCTAACGTTGCGCTCCGTTAAGAAACATTAAAGATGAAGAGAATACAATACAAGTGTTTAACATTGGTTTAGAACCACTTTTTGCAACTCTAGTTTGTTAACTCACCATGGTTCCCACAATCCTAGTTATACAGGCTTTAGCCTCTTATGATTGTAAGAGAATTATCAGCATTTATAGACAAATATATAAATTAATACTTACAAAGATGATTTAAAGAAAACCCACTTGATTATTGCAAGAAAGAGTTATTCAAGAACAATGAAGAAAATCAAAGCAAGAAAATCTTCAAGACTTGAATAGAAAGCTAACAACAATTTTCCTCAATGTATTTCGTGTGTTCCCAACTTCTCCCTACTGAAAATAACCTAATAAGTATTTATACAAATATTTAGAAGAGTTTTCCTAAGTAAAAAGGAAAACTGCTAAAACTGTCGCCTACTTGATTTACGACCCGTAACAAAATTGTATGGGTGGTACCTTGACTCGTACGTTGGCTGGCATCTGTTGAATCTGCCTAAGTGTTGTGAACTGGTACTACTCGTATCACGAACCTACTAGTTGTGCAATCAGTCATGGTTTGATACTAGAATTCTGGAAATCTTCTGAACTTCATCACAAATGGCTTGGTACGACTCGTACCTCAATTCTACAACCCGTGACTCCTTCTTGTACCTTGAGACCTACCAGTCTTCACTTCTTCTGAACTTTTCCATGGCTCCTTGGTACGGGTCTTTGGTAGATCTCATCATTCATGGTTGCTACCCGTACTAGGAGATTTAGCCTGTGCAGCATCTTCTGATGTTTTCTATGACTGCTATGGTACGACTCATACCATGAGTTGTAAGTTTCCTTTGCCTCAACACTTTTGGCCTGGACTTTTCTATGACTCTTAGTATGTCTCATACCATGATGGTACAGCTCGTACTGAGGTCCGTACTTAGCCAGTTTTCTACAATTTTCTCCATCTTTTGCATGATTAAACTCCAACATCTATTTTTCCTGAAAATAAAGTAAAAGTGCCTCATATCCATATAAACACACCAAAGTCCATGATTATTTCCTCAGTTTTAAGCGTCGCAAGTGCTGTAAACTCACAACACATCAACACCCACAACTTAAGACTTTTGCATTTTCTCAGGCAAAGAAAACAAAATTAAAGCGATGCTTAACTAGAAAGTAACAATACCTAAAGCCAACACAACAAAATTTGCACTATGATCCACAATCAGCTATTGACCCCTTCTCCATTCAAACTAATTCAGCTATGCACACATATAATCACAACAGAATCATGTCGGTTCTACTAGATAACATGTACAAGGAAAAAGAAACACGATAAGAAAAATCCTTGGACGAATAAGATACCCATAAACTACAAGTACACCACCCCTTGAAAAACATGCTTCGTCCCCGAAGCATCAACTACTAGAGCAAGGGAAAAAGACTTAATTGTGGTGCACTAAGTGCTCCCGTCATCCTGCGGAGGCGGTACCTCTGTTGCAATACTAGCACTAGTGGTGGCCGGTGCATTCAATAGAACATCAGTTGGGGGATTGGTTACCCCCTCCATAGAAGCAGTCGCCTTAGCGACCTCAGTCTCTTATCTGGATGAATGTGGCTCCTCCGAAGAGTCCTCGCCACCCGCAAGCACTTTCTGGGCAGTGGTGGGGCTCCCGCTCCTCTAGCTCGCTCCTACAACTCCGACATATGTGCGTCATAAGTTTGCAGGCTCTCTAATCTCTCCCGCTTGCTCTCCTTCTTCTCCTTCTTTTTTCTCTTCTTTGAGTGATCATCTCCAACTTCCTATGATACCCTTTTCTCACCCTTTCCTTCACTAGCCACAGATAGGACCCAGTACGCCTCCAAATATAGCTCCTCATCGAGCTCTATGTCTAAGTCTAGAAGAGTGGGGGCTGCTAGAATTGCCGGTTGTCTAGACGACAACTCAGTTACTTGGCTAAGAAGAGCCCCCAACTCCTCCCTAAGGCTACTTGTGTCCAGCTGCTCAGCTAGGCGCTCATTGAGGTGGTGCTTGAAGCTATCTATCCGGATATACAACACCCTTACAGCCTCCTTAATCTCCACCTTCACCCAAGGCTTGATGTTCTCCATTATAGATTGAACCTTTCTCTCGGTCAATGTCATCTTTTTAGCCATATTTTGGAGGAACTCATATGGGACCAATATATACCCAGCTGGGGTCTAGCTCAGAGGTGCAAATAAAGTAATAGGAGCTAACTCTATGTGGCTGACCTCTGTAGCCGACATCTCATCCTGCTCCACTGAGGTGGGGGGCATCAATATGCTCGCCCCCGGATACCCATTGTACCCAGCTCACTGGGTTTATCTCATCCCAAATCAAACCTATATCTGTCGTCCTTTGGCCTCCAATCAGAGTATCAACCTCCATCTTTGCCTTAAGGCCTGCTTCTACACATAATCTGAACATGAGACTCAGAAATGGGATGGTAGTGCTCAATCTCAAAGATCGATCTCAAATCTCCTCTATGATGACCCTTGAAATATTGATGGTGCATCTCGACATGATACATGCCACCAAGGCTGCTTTATCTGAACTGAGGGTGTTGGCAGACTAGTGTCTAACAAGCCTTTGCTATGAAGTTCAGCAAGGCTTTGGTGACCTACTTTCCACTAGTCACCAAGTCCACATTCTCCTTGTCATCCCCTAGAACCCCAGCTAGCCATTTAATTTGGCTCTACCTATCCTCATAACCCAGCTGTTTTACCCTTTTTAAGGCATCCATTTTGTAATCGAACTTAGCTATCATGTCTGGAGCACTGAATTGCGGCCCATAGAGTACCCGAGAAATAGTACGCTCAGTGATATCAACCGTGCGACCTCGCACTACCACACTCTCAAGCTTGGGCTGTTCTCTCAATTTTTGTCCACCTTTTGCATTTTGCTCCATCGTGTTCAAATGATTGGTGTAGAACTCTCGGACCATTGCAGGACTGTACTTCTCTAAAGTTCTGTCCATCCAGTCAAATATGTAGAAACTGAATATCCACTTCATTTCCTCTACTTTATTCAAGGAACTTGTGAGGATCTGCGGTTCTTCCTGTATGCTGCGCCTCGGATGGTTCTTGGAGATGAGACAAGACCCTACTCGTATATCTCCTAAGCACCGAGTAATCTCCACCTAATAGTACGGTTCTCCCCAGGCGGAGTTTGGTCACTTTCTTCCTCAGTGTCCTCATTGCCCTTATCTCCAGATTGGGCCTCCCAGATCCTTCTTCCTCATTAGAGCCACTCCCGGACACTTGAACTTGTTCTTCTGCTCCCTCTTCAGGCTGGGGGCAGTGGCCGGAGCAGCAGAAGTAGCTTTGGCCTGTACATTGGCTTGAGCCCTAGTGGTCTGTGGCTCATCAGTTTTAGAAGTCTCAACTTGGTACTCTTCCACTGAACCACTAGAGGAGTTGTCTGCTTGATCAGAGTCGGAGGGCTTATCTCTCAATACCCTCCTAGCAGCTATCTCAGCTCTAGCCCGCTTGTCTTGGGGATTCTTCTTTGATATCCTTTTTAGCCTCATTGTACCCATGGATAAAAAGGTTCGTGTGCATGATCTGAGAAAAATAAATCAAGAAAAGTACCTTTTGAAGTTTTACACGAGTCTACAGTACAGGTCGTAGCATGGTGGCATGACTCATACTAAGACTCGTAGTTCATGATGGGCCTATCACGACTCTTAGTGACGACTCGTACTATGATGGTACGGTTCATACTAAGAGTTTTATGGAGGGGTTCCCCTAAACTATGTTCCTCTGTATTTTCTATGACTCATGTTACGGATCGTGATTTGTTTTCATGAGTCATAGTGAGGATCGTACCATTTCTTTCTGATTTGTTTTCACGAGTGATAGTGAGGATCGTACCATTTATTTTAAACTTTGACCCTTTCAGATTTGTGGTATGATCACATGGTACGACTCGTAGTAGAATACTATGTGTCATGTCAGGTTTCGTACCATCAGGTTCAGTCACAAATAGCTTAGGACAGTCCCAACAAGTCCTCCTACGAGTCGTAATACAAAACCACGAGTTGTAAGAAAGCTTGCGAAGCCTGTCCTGACCTTGATTAGTTTATTTATTTAGGAAAATGATTTGTTTGATCTGGGTACACAGACTTCCCCATTTTAGGCTATCAATGTCCATTATTTATATCTACCCAGTGCACCCCAACATATAGCACACCCCGTAACTCATTTTTAGCATTCAAGTTTAGTGTTTGGTATTTCAAATTCCTACCTATTCAATAGAATTGCAACACCCTAATGATCATCTTCCTCAACCCATTTTTCAGTGAGCTTGAGGAATCACCGAGTTCTATTATTTCATACAGAGCAAGATTCTTGTAAATTGGACATGTATACTTACTTGATTTTCAAGGTTTTGCTCGACTTTTTGCTCGTTCCAACGATTAGGGTAAGAATTGCAACTGTGCAGATGAAATCTTAGATAGATTCGAGCTTGAATTGCTAGGGATTTTGAGTTACGGGTGTGAGAATCATGGGTGAGACTCGTGGATTCAAAGTGTACGTTCGTGTGGGAGTTAAAGTCTGAAGGGTTTTGATTTAAATAGGTTAGGGAAGAATTTTGGGAATCCAGGTCGAGTCGAGTCAAGTTAATTAATTTAGCCCATCACGACTCGTACCATGAGTCATAGGTTAGACCTACGGATCGTCCCTTGGATTCATAGAAGAAGACTTAGGAAATTTACCTGGGGACCTACAAGTGCATGTTACGACACGTACCATGAAGGTACAATTCATACATTGCCTCGTAAGTCAATGTTTATGAAATTCTGCACTTTGCGCAATTCATCTTTACAGTGAGTACTATGACCTATACAATTAGGGTATGAGTTGTAATGAACAATCGTAACATGAATTCTGGCTTCTGCTTTTTACCACAATTGGTACTATGACCTATACAAAGCTCTTACGAGTCGTACTGAGACTCATAGTACTGGTATGATCTATAATTTTTCTCCCACCAGTTTTTGTTACACCTGCACATTGAACACACCAAAGGTTAAGATACTTGAGTCTCCTCCCATGAAGCACCAAATTTAACATCACGAAACAACGCAGGTGGTCCAGTTGCTCAGACTTCACCAAACCACCTCACGGGTTGCCTCCCAAGAAGTGTCTGATTTAACATTGTGTCATGACGCAAGTCTCTTGACTACTCAAAATTCATCAAGAAGCTTGGAATCATCATTGATTGCTGAGATAACCCTAAACTCATTGGGCTGCTTTGTTGACCGACAGACGTTAAATGTGACCTCCTCTTTATTTAGCCTGAATTTTAGTTGGACAACTTCAAGATCCATCAAGGCTCTCCTGGTGGCTAGGAATTGTAGCCCCAAGATAATGGGGACCTCAAAATCAACCTTGCAATCTAGGATTACGATGTCTGTTGGGAAGATATGGTTGAACTTAACAAGCATATCCACTAAGATTCCCACTGGCTTTTTAACTGTGCGGTCTACCATTAATAGTCGCATTGACATCGGTGAGGGGGATCCCAAGCCCAGCTGTTTGAATACAACTAATGGCATCAAGTTGATGATTGCTCCTAAGTCACAAAGTGCATTTGCAAACTCAAAATCACCAATCGTACAAGGAATGGTGAAGGCACCTGGATCCTTCTTCTTTTAAGCAAGGACCCGTGAAGCTATGGCACTGCAATGATGCAAGTTGCCTACGACTCATAGCTCACAGAGCTCTTCTTGGTCACAAGGTCCTTCATGAACTGGCATATCCAAGCCTCTGCTCCAATGCTCGACCAATGGTATGTTCATAAATAACTGTTTAAGCATAGAGAGAAATTTTTGGAACTTACCATCTTTCTCCTTTTCTTCATCCTTTGAGGGAACGGTGGCGGTGATCAAGGGATAGCCTTATAAATTTGCGTGACCCCTTGCTTCTTACCATTATCAGCTTTTCCTTTGCATCAATTAGAGTATTTGTCAACTCTGCTTTACCTGTGAGATCATGCTCAGCAACCTTATCTTCCTCACCAAGCTCAATCTCCTTTCATCTTTCCATCTCAACTACAACTGGTAGAGGGGGATCTACTGTGGTCTTTCCACTCCTAGTCATCACAACCATACAATGACTATAATTCTTTGGATTTTGCACTGTGTTTTTAGGAAGTGTTCCCTTCTGCCTTTGGTTTAGGGAGGTCGACATCTAACCAAGTTGCTGCTTAATCTATTTGATCACTGTGGCATGTGATTTAACTTTCTGGTTCATACCCATATATCCCCCCGAATCTCCCTCAGTTGATCATCGATGGACTTTACCTTTTTGAGCATTTCAGCCATCATGTTCTCAAATATTGAGGGTCTAGTCTCCCCCTCACGTGCATTAGGAAGAACATACAAACCTGTGTAATCATAGCGATATCCATCGTTCTTTCTCCATTCTCCCTCTAGCTCACAACCTCGGCTCCTATCCCTACACCCATTTCGATTGTAGTTGTTGATCTTGGCAAAATTTATATGCCCAAGTGATACTCAAAGGTGTCATTTTAGCCTTATTTATCTATCAATGTTTATACATTCTCATGTAATTGGTAATAAAATGTGAATTTATACTAACCAACATGATTAGCATTGTTTTGCAGGTAAAATGTAATTTTGGGAAGCTTAAATGCATGTTGGAAGAGATCGGGGTTGCAGTCGGACGTGAGCAAGGGACAAGGCATTGGAAAGCATAAAATAAAGGGGCTCCGCGATGGAGCCGTGTCACGCTGCCATCGTGGAGGCCTTCTGCCTGGATAGGGAATTTTCACCCAATTTCCAGAGAGGGTACGCGATAGGTCCGTGGCACGGTGGCCTGGCTCCGCGTTGCACGCCGTGCCACATTGGCCTGGCTCTGCGTTGCACGCCGTGCCACGTTGGGCCTTATTTCCTGGACCCCCAGTTCCAGTGAAGGTCCGCGTCGGTAGTGTGTCACGGAGGCAGTGCTCCGCGATGCACTCCGTGACAGGTTGCTTGTTATTCCGGAAAAAATTCCCACTAGTATAAATAGAACACTTAGGTTCATTTTTCAATATTCTGACTTGGTGGAGCAAGAACGTGGGTTACAGGCAGTTGAGGGGACGAAATTATCAGGGTTTTTCTCTCTTTCCTTCTCCTTGTATTCAATTGCTTGTATGTCTAACACTCATTTAACGATGTTTAATCCACAAATGAGTGGCTAATTCATCTTCTTGCTGAGGTTATGAACAATTGTACTGAAATGTGATTGTTGATCATATTGGTTTTCATCTTTTCTTCCATGGTTGTTCTATTAATTCTTGTTCTTACTGCATTAATGTGTGGCCTACATTAATGTATATCCAAAAAGTCCGGTTTCACTCGAGAGAGCAAGAAATTGGAAAGTTGTGAATTAATAGGATATGATCTTTTCTTAGTTTGGGAAAATTGAGAATTGATTTGCCTTCAGGATAGAAATATACCTGAAAGTCGTATTAGTTAATTTAGGAACCAGGTTTGTATGGCTAGAACATGAATTGAATTTAATCACAGAAATGTAGGTGGATGGTTCATGATTCTTAAGTGGGGTTAAATACGAGAGTTTTAATCTCTTGGCAATAGTTCTTGACTAGCAACCGGAGGAAAAGACTAACCAAATTATGTTGATAATTAATTTCATTACATGTTCGTTTAACCTCAGCATGCTCTCATTCATAGTTCAGACTCACATTAGATAGTTGTTTTAGATTTAGCATAAAAAATTATAAATCAAAATATCAAACTTTTGGTTACGCTGTTGTCTGCATTTTTAGAATTAAAATATAGTACACTTGAATAGATTGCACTTCATCCCAGTCCCTGTGGGATCGATACTTGGCTTACTTAAGCCACTTTACTACTTGTTCGACCACGTGCACTTGCGTGTAGTTATATACCCAACAAACCACCGAATAAGTTTTTGGCGCTGTTGCCGGGGATTGGCAATTGGTGAATTTGTTGTAAGTGTTAATTTACTATATTTTTATTTTCTTAGTGTTGACAACTTGGTCTTAGCCTGTATTTTGCAGATTTAATCTCTGTTGAACACTAGCAAGAGACAAGGAGCTAGTGGACTCGTATTTAGAGCGAGAAAGAATATTTCATAGTAAGCGGAGAGAAGCTCTAGAAAGAAAGCTGCAGTTGCTCAGACAGACGATCATGGAGCAACAAAAGAATCCACCGGTAGTATGGGCGATGTTAGTGCCCGAAGAAGTAGCAGCTCGGCCGGTTCGCGAGGTGGCAATCCCACATGCTAATAATGTCTCATCTAGCATCTGCAAACCTGAGCCAGGAGGGAGGTTCGAACTTAAGCAGAATATGGTGCAATTGTTGCACACTAGCGGGCAGTTTACAGGTCTCCCTCATGAAGATCCACAGCAGCATCTCCAAAATTTTTTGGAGATAAGTGACACTTACATCCCCGCTGGAGTGTCATCAGATTATGTCCGGCTTACATTGTTCCCATTTTCACTATTGGGAGAAGCCAAGAGTTGGTTGAAAGCTGAGCCACTGAATTCTATTTGTACGTGGGATGATCTTGCGAGGAAATTCTTGATACGGGTTTTTCCCTCCGGTAAAACAGAAAGACTTAGAAGTCAAATTCTAAGTTTCAAACAGAGGGAGGGAGAGAATTTATATCAGGCTTGGGAGAGATTCAAGTCCATGTTGCGGGATTGTCCTCATCATCATCAGTCCAATGATGTGCTGGTGCATATTTTTATAGAGGGTTTGGAACCCCATACAAAAATATTGCTAGACTCAGCAGCTGGGGGACAAGCGCTGGAGAAAACTTATGAAGAGCTGTATACCTTGTTGAACCGTATTTTGCAGGGCAATCCGGAATGGAATGCTGATTCGTCAAGAGGTGGGACAAGGAAAGTAGCAGGAGTGCTAGAAGTGGATGGGTTTACAGCTATTGCTGCACAGATAGCTGCATTGCAAAATCAACTTAACACCCACTTTAGCAACATGACAATGAACCAGCCCCAAGCCCCAGTGAATGCAGAGCAGCAGATGTGGTGTGAAGTGTACGGAAGCAGTGAGCACTCAGCTGAGTGTTGTGGAGCAAATCCTGACTCGGTAAACTTTGTGGGAAATGTGCAAAGGAACAACCACCAACAGTATGGTAATAGCTACAATTCCAATTGGAGGAATCACCCGAATTTCTCCTGGGGTAGCAACAACCATCAGGGACAAAGTTCGGGTTAGGGTGTGCAAAGGAACCAAGGAGGGCAGCAGAATTATCAAGCACAATTCAGAAACAACAATGCACCTCCTCCACCACCATCACCCAGCATTGAGGAGATGTTCAAGACCATGATAGCTAACCAAGCTCAATTGCAGGCTGACTATGTGAAATTGGCAGCCGAAGTGAAAAACAACCAGTTAGCTACCAAGGCACTTGAATATCAATTTGGGCAATTTGATGGAACCCAAAACACCAGACCTAGAGGAGGACTTCCGAGTGACACAGATCCCAATCCCAAGCAGGTGAATGCAGTGACCACAAGGAGTGGTTTGCAGCTGAAAGAGGTGGAACCAGAAAGACCACCTCAACAATCGGGAGCAGCAGAAGTCGAGAGGGAGCAAAGTACTGAGAGGGGGAAGACTAAGGAAGCTGAATCGGAAAGACCACCACCCCTGTTCCCTCAATGATTAAAGAAACACAAGGAGGAGGCGTGTTTCAAGAAATTCATGGAGGTGCTGAAACAGGTACATATTAACTTACCTCTTGTTGATGTTTTGCAGGGAGTGCCGAAATATGCCAAGTATATAAAGGACATCGTGGCAAACAAAATTCGGTTGACTGAGTATGCTACGGTGGCTTTAACAGAGGAGTGCACTTCCAGGATTCAAAATCAACTACCCACAAAGCTCAAAGA
This sequence comes from Datura wrightii, assembly GCA_035772735.1. Classification (NCBI taxonomy): domain Eukaryota; kingdom Viridiplantae; phylum Streptophyta; class Magnoliopsida; order Solanales; family Solanaceae; genus Datura; species Datura wrightii. The sequence goes on from JASDFA010000018.1 coordinate 125,718,326, forward strand.
CCCTGGGAGCTTTACTATACAGATCACTATTGGGCAGAGTATCCGAGCTCGTGGATTGTGTGATTTGGGAGTGAGCATAAATTTGATGCCATCATCGTGTTATACCCCGTAAATTTTAAATGAATAAATAGCCTAATGGCATGTTGTTTAAGGGATTTAGAAAGCAAAAAAAGAAAGGGTAAATAAATAAAAAGTCGGTTTTCATCTTCATATAAGATGATTTCCAAAAAAAAACAGAGGGTAGCCATTTTTAAGGCAAACCCACGACAATATATATATATTTCCTTCCAATTACGCGATGAAACGCGGTCTAAACTCCATTCCGGCTTAGATACAGAGGTATAAAGCTGCAGAGAGTAATCCTACGGAGTTAGTTTCGTGAAATTTGGCCGGAGAAACGTCGTGCTACCGAGGTAAAGTAAATAGAATTGCTTTAAATTAGTACCAATGTGTTCCTAGCATTGCAGTGAGCATTTATCCCTTCTGGACTATCGAGAAATAACGAGTTTTCGACCGTTTTTCCGAAAGGTTGAAGTTGGGATAAATATATATATCAAAAGTGATAATTTATCCCGAATATTAATGTATTTAGTTCTAATTGACGTGTATATGAATGTAGTTGGGAGAAACAGCAGAAGTACCGATGGAAATCACATCGGTCAGTCGGGTACTCAGAAACCAGGTATGTAAAGTTATTCTTTCAGCAAGCTAGGAAGTACAGGGTAGAAAATAAATAGAATAAACGCTATTAACAGATACCCAGCGTACAGGAACGATTTTAGTACAAATTCCAGCAAGCATGCTAGTATATTATTACGTATCATGCGATAATCAGAATAATAGATATTCAGGCAATACGTATTTCATCTGTTGAGATTGTATCCAGTAGTAGATGGTACATTTTACATCATTGAGCTATATCCAGTTATAGATGGCAGGTACTATGTTATTGAGTTATATTCAGATATAATTAGATAGACAGATAAAGGCCAGGTAGCAGTAAGTCCAGCAATCAGAAACAGTGTAAGACAGCATATAACATTAGTTATTTAATACAGACTAGCCTCAAAATAAAAGAAGAGAATATGATTAGTATTTTTCATTTGAGCATGCTTGCTGTGTATGTGTTTGTATGTTGAGACTTGTTGTGGCATGTGGGCACCCTTTAGCAGCCCAACCGCCCCTGGGTTATAGCTGTGTCGATACCAGATTCAGATACCGCCACCAGCTGGGCGATGACGTCCACCTAAAGGACGATGATGGCCGACCACCATGATAATACGGTCCAGACCACCCTGCTTGCAGGGGTAGTTCAGTTTACTCTGCGCAAAGCCAATACACCCTGTTTACAGGGGCGGACCACTCTGTGTGCGCTTGTGGCCGGGGGCAGTTTTATATACAGATTTTTATAAAATCACCCTGTTGCGTGCTTGCACCCAGGGGCAGTTTCAGTCACAGATACAGCAGCAGATCACCCCGTGCACACCTGCGCCCAGAGGCAGGAGTCTTCGGACTCAGACATAGTTTATTGTCAGAGGCCAAGGCCTGAGCTACGTACCCAAGGGGACCGGTAGGAGGAGCTCACAGTATCAGATGAGTGGAGTGACTTATTTTCGGTTGGTTTAGACCCGGGTAGGGGTATATAGATTGCTTGCTTGGTTGGCACCTTCCGGCTTATGGGGGTCGGTCAGGTATTGTGTGTACTATTATGTATATTGATATGTGTTATTAGATACTGATAGACAGTAGGACTACACGTCATCAGGTACGCTCAGTTAGTTACAGAATGAACAAACTTTCCCCAGTTATCCTCAGCTAGATAGACTCAGCTGCTTCTTGCTTATACGTCATGTTATTGTTGCTATTCATTTCAGTTTCATATTTCAGTTTGCTTTACATGCTCACTACCTGTGGTACTGACGCCCAGTAGGGCGCTGCATTGCTTGCCTGCAGGTACTCACGGACGAGGAGCCGATCCCTTGTGATTCCAGCCAGCTAGTGAGTCATCAGCTCCTGTCATCCGGAGTCTGATTCCCAGAGGTGTAGCTCCTTTTCTCTTATCGTACAGTATGGGTAGATCGGGGCCCTTTCCCGATCATTTCCATTATTTTCTTACAGTATTCGTAAAGGCTTGCAGTCTGTATATATTTCCCTGTGGTTAGTTGAGCCGGTCGTGTGAGGCCGTGCAGTTGGCTATAACTGTTAGCATTTCAGTTTATGTTGGCCGTGTGAGGCCTTAGTTTGATAGTAGTGGTGACCTTTCCGGTCACGTAGTCTTACAGTAGTCTTGTGTTGAGTTACAGATAACTAGACAGCATGGTGGCCTTGTCGGCCCGCATAGGTTCCCTGTTACAAGTCTGTTTCTGGTTAGCTGTTGTTACAGGTACAGATGGCTACAGGCCAGTTGGCCGGAGGCTGTATTTACAGCCGTTATATAGCCAGTTTGTTTCTTAAAATAGAGCCAAAGCCAGCCGAAGTACCAGATGTGCTCAGGCTGGACCATTTAGCAGTCCAGAGTCTAGTAGGCACCAGGTGCCCATCATACCCCCCAAGGTGGGGTGTGACAGATCGATATTCAAAAAGCTGGGTCTAGGGAGTCCTAGACCCACAACAGTGATCTTGCAATTGGCGGATCGGTCCTTAGCCAGACCTAATGGCATTGTGGAGGACGTTCTGGTGCAAGTTGGCTCCCTGATTTTCCCGGTAGATTTTGTCGTGCTGGATTTTGAACCAGACGCAGAAGTCCCATTTATTTTGGGACGTCCCTTCTTGGCAACCGGGAAAGCACCGCAGCTAACAATGCGAGCACACGACAAGGTAGAGGTGTTCGATGTGTACAAGGCACCCAAGCTCCCGATGGTGCACGAAGAACTCTCGGTGATCAATGTGATTGATCAAGGCAATGATGAGCAGAGGAAGAATTCACGGGAGTTATTGGGAAAACCACCGGAATGGTGCAAGCACTTCTGGGGGGAGGACGGTGATTGAGAGAAATCGTCCATCACCCTAGAGGACAACTGAGCTTAACGACGTCGAGCCGCGACGGTAAACCAGGCGCTGCACGGGAGGCAACCCGTGAAAATTTTTTCTCTTTGTAAAGTGTGAATAGATTTTTCTTTTTCTTTTTCTTGATTAATAACAAAATTTTTAGTTTTTTCTTTTGTTTTTATTTTTATTTAGAGTGAAACCTATAAGTCCAACCAATTTCGTGTAATGAGATGAATTTCAGGTCAAACGGAGGAAAATATGCACAGAATCACAAACGAAAATTCGAGGTATGAAAATCAATAAAAAGTGGCAAAACAGTGAGCTTGGGCGATAGCTCCATGTCACGGAGGAGGAACTCCGCGTTAACCTCTGTGACACGTTGAGGTATAAATCCAGAATTTTTAAAAAAATTCCAGAACAGGCTCGCGACAGCTCCATGTCACGGAGGCAGTGCACCGCGATGCACTCCGTGACACGTTGCTGTGTATATCGCGACGGGTCACACCGGGTCGCCGGGTGACCCGCGCGATTTTCCCACTTTTAAACCCCAAAACCCCCTCACTTTTCCTTATTTTTCACTCACTCCACGACCAAACTCCCTAAAACCCATCCCCCTTCAATGTGACATGGAATAGGCCAACAAAATCATTGAGTTTTCTTCAATTCTTCAACTTCAAGGTATGTTCTTCGATTCCATCTCATTTCTTGTCGATTTTCTTCAATATTGAGCATGTGAGGTGAGCTAAGTTTGCCCTAAGTAGAAATTAATCATGAATTCAATTGAATTGTTGTTGATGAATGTTCGGAATATCATTATGATTGCTTGAACTCGTTAATTACATAATTTAATCGAATTTTCTTGATATCATCATTTCTAGGGTTTGTTTTTGAATTTGAAGTGGAAAAATGTAGTGAACTTGTGAAATTCATGCCGGAATGTACATGTTGAGTGAGATGAGTCGATGTGCTAGTTGTTATCATGTTAAAAGACCGACGGATTCTCGGGTTAGGGGAATATTGAAATTTGCAAGAATTGGTTTGGTTGTATAGGTCCGTGTAGATAAATTCTTGCTGTTTTCATTTCTTTGTTTTTTTTCCTTGCTAAGTGCGATGGATTAAAAGGTTTTCGATGGTAATGATTGTGGTTAGCTGTACAAAGTCTGAGTAGTACATAGTATATATACCATCAAATTCTTCGTATGCACTAAGCATGTTTGTATAGTTGGTTGTTTGTTTGTGCAAATAAGCATGATCTTGCCGGTATGTTGTAACTGTAGCTACGGACTAAGTGTGGGGTAGCCTAGCTTAACCCGACCTTAGTCGAAGTTAATATTTATTAGCTTAACATTGATCTTGTCTACTTGGGTTGACAGGTAAAATGGCAAGCAGGCAAGAAAAAGGGAAAGGCGCATCAACATTTGGCGCCGAAAGAAAGCGAATCAGACTGGGCACAGCAGTCCCAGCAGTGCCAGCGGTTCCACGCCGCCAACGCCGCCAATACGAAACCAGATGGGTGACAGATGAGGGGAAGAAGTGGTACGTAAAGCACAAAGAAAACAAGTACTTCCCCGAGGAACACATTGCACGGGAACCATTGGCACAGGAGTTCCCTAGGATTGTCCACCGGATCGATGCAGCTGGGCTCAACTTCATCTTTGAAGAGCCCAAGGAATGCAACTTGCACCTGATTCGGGAATTCTATGCCAATTGGAACCCGACCCTAAGAAGTCACACCATAAAAATCAGAGGGCAAATAGTCACATTTGATCCCCACAACCTCAATGCTATCATAGGGGCGCGGGATACAGACGCCCACGTGCTTCGACAGTTGAACATCACTCCACCGTATGCGGACATCAGACGCACATTGTGTGGGACCCGATCGACAGCTAGATGGAGCAGACACAAAGAGAGGGGCTACCATCAGACTTTGCCCTATTCATAGATGAACAGGGAAGCCAGAATATGGCTAAAGATCGTCTGTTCCTGCCTAATCCCGGGGGTACATATGATAGATGTAACCCGGGATCGTGTATGCCTGGTGTACGTCCTGATGAAAGGGCTGGAGATCAACGTGGGGGCGGTGATTATCTCCGCCATGAAGAGAGCCCGGTTGCATCAGGGGCACAGATACGGATTTGGTGGGCTACTCACCACCTTCCTGAGGGGCCTAGACGTTGAGGAAGAGGCCCTTGACTATATACCGCAGATGGAGCGGCGGGCCTTAGATGTCACTAAAACTAAGGTACCCGACACCACCCACGGGCCAATGCTTACACTTGGCGAGCGACATGCTCATGATGATCAGTATATGGCTCGCATGTATGGGATGCAGATGCTCCAGCTGAGGATAGGCGGGAGGCCGGCAACAGAGGAGGAGGTATGGCAGCTCCAGCTAGATTACCCTTTTGGCAAAAACGCCAGGGCTCTATGCCGAGTGGGGCCAGCATTTGTAGAGCCCACGGATGATGATGTCCCCACAGACGAGGAGACACGTCGGGAGGACTCCGATGTGGAGTCCGATGATGACGATGGGGGTGATTCAGACATGGGAGATGAAGCAGCAACACCTAATGAAGAAGTGGAGTACTTTGATTGATCAGGGAGTTCCACCACCCGATTTTTGTGCTATTTTAATTTTTGTGAACACTGGGGACAGTGTTCGAGCTAAGTGTGGGGTGGGAGTAGTTAGGTGTTGGGTGTGCTGTTATGTATGTATATCCTAATTTGTTGTTGTGCTTGTGAACAAATTTTTCTAACCCTGTGATTTGTGATTGTTAAGTTGTTGTTCTGTATTGTAAATTTATGTGAAATTGATGTGTGTTGCTGAATGTTGCTAGCTGATTTTGTACATATTTTTGTTTATCGAAATGATCGATATTTTTATAATTTTTAATTTTTTTTTTCAATTCTTGGGTTTCTCGGTGTTTGTTTTTGGTTCTTTTACCTAGGATGGTCCCATTGAACCGAAGTCATAGTTAGTGACCATTCCCTATGATGGATGGATGACGACCATCTTAAGGGAAATGTAGTCTTTAGGAGTAGGTTTTTCAATTATTTTTCAGTTGTTTTTCTTTTGTGGGTTGCATCCCAAAACCTATAGTTACTTTATGGTTGCAGAATTATGGTTGTGTGTCGTACATGATATTTGAAATGCAAAGCTGATTTGTATGAAAGCATGCAACTTTGTAAATATGTTGAGATACCTAGGCCATAGAGTTTGATTCAGTGTGATTGAGGCTTAATGTTTGAATTCCTGTAATTAGTTGATTGAAGAGTCTGTGAATACATCTTGAATTGAGCATGTGCAATAAGTGTGAAGTGAGGTTTTGTTATTCCATGCTATTGTGAAGTGTCTAGAACTTGCCTGGTGTGTGTACAAAACGAAATGAAGGAGGTGTATTGTAGGAGAGGATGTAGGCATTTCTTTGTTTTAACCGAAAGTTTCTATTTTTCATTGTAGTACCCACCTTGATTGTATACCCTAGTCAACCCGTTGAGCCTTTAGCCTATTATTTTTTTCTTTTGTCAAAAAGTGTAAACCGAGCTTAATCCTTTTTTTTCATTAGCCGTAAAGTCTATCCAAAACTCTTAAGCGCTTAAGAAGAGAAAATCATTTTCCCAAAGTGTCAAAAGAGTGAGAATGGTGAAAAGAAAAGAAAAGCCGAGTGATGGAAGAAAAGAAAAGGTTGAAGGTGCACTTGTTATAAATAAACTATAATGAAGGTGCATGAATAATCTTTGTTGTTGTGTCAAGTGTGCTTACTAAGATGGGCCAAACTAAAGAAATACTTCAAGAATGGGAGGATGAAGAAAGAAACTATGTCCATGAGTTGATGGGATGTGTTGAAAAGGCGCTTAAGGATGCTAGTGGCTATTATTGGCTAACCCAATATTTACTAGTTCCGTAGCTTCCATTACAACCAGTTAAAGTCCTACGTGATCTTACATCGCACTTCTTTATATTAGTGGAGTAATACACTAAGGGCAAGCTTATGGGTCATGACATGATGCATGTGAATTCTTTTGGGAGAGAGAGAGAAATTGTGTTTACATGCCCCTGCTTGTAATTTTGTGAGTTCATATGAGCAAAAAGGGGAAAATTCTCTTGTACTGTGAGGGCACATGCTTGATGAGAGATTAATTTTCGTGTCGGATATCTTGATCAGCTGATTAGCATGAGTTTGCCAATATCGAGAGTCGACTCTTAAGTCTAGGAGGTCTTGATGTATTGAAGGTCATTGCATTGATAGGACCAAGCATGTTTTCATGATGATTTGCTGTATTGAATAATCGGTATGACCGTAGCCTAAATTGTCGAACAAAAGTAGCGAGGTTGGGATGTAAATTGCATGAGGTGTAGGATTGTTGTTCGAGGACGAACAAGGATTTAAGTGTGGGGTAAGTGATCTTGGGCAAATTTATATGCCTAAGTGATACTCAAAGGTGTCATTTTAGCCTTGTTTATCTATCAATGTTTATACATTCTCATGTAATTGGTAATAAAATGTGAATTTATACTAACCAACATGATTAGCATTGTTTTGCAGGTAAAATGTAATTTTGGGAAGCTTAAATTCATGTTGGAAGAGATCGGGGTTGGACTCGGACGTGAGCAAGGGACAAGGCATTGGAAAGCATAAAATAAAGAGGCTCCGCGATGGAGCCGTGTCACGCTGCCATCGCGGAGGCCTTCTGCCTGGATAGGGAATTTTCGCCCAATTTCCAGAGAGGGTACGCGATAGGTCCGTGGCACAGTGGCCTGGCTCCGCGTTGCACGCCATGCCACGTTGGGCCTTATTTCCTGGACCCCCAGTTCCAGTGAAGGTCCGTGTCAGTAGCATGTCACGGAGGCAGTGCTCAGCGATGCACTCCGTGACACGTTGCTTGTTATTCCGGGAAAAATTTCCACTAGTATAAATAGAACACTTAGGTTCATTTTTCAATATTCTAACTTGGTGGAGCAAGAACGTGGGTTACAGGCAGTTGAGGGGACGAAATTATCAGGGTTTTTCTCTCTTTCCTTCTCCTTGTATTCAATTGCTTGTATGTCTAACACTCATTTAACGATGTTTAATCCACAAATGAGTGGCTAATTCATCTTCTTGCTGAGGTTATGAACAATTGTACTGAAATATGATTGTTGATCATATTGGTTTTTCATCTTTTCTTCCATGGTTGTTCTATTAATTCTTGTTCTTACTGCATTAATGTGTGGCCTACGTTAATGTATATCCAAAAAGTCCGATTTCACTCGGGAGAGCAAGAAATTGGAAAGTTGTGAATTAATAGGATATGATCTTTTCTTATTTTGGGAAAATTGAAAATTGATTTACCTTCAGGATAGAAATATACCTGAAAGTCGTATTAGTCAATTTAGGAACCGGGTTTGTATGGCTAGAACATGAATTGCATTTAATCACAGAAATGTAGGTGGATGATTCATGATTCTTAAGTGGGGTTAAGTATGAGAGTTTTAATCTCTTGGCAATAGTTCTTGACTAGCAACCGGAGGAAAAGACTAACCAAATTATGTTGATAATTAATTTCATTACATGTTCGTTTAACCTCAGCATGCTCTCATTCATAGTTCAGACTCACATTAGATAGTTGTTTTAGATTTAGCATAAAAAAAATTATAAATCAAAATATCAAACTTTTGGTTACGTTGTTGTCTGCATTTTTAGAATTAAAAAATAGTACACTTGAGCAGATTGCACTTCATCCCAGTCCCTGTGGGATCAATACTTGGCTTACTTAAGCCACTTTACTACTTGTTCGACCACGTGCACTTGCGTGTAGTTATATACCCAACAAACCACCGAACAGTTGTCCAGATACTAGTTCCAACCTTGATTTATGGAACCTTGTCACCATGTGCCCTGTCCAGACCCTTAGGTGTTGGCCTAAAAACCCGCCACCTGGTTGTCCAAGAAGTTTGCCTTCTCCTCGGAATCTGAATGCTCCTGCCTCAGTTCCTGACCCTAAGCTCCCACTGCATTTACCTTCTAGCACCAGTGCCCATGATATGCTTCTGAGCAGGTCTAATGATGTCCACATATGAGCCAGCTCCTGATCACGGTCCTCCTCCTTTCTGCATTGATCCACACACATACCAACAACATACGTACCTGCAACTGCTTCTGCTTCCTTAGTGTGCTAGGCCCTGTTCATCTTAGTCACTTTGTCCAAAATAATGGTAGCTTGCTCCCACTTGTGACTCATTAATGCTCCTCTGCCATTGTATCTGCTACAACTTTTGTGTTGTTATTTAAAGACCTGTAAAAGATTTCCAACAAACTGATATTTGAAATTTTATGGTTTGGGCACTTGGTCAGCCTCTTCTTAAATCTCAACCATGTCTCATGTGGTGCCTCAGTCTTTAATTGTCGAAAGTTATAAATTTCATCCTTTAACTGTAGCATCCTGGAGGATGGGAAGAACCTTTCTAAGAAAGCCTTTTTAATCTCCCTCAGTTGGTAATGAAGTCGTTGAGTAACTCCGATAACCATAAAGTGGCCTCTCCAGAGAGAGAGAGAGAGAATGGGAAGAGTCTCAACCTGATCGCATTTTGTCTTACACCAAGTAACCTGTACACCTAGCATATCCCCACAAAATTCATCAAGTGCATGTTAGCATCGTCAAATGCATGACCACTAAACACCCCTTTCATATTTAATAGCTGTATCATGGTGCTAGTTATATAAAACTTTTCCCCAGGGAAAAAGTGGTGGTACGATGGCTCTAGTTGACCCGACTTCATCAATATCCGGATCATCCTTATCATAGCAATGAGGAGCATATATCTGGCCTTTATTGCCCCTTCCATGGAGTCCAACATTCACTACTTCCTCTCGAGCATCTTCTGCTTCCTGAAGTGTAGCTTGCTGAGCTAGCTCAGCTTGCCGAGCTTCTTCAGCAATACAGGCCTCTCTCTGCTCAGGGTTCTCCATTCTCCGCAAAGTTCGATCTAATTCAAGATCAAGAGGAATCAGGGGTTTTCAGCTCCGTCGAGTACTTGGAATTCACCAAGAGACAACCTGTGGCTGTCAAAAACAAAAACAAAACATAAATGAGGAAATAACAACTAAAAGTTAAACACAAAAATTACTCCAATCCTAAGCTGTATTCCCCAACAATGGCGCCACTTTTCGATAATGCTCAACCTCATACTCCAAATAAAGTACGAAGAAGACATTGTCCATAAAGAACTGTTACACCCCATAAATTCTTGACATTTAGATGGCCTATTCACATGTTGGTTAAGAGTTTTAGGATGCCATACATGCTATAAAAAGGCCCGGAGGGAAGACCGGACAAGCACCGCATCAAACCATCACAAGAGGAGGCTGGGAAGACCCCCTCCGCGATGGCCAGCATGTCACGGAGGGCTCACCTCCGCGATGGCCAACGTGCCATGGAGGTGAGGTTCAGCCTCAACTATATAAGCCTTCACCTCGGTTTTATTTCATTCTAACTCATAATTTCCAGAAAACAAACCAGAAAACAGAGGGCATGAGAGATTTTGATGAAATTCCATCCGTTTACGCTATTAAACGCGGTCCAAACTCAAATTAATCTTGGGTAGTGAAGTATTAAGCTACCGGGAGCATTCCTGCGGAGTTAGTTTCATGAAATTCAACCGACGAACCATCGTGCTACCGAGCTAAGGTAAGTGGAATTGCTCCAAATTAGTGTCAATATACTCCTTGCCCTAAAGTGGGTACTTCTCCCTTCTGGACTTCCGAGAAATAGCGAGTTTTTGGCTGTTTTTTGATAAGTCAAAGTTTGGGCTATATATATATTCAAAGTATTATTTTCTTCCAGAATATCGATGAAATTAGTTCTAATTGCTATGAATGTGAATACAGTTGGAAGAAATAGCTGAATATTAGCTGAGTTACGCCAGTTAGCCAGAAAGCCGACAACTAAGGTATGTAAAGCCAGTTTCTTCGACAAGTTAGTAATTCTAGTATAGTAAAATAGAATAAATTCCTGAAGAAAGTTCCAGAAGCCGAGTATTAAGTATGTTTGTATTATTATGTCATATCCAGAATAAAAGTTAGTAAATCAGTATCAGACAACAAGATCTTATCCCAGACTCAGTTTAACTCAGTATTAGATTCAGTTTAATTCAGCAAGAGATTTAGAATAGAATATCAGAACATGAACAGTATTATAAGATTTATTATACATGTTATATGTGATTATTGTTGTTTTTTGAGACCTGATTGTGTTATGTGGGCACCCTTAGAGTTTCCTTGCCGCCCCAGGGTTAGTAGCTGTGTCGACTCGCCCGCCAGAGGGTGAGGACACGTCACTCCAAGGAGTGGCATGCCGTGGACAGTAGGACAAAGATGGGATGCAACATTCCCCATAGTAGGCTGATCAGCATTATAGCATACCCTGTCGAGCGCTTGCACCCAGGGCACAAATTACAGATTACATATACAGATCTCAGATTACAGTTACAGGAGTCCTCCAGACTCAGATACAGTTATAGTCAGGGGCCTAGAGAGCCCAAGCTGCATACCCAGGGGGCCGGCGGGGTGCTCGTAATTATTAGGTGAGTGGAGTGAATTTATTTTTGGATGGTTTGACCCAGGTAGGGGTATATAGATTGCGTGTTGATTGGCACCTTCCAGCTTATGGGGGCTGGTATAGGTTCTGGTGTACTATACATATATATATATATATATATATATATATATATATATGTTACTTATTAAGTTGACAAATAGCAGGACGCCGCATCGACATGTATGATTCTTATCTTCTTTCTAGTACAGTTACGCTCGATATAGATTCTACTATTCCAGACAGTTTTAGCTATCCTCTGTCATTTTAGTAACTACCAGTTTACTGTTTATCTTTAGTTATGTTCAGTTTTCTTTGCATACTCGATACCAGTGGTACTGACGCCCGTTTGGGGGCACTGCATTACTTGCCTGCAGGTACTCATCGACGAGGAGCCGATCCCTCGTAATTCTAGCCAGCACACAGAGTCATCAGCTCCTGTCATTTGGAGCTTGATAGCTAGATTTTTATTTCTCTTTTTGTTGTACAGTATGGGTAGGCCGTGGCCATGTCCTGACCATCTTATCACTATTCTTAGAGGCTTGCAGATTGTATATTCCCTGTGGTTAGCTGTACCGGTTGTGTGAGGCCGTGGGTATGTTTTAGTTTGTTTATGATGGCCGTGTGGGGCCTTATTCAGTTGGTAGTGGTGATCTTGTTGGTCACGTAGCAGTTTAGCACTTGTTTCCTTGATTCAAAAATAAGTAGAAAGCATGGTGGCCTTGTCGGCCCGCATAGGTTCCTTTATACTACTATTGTTCTGGTTAGCTGTTGTTTTCTTACAGGTGGCTATAAGCATAGTCGGCCGGAGGCTATATTTACAGCCGTTATATAGCCCGTCGTTTTCTTGAATCCAGAGTTGGAGCCAGCCTGGCACCAGAAGTGCTTAGGCTCAGCTAGTCCAGCAGTCCAGGTCCTAGTAGGGCACCAGGTGCCAGTCATGCCTCTCAAGGCGGGGCGTGACAAGAACCCAACAAAGGTTGGGGTCGATCGCACAGGGAATATGGTCAAGATATAGAATAATACTAGTATTTAAGCTTTTAAGTGTGTTATCTCCAAAAAACGGGGGTTTTATAAAAGCAAATAAGTAGCAATTGTATAATAATATTGAGAATTGATTGTTGTTTATAAAGATTATTCAATTAACTAGGTAAGTATTCCCCATGAGTTCATAACTATTTTGGGTTTTATACTTGATCTATTCTAATGCTTACTTGTAGAACTCCATAATGAGGGTTCATCCAAACGACTGGTTCGACCCTATTGGATGACTATACTCAATCACCGGGTGAGGTCTCATAAGATTTCACTTCAATCATTATCAATTTTTCCCAAATTAACTATCATGCGATCATAGCTCAAGTCATACAATGACCCATAATGATCAAGGCTTTATTGTAATTCTCCTTTCCTAATCTCTAACTCTCTAGGTTCAAGCAAGTAAAGAATTCGGACAAGTCCTAACATTGCTCTCCATTAAGAACATTAAAGATGAAGAAAATATAATACAAGTTTTTAGCATTGGTTTATAATCACTTTGTGAAACCCTGGTTTGTTAATTCGCCATGGTTCCCACAACTCTAGTTGTAGAGGTTTTAGGCTCTCTTGATTTAAGAGAATTATCAGCATTCATAGACAAACACATAATTTAATACTTACAAAGATGATTTGATGAAAACCCACTTGATTATTGCAAGAATTTATGAAGAATTATTCCAGAACAATGAAGAAAATGAAAGCAAGAAAATCTCCAAGACTTGAATAGAAAGCTAACAACAATTTTTCTCTGTACTTCTTGTGTTCCCAACTTCTCCCTATTGGAAATAACCTAAAAAATATTTATACAAATATTTAGAACCTTTTCCTAAATAAACAAGGAAATTGCCAAAACTGCCGTCGACTTCACCTACGACCCGTAACAAGATTGTACTGGTCGTTCCTTGACTTGTACACTGGCTGGCATTTGCTGAATCTGGCTAAGTGTTGTGAACTAGTATGACTCGTACCATGAACCTATGAGTCGTATAATTAGTTGTGGTTTGATACTGAGATTTCTAGCAATCTTCTGCACTTCATCACGAATGGCTTGGTATGAATCGTACCTCAATTCTACAACTCGTCACTCCTTCTCGTACCTTGAGACCTGCCAGTATTCACTTCTTCTGAACTTTTCCACAAATCCTTGGTATGGGTCTTAGGTAGATTTCACGATTCGTGGTTGCTATCTGTACCAGGAGACTTAGCCTATGCAATATTTTCTGAAGTTTTCTACAACTGCTATGGTACGGCTCATGCCCTGAGCCATAAGTTGCCTTTGCCTCAACACTTTTGGCCTTAGCTTTTCCACGACTCTAAGACGACTTGTACTGAGATTCGAACTTAGCCACGTTTTTGCAATTTTCTCCATCTTTTGCACAATTCAACTCCAACATCTATTTTCCCTATAATAAAGTAAAAGTGCCTTATATCCATATAAACACACCTAAGTCCATGCTTATTTCCTCAGTTTTAAGTGTCGCAAGTACTGTAAACTCACAATAGATCAGACTTCCTTAGGTAGTATGATGAATTCCATGTACTCTACTAGGACTAATATAGAAATAAAGTGACTTTATCACAATCGCACTATATAAACAATATCCTTAATAAATTTAGACATTTGGACATAAAAGAGTTTAATAATCTTTGTGACTGCAATATCAAATTGACTAATAACACTAATAAAGTTGTAGCATAACTAGAATATGCAACTGCCATAGGTAGTATGATGTATTCCATGTAGTTTATAGGTAGTATGATGTATTCCATGTAGTTTACTAGGCCTGATATTGCATTTGTTGTTTGTAAACTTTTAAGGTTTACTAGTAATTCAAGTAAAAATCATTAAAAAATAATAATTAGATTACGTGGATATTTAAAAAGAATAACATAAGTTAGCATATGCTATAATCATTTTCCTACTACATTGGAAGGTTATTTTGACGTAAGTTGGATTATTAGTTGTAATGATAAAAAATTCACTACATGATGGATATTTACTTTAGGAGATGGAGCCAATAGTTGGGTGATGTTAGGTATATTTACACATCTAATAACCATATTTTACCCATATTTATGCATGTTTTACAAGCAAAAAGCTAAATACACCTAACTATGCTTTATGATTGTATTATTGATCCAATGGAAATGCTTTTTCTATAGTGTTCCATGTAGAGAAAAACTCAAAGCAAGCTGACATTGTGCTTTGGAGCTTGTTAGGAGAGCATAAAAGAAGAAAGAAAAGGAAAATTGACAAGTGTGGGATCTACCAGGATTCTCATGGAGCGAAGCTCAAAGAGAACTCCTATATCTCTCTGGAGCTCACCCCGCGAACGTCAATGTATGAGTGGTTGAAATTATTCTAAGCATGAAAATCAAGTGAAGGCCTTACGAAGCAAGGCTGAAGACGATCCCAGACCACGCCCTGCGAGAAAGCTGCACAAACAAAAGGCAAAATTTGCTAAGTATGAAACCAAAGTGAGGCCTTTTATAGTGAAGCCAATTTTGAGGTGCCCCATCTCTTTGGCGCTCATCCCGCGAGCACGGGATAAAATTTTGAGTTTCAGAAATAAAAGCCCACACATTTTGGGTGGGTCTAAAGATTTTTCACTTACTAAAGTGGGCCCCTTAGTCATACTCAGGAGGTATCCGGTATTTTAAAAGAGAATAAAACAAGAGAGGTTTCTCTCTGTTAGGATTATTTTTCTTTCCTATTTTATTTTCTGATTATGGAATTGAACATGAATATTTATAGTTGTAATCTAAATATGAGTGGCTACACACCCTTATTTTTGGGGCTATGGATGAAACATGATTTTTTTTATAAATGCACTTAAGTAATATCATTCACTTTATCTTCTGAGTTATTTATTTATTTTTATATTTATTATTCTAGTGATTTGCGACTAGTAGGGTACATCTTTAGTCTTTGTAGAACTCGAGAGAGGAAACTCAAGACCGAACTGGGATCAATTAGAATAGGATCTTTCAGAGGAAGGAATTTGTGGCTAGGATAGAGATATATCTAGTCTGCCATATAGTTTAAATACAGGGGTTTAAATGTGTTCTTGTTACGAATATGTCATAAAGATATAGTCATATGAGTAATATAAGCAGAAGGTTAGCGAATAATAGAGTCATAACCATACTATTAACCCATTGAATTAGCATCAATAAAGTTAGCATATTACGAAAGTACATAATGAACATGAATGTGAAAGTATCTCATAGTCTTGGAGTTTTTCTATCATTGTTAGTTTCTTAAAATATCCATCACATTTTGCTATCTAGATCTTAGGGTACACAATTATTAGAACCAACCTTATTGGAAACACTAATAAACAAGTAGCAATAGCTGGGTTAGACAACCTAATCTTGTATCACTTTGTTACTTACATGACCATATACCCTTGCATGTGCGTTTGAGTGCAACAATTTTTTGATGCCATTATTGGGGACTCAAAATTAATAAAGTTAGAGTTCTTAGTTTTTGTCTTATTTTTATTTGAATTAGTGATTCACAACTTGAACTTAGGTGCCACATTTTGCTGGTGCTATAGTTGAATGCATTGAAATATCAACGGAGAAAATCTCAAAGAATTCCAACTAGAACTGGAGATATATTTTCAACAATTGAGATGAGAAAGGAAAGAACTTGAGCAGTTAGTAGATATGGCAGCAGAGGAGAAGCACCGATGGTAGTGTGCAATATGGAAGGTACCACTTCTAGGCAACATGAATTCCAGTATTCAAAAGCCTGCCATTATGGAAAGGTGGGAGTTGAAACAGAAAATGGTTCAACTCCTATATATGAGTGGGCAGTTTACAGGTTTACCCCACGAGGATCCACAACAGCACATCCAGGACTTTCTGGAGACTAGTGATACCTGTGTCACCACAGGAGTCTTAGCCGATTAAGTAAAGCTCACGTTGTTTATGTTCTATCTTTTAGGTGAAGCAAAGAGGTGGATCAAGTCGGAACCCTCAAATTCTATTATTTCATGGTCTAACTTAGCCAAGAAATTTCTTTCTCAATATTTCCCGCTTGGGAAGACCGTGAGACTGAAAAGTGAGATTATTGGCTTCAGGAAGATAGACAGAGAGACCTTATATGATGTTTGGGAACGGTTTAAGGGTCTGTTGAGGGGTTTTCTGCACCACCACCAGACTAAAAAAGTGTTAGTCCACACGTTCATTGAGAGTTTGGAGCTACATACAAAGATCTTGTTGGAATTAGCTGAAGGAGGGTAGGCCCTAGAAAAGACTTATAATGAACTTTATTTGTTGCTGAACATGTTATGTTAAAGAAATCCTGAACGGATTACTAAAAGAGTCCATAGCATAGTGAAGAAGGCCGTGGGAATGCTAGAAGTGGATAGCATGAAAGCCTTATCTAGTCAAATAGTGACCATGTGCAATAACATTAGCCAGCTGACCAAGCTACGCATGTTCCAAGATTAGCCCCAAGTTTAGCCGGTATAATAAGCAGATATTTTTTATGAAGTGTTCTAGGAGAGATCATGCGACAAAGCTATGTGGAGCCAATCGGATATTGGTGAACTTTATAGGTAATGTAGGCAGAGGTGTAGGAAATTAGAGTTATGGAAATAACTACAATCCCAATTGGAGGATCCACCCAAATTTTTCATGGGGTGATAATTAGAATTAGAATCAGTACAAACAACAAAGATAATGTAATTTTCAACAATCACTGGAAAATTATTCACACAAATAGCCAAGTAAAGTTGAAGAATTGCTAAAGAAGCTATTGGAGAAACAAGATATGATGGCGGGTAAATAGGACAAACTGGCAGTAAATGTCAGAAATCAAGTTTTGGCCGTGAGAGCACTAGAGAGACAAATGCATCATATTGCATGGGCATCACATACAAGGCCACAAGGAGACTTTCATAATGATATTGACCAAAATCCTAAGTAGTGTAATGCTATTACACTCAAATGTGGTAAGAAGATAGAGGAACTAGTACCTAAAAAGGTGTGTCCCAGAGATGTTAAGGCAGAGGAAGAGGTCATGAAGGAATAGATGGTCCAACTGCCAATATTAGTGGTATCAAAGCCACCTCCTCCGTTCCCATAAAGATTAAATAAGCACAAGGCGTGACTGTCACCCGCTAACACTAGCCTCCAGGCGAACCAATTCTCTATACACCTAACCTTCTCTATAAGCATTGAGATAAAATACGTGCAACTCCAAACACATAAATAGTCATAAAAATGAAATTATTACCCAACTAAAATAAAATTTCAATTTCAAAGAAAGCACATGACCATTTAAATAATGTATATCTAGCTCAAATCCCACACTAAGACCATGGAGCATCTATAGAGTTACATGAGTTTAGCTGCTGGGCATGAAAATACCAAAAAAGAAAATATATGCTATAAAGTAGATAAAACTGAAATGATAAACCTCCACAAATCAATGCGAAGGCTCCCCTCTGCAACAGAATCGACGAAAACGGACTTGTCAGTCATTAGCCTCACCCCGACAATAGTATCTACATAGACATGCAAGTAAGGAGTGAGCTATATATAAATATAACTCAGTAAGATCCTCAACCCGCCACTTTAATAACCCTGAAATAAGTATTAGAAAATACAATCACAACGATCACAAAAATAATATGCACATAGATATATCTCATACTATGATACTCAATAAAGTCCAAATAAATTTTCAACAAGATCACTATATATCTCAACACAACTCACACTTAGTACTTGTCATACGATAGAGAAAGAGATCAACCTAATAGCCCGGTTAGTCCTCAACAGTATACATAATGCCCCAAAAGTATACTATGGCAGCAAGTACAAGGTCCTCTAACATATAATGGTAGTGCATGTATGCCCCTATTAACTATATCACAGTTTCAAAGGAAGGATATCCAACGCCCAAATGCCATGATACGAGAACAGTTACACCACAAATAAATTTTTAAATATTTTTAATATATTTTTTTCTCAAAGAAACATATATATGGCTGATCAAAGATCACCTATCCTAGCAAGTGCACACTTGTCTCAACACATGGACTAGGCAAACAAAATATATATTTTTTAAAACAAATTTAAAAATCAAGCACCAAGCTTAAAATCTCATTTACCTCAAATTCACAACTCAAGCACACTTTTGAATAATTTAGAACTACCTCAAACTACACAAAAATGAATTTAAAATGGTCAAAAATCCTTCAGTGAGTGTTTCCTTAATTTTTGACAAAAGTCAAAATTCATGGTTAAAGATTTGATGAAAAAGTCAACTCTAGTCAATAGGGCAGTATTGTCGAACTATGACCACCAACAGGTTCTCCTCAATGAGAGGATTTTACAATATTAATTAAAATTAAATTTTGATAACGTTTGCCCTTTCAAATTGATGATTTGAGTTAAAGAACCGTCGGGCTAAACTTTGTCAATTCTTCAAAATTTCTCCATGTTTCTTTCCTAAATATTTTCTTATAATCGCATAAACTCAAGCAAAAGATTAGGATTATTGTTTTAATGATTTGAGTAGATAATTTTAATCTTTCTATTCTCCTTTTCTGTCTTTTTCTCCCTTTCTTTTATGTTCTTCTACTACTTTTCTTTCTTTCTGTTTTTTCCCACTTATGTTTCTGGTTTAGAATAGCGTTCTAGCCCTTTTTAGGTTAAATTATAAAATAATCCTTAATAAAAAGTTAGGCTATTACAAGATGGTCTAACCACCAATATTAGTGGCATCAAAATCACCTCCTCCATTTCCACAGAGATTAAACAAACACAAGGTAGAGGCAACATTCACCATGTTTCTTGACTTGTTGAAACAGGTTTATACTGATATATCCCTTGTTGATTTATTGTAGGGAATACCTTAATATGCTAGGTATATTAGGGAGACATTGTTGCGAACAAGAGGCGATTGATAGAATATGCCACAATTGTACTAACTGTGGAGTGAACGTCTAGAATATGCAACAAATTACCCATCAAGCTAAAGGATCCAGGATGCTTAAGGATTGGAATATTTATAGGTAAAAAAAGGTGATGGTTGGGGTATTGTGTGATTCGGGCAAGTATTAATTTAATTTAATTCCCTCATTAATTTTCAAGAAATTGGTATTGGGTGTGCCATGCTGTAGTACCCCAAAAGTTCCTAGGACTAGATTCGAAATTTAAAGTCTGTATCACTAGAAAATTTGAAAGTTTTCTCTCAGTACGATTCATTGTACGGTGGTTGTATGGGTCGTAGGACGACCCATAGTGGAGAGACAGAAGTTCACCCTTACAACCATGAGTCCCTACTACAAAGTCATGCTGTGTGGGGACAACTCGTGGTCAGGAGTCGTAATAGGTCATTGGATTTTTTAGGTGCTGGTTATACGAGTGGCTATACGATTCATAGTAGGGAGTTATAGGTCGTGATAGACAATCATGGAAATCTTTAGAGAGTTGGAGAAAATTGGATTGGATAACCACAGGAGAAAACCATGAGTCGTAGGAGGATTGTACGACTCGGAGAATGAGTCGTAGCAACTGGTAGTGCAGGTTTTCCTGCATAATTATTAAGGGTATTTTCATAAATTCCTAGATCCTAAGTCCTAAACTACCTCATTTTAAGCCCTAAAAGGAGTGTTTTAAGAGGGTTTAGTGATATTTATTTTTTGATTTGTATATTTTCTGTTTCATTTTTTAATTGGAGTTTTAGCCTATATCAAGTCATTAGGCTTTCCCATGCATGTAAGCTTTGAATTCTCTTGGAGGATCAATCTAGAAAATCTATCAATTCTACCTCAATTCTCTTGGGCTTTCAAAGACAAGTTGAGAATCAGTTTACCCAGGTATGTAGGGCTATGAATGAGAGTTTTCTTTCACTTTTATTGTCACGACCCAAGCCTGCACCCTGGATGCGACACAATACTTAGATTCAAAAGTGATCCAAAGCTAATCCATGGCATAACTTAATACTAATACTCTGAGTGCTGCAAGAAATCTATATGCGAAAGCTTCATAATACTTAAATGAACAAATACTTTAAAGTAAATAAGACATCTGATAAAATATTGAAATTTATGCAACTGTTGGAAGAAAAACTAAATTACAACTCTGTCTGAAAGCCATCTAAAGAACTAATGAGTCATTAGGATAAGCCCCTACCTAACTCCCAAATCTGAAACTAAAATAGTATTGAAAATAAAGAAAAATAGCTCTCGTCCTCAGAAGATAAGGACTCACAATTAAGCTTTGCTGATTATCACCAGAGAGGGACTACTAATGATGCTGAGACTGAGAACCTGCACCTGTATCATAAGACTGTCATGACCCGAGTCACACCCTGGACGCGACATGGTACTTAGGATCACAAGCGACCCCAGGCTAACCCATGGAATAACATACTACTGATACACTGAATACGATATGAAATCTATAAGTGAAAACTTTATAAGGCATAACTGAACAAAATGCTTGTAAATGAAACAAGACATTTGATAACATACTAAATTTTGAACTCTGTCTGAAAGCCATATAAGAACTGATGAGTTGCTGGGACAAGACCCCAGCTAACCCTAAGGTCTAAACTAAAATATCAAAATACAATAATTGGAAATGAAACTTCGGCCCTCGGCAAATGAGGACTCACCATTGAACTCTGCTGATTTTCGCCAGAGAAGGATTACTGGCAAGACTGAAAACCTGCGCCTGTATCATAATATGATACAACATAGAGAGTATGCATCAATACCTTAAATGTACTAAGTAAGTGAGACATGAAGTAAATATAAAGATACTGAAAATCTATAAGCTGATCTGACAAAAATGCAATGACCACTATTGGAATCATAAATACTGAAAGCATCTGAAAAGATAATAATACAGGAAGTACTAATAACTATCTGAAGGTCATATGCAGACCCTGAAAGCTGAAAGACTAGACTGAACTAAAGGCTATGACTGCACTAGACTAAGCTATTCTATGCTATACTGTGGGAGAAACTATAACCGACATGTAACCACGAGAGCTAGACGTGGATTCTGATGTATACCCACAATTGGAGAAGGCCCACTATACCTTGCTAGCGTATAGTAGCTGAGTTGGGTGATTACTGTCTAATGCCCATTCGGTCTGTTAATCTACGGTGGCAACGTAGTTCTAGGAACCTAGGTGCGCTGAACCCCGACCCTACTCGGTGCTAAGTTCTACTCCCACTGGAAGTTCTAATTATGTCTAACTAGGCTGATAGATCAAAATTGGTACCCTAAGACTTAAGTCGGAACTACTTATCTAGAAGTGTTCTGAGAGTCTAAGGACCTAAAAACAACTATGTTCCAAGACTCGTTATAGCTACTTTATCTAAAAGTGCCGTAACAGTCTAAAGAACAACTGACAAACTGATAACTAGTACTAGTGAGGTTCCTGAATTCCTCAAGACTAAAAGTAGTCAAACTGATCAGCTGACATTTTTGTAGAACACTAAGTGTTGACTGAGACTTTGAATCTGAGTAAATCAAAGACTAACTTCTAATCATGGATCTATACTAATGTTGCTAATTTAAAAGGAACTATTCTGACAAACAATATTCATGTCTGAATTCTCAATTATGCTAGTCCAATTCAAATCACATCTAAAGATTAGGGTTAAAATACATTTTGTATGAAATGAGATACCAAGCATTAATTACAAATGGCAATAATCTAGGAAAAACTCAAGAATTATCACAATAAAGGAATTCATAAGCTATTTGAAAGAAACCCTAATTTCGATATTCTACAGGGTTGGAACTAAGGAGATTGCTGTAAAGAATTTGGGATACAAGGGTGAGAGAAATTCCCTTGCTGGAATCCCACATAGATGGAGTAGAAATTTCCCTGAGAAACACCTGGAAATCTAAGAATGATAGCAGCCCTAGCCCTTGCCCTGAGAAAGTTATCTGGAACTTCTACGTACTGAGTCAGAGGATTGAGAGAAAAATGAGAGGGATAGTCGATCAAACCCTTTAATTCCCCTCTAAACATACTCAAAATGACATAGTTAAGGCATTAAAATAATAGGGTTTTACAAAAATGCCCCTAGAAACTACTTTAAAAATTTTGCCCAACAGGTGGTACGACTCAACCTACGAGTCATACCAGGATCCTACGGGTCATACTATGATCCGTAGCTTCCCTTGAACATTTGTTTAATTCAACTCACGACTGGATTGTATGACCCGTATCAACATGCCACGAGTCATACCGTGGCTCGTGGTTGCCCAGATGTTCCCTGACCATTTCTTTGAATTTTTCCACGACTTGTCGACATGATTCGTACCATGGTGGAACGAGTCGTAACATGTAATCATGGTTCCTCACATTTACTGATTTCCTTAATCCCCCTATTATGAGTCCAGGTACGAATCATACCTCTATTCTATGAGTCGTACAGCGACTCGTACGAGGCATTTTGTTTAGTTTTCTGCATGATCAAGTTTTAAATCCAAAGACTAGTCTCAGAGATTTCTGTTGTGTTACGAAGATGATACAACATAGAGAGTATGCATCTGTACTTTGAATGTACTAAGTAAGTGAGATATGAATTAAACATAAGAGTACTGAAAATCGGTTAACTGTACTGATAGGACCTGCAATGACCATAACTGAAATCATAAATACTGAAGCATCTGAAAATCTGATAATAACTATCTAAAAGTCAGAAGCATATCTTGAAATCTGATGGATTGAACTGAACTAGAGACTGTGACATTACTGGACTGAGTTGTACTATGGTATACTGTGGGAGAGACTATAACTAATATGTAACCATGTGAGCTAGATGTGGAGTCCGATGTATACACCTCACCAGAGAAAGCCCACTATACCTTGCCAGGGTATAGTGGCTGAGCTAGGTGATCACTGTCTGAGGCCTGTTTGGGCTAATAACCTACGGTGGTAATGTAGTTCTGGGAACCTGGCTGTGCTGAACACCGACCCGCTCGGTGCTAAGTTTTACTCCCACCAAAAATCCTAATTGTGTCTACTAGGCTGATAGCTCGAACTAATGTCCTAAGACTTAAGTAAGAACTACTTATCTTGAAGCATCCTGAGAGTCTAAAGGACCTGATAACTAAAAATGCTGGTGTTCTAAGACTTGTCAGAGCTGCTTTATCTGAAAGCATCGTAACAGTCTAAAGAACGGCTAACAAGCTGATGACTGGTGCTACTAAGTTTCTAAAGACTGGTATTAGTCAAACTGATTATCTAACATTTCTATAGAACACTTAGTATACTGAGTATTGACTGAGACTCTGAGACTGAATATACCAAGATATTAACTTCTATTCAAGTATCCATGCCAGAATTCATAATTCAAGTAAAAGCTACAATATCAAAAAATATTTCTGTCTGAGTCTAAATCATGCAAGTTATACTCGAATTTATACTACGGATCAAGAATAAGAAAGCAAGCTAAGTAAATAGAACAAGGGAATGAATTTAATTTAGGTAATACTCATGTAAACTAAAGGAACTAACAAGATTTAAGGAGTTCTTTAATAACTGAAAACCCTACCTTCAACTATTCAGCAGGACTAGAATTTAGAAAGTTCCTGAAGATAGTTTGGGACACAAAGGGGAAAGGAAGCCCTTGTTGAATTTCCACATACCTGAAGAAGAATTGTTCTGAGGAAAGAACCTGAATTTTGAAGAAGAGAAGAAGCCCTAGCTCTGCCTTGAACTGTCTGATTGACTCTACTACATACTAATTTAGAGAGAAGTGAGAATTGAGGAAGGAATGTTGTTACGCCCCACCTTAGGGGGTATGACTGGCGCCTGGTGCCACACTAGATCTGAACCAACCTAACTATCCCGTTGCACTATTGGTGCATGCTAACACTCAAGTCAAGAAACCAACGAGCTATATCTCGGTTTTAAATATAGCCTCCGGTCTACAAGGCCACCTGTAGAGGAAAACAACTAACTGCAACAACATAACAACAGGGACCCTATGTGGGCCGACAAGGCCACCATGTTGTCTAGTTATAACTACAACATAAATTAGGCACTAAACTACTCTATGGCTGACAAGGCCGCAACTAATAGCTAAACAAGGCCCAACACGACCATCACAGGAGATAAATCATGCACGGGCCCCACACGGCCAAAGGCAAACTAACCACAGGGAATATACAATAGTCTACAAGCCTCTAGGAATGATATAATGGCCGGGACAGGGCCCCGACCTATCCCAAAGCTATACATCAAAAGTAAACCTCGTCTAACTTTCAACTCTGGAGGGAAGGAGCTGAATAAATTGCTGACCTCAGCTGAAGGCTAGGAACGTTCTGAACCACGTCTATTTGCACCTGTAGGCAAGTAATACAGCGCCCCGAGTGGGCGTCAGTACAACATGTACCGAATAGGTAAGGCAGAAACATAATAACTGACTAAAAGCTGGTAAAACTATAGTAATCAAAGAAGAGAGTAACAGTTTAACCTGAAGACCTTCCCCGTCTTAAATATTTAATCAACAAGTCTACCTATATGCAAACAAGAACCTAATCAGGCCCCCATAAACTTGGAAGGTACAAAAAACACAGAAAAACCTACCTGGTCTCCCATAAGTCTCGACAGGTACAAACAAGGTATACTTCTACTACTTGGCTACTAAAAACTAAGAGCAAACTACAACTTTAGATTACTTATTCTCTGAATACACGTTTGAGCCTTATAGGCTGCGATGGATGTATCTGTGTCTAAACTGTCTGGCTGTGTGACTTGACCTAGAGCCTTGGCTCAAATATGGGTCATAATGTAACCACTGATAGCTGGACCCTGGGCCTTGGCCCGACTATGGGTCAGAATGCAACTGTTGTATCTGGATCTTGAGCCTTGGCTCGACTATGGATCATGTTGTGACTGCTGTAACTAGGCCCCGAGCTCTGGCTCGACTATGGGCTGTAACGTAATATCTAATAACTGGACCCCAGGCTTTGGCCCGACTGTGGGTCATAATGGAACTGTAGTGAATGGGCCCCGAGCTTTGGCTTGACTATGGGCCATAATGTAAGCTCTGAAACTGGATATGGTCCTCACAGCCTCACTCTGGTCCCTTGTACATCATACTACTCTAGTGAATATAACTCTATAGGAAACAACATTCAAACCCTAAATATGATACACAACAAGCGCACTGACTTGGGTTAATTCTGACAAGAGTTACTAATCATCGTTACTAACTAAATTCAATTCATAACAACGAACCCCAATAGATGTATTCTAAGATACTACAGGCATACGTGTCTTACTAACTTTAGGACTAACAATAACTTGCTGAAGGAATAGCCTTACATACCTGGATTGCTGGCTTCTAATTAACTGGCAAGTTTCAATCCATATTCAACAGTCCTTTCAAATTGTAATCGTATTACTGGGAGAATAAGACTAGTTTCAGCACTAAATTCAGCGAAAATGATAACTTTTAAAACTAATATTAACTATACTTTAATTTATCAAAACACAGAAGAAAACGTATAATATCCCGAGCATTCAAAAGGGAGAAATGCTTACTTAAATCCTATGACTGTATAGAAGTTAGTTTGGAGCAATTCCGACAACTTTGACTCGGCGGGATATCGATTCGCCGGGCGAATTTCATGAAAATAACTCATTAGTAATGCTCCCTACGACCTTAAACTTTAATACCAGAAGTTAATTTGAATTTGGACGGCGTTCCGTAGTGTAAACCAACAAAAGCTACTTGATTCCCTCGCCTCACACTCTCTCTGGCTGAATTGAGAATTGGAAAATTACTTTGAAACTGAATTAAGGACTATATATATAGAATAGGGCTGTGGGAGGAGGGCGCCCCACGCCGCCCATCGCGCTACCCTTATCCCCGCGTCGCGCCCCTAGACGCGCCAGGGGGTTGGCACGTCGCGCTGCCCAAAGCACTATGGTGTTGGCGCATCGCGCTGGCCCTTGTGGCCTTGCCTCGTTCGATCCAACTTTCGGGTTTCCTACACGCGTCATATATTCCTTATCTATCAAAATTCCACCCATACATTTATGAGTCATTAACTTTTACGGGGTGAACATCCTCCTCCCTTAGGAACATTCGTCCTCAAATGTCTGCTTCAACTCGTAGGAGTTTAACTCTTTTAACTATTATTCTAAAAAAATTTCGGTAGAGTCTCCCCTATAATCTGGACTACTGAAAAACCTTGAAACGCAGAAAAGTCCAATACATGCATAACACATGACACTATAGCAACTCTCATACAATATAATGACAGTGAACTGAATAGTATCAATAAAATAAATCATAAACAACAGCTGAATCACCGACCCTACCTTAACTGCATAATCAGAACTAATCCTAGAACAGATGAGGATATCTGGATCTCATGTCGTCCTCAGCTTCCCAGGTCATCTCTTCTCTATTTTTGTTTCTCCACAATACCTTAACCGAGGTGACATCTTTGGTCCTTAACTTGTGAACCTGCCGATCTAGTATGGCCACTGGGATCTCTTTGTAGGATAACTATTCGGTAACCTGAACGTCCTCAACTGGTACAACATGGGACGTATCCCCTATACACTTTTGTAGCATCGATACATGAAAGACCGAGTGAACAGATTCTAACTCTGAAGGCATTCTAACTCATATGCCACCTGGCCTATGCTCCGGAGGATCTAATATGGCCCAATAAATCTTGGGCTAAGCTTACCTTTCTTGCCAAATCTCATTACGCCCTTCATCGGTGATACCTTGAGGAATACCCAATTTCCGACATCAAATTCTAAGTCTCTACGACGAACATCGGAATAGGACTTTTGATGACTCTGGGCTATCAACAAGCGTTCTATCATAAGTTTTACCTTCTCCTCTGATTGGTGGATCATGTCTGGCCCAATTAGTTCTGATTCTCCTACCTCAAACCAACCAACTGGGGACCTACACTTTTGTCCATATAAAGCCTCGTATGGTTCCATCTGAATTACCGAGTGATAACTATTATTATAAGCAAACTCAATAAGGGGTAAATGTTCATCTCAACTACCCCCGAAGTCTAGCACGCACGCCCATAGCATATACTCAAGTGTCTAAATTGTACGTTCTGCCTGCCCGTTTGTTTGAAGATGGAATGCTCTACGCAAATGGACTTGTGTTCCCAAACCTTTCTGGAATGATTGCCAGAATCTAGCTGTAAATATGCTCCTTTGTAAGAAATAATAGATATTGGAACACCATGTAGTCTAACTAATTCTCTAATGTACAACTCGGCATAGTCCTCGGCTAAAAAAGTAGTCTTGACTGGCAGGAAATGAGCTGACTTTGTTAACCTGTCGACAATCACCAAGATGGAGTCAAACCTGCACCTGGTGCAGGGTAGTCCTATCACAAAGTCCATATTAATTGCCTCCCACTTCCACATGGGTATAGCTATTTCCTGAGTTAGGCCGCCGGGCTTCTGATGCTCGGCCTTTACCTGTTGGCAATTAGGGAACTGCGCTACAAATTTGGCTATAACTTTCTTCATTCTAGGCCACCAATATATCTCCTTTATGTCGTGGTACATCTTTGTCGAACCTGGATGAAGAGAATAACGAGAGTAGTGTACCTCTTCCATAATCTGCTAGCGGAGTCCTGCCACATCAGGGACATAGAGGCGACCTTTGTATCTCAAAACTCCATCTCCAACTATCTCAAAAACTGATACTTCACCTTGCTGAACTTTATCTTTGAGCTGTGCTAAGTGATAATCTTTATATTGCCACTCTTTTACTTCCACTACCAGGGACAACACTGCTGTATTCTGAATTATGGCTCCATTATCCTCTGTATCAACTACCCGAACCGCTAAACTGGCTAGCTGGTGCCATTCTCGGGCCATAGATCAGCGGCTAAGAGTATCTGCCACAATATTAGCTTTTCCTGGGTGATACAAGATGTTCACATCATAATCTTTGAACAATTCTAACAAACGACATTGCCGTAAATTCAGCTCTTCCTGTGTGAAAATGTACTGAAGACTTTTGTGGGCATTAAAAATATCCACATGAACCCCATATAAGTAATATCTCCATATCTTTAAAGCATGAACCACAACAGCTAACTCCAGGTCATGGGTGGGATAGTTATTCTTATGTTTTCTCAGCTGCCTCGAAGCATAAGCAATTACGTTGCCATGCTACATCAGGAGACATCCTAACCCAACACCTGAAGCGTCACAATACACCGCATAACCCTCTGAACCTTCTAGTAAAGATAACACTGGTGCTGATGTTAATCTATTTTTCAATTCCTAGAAACTCTTCTCACGGGCTTCTGTCCACTGAAACTTGGCTGCTTTCTGAGTCAATTTAGTCAACAGTACTGACAGGGTAGAAAACCCTTCCACGAACCTTCTATAATACCGGCTAACCCCAGGAAACTGCGAACCTATGTTGGGGTCATGGGTCTAGGCCATGTTTTCACTGCCTCAATTTTCTACAAATCGACCTGATTACCGGCTTCCGATACAATATGGCCCAAGAAAGCTACAGAATTCAACCAGAACTCATATTTAGAAAACTTTGCATACAACTGGAAGTCTCTAAGGATCTGGAGTACTGTTCGTAAATGACCTTTATGCTCTACTTCTAAGCGGGAATAGACTAAAATTTCATCAATGAACACTATTACAAACAGGTCCAAATACGGCCTGAAGATGCTATTCATTAGGTCCATGAACACTGCTGGCGCGTTGGTCAATCCGAAGGACATAACAAGAAACTCAAAGTGACCATACCTGGTCCTGAAAGCTGTCTTCGGGATATCTTTCTCCCGAACTCGAACCTGGTGGTATCCGGATCTCAAATCAATTTTTGAAAAGTATTTCGCCCCTTGCAGTTGATCAAACAAATCATTGATTCTCGAAAGAGGACATTTATTATTAACAATAACTTTATTCAGTTGTCGATAATATATGCACATGGGTAGGGAACCATCTTTCTTTCTTACAAACAGGAATGTTGCACCCCACGGTGACGTACTAGGTCTGATGAAACCTTTATCTAACAAATCTTTCTACTTTTCTTTCAATTCTTTTAATTCAGTAGGGGCCATTTGGTATGGGAAAATGGATATGGGCTGAGTATCTGGTAGCAAATCTATGGAGAAATCTATTTCCTGCTATGGGGGAATACCGAGAGGTTCATCTGGAAACACGTTCCCGGAACTCATTGAGAACTGGGATAGACTGGAGGGTCGGGTATTCTGTTTGCATATCCTGAACCCTGATAATATGGTAAATACAACCCTTTGCTATTAACTTTTTCACTCAAAGATAGGATATAAACTTACCTTTTGGCGTAGCTGAATTACCTCTCCACTCTCGTACTACCTCTCCCGGGAAATAAAATCGGACGATTCTGGTCCAACATTATACAGTAGCATAACATGGTGCCAGCAAGTCCATACCCATAATCACATCAAAATAAATCATTTCTAGTTTTACTAGATCTGTTGAGGTCTGACGACTGACAACCTCTACTGTACAACCTCAGTAAATTCTTCTGGCAATAATAGAGTCACCAACAAGGGTAGATACTGAAAAGGGTCGCTGAAGCAATTCTGGTACTATATCAAACTTCCAGGCTACTAACGAAGTAACATACAACAAAGTGGAGCCCGGATCTATCAAAGTATAAACTGAGTGAGAATAGACATCTAAAATACCTATCACAACATCTGGTGACGACTCTGACTCTTGTTGCCCTGGTAATGCATATGTATGATCCCAACCTCTACCTGAACAAAATGCCCTCGATCTACCTCGGCCTCTGCCGGCTGGAGCTGAGGGCCTACACCCTATAGAAGGTGCTGGGGCATACAAACCTGCTAAGGATCTATTCTGCTGGTCCTGACCACCCTTGCGTCTAATCGGACAGTCTCTCATCATATGTTCATCCTGCTCGAAGGAATAACAAGCGTTGGAACAATACCTGCATCTCCCTGGGTGTAGCCTATGATAGGTACTACATCGTGGTACTGCCGGCTCTGTCTGATCTGGCCCCCTTTGATGATGTGAGCCTGACGCCCGTGAACTTTTCCCGGGGCCTAGATGCCTTCGACGATCTGACCTATTGTCTGACTGCTGCTGAAATGGGGGCCTGGGTGGCCTACCTGAAAAATGGGGCCTGGGCCCACCCTTAAAGTCTGCCTGAAAATCTGTGGGTCTGGCCCTCCGACACTGCCCCTGACCCGATCTCTCTATGACATACTGATGCTTTCTGAGTTCTTCTATAATTTGAGCAAAGGCCTGGATCCGTGAAATGTCCCTGTCCTCTCGCAAGGTGGCTGTAATACAAGATTCTATATATTCTGGCATAAGCACCATGATAAATCGGTGCACCCTTGTTGGCATAGTGTCCACAAATGAGGGTGCATACCTGGGTAAGGAGTCAAATCTCAGTACATACTCCCTGACACTCATTTTGCCCTATTCAAGATGCAAAAACTACTCTACTCTGGCCTGCCGGACCTCTCAGGGCAGATAATGATCTATGAAAGCCTCAGAAAAGACAAGTCATGTAGGTGGAGGTGCATCTCTACCTCGGTATCTTTCCCAACTCTCGTACCACAAAATCACTACATCTGAATACTGCTAGCTCAATTAATTTGGTGGACGAGGCATGCATGACCCTAAATATTCTCTACAACTGATCTATAAATTTATGAGGTTCCTCTTTGCAATCTGTCCCTGTAAATTGCGGGGGACTCAAGTCCAAAAACTCACGAACTCTCGAACTACCGGGCCCCTCAGCGGGCTCAATGGAGCTGGTACTACTGGCTGAGGCTGACGCTGGGCACCCATCATTTGTACCAACATATAAAATGCACCCCTAAGCTCCTGATCTGATGGCATAGGAATAACTGGGGGTGGTACTAGTATATCTGCTATCCGAGAGGGCTTTGAATATGGTGGTGAATGCTGGGGAGATCGAGGTGGTGTCCCCCTGTCGCCCTCAGATCGGGCTGACTCTGCTTGGGGCCCCTACTAGTGCCCTCTCCTACTGCCACATCCAGCTCTCGACCAGTCGCGGTCTGCCGTGTGTATGGCATTTCTCTATAAATAAATAGGATAACATAAGCTCAGGAAGTCACCCTATACAACACAACTCTATAGCTCGACTGGAGGAGAAAAAGAGTAACCACTCTATTATGCCTTGTTGCCTCCTTCCTATGGAATGTGGTGCACAACACACCCATAGACAAGACTCTACTTGGCACGACTTGCAAACTCCCTGGGATACGACCTGCTCTGATACCAAGTTTGTCACGCCCCACCTTGGGGGTATGACTGGCGCCTGGTGCCACACTAGATCTGAACCAACCTGACTATCCTACTGCACGCTAACACTCAAGTCAAGAAACCAATGAGCTATATCTCGGCTGTAAATACAGCCTCCGGCCGACAAGGCCACCTGTAGAGGAAGACAGCTAACCACAACAACATAACAACAGGGACCCTATACGGGCCAAAAAGGCCACCATGCTGTCTAGTTATAATTAGAACATAAATTAAGCACTAAACTACTCTATGGCCAACAAGGTCGCGACTAATAGCTAAAAAAGGCCCCATATGGCCATCACAGGAGATAAAGCATGCAGGGCCCCACACGGCCAATGAAAAACTAACCACAGGGAATATACAACAATCTGAAAGCCTCTAGGAATGATATAATGGCCGGGACAGGGCCCCGACCTACGCCAAAGCTATACATCAAAAGTAAACCTCGTCCAACTTTCAACTCTGGAGGGAAGGAGATGAATAAACTACTGACCTCAGCTGAAGGTTAGGAACGTCCCAAACCACGTCTATATGCACATGCAGGGAAGTAATGCAGCGCCTTGAGTGGGCGTCAGTACAAAGTGTACCGACTATGTAAGGCAGAAAGATAATAACTGACTGAAAGCTGGTAAAACTGTAGTAATCAAAGAAGAGAGTAAGAGTTTAACCCAAAGACCTTCCCCGTCTGAAATATTTAAAGAAAAAGTCTACCTATATGCAAACAAGAACCTAACTGGGCCCCCATAAGCCTGACAGGTACAAACAACACAGGAAAACCTACCTAGGCCCCCATAAGCCCTGGCAGGTACAAACAAGGTATACTTCTACTGCTTGGCTACTAAAATTTTCATTCTAGTTATTGTCATGGGAAGGAATGAAGAAAATTAGAGATCCAATAAAATATTGGTGATGAATCCCTCTCCCCCTCTTTTCTCTTTTTTCCTTTTTTTAGAATAAGGGAGGAAAGAGAAAGAATAAAAAAAGTGGATTCAACATTGGGGCTCAAATTCGAATTAACGATCATACATCTGTAATGCATTGTATGTCCTATAATAGGTCCCATTCTTCTACTCTTTCCCGGAAGTCAATGACTATTCATAGCTATTACCTTGACACCAAAGAAGAGTTCGACCCAATGCTTTATTTCTGTCCTAGTTGATCTTGATTCGACATTAGAAGTATATTGATTTTTCCCCAATAATCAAATACATTTGTCTGTATATACTGCATATTTGATTCCATCCATAAATTGATTTTCTTCCCTATGAGTTATAGTCTCAATAAGAATGTTAGTTCTTACTGTTCATATATTATGATATGACTAAGAGCAAACTATAATGCTAGATTACACATTCTCTTAATACACGTCTGAGCCTAATAGGCTGCGGTGGCTGTATCTGTGTCTGAACTGTCTAACTGTGTGACTGGACCCTGAGCCTTGGCTCAATTATGGGTCATAATGTAACCACTGATAGCTGGACCCTGGGCCTTGGCCCGACTATAGGTCATAATGCAACTACTGTATCTGGATCCCGAGCCTTGGCTCGACTATGGATCATGATGTGACTGCTGTAACTGGGCCTCAAGCTTTGGCTTGACTATGGCCTGTAATGTAATCTCTGATAACTGAACCCCAGGCCTTGGCCCGACTATGGGTCATAATGGAACTGCTGTGACTGGGCCCCGAGCTTTGGCTCGACTATAGGCCATAATGTAAGATCTGAAGCTGGATATGGTCCTCACGGCCTCACTCTAGTTCCTTGGACATCATACTACTCTTGTTAATATAACTTTATAGGCAACAACATTCAAACCCCAAATATGCTACACAACCAGTGCACTAACTAGGGTTAATTCTGACAAGAGTTACTAATCATCGTTACTAACTCAATTCAATTCATAACAGTGAACCCCAATAGGTGTATTCTGAGATAGGCATACGTGTCGTACTGACTTTAGGATGACATAAATTGCCGAAGGAATAGCCTTACATACCTGGATTGCTGACTTCTGATTGACTGGCAAGTTTCAATCCATATTCAACAATCCTTTCCAACTATAATCGTATTACTGGGAGAATAAGACTTGTTTCAGTACTAAATTTGGCGGAAACAATAACTTTTAATACTAATATTAACTATACTTTAACTTATCAAAATGCGGCCGAAAATGTATAATTTCCCGAGCGTTCAGAAGGGAGAAATGCTTACTTAAAGCCTGTGACCGTATAGAAGTTAGATTGGAGTAATTCTGACAACTTTGACTCGGCGAGATATCGATTCGCCGGGAAAATTTTGCGAAAATAACTCCATAGTAATGCTCCCTACGGCCTTAAACATTGATACCCAAAGTTAATTTCAATTTGGACGGAGTTCCGTAGCGTAAACCAACGAAAACTACTTGATTCCCTCGCCTCACACTCTCTTTGGCCGAATTGAGAATTGAAAAATAACTTTGAAATTGAACTATGGACTATATATATAGAATAGGGCGATGACAGGGGGTGCCCCATGCTGCCCATCGCGCTGCCCTCACCCCTGCGTCGCGCCAAGGGGCTGGCGTGCCGCGCTGTCCAAAGCGCCAGGGTGTTGGCGCGTCGCGCTAGCCCTTGGGCCTGGCCTCATTTGACCCAACTTCCGGGGTTTCCTACACGCGTCGAATATTCCTTATCTATCACAATTCCACTCATACGTTTATGAGTTACTAACTTTTATGGGGTGTAACAAATATTGACAAGCCCCCCTAAATCCCCTGAATATTAACCCCAAAACAATGTTGTTTAGGAAGACTACCCTCTGGGATCCAACGGGTCACATACTGAGTCTTGGTGACCACGATTCGTTGGGACCAGTCTTTAGTCCTAGGCTGTCAAACTTCTGGTTTTAGGCTTGATGAACGGACGGGAACAATGACTCGTTAGACAAGACAATGAGTCATTGGTTCCACCCGTGGTCACTGGAAGAATTTTGGACAGTTTCTAAACTTCTCCTAACGGCAAACTAGATGAGTCATTATTCTTTCTAATGACTTGTTACCTCATCTCGTTGTTACCACTGGAAATTTCCCATCTGACCACCCTTCCAAGACAATGACTCACTTGATGAGTCAGGAAGTGGCACCGCGACTCTCCCCCCAACTCGTTAAGTCCCCAGGATATCCCAAGTTCTTACCAATTGATGCACACATGATGGATCACTTAACCACTCGTAAGGTCACACAATGATTCACTCCAAGACTTGTTCTGTGACCTGGTGTAGCTTTTCCTGATTTCTTCATTTCAGTTCTTAGGTCTGATCTTAGGGATTTTTGGGGTGTTACAATATCTCTCCTTAAGGAACATACATCCTGGAATGTAGTATAAGCATACTGGAAGGTTGGAAAGAGAACTGAGATCTCAAAACTAAACAACTATAACTAAAAATTGACGGAGTGACGAACTCCGGACTGGGATACTTGACTGGACTGAAATAGAAATACTAACTGAACTTATGAAACTAGGGTACCTATTACAGCATGGATAGATCTGATAAGTGCAGGACTAAATAGGGTACAAAGGAGGAATTTAGTACCTGATGCTGAAACTGAGTTAGAGGGAATGGGTGAGGGTATTTAGCCATCATGTCTGCTTCTGCTTCCCATGTAGTTCCTTCAACTAACTGGTTCCTCCATAAGACCTTTACTCAGGCGACCTCCTTATTTCTCAGCTTACAAACCTAACGGTCTAGGATCTGAACTGGAACTTCTTCATAAGAAAGGCTATCCTTTACACCCACACTCTCTAGCGGCACTATTGACGCTGGATCACAGGTACATTTCTTCAACAAGGACACATGGAAGACTGGGTGCACCCATGCTAACTCTGTAGGCAACTCCATCTCGTGAGCCACATTGCTTATGCATCTTAGGTTTCTGTAAGGGCTGATACACTTGGGACTGAGCTTTTTTTTCTTTCTAAATCTAATCACCCCTTTCATAGGTGAAATTTTCAACTATACCCAATCATCCACAGCAAGATCCAACTCTCTTCTCCTTATATCTGCATATGATTTCTTCCTGCTTTGAGCTGTTTTCAACCGTTCCCTGATACGTTGAACCTTCTGCATGAGGTAGCTTCACCAACCTTAAACCAGCCTATAGGAGATCTACACCTCCAACCATATAATGCCTAAAATGGGGCCATATGAATACTAGAGTGGTAGCTGTTGTTCTATGCAAACTCAATGAGAGGTAGATGATCATCCCAACTGCCTTTGACATTGATTACACAAGCCCTCAACATATCCTCCATTTTCTGAATTGTCCACTCAGCTTGTCCATCTGTCTGTGGGTGAAAAGTTATGCTGAGTTTGACCTGAGTACCAAGTCCTTTCTGAAATGACTTCTAGAAATGCAAGGTGAGATGAGTACCTCTATCTGAAATGATGGACAAGGGAACTAATGCAATTTGACTCTCGGATATACAGTCTAGCATAATCCTCTATTGAATCTGTGGTCTTAACTGGTAGGAAATATGCTGACTTAGTCATCCGGTCTACAATCACCCAAATTGATTCATGCTGCCGACGAGTACGAGGTAGGCCTGTGATAAAGTCCATAGTCACTTTTTACCACTTTCAAGTAGGAATACTAATATCCTAAGTCATACCCCCAGGTCTATGATGTTCAACCTTGACCTGTTGGCAATTTGGACACTTTGCCACAAATTCTGCAATGTCCTTCTTCATTCGATTCCACCAGTAGATTTCCCTTAGATCACGGTGTATCTTGGTGGCGCTTGGGTGGATAGAATACCTGGAGTTGTGTGCTTCCATTAATACTTGTTGCATCAATTCGTCTACATCTGAAATACACAATGTCCCCTTGTAATGGAGCACACTATCTTCCCCTTTGGAGAATGCTTCACCTATTTTCTTAGGACTGCTTCATTCAATTTGAGTAAAATTGGGTCTTTATCTTGCTTTGACTTAACCTCCACAACCAGGGAGGATGCTAACCCACTCTGGACTACAACTCCACCATATGCTGAGTTAACTAACTGGACCCCTAACCAAGCCAATCTATGAACATCTCTAACCAACTCCTTCTTACCATCCTCAACATTAGCAACACTCCCTATAGACAATCTACTGAGGGTTTCAGCCACTATGTTAATCTTACCTAGGTGATACAAAATACTTATGTCATGTCTTTCACAACTCTAATGTCACGACCGAACATAGGCACGGATCGAGAAACGAACCCCTAGAGGCTCCAAGTTGACCTATGGCATGAACATGATATCTAAACTCAACATAAATAAGCGGAAGTCTAACATATATAATAGCGGAAGTCTGCATACATATCAAGCTATACCAAATAAAAAAAGACAAGCTAATTTCTAATAATTTCTCAATAGCCTCTAACATAACTGATGAGCTGATGGGAAAAAATCCTTAACTAGCTTGATAAAAGTCTATAACTGAAAGAATATAACTATAGATAACTGAATGTCCTCGAAGAATAAGGACTCACCAACACTGGTTGAGGGATGCGAACTCTAAGAATCGACTAATGGCGGGGATGAAACTGAATGTCAGAGCACGTATCACAAAACAATACAACATAGAGTATGCGATCAGTACTTGAAATATACTGAGTATGCAAGGTAAGTAAAACGAACAGTTAAAATACATAAGAGTTCATAAGAGTAGGACAACATGATCATAAAGTAAATATCACAATGTAAACATAAGGGCTCAAGGTTTTCAAGATATTTGTAAACCAGTCATAATCATAATCATAATCATAACAGAAAACTTCATTAAACCTAACTTGAGCCAAAGTAACATAACATAACCATGCATAAATCACGAGGAACAATGCTAGGACTTGTCTTAACTGACACCATCATGATAGAGCCTTACATGAAGCCCCATTATTTTGACCAAGTGGTCAGGACCATCCCCGGCTTGCTAGGCGGGGGGACATCCGTGCTTGGTGATATCATAGGGATCCAATAATATATATATATACCTATGGTGGCACGTAGTTCTGAGACCACAGGGTTTACCTGAACGCCGGGTCTACTCGGTGCTAGACATTGCTCCCAAAAACATGCACGTGAGGGATCTATAGTAACCGTAAAATCATTCAAGAAATTCATGGCCAAATAAATAATAACATGATGCATCCCACTTGAAATACATGATTAGACATGTGAACCGGCCAAGAGTCATAAATCCATAAATCATGAAAATCATACATACTTGTAAAACATTTATATACTTGATATTCATAAATCCATTATGAGTACTTGAGAGAAATCATATCATAAATTATAAATCATAATTTAGGGCTTAAGAAGATCAAGATCACGATGGAATCATAACTTAACTTTTCATGAAGCATACATAATTGGGCATAATTTAATTAAAATTTGAAATTATAAATTAATAATCAAAATAAGTATAAAATCTGCCCATATATCATAAAACATGATTTGATGCATGAAGGGAATTGACCCATAGATAGATCATAGAGAATTTCACGAGAATTGGGATAAAACCGATAAGATCATGAAGCTAGATTCTAGAATTGAAATTCATGGAATTGAGAAGAATTTAGAGTATTAGAGTGAAAGGGACTCTCATTCATAGCCTCACATACCTAGGTAAATCTGATTAACACTACCTCTTAAAAGCCTAAAGGAAATTGAAGAGAATTTAGAGAGATTCTTCAGACTTGATCCTCAAGGAAAGACTCTAAGATGCATACATGGAATGAAGATTCTTAGAATAGGTTTAACACCCTTAAAACCCTACTAACTGAGCTTAAAACAACTTATTTTAGGATCTTAGGGCTTAGGAATGATGAAAATATCCTTAATGAAAAACCTAAAAATTCTGTACTGCCAGTGACAACGACCGGTACAACGGGTTGTTACTGGCTCCAACGAGTCGTTACCTCCCTCGTTGCTTCATCTCATTTTCCAATCACAGGTCTGCTACCACGACCGGACATGATGAGTTGTTACCAGTCCCAATGACTTGTCATCACCATTCATTGTCACCACTGCCCATTTTTTGATAATCCTTCCAATGGGACCATACAACGATTCGTTGCTCCAAATAACGAGTCGTTCCATGACTCGTGCCTGCCTCCTTGATCATGACCACCCTTACAATGACTTCTTTTCAATCACCCGTTACATCAACCAATGGGTCATCCTTAGACCTGTTGTCACAGAACTCCTAACAGCATAACCCAACCACGACTGCTTCTCACGATTCATCAGACCTACCAACAACTCGTACCATGAGTCGTTTTGAGGGAAATTTCTGGTTTCTTTGCTACTTTTCATTTCAAAATCTTGAGTCTAGTTTTAAGAACTTTTGGGATATTACAATATCTCCCCCTTGGGAACATTCATCCTCGAATATGGGTAAACATAGTGAAAATATGAGAAATGCAACTAC
The DNA here is from genome assembly GCA_035772735.1 of Datura wrightii. Classification (NCBI taxonomy): domain Eukaryota; kingdom Viridiplantae; phylum Streptophyta; class Magnoliopsida; order Solanales; family Solanaceae; genus Datura; species Datura wrightii. The sequence goes on from JASDFA010000018.1 coordinate 125,757,694, forward strand.
CATGCGAAATATTGAACATATAAGCTGAAAACTAACGAAATGACTAACCCCAATCTAGAATACGTAGCTGAATTGAATTCATGAATCATACATACATACATTGACATTAAAGAAATTGGGGGACATGAACTGAACATGAAAGTGAATAGAATACTAAGGAGGAAACTGATACCTCAAGCTAGAACTGAGCTGAGAGGGAATAGTTGCGGGTATCTGGCCATCATATCTGCTTCGGCTTCCCACGTAGATCCCTTAACGTGCTAATTCCTTAACAACACCTTCACTGAAGCTACTTCTTTTTTCCTTATCTTTCGAACTTGACGATCAAGTATTTCCACCAGAACCTCCTCATAGCTAGGCTATCCTTCACACCTATACTCTCCACCGGAACAACCAAGGCCGGGTCATCCAAGCACTTCTTCAAGAGAGATACATGGAAGATTGGATGAACTGAATCAAATTTTGAGGGCAACTTCAACTCATAGGCTACCTTTCCAACACGTATCACAATCCGGTACGAACCAACATAACGGGGACTAAGTTTCCCTTTCTTTTCGAACCTCATCACCCCCTTCATAGGAGATACCTTCAGAAACACCCAATCATCAACATCAAACTCAAGCTCCCTCCTCCTCAAATCTGCATAGGACTTTTGGAGACTCTGAATTATTTTCAACCTGTCCCTTATAAGCTAAACTTTTTCCATGGCCTCATGGACTGGATCTGGTCCTATCAATGCAGTTTCACCGACTTCGAACCAACTAACATGTGATCTATATCTTTGCCCATAGAGAGCCTCAAAAGGAGCCATTTAGATGCCGGAATGATAACTTGTAATGCCCTGGAGGCCACGAGTCGTGGTCCAAGGTGACAAATCTTCCAGTGCCCTCATTGGGACTGACAGTAAGTTATTTTCTACAAATTTATTAAGGGATTTTCCGTAATTCCTATGATCCTAAGGCCTAAACTACATTTTTTAAACTATGAATGATGAGTTTTAAGAGGGGTAAGTTCATTACAGGCCATTCTTACTCATGCATGTAAGAATAGAAGCCTAGAGAGGTGATCAGGGCTAACTCTTCAAGGTTTTCCATCCGATTCTTCCTTGGGCAATCAGAAAAGTTATAGAATCAAATCCTTTCAGGTATGTAAGGTTATGAATTGGTGAATGTGTTTACATCAGCCCAATCCCTCTATAATTCATGAAAATCTATATGTTGATCCTATGGGGTTTTAACCCAATGCATGAATTTCCTAATTTTCTACATGGGTATGATCTAAGTATGTTTCTATTATTGAATTATGATCCATGGGAAAGTTTTACAATATTTTCAATTATAAGACATGATTTCAAGCTTTGTAAATTAAAATGCCCATCCATGAGAAGTTCATGAAATTTGAGATTTAAGATGAGTGTTCAAGTATGATGAGATATTATTGATGAAAAACATGTTTTTAAGTTACCCATGACTATGATTATGTTTTCAAGTGAATTAAGTATTTTCAAGCATGTTTAAGTATTGGGCAAGCCCAAATATTTAAGTATGATTTATGATTTCAAGTTAATTAGCTTACCACATAGTTTTGGAGTTAAGACTCCCAATTATGTTCATCTTGTGATATGGTTTGAGCCAAGGATCCTCATGTGTGATTCAAATTTATATATATTCATGATTATGCAGCTTTGTCAATGGACGATGGTTAGCTTCATTGAAAAATGATGGAGAGCATATGCATGTTTTTGGGAGTAGTGTCTAGCACCGAGTAGCCTAAGGGTCAGTCAACCCTATGCCTCAGAACTACGCGCCAATGTAGGTATAATCAGATTAATTTGGGACCTCCTATGTGAGCTTTCCCCTGCCCCAAGGGGCCTTGGGCTTGATATCGATATCATGGTAGCGTCTTTAGCCCTAGAAAGGCTTTAGACGACTCTGCCCAATTAAGTGTAATAATCGAGACCACATAAGCTCTATCGTGGTATGTTAGTTATATGACAAGTCTTGCATTGTTCCTCATGATTTCAGTTATGCATATTTATCATTCATGATATATAAATATATATGTTTTAAAGCATGTTTGACCCAATGTTCAGTTTTACTTATGATTATTAGATTTCAGCTTTGGGTCATTCGATTTAGTTATGATGTTTAGTTATGTTGAGATCATGATTTCAGGAAATAGCATGCAAGCCCTACTCTCAGATCCTCATCTTGATTATGTTTTATATCATGCATGTTTTAAATTATTTTACTTATTTAAGCAGTTTTACTTACATTGCATACTCAGTACATTCCACGTACTGATCATACTTTATGCTGTATCGTTTCGTGATACAGGCCCCGATACTCAGACTCAGTCTCGTCCTTAGCCAACATTTGGAGTTAGCATCCCACATATGTTGATGAGTCCTTATCTCCTGAGGACCATGTTTTATCAATTTTCTTTATGTATTCAGCATCAGACTTAGAGAGTTAGTTGGGGTCTTGTCCCATAACTCATCAGTATTAAAGGCTTTATAGACAATAAAATGTAATCAGCTTCAGATTCGTGTGTATTTCTGATGTTATGCTTATTTCAAAATTCTGCTAAGTTTATCATGTTGATCTTCTGCTTTTTGATTGAGTTAGTTGTTATGTTCATGCCATAGGTCGACTTGGAGTCCCTCGGGGTTCCTTGTCCCGTGTCTCGATCCGGGCCTATGTTCGGCTCGTGACATAACTATTGCTATATGCAAACTAAATGAGAGGCAAATGATCACCCCAACTACCCTTGAAATCAATCACACACACTCTCAACATATCCTCAAGAATTTGAATGGTCCGCTCGTCCTGACCATCTATTTGTGGGTGAAATGCGGTGCTAAGCTTGACCTGAGTACCAAGTCCATTCTGAAATGATCTCCAAAACTGGGAGGTAACCCGAGTACCTCTATCTAATATTATGGACAAGGGCATTCCATTCAATTGATCTAACTCCCGAATATATAACTTAGCATAATCCTCCGTTGAGTCAATAGTTTTGATTGGTAGGAAATGAGCTGCCTTAGTCAACCTATCCACAACCACCCAAATAGAGTTGTACTTTTGGCATGTACGAGGCAACTCCATAATGAAGTCCATAGTGATTTCCTCCCATTTCCAAGTAGGGATACCAATGTCTGAAGTACACCTCCTGGTCTCTGATGCTCAACCTTCACCTATTGACAATTCGGACACTTAGCCACAAACTCTGTTATGTCCTTCTTCATGCCACGTCACCAATAGATTTTTGGTAGGTCACGGTACATCTTGGTGGTACCTGGATGGGGATAGAATATCTAGAACCATGAGCTTCATGCAACATCCGCTCCCTCAAGTCACCAGCATCTGGTACACACAAACGACCCTGATATCGAAGCACACCATCTCCCTCTTGGGAGAAGGCCTCCACCTTCTGATTCCGAACAAGTTCCTTCAACATTTCTAAAATAGGATCCTCGTCTTGCCTATCCTTAACATCAGTCACTAAAGATGATTCTGATCTATTCTGAGCAATGACACCACCATCCGTCGAGTCAACAAGACAAACTCCTAGTCGTGCAAGTTGATTGATCTTAGGCGTATTTATATGACTCAACGTTGCATTTTCAGCCATATTGGAGCCTAGTTGAGGATAATAACAATATATTCATGCATGTTTTGATTTAATTATTCTTGTGGACTAATAAATGTGATTAGATGATTTACAGGTGGGAAATACACTAATTTCAACTTGGTTTTGCGGATGGACACTCGGAGATGAGGTATGGGAAGTAGAGAGCTTAAAAATTGATGTTGGAATTCATTCCCATGCCATGATGAGGATTCTTCACGTTTAAAAATGTGCCATGAAACTTTGGTAGAAAAAATTAACTTTTGAAGGAATCAAGTTTCCATTGAAGAACCACGTTTTGTCCGTGTCACAGAGAAGAAATGGCGCGATGGCCTCCATGACACGGAACCTGTTTATTTTTGTGGGCATCAAGTTCCAGTGAACGTCCATGTTTGGTCTGTGTCATGGAGGCAAGATGACCCATAGAGCTCCGTGACACAGAGCTTGGAATTCCAGAACTCCCACATTTCTAGTGAGCCTCCACGATAGCTCTGTGTCACGGAGCTATTCCTCCGTGATGAGCTCCGTGTCACGGAGCTAGTTATTCCTTGTGTATTTTTTCACTTGTATAAATAGAAAACTTAGATGTTTTATTTATGATTATTTGAAATATTAGCAAGAACGTGGGAAACGACAGTTGATCTGAAGAAAACTCTAGGGTTTTTTCTCTTCTCTTTTATTCTAAATTTCAATTGTTCTTATCCTAAAAACTTGTTTGGGGATGTCTAATCAAAGAATGAGTGGCTAATTCACCTCATTCTGAGGTTGGGGCTATTTGCATGAGTGTATGACTTTATTTTATTTTCAGCTTGATGTTCTTCTATCATTAATGGTTGTTCTTCTATTCCTGCTCTTTGTATTTTAGTGTTTGGCCAACATTAAGATAAATTCATAGCCTTAATTTGACTCTAAAAGGAAAATTATTAGGGTAGAATGAGGAATATGGGAATGTGTTCTTATCTTTGATGTAAATTAAAGATAGGATTCGCGTGCGGGATAGAAATGTTGCTGCAACGCCACATTCAGTTAACAAAAGGGAACAAATGCTTCTAGACCTAAGTTGAGTTATTGCATCATAATTTGATATGTGTAGTTGCAAAGTTCATAATTAGGCAATTGGCTAGAGGTTCGAAAGACCATAGTCAGACTTTAATTTCCCATAACCATCAACCCCATAGAGAACATAGCTGAAGAAAAATATAAGTTGTACATGATTGCGTCTCATGCCTTAACCTTAATATTCTTGCTTATTGATTTAACAACATTCTTAGCTTCATTAATTGTTACTTTCTAAATTTAAATTTATAAAACTCTTAATTCATTGGGTTACTCACACACTTTTATAGAATAATTGTGAAGACTAAAATAGAAAATTCACTAAGTCATAGTCCCTGTGGGTTCAATAATTGGCTTGAAAGGGCCATTATATTACTTGTACGATCATGTGCACTTACGTGTGTTTGGGCGATAATAAGTTTTTGGTGCCTTTGCCGGGGACTGGCAAAATTAGTGAAATTTTTGAGTTTTAGTTTTGCTATTTTTGTACAAGTGTTGACAACTTGATCTTAGCTGCTCCGCTTGCAGGGGCAGGGAAATTTCTAAAAGCTGGGAAGGAATAAAGAATTGGTGGACCTATTTTTGGAGCCTGAACGACAGTTCCATTTGCTAAAGAGAGAAGCTCTCATAAGAAAGTTGCAGTTGTTACAAAGAGAGATTCTGGAACAACAAAAGCATCAACCAGTTGGGCAAGAAGAGTTGTTGCCCGAAATAATGGTAGCAAGACCAGTATGCGAGGTGCCAATCCCACACACGAACAACGTTACCTCTAGCATCCACAAGCCGGAGCCAGGAGGTAGATTTAAGTTGAAATAGAATATGGTGCGGCTCTTTCATACCAGCGTATAATTCACAGGTCTCCCCTATGAAGACCCGCAGCAACACCTATAAAATTTTCTAGAGATAAGTGATACATACATACCCACAGGGGTATCATCAGATTATGTGAGGCTTACATTGTTCCCATTTTCCTTGCTGGGGGAAGCGAAGAGGTGGCTGAAAGCTGAACCACCTAACTCTATAACCACAAGGGATGATCTGGCAAGGAAATTTTTTATCAGGTTCTTTCCTTCTGGGAAAACAACAAGGCTTAGAAGTCAGATTCTGAGTTTCAAACTGAGAGATGGTGAGAACCTGTACCAAGCTTGGGAGAGGTTCAAGTCTATGTTGAGATATTGTCCTCACTATCACCAGTAAAATGATGTGTTGGTGCACACTTTTATAGAAAGCTTGGAGCCTCACACCAAAATCCTTTTAGACTCTGCAGCTGGTGGGCAAGCCTTGGAAAAGCCTTATGAGAAATTGTATACACTGCTGTACCAGATTTCACAAGGCTACCCAAAATGGAATGCTGACACACTTAGAGGTGTCGTGAAGAAAGTGGAAGACATCCTAGAGGTAGATGGAATAAAAACTATTGCTGCATAGTTAGTTGCATTACAGAATCAGATGAACACTCACTTTAGTGACATGAGCTTGGGGCAGCCGCAAGCTCCTATCAATGCAGTCCGGCAAGTGTGGTGTGAAGTTTGTGATAGCAGTGAGCACTCAGCTGAGACATGTGGCACTAACCTAGACTCAATTTATTTTGTAAGGAATGCATAGAGGAGCAATAATCAGCATTATGGGACCAATTAAAATCCCAACTAGAGGAACCATCCAAATTTTTCATGGGGTGGTAATAGTCACCAAGGCCAAAGTTCGAATTAGGGTCCGCACAAAAATCAGGGGGCACATCAGAATTTCCAGCCCCAATTTAGAGGGAATAATGCTCCTACTTAGTCTAACAACACTAAAGACATGCTGAAGACAATTACAGCCAACCAAGCTCAGATGGCGGATGACCAAGTAAAATTGACGGTCGACATGAAAAATCAACAATTGTCTATAAAGGATATGGAGATTTAGTTGGGACAGCTAGCTGGAGTACAGAATACTCAACCTCGGGGTGGGTTGCTGAGTGATACAGACACCAACCCTAAGAAGGTAAATGCTGTCACTAGCAGTAGTAAACAACTAAAGGAGTTGGTGCCAGAAAAGCCAACACAAAAAGCTGTAATTATAGAGGAGGAGGCCGAGGACAATGATAGAGAAGTAGGGAGTGTAAATTCAACAAGAGTTGTGAAGTCACCACCACCATCCCCTTCCCCCAGAAATTGAGGAAGCATAAGGAAGAAGCATGCTTCCAAAAATTTATGGAAGTATTAAAGAAGGTACACATTAATCTTCCACTAGTGGATGTTTTGTAGGGTATTCTGAAGTATGCAAAATACATAAAAGATATTATGGAGAACAAGAGTAGACTGACAGAGTATGCCACAGTTGCACTAACTGAGGAGTGTACATCACGGATATAGAACATACTGCCTACAAAGCTCAAAGATCCAGGGAGTTTTACTATGTAGATCACCATTGGGTAGTCCACTAGAGCCCGTGGTTTATGTGATATTAGGGAGAGCATTAACTTGATGTGCACCTCATTGTTTAATATGTTGGTTTTGGGTAGTCCAAGACTCACCACTATGATTTTTCAGCTACCGGACCGCTCGTTGGCCAGACCAGATGGAATTGTGGAAGATGTGCTAGTGCAAGTGGGCTTTCTTATTTTTCTGGTGGATTTTAGAATTGTTGATTTTGAGCCAGATTTTGAAGTCCCATTTATTTTGGGACGTCCATTTTAGCAACCGAATGAGCCTTGATAGTTGTAGCTGCAGGGCAGCTAACTATGAGAGCCCATGACAAGGTGGAAGTGTTTGATGTCTATATAGCCATGAAGCTACCTGCTATTTATAAGGAGCTGTCATCCATTACTGTTATTGACCAAGACTTAGCACTTCAGTTTATTATCCCAAATGATCACTTGGAAGGAGTGTTGGTGGGACATGATTAGTTCGGGGATGTTGCAACTTATGAAATGGATCAAGCTTTGAATGCGGCCAATATGTTCTTTCATAAGCAGGAGTTTGAATCCCTACAGAGACCTTTGGAGCCTCCACCTGAGCCATCTATTGAGGAGGCCCCCAAACTGGAGATGAAGGCATTGGCTCCACACCTCTAGTATGCATTCTTGGGAGAAGATGATACATTGCCAATCATTATTTCTTCAGGACTAACAGATTCACAAGTTCAAGAAGCATTGGTGGTCCTGAAAAAGAGAAAGAGAGCCATAGGATGGCAAATGTCAGACATACGTGGAATCAGTATGGCCTTCTACATGCAAAAGATATTAATGGGGGAAGGATCCAAACTGATTGTGCAACATCAAAGAAGGTTGACCTGGTGATGGAAGATGTGGTGTGGAAGGAGGTAATTAAGTGGTTATATGTTGGAGTGGTCTATTTGATCTCTGACAGTGAGTGGATCAACCCAGTTCAGTGTGTCCCAAAGAAAGGGGGCATGATAGTTATCACTAATGAGAAGAATGTTTTGATTCCCACTCGCACAGTTACAGGCTGGAGGATTTGCATGGACTACATAAAATTAAATGAGGCCACTAGGAAAACCACTATCCCATTCCATTTATTGACCAGATGATGGACAGACTTGTAGGACAGGAGTATTGTTTCTTTATGGATGGTTATTCTAGCTATAATCAAATAGCCATAGCCCCATAAGATCAGGAGAAGACCACATTTACCTATCCATATGGGACGTACACCTTTAAGCGTATGCCATTTGGGAATGCACCAGCCACGTTCCAACGATGCATGATGGCTATATTTCATGATATGGTGTAAGACTATGTGGAGGTATTCATGGGCGATTTCTCTATTTTTGGTAACTCATTTGCTGTATGTTTGCAGAATCTGGACTGGGTCCTAACTAGGTGTAAACATATGAACCTGGTACTGAATTGGGAAAAGTGCCACTTTTTAGTCAAGGAAGGCACTGTCCTTGGCCACAAATTTTCACAAAGCAGCTTGGAGGTTGACCGTGCCAAAGTATAGGTTATTGAGAAGTTGCCACCACTAGTTTATATCAAGGGTGTCCGCAGTTTCTTCAGACATGCTGGGTTATATAGGCGGTTTATTCGAGATTTCTCAAAGATCTCTAAACCGATATGTAAAGTACTTGAAAAAGATATAAAGTTTGAGTTCGGGGCAGAATGTATCAGTGCTTTTGAGGAGCTGAAGAAGAAGCTGGTGGAAGCTCCCATTCTAGTTGCTCCTGATTGGGAATGCCCATTTAAGCTGATATGTAATTCTAGTGATGTGGCTGTGGGTGCAATACTGGGTAGAGGAGAGAAAAGATTTTTCACTCCATATACTATGTAAGAAAAATGCTCGATGTCGCTTAGGACAATTATACTGTGACAAAGAAAGAGATTCTCGCACTGCTGTATGCATTTGATAAATTCAGGTCCTATCTTATTGGGACAAAAGTAGTGGTGCACACGGATCTTGCTGCGATACAATACTTATTCAAAAATGAAGATGCTAAAGCCAGATTGATTATGTGGATATTATTACTGCAAGAGTTCGACTTGGAAATTCGAGATAGGAAGGGCATCGAAAATCAGGTAGCAGACCATTTGTCGCGACTAGAGGATAGGTCACATGTGAGTGATGTTGGGCGCATCTGAGAAGAGTTCCTTGATGAGAAACTCTTGGCACTAAGTGTGGCAGAACTCCCGTGGTACGCAGACATAGTGAACCTGATAGTAAGTGGAGTGTACCCACCAGAGGCAACCACTCAACAACGAAAGAGGTTGAAGAATGAGTCCCGGTTTTACATGTAGGATGAACCATATCTATTCAAGTAGGGTCCAGATCAAGTAATGAGACGGTGCATTCCAGAGAGCCAGGTGACACAGGTATTGAGAAGTTGTTATTCCTCGCCGTATGTCGGTCATCATGGAGGAGAGTGCACTTCTCATAAGGTGCTCTAGTTAGGTTTCTTTTGGCCAACTTTATTCAAGGATGTAGCAGCACATGTCAAGGAAAGTGATCAATGCTAGAGGATGGGCACAATCAGTAGAAAATATGAGATACCTTTGCACAACATCTTGGAAGTCGAGGTATTCGATGTGTGGGGGATAGATTTCACGAGGCCATTTCCAACATCATTAGGCAATCAATATATTTTGGTAGCGGTGGACTATGTCTCCAAATGGGTTGAGGCCACAACTTATCCCACTAATGATGCCAAGGTAGTAGCCAAATTTGTAAAGAAGCAGATCTTTGCTAGGTTTGGAACCCCACGAGCTATTATTAGCGATGGAGGTTTGCACTTTGTTAACAACTGGATCCGAAACCTATTGGCCAAATATGGAGTTCAGCATAAAGTTGCTACAACATACCACCCTCAAACTAGCAGACAGGTTGAAGTGTCAAACAGGGAAGTCAAGCAGATTCTATAGAAAACTGTGAATGCTCAATGAAAGGATTGGGCAAGCAAACTAGATGATACTTTGTGGGTGTATAGGAATGCCTATAAGACGCAAATTGGGAATTCACCTTATCGGTTGGTTTATGGTAAGGCCTATCACTTGCCTGTGAAGCTTGAACATCATGCATATTGGGCTGTGAGGAAGTTGAACATGGATCCCGAGTTAGTAGGAAAAAAGCGGCTGTTGCAATTGCATGAACTGGAAGAGTTTCAATGGAATGCTTATGAGAGTGCGAAGCTATATAAAGAGAAGACCAAAATATGGCATGACGAGCACATAGTGCCTCGAATCTTCGAGCCTGGACAGATGGTGTTACTATTTAACTCCCGGTTGAAGTTATTTCCAAGGAAGTTGAGGTCCAAGTGGTCTGGACCATTTGAGGTTGCTAGGATGACCCTGTACAGGGCAGTTGAATTGTGGCAAGAAGATAAAAGTGCCACATTTTTGGTGAATGGTCAAAGGTGTAAGCATTAATAGGGTGAGGGCATTAATCGAGAGAATACATCTATTACCTTATCTAACGAGTGAGTGTGAGCTGGGTCGTGCCACGATGATAAATCAGGTGCTACACGGGAGGCAACTCGTGAGTGTAATGTAAATGTTAGGACTTATTTTTTAAAAAAAATTCATTCCATGACTAAAACTATGGCTATGGGTGGGAGGCAACCCACTATTTTCTAATTTATTTATATTTTTGGATGCAGTACAACACAAGTCAGGGCTGGAAAGAAATTGGGATAAAAATTGCATAATGAAAGTCAAGGTACAATTCAAATACAGTGGGCTTACATGACAAGTCCATGCAATGGAGCCAAAGCTCCACTGAGAAACAATGAGGGTCCACGATAGTACCGTGCCACGGAGCTAACACTCCACGATAGCCTTCATGACATGGTCAGGCATAATTATCGCCGGGTCTCATTAAAATGCTGGGTAAACCCGACCCTAATCCCCTCATTTTATTTGTTATTTTTTATTTTCAGCCCTAATCCCCCATTTCTAACGCGACAAGACCTCGAAAATCCCCTTTCCCTCTCCAAACTTCACTCCATCATGAACGTGCCATGACATTAGGTCGCCAACTTCATCTCTTCTCTTCTTAAGAACAATATTAACGAGTATGTTTCAACTTTCTCTCTCTTCTCTCATTAAAGTTTAGGCAAGAACATATGGGTTTGAGAAGATGAGACTAGAATTATGCCCAGGGTAGAACATAACATTTCTTCTTACACTTGATAGACCTTTGATTGATAGTAATTTGTTTGACAAAATGTACATTGTGAAAGTATGGGTGTTCTAATTTGTAACATGGCTAGAAATTATGGAGGATAGAATTGCAAGTGCTAAGATCATGATGTGGTGAATATATATTCTTTGTGTTTTTCTCCAAATTTCTATATATGGTGAACCATATGTCTAAGTGAGTAAATAGTGCTGTAGAATCGCTCAGCATACAGTATTTTGCTATGTTCATATTGAAATATGGGTTTTGAATGAAGATGGAAACATGGTGTAGGGATGAGGAAATCATGAAGGGTCAGTGGATCTTTCTCTTTGTTTGGCTGTGCATCTTGAATTAGGATAGCACTGTTACGCTGGGACATGGGAATTGTGCATTAGCTATTACATGAAGCTTGTAAGGACATGTTAGGTGATACTACATACTGCACTATGCCTATGCCCCAGTGTGAAAAAATTCTGTTCTTTGTAAATGTGGGCATGCATGAACTGTAAATGTTATTGAGTACAAGTTCCTAATTTCTTGAAGTCTGAGTAAAGAAATATGAACTTTATGTAAATGCCAGTATCAGGGGTATGAGTTATTTGAGTGTACAAAGTTTGAGTAATATAAGATAATTGCCAAGTTCAATCTCTCAGTGAAAATTGCCTTAAGTGACAATGTTGTATACCATTGTGTTTGCTTAATCTTGTCAAATTTCTAATTATGCTTCAATGTAGGAAAAACTAGTCACTGTATTGTGGAGATGGGGATGTTTGAGTACCCGAATAATTATGACTAGTGAACCCACACTAGAAACTAAGTATGGGGTGACCACCAAAGACATGAATTAGTGTTAGCTAGCCATGTTAACTGCCGACTAATTAGGTCTCTTTGTTTTTGCTGAACAGATACAATGTCAGCTAGGCAGAATAAAGGGAAAGGTGTTTCGTCCTTCGGCGGGGGCCGAGAGAAGATTAGATCAGGTGCAGCTGTGCCAGCAGCTCCACTAGTTCCCAGGGGCCAAAAGAGGTGATTTGGTACCAGATGGGTGGTTGAAGAAGGAAAGAAGTGGTATGGAAAGCATAAGGAGTCCAGATACTTCCTGGAGGAGAGAATTGGCTGGGAGAGTTTGCTACAAGAATTTCCCCACATAGTGCAGAGATTGCATACCATGGGTTTGGAATTCATGTTTAATGATCCCAGAGAATGTAATTTACACATGGTGTAGGAGTTTTATGCAAATTGGGATCACACTCTAGGCAGCCACGCCGTGAAGATCTGTGGTCAAGTGGTCCAATTTAAGGTGCATCACCTAAATACCATCTAAGGTACCCCAGATACAAACCCACATCCACTCCAACAGCTCAACATTACTCATCCATATGCTGAGATTCATAATGTACTTTCTCGGAAGCACTCTACTGTTAGATGGATCTGCCACAAGGATAGAGGCTACCACCAGACCTTGCCCTACGACCAGATGAACAGAAAGGCATGGGTCTGGCTCAAGATTGTTTGCAGCTACCTCATCCTAGGGGTACATATGACAGATGTCACTAGAGATAGAGTTTTCTTGGTCTACGCATTGATGACTAACATAGAGATAAATGTTGGTGCTATGATCAAGTCATCCATGAAGAAGGCTAGATTACATGGGACATAGATATGGCTTCGGGGGGTTAATTACCATATTCCTATGGGGCCATGACATTGAGGAAGAAGCATTGGATTATAGGCCACGAGTTGACTGAGGGGCAATAGATGTGACCAAAATAAAGGAGCTGGATACTACATATGGGCCTGTACTCACATTAGCCGAGCAACATGCTCGTGATGATTCTTATGCTACCAGGATGTTTGTGCTGCAAATGTTACAGCTGCATATCGGGGGAAGGCCAACGACTAAAGAAGAATTGCGTCAGGTTGACATTGAGTATCCCCTCAATGCCCACACCATGACTATGTGCCGGATCGAGCCAGCCTTTGTAGAGCCGTTGGAGGATGATGTGACGATAGATGAGGAGAGACGCCAGGAAGACTCAGACATTGAGTCAGATGATGATGAGATGGATGACTCTGACCTCGGTGAGGAGGCCTTTGCACCAGAGGAGGAGATTGAAACAATTATTTGATCAGGGAGTCTTTACCACCCTAACTCTATTTTTATATTGAATATGTTGCAAGCACTGGGGACAATGCTCATTTTAAGTGCGAGGTGGTCATTTTGTGTTTGTCTATCTATGTGATTCTTTGAAAAATGTGGCATGTATTAACTTGTAACAAAAAAGCAACAGTATGGCATGTAATTTGTAGCTAGGAACAAGACTTGATACTGGGTATGTTATAGTTAGTAAGATTAACTGTTTCTGTTCCTATGTTGTTGCTGCTGGTGCTTGTAATTATTTTTTTTTTGGGTTTCTATGGTTTTGTTTTTGGTTCTTTTCTCGAGAATAGTCCCTTTGAACCGAGTATATTTTCTTTAATCATAGGTAGAGACTGTTCCCTATGATGGATGGATGATGACCGTCTTAAGAAAAATTAGTCATGTGTAGGAAATAAAATCCATCGCTAGTGGGCTAGAGTACTCCACTTGGTCAGATGCTAGACTTCAGGGGATACACATTCGAAAATAGCAATTACTCATGAGAAAATTGTAGGATCACATAAGTCCTTGATGTTTAACTCTAAACTGTAAGGTGTTAGGCTTAATTGTGCTTGTCACTCAATGTGGATGAAATAGTAAAAGAGGTCGAGGCTAACCAAGTTTGAACCTCTGTGCCATGTGTGGTGAGAACTTGCTATACTTCTTGCTAACTCGCATCTAGAATTTGCCTTGTATGTATGAAAAGCTGTCAATGGAATGAAAAATTATCGGATAGGATTAAGGCATTTCTTTGTGAACCTAAATAGATAGCCTGTATCAGTCGTTGTGCCATACCTTGATGTAATCCCTAGTGAGCCCCGTTTGAGCCTTCAAGCCTATTTTTGTTGTAATAACCTCACTAATTAGCCTTACCCTATTTGTTCAAATGAACTCAATGTTTATTTGATCCAAATAGGTCCTAGTGCACTTATTGAGACATTATTTTAAAGGAAATGATCAAAGTAATGGGTGAATAGTAAGGGCAGAAAGGATTGGTATGTGTACTCAATTTGTTGTTCATAAGCTGAATAAAAACAAAAATAAAAATGATGTATATATATACACATGCATATATATATATATATATATATATATATATATATATATATATATATATATATATATATATATATATATATATATATATATATATACATATATATATATATATATTGTATTGATGAGTCTATGCCATGGGTACACACTCCTTACATCTTGGATAAGAATAAGTGAGTGAGGGGAAAAACAATCGTGAAATGAATGGAGTGAAGTGCTAAAGAAGTAAGGCACTAAAAAATAAAATGTGTAATCATCTTAAAGTGCATAGAGATAAGAGTCACTTTGACCCAAATAAGTCCTACCTATCCCTAGCCACATTACAACCATAAATAGCCCTTTTGATACCACAAGTGATGTTATGCTCGGTTGAGTAGTACACTACAGGCAAACTCATGGTATGTTAGATTTGCTTGAAATAATATTTGGAGCGTGAGCGAATCGGTTATAGAATGTACTCAATTATGGTCATATTGATCTCATGAAAGTAGGGATATTGCATCCAAGTGAGGGCACATGATGGTAAAACATTGGTGAAGCTACTAACCTCACTACTATGATGTAAATATGTTGGCCAGATTTTCGGTTGAAAAGTTATTCATTAGGGCTTGTGTGATTCTGCTTATGAATGTGGTGAGTGAAGATCATACTTGATTGAATGAATTGTATTCCATGATTAAAGTGTTTAGCACAACTAGATGTGAGCTATCTGGTTCTATCGATGATGGTAATGTTTAAATCATGGCAAGGATGTTAAAGGATTGTCCGAGGATGAACAAGGTTATAAGTGTGGGATGGTGATCTTGTGGACTAATAAATATGATTAGACTATTTGCAGGTGGGAAATACACTAATTTCAGCTTGGTTTTGCGGATGTACACTTGGAGATGAGGTACGGAAAGTTCAGATAGCTTAAAAATTGATGTTAGAATTCACTCCCATGCAAATTTGGGGATTGTTCGCTTTTAAAAATGTGCCACGACACTTTGGTAAAAAAATTAACTTTTGAAGGAATCAAGTTTCCAGTGAAGGACCGCGTTTTGTCCGTTTTCACGAAGAAGAAATGGCGCGATGGCCTCTGTGACATGGAACCTATTTATTTTTATGGGCATCAAGTTTCAGTGAACGTCCGCGTTTGGTCCGTGTCACGGAGGCAAGTTGGCGCATTGAGCTCCATGACACAGAGCTTGGAATTCAAGAACTCCCACATTTCCAGTGAGCCTCTACGATAGCTCCGTGTCACGGAGCTGTTCCTCCGTGATAAGCTCTGTGTCATGAAGCTAGTTATTCCCTGTGTATTTTTTCACTTGTATAAATAGAACACTTAGATGTTTTATTTATGATTCTCTGAAATATTAGCAAGAACGTGGGAAACTGCAGTTGAGCTGAAGAAAACTCTAGGGTTCTTTCTCTTATCTTTTCTTCTAAATTGCGATTATTCTTATGCTAAAAACTTGTTTGGAGATGTCTATTCAAAGAAGGAGTAGCTAATTCATCTCATTCTGAGGTTGAGGCTATTTTCATGAGTGTATGACTTTATTTTATTTTTAATTTGATGTTCTTCTATCATTAATGGTTGTTCTTCTATTCCTGCTTTGTGTATTTTAGTGTTTGGCCAACATTAAGATAAATTCATAGCCTTAATTTGAATTTGAAAGGAAATATTATTAGGTAGAACGAGGAATATGAGAATGTGTTCTTATTTTTGCTGTAAATTAAAGATATGATTCGTGTGCGGGATAGAAATATACCTGCAATGCCACATTCGGTTAACAAAAGGGAACAAATGCTTCTAGTCCTAAGATGAGTTATTGCATCACAATTATGTGTAGTTTCAAAGTTCATAAATAGGTAATTGGCTAGAGGTTCGAAAGACCATAGTAAGACTTTAATTTCCCATAACCATCAACCCGATAGAGAACATAGCTGAAGAAAAATATAAGTTGTACATGATTGCGTCCCATGCCTTAACCTTAGAATACTCTTGCTTATTGATTTAATCAACATTCTTAGCTTCATTTATTGTTACTTTCTAAATTTAAATTTATAAAACTCTTAATTCATTGGGTTACTCACAAACTTGTGTAGAATAATTGTGAAGACTAAAATAGAAAACTCACTAAGTCATAGTCCTCGTGTGTTCGATATTAGGATTGAAAGAGACACTATATTACTTGTATGACCACGTGCACTTGCGCCCGTTTGGGCGACAACATCGATGCACATCCTTCACTAACTCTTTTGTTTCCTAATCTATGTGAGATACACTCTCCATAGAAAGATTGCTAAGAGCGTCTGCCACCATATTGGCCTTGCCCGGATGATAAATGACACTCATATCATACTCCTTAAGAAGCTCCAACCACCTTCTCTGACGTAGATTTAGATCCTTCTAGGTGAACACATACTGTAGGCTTTTGTGGTCCGTAAACACATCCACATGGACCCCATACAGATACTGTCTCCAAATCTTCAAGGCAAATACTACCACCGCCAACTCGAGGTCGTGAGTTGGAGAGTTCTTTTCATGGACTTTCAATTGCCTGGAAGCATAGGCTATAACTTTACCATGCTACATTAATACATAACCAAGGCCGATCCTTGAGGCATCACAATATACCACAAACCCATCGGTACCCTCAGGTAGGGTTAACACCGGTGCTGAGTTGAGTCGAGTCTTCAACTCTTGGAAGCTCTTCTCACAGGCCTCTGACCATTGAAACTTCACTTTCTTCTAGGTCAACTTAGTCAATGGTGTTGCAATGGATGAAAACCCTTCAATGAACCTCCAATAATAACCAGCTAAACCTAAGAAACTCATGATACCTGAAGGATTGACTGGTCTAGGCCAATTCTTCACCGCTTCTATCTTTTGACTGTCCACCTGTATACCCTCACTTGACACCACATGACCCAAAAATGCCACTGAGTTTAGCAAAAACTCACATTTGCTAAACTTAACATACAACTGGTGATCCTTAAGAGTCTATAGAACCACCCTTAAATGAGCGGCGTGTTCCTTCTCGCTCCGAGAGTATATGAGAATATCATCTATCAACACAATCACGAACACCTGTTCATCAATTCCATAAAAGCTGCAGGAGTATTCATTAGTCCAAAATACATAACTATAAACTCATAGTGACCATACCGAGTCCTGAAGGCCGTCTTCGGGATGTCACTCTCCCGAACCCTGGGCTGATGGTATTCGGATTTGAGGTCTATCTTTGAAAAGCACTTAGTACCCTGAAGCTAGTCAAACAAATCATCAATCTGGGGAGAGGATAACTGTTCTTAATTGTAATTTTATTCAATTGTCGATAGTCAATGCACATCCAAAGAGAACTATCCTTCTTTCGGACAAAAAACACTGGTGCACCCCAAAGAGATTTGCTAGGTCTGATGAAACCCTTGTCTAAGAGGTCCTTAAACTGCTTCTTCAACTCCTTTAACTCATCTAGGGACATTCGATAAGGAGGAAGATATAGGCTGCATATCGGGAAGAAGGTCAATACCAAAATCAATCTCCCGCTCGGGAGGAATTCCCGCAAATCCTTTGGAAACACTTCTGGATATTCACACACTATAGGAACTGGCTGAGTAGTCAGGGTTTTGGGTGTAGCATCCTTAACCCTAACTAGATGGTACAACAACCCTTAGAAATCATCTTTCTGGCCTTTAGGTAGGAAATGATACGACCTACAGGCACAACAGAACTACCTTTCCACTCTAGGTCTAGCTTACCCAGAAATCGGAACTCTACTGCCCCGGTTCTACAATTTACTGAGCTATAAAATGGATGTAGCCAATCCATGCTGAAGATAACATCAAAATCTGTCATGGATAACTCTACTAAATCTGCTGAGGTGACTTAATGAAGGACTGTGACAGGGCAATTTCTATATATCCATCGAGATACCACTAAATCACTAGTTGGAGTAGAGACTGAAAAGGGTTCTGATAGGATTTCAGGACTAACTTTGAAACTACTAGAAACATAGGGTGTCAAAAAGGATAAAGTAGCCCATGGATCTAACAATTCATAAACATCAAGGTGGAATAATCGTAACATACCGGTGACCAAATCTAGTGAAGTCTCCTGCTCCTATCGAGATGCAAGGGCATAAAACCTAACCTGGCGCTGGCCACCACCTGCACTGGTGGATGCACCCTGCTGAGCTGGGCATGCTGGTGCTGTTAAGTTGGTAGCTTGAGCACGACCTCTACTATCACCCTGTATAGCGAACGGACACTCCCGGCGCTAATGCCCATGTTTACCACACCAAAAACAAATATCTAACCCAATCAAGCACTCCCCTGTATTATTCTTGCCACACTTCCCACAGGTCGGGAAGGTATACTCTGTCTGCATGCTACTCTAGCCCCTCGAACCTAAGGCTCTTCTCCTCTAATCACCTTGTGGTTTGGATAGTGCACTAGCCGATGATGGTGCTGGATCTAATGACCTTTGATGAGAATGCTGGCGATGTCCGGCTCCTGATCTCTGCTGAGAGAAGCCATAATTATCTATCATGGCCCTCTCGGCCTCTCTCTCTCAAGAGTATTGCCTCCATCTGCTGGGAATACAAACCAATCGAGGAAAATCAATGTCCTGATGAAGCATAGCGGTCCTACAATCCTTGAACAGGTAGTTCACTACTCCGTGCATGAACTAGCTCACCCGGGCTCTCTGATTAGCCACTAGCTCTAGTGCATACTTGGACAAACGAGTGAACTCCAAAGCATACTCCTGGACTGTTATGTTAACCTGTTGTAGGTTCACAAACTTAGCTGCTTTAATCTCCCTCATCTCATGAGGGAAGAACCGATCCAGAATTGCGGTATGGAACTCATCCCAACAAATGGTGCCTACTCCAACTGTCCTGCTATCCTTCCATTGCCTAAACCAGATGTGCGCAACCTGTTTCAACTAATACGAGGCTACTCTACGCACTCCTCCCTGGTCACCCCCATGATTTGGGTGATCTTCCGAACTTCATCAATAAACTCATGTGGATCCTCGTCCACCTTCGATCCAAGGAACTCCGGAAGGTTCATCCTAAACAAATCTCTGACTCTCGCCGCTGCCGCATTCCCATTTTGAGGGACATGCACTACTGCCTGTTGGTTGACCTGGGCGGTCAAAGCCTGAGCTAGCATCTGAATGGCATCCCTAAACTCTGCATGGGCCACCTTCTCGGGCACATGATCCTTAAGGGCTGGTGGGGCCTGCCGGTGCCCATCTCTGTTGCCATTGTCATGGCTATTTCTATTAACTCGGCAAGGGGGCATGATTCTGCAAATGCGTATAGCACGAGTCAGAAGGATAGAGAGACATTTCATCGCATGACATAGATGATGAAAGAAGGGAATATTTCCTAAACATTTCATAGCCTCTTCATCATAAATGTGGCGCTCTTCATACTCAAAAAAAAGACTCTACCTAATATGGCTTTCCTACACCCTAGGACACTTCAAAACCTAATTCTATGATACCAAGTTTGTCACAACTCGAGCATAGGCTCGGATCGAGACACGGGACAAAGAACCCCGAGAGGCTCCAATTCGAGCGTGAACATGATATCTAAACTCAATATAAATAAGAGAAAGTCTAACATACATAATAGAAGAAGTCTGCATGCATATCAAGCTAATACCAAATCAAAAATGACAAGCTGATTTCTATATAATGTCTGAATAACCTCTAGCATAACTGATGAGCTGATGGAACAACATCCCTAACTAGCTCGATAAAAGTTTGTAACTAAAAGAACATAACTAAAGATAACTGAATGTCCTGGAAGGATGAGGACTCACCAACACTGGCTGAGAGATGCGAACTCTGAGAATTGGCTAATGGTAGGGCTGAACTTGAAATGGTAAAGCCTTTATTATGAAACGATACAACATAGAGTATGCAGTCAGTACTTGGAATGTACTGAGTATGCAAGGTAAGTAAAATGGATAGTTAAAATACATAAGAGTTCGTAAGAGTAGGACAACATGATAAAAAAGTAAATATCATAATGTAAACATAAGGGCTCAAGGTTTTCAGAATATTTGTAAACCAGTAATAATCATAATAATAAGAGAAAAATTTATTAAACCTAACTGAGACAAAGTAACATAATATAACCATGCATAAATCATGAGGAGCAATGGGAGGACTTGTCTTAATTGACACGATCATGATAGAGCCTTACATGATGCCCCACTATTTCTTCTAAATGGTCAGGACCGTGCCCGGCTTGCCAGGAAGGGGGATGGGCGTGCGTGGTGATATCACAGGGATCCAATATATATATATATATATCTGTGTGTGTGTATGTGTGTGTGTGTGTGTATATATATACCTACAGTGGCACGTAGTTCTGACACCACGGGGTTTACCTGAACACCGAGTCTACTCAGTGCTAGACACTGCTCCCATAAACATGTACGTGAGGGCTCGTATAGTAACCATAAAATCATTCATAAAATTCATGGCCAAATAAATAATAACATGATGGATCCCACTTGAAATACATGATTAGCCATGAATAAGGGTCCATGAATCAGCTAAGAGTCATAAATCCATAAATCATGAAAATCATGCTTACTTGTAAAATATTTATATACTTGATATTCATAAATCCATGATGAGTACTTGAGAGAATTCATATCATAAATAATAAATCATAAATCATAATTTAGGCCTTAAGAAGATCAAGATTATGACAGAATCATAACTTAACTTTTCATGAAGCATACATAATTGGGCATAATTTAATTAAAATTTAAAACTATAAATTAATAATAAAAATAAGTACAAAATCTTCCCATAGATCATAAAACATGATTTGATGTATAAAGGAAATGGACCCATAGATAGATCATAGAGAATTTCATAAGAATTGGGATAAACCCCATAAGATCCTGAAGCTAGATTCTAGAATTGAAATTCATGGAATTTAGAAGAATTTAGAGCATGAGAGTGAAAGGACTCTCATTCATAGCCTCACATACCTGGGTAAATCTGATCAACACTCCCTCTTGAAAGCCCATACGAAATTAAAGAGCATTTGGAGAGATTCTTCAAACTTGATCTTTAAGGAAAGGCTCTAAGTTGCATGCATGAAATGGAGATTCTTAGAATAGGTTTAACACCCTTAAAATCTTACTAATTGAGCTTAAAATGACATATTTTAGGACCTTAGGGCTTAGGATTGATGAAAATATCCTTAATAAAAAACTTGGAAATTCTGAACAGCCAGTGACAACGACCGGTACAACGGGTCATTACTGGCTCTAAAAGGTCGTTACCTCCCTCGTTGCTTCATCCCATTTGTTACACCTCGTATGTTATACACCGGGAGCTCAAAGATCGGACCCGAAAGTTGAAATGGGGAAAATGTAAAAGTGGATGTTGCAGTCAAAGAACGAGTCATCTCACGACTCATGAGGACAGCCCACAAATCATCAGGTGAATCGTGGGGAAGACCTAAGTGATGAGAAGAAGTCTTGAAGAGTTGATACCCCACAGGCGAGGCCACGACTCGTGGTCAGGTCTCACGAGTCATTGGGTAAACCGTGGGGAAAGAAAAATGATTGGAAAAAATAAATAAGGGCAGTGTACCTGACGGGAGTCCCCACGAGTCATTGTTAGCCTTAATGATTCGTGGGGGTGAGTCGTTGGCAGGTTGGGAAGTTCAAAGTATGAGATTAAGGCAGTGCACTTGACGGGCATGGCAACGAATTGTTTTGCCCTAGTGACGCGTCGTCAGGTCGTCTGTTAGGACCACCTAGCTGTAATTTCCTGCGAATTTTGTAATCGGCTTTTCGTAATTCATAAGTTCCTAAGGCTTATACTATGTCATTTAAGGTTCATTTGAGTGGTTTTAAGAGGGTAAAACCTATTCTAAGTTATTTCTTCCATGCATACAAACTTGAGAGGTTGAAGAGGTGATTTAGAGCAATACTTCAAGGTTTTCATTTAAATCTTTCTTGGGCAATCAGAGAAGTGGTAGAATCAATCCCTTCCAGGTATGTAGGGTTATGAGTGGGTGTATTCTTCCACACCCATGCCCAATTTCCATCTAAATATGATAATTTCCTTTGATCAAGTATGGGGTTTCTACCCAAATACATGAACCTTCAATTTCTTTACATGGGTATGCATTGACTATGATTTTATTATGAAATTGTGAAGCATGGGCTGATTTTATAATTATTTCAACTAAAATTATATTTCTAGCCTTATGGATGTTGAAGCCCATTGATGATATAATCATGAAAGGTTAGATTTGTGAAATAAATATGAAAATGATGAGATAGTATGATGAAAAGAATGATTTGAAGCTACCCATGTCTATAATTATGTTTTAGATGAGAATTGAGTATTTCTAAGTATGATAAAGCTTTCGGCAATGCCCATGCGTTCAGTTTAAACGATGATTTTCATGAATTAAGCTTACCACATTGTTTTGAAGCGAAGACCCACAAATTTTATATTCTAGCTTGTGGTATGTTTTGAGTAAATCTTCCTATGCATAGCTTACCACATGGTGTTGGAGTAAAAGCTCCCAAGTATGTTTTCAGCTTGTGGTAAGTTTTGAACTAAAGCTTCTCATATGCATGATTTTGTATTTGAGATGTATTTGATTATTGAGCTTTGTCCATGGATGATGTTGATGTTCGTTACATACAATGTAGAGCATATGCATATTTTCGGGAGAAGTTTCTAGCACCGAGCGGGCTAAGGGTCGATCACCCTATGCCCTAGAACTACAAGCCAACGTAGGTTGATACTATTATATGATTTGGGACCTTCCTTGTAAGCTTCCCCTTGCCCGAATGGGCCTTCAGCTTGATGTCGATATCATGGTAGTGTTCTTAGCCCTGGAAAGGCTTTGGACGGCTTTGCCCACTTGAGTGTGATAGTCGGGATCACGTTAGCCCTATCGTGGTATGTCGATTAAGCGACGAGTCTCCCATTGTCCATATGATTAAGATTTTCCTACTCATTACTCATGGTTATTATTTGTACATGCATGTTCTAAAATTAAGTTTTGACTCAATGTTCAGCTTTTCGATAAATGTCATATTTCAGCTTTGAGTCATTCGAGTCAGTTTGATGTTATAAAGTTATGTATTGTCATGTTGTGAAAAGTTCACGATTTTAGAAGAAATGCCTAGAAGCCTTACTCTCAGTCTACTGATGTTTATGCTTAATTAATGCATTGTGTTTTAAAAGATTTTGCTTACTTTAGCGGTTTTACTTACCTTGCATACTCGGTGCATTCCACATACTGACCGCATACTTTCTATGTTGTATCTTTTCATGATATAGGACCAGGCTCTTAGGTTCAGCCACACTCTTAGATAGCTTATCGGAGTTAGCATTTGCTTATTGGTGAGTCCTCATCTTCCAAGGACCAAACTATCTATCTTTTCTTTATGTATGTCAGTTTTTAGCTTGTTGAGTTAGTTGGGGTCTTGTCCCATCAACTCGTCATGTTTAGAGGCTATTCAGACATATGTATGTATTCAGCTTCAGATTTATATTCTGATGTTATATTCAAGTTAGACTTCCTCTATGAATGTATTGATGGTTATTCAGTCTTGATTGAGTTTGATGTATGCTTATGCCATGGGTCGAGTTGGGGTCCCTCGGGGCTCCTTGTCCTGTGTCGCAATGTAGGCCTCCATTCTGTATGACAAACTTGATATCAGAGCCATAGGTTTGAAGCTTCCAAGGGTGTCTGAAAGCCGCGTTAAGTAGAGTCTTTTCATAGGTGTGAAGAGTGCCACACTTATGACGAAGAGGCTATGAGACATTTAGAAAATGATCTCTTCTTTCACGATCTATGTCGTGCGATTAAAAGTATTTCTATCCTTCTAATTCGTGTTATACGCGATTGTAGAATTATGGTTCCTCAAAGAATGAAAGGAAGGAGGAATGGAGGTGGTGAAAGCCACGAGGATGGAAATAGTTATGGGCATCAGCCAGCCCCACCAGTTCAGTAGCCTTAGGCATCGGAGCCAGCCCCGCATGCTGAGTTTCGGGCCGCTATTCAGATGCTTGCGTAGGCCTTGACCACCAAGGTCAATCAGCAGGTTGTTGCGCATGTTCCGCAAAATGGCAATGCAGCGGTGGTTCGAGTCAGAGACTTCTTACGGATGAACCCACCGGAGTTCCTTGGGTCTAAGGTAGATGAGGACCCATATGAGTTTGTTGATGAGATTATCAATATCACCCAAGTCATGGGGGTGAATGGGGTTGAATGCATCGAGTTGGCCTCTTATCAGCTAAAAGGGGTCGCGCACATCTGGTTTCGCCAATGGAAGGATAGCAGGGTCACAGGAGTAGGGCCGATCAACTTGGGAAGAGTTCCATGTTGCATTTCTAGACCAGTTATTCCCTTGGGAGATGAGGGAGCTGAAGGCAGCTAAGTTCGTGAATTTGAAGAGAGGAAGAATTACTGTACAAGATTATGCCCTTGAGTTCAATCGACTATCAAAATATGCCCCAAAGTTGGTAGCTGATCAGAGGATGCGGGTGAGTAGGTTCGTCCATGGGGTTGCGGGTTATTTGGACAAGGATTACAGGATGGACATGCTTCACCAGGATATGGACTTTCCTTAGACAGTGTTGTATGCCTAGCAGATGGAGGCAGCACACTCGAGGGAGAGGGAAGCCAAGAGGGCCAGGACTGAGGACCACAGATTCTCTCAGTAGAGGTCTGATGGTGGGCACCGACAATAGACCCACCAGAGATCATTAGCCCGTGCATCTTCAACGTTGAGTGTGCCATCAAGGCCTAGACATGATTAGAGAGGGCGAGCATCAGGCTCGAGGGATCATATCAGTAGACCCGCAGATTCCAGCATCCCAGCTTGTTGCAGATGTGGTCGGGGGCACACAGGCCAGTGTTTGGCAGGTTCAAGTACTTGTTTTAGGTGTGGGCAGCCTGGACACATGCTTATAGATTGTCCAGCTGCAATATAGGATCAGATTGGGGGACGAGGCCCAGCTTCTAGCTCAGCAGCCCCTCCTGCACGCTCAGCACATCAGGGGGCATCTACTAGAACAGCTGGCGGTCAGTGCCAGAACAGATTCTATGCTTTAGCATCCCGTTAGAAACAGGAGGTTTCCCCGGATGTGGTCACTGGTATGTTGCGAGTTTTTCATATTGATGTATATGCTTTGCTAGATCCGGGGGCTACCTTATCTTTTGTGACACCTTATGTGGACAGTAGCTTCGGAGTCAGTCCCGATGTCTTTCAGAACCCTTCTCAATTTCTACTCCAGTAGGTGACTCAGTTATAGCTAGACGGGTGTATAGAGGTTGCCCAATCTTAGTCCTTCATAAGGACACCTCAACATATTTGATAGAGTTATCCATGACCAATTTCGATGTTATTCTCGGCATGGATTGGCTATTTGCATGCTATTCTTCAATTAATTGTAGAACTCGAGCAGTATAGTTCAGATTTCTGAGTGAGCCAGCCTTAGAACAAAAGGGTAGTTCAATTGTGCCTGTAGTTCGATTCATTTCCTACCTTAAGTCCAAGAAGATGATTTCTAAAGGTTGCATGTACCATGTAGTTAGGGTTAAGGATGTCGAGTCTGAAACCCCGACTATCTAGTCTATCCCAGTAGTATGTGAATATCCATAGGTCTTTCCTGATGATTTACTAGGTGTTCCTCCCGAGTAGGAGATTGATTTCGGTATTGACCTTCTTTTCGACACGCAACCTATATTTATTCCTCCCTACAAGGATGGCTCTAGAAGAGCTAAAAGAGTTGAAGGATCAGTTGAAGGACCTGTTAGATAAGGGCTTCATTAGACCGAGCAAGTCTCCATGGGGTGCACTAGTTTTATTTTTTCGAAAGAAGGATGGTTCGCTTCGGATGTGCATTGACTATTGACAATTGAACAAAGTCACTGTCAAGAACAGGTACCCTTTACCCAGGATCGATAACTTGTTTGACCAGCTTCAGGGTGCCAAGTGTTTCTCAAAGATAGATCTCAGGTCCTGGTATCATCAGCTTAGAGTTCGAGAGAGTGATATCACGAAGACAGCCTTCAAGACGCGGTATAGCCATTATGAGTTTGTAGTGATGTCTTTTGGACTAACGAATGCTCCTGCAGCTTTCATGGACTTGATGAAAACGGTGTTTAAACAATATCTAGATATGTTCGTGATTGTGTTCATTGATGACATCCTTATATATTTGCGGAGCGAGGAGGAGCATGCCATTCATTTGAGAATAGTGCTTCAGACCCTCAAGGATCGCCAATTGTATGCCAAGTTCAGCAAGTGTGAGTTTTGATTAGACTTCATGGCATTTTTGGGCCATGTGGTATCGAGTGAAGGCATAACGGTAGATTCTCAAAAAATCGAGGCGGTGAAGAATTGGCCTAGACCGGTGAATCCTTTAGTTATTCAGAGTTTCTTGGGTTTAGCTGGTTACTATCAGAGGTTTGTTGAGAGTTTCTCATCTATTGTTGCACTGTTGACTAAGTTGACTCAAAAGAAGGTGAAATTCCAATGGTCGGAGGCTTAAGAGAAGAGCTTCCAAGAGTTGAAGACTCGACTCATTTCAGCATCGGTGTTGACCCTACCCGAGGGTACCTATGGATTTGTGGTGTACTGTGATGCTTCAAGGATCGGACTTGGGTTCGTGTTGATGCCGCATGGGAAAGTGATAGCATATGCCTCTAGACAGTTGAAGGTTCATGAGAAGAATTACCCAACCTATGATCTTGGGTTGGCTGCGGTGGTATTTGCCTTGAAGATATGGCGACATTAATTACATGGGGTCCATGTGGATGTGTTTACGAACCACAAGAGTTTACAATATATATTCACACAGAAAGATCTCAATCTTCAGCAAAAGGGATAGTTGGAGCTACTCAAGGATTATGATATGAGTGTTCTTTACCATCCAGGTAATGCTAATGTGGTAGCAGATGCACTTAGTAGGCTCTCTATGGAGAGTGTGTCCCATGTGGATGAAGGAAAGAAGGAGTTGGTGAAAGATGTACATAACTTGCAAGGTTAGGAGTTAGGATGGTCGACTCGACCGATGACGATGCTGTGGTCCAAAAAGGGTCAGAATCGTCCTTGGTGTCTGATGTGAAAGCTAGACAAGATGAGGATCTAATTTTGGTGAAGCTGAAGGAAGCCATTCGAAGTCAGAAGGTGGAAGTCTTCTCCCACGGGTAGTTGGGATGATCACTTTCCTCTGATCGAGTTTTCATACAATAACAACTATCACTCCAGTATCCAAATGGCACCATTCGAGACTCTCTATAGGCGGAGGTATAGATCGCCCATCGATTGGTTTGAGGTTGGTGAGGCAGCTATGATAGGGCTAGATTCGGTTCATGAGGCTATAGTGAAGGTTCAGTTGATAAGGGATAGGCTGAAAATTGCTCAGAGTCATCAAAAGTCATATGCTGATGTGAGGAGGAGAGAGTTGGAGTTCGAGGTGGACGATTGGGTATTTCTGAAGGTATCTCCCATGAAGGGAGTCATGTGGTTTGGAAGGAAAGGAAAACTCAGTCCCCGTTATGTTGCTCCCTATCGGGTTATGAAAAGAGTTGGTAAGGTAGCGTATGAGTTAGACCTACCCCCAGAGTTATCTTACATGCATCCTATGTTTCATGTATCGCTTTTGAAGAAATTTTTGGGAGACCCAGCCTTAGTAGTCTCAGTGGACAGCATTGGAGTAGCCTTATCTATGAGGAGGTTCCAGTTGGAAATATTGGATCATCAGGTTCGGAGCCTGAGGAAAAAAAAAGCAGCTTCAGTTAAAGTATTATGGATAAATCAGCATATTGGAGGAGCTACGTAGGAAGCCAAAGCGGATATGATGGCTAAATACCCACACTTATTCTCTACCAGCTCAATGTCAGTTTGAGGTATAAGTTTTACTCTATGACTCTATTTAGTTTCATGTTCAGTTCATGCGCGCATGTTTCTTTTATGTATATGGGTGTGTATGTGATTTGCGAATTCAGTTTAGCTGTATATTTTGAATCAGAGGTAGTCATTCCATCAATTTTTGACTTAAATAGTCGGTATTTGAAAATGATATTTGCATGTTTTTGTTTTCTACTTGTTTCCAACATTAAAGGACGAATGTTCCCAAGGGGGAGATATTGTTATACCCCGGGAGCTCAAAGATTAGACTTGGGAGTTGAATAGGGAAAATTTAAAAGTGGATGTTGTAGTCACAATACGAGTCATCTCACGACTCGTGAGGACAGCCCATGAGTCGTCAGGTGACTCATGGGGAAGGTCTGAGTGATGAGAAGAAGTCTTGAAGAGTTGAGACCCCATGGGCGAGGCCACAACTCATGGTCAGGACCCACGAGTCATTGGGTCAACCTTGGAGAAAGAAAAATGATTGGGAAAAAGAAATAGGGGCAATGTACCTGACGGGAGTGCCCACGAATCGTTGTCAACCTTAACGATTCGTGTGGGTGATTTGTTGGTAGGATTGGAAGTTCAAAGTATGAGATTGAGGCAGTGCACTTGACGGGCATGGCAACGAATCGTTTTGCCCCAGTGACGAGTCGTCAGGTTGTCCGTTAGGACCACATGGCAGTAGTTTCCTGCAAATTTAATAA
Organism: Datura wrightii; assembly: GCA_035772735.1. Classification (NCBI taxonomy): domain Eukaryota; kingdom Viridiplantae; phylum Streptophyta; class Magnoliopsida; order Solanales; family Solanaceae; genus Datura; species Datura wrightii. Next base: position 125,786,811 of record JASDFA010000018.1, read on the forward strand.
GGGTCTTTTCGTAATTCCTAAGCTCCTAAGGCCTATACTACGTGGTTTAATGGTCCATTTAGTGGGTTTTAAGAGGGGAAAACCTATTCTTAGTTATTTCCTTCCATGCATGCAAACTTGAGAGGTTGAAGAGGTGATCTAGAGCAATTCTTCAAGGTTTTCATTCAAATCTTTCTTGGGAAATCAGAGAAGTGGTAAAATCAATCCCTTCCAGGTATGTAGGGTTATGAGTGGGTGTCTTCTTCCACACCCATGCCCAATTTCTATTTAAATATGAGAATTTCCTATGATCAAGTATGGGGTTTCTACCCAAATGCATGAACCTTTAACTTCTTTACATGGATATGCATTGATTATGATTTTACTAGGAAATTGTGAAGCATGGGCTGATTTTATAATGATTTCAACTAAAATTATATTTCTAGCCTTATGAATGTGGAGGCCCATTAATGATATGATCATGAAAGGTGAGATTTGTGAAATAAATATGAAAATGATGAGATATATGATGAAAAGAATGATTTGAAGCTACCCATGCCTATAATTATGTTTTCGATGAGAATTGAGTATTTCTAAATATGATAAAGCTTTGGGCAATGCCCATGCGTTAAGTTTAAATGATGATTTCCCCGAACCAAGCTTACCACATTGTTTTGGAGCCAAGACTCCCAAATTTCTTATTCTAGCTTGTGGTATGTTTTGAGTAAATCTTTCTATCCATAGCTTACCACATGGTTTTGGAGAAAAGGCTCCCAAGTATGTTTTCAGCTTGTGGCATGTTTTGAACTAAAGCTTCTCATATGTGTGATTTCGTATTTGTGATGTATTTGATCATTGAGCTTCATCCATGGACGATACTAAGCTTCGTCCGTGGACGATGCTGAGCTTCATTACATACGATGTAGAGCATATGCTTGTTTTTGGGAGAAGAGTCTAGCACCGAGCGGGCTAAGGGTCGATCACCCTATACCCCAGAGCTACGCGCCAATGTAGGTTAATACTATTATATGACTCGGGACCTTCCTTGTGAGCTTCCCCTTGCCCAAATGGCCCTTCAGCTTGATACCGATATCATGGTAGCATCCTTAGCCCTGGAAAGACTTTGGAAGGCTCTTCCCACTTGGGTGTGATAGTCGGGACCCCGTAAGCCCTATCGTGGTATGTCGGTTAAGTGACGAGTCTCCCATTGTCCATATTATTCAGATTTCCATATTCATCACTCATGGTTGTTATGTTATACATGCATGTTCTAAAAGCACGGTTTGACTCAATGTTCACCTTTTCTATAAATGTCATATTTCAGCTTTGAGTCATTCGAGTCAGTTTGATGTTATAAAGTTATGCATTATCATGTTATGAAAAGATCATGATTTCTGAAAGAATGCATGCAAGCCCTACTCTCAGTGTACTGATGTTTATGTTTAATTAATGCATTGTGTTTTAAAATATTCTACTTACTTTAGCAGTTTTACTTACCTTGCATACTCGATACATTCCACGTACTGACCGTATACTTTCTATACTGTATTGTTTCTTGATATTGGACTCGACTCTCAGGTTTAGCCCCGCTCTTAGACAGCTTATCGGAGTTAGCATTTTTTTATTGGTTAGTCCTCATCTTCTGAGGACCAGACTATCTATCGTTTCTTTATGTGTGTCAATTTTCAGCTTGTTTTGTTAGTTGGGGCCTTGTCCAAACAACTCGTCATGTTTATAGGCTATTCAGGCATAGTATGTATTCAACTTCGAATTTATGTTATCATGTTATATTCAAGTTATACTTCCTCTATGAATGTATTGATGATTATTTAGTTCTTGATTGAGTTAGATGTATCGTTATGCCATGGGTCGACTTGTGGTCCGTTGGGGCTGCTTGTCCCATGTCGCGATCTGGGCCTCCGTTCGGGCCGTGACACCGTAAAATGTCAATGGTTAGTAGGCGTACGCGTGGATTTGTGAAGAGTAAGAATATCTTGACGCGTGTGGAAAAAGCCTCAGAAGCAGGGTCGGGCAAGTCTAGGCCGCGAGGGGCCAGCACGGCACGCCGGCCAGTAGTGAACTAGCCCGCATGGTGCGCCAGGTCATCTGCCGCACTGGGAGGTGCGGCACGGGGGCATGCTGGCGATTGGCTGGTGTGAGGCGCCCCCTGCCACTGGCCTTAAGTATATATAAGTGCCCCCTTTACTTGATTTTAAGCATTTCCCAGATGAACCCACAGCTAGAGACTAAGGAGCATGCAAGTTTTGATAGTTATCGTTCAATTACGCTACCAAACGATGTCCAATCTCAAATTAACTTCACGTAACGAGACCTAGCCCTACGAGAAGCATTACTATGGAGTTATTTCTCAAAAATTTGCTCGGCAAATCGGAACTCCGCCTAGTAAAAGTTGTCAAAATTACTCCAAATTGGATTCTGAACGGCCATAGGCATTAGGTAAGCACTTCTCCCTTATAAACTTCGGGAAATTATAGATTTTTGGCTGAGTTATTTGAAGTTGGATTATAATTAATTTTATTATCGAAAGTTATCGATATTGGCCAAGTTTGATATTGAAGTTAGTCCTATTCTCTCAGCATAAAGGTTACAGTTGGAAGGAACAACCGATTGCAAGTTGGAACTCGCCAGATAAATGGGATTCGACATTCGAGGTATGTTAAGGATTATTCCTTTGGAAAGTATTTTCTTCATATAGTGATACGACCTATGTCTTGAATGTACATAATGATACTATATGTTGTAATTAGCTGGAGCTAGTATATAAGGATCTGGTATGTTGTGATTAGTTGCTATCAGTAGATTACGGTTACATGTGTTGTGGTTAGCTGCTAGAAAACATATAAAGATTATATGGCAGTATCCCTTGTTGGGAAAGAACATGTTAAGTGTGACACATGCTACAAGCATCATACGAACTCCTTTGTTCTCCAGTTCATTGTGTTAGTAGAATTGGATGTTTTATTGTCAGGACTAGACATTAAAAGCTTGTGGATAGTTATTGGGCTTGAGTTAGTAAGTTGGACAACATAGGTGCAGCTAGGCAATACAGCTACTAGTTTGGTGCCTGTATTGTCAGTGAAGCACGCCCAGAGGCCATTAGCATACCCTCACGCCCCAGGGCCATTAGCATACCCTCACGCCCTAGGGCCAGAAATTTAGATAGGATGGCCATACTTTAGAGTCAGTGGCACTAGGGTTGTCTAATGAACTGAGTGACAGCCTGCCATCTAGTTAGCTACTACCAGTGACTGTCAATTCCAGTTGACTTAGTATCAGTCATACAGGTCTCTCAGGAAGCCATCCCAATCGTTCAAGTTAGATAGACCCGTGGGTACCCTAAGGATGGGGACCTTATTAGTAGTTAGAGGCAGGGTCAACGCCTCAGCCTGCTCTTATAAGATGCTCAGGTACAGGTTGCCGTGAGTAGCTAAGTCCATGTAAACTTACCTACAAACTTAGAAATTATCCAGAAGAGTCATATAAGATCCGAACAAACCAAGTTAAGGTCTAAAGTACTAGAACCATATTAGCACAATATTACCCTCAGGCTAAGAATTTCAGTAGACTAGTGTGGAAGATTAGGGGTCGAGCGCTCAAAAGCATGTTCGGTCAGTAGCAGCCCTACATTTGTTCTAAGTAAAGAAACTAAGTAATTGGTCATCTGTGACCCTACAGTTGCTTATGAGTTATAGTTGTCCGAGCAGGACATTCATAGTATTATTAGGCCACTCCAGACCTCGCCCTATTCGGTCTAGACCATTAGAGATTATGATCATTATCAGGATCCTGGGATCAGATACAGGTACATGGGGTGTGCCTGCTAGCGGCTATACAGATTATTCTAGGGGCGAGCAACAGTCGCGTTAGGCCCAGAAGGCCAGATACACCTTTTGAGTGGTTAGATTGAGACTTTATTATATCACATCGGTTGGTAATTCCCTCACCTAGGATCCTTCCGTGACCACCCCAGGGTTACTAGCTGTGTCGTTGCTTACGGGACTATATGACGTTGTTCCAAGAAGTGATATACCATTCCAAGGGATGATGTAGAGGCCCAAGGGCCATATTATTGTCCATTCCATGGCAGGACTATTATTTTTATGCCTTATCGGTATCACTGACCCTCGTCGAGCTTGGTGCACGGGGTGCAGTTATCAGGAGTCCACCGGACTCAGACGAAACTACAGATTAGGAGCCAAGCGGGTTCAGTTGTAGACCCAGGGGACAGGTAGGTTGGCTATAGCACCAGTAGAGTCATAGGAACCTAGATAGGGGTATATAGATTGAAGTTTACTTGCCAGGGCTTATTGGGGTCCCAGTGGGTTATTTCTGTGTTGCTTGTACCTCCAGGCTTATGGGGTCCAGGATAGGTTGTTGTTTGTGTTCTTTCCTACTAGTCACAGCTTATGAATATGTAGTTATATAGTCTTTAGCTCATATATGTGTAGTGTTTACTAGATGCAGGTTGTGAATAACAAAACTTCCAGGTTACTTTTTGCCCCTTCCTTCTACTTACTTTAAGTCTTTAACAACTTATTAACTACTATACATATTTGGTACATATTGTACTGACGCCCTACTATGGGGCACTGCATTACTTCCCTGCAGGTTTAGATAGACAGAGTTCAGGATCTTCAATAGCAGCTCTTCAGAGTCAGTAGTTTGGCCAGCTCCTTTCATTCAGAGTTGCCAGGTTATAGGGACTACAATTTTTCATTTATATAACATTTAGGTAGGTCGGGGCCCTATCCTAACCACTATTTGTATTCTTAAGGGCTCGAAGACTATAGTATCCATTTAGTTAGCTGTTGTTGGATATGTGGGGCCTAGTATGTCTTATTTAGGTGTTGGCCGTGTGGGGCCTGTTATAGCTGCTTATTTTCCTTTATGTTATAACTAGACAATATGGTGGTTTTTTCGGCCTGCATAGGATTCCTATTGATGTATGTTCGCTAGGTTAGTAGTTTTTTTTATAGGTGTTGCGTGGACTTGTCGGCCTGAGGCTGTGTTTACATCCAAGATATAACAGTTTCTTTTCTTGAATTTGAGTCATTGGTAGGCACTAGAGGTGCCTGTGCCTAGCCAAGTCAACCCAGATTTTAGTGTGGCATTAGGTGCCAGTCATGCCTCCCAAGGTGGTGTGTGACACCATTTTCCAATCATAGTTTTGCTACCACGAGCATGATGAGTCGTTACCAGTCCCAACAACTCTTTATCACCATCCGTTGTCACCACTACCCATTTTTTGAAGATCCTTCCGATGGGAGCATACAAAGACCCGTTGTTCCAAATAATGAGTTGTTCCATGACTCGTGCTTGCCTTCTTGATCATGACTACCCTCACAATGACTATCTTTCAACGACGTGTTACATCAACCAATAGGTCGTCCTTAGAGTCGTTGTCAGAGCTACTCACAGCAGAATGCAACCACGACTGTTTTTCACGATTCGTCAGATCTACCAATGACTTGTACCACTAGTCATTCTGAGGGAAATTTCTACTTTCTCTGCTATTTTTCATTTCAAATCACGAGTCAAGTCTTAAGCACTTCAAGGGTATTACATCTAACCATCTCTCTGACGAAGATTCAAATCCTTCTGACTGAGCACATACTGCAGACTCTTGTAATCAGTGAAAACATCCACATGAACCCCATAGAGATAATGCCTCCAAATCTTCAAAGAGGACAGTACCGCTGCTAATTCCAAATCATGAGTCGGATAGTTCTTCTCATGAGCCTTGAGTTGTCTGGAGGAGTAAGCTATGACTTTTCCATGCTGCATTAGAATATAACCAAGGCCAACTCTAGTGGCATCATAGTAGATCACAAACCCATCTGAACCTTCTGGCAAAGTTAGAACTGGGGATGTAGTGAGTCGAGTCTTTAACTCCTAAAAACTCTTCTCACGTGCATCTGACCACTAAAACTTCACCTTCTTTTGAGTTAATTTAGTCAAAGGGCAGGCAATGGAGGAGAACCCTTCTACAAACCGTCTAGTAATAACCGGCTAGACACAACAAACTCCTAATGTTTGTCCGAGAGGTGGGTCTTGGCCAGTCCTTAACTACCACTATCTTTTGAGGATCCACTTGAATACCCTCTTTGGAGACCACATGATCGAGAAAGGCAACTGATTTTAGCCAGAATTCACACTTGCTGAATTTGACAAACAACTGGAAGTCCCTGAGAGTCCATAAAACTATCCTCAGATGGTCTGCATGTTCCTCCTCTATTCTAGAATAAACCAGGATGTCATCTATAAAGACAATGACGAACATATCTAGGTACGACTTGAATACCCTGTTCATCAGATCCATAAAGGTTGCAGGAGCATTGGTTAGTCCAAAAGACATAACTATGAATTCATAGTAACCATACTGAGTTCTAAAGGCTATTTTCAGAATGTCACATTCTCTGACCCTCAGCTGATGGTATCCTGATCTGAGATTTATCTTGGAGAAACAACTAGCCCTCTAAAGCTGATCAAACAAGTCATCAATCGTAGGTAGAGGATACCTGTTCTTGACTGTGACTTTGTTTAGCTGATGGTAATCGATGCACATTCTGAGTGTACAGTCTTTCTTTCACACGAATAGGACTGGGGAACCCCACAACGAGATTCTGGGCCTGATGAAGCCTTTATCTAAAAGGTCTTTCAGCTGTTCTTTCAACTCCTTAAGCTTAGTTAGAGCCATTCTCTAAGGAGTAAAAGAGATGGGCTGGGTATCTGGAAGAAGATATATGCTGAAGTTTATTTCCCGCTCGAGAGGGACTCCAGGGAGATCTTCGGGAAACACATCAGGAAACTCATTCACCATTCAGACTGACTGGAGTGTCGGGGTCTCGAAACGGGAATCTTTGACCCTAACTAAGTGATAGATGTATCCCTTGGTGATCATTTTCCTAGCTTTAAGGTATAAAATGAAATGACCCTTAGGCGCTAAAGTACTACCCTTCCATTATAAAACTGGCTCATTAGGAAACTGAAACCTGACAACCCTAGTTCTGTAGTCTATTGAAGCATAAAAAGAATGCAGCCAATCCATGCCAAGGATAAGGTCGAAGTCGACCATTTATAGCTCTACTAGATCAACTTTAGTGACTTTACTCAACACTGTAACAGGACAATTTCTATACACTCAGCTAGCTCTAACTTATTCACCAACTGGAGTAGAAATTAAAAATGGCCTTGAGAGGATTTTTGGACTTATATCAAATTAAACAACGTATGTAGTCACGAATGAAAATGTGGGCGTAAACATCAGTGTGGAAAAGGAGTAACATACCAGTAACCATATCAGGTGAGTTCTCCTGATCCTTCCAGGACGATAGAGTATAGAAACGATTCTGGCCCTGACTGCCACCTGTACCTAAAGTAGTGCCCTGCTGAGCTGGGCGACCTGCCATGGCTGCTGATAAAGTAGACTGGGTTTTTCCCTTTCCTACTGATGGGCACTCTCTTAATCTGTGACCCAACTAGCCATACCCAAAACAACCCTCCTGGCCCATACGATTGTCACCCAGATGATTTTTGCCATACTTAGGATATGCTGGAAAAGTGCAGCTGCTGGAGACATGGCTTTGGGGTTGGGTCCCTGATGTCCCACCCCTCCTATCCTTACGAGGCTTGAAAGATGAAGCACCTAACTGAGGAAGGTGCTGGAGACCTCTGCTGCTGCTGGGGGTGAGTACCACCACCTGACCTCTACTGGGAGTACTTAAATTGACTAGTTCCAGCCTGTTTTCTCTCCATTTCTATCCCCTTAACCTTTTCTGCCTCTATCTTCCTAGCATGAATGATGAGACTGAAGAGGTCTATATCTTTGATGAGCATGGAGGTCCTACATTCCTTGAGTACCAAATCTGAGAGTCAGTTAACAAACTTGAGCATGCGAGCCCTCGACTCAGCAACCATTTTTGGAGCATATCTCGACAGCTAAGTGAACTTCAGTGCATACTCCTCTACTATTATGTTGTTCTGCCTAAAGTTCATGAACTCGGTTGCCTTAGCTTCCGTCAATTATCAGGGAAAGAACCTATCTAGGAATGCTATAACGAATTCATCCCATTCCATTGGACCTGCTCCATTCAACCTTCCCTCCTTCTACTACATATACCAAATCTAAGCCACCCATTTCAGCTGGTAAGCAGCCAGATCAACACTCTCTATATAGCTAACACCCATGATTTGGGTGATCTTCTAGATCTCATCCATGAATTCCTATTGTTCCTCTTTTACCTTAGACCCATGAAATACTGGGGGACTTATCCAAGTGAAATTCTGGATTCTGGCAACAGCTACAGACACATTAGCATTAGCTAGTACCACGACCTACTAGTTGTCCGGGTTGGTCTTTTCCTGGGCCAGCATCTAAATAACAGCCCAAAACTCCGCGTGGGACACTTGGCCATCCTGAGGGGTTGCGGGAGCTGGTGGGGCTGGATGATTAGCATGTTTGATCCTCCATCTGTTTCCTCTTTTGGGAGGCATCATTATTTGAAAAGGGAAGAGTATGAGTTAGGAGGACGTATTAGAGTCTAAAACTCTATGAACGATAAGAATCATGAATAAAGGGAATTTTCCTAAAAATGCCTCATAGCCTCCTCCTCATAAGTGTGGCGCACTTCACACCCTTGAAAAGGACTCTACTTGACATGACTTTCTGACATCCTAGGACACTCTAAACCTAAAGATCTGATACCATGTTTGTCACTACCCAAGCCTACACCTTGGATACGACATGGTAGTTAGAGTCATGAGTGACCCCAAGCTAACCCATGGCATAACTTATTATTGATACTCTGAGTGCTGCAAGAAATCTATATGCGAAAGCTTCATAATACATAAATGAACAAATACTTTAATGTAAACAAGATATCTGATAAGATACTAAAATTTATGCAACTATTGCAAGAACAAATGAACTACAACTCTATCTGAAAGCCATATAAAGAACTGGCGAGTAATTGGGACAAGCCCCCAGCTAACTCCTAAATTTGAAACAAAAATAGTACTAAAAATAAAGAAACATAGCTCTCATCCTCAGAAGATAAGAACTCGCCACTGGACTCTGTGATTATCGTCGGAGAGGGACTACTAATGATGTTGAGAACCTGCACCTATATATTAAGACGATAGAAAATAGAGAGTATGCATCAGTTCTTTTAATGCACCGAGTTAAGTGAGATATGAATTAAACATAAAATACTGAAAATTGGTAAACTGTACTAACATGACATGTAATGACCATAACTGAAATCATAAATCCTGAAGCATCTGAAAATATGATAATACTTTAAGTACTAATAACTGTTTGAAAGTCATAAGCATATCTTGAAATCTGGTGGACTCAACTGAACTGGACACTGTGACAGTACTAAACTGAGTTGTACTGTGCTATACTGTTGGAGAGATTATAACCAACACATAACCGCGTGAGCTAGACATGGAGTCAGATGTATACACCCCACCGGAGAAAGCCTACTGTACCTTGCCAGGGTATAGTGGCTATGTTGGGTGGTCACCGTCTGAGGCCCATTCGAGCTAATAACCTTCGGTGGCAACGTAGTTCTAGGAACCTATGTGCGCTAAAGCCCATCTCACTCCGTGCTAAGTTCTACTCCCACCAGAAATCCTAATTGTGTCTACTAGGCTGATAGCTCGAATCAATGTCCTAAGCCTTAAGTCAGAACTACTTATCTAGAAGCATCCTGATGTTGTTGCCCGCAAGTGTACGGGTCGTAAAAGTAATATAGTGGCCTTTTTTAAGAGCCGGATGTCGAACCCACCGGGACTGGACCAATTCAGCTGACTATCGAGTTCAAGTGTGATATTAAATGCCGCAAGTGTTGATTATAGAAGTTTTTGATAGAGTTTAATTAAGTCTAATTGTGGTCAATGAAATACTCTGAATTCATTCAAGGAGCAACATAGAGTTAAAGCCGGATAATCATGCGATACTACGATTTGCAATGGTTTCAGTATGAAACTCTCAATTGTCGTCTCACATAATTAGAATTGCATGTTCATGGTCTTTGAAACCTCTAAACACGACAAACTAGCCTCACTACTACATTGTGAGCGAGGATGCTAATTCTAGTTCATGGGCAATTAACTACGTGGATGTGGTTTATGGGGTTATGCCATTGATTAGGATACTTTTGTACCTCTAACCATTTAACCAGACTTAGCTTCACAACTACTTCTGCGAGTGGTGGAGTGACAAATCTAAGCCGGTGTCTTCCTCTCTTCCCATTTATCAACCAAGCAAGGTATTAGGTATATTTCTATCCTAACCACAAAATCTTATCAAAAGACAAGAACTTGCTTCCTACATTCTTATTTTCTTCCCTAGGTTTGCTTTCTCAAACATTTGCCTAAGTTTAACGTGTGTGTTTTCATGGTGATCAATCATAAAAACAACCATAATTAAGAATGCAAGACCAAACAACAATCAATAACTTAATTCCAAAGCAAATTCGTAAAAACACACTCATAACTCATGGCTTCAACCCTAGAGGAAGGGTTCTAGCCATTCAAGTTCATAAAATTACCAGAAAACATTGTTAAAGTAACATACTTACAAGAATTAGTAGATGAGAAGATGAAATTGATGAACCCTAGGTGAGTTCTCCCACTTCTCCCTTCACTCCTAGGTGGTTTTTCAGAATAAAATCGTGACAAAATGATTTTAGGAGCTAAGGGACCTATTTATAATGAATGAGAATTGTACAAAATTATGCCTGTCGTGGAATGGCTCTGTGTCACGCAGTGTATCGCGGAGCACTGCCTCTGTGACACGGAGGTAACGCGAATGCACACTGGAAACTCCCAAAACCGTCGCCAGGCAGCCCCTTGCCGTGTTGGCAGCGTGTCACTCTGCTTGTGTAGCACGCTAGGTGGCGTGTCACAGCCTTGGTCGTGCAGCCTACCTTCCATGGCACGTTTCCAACGCACAGGTGGGCTGTTTCGCGCGTCCTCCTGAACGACGTTCATGTTTTAAATCCGATTCCATGCCTCCACTTCACCAACTCATGATTAGTCCCTCAAGTTCATTTTAAACCTACAAAAACAAGAACTAATCATGTTGGTTAGTGTATATATTCACATTTACATAAAATTACATGAGAATGCATATAATTGAGTTGATAAACAATACAAAACTAAGTTATAAAGCATCACTTGGGCATGCAATTTTGCCCAAGATCACAACCCCACACTTAAAGTCTTGTTCATCCTCGAACAAACCTTTTACATCTCATGCACATGAAGACACACACATAGATAATTTAGCAAGATAATTCAAGCTACGACTATAATGATTATTTAAGATAGCAAGTTAAAAATAGAGTATGCAAGTTTTATTCCTTAAAATTTAAGTAAAACTATGTTAAGACTTTCTAACCTCAAGAATTGACTCTCAATCTAAGCAAACTCATGCAAATCAACTGATCAAGAAATCCAACATGAATGCTATCCTTCATTAGACATGTGCCCTCAGCACAAGAGAGTTACCCATTTTAACTCATGAATTTTCAAATCACACCATGTATGGATATATGAATAAAAATAACGCTCGCTCTCACAAAGAATTCACATGCATCATGTAGTGACCCATAAGCTTGCCCTTAGTGTTTTACTCCACTAATTTAAGGATGTATGAATGTAAGATCAAGTAGGACTTAATGGGTTGTAATGTAAGCTAAGGGATGGGTAGGTACTATTCTAGCCAGTAATAGTGACTATCTTCCCGAAGCGCTTTTAATAACTTAAACCTTCACTAAGGATATCTCTTCTCTTACTTCACCCTCATTCTTTTCAATCCTAATTTTTTTTCCTTCTTGTTCCCCTTTCTTTAAGCACACTCAACTTAGTAGTAAGGAGTACTTAAGCAATTTTTTTCATTCATTTATTTTCTTACTCCCTACTAATAATCAACCATTTTCACACAAGTGCACCTTTGTCCTTTTCTCAACTTTTACAACTTGCTACTTTTCCTCCTTTTTCCCGTTTCTCACTCCTTCACTCTTTTGGATATTTTTCTTACGCGCTTAGGAGTTTTGGATCAAATTCAAGGCTAATGAAAGAAAAAGGATTAAGCTTATGTTGTAGCTATCAAAGAATAGGCTCAAGGCTCAATGGGGCTAACTAGGATTAAATATTCAAGGTAGGTAAAGTGAGGGATAACATTTAGGTTCATTAAAGGAAATGCCTAAATCATCTCCTACAATTCACATCCTTCATTTCGTTTTATATACACACCAGGCAAGTTCTAGACATTCCACAACAACATGGAATATTCAAAACCTTTACACTCACAGCACATGCTCAAATCAAGACACATCCAGTAGACTCTTAACTCAGCTAATCACAAGAATTCAAAATTAGGCTTTCAACACATAGAGTCAAATTCAAGAGCCTAGGTGTCTCAAACAAAGTTATACACTTCTTGCATGCTTCAACACTAACCACACTTGTACCTTACAATAATGTATAGCACATAACAAGAACATCAAGCCATCAATTAGCTACGAGTTCAAAAACCAAAACCTATTGACTAATTTTCCTCAAGATGGTCGTCATCCATCCATCGTCGGAAACAGTCCCTAACTATGACTAAAAATACTTTATACAGACAAAGAAAATTTTTATTCTTCGGTTCAAAGACCCCCTGATCTTGGGCAAATTTATATGCCCAAGTGATACTCAAATGTGTCATTTTAGCCTTGTTTATCTATCAATGTTTATACATTCTCATGTGATTGATAATAAAATGTGAATTTATACTAACCAACATGATTAGCTTTGTTTTGCAGGTGAAATATAATTTTGGGAAGCTAAAATGCGTGTTGGGAGAGATCGAGGTTGGACATGGATGTTAGCAAAGGACAAAGCATTGTAAGACACAAATTAAAGGGGCTCCGCGATGGAGCCGTGTCACGCTGCCATCGCGGAGGCCTTCTGCCTGGATAGGGAATTTTTGTCCAAATTCCAGTGAAGGTGCACGTTGGGGCCGTGGCACGTTGGCCTAGCCCCGCATTGTACGCCGTGCCACGTTGTACCTTATTACCTGGACACTCAATTTTTAGTAAGGGTCCGCGTCAGTGGCGTGTCACGGAGGTAGTGCTCCGCGATGCACTCCGTGACACGTTGCTTGTTATTCTGGGAAAAATTCCCACTAGTATAAATAGGACACTTAGGTTCATTTTTAATAATTTTGACTTGGTGGAGCAAGAACGTGGGTTACAGGCAGTTGAGGAGACGAAAATCTCAGGGTTTTTCTCTATCTCCTTCTTCTTTAATTCAATTGCATGTATGTTTAACACTCATTTAACGATGTTTAATCCACGAATGAGTGGCTAATTCCTCTTCTTGCTAAGGTTAAGAACAATGGTATTGAAATGTGATTGTTGATTAAGTTGGTTTTTCATCTTTTCTTCCATGGTTGTTCTATTGATTCTCGTTCTTACTGCATTAATGTGTGGCCTATGTTAATGTATATCTAAAAAGTCCGATTTCACTCGAGAGAGCAATAAATTGGAAAGTTGTGAATCAATAGGATATGATCTTTTCTTAGTTTGGGAAAATTGAAAATTGATTTACCTTCAGGATAGAAATATACCTGAAAGTCGTATTAGTCAATTAAGGAACCGGTTTTGTAGGGCTAGAACATGAATTTCATTTAATCACAGAAATGTAGGTGGACGGTTCATGATTCTTAAGTTGGGTTAAATACGAGAGTTTTAATCCATTGGCAATAGTTCTTGACTAGCAACTGGAGGAAATATTCAGCACATTATATTGATAATTTATTTCTTTACATGTTCATTTAACCTCAACATGCTCACATTCATAGTTCAGACTCACATTAGATATTCATTTTAGACTTAGCATGCAATTAGAAATCAAAATATATCAAACTCTTCTTTGCACTGTTGTCTTCATTTTTAGAGCTAAAGTATAGTAACACTTAAGTAGTTTTTACCTTATCCCAGTCCCTATGGGATCGATACTTGGCTTACTTAAGCCACTTTACTACTTGTTCCACGTGCACTTGCGTGTAGCATTATACCCAAAGCAGAAAAACCCGAACACCCCCATCGGAAAAGAACCGAAAAAAAAACCAACCGGTGATGAAGTCATGCTTGACTAACAAAAATTTTTAAAATATTTCTCACAAGCATTACATTCACCAAAAATTGTTAAGCACAAAAATTTTTAAATTTTTTTTTTTAAATTTCCCTCACCCCACACTTGAATCATGCTATGTCCTCATAGCATCAAATTAAAATTTAAAGAGGGTGAGAAATACTCCCTGAGGCCTTTAGGCCTGGCTAACAACATGTTTATCTTTTACATCTACACAAGTGTGCTCCACACTTTTTATCATCCATGCTTCTTAGCTTCCTCCTCCAAGGGTACTCAGACTTCCCATCTGCCTGTGCTTAACTTTCCACCAAAAACACACAAGTTGAAAATAAACAAAAATCAAATCAAATACAAGAAATTAAAATGGTACCTGTGGTACCCTTGGGTTGCCTCCGAAGCAGCGCCTAATTTTACGTCATGGCATGACGTGAACTATCCTTTTCAGGACATCCTCATACTTTGTTTCCCATTCGAGAACCACCTCTTTGTATTTTGATTTTTAGAGGAAACAGTCTCCACTCTGTTCCTTTCTTCCTCCAACTTCTTCCTACTTTGAAGCCATTTATTAGACTCGGGCTGAACACTTGTCATTTCCTTTGGCCATGGACCTGATGAATCCCACACCCCACACTCATCCTCTGACAACATACTAACCATACAAAGGTTTCTGTAGTGTGTGGATGGGTTCATTTCTTGGTATACTCGGAAGAATTCTTCTTCATCTTCGACCCTCAATTTTAGGGTCCCTGCTCTCAAGTCAATTACTGCTCCTCCGGTGGCCAAGAATGGCTGTCCCAAGATTAAGGGTACCTGGTCATCAACATCAAAATCTATAAAATCAGCAGGTATAATAAACTTACCCACTTTGATGAGAAGGTCCTCTATTATTCCATCAGGTGCCACTCGCGACTTATCCGCCATTTGCAGCATCAACCTTGTTGGCCTCGATTTTCCCAACCCCAGGGTGTTAAATAAAGATAGGGGCATTAGATTAACTGCTGCCCCTAGATCACACAAAGCTCGTAGCACCTCAGCTTTACCAATTTGTATGGGGAGGATAAAACTCCCTGGGTCTTTGAGCTTTTTTGGAATTTTGCTCAATACCCTGTAACTGCATTCCTCAGTCAGTGCTACTGTCTGGACATCCACCAATCTGACTTTGTTGGCCATCACGTCTTTCAAGTATTTAGCATACTTGGGCATTCCTTGCAAAACATCAATAAGAGGCAAATTTATGTGAAGTTCTTTGAAAATCTCAAAGAACTTTTTGAAGCATTCCTCCTCCTTGCTCTTTCTGAATCTCTGAGGGAATGGTGGTGGTGGTCTTTGTGCTGACTGCAATGAAGACTATACATTTTGTTGCATAGCACTTTGATTTTCTCCCTTGTCATTGGATGGTCCTGGTTTAACCAATTCCCGCTACACCTCATTTCTCTTCTCTTTAGGCACTACATCAGCTAATTGCTTGTCGTTTCTCAGACTGATGGCATTGACCTGCCGGGGGTTAGGATCTGTGTCACTTGGTAGTCCTCCCTACAGTCTCATGTTTTGAGCAGCTGCTATCTGACCCATCTGCTTTTCTAGATTGCGGGTGGCCACTTGCTGATTCTTCAAGTCTGATGCCATCCTCGCCTGATTTTATGCTAACTGAGTCTGGGTCTCCATGATTTTCTGCAACGTTTCCTCAATTTTGCTGCTCAACTGGCCATCATTTTGCTTATGATGCTGATACTACTGCTGTTGAGGTTGCTAAGAACTTTTCTTTTGATTTCCACCCCAAGAAAAATTCGGGTGGCTCTGCTAATTCTTGTTGTTGTTGTGTCCAAAATTATGATTGTTCCTCTGCACATTCCAAACAAAATTGACTGATTCCGGATTGGCTCCACACGATTCTACATTGTGCCCATTGTTTCCACACATTTCACACCAACTTGGAGCTTGCTGAACTGCATTAACTTGACCCTGTTGTTGGTTTATACTCAGTTTATTGAACTGAGTCATCATCTGATGCCGGAACGAAGCTAACTGTGCCGCCAAGGAATTCATACTATCTACCTCTATCAACCCTGCTCTTTTTCCTGCCCCTCTTGATGATTCACTGTGCCACTCTGGATTTCCCTGTGCAATTCTGTTCAACAGCGTGTACAACTCATCATAAGTCTTCTCTAAGGCTTGCCCACCCGATGCAGAGTCTAGTAAAATTTTAGTGTGTGGGTTTAGACTTTCAACAAAGGTATGAGCCAGCACTTCATTCCATTGCTGGTGATGGGGACAGTCTCTCAATAATGACTTGAATATTTCCCAAGCCAAATATAAGTTCTCATCAGGCCTCTTCTTGAAACTCAGTATTTCACTTCTCAGCTTTGCAGTCTTGCCTGAACAAAAAAATCTAATAAGGAACTTCTTGCCAAATCATTCCATGAAGTTATGGAGTTCGGTGGCTCAGCTTTCAACCACTTCTTTTCCTCTCTCAACATTGAAAATGGGAAGAGGGTGAGTCGGACATAATCTGTGGACACGTCGGTGGGGACAAACGTGTCACTAATCTCAAGAAAGTTCTGTAAGTGCTGTTGTGGGTCCTCATGTGCCATCCCAGTGAATTGACCATTAGAATGTTACGGCTGCACCATGTTCTGCTTCAATTCAAAGTTCCCTCCAGGTTCCGATTTACGGATACTAGAGTTCACATTAGTCGCTTGTGGGATTGCCACTTCGCGAACTGGTTTGGCTGCCATTGCTTCCGGTGACAATTGTGCTTGTCCTGTGGGTGGTTGTTGTTGTATCTTTTCCTGAAGTCGTTTCAACTTTTGCTCAAGAGCTATTCTCCTTCGCAAATGAATCTGACGTTCTGGTTCAAGCAACGGTTCCACAAGCTCTCTATTTTTAGCCAGCTCGGCAAGACAACCTGTCACCTGCAATAAGTCATACTAAGACCAAGTTTCTCAACACTTAAGGAAATTTTAAAAAAAATCACACAAAAACAGATAAATTATCTAAACTTCACCGAGTCCCCGGCAACGGCGCCAAAAACTTGTTGTTGCCCGCAAGTGTACGGGTCGTACAAGTAATATAGTGGCCCTTTTTAAGAGCCGGAAGTCGAACCATAGGAACTGGACCAATTAACCTAGCTATCGAGTTCAAGTGTGATATTAAATGCCGCAAGTGTTGATTATAGAAGTTTTCGATATTGTTTAATTAAGTCTAATTGTGGTCAATGAAATACTCTAAATTCATGCAAGGAGCAACATAGAGTTAAAGCCAGATAATCATGCGATACTACGATTTGCAATGGTTTAAGTTTGAAACTATCAATTGTCGTCTCACATAATTAGAATTGCATGTTCATGGTCTTCCAAACCTCTAAACACGACAAACTAACCTCACTACTACATTGTGAGCAAGGATGCTAATTCTAGTTCGTGGGCAATTAATTACGTGGATGTGGTTTATGGGGTTATGCCATTTATTAGGGTACTTTCGTACCTCCAACCATTTAACCAGACTTAGCTTCATAACTACTTCTGCGAGTGGTGGAGTGACAAATCTAAGCCGGTGTCTTCCTCTCTTCCCATTTTATCAACCAAGCAAGGTATTAGGTATATTTCTATCCTAACCACAAAATCTTATCAAAAGACAAGAACTTGCTTCCTACATTCTTATGTTCTTCCCTAGGTTTGCTTTCTCAGACATTTGCCTAAGTTTAACGTGTCTGTTTTCATGGTGATCAATCATAAAAACAACCATAATTAAGAATGTAAGAGAAAAGAACAATCAATAACTTAATTCCAAAGCAAATTCATAAAAACACACTCATAACTCATGGCTTCAACCCTAGAGGAAGGGTTCTAGCCATTCAAGTTCGTAAAATTACAAGAAAACATTGTTAAAGTAACATACTTACAAGAATTGGTAGATGAGAAGATGAAATTGATGAACCCTAGGTGAGTTCTCCCACTTCTCCCTTCACTCCTAGGTGTTTTTTCAGAATAAAATCGTGACAAAATGATTTTAGGAGCTAAGGGACCTATTTATAATAAATGAGAATTGTACAAAATTATGCCTGTTGTGGAATGGCTCCGTGTTATGAAGTGTATTGCGGAGCACTGCCTCTGTGACACGGAGGTAACGCGGATGCACACTGGAAACTCCCAAAACCGTTGCCAGGCAGCCCCTTGCCGCATTGGCAGCGTGCTAGGTGGAGTGTCACGACCTTGGTCGCGCAGCCTGCCTGCCGTGGCACGTTGCCAACACGCAGATGGGCTATTTCGCGCATCGTCCTCGCCGACGTTCACATTTTAAATCCGATTCCATGACTCCACTTCACCAACTCATGGATTAGTCCCTCAAATTCATTTTAAACCTACAAAAACAAGAACTAATCATGTTGGTTAGTGTATATATTCTCATTTACATAAAATTACATGAGAATGCATATAATTAAGTTGATAAACAATAACTAAGTTATAAAGCATCACTCGGGCATGCAATTATGCCCAAGATCACCTGACAGTCTGAAGGACTTAATAGCTAAAAATA
Organism: Datura wrightii; assembly: GCA_035772735.1. Lineage (NCBI taxonomy): Eukaryota > Viridiplantae > Streptophyta > Magnoliopsida > Solanales > Solanaceae > Datura > Datura wrightii. The sequence continues at coordinate 125,805,498 of JASDFA010000018.1, forward strand.
CTGGAGTTCTAAGACTTGTCAGAGCTTCTTTATCTAAAAGCATCGTAACAGTCTAAAGAGAGACTAACAAGCTTATAACTGGTACTACTGAGATTCTCAAAGACTGATATTAGTCAAACTAATCGACTGACATTTCTATAGAACACCAAGTATACTGAGTATTGACTAAGATTCTGAGACTGAATATACCGAGATATTAACTTCTATTCAATTATCCATGCTAGTCATTCATAATTCGAGTAAAAGCTACCATATCAAAAATCATTTCTATTTGAGTCTAGATCATGCTAGCTTTACTAGAATTTATGCTAAGGATTAAGAATAGGAAAGCAAACTAAGTAAATAGGACTAGGGCATCAATTTAATTAAGGAAATACTCATGAAACTAAAGGAACTAACAAGATTTATGGAGTTCTTTAATAAATGAACACTCTAGCTTCAACTATTCTGCAAGGCGGGAATTTAGAAAGTTCCTGAACTTAGTTTGGAACACAAGGGGGAAAGGAATCCCTTGTTGGATTCCCACATACTTGGAAGAGGAATTGTTTTGAGGAAAACACTTGAATTCTGAAGAAGAGAAGAAACCCTAGCTTTCCCTTGAACTTTCTGACTGAGTCTATGATGAGTTCGTAATTTACCAACTCATTAGGCTCTTAAGCATGAGTTTTAGCTTAGTTTTCAAGTCATTTAGATGGATTTTATGCCTCTTTTTCCTTTTTATGTGTAGATATCTGGATTGTAGAAAAGGGAAAGAAAGGGAGCAAAAAGAAGGGAATCAAGTGAAAACCAAGGCTTCATCAGAGAAGACCATCGAAACACCGAAGATCACTACCTTGGGGAACTAAAGCTACCAGTGATTAATCTTGGGCATAATTGCATGCCCAAGTGATACTCTAATACTTTATTTCTTCTTTTTTATCTACTTTTATGTGTGCATTCTCATGTGATTTGTATGTAAATATGGATTTATACTAATCAACATGATTGGTGTTGTTTTGCAGTCTAGAAGGAATTTTAGGAAGCTAATCTACAAGTTGGTGAAGTGTGGAATTGGACTTGGAAGCAAGAAACGGATGTTGACAAGGAAAATTAGCAAAAATAGGGACTCCGCGATGGCTCCCAGTCACGCTACCATCGAGGAGGCAGTCTGCCTAGAGGGGAATTTTACGTCCAATTCTAGTGGAGGTGCGCGATGGCACCATGGAACGGAGGTGAGGCTCCGCGATACACGCTGTGCCACGCTGAAGTGCATTTACCTGGGAGCTGAGTTCCAGTGGAGGTCCGCGATAGGGCCGTGGAACGGAGGTGATGCTCCACGATACACTCCATGCCACGTTGCTAGTTATTTCAGGAAAAATTATCACTAGTATAAATAGCATACTTAGGTTTTATTTTAAAGGTGTGGACATTTTGAGAAAGAACGTGGATAGCAGGCAGTTGAGAGGAAGAATTTCTAGGGTTAATTCTCTTCCTTTTTCTCTTTAATTTCAATTGCTTGTATGAATTCTACTTGTTTGAAGATGTTTAATCCACAAATGAGTGGCTAATTCACCTCTTGCCGAGGTTAAGGATAATTGTAGAGGAATGTAATTAATAATTATTTCAGTTTTCATCTTCTCTATAACGGTTGTTCTATCAATTCTTGTTTTCACTACGTTAATGTTTGGCCAAAGTGAATGTATATCCTAGAATTCCAATTTTGATTCTGAAAGGGAAATTAATTGGATAGATGTGAATTGGTGGAATATGATCTTTTCTTAGTTGAGAAAATTGAGAGAAGATTTACGTTCAGAATAAAAATATATCTGTAATATCATATTAGTCATTTATGGAATTTTTTATGTATGGATACAACATGGGGTTTTTGCATCACAGAAATGTGTAATGTAAGTCTCATGATTCTTCAATTGGAGAGGAGTTGAAATATCCAATCCATGGGTTATTAATTCCTGACTAACAACCGAAGAGAAGATTGACTAATTCTAATTAATAAATTATATCCCTGCATGTTTTCCTTAACCTCAGCTTGTTCATTGCTATTGTTTAGACTTTAATCTACAATCTTTACTTAGGTTCTTATTAACTATTAATATTGACTCATAAAACATTATTTGTTTGATTGTCTACCTTAATAGCGATATCGTTCACTAACAATTAGGATAATTACTACCATAATTCAGTCCCTGTGGGATCGATACTTGTCTTAAAATAAAGCCACTTTACTACTTGTACGACTATGTGCACTTGCGTGTAGTTTGGTCCGAACACGTTTTTGGCGCTGTTGCCGGGGACTGGCAATTGGTAATTTAATTCTCTTATTGTTAGTATACAAGTTCTATATAAGTGTTGACAACTTGATCTTAGCCTTCCTCTTACAGGTACTGAATTTGTCTGAACGCTGGCTAGAGACAAGGAGTTGGTGGATTCATTTATAGAGCCAGAGAGACAATTTCATCGACAAAGAAGGGAAGCTCTAGAGAAAAAGCTACACTTGCTAAGATAGGCAATTCTGGAGCAGCAACAGAATCCACCGATTGTAAGGGCAGTTTTAGTGCCTGAAGAGATGGCAGCAAGACCAGTCCGTGAAGTGGCAATCCCACATGCAAATAATGTAACATCCAACATTCGTAGACCAGAGCTAGGAGGGAGATTCGAACTCAAGCAGAATATGGTGCAGTTGTTGCACACCAGCGGGCAATTTACAGGTCTCCCTCATGAAGATCCACAACAACATCTCCAAAACTTTTTGGAGATAAGTGACACCTATATCCCCGTTGGACTATCATCCGACTATGTGAGACTTACATTATTCCCGTTCTCACTGTTGGGGGAAGCAAAGAGGTGGTTGAAAGCTGAACCACAAAATTCTATCACTACTTGGGATGACCTCGCAAGGAAGTTTTTGATACGATTCTTTCCATCAGGGAAGACAGCCAGACTTAGAAGTCAGATTCTAAGTTTCAAACAGAGAGAGGGTGAGAATTTTTATTAGGCTTGGGAGAGGTTCAAGTCAATGCTAAGGGATTGTCCTCATCATCACCAGTTTAATGATGTGTTGGTGCACTCGTTCATTGGGGGTTTGGAATCGAATACTAAAATTTTGTTAAATTCAGCAGCCGGTGGGCAGGCATTGGAGAGGACCTATGAATAACTTTACAATTTATTAAATCATATTTCACAGGGAAATCCAGAATGGAATGCGGATTCAACTCGAGGAGGAGCAAGGAAAGTTGCAGGAGTCTTTGAGGTGGATGGTTTTACAGCTATTGCTGCACAGATAGCTGCTTTGCAAAATCAACTTAACACCCACTTCAGCAGTATGAGCTTGAGCCAGGCACAAGCCCCAGTCAATGCAGTTCATCAGGTATGGTGTGAAGTGTGTGGAAGTAGTGAACACTCAGCTGAGTGTTGTGGTGCAAATCCAGACTCGGTGACTTTTGTTGGAAACATCCAGAGGAACAGTAATCAACAGTATGGAAACAGTTACAACCCAAATTAGAGGAATCATCCAAATGTTTCTTGGGGGAGTACTAGTCATCAAGGACAGAGTTCAAATCAGGGCGTGCAGAGAAATCAAGGGGGGCATCAAAATTTTCATTCACAATATAGAGGAAACAATGCACCTCCTCCACCACCCAGCACTATTGAGGATATGTTCAAAACCATAATAGCTAACCAAGCACAGATGCAGGTTTATTATGTGAAATTAGCGGCTGACATGAAATTGGAGTATCAGTTTGGACAGTTAGCTGGAGCCCAAAACACCAGACCAAGGGGAGGATTACCAAGTGATACTGACCCAAATCCCAAGTAGGTCAATGCAGTTATCACTAGGAGTGGAATTCAACTCAAGGAGGTGGAACTAGAAAGGCCACCTCAGCAATCTAGAGCGGTAGAAAAGGATGAAGAACATGATGATGTGAGGGGGAAGGAAAAGGCAGCCGAGATAGAAAGACCACCGCCCCCGTTTCCTCAGAGATTAAAAAAGCACAAGGCGGAAGCTTGCTTCAAGAAATTCATGGAAGTGTTGAAACAGGTACATATTAATTTACCTTTAGTTGGTGTTTTGTAGGGAGTGCTGAAATATGCCAAGTACATTAAGGACATTGTAGCAAACAAAAGCAGATTGACAGAGTACGCTACAGTGGCGCTTAAGTGAGGAGTGCACTTCTCGAATACAGAACAGATTGCTAACAAAGCTCAAGGATCCTTGGAGCTTTACTATTCAGATTACAATTGGGAAATCTATTTGAGCTTGCAGATTGTGCGATTTGTGAGCAAGCATAAACTTGATGCCGACGTCGGTGTTTAAGAAGTTGGGGCTGGGCAGCCCTGACCAACTACTGTGATCTTGTAGCTAGCTGAGTTCATTGGCCAGACCTGATGGTATTGTGGAGGATGTGCTAGTGCAAGTGGGCTCCCTCATTTTCCCAGTGGATTTTATAATTTTCGATTTTGAGCCGGATGCGGAAGTCCCATTTATTTTGGGACGTCCTTTCTTGGCAACCGGGCGAGCCTTGATTGATGTGGCTACTGGGAAGCTAACCATGCGAGCACATGACAAAGTAGAGGTTTTTGATGTGTACAAGGCCATGAAGCTACCGTCCATTTATGAGGAGCTATCAGCAATCAATGTTCTAAATCAGGAATCGAATCTTCAGATTGTTGACTCACAGGACCCATTGGAGAGAGCCTTGGTGGGCTCCGATCATTTTGGGGATAGCGCTACATATAAGATGGTGCAGACTCTGAATGAGCCAAAATGGTTTCTCAAGAAGCAAGACTTTGAACCGTTGAAGAGGTCCTTGGAACCCTTGCCAAGGCCATCAATTGAGGAGGCACCGAAATTGGAGTTAAGGACATTGCCTCCATATTTACAGTATGTATTTTTGGGTGAAGTTGACACCTTGCCAGTCATCATTTCAGCAGAACTGACAGATGCACAAGTGGAAGGTGCATTGGTGGTCCTCAAGAGGCACAAGAGAGCAATGGGTTGGCAGATGTTGGACGTCAAGGGAATCAGTCCAGCTTTCTGCACACACAGGATATTCATGGAAGAAGGATCCAAGCCAACAGTGCAACATCAGAGGTTTAACCCGGTGATGAAAGATGTAGTCAGAAAGGAAGTGATCAAGTGGCTTGATGCAGGTGTGGTATATCCAATCTCAGACAGTGAATGGGTTAGCCCAGTTCAGTGCATTCCTAAGAAAGGAGAGATGACCGTAGTCACCAACGAAAAGAATGAGCTGATTCCCACACGCACAGTCACAGGCTGACTAATTTGCATGGATTACAGAAAGCTCAATGAGGCCATGAGGAAAGATCATTATCCTATTCCATTTATTGATCAAATTTTGGACAGGTTGGCAGGTCCAGAGTATTATTGTTTTCTGGATGGATATTTCGGCTATAATCAAATAGCCATAGCACCCGAGGATTAGGAGAAGACCACTTTTACATGTCCTTATGGGACATACGCTTTCAGGCGAATGCCATTTGGTCGATGCAATGCACCCGCCACATTCCAGCGATGCATGATGGCGATCTTCCATGATATGGTGGAAGATTTTGTCGAGGTATTTATGGATGACTTTTCTGTTTTTGGTAATTCATTTGCTACATGTCTGTAGAATCTTGACAGGGTGTTAGCTCGATGTGAAGACTCAAACTTGGTGCTCAACTGGGAGAAGTGCCACTTTTTAGTCAAGGAGGGTATCGTCCTTGGCCATAAGGTGTCATGCAAAGGCTTGGAAGTCGATCGTGCAAAGATTGAGGTGATTGAAAAGATACCACCACCAGTGTCAATGATGGGTGTTCGCAGCTTTCTCAGACATGCGGGGTTTTACAGACGGTTCATCAAGAACTTCTCAAAAATTTCTAGACCGATATGCCAGTTGCTAGATAAAGAGGTGAAGTTCGAATTTGACAAGGATTGTGTAGAAGCATTCGAGGAGCTAAAACAGAAGCTGGTGGAAGCGCCTATTCTCATTTCTCTGGATTGGGAACATCCTTTTGAATTGATGTGTGATGCAAGTGACGTGGATGTAGGAGCTATATTGGGGCAGCGGAGGAATAAGATTTTTCATTCAATTTATTATGCAAGAAAAACACTTGACGCTGCCCAAGTCAATTATACAGTCACGTAGAAGGAGATGCTGGCTTTGGTGTTTGCATTTGACAAATTCAGATCCTACCTAGTGGGTTCGAAAGTGGTGGTATATACTGATCATGCAGCAATTCGATATTTGTTTAGCAAGAAGGATGCGAAGACCAGGCTAATCAGATGGATATTGTTGCTACAAGAGTTTGATCTGGAGATTCGGGACAGAAAGGGAAGCGAGAATCAAGTTGCAGATCACCTATCACGATTCGAAAGCCGTTCGCATGTGAAGGAAGGTGATAGCATTAGAGAAGAGTTCCCAGATGAGCAACTCTTGGCAATAAGGGAAGCTAAAATCCCTTGGTATGCAGACATTGTGAACTTGCTGGTGAGTGGAGTATACCCACCTAAGGCTACGGATCAATAAAGAAAGAAGCTGAGACATGATTCCAGGTATTACATGTGGGATGAGATGTATCTGTTTAAGTAGGGACCGGATCAAGTGATGAGACGATGCATTCCAGAAAGCCAAATTGCAGAAGTACTGAGGAGTTGTCACTCATCACTGTATGGAGGGCACCATGGAGGAGAGCGAACAACTCACAAGGTGCTACAGTCAGGTTTCTTTTGGCCTACACTGTTCAGAGACACTATAGCCTATGTCAAAATGTGTGATAGATGTCAAAGAACAGGTACAATCGGAAGGAGACAGAAATTCCACTGCATCAAATATTAGTAGTTGAGGTTTTTGATGTATGGGGAATAGACTTTATGGGCCCATTTCCACCTTCATTTGGTAATCGTTACATCTTGGTAGTGGTTGACTACGTGTCTAAGTTGGTCGAGGCAGTATCTTCTCCCAGGAATGACAACAAGGTGGTGACAAAATTTATCAAAAAGCAAATTTTCACCAAGTTCGGTACGCCTCGAGCTATTATCAGTGATTGAGGGGCTCATTTTGTGAATGCAGATTTTGGAAACTTGCTAGCTAAGTATGGGGTGCGGCACAAGGTGGCGACTGCATATCATCCCCAAACTAGCGGGCAAGTGGAGGTGTCAAACAGGGAGATTAAGCAGATTCTACAGAAAACAGTGAATGCACAACGAATTGATTGGGCAAGCAAACTTGACAATGCGTTGTGGGCTTACAAAATTGCATACAAGACACCCATTAGGACTTCTCCGTACAGATTGGTTTATGGAAAGGTATTTCATCTACCTGTGGAGCTGGACCATCGAGCTTTTTGGGCCGTAAGAAAGCTAAATATGGATTCGGAGCTAGCAGGAAAGAAGAGGTTGATGCAGCTGAGCGAATTAGACGAGTTTCGATGGCACGCCTATGAAAGTGATAAATGCTACAAGGAGAAAACTAAAAGGTGGCACGAAAGGCACATGGTGCATCGGATCTTTGAGCTAGGGAAAAAAGTGTTGCTGTTCAACTCGAGGCTGAAACTCTTCCTAGGGAAGTTGCGGTCCACGTGGTCAGGGCCGTTTGAAGTTGTGAGAATGATCCCACACGGGGCAGTGGAACTGTGGAAAGAGGATAAAAGTGCCACATTTTTGGTGAACGGGCGGAGATGTAAGCATTACTGGGGTGAAGATGTTATTCGGGAGAAGACGTATATCACTTTAGTAGATGATTAAGGATGAAAAGCGTCGAGCCGCGACGGTAAATGAGGAGCTGCACAGGATCTCGTGAATGTGATGTAATAGAGTAGTTAGGATTATTTAAAAAAAAGGAAAAATATAAAAAAAAGAAGAAAGTAGTTGAGAGACAACCTATGATTTCTAACAAAACTTTTTTGGTTGAATGATTTTAAGGTGAAATGGAGGGTCAAAATACAAAAGCGCGCAAAGGAAAAATCAAGGTAAGAAAATAAAAGTTGGGGAATTTCCAGTGAGCTCTCGCGTTGGCTCCGTGTCATGGAGGAGGGCCTGCGTTACCCTCCGTGACACGTTGAGGTGCATTCCAGAATTTTTACAAATTCTAGTGAGCCTTCGCGATGGCTCCATGTCACGGAGCATGGCCTCCGTGACACGTTGAGGCTTATTTCTCGTCGGGTCACCTCAGGTCACCGGGTAAACCCGTGCGAAATCCACCTTTTTAACTCCAAATCCCTTCATTTTCCCCATTTCTTCAAACCCTCCGCGACCAACACCCCAAAACCCCTTCTCACTCAACGTGCCACGGACCTAGTGACAGAGATCTCTCCATACCAAGAAAGTGAATCACAGTGGATCGAAGCCCTCCTTTTCCTTCCAATTAGTGAGATTCTATCTCTTACTTGGGAAATTGTGGTCAAGCCCTCCCTTTATTCCTCGGAATCGAGCGGGTAGCAAATTTCTTCAATTCTTCTTAGATTTTATCAAAGTAAAAGTATGTTCTCGAATTTTTTCTCATTATTGCTAAATATTTTGATTCTTGAACATGTTTTTGTGATGAAACTTTGCCCTAAGTGATTAATAAGTTTGTAACCAATTGAGTTATGGATTAATGATGTTCATATGATTGATGTGATTAGATTAACTCAATAGTAACATGATTTGTTAAAATTCTTACAATGTTGATAACTAGGGTTGAGAATTGAAATAGGAAGAAGAAGAAATGGGTTAAAATGTAGATATTTTGGGTTGTGCATATTGTTTGAAGTGAAGCATATTGTGATTGAAGTGGATTATGCTATGGTAGAAGATGGATTTGGGGGGGATGAAAATAGGGAATTATCATATGTTGTTATGCGCAAATTGCAAAGTGCTCATGATTATATAATTGAATCGATGGAGGAATTTTCATAATTCATTGTATGAAGTCTGAGTAGTACAAAGAAATTATTCCATCGACTTGTATGAATGCACTGAGCATGTTGGGAATTAAGAACTGAAAAAAAAACATGAATGTTCTTGTCGAATTGCGTTGACTGCGGATGAAGACTAAGTGTGTGGTGGCCAAATTAAGCCAAGCCTTAGTCGTAGCCAACTATGCCTCAAATAACATTTGAACTGTATGTTTTTGAATGCACAGGACAAATATCTGGAAGGCAGGACAAAGGCAAGTGCGCTTCCACATCTGGCACCAACAGAAAAAGAGTAAGAACCGGGGCAGCAGTACAAGCAGCACCACCTGTTCCTCGAGGGCAACGCCGACAGTATGGAACCAGATGGGTGACAGATGAGGGGAAGAAATGGTATTCCAAACACAAGGAAACCAAGTACTTCCCGGAGGAACAGATAGCTCAGGAACCACTAGCACAGGAATTCCCACGGATCCTACATATAATTGATACTGTTGGGTTAAACTTCATTTTTGAAGAACCCAAAGAGTGCAATCTTCATCTTATTCGGGAATTCTATGCTAACTAGAACCCGACTTTGCGCAGCCACACCATCAAGATCAAAGGGCAGGTGGTCACCTTTGAACCACACCATTTAAATGCAATCCTGGGAGCGCGGGACACAGACGCTCATGTCCTCCGCCAGTTGAACATCACTCCACCATACGCGGATATCAGACGCACCTTATGTGGAGCTCGATCAATAGCCAGGTTGGGTCGGCACAAGGAAAGGGGCTACCACCAGACATTGCCATATTCCCAGATGAACAAAGAGGCTCGGATATGGTTGAAGATAGTTTGCTCGTGTCTGATCCTGGGGGTGCACATGACTGATGTCACCTGGGATAGAGTTTGTATGGTTTATGCACTGATGAAAGGGTTGGAAATTAATGTTGGGGCAGTGATCATCTCCGCCATGAAGAGAGCCCGACTGCATCAGGGGCATCGATATGGGTTTGGTGGTCTTCTCACCACTTTCCTGAGGGACCACGGTATTGAGGAAGAGTCCTTGGACTACATCCCTCAGCTTGACAGGCAAGCTTTGGATGTTACTAAGACCAAGGCACCTAATACTACATATGGGACTGTGCTTACACTAGCCGAGCGACATGCTCGGGATGATCAATACATGGCCCGAATGTATGGGATGCAGATGTTGCAGCTGCGTATTGGTGGAAGGCCTGCAACGGAGGATGAGTTGTGGCAACTCGACATGGACTATCGATTCAATGAGCATGCCCGAGCTTTATGCCGAGTGGGGCCCGCATTTGTAGAGCCCGTGGATGATGACGTCCCTACTTATGAGGAAACACGCAGGGAGGACTCAGACATTGAGTCGGAGGAGGACGGGGGGGGGGACGATTCTGATCTTGGCGATGAGGCGCTGGCACCTGATGAAGAGATTGAATATTTTGATTGATCAGGGAGTTACACCACCCAAACTTTGTTTTTAAATTGCAACTATGTGAACACTAGGGAAAGTGTTCTGATTAAGTGTGGGGTGGGAGTAGTTAGGTGCTAGTTGTTTGTGATTGTGTTTTTTTGTGGATTGTGCTAATTGTGACCCTGTGACTCTGTGTTTCATGTTATGCAACTGATGAAATTCTGGTAGCTTGTGTTGTAATAAATATTTAGCTGTGCTGCTTGTGATGTGTAAATTTTTCGATTATATTTAACTTTTTTGTATCGAAATTTTTTGTTTGGGTTTCTTGGTTTTTGTTTTTGGTGCTTTTCCCGAGGATAGTCCCCTTAAACCGACGTCGTAGATAGCGACTGTTCCCTATGATGGATGGATGACGACCGTTTTAAGGGAAATTTAGTCGATAGGATTAGATCTTTTTTCTTTTTCTTTCTTTTATTTGTTTTCCAAATGTGTAGCTAATTAATGGTTCAACATTCTTGTTACGTGTTACATATGATTGTAAGATGCAACTGTGATTCATATGGAAGCATGCAAATTTGTTAAACATGTTGAGATACCTAGGCCCTAGAATTCGATTCGGTTTGATCGAGGATTAATTAGTGAATTTTTGTAATTAACTAAATGAAGAGTCTGTGAATATGTCTTAAGTTGAGCATGTGCAGTGAGTGTGAGGTTTCGACTATTCCATGCTATTGTGAAGTGCCTAGAACTTGCCTAGTGTGTATACTAAACGAAATGAAGGATGTGGATTGTAGGAATGGATGTAGGCATTTCTTTGAATGAACCGAAAGTTTCTCCCTTATCGTACCCACCTTGAATGTTAAATCCTAGTTAGCCCCATTGAGCATTTAGCCTATTCTTTGATAGATACAAACCAAGCTTAATCCTTTTTTTCGTTAGCCGTGAATTTGATCCAAAACTCCTAAGATCTTAAGAAAAACAATTTTCCCAAAGAGTGAAGGAGTGAGAAGTCTGAAATGGAGGGGAAAGTGGAAGTTGTGAAAGTTAAAGAAAAGGTCAATGGTGCACTTTTTTGGAATTGATTAATTAATAGTAGAGAGTAAGAAAATTAGTGAATGAAAAAAAAAGTTGCTTAAATACACTTTGCTAGTAAGTCGAGTGTGCCTAAATAAATGGGAACAAAAACAAAGAGAAAATTCAAGAGTGAGAGGATTGAGGAAGAAGCAATGTCCGTAATGAAGGTGGGATGTATTAAAAGCGCTTAGGGAAGCTATTTACTATTATTGGTTAGCCCAGTATTTACTAGTTCCTTAGCTTACATTACAACCCATTAAGTCCTACGTGATCTTACATCATGCATCCTTAAATTAGTGGAGTAAAACACTAACGACAAGTTTATGATTCACGACATGATGCATGTGAATTCTTTGGGAGAGCGAGCGTAATCTTATTCATATACCCCTACATCTAGTGCTTTGGAAATCTTATGAGTGCACAGGGGTAATTCTCTTGTGTTGTGAGGGCACATGCTTAATGAGAGATAACATTCGTGTCGGATGTCTTGATCGGTTGATTTGCACGAATTTTCCAAGATCGAGAATCGATTCTTGAGGTTAGGAGGTCTTAATGTGGTGTACTTCATTTTACTGATGAAACCATGCATGCTCTCTCGATGATTTGCTATCTTAAATAATCGTTATAGTCATAGCTTGAATGATCGCGCCAAATTAGCTATGCGTGGGTTTCAATTGCATGAGATGTGAGAGTATTGTTCGAGTACGAACAAGATTTTAAGTGTGGGGTAGGTGATCTTGGGCATAATTGCATGCCCAAGTGATACTCTAATACTTTATTTCTACTTGTTTATCTACTTTTATGTGTGAATTCTCATGTGATTTGTATGTAAATGTGGATTTATACTAACCAACATGATTGGTGTTGTTTTGCAGTCTAGAAGGAGTTTTTGGAAGCTAATCTACAAGTTGGTGAAGTGTGGAATTGGACTTGGAAGCAAGAAGCGAAAGTTGACAAGGAAAATTGGCCAAAATAGGGGCTCCGCGATGGCTCCCTGTCATGCTACCATCGCGGAGGCAGTCTTCCTAGAGGGGAATTTTACGTCCAATTCCAGTGGAGATGCGCGATGGCACCATGGAACGGAGGTGAGGCTCGGCGATACACGTCGTGCCACGCTGAAGTGCATTTACCTGGGAGCTGAGTTCAAGTGGAAGTCCGCGACAGGGCCGTGGCACGGAGGTGATGCTCCACGATACAATCCGTGCCACGTTGCCAGTTATTTCAGGAAAAATTATCACTAGTATAAATAGCACACTTAGGTTTTATTTTAAAGGTGTGGACATTTTGAGCAAGAACGTGGATAGCAGGCAGTTGAGAGGAAGAATTTCTAGGGTTAATTCTCTTCCTTTTTCTCTCTTAATTTCAATTGCTTGTATGAATTATACTTGTTTGAAGATGTTTAATCCACAAATGAGTGGCTAATTCACCTCTTGTCGAGGTTAAGGATAATTGTAGAGGAATGTAATTAATAATTATTTCAGTTTTCATCTTCTCTATAATGGTTGTTCTATCAATTCTTGTTTTCACTACGTTAATGTTTGGCCAATGTTAATGTATATCCTAGAATTCCAATTTTGATTCTGAAAGGGAAATTAATTGGATAGATGTGAATTGGTGGAATATGATCTTTTCTTAGTTGAGAAAACCAAGAGAAGATTTACGTTCAGAATAGAAATATATCTGTAATGTCATATTAGTCATTTATGGAGTTTGTTATGTATGGCTAGAGCATGGGGTTTTTGCATCACAGAAATGTATAATGTAAGTCTCATGATTCTTTAATTGGAGAGGAGTCAAAAGATCCAATCCATGGGTTATTAATTCCTGACTAACAACCGAAGAGAAGATTGACTGATTCTAATTAATAAATTACATCCCTGCATGTTTTCCTTAACCTCAACTTGTTCATCGCTATTGTTCAGACTTTAATTTACAATCTCTACTTAGGTTCTTATTAACTATTAATATTGACTCATAAAACATTATTTGTTTGGGTTTCTACCTTAATAGTGATATCTTTCACTAACAATTAGGATAATTACTACCATAATTCAGTCCCTGTGGGATCGATACTTGGCTTGAAATAAAGCCACTTTACTGCTTGTACGACCACGTGCACTTGCGTGTAGTTTGGTCCGAATAGTGATCGCAAACACCAACTGATGATTCACCAATTAAATCGCCTATCGACGCCTGAGGGTGCTGAATCACAAAGAAAGAAATCGGCAGAGCACGGTCGGAGACTGGTGAGTCGCCGAAGGATAATGTAATTCATTATAGGAGCATCCAATTATAACTAGTGGTTCGCGGAATGTAACTGGAAAATTGCTGATACTCTCGCAAGTACCAGAACGCCTGGACAGGGGAGAATGTGTCCAACACTGAAAAAGAGAGTTTTGGGTACCCTACTTTTGGATATATTCTAGAGAGAAGTACTCCGTACCTATCAAATCTTAACTTTTGGCTTTTTGAGAACATTGTCTTTGTAGAAGAAGAAAGTAGAATTCTATTGGTTGAAATTGTAAAGGATTTTTTTTCTTTATCTTCTTCTTCATCTATCGCAAGGTACTACCATTGTTGAAGACTTATTGTTGAATTTGATTTTGCTACTCTTATTATTGAAATTAATGAGTTTATTGTTAAATATGCTTTTGAATTTCTTAACTATGAGTAGCTAAATCATTAACTTGAGGTGTGTGGTGATGAATGCTTCATTAGATTGGGTATTGCTAGATTCATCTCAATATTATTTAATTAGTGTAAATCTGTTAAGTTCTGTGCAATTTTTAATTGAAGATCCATGGTTGCATATGTGGGTCTACTTTTCTTACTTGATTTTTGCTTGAAAGAGAAGAATTGAGTATTGGGAGAGAATTTAATTGTTGACATGGATGTGATGTTGTGAAATTGGGATAGACATAATCAAAACCACATTCTCACTCCTAATTACTAGTTAATAGCAAAGATTAGTGCAGCTATTAATCCAAACTTGATTGGGTTGATTTAATTGTGTGTAGTGGTTTGAAAGAACTCTAGCAAGAGACATTTATGAGGTCGAAAAACATCAAATGCCCACATGCCCAAGGTTATTTACACAATTTGAACTAATGAGAGGATCTAGCATGACCCTATTTAATTAGCACATCATCTATACCACACCTCTAGTCCTTCTCATTATTGTCGACAAATTTTGTAATGCCTCTGAAACTCAAAATCTAATTTCGGAACTTAAATATGAAAATCTAGAAAAGCTGCAGAAAAGTCACAGGACGACCCACCTAACGACTCGCTAAGTGACCCCAAGACTTGTTAGATGAGCCGTGAGAAGGAGGTTTGAGATTTTGGAGAAGGGAGGCAATGTACCCAACGAGGGACTTCACAATTCGTGGTCACTGACCATGACCCGTTAGTTCACTCGTGGTCAGGCTTGAGTTAGGAATATATTTTGTTGACTAGTGTACTTGACGGGTGGGGGCAACGAGTCGTGGTCCCCAGTAAAGACTCGTTATGTTCTGCATTACCAGCCTTATTGAGTTTTTAGTCAGTGTACCTGATGGGAGTGATCACGAGTCGTGGTCAGCCACCACAACCCGTTAGGTCACCTAACAGTTTTTCCCAGTTATTATAAGGGCTATTTAGTAATTTCCTACTCTCCCAGGCTTTAAACTACGTCGTTTTAGTAATAATATTAGACATTTTATTGGGGGGAAACAGTTCATTCCTCATTCCGCACTCTCGGTTCTCAAAAACATCGAAAGTTCTCTCAAAAACCCTCCAAGCTAGACTAGTGCTTCTCATTTCCTGTAGTAGGTCAAGCTTCTTCTCCGGAAGGATTTTAGTCAGGTATGTGGGAATTCAACAAGGGAATTGTCCTTCCCTTGTGTCCCCCAAAATCCTCTCTTAATTTCCATATCAATTTAGCCTAAGATTTTCGGACATGAAAAAGAGTTTCATGTTGGTTGTCATTAATTTCAATTGGGATACTATCCATGTTTATTATTCATATGATCTTCATCAGTTCCTAAGTAATTTTTTTTTGTTCTTGCCAAGGTGATTTAAGCCCTAAACTTTCGAGTAATGATTATTGCGTATTAAATTTCTATATTGTATAAAGTATGTTTTGGGCTAAATTTCCTAGTAATTCTTATTATATATATTTGTTGAGTAAACACTCCATTGATAAGATGATTTTATCCTTGATGATGAGACTTCTTTAATTCATAAGATTATGCCATATAATGGAATTCCCGTGATGTTGGAATAAGTTGAGTTCTCTATTAACTTCTTAGTAGTTTAGTTCAGTTGGAATGTAGAACCTCTTCAAAACTATACAAAAAGTGTCAACTGATCAATTTGACTCTAGTCTTTTCCTAAGGTGTCAGTGGTACCTCCCAGTTATCAGAATCAGACTCAGAATCTAGTTTTTGGTCCATTAGGCAGTCATAACATTTTAGATATATAGCTTTGACCATCCCCAGGACCCCAGTTCAGTTTATAGTTTGTTCTTAGACGGTTACAACACTTCCAGATAAGCAACTCTGACCAGTCTAGAACCCAGTTTTAAAATCTGGTCTGATAGGACTCTCAGAGTACTTTCAGTTCTATGTCCTTGACTAGTCTTGAACCCTAATTTTGAGCTATCAGCTTAGTAGTTCAACATAGGTTTCCAGTGGGAGTAGGACTTAGCACCGAGAGGGCCGGGGTTCTAGTGCACCCAGGTTCCCAAAACTACATTGCCAACATAGGTTACAATATTACTTGGCCTAATTGGCCCCTGAATTTTGTGATCACCTAGTTCATGTATTTATACCTTGGCAAGGTATATTGGGTCCTACCAATGGGGTGTATACATCAGAATCCACGTCTAGCTCACGTGGTTATATGTCGGTTACATACTCTCCCGCTCGTCGCTCCATTCCAGTTTCAGAATAAGAAAGCTCAGTTCAGTACAGTATCTCAGACTCAATGTTGTAGACTTAGGGCATGTCCTTGACCATCAGACAGGGTCATCTTGACCATTTCAGATTACATCAGTAGTTCAGTTCAGCTTATCTATTGGTCATTGCGTGTCATTTCGGTTCAGACTTTATATTTAGTTATGTTTCTCCCACTTACTTAGTACATTCAAAGTACTGACACATACTCTTATGCTGTATCATGTCATGATACAGCTACAGCTTCCTAACTCAGCACCGTTAGTCGTTGCGATCCAGATCCTCCACTGCCGCAGCTGAAGTGTGAGTCCTCATCATTCAAGGGCCTTATTCCATTTCCTTTGCAGTTGATTTATTATTTTTAGTTATATTTAGAGTTAGCTGGGGGCTTGTCCCAGCAACTCATTAGTTAGTAGGCTTTCAGACACAAAGTTAATTTTAGACTTCAGATGATATAAATTTTATGTTTTCTTCTAGTTCCATTTTCTTAAATGCTTTTACGCTATGATCTCAAAGCTTCCGATATGCTTTTACTTAGAATACCAGTGTATGATAGACCAAGGGTTGACTTGGGGTCACTTGTGACTTCTAGTACCATGTTACGCCTAGGGTGTAGGCTCGGGGTGCGACAAACTTGGTAACAGAGCACTAGGTTTAGAGTATCCTAGGAAAGTCTGAAAGCTGCTTGTAGTAGAGTCCTTTTCATGGGTGTGAAGCACGCCACACCTATAACGAGGAGGCTACAAGATGTTATTATGAAAACCCCTTTTTTTGTTCATACTCCTTATTGTGCGTTAAAGTTCAATTCCATAAATGTCCTTCTAAAACTTGCTCTATTTCGGTTCAGTGAACCATGCCTCCTAAATGCGGTAATGGAAGAAGAGTCGACAATGCCAACATACCTGCCACACTAGCTCCAACAGCCCCTTAGGTTGACATAGTGTCCACTGCAGAGTTCAAAGCGGCTATCCAGCTGCTTGCTCAGACATTGACCAATCAGGTGAATCAGCAGGTGGTTCCGGTAGCTACAAATGGGTCTGCAGCAGTTGCTTGGGTGTGGGATTTCACTCGGATGAACCCTCCAGATTTTCACGGAGTGAAGGTAGGAGAGGATCCACAAGGGGTTCGTAGATGAGATTAGAAAGGTCACCTGAATTATGGGTGTCAGTCCCTCTGAGAGTGCCAACTTAGATGCCTACTAGTTGAAAGGGGCAGCCTAGGTGTGGTATGAGCAGTGGAAGGAGGGGCGGCCAGTGGGAGCAGGATCGATGGAGTGGGAGGAGTTCCACCACAACTTTCTTGAATAGGTTTTTCCCTCGGGAGTTGAGGGAGGCTAAGATGGCGGAGTTTATGAACTTGCGACAGGGCAACAAAACTGTGGAGGAGTATACTCTTGAGTTTGTTAGGCTGTCTAAGTATGTTTTATATGATAGCTGAGCCAAGGGCTCACATGCTGAAGTTTGTTAACAGATTGTCAAGCCTAGTCCTCAAGGAGTGTAGGACTGCGATGCTAATTAAGGATATGGACCTCTCTATCTTAATTTTGTATGCTCAGCAAATTGAGGCCGAAAAGTTGAAAGATATGGAGCGTAAGAACAAATGTGCAAGGACTGGCCAGTTAGATTTTAGCCATTAGTGGTCTAGCGGTAGTAGCCACCCACAACAACAACAGCAGCAACAACAGCAGCAAAGAGCCCCAACACCTAGTTTAGCCAGCACCCCAACCTTTCGGTTCAGCCAGGATTGGAGGGGTGGGTCATCTGGCACTCAGTCTCAGACTCACAGCACCAGGAACAGGTAACCAGCTTGCCCCAAGTGTGGTAGGAATCACCTAGGAGAGCACCTTTAGGGACGAGAGGGCTGTTTTAGGTGTGGAAAGCGTGGACACAGGCTCAAGGAGTGCCCATCAGCAGGGCGAGGGAGATCACAATCTACCACCTCATCAGCCTTAGAAGGCCGGCCAACTCAACAGGCCAACACATCAGGTACAGATGATAGTTAGTGCCAGAATTGTTTCTATGCTCTATCTTCCCGTTAGGATCAGGAAAGCTCACCTAACGTAGTTACTGGTATATTACGTCTCTTCCATCTATATGTGTATGCCCTCTTAGATTTAAGAGCCACTCTCTCGTTCATAACTCCCTATATAGCAATCCAGTTCAACATCAGTCCAGAGATCCTCTCAGAACCATTCTCAGTCTCCAGCCCAGTTGGCGAGTGAATTAGAGCCAGCCAGGTGTATAGGAACTGCCCAGTCTCAGTCTTAAGTAATGTTATTCCAGCTGATATTGTAGAGTTAGACATGGTCGATTTCGACCTCATTCTCGACATGGATTGGTTACACTCCTGCTATGGCTCAGTCAATTGCAGGACTAGAGTTTTCAAGTTTCAATTTCCCAATAAGCCAGTGTTAGAATGGACAGGCAGTAGTTCAGCGCCTAAGGGTAGGTTTATTTCCTACCTTAAGGCCCAGAAACTCATCTCCAAAGGATGTATATATCATCTGGTTTGGTTCAAGGATTCCAACTCCGAGACCCCAACCATCCAGTCAGTTTCTTTGGTCAGTGAGTTCCCAGACGTGTTTCCTGAGGATCTTCCTAGAGTTCCCCCTGAAAGGGAAATAGACTTTGAAATAGATCTCTTCCTAGACACTCATCCCATCTCCATTCCTCCTTATAGAATGTCTCCAGCTGAGCTTAAGGAGTTGAAGGAGCAGTTAAAGGATCTTTTTGATAAGGGTTTTATCAGGCCTAGCATCTCTCCGTGGGGTGCTCCAGTGCTATTCGTGCGTAAGAAAGACGGTACCCTCGAAATGTGCATAGATTACCGTCAGCTGAACAAGGTCACAGTCAAGAATAAGTACCCTCTACCCAGAATTGACGATCCGTTTGACCAACTTCAGGGAGCCAGTTGTTTCTCCAAGATCGATCTCAGGTCAGGTTACCATCAGCTAAGGGTTAGGTAGTGTGACATATCGAAAACAACATTCAAAACTTGGTATGGTCACTACGAGTTTGTGGTGATGTCCTTGAGGTTAACAAATGCCCCACCAGCCTTCATAGATTTAATGAACAGAGTCTTCAAGTAGTATCTGGATATGTTCATCATTATATTTATTGATGACATCCTAGTATACTCCAGAAATGAGGAAGAGCATGCCAATCACCTAAGATTAGCATTACAGACACTCAAGGACCACCAATTATTCGCCAAGTTCAGCAAGTGCAAGTTTTGGTTAAAGTCCATGACTTTCTTAGGTCATGTGGTCTCGGGTGAGGGAATACAAGTAGACCCTCATAAGATAGCAGTAGTGAAGGATTGGCCTAGACCTACCTCTCCTACTGAAATCAGGAGTTTTTTGGGCTCAGCGGGTTATTACCGATAGTTCATGGAAGGCTTTTTTCCCATAGCATCTCCTCTAACTAAGTTAACTCAAAAGAGGGTGAAATTTCAGTGGTCGGACGAGTGTGAGAAGAGTTTCTAGGATTGAAGACTCAACTCACTACTTCTCCAACTCTGACCTTGCTAGAAGGAACAGATGGTTTGGTTGTTTATGGTGATGCTTTCAGGGTTGGACATAGTTGTGTTCTGATGCAGTGGAACAAAGTGATAGCTTACGCCTCTAGACAGCTCAAAGTTCATAAGAAAAATTATCCAACTCATGACTTGGAGTTGGCAGCCGTGGTATTTGCGATAAAAATATGGAGGCATTACTTATATAGAGCTCATGTAGACGTATTTACAAATCACAAGAGTCTTCAGTGCATGCTGAGTCAGAAGGATCTAAATCTGCATCAAAGAAGGTGGTTGGAGTTGCTAAAAGACTATGACATGAGTGTACTGTATCACCCGGGCAAAGACAATGTGGTGGCTGACACCCTAAGCAGACGGTTTATAGGGAGTGTGACTCATATTGAGGATGGAAAAAAGGAGTTAGTGAGGGATGTTCACAGACTAGCCCGATTAGGGGTGGAGTTGGTGGATGTAGCCAAAGGTGGGGTGGTAATGCAAAGTGGATTGGATTCATCTTTGGTAGTTGAAGTTAAGTCCGACAGGATGAAGATCTAGCTCTATTTAAACTTAAAGAGGCAGTTCTCAGGAAGGAGGTTGAGGCGTTCTCCAAAGGGGGAGATGGTGTGCTTCGTTACCAAGGAAGATTGTGTGTGCCGGATGTTGGTGAGTTGAGATAGCCAAAATTGGATGAGGCATACAGCTCGAGATATTCCATTCACCCTGGTGCTACTAAAATGTACCACGGCTTGCGGGATATTTACTGGTGGAACGACATGAAAAGAGACATCGCTGAATTCGTAGCCAAGTGCCTGAACTGCCAGCAAGTCAAGGTGGAGCATCAAAGGCTAGAAGGAATGACCCAAGATATCAGTATACCTACGTGGAAGTGGGAGGAAGTGTATGGATTTCATTACAGGCCTACGTCGGACTCGTCGACAGCATGACTCAATCTCGGTGGTAGTAGATCGGAAGACAAAGTCAGCTCATTTCCTCCCAGTTAAAACCACAAACTCAGCTGAGGAATATGCCAAACTTTACATCCGAGAGTTAGTCAGACTCCATGGGGTGCCTTTGGCTATCATTTCCGATAGGGGGCCTCAGTTCACCTCACACTTCTGGAAGTCCTTTCAGAAGGGACTAGGCAAGTCAAACTCAGCACCGCTTTTCATCCGCAGACCGATGGGCAAGCTGATTAGACCATTCACACTCTATAAGATATGCTAAGAGCGTGGCGCAATCGATTTTAAGGGTAATTAGGATGACCATTTGCCTCTTATCGAGTTTGCGTACAACAACAGCTACCATTCTAGCATCCAGATGGCCCCATTTGAAGCATTGTATGGTAGAAGGTGTACATCTCCTATAGGGTGGTTTGAAGTTGGTGAAGCTACCTTGATAGGGCCAGACTCGATTCACGAGGAAATGCAGAAAGTTTAGCTCATTCAAGAATGGTTTGGAAATAGCTCAGAGCCGTCAGAAATCTTATGCTGATGTGTGGAGAAGAGAATCAGAGTTTGCAGCTGATGACTGGGTATACCGGAAAATTTCTCCCATGAAAGGGGTGATGAGGTTTGGAAAGAAGGGGAAACTCAGTCTGAGGTATGTGGGACCTTATAAAATTTTGAGGCATATCGGCAATGTGGCCTATGGGCTAGAGTTACCTTAGAACTAGCAGCTGTACACCCAGATTTCCATGTGTCACTTCTGAAGAAGTGCATCGAAGATCCAACCTCAACTGTGTCATTGGACAACATGCTAATAAAGGATAGTCTCACATATGAGGAGGTACCAGTCCAGATCCTTGACCATCAGGTTCATAAGTTGAGGAATAAAGAAATAGCTTCAGTCAAGGTCCTACGTAGAAATCAGCAGGTTGAAGGAGCTACGTGGGAGGCCGAAGCAGATATGATGGCCAAATACTCGCACTTGTTCTCTACCGACCCTGTTGTAGCTTGAAATGCTAGTTTTGCCTTAGGATCTGATCTAGTTGTTGAGTTCAATACATGTGTATAAGTTTCTTTTAAGACTTTGGATGTGTGTATCGAAAGTAAATTCAGTTCAGTTATGTATTTTGAAACGGAAGTAGTTATTACGGTAGTTTTGGAGTTAAATGTGCAGTATTTGGAAATTTTGATTGCTATTTTTCTGCTTCCTATGTGTTTTCTAACATTTGAGGACGAATGTTTACAAGGGGGAGATATTTTAATGCCCCGGAAACTCATAATATAATTTTGGGACTTAAATCTGAAAATCTGGAAAAGCTGCAGAAAAGCTACAAGATGACCCACCTAACGACTCGTTAAGTGATCCCACAACTCGTTAGATGAGATATGAGAAAGAGGTTTGAGATTTTGGAGAAGGGAGGCAGTGTACCCAATGATTTACTTCATGAGTCGTGGTCACTGACCATGACCCGTTAGGTCACTCGTGGTCAGGCCTTAGTTAGGAATATATTTTGTTGACCAGTGTACTTAACGGGTGGGTGCCACGAGTTTTGATCCACAGTAATGACTCATTATGTCCCCCGTTTCCAACCTTATTAAGTGTTTAGCCAGGGTACCTGACGGGAGTGACCATTAGTCGTGGTCAGCCACCACGACTCGTTAGGGGCACCTAGTAGTTTTTCCCAGCGAATTTCTAAGGGCTATTTAGTAATTTCCTACTCTCCCAAGCTTTAAACTATGTTGTTTTAGTAATAATATTATACGTTTTAGTGGGGAAAACAGGTTCATTCCTCATTCCCCACTCTCAGTTCTCAAAAACATCGAAAGTTCTCCTCTCAAAAACCCTCCAAGCAAGGCTAGGGCTTCTCATGTCTTGCAGCAGTTCAAGCTTCTTCTTCGAAAGGATTTTAGTCAGGTATGTGGGAATTCAACAAGGGAATTGTCCTTCCCTTATGTCCCTAAAAATCCTATCATAATTTCCCTATCAGTTTAGCCTTGAGATTTTCGGATATGAAAAAGATTTTCATGTTGGTTGACATTAATTTCAATTGGGATACTATCCATGTTTATTATTCATATGATCTTCATCAGTTCCTAAGTAAATTGTTTTTGTTCTTGCCAAGGTGATTTAAGCCCTAAACTTTCAAGTAATGATTATTGCGTATTAAATTTCCATCTATTGTATAAAGTATGTTTTGGGATGAATTTCCTAGTAATTTTTATTTATATATTTGTTGAGTAAACAGTCAATTGATAAGATGATTTTATGCTTGATAGATGATATTTCTTTAATTCTTAAGATTATGCCATATTGTGGAATTCCTGTGTTGTTTGAATAAGTTGAGTTCTCTATTAGCTGCTTAGTAGTGTAGTTCAGTTAGAACATAGAACCTCTTCAGAACTATACAAGAAGTGTCAACTAATCAGTTTGACTCCAGTCTTTTCCCGAGGTGTCAATGGTGTTACACTCCGTAAGTTCTTGACACTTAGTTGGCCTATTTGCATGTTGGTTAAGAGTTTCAGAATGCCATACGTGCGAGAAAAGGGCCCGACGAGAGACCGAACAAGAGCCATGTCGGAGCGTCGCAAGGCAAATGTTACTTATAAATCGCATTCGACAAATGCGACTTATAAATCGCATTGGACAAATGCTACTTAAAGGCCCCAAGTATATAAAGGTCTCCCACTTCGTTTTTAAGTCACTTTTTATTTCAGTTCAAGTAGAAACAACCAGAAAACAGAGGAGAACAAGGGTTCAACATAAATTTCCATCCTATTACGATGTCAACATAGTCAAAACTCAAATTAACTTCGGGTACCGAAGTATAAAGCTGCAGAGAGCATTCCTACGGAGTTAGTTTCGTGAAAATCGCCCGGCGAAGTGGCGACCCACCGAGTCAAAGTGATTAGAATTGCTCCAAACTAGTGTTAATACACTTCCAGCATTAAAGTGAGTATTTCTCCCTTCTAGACTTTCGAGAAATTACGAGTTTTCAACCATTCTTCGATAAGCCAAAAAATAGTCCGTAAGTTATATTTATAGTATGGTTTCTCTCTAGTAAAATAATGATGTAGTAAATTCTATTCCTTTGTGGATAAGAATACAGTTGGGAGAAATAGCTGAATACTAGCTGAGCTACGCCAGTTTATCAGAAAGTCGGCAGTTGAGGTATGTAAAGCCAGTTTCTTTCGGTAAGCTAGTAGTTCTAGTATAGCAAAATAGTACGAATATCAGTAGGGTGTTTCAGAATTCGTATATTATGTTTAGTATGAAATTTAGTAAGCATGTTAGAAATATAATACAGTGTTCAACATGAAATTCAGTGAAACAGTATAAGTCCCAGCAGAATATTCCAGAAATATTATTACAGATTCAGTATATGTCAGTATCAGATTCAGTACATTTCAATATGAGATTAAGAACAGAATACCAGAACATAAATATTATTATCAGATCCAGTATATATATTACATGTGTCTATTGCTATTTGTGGAGACATGATTGTTTTGTGTTGGGCACCTTTAGAGCTTCCTTGACCACCCCAGGGTTAATAGATGTGTCGACTCGCCCGTCAGAGGGTGAGGATATGTCACTCTACGTAGTGGCATGCCATCTGCCGGCAGACGAAGATGGGATGCAAATTCCCTATAGCAGGCTGATCAGCACTATAACACACCCCCTGCCGAGCGCTTGCGCCCGGGGTGCAGATTTCAGATTTCAAATTTCAGGAGTCCACCAGACTCAGATATAGCTATAGTCAGGGGCCCAGCAAGCCCAAGTTGCATACCCAGGGGACCGGCAGGATGCTCATAGTTACTAGGTGGATTGTATGACCTGGTTAGGGGTATATAGATTGTGTGCTGGTTGGTACCTTACGGCTTATGGGGGCTGGTAAGGTTCTTGTATGCTATGTTGTGTTAGTTATTAATAGATAGAAAGTAGAACGCCATGTTATCAGTTATGACTCTTACTATCTTCAGTAAAGTTACACTCTTTTCAGTCAGTCTCAGCCTGTCTCCTATTACTTCAGTATCTATCAGTATTATTGTTTGCTTTCAGTTATTTTCAGTTATTGCTTTGCATACTCAGTACCAGTGGTACTGTCGCCCCTTTTGGGGAGCTGCATTACTTGCCTGCAGGTACACATAGACGAGGAGAAGATCCCTCATAGTTCCAATCAGTGTTATAGAGCCTTCAGCTCCTTTCATCCGGAGCTTGAAAGAAAGAGGTTTACTCTCCTTTTGATTATGTAGTATGGGTAGGCCGGGCACTATCCCGACCATCTTATTATTCTTAGAGGCTTGCGGATTGTATTATATTCCTTGTGGTTAACTGTATTTGACGTGCCCGATTCACGCGTCCGCAAGTGTACGGGTCGTGCAAGTAATATAGTGGCTCTTTTTAAGAGTCGGATTGTCGAACCCACAGGGACTGGACCCATTCCTCTAACTATCCATTTCTATTGTGATCTTAAATACCTCAAGTGTTGGTTATAGACATTTTTGATTGAGATTAATTAAGTCTAAGTTTGGGTCAACGAAATATTCTGAAATCACTCTAGGAGCAACATAGAGTTAAAACCAATTAATCATGCGATCCTACGATTTGCAATGGGTTAAGCATGGAACTATCAATTGTTATTTCACATAATTATAATTGCATGTTTATGGTCTATCGAGCCTCTAAACATGGCAATCTAGCCTCACTGCATCATTGTGAGCGAGGAGTTTAATTTTCTAGTCGCGGGCTATCAATTACGTTGTGGTTTACGGGGAAACAATTAGGGACTTTCGTGCGTCTAACCATTTAACTCAACTTATCCTCACAACTACTTCTTCGAGTGGTGATGTGACATCCCAAGTTAGTCTTTCATAACCCCCGTGTGTCAACCAAGCACGGTGTTAGGTATATTTCTATCCTGACACAAAAATCTCTCCCGAGATACAAATATGCTCCTTACATTCTCATGTCCTGACCTAGGTAATGCTTTCTCAAGCTATTACTCAAGCTAACAAATATGCTTTCATGGTGATCAATCATAAAAACAACCAACAATCTAGAATGCAAGACGAAAACAACAATCAATAACTTAATTCCAAAACAAATTCATAAAAGCACAATCATAATTCATGGCTTCAACCCTAGAGGAAGGGTTCTTGCCATTCATGTTCGTAAAACTACAATTAACTACTACTAAACTAACATACTTACATGAGTTTGGTAGATAAGAGGGGAATTTGATAAACCCTAGATGAGTTCTCCCACTTCTCCCTTCACTCCTAGGTGGTTTTTCAGAATAAAATCTTGACCAAATGATTTTACGAGCTAAGGGTCCTATTTATAGTAAATGGAAAACGTGCATAATTTAGCCTGAAATGGAACGGCTCCGTGTCACAGAGTGTATTGCGGAGCACTGCCTCCGTGACACGGAGGCAACATGAAAGCTCTCTGGAAAGTGCCTCCGGAAACCAAGCTGCCGAGGGTCACCGCGCTGGCCAACGTGACACGCTGCTCATGCAGCGCGTTGGCATGCTGCTGGCGCGCAGCTGGCCTAGCGTGGCACGGCGCTGGCGCGCTGATTATCTGCCTACTGCTACCTTCTCTCGTGCGCTTGGCAAGGGCGTGGCACGGCGCTGGGCGCGGCACACGCACAGCGTGGCACGCTGCCTGGCGCGGCCAACCTTGCCAAGGCATGCTCCTTGCCGACTTTCGCCACTTGCTTCCACTACATTCCTTCCTATTCACCAACTTGTGAATTAGTTCCTCAAAATCCTTGAAACCTACAAAACAAAGACTAATCATGTTGGTTACCACATATATTCACATTTATATAAAATCACATGAAAGTATGTAAAATAACTTAGATAAACAAGACTACATTAAGGTATAAAGCGTATCTCGGGCATGCTATTTTGCCCGTGATCACAACCCCACACTTTAAAGCCTTGTTCGTCCTCGAACAACCTTTTACATATCATGCATATGGAGACTCCCACATAACTAATTTAGCAAGATAATTCAAGCTACAGCTATAATGATTACGTAAGATAACAAGCTAAAGATAGAGCATACACAATTTAATCACCGAGATGAAATACAACGATGCTAAGACTTCTTAACCTCAAGAATCGACTCTCAATCTTAGCAAACTCGTGCAAATCAACTAATTAAGAAATCCCATATGAATTATATCCTTCATTCAACATGTGCCCCTCACGGAAAGAGCGTTACCCAATCACACGCAAAAATCATTTTTTACATCACAACATGTGTGGGTAAATAAATAGAATTTCACTCACTCTCACAAAGAATTCACATGCATCATGAAATGACCCATAAGCTTGACCTTAGTGTTTGATTCCACTAATTTAAGGATGTGTGAATGTAAGATCAAGTAGGACTTAATGGGTTGTAATGTATGCTAAGGGACAGGAAGGTACTATTCTGGCCAGTAATAGTGACTATCTTTCCTAAGCGCTTTTAATACATTACGCCCTCCTTATGAACTTCCCTTCCCTTACGTTACCTTTTTCTCCTTCCATCTTTCTTGTTCCTCTTATGTTCCCCCATTTCTTTAGGCACTTTTGACTTATTAGTAAGGAGTTCTATAAGTAATTTTTCATTAATTTGTTTTCTTGCTCCTTACTAATACTCAACCATTTTCACGCATGTGCACCTTTGTCCTTTTCTCACTTCTACAACTTGCTACTTTTCTTTTCTTTTCACTCCTTTACTCTTTCATATTTTTCCACTCAAGCGCTTAGGAGTTTTGGATCAAATTCAAGACTAATGAAAGAATAAGGATTAAGCTTATGTTGCAGCTGTCAAAGAATAGGCTCAAGGCTCAACGGGGCTAACTAGGATTAATTTCTCAAGGTAGGTAAAATGAGGGATAACACTTTGGTTCATTCAAAGAAATACATAAATCATATCCTACTATTCACATCCTTCATTTCGTTTTATAAACACACCAGACAAGTTCTAGACAATCCACAATGGCACAGAATACTCAAAAACCTTACACTCATGGCAGATGCTCAATTCAAGACATATTCATCAGACTCTTACTCAGCTAATCACAAGAATTCAGAATTAAGCTTCAATCATATTGAGTCAAATTCAAGAGCTTAAGTGTCTCAAACAAAGTTATACAATTGCATGCTTCACACTGAACCTACTTGCATCTTACAATCATTTATAGCACATAACAAGAACATCAAGCACTAATTAGTTCTGGTTTCAAAAACCCAAAACCTATCGACTAATTTTTCCTCAAGACGGTCGTCATCCATCCATCGTTGGAAATAGTCCCTAACTATGACTAAAACACTATATACAGACAAAGGAAAGAAAAAGAAAAATTTTTATTCTTCGGTTCAAAGACCCCCCCGTCGGAAAAGAACTGAAAAGAAAAACCAACGGGTGATGAAGTCATGCTTAGTGCACAAAAAAATTTTCAAATTTTTCAAATTTCTCACAAGCATTACATTCACCAAAAATCGTTAAGCACAACAATTTTGAAATTTCCCTTGAAATTTCCCTCACCCCACACTTAAATAATGTTATGTCCTCATAGCATCAAATTAAAATTTTACAAAGGGTGAGAAATACTCCCTGAGGCCTTTAGACCTAGCTAATAGCATGCCTTCCTGCAACTTTGCACAAGTGGGTGTTCAACCCCACACTTTTTCTCTTCCATGCTTGTTAGCTTCCTCCTCCACGGGTACTCAGACTTCCCGTCATCTGTGCTTAACTTTCCACCAAAAATACAAACAAAATAAAAATAACAAAATCAACACAAAACCAAAATTAACAAAGCGTACCTGAGGTACCCTTGGGTTGCCTCCCAAGCAGCGCCTTTTTTTACGTCGTGGCACGACGTGGACTGTCCTCTTCAAGACATCCTCATACCTGGGTTCTCTTTCGAGAACCATCTCCTTTTCTTTTGTTGTTTAGAGGAAACAACCTCCACTCTGTTCCTCTCTTTCTCCAACTTCTTCTCAATTTGAAGTCCTTTATCAGACTCGGGCTGAACACTTGTAATTTCCTTTGGCCCTGCACCTGTGGAATCCTCCACCCCACACTTATCCTCTGCCAACACACTAACCTGACAAAGGTTTCTGTAGTGTGCAGATGGGTTCATTTCTTGGTAAACGCGGAAGATTTCTTCTTCATCCTCAACCCTCATTTTCAAGGTCCCTGCTTTTAAATCAATCACCGCTCCTCCAGTGGCCAAGAATGGTCGTCCCAAGATCAGGGGTACCTAGTCATCAACCTGAAAATCTAAGACAATAAAATCAGCAGGTATAATGAACTTACCTACTTTGATGAGAAGGTCCTCTATTATTCCATCAGGTGTCACTCGCGACTTGTCAGCCAGCTGCAGCATCAACCTTGTCGGCCTCGGTTTTCCCAACCCCAGGATGTTGAATAAGGATAGGGGCATTAGATTGACTGCTGCCCCTAAGTCACACAAAGCTCGTAGCACCTCAGCTTTACCAATTTGTACGGGGAGGGTAAAACTCCCTGGGTCTTTGAGCTTCTTTGGCATTTGGCTCAATACCCTATGACTGCACTCCTCAGTCAGTGCTACCGTCTGGACATCCACTAATCTTACTTTGTTCGCCATCACATCCTTCAAGTATTTAGCATACTTGGGCATTCCCTGCAAGACATCAATAAGAGGCAAATTTATGTGAAGTTCTTTGAAGCTCTCAAAGAACTTTTTAAAGCATTCCTCTTCCTTGCTCTTTCTGAATTTCTGAGGGAATGGTGGTGGTGGTCTTTGTGCTGGCTGCAATGAAAGTTCCGCATTTTGTTGCCCAGCACTCTGATTATCTCCCATGTTGATGGATGGTCCTGGTCTAACCAACTCCGGCTGCACCTCCTTTCTCAGCTCTTTTGGCACTGCATCAGCTAATTGCTTACCGCTTCTCAGACTGATGGCATTGATCTGCCGGGGGTTAGGATCTGTGTCGCTAGGTAATCCCCCTTGTGATCTCATGTTTTGAGCAGCTGCTATCTGACCCACTTGTTTTTCAAGATTTCGGGTGGCTATTTGCTGATTCATTAAGTCTGTTGCCATCCTCGCCTGATTTTCCACTAACTGATTCTGGGTCTCCATGATTTTCTGCAATGTTTCCTCAATGTTGCTACTCAATTGCCCATCATTCTGCCTATTCTGCTTATACTGCTGCTGTTGAGGTTGCATATAATTTTGCTTTTGGTTACCACCCCAAAAACAATTCGGGTGGCCCTGCCAATTTCTGTTGTAACTGGTTTCAAAATTCTGATTGTTGCGCTGCACATTACTAACAAAATTGACTGACTCCAGATTGGCTCCACAAGATTCTCCATGGTGCCCATTATTACCACAAATTTCACACCAACTCGGAGCTTGCTGAACTGCATTAACCTGGCCCTGGCGTTGGTTCATACTCAGTTTATTGAACTGAGTCATCATTTGATGCTGGAACGAAGCTAACTGTGCTGCCAAGGCATTCAAACCATCTACTTCTATCAACCCTGATCTGTTTCCTGCCCCTCTCGATGACTCACTGTGCCACTCTGGATTTCCTTGTGCAATTCTGTTCAACAAAGTGTACAACTCATCATATGTCTTATCCAAGGCTTGCCCACCCGATGCAGAGTCTAGTAATATTTTTGTGTGTGGGTCTAGACTTTCTACAAAGGTATGAGCCAGCACTTCATTTGATTGCTGGTGATGGGGGCAATCTCTTAACAATGACTTGAATCTTTCCCAAGCCATATATAAGTTCTCATCAGGCCTCTGCTTGAAACTGAGTATTTCACTTCTCAACCTTGCAGTTTTGCCTGAGGGGAAGAATCTGATAAGGAACTTCTTAGCCAAGTCATTCCATGAAGTTACGGAGTTTGGTGGCTCAGCCTTCAGCCACTTTTTCGCCTCTCCTAATAGTGAAAATGAGAAGAGGGTCATTCGGACATAATCTGTGGACACGCCGGTGGGGACGAACGTGTCACTAATCTCTAAAAAGCTCTGTAAGTGCTGCTGCGGGTCCTCATGTTCCATCCCAGTGAATTGACCACTAGAATGTAACAGCTGCACCATGTTCTGTTTAAGCTCAAAGTGCCATCCAGGCTCCGGTTTACGGATGCTAGAGGTCACATTCGTCGCTAGTGGGATTGCCACTTCGCGAACTGGTCTTGTTGCCATTGCTTCTGATGACAATTGTACTTGTCCCGCGGGTGGTTGTTGTTGTACCTTTTCTTGAAGTCTCTTCAGCTTTTACTCTAGAGCTACTCTCCTTCGCAAATGGATTTGACGTTCAGGTTCAAGCAACAGTTCCACAAGCTCTCTATTTCTAGCCAGCTCGGCAGGACAACCTGTCACCTGCAATAATCAGACTAAGACCAAGTTTCTCAACACTTAAGAGAATTTAAAAATCACACAAAAATAGATAAATTATCAAAACTTCGCCGAGTCCCCGGCAACGGCGCCAAAAACTTGACATGCCCGATTCGCGCGTCCGCAAGTGTACGGGTCGTGCAAGTAATATAGTGGCTCTTTTTAAGAACCGGATTGTCGAACCCACAGGGACTGGACCCATTCCTCCAACTATCCATTTCTATTGTGATTTTAAATACCTCAAGTGTTGGTTATAGACATTTTCGATTGAGATTAATTAAGTCTAAGTTTGGGTCAACGAAATATTCTGAAATCACTCAAGGAGCAACATAGAGTTAAAACCAATTAATCATGCGATCCTACGATTTGCAATGGGTTAAGCATGGAACTATCAACTGTTATTTCACATAATTAGAATTGCATGTTTATGGTCTTTCGAGCCTCTAAACACGGCAATCTAGCCTCATTGCATCATTGTGAGCGAGGAGTTTAATTTTCTAGTCGCGGGCAATCAATTATGTTGTGGTTTACAGGGAAACGATTAGGGACTTTCGTGCGTCTAACCATTTAACTCAACTTAGCCTCACAACTACTTCTTCGAGTGGTGATGTGACATCCCAAGTTGGTCTTTCATAACCCCCGTGTGTCAACCAAGCACGGTATTAGGTATATTTCTATCCTGACACAAAAATCTCTCCCGAGATACAAACATGCTCCTTACATTCTCATGTCCTAACCTAGGTAATGCTTTCTCAAGCTATTACTCAAGCTAACAAATATGCTTTCATGGTGATCAATCATAAAAACAACCAACAATCCAGAATGCAAGACGACAACAACAATCAATAACTTAATTCCAAAACAAATTCATAAAAGCACAATCATAATTCATGGCTTCAACCCTAGAGGAAGGGTTCTTGCCATTCATGTTCGTAAAACTACAATTAACTACTACTAAACTAACATACTTACATGAATTTGGTAGATGAGAAGGGAATTTGATAAACCCTAGATGAGTTCTCCCACTTCTCCCTTCACTCCTAGGTGGTTTTTCAGAATAAAATCGTGACCAAATGATTTTACGAGCTAAGGGTCCTATTTATAGTAAATGGAAAACGTGCATAGTTTAGCCTGAAATGGAACGGCTCCATGTCACGGAGTGTATCGCGGAGCACTGCCTCCGTGACACGGAGGCAACGCGAAAGCTCTCTGGAAAGTGCCTCTGGAAACCAAGCTGCCGAGGGTCACCACGCTGGCCAACGTGACACGCTGCTCATGCAGCGCGTTGGCATGCTGCTGGCGCGCAGCTGGCCTAGCGTGGCACGGCGCTGGCGCGCTGGTTCTCTGCCTACTGCTGCCTTCTCTCGTGCGCTTGGAAAGGGCGTGGCACGGCGCTGGGCGTGGCACACGCACAGTGTGGCACGCTGCCTGGCGCGGCCAGCCTTGCCAAGGCATGCTCCTTGCCGACTTTCGCCACTTGCTTCCACTACATTCCTTCCTATTCACCAACTTGTGAATTAGTTCCTCTAAATCCTTGAAACCTACAAAACAAAGACTAATCATGTTGGTTAGCACATATATTCACATTTATATAAAATCACATGAAAGTATGTAAAATAACTTAGATAAACAAGACTACATTAAGGTATAAAGCGTATCTCGGGCATGCTATTTTGCCCGTGATCAGTATCGATCGTGTGAGGCTGTATATGTGTTTCAGTTTATATGTGACGGTCGTGTGGGGCCTTGTTGAGTTGTTAGTTGGTGACCTTGTCGGTCACAGATCAGTTTAGCGCCAGATTTCATTTTTCAGATATAACTAGACAATATGGTGGCCTTGTCGGCCCGTATAGGATCCCTTGTAGTTGGTTGTTCTGGTTAGCTATTTATATCCTTATAGGTGGCTATAGGCCTTGTTGTCCGGAGGCTGTGTTTACAACCGTTATATAGCCCATCGTTTTCTTGAATCCAAAGTTAGAGCCAGCCTAGCACCAAAACTTCTTAGGCTCAGTTAGTCTAGTAGTCCAGGTCCTTGTAGGGCACCGGGTGCCAGTCATGCCTCCCAAGGTGGGGTGTGACAAGTGGTGCCTCCTAGTTATCAGAATTAGACTCAAAATCTAGATTTTGGTCCATTAAGCGGTCATGACATTTTATATATATAGCTCTGATCAGCCCCAGGACCCCAATTCAGTTTATAGTTTGTTCTTAGACGGTTATGACGCTTTCAGATAAGAAGCTCTGACCAATCTAGAACCTAGTTTCAGAATCTGGTCCGATAAGACTTTCAGGGTACTTTCAGTTATATGTCCTTTACTAGTCTTGGGCCCCAGTTTTGAGCTATCAGCTTTGCAGTTTAGTATAGGTTTCTAGTGGGAGTAGGACTTAACACCGAGCTGGTCAGGGTTCCAGCGTGCCCAGGTCCCAGAACTACGTTGCCAGCGTAGGTTACAATATTAATTGGCCTAATTAGCCGCAGACTTTTGTGATAACCTAGTTCATGCGTATATACCCTGGCAAGGTATATTGGGTCCTACCGGTGGGGTGTATACATCAGACTCTACGTCTAGCTTTCGTAATTATATGTCAGTTATAGACTCTCCAACTAGTTGGTCCAGTCCAGTTTTAGAATAAGTAGCTTAGTTCAGTACACTATCTCAGGCTGCAAGGCATGATAGGATGGTTACTCTTTTTTCACATTCAGTCGTGCCATAGAGCAGTACAGTATAGGGTTGACTCCCTAAAGCTTACTATACTCTTTGTTTACAAATAAAATGTCAGATCAGTGACATCCTATCACAGGCCGAAGATTGGAGACAACAGTAGGAGAGGGCAGTAGCAGGGTGCCCCAGTCTCGATTAGAATCAGCCCGATCTGAGGGTGATACGGAGGCATCATCCCGAGCTTCCCAGCAGTCTCCATTACGTCAGTAGCCGCTTGGGACGATCGGTGTGACGAAACCACCTCCAGCAGTTCCTATACCTATACCATCTGACCAGGAGGTCAGGAGTGCAGTAGTCATGTTAGCACAGATGATGGTTGCTCAGCGTCAGTCGATGCCATCTACAACTGCAGAATCATCAGGAGGGTCTGGTAGTTCGAGGGTCCGAGAATTCCTGGCATTAAGTCCCCCGCAGTTTACTAGGACGGATCGGATAGAGGATCCCCAGGATTTCCTAGACCAGATGCAGACAATTTTCAGGGTAATGCATGCTACACCCACAAAGTCAGTTGAATTGGGGTATTCCGACTACAAGACATCGTTGTACTGTGGTATGAGAGTTGGGAGAGATCTCGAGGGAGAGATGTTTCCCCTACGACCTGGCCCAGCTTTTTAGAGGCTTTTCTGGGTCATTATCTACCACGTGAGATTCGACAGGCCCGGGTTGATCAGTTTTTACACTTGGAGCAGGGGGCAATGAGTGTTCGAGAATACAACCTGTGGTTTGATTCGTTGGCCCGATATGCGCCAGCCTTTGTGGATACCATGCCATCCAGAGTACACCGTTTCATTATAGGGTTAAATCTAGAATATGATGAGACTTGTATTACAGCTACTCTGTGAGAGGACATGGATATTGCCTGAGTACAGGCATTTGCTCAAATATTGAGGGCATCAGACAGCGGCAATGGGAGATCAGGAGAACCAATCAGGAACAGCGCCGCAGAGATAAACGAAATGATTTTCAGGGGGAGGCCCGGGGAGGACCCAGGCTGCAGTTATTAGATAGGCCGCCTAGACCCCGCCTCCATCACAACAGCAGAGAGGCAGGTCCAGTCGACGAGGGCAGTCACATCCCGGTAATAGTTCGCGAGCAGTAGATTCACCACTGCAGAAGAGGGCAGAGCAGAGCAGGTATACGCTACCACTTTGCCCTATTTGCAGCCAACGCCACTATAGAGCTTGTAGATATGACTCCACAGGATGTTATATTTGTGGCCAGGAGGGTCATCTAATGAGAGATTGTCCGACTAGGGGTCAGGGTGACTGGGATCGACATGATAGGTCATCAGCAGGGTCACGAGCTCCAGCATCCCCAGCAGGGCGCAGACCATCAATTTCAGCAAACAGAGGCCTAGGTAGATCAGGGGCCTCTAGTTCAGGTACGGGCCCAAGCCGTACCTATGCATTACCAGGGAGACAGGATTCAGAGGCGTCTTCAGATGTTGTGACAGGTACGATGACTATTTTGTCTCACCCTACTTATGTATTAATCGATCCGGGATCTACCTTATCCTATGTTACCCCATTAGTGGCTCAAAAGTTCAGTATTGTACCAGAATTGCTTTGATAACCCTTTTCAGTATCTACACTCATCGGTGACTCTATTATAGAGAGAAGGGTCTATCGGGGCTGTACAGTAGAGGTTGCCAGCCGTCAGACTACAGCAGATTTTTTAGAGCTAGAGATGGTTGATTTTGACGCCATTATGGGTATTGATTGGTTAGCTCCATGCTATGCCAATGTAGAATGCTGGACCAAGACGGTCCGATTCCACTTTCTGGTGGAGGCAGTACGAGAGTGGAAGGGCAGTACAGCTACATCTGAACAACGAAAAACATAATACTAATCTGAAGCTTAATACATGCTATGTCTGATAAGCCTTTATAACCTAATGAGTTGATGGGACAAGACCCCAACTAACTCAATACTAACTGAAATTGAGAATACTGATATGAGCTTATAAGAAGGACCTCAAAAGATGAGGACTCACAAATGGGTTGGATAACGCTAACTCTAAAGATCTGACTAACAGCGAGACTGAACTTGAAAGTCTGAGCCTGTATCATGAAATGATACAACATAAAATATGCAGTCAGTACATGAAATATACTGAGTATGCAAGGTAATTAAAATAGATAGTTAAAATACATAAAAGTTAATGAGTATTGGACAACATGAACAGGAAGTAAATATCGTAATATATACATGAGGGCTTAAGGTTTTCAAACCATTCATAATCAAGTCATAATCATAATCATAAGAGAAACCTTATAAAAATATAACTTGAGTCAAAGTAACATAAATATAACAATGCATAAATCATGAGGAACAATGGGAGGACTCGTATTAACCGGCACCATCATGATAGAGCTTACATGATGCTCTAACTTTTCGTTAAGTGGGCAGAGCCATCCCAGGCTTTCTAGGCAAGGGACGTGCATGATGTGATATCACAGGGGATCCATAAACATATATATACCTACAGTGGCATGTAGTTCTAAGACCATAGGATTTACCTGAAAGCCTGGTCTACTCGGTGCTAGACACTGCTCCCAAAAACATGCACATGAGGCTCATATCGTAATCGTGAATCATTCATGAAGTTCACGGCCAAATAAATCATAACATACTTGATCATACTTGAAATACATGATTAACCATGAATAAGGGTCCATGAGTTGGCCAAGAGTCATAAATTCATAAATCATGGAGAACAATGCATACTTGTGAAAATCCATATACTTGATATTCATATATCCATGAAGAGTACTTGAAGAGAAATCATAACATGAATCATAAATCATAATTTAGGCTTAGTAAGATCATAAATCATAATAGAGTCATACTTGACTTTTCATGAAACCTTGCATGATTGGGCATAAATTGATTGAGATTTTAAACCATAAAATTAATAATAAATTTAAGTATAAAAACTTCCCATAGATCTTAAAACAACATTTAGAACATGAAGAGAATTGATCCATAATCAAATCAAAGAGAATTCCATAAATTTGGGCTTAAAACCCGATAGGATTATCCGATTTAACTCAACACATGAATTCATGAACATAGAGAGGAATTAGGGCATGAGAGTGAAGAGGAACTCTCATTTACAACCCTACATACCTGGTTAATCTGATCTTACACTCTCCCTTGAAAGTCCATAGGAATTGGGGAAGGAATTGGGAAATTTCTCAAGCTTGATCTCCAAGGAAGAACTCTAAACTCGCATGCATGGAATGGTAAGGCTTATGATAGGTTAAGCACCCTTAAAACCCTTCTAACTGAGCTTAAAACGACGTAGTTTAGGACCTTAGAGCTTAGGAATTACGAAAATTTCCTCAATGAAAAATCTGGAAATTTAACACTGCTAGTGACCACGACTCATACCACGAGTTGTACCTCCTTACGACGACTCGTGGTTACCATCCGTTACTGCCTCTGATGAAACCTGCATTCTACATTTTTCCATGAGTCACACCACAACTCGTACCTTCATCCAACAAGCCGTGGGTTTCATCTATTACTACGACTGGGAGAATTTCCTGCTCCTTCCTAGGGGCACTTACCACGACTCGTTGTTCCTTACAATAAGTTGTACTATGACTAGTACCACCCAACCCTGGTACCCCCATGACATACGACTCCAACCTACGACCTATTACAGCATCCTATGGGTCGTACTTTGACTCGTTATTCCAGACCCCTACTTCTTCAGCTACTAACCACGACTCGTGACGATGGGTCATCACATCAACCAACAAGTCGTACCATGCCCCGTTAGTCCAGACCTTCACACCAAGCAGCTTACCATGACTCCCACTAACAGTTTGTTACTCCTTCCCATGACTAGTACAATGAGTCGTTTTGAGTCAAAATCTCAGATTTTTCTGTTGTTCTCAATTCAAATTATTGGGTCTAGTCTTAGCACTTCTAGGTTATTACAATATCTCCCCCTTAGGAACATTTATCCTTGAATATAGGGTAAATATACTAAATTGCTAGGGAAAAACCTTTCATCCCAAATACTGAATATCTAAAGATGAAAACTGACGGAGTGACTGACTCCGGACTGAAATATATTACTAAACTAAATTAATGAATCACATATACATACATTAACATGAAAGAAACTGGGACGCATGAACTAAACATGAAACTGAATGGAGTACTAAAAACATATACCTCAAGCTAAAACTAAATGGGAAGGGAATAGATGCGGGTATTTAGCCATCATATCTGCTTCAACTTCCCACGTAGCTCCCTTAACATGCTGATTCCTCCACAAAACCTTTACTGAAGCTACTTCTTTGTTTCTTAACTTTCAAACCTGACGATCAAGATTTTCAACCGGAACCTCTTTAGCTG
This sequence comes from Datura wrightii, assembly GCA_035772735.1. NCBI lineage: Eukaryota > Viridiplantae > Streptophyta > Magnoliopsida > Solanales > Solanaceae > Datura > Datura wrightii. Next base: position 125,843,756 of record JASDFA010000018.1, read on the forward strand.
CGACTATCCTTCACACCTATGCTCTCCACCAGAACAACCAACGCAGGATCACCCATGCACTTCTTTAAAAGTGACACATGAAAAACTGGATGTACTGAAGCCAATTCTGAGGGCAACTCCAACTCATCAGCCACCTTGCCAACACGTCTCACAATCCTGTATGGGTCATTCTATCAAACAAACTTCCCGATAAATGTCAGCGTCGAATCCCACAGCGACTAACAAGTGATATATCAAGTGTTGTTTGAAAAATTGAAATTAGTTCGCACCACTCAAAAGAAACAAAGTAGTAAATATTTTGGGGGAGACTTGATGTTAACAATATGGTATAGATTCTAACTTAGCTAATTAGAATAGAAAAATAACCAAAGTTGTAGACAATAATGAGAAGGACTACAAGTGTGGTGTAGATGATGTGCTAATTGAACAAGGCTATGCTAGATCATCTCATCATTTAGAATTGTGTAAATAACTTTGGACAGGTAGGCATTTGATGTTTTTCAACCTAATAAATGCCTCTTTCTAGAGTTTTTTTGAATCACTAGACACAATTAAATCAGTCCAATCAAGTTTGGATTAATAGTTGTACTAATCTCTAGCTATTAGCTACTAATTAGGAATGAGAATATGGGTTTTGGCTATGTCTAGCCCAACTCCACAACATTATATCTATTTCCCCTATCAAATTCTCTCCCAATACTCAATTCTTCTCTTTTAAGCAGAAATCAAGTATAAAAAATAGAACCACATCTGTAACTGTGGATCTTCAATTATAAATTGGAGAGAACTTAACAGATTTACACTAATTAAGCAATATTGAGATGAATCTAGCAATACCCAATCTAATTACGCACTCATAATCATCACAGCTCTAGTTGATGATTTAACTACTTATGGTTAAGAAGCTAAAGAGCATATTCAGCAATAAACTCATTGATTTCAATGACAAGAGTAGCAAAATCAAATTCCAAAGTATGTCTTCAGCAATGGTGGTACCTTGCTACAGAGGAAGATGAATAAAAGAAAAACAATATTTAATAATTTCAACCAATAGAATTCTACTTTCTTCCTTAGCAAAAAGAATGTCTAAAAGGCTAAAGTTAAGATCTGATATGCACAGAGTACTTCCTTCTAGAATATATCTAAAGGTAGGGCAACTAATTCCCTCTTTTTCAGTGTCGGACACATTTGCCCTAGCTCAGGCATTTTGGCACTTGCAAAAGTACTGGTGGTTCACCGGTTACATTCCGCGAACCATCGGCTATCATCTATTGCTCCTTCAGTGATTTCCAGTATCCTTCGGCTGGTCCTTTGGCAATTCAACAGCCTCCAACCGCGCTACACTGATTTCTTTCTATTTGGTACAACAAGTTTAGGTGCCAGTAAGTGAGTTAACTGGCGAGTCGCCGGTTGATGTCCGCGACCACCGGTTGCTTTAGTTCCTCAAGGCAGTTATCATCTGCGTTTGGCCCGCATTTCATTGGTCTTCTCTGGTGAAGCGTCGGTTTTCACCTAATTTCCTTTTTTTTTACTCCACTTATTGCTCTTTTTCTTCAAATTAGATATTTTCACATAAAAATGCAAAAGGGGCATAAAATTCATCTAATGACTTGATAACTACGCTAAAGCTTATGCTTAAGAGTCTAATGAGTTGGTAAATTTCCAACTCATCAAACCCCCAAACTTGAACCATTGTTTGTACCCAAATAATGCAGTTATTCCCAGTTGAGAAACATGACACTCCACACGAGTTTATACATCAATTACCACTTAGTTCATGAAAACCCAAAAATGCTCACCAACTCACTGAAAAAGAGAAGCAAATTCCCCAAAAACAAAAAAATGGACAAGTATCAAGGGGCCATCACCATTCAAAAACATGATTCACAAGAGCTTTCATTTTGTGAAATGAGGGCATAGCTTATCCACGAAGTCCACACATTCAAAGATTGCCTTAGAGTGCACTTCTCCTGACTTATGCGCACATTTACCCTTAATGAAATTGTGTCCTCAAAAGGAATGATGCCACTCACAGAAGAGAGAATCCCTATTCTTTGTCATGAAATCAATGCATACACACAAGGTATTGTGGAAAGAGATAATCGCGCTCACTCTCCCAAAAGAAATTTCCATGCACACAACTCGACCATAAGCGTTCCGTTCATGTAATTCTCCACTAATGTAGAGAAACTGCACTCAAAATCACTTAGGACTTTTGGGTTGTAGTTACGGCTAGGGATAAGGGTAGGATACATATTTGGTTTTAGTAATGCTTCCTTAATGCATGTATAAATTCATGTAGTATCCCAACATCTTGTTTAGATCACTCCACTTATTTCTCCTTGTTCATCATCTTCATTTTTTTGTAACACTAACCACCCTTACAACATCTATCAATTTCAGATTTTGCCTTAACTATGCAAGAGATAGCACCTATTAACTATTCTTTTTCTTTTGGTGATTCGAGGTTTTTCAACCCCATTGGGTGATTCATCTCATCACAATTTTGGTGCTACCTCAATTTTAGTCTTTCCCCCTACTCTTGCTAACCCCCAAACTTAGGATTTTACCTCATTTCACATTCATTCCCTTCTTGTTCCCCATTTATTGGGCTTTAAGCCCCATTTTTCATTGTTTCATTACTAGCGATTAGGGAGGATGGGTGCTAAAGAGAAGGATTAAAAATGGTATTCGGGCTTGTAACATGTTTTCAAAGAAAGGGTTCGAGTCTCAAATGTTGGCTATCAATGGTTAATGTTTAAGGTGGTCATTTTGGTTGAAGTGACTTAATAAAATAGAGCTTAAGATCATGTTCTAAGTGTAGCTACATTTAGAATTTCGCCGTGAGCCATACTTAGGGCAAGTTCTAGACAGGAAGCTATTCATGAGATTCACAAAAATCCTTACCACAGAAAACATAACACCTAAAGAGTCCACAAAAGTCATTATCCACACAAAATCTTGATTCAAGACATTAGAACATGCAAATTCATAAGCCAAACAAGGAACCCACAATGTTTGACAAAGAGTGCTACATTCTAATTTCAAATGTCCATTCTTCCTTTCTCAGTTTCATGCCATATTTCAAAATTTATCTGGTGTTACCTCTAAAAATGCTCCATAAAAGACTCAAAAATGACATGGCACTTTGCCTTAAGAGGTCGCCTCACAATCTATCATCGGGAGGTGCCGATCCAGTTTGACAACAAAGAGAAAAGAAAAAGATAAATGGTCCTTGGGAAAGAATCATGGTATGAAGAAAACCCTTGGAGTTTGATTACTATTCTACTATTTACACAGGCGAACAAAAAACTTCGGTCATAAAGTAGTATTTAACAATTCAAAACAAGGACAAAATTTTCATCACTAGCACACTAACATCCAAAAAACACATCCATTTCATTCATTCTAATTTTATCCACACAACTAGCCCAACAAGGGCAATCATGAACAATACTAAAAATGAGCCTGCCAAAGGCTCACAATTCTTCACCAAAAATAAAGACAAAAGCCCGACTAGGGCTACATCCAACCATCACAAAAGAAACACAAATGACCCCCCTAGAAAACACTCATCCCACCCCCAAATTAAATAGTACATTGCCCCCGATGTATTCATGAAAAGTAAAGGGGCTAGAGACTCCCTGAGCGGGTCACTCCTCATCATTATCATCAGCGGTTGCACCTGCTCCTGTTGCGCCATCAAAGCTTGCCTCTCCTAAATCTTCGGTGTCATCCCCCAAGCCCTCAAACAAATTATCAACGAGGCCTCGAACTATGGAAGGGACAACCGTTGTTGCTTCAAGAGCACTCATGTCAGGCACCTCCAAGGATGTCCGACTTTTCCACTCCCTCACTTCAGTCCATAGAAAGGTGATTGCCCCCTCCACTGTATCCACCGGTTTTTACAATATTGTAAGACTCTCATACATAGATTTTAGCTCCTTTTTTACTGTTTGAGCGATGAGTGTAGGGAGGCTCCTAGCCAACTTTTGAAGTTGGGTCTCATGAGAGTTGGTCATTTCCACGAGTTTGTGGAGACCACTCAGTTGGGAGGATGTTGGAGGAGGTGATGCTCCCTAAAGAGGTATGTCACCGGAGGTTTAGCCCGAAGATTCCTGGTGAGACAAGTTCAAATCTGGGGCACGTGGCGACTGCTACGATCCATGGGATAGTGAACCCTCTGCCAACCCAAAAGCTTGCAACCACTTCTGCTTAACTGTGGGTGACTCGGCATCTCTTTTCCTACCTAATGTGATCACTCCAAATCAGGAGCAAGGGTCTCATCATGGAACAATGGCACCCCCGTTTGCAAACACAATTGAGAAATGAGCACGACATGTGGCATGGAGGTGCTGGCGTGTCTTGCCTTTCACTTCATTTACTAGGCCACAATCTCCCCAAACTTAATGGGGACTCCGGACATGATGCAGGCTATGCGAATAGGCGTCTCTAAGTTGACCCACTATTCATTTTTAGAGGGGATGATCCGGCCACAGATGAAATCTAGCCACAATTTGGCCTCAAACTTCATATCATGACGAGAAATTTTGCCACCTATGGAAGCGCATAGAGGAGTGTCAGCCGCAATGATAGGGGCTATCCAAGTGAAATGGTTCTTCATGTCAGCAATCCTAGCCACGTACTATGAGCCAGTGACAATTTCATCCTCCCAGAACAGATAGTTGAAGCTACCGGAGTTTTGTCTACCTCCACCCCTCGTATCATGACTGAAGGTAGGCAAGGGAAGTTGTCAACTTTTCCTTTGTGGTTCATGATGTCCTTCCTTGCCTGGTAGGAAGTGCAGAACTCCGACACCAAGCTAGGATAGTAGTCTGGGAGAAGGCTGGAAAAACTGTGCCACTGCTTGTCCATGAATTAAGAGGTGATATTGGAAAGGTCACCGTGAAATCCCACCAAGTCAAACCTCTTTTCGATCGTGATTGACCGGCCCTTGCATATGGAATAGTTCCCCTTCATGTTGGGAACACAAAACATATTGGCCTCCCTAGAATTGACGAGTGTTGCAGAGGCCATGGATTTAGCTTTGCCTTTGGTGATTGATAAGGTTGTAGCCTTGCCCTTTCTAGTGTTCCTGGATGAAGACATTGTCTGCAAACATGATATTAGTAGCAGCCGCAATGCATTGAAACAAAATAACTAACACTATTCTAAAATTGAAATGAGAACCGAAGATGAAAAATTATCATTCAAAGAACTGACAGCACCGATGAGCCACAAGATGGTATCCGCGAATCATCGATGAACTGCCGGTGAATAACAGTAAACTGGGGTAGTAGATATTCCACCGGCGATAGAGTGACGAGTCGCTGGTCCCAATCCGCGAACCGCCGATGTACCTCTCTATCACCTGTCTTGATCTGCGAACCGTGGATGTAATGCGGGATCAAAGTAGTGTCCAGAGGCCAACATTAGCTAAAACCAACATTCCATCGCCGTTTTTGCTGGACTCGACCGGCGAATAGCCGATAGTCATCGTCCCCAATGCATCACCATGAACTCCAATGTCACCATTTCAGATAAATTTACTCACATCATATCAAAGCACTACCCCTACTAATGAAAAGGATAAAAATGACGATTTACCCTTAAGAATGGCGTCACCAAATCTATCATAGGGCAAAGCATGTCTTTTTAATCCCTTTGCGATTGCTCAGACTTCACCCCATTGAGCTCTATATAAGATTAGCAACTTTCTCCACACCCATTTCAGTAATAAGCTTCTATCATCCCAAAAATTTCATATAACCTCAAACAGAGAAGCAATCATGAAAATATTGGGAAGAATGGTAGTAAAGAGGAGGGGAATATATGTCACAAACACATGTATATGCAACTAGAGTACCATTGAAGAAAAAAATTTAAAAGTTAGAGGTACATTACCGCTCTTGAGAGAATATTTAACAGAGACTAGCTGTAGTTATGGGAGCTTGGTGATTCTCAACAATGGCAAACTCTTGAGAATTGTTTAGTATAAAGGAAGATTGTGAGTGTAAAGAAAATTTTGTGGAAAAGGTGAGGGGTTTTATAGGTGAGCAGGTGAGAGTGTAGTTGGTTGAGGAGGAGGTGGAGTTTTAATGGTGAGTTAATTTTATGGGAAATGGAAGAGAGGGAGTTGTGGGCATATGGAAAGGTGGGGTGTTGGGAAAAAATAAAAAGGAGTGTGGGAAAGTTAAAAAGAGGAAAAAGGGAAGTGTAAGGGGTATTATTTTCAGAGTAGGGGGGGTCAAGCAAATGTTGGTTCAGGTGTGCTCACATTTGGTTAAGAGTTTTAAAATGCAACACGTACTTTTATCAGCTTACATCGGCGATCGCCATTTTGTTACCATCTTGTGCTTGAATGCCTAGTTTACTGTCTTGCAACTAGTGATTGACTGGTGTTTGCAAACTAGGTTCGGCATTCTGCCGGTGGATCGCCACTTGGGCACCGATTGCTTAGGTATTCTGAGTTGCATCGATGATTAAATGGGGGTATGCAGTTTTGCATCGGCGGTCTGCCGGCTCATCTACCGGTCTAACGGTCGTGTTCCCAGGTTTGTACTTGCACGCTTAAGGGCACGACATTTCGTGCATTTGGATTGTTGATTCACCAGTCCAGTGTGTTGCCTACCTTATTATTATGCTTCCTGTCATTGCTTCTCACCTCATTAGTCCTACAAGATCAAAAACAAAAATGACATGAAAATATTCAAATTAAGACACTTGGGTTGCCTCCCAAGAAGCGCCTTAGTTAACGTCGTGGCATGACGTATTACTCATTTAGCATTCATTGTTCGAAAGATCATCCTCCGACTCAGCCTCCTTCATCTCCACTCTGCTATACTCGCTCTCTCCATGCAATACTCCAATTATTTTTCATTTATCTAGAGATTCAGCAGATTAACACACCTTAAAGTTGACCTCTTCACTTCCAACCCAGAACTTGAGCTCACCTAGCTCCATATATACCAAAGATCTACCTGTGGCGAGAATGGTCTCCCCAGAATTATTGGCACTTCTAAATCCATTTCGCAATCAAGTACCATAAATCAGCTGGTAGAATAAATTTATCCACCCTCACCAATACATCCTCTAGCACCCCCACAGGTTTCTTTTTGGAGTGATCAACCATTAACAACCTCATTTATGTGGGTTTGGTGTTCCCAAGACCCAATTTCTTGAAGATGATAAGGGGCATCAGATTTATACTTAAGCCAAGATCGTAGAGGCCTTTCTTAAAGTCACTAACCCAATAGTGAAAGGAATCGTGAAGGCTCCTGGATCTTCTTGCTTTGGGGCAAGTTTGCTCATCATCATCGCACTATAGTGATGCGTAGTCTCTTCGGTTCCCACATCTACCACCTTCTTCTTTTTCAACAGCTCCTTCATGAACTTGGCATATCCGCACATTTGAAGTAGGGCATCCACCAACAGTATATTAATGGACAATTTACTGAACATGTTGATAAATTTGCTGAACTAATCATCCTTCCTTTTCTTGGCTAAGTGTTGTGCATAAGGGGTTGTTGTGCCCCAATGCACGCACAAGCGTACATGGTCGTACAAGTAATACAGTGGCTCTTTTAAGGGCCGGATGTCGAACCCATAGGCACTGGAGTAATTTAGTGAATATTCAAATTCAAGTGTTAACTTAAATTTCACAAGTGGTAATTGTAGAGATTTTGAAGATTTGCATTTAAATTTAGTGGTGATCATGAGATAATCAGGAAACAATAATAAGAAGCATCTAAAGTTAAGGCCTGACAATCCTGCAATGCTACAATTCATAATGGTTCAAGTATATAAACTTCAGTTGTCATCTCATAGAGTTAATATGCATTATTCATGGTCTCTCGAGCCTCTAAACACAACAAACTAGTCTTACACCTACATCATTGAGCAGCAGGGATGTGATGTACTAATTCATGAGCAATTTAACACTATGGATGTGGTTTACGGGATTTATGCCCTTGATTATAGACTTTTTGTGCCTCTAATCATTTAACCTAACTTAGTTTCACAACTACTTCTACAAGTGTTGATGTGACAATCTAAGTCGATGTCTAGCTATCTTCTCGTTTTATTAACCAAACAAGGCAAATTAGGTATAATTTCTATCCTAATCATGAATCCTATCGTAAAGACAAGAACTTGCTCCCTACATTCTTTCGTTCTAGCCTAGGGTTACACTTTCAAGCTTTTACCTAAGATTAACAAGTTTGTTTCCATGGTGATCAAGCATAAAAACAACAATAATTAAGAATGCGAGACAAAAAAATAATGAAACTCAAACCAAAGATGAATTTAAGCATTTACATTCATATCATGTGGCCTCAACCCTAGAGGAAGGGTTTAGCCACTCTTGTTCATAGAATTACTTAAAAACATGTTTAAACTAAATTACTTATAGAAATGGTAAAATAGAATGAAAGGTATTGAACCCTAGATAGAGTTTCCTTCATTCTCCCTTCGCTCCTTTTCGTTCTTCCCAAAATATTTCGTGATAATCAATTTAGAAGCTAAGGGTTCAATTTATAATAAGTTGGAAAAATGCAAAATTTGGCCTGTGGTGAAACAACTCCGTGCAACGCTACCCATCACGAAGATTTGCCTCCATGACACGCTGGCTATCGTGGAGATTTGCCTCTGTGACACTCTACTATCGCGGATGCTCACTGTTTTGCAGCCCCTGTTAATATAAATTAATTCTTTGCTCCGTGGCACATTGTTGAATACCCCAATGTTTCTCCCTGGCACAGAGTTGACTCCAAATATCCTTTGTAGCTTGTCTCACCATCCATAATCCGTCCCTTAACATTTATGTTCAAGATTAGGACCATTATCTTCACATTGAGCTCCATACAGTTGCAATTTCAAACTACAAAGAGAGACAATCATATTTGTTAGTCCATGGCCACAAATTACACAAAATGCATGAGTTTATTCTTAAATTAATGTACAAACATGGCTAAAACATGGGTATGAAATATTCTTTGGGTATAAAAATATGCCTAAGATCACTACCCCATGGTTAAAGCCTTGTTCGTCCTCGAACAAATCCTTTACATCTCATGCACAAGGAAGACTCACACATTACCAGTTGACGTAAGACGACTCAAATTAAGGCTATAATGACTTATTTGGATGGTAAGTTCAAATAGAGCATGCTATATACAACCCAATTAAAAATAAGTATAACCAAGTTAAGACCTCCTAGCCTCAAAAATCGACTCTACAACCACAACAAACTCATGTACATTAGATAATCAAGAAGTCTAACATGAATCCTATCTTTCCTCAAACATGTGCCCTCACAACAAGAGAGATACCCATTTTTACTCTCAAAATTTCAAATTATAACATGTATGGGTATATGAATACAATTACATTCACTCTCACAATGAATTCTCATGCAACATGTACTGACTCATAAGCTTGCCCTTAGTGTTTTGCTCCACTTATTTAGGAATGTTTGGAAGTAAGATCAAGTAGGACTTATTGGGTTGTAATGTAAGCTAAGGGATGGGTAGATACAATTCTGGCTAGTAATAGTGATTGTCTTCCCTAAGCGCTTTTAATACATCACACTTGCTCATTAAGCACATTCTCTTCTTTCACTTCACCTTTTGTTGTTTTCACTCTCAATTTCCTTTTTTCTCCCCCATTTTTTTAAGCACACTTAGATTATTAGTAAGGAGTACTTAGAAAACTTTTTCATTCTTTTGTTCTTTTACTCCCTACCAACACTTAGGAATCTTAAACAAGTGCACCTCTAATCTTTCCCTCAACTTCCACAGCTGCTATTTTCCTGCATTTTCAAGATTCTCACTCCTTAACTCTTTTGCATTTTTTACTTAAGCGCTTAGGAATTTTGGATCAAATTTAGTTCTACTGAAAGAAAAGGATTAAGCTTTTGATGTGGCTAATTAAAGAATAGGCTAAAGGCTTGATGTGTTGTGGATTTACAGTACTTTTGACGCTCAAAACTAAGAAAATAACATGGACTTAGGTGTATTTATGTGGATATAAGGCACTTTTCCTTTTGTTACAGGATAAATTGGTGTTGGATCTAAAAAATGAAAATGATAGCATGAAGTTTGCGAAATAGGCTCATATTGCAGTCCACAGTACGAGCCGTGGGAAGGTCGTGCGAGTCGTACTAGTTGTCGTGAAAAGTTGCAAAAGGATAATGTTAAAGAGATGCAGTATACGAGTCTCAGTATAAGTCGTACCAAGCTTGTACGAGTCGTGGTGATGAAGTCGTGAAATGATTCAGAAAAGTTGCATAAGAGGCTGACTCCTGCTACGGAAAGGAAGTACGAACCGTGAAATGAGGGTACGAGTCGTACCATGGTAGTCGTGATGAACTTTAGAAATATTTCAAAATCTCAGAGTCAAGCCACGAGAGCTCAGTACGGATTGTAAGATAGAGGTATGAGTTGTACCAGGATCTGAAACTTAGCCAAAATCGGCCATTCATGTAATGTACAAAAAGATGCTACGGACCGTAGGATCTCGCTACGGATCGTAGGTTGACTCGTGACGTGGGTGGAACTAGATATGGAAATTCACCCCATTAGCCTAGGAAAAGGATTCTTGTGTCTATATAAATACGTTTTATGTTTTATTTTTCGGTAGATTTTATCAGAGACTATATCATAGACATTATTGGAGACAACATTAGACGATTGATAAAGAAAGAGAGAATTGAGTTGATTTGACTTGTGATTAGCCTTTTCTTGAATTCTTTTTGTTCTTGCAATTTGTTCTTCAAGATTTTGCTGATTAATTAAAGGAAGAGTTTTTCTCATTCATACTAGTAATTATTGAGTTACATTTTTAATCATGAATGCAATTCACAACCTTACAACTATGAGAGGCTAAAACCTCCATAGGTAGGGTTGTAGGAACCATGGTGGATTAACAAGCTAGGGTTGCACAAAGTGATTCTAAAACCAATACAAACACTTATATAGTATTCTCTTCATGCTTAAATGTTTCTTAACGATGTGAAACGTTAGGACATGCCCGAATTCTTTACTTGCTTAGGTCTAAGAGGTAGAGATTGGGAAAAGAGAATTACAATGTAGCCTTGATCTTGATGATCATTGTATTAACTTGAGATGTGGTTGCAGGATAGTTCAATATAGAATTTTATGATAACGGATAGTTTGAAACCGCTCATGAGACTTGGTCGAGTAATTGAGTATAGTCATTCAATAGGGACTGGTCGGTCGTTTGAATGAACCTAAGTTATCAGTTCTATAAGTAAGTATTGGTGATGATCACGAGTGTATACCCAAAGTAGTTATGAATCCATGAGGAACACGAACCATAGTTATCCCTTAATATTAATTCAAAACCTTAATTTTGATAATTGTTTTTATTATTGATTTTCTTTAGAACCCCCTAATTTTGAAGTAACTATCTCACAAGTTCACTTACCGGCTGTAATCTAACTCTTCCATATTCCCTATGGGATCGACCCCAACCTTTAGTTGGATTCTTTAATGAGAAAGTCTGCTTCATACTTTGGTAGAAGGTATGGTTTGAGTGTTATCAAAAAGTGGCACCATTGCCGGGGAATACGGCTAAGCCTAGGTTATTTTCTTGTATTTGACTTTTTGGTAGTTATTTCATTAATTACGTATATTTTTGTGTTTTTGATACCCATAGGTTGTTTTCCGATGAAGGCCAAGCACTCGGAGTAGAGGAGATCCCCTTGTTCCACTAAATCCGAAATTGAAAGAGCACTGCAAAGAATGGAGAACCACGAGCAAAGAAAAGCCCGCATAGCTGAAGAAGCTAGGCAAGCCGAGCTAGCTCGACAAGCTGCGTTACAACATGTAGAAGATGACAGAGAAGAGGTAGTAGATACTGATCGACATGGGAGGGGCAATAGAGCTCATAGATTTTCCCCTCAGTTATTCGATGATGAGGACCCAAATATTAATGAAGTTGGGTCGAATGGAGCAATTGTGCCACCACCATTGCCCGATGGGGCTAAATTCAACATTACAAGCACTATTCTACCACCATTGTCATGTAGTGAATGACGCCAACCTGCACTTAATGAACGTCATAGGAATATGCAAGGCATACAGGTTGCCCAAAGTAAGCCATGCCATACGGCTCAGACTCTTCCCTTTTTCTCTATCAGAGATACCCATTTTATGGTTATCGGAGTTGCCCAACGACTCCATAACCAACTGGAGGGAGCTCAAACAGACCTTTCTGGAGAGATTCTTTCCCCCATCTAGGATGTTGTAGCTAAAGGATGAGATCTATAATTTTTGACAAATTAAGACTCAGGAACTTCATGAAACTTAGTGGAGATTCAAAAAGAAGTTGACAAAGTGCCCTAACCACAAAATCCCATATGACAGTTTGTTGAAATTTTTTACTGGTCTCTGAATAATAGCACCAAAGTTGTAGCAGACACGGTGGCTGGAGGAGCATTGATGAGTCACACCTGGGAGCAAGCTGCCACTATTCTTGACAGGGTGACTAAGACAAATAGGGCCTGACATACAAGGGAGGCTGATGCAGTGGCAGGCATATATGCTGTTGGTTTAACTGCAGACCAATGAAGAAAAGAATAAGAACGCGACCAGGAGTTGGCTCATATGCACGCATCATTGTTACTTGCTGACAAAGAATATTATGGGATCTGGAGCCAACAAGGTAAATGTATTGGGAACTCAAGGAAGGGAGCAAGGAGCTGATCACTCTAATTTTGAGGAAGAGGCAAACTTCCTAGATAACCAAGTGGTGGGTTTGTCAACCAATGCCCAAGCATCTGGACAAGACAATTGGCGCCAAGGTTCTAGAAATCAAGGTCGGAACTAGTATTGAGACAACTACAACAGAAACGAGTTCAGAGAAAGGAGCTGAGGTTGTGGAAGGAAATTGGAGATGAAACGATGGAAATCGCAATGATCAAGCTGGAGTCTATGTGCCTCCCAATGCATGAGAAGAGGATGCTGGGAAATCAAAGTTGGAGAGCATGATGGCTGAGTTGTTGAAAAAGGTGAGGTCCAGTGATGATCAGCTGAAGGAGATCCGAAGTAACTTATGAAGTATGGGTCAAAAAGTGGAATCTCATGCTACTGCCATCAAGCAGATCGAACATCAACTTAGGCAACTGTCAGCATCAATGAAACCTAGACAAAAGGGTACAACACCTAGCAACACTATCCAAAATCCAAAGAATGATGCACATTGCATGGAAGTGATGACTAAGAGTGGCAAAACCATAGTTGATCCCCGTTTACAGTTGAAGTTGAGCAGACAAAAGAGAGCATAATTGAGGAAGATGATACGAGTGTTGAGATAGCGAGTGGTGAGTTGCAAGAAGCCCCAAGAGGTGAGAAGGAACCTGACATTGATCAAGGGGAAACCCAAGTGCATAAAGCTATCCCACGACCACCGCCACCATTCTCTCAAAGGATGAAGATAAAGGCAGAGAATGGCAAGTTCCAGAAATTCCTTTCAATGCTTAAGCAACTATCCGTGAACATACCATTGGTCGAAGCATTGGACCAGATCCAGGATATGCAAAATTTATGAAGGTCCTGGTAACTAAGAACATATCTGTGAGCTATGAGCTTGTTGACAATGTACATCACTTTAGTTCCATAGCTACAAGGGTCCTAGCTCAGAAAAAGGAAGACCCAGGTGCCTTCACTATACCATGCACGATTGGCAATGTCGAGTTCTCAAGGGCACTCTGTGATTTGGGAGCTAGCATTAATTTGATGCCCTTGGCAGTATTTAAGAAATTAGGATTGGGAGCCCCCACACTGACCAACATGCGGCTACTGATGACCGACAAAATGATTAAAAATCCAGTGGGCATCCTAGGCGATGTTCTTATCAAGGTAGACAAATTTATATTCCCAAAAGACTTCATGATTTTGTATTGCGAGGTTGATTATGAGGTCCCTATCATTTTGGGGCAACCATTCCTTGCAACCAGTAGGGCTCTAGTAGATATGGAAGTTGGCCTGCTGAAGTTTAGATTAAATAAAGAAGAGGTCACATTCAACATCTATAGGACAATAAAGCAACCCAAGGAATTTGGTGTAATCTCAGCACTAGAGGGTGAGTATGAATTACTTGACGAATTCTGAGTAGTCAAGAGATTTGCATCATGCTGCGACATTAAATCAGGCACTTCTTGGGAGGCAACCCAAGTGGTATTTGGTGAAGTATGAGTAACCAGGCTACCTACTTCATGTCGCGACGTTAAATCAAGCGCTTCTTGGGAGGCAACCCAAGTTATTGAACTAATGTGTGCTTAGTGTGTAGGGAAATTAAAAATAGGAGGCTGAAACATCAGCTGCTACGGCTTTCAGTATGACTTGTGATGGGCTCCTACAAGTCATAGCAGCAGTCATGGTGAGGATCAGAGAAAAAATGACTCCAAGCTCAGACCTACAATTCATTGTACAGATCGTACCTCATTTGTACGAGTTGTAGGATCTATTCGTAGGTCGCTAGGCAAGTTTTCTTCAATAGGGTCACTTATGAGTCCAATGGATGAGTCATAGGTACTTCCTACGACTCATGGTATGAGTTGTGATGGGTCAAAAGTAGCAATAATACCCGACTCGACCCAGATTTTTTAAAATTTTCCCTTACCTATTTAAACCCCACAAACAGAACTAACCCTTCTCCCACGCTAATAACACTCCAACAAATGACTTGAACTCACCTCCTCCACACCCGTAACTCATAATCATCAAAGAATCGAGAAATGTTTTCCTCAAACCAAGTTCTAACAAACTCTATACGTTGATTTCCAATTGAAGAAGCATCTATCAAGTAAGTATATTTCTAAACACTCATATACTGAAAGTGTTGGTGCCAAAACCCATGTTAGCAGTCACTATGCTTGAAAAAATAATTTTGAAAAGAAAGACAATGATCACGGTGTTATGAATTGTTTTTCGACTAGTGATATGCTAAAACCTTGATGAACTTAGGTCTTGAAACACACAAAAAAAGTTACGGGTAATAATTCAAAAAAGGGAGGATTGAGTATGGGTTAAGTTGAGTTAATGATGTGCATAGACCTGGGGGAAATCTGAGTCCCTAAAAATGTGAAAACAGAACCCTTGCAAACTGAGAAAAGAAAATAGAATAAGGTCTAGAAGTGGTATGAGGCACAGTATGGATCGTAGGTTGCTAATACGAGTAGTACTGAGCACTCGTATCACCAAAATGAATTAAGTTGCATAAAAAGCCTTTCCTACGATTCATGGAATCGGCCTACGGGTCATACCATGAGTCATGGAAAAATATATAGAAATACTAATGCGGGGGATTCATCAGACGACTCAAGGTACGGACCATACCTTTGTGGTACAAGTAGTACTAAAAATTTGCTGTAATTCTGGGACTTCTCATGAGTCGTACCTTCATGTTACAACTCGTAGTGATGACCCATGATGAGAATCTGGAGATCTCTTGCCTAATTCTCATTTTTCAAAAACGGAATGCTAACTTCTTTCTATATAGGTACAATGAAATAGAAACGCAGAGCAAACAAGGCAACAGCCCGAAGGACATTAATTGATGAAGCAACTGAGTCGGAGTCTTAAAAGGCAGGGGACTCACCTAGTGGTTTAGTTGAAGATTATCAAGTCAACACCTTCGACACTGATGGAACCAGAACCACTAGGGCAAAAGTAAAGGCCCAATTCGAAGCAACCACTGCCATATCCGCTAAAGCTTCTCAGTATGAGGAGGGAGTTAGAGAGGAAAAACAGAAGTCGGGAAGCGACTCCAATGCTGAAGAAGGGTCAGGGGAGACCCAAAATAGAGAAAAGAGTCGCAGATCCTCACAAACTCACTAAATGAAGTTGAGGAGATGAATAAGATTTTTAGCTTCTATGGTTTTGAGTGGATGGCCAAGACTCCAGCACAGTGTACAAAATAAATAGTCCAGGAGTTCTATGCCAACTATTTGGCCACCATGGAGGTAAAGGAAAAGGAAGGACAGAAGATAAAAGATCAGCTCGTCTAGAGAGTGTTATGTTTCGAGGTTGAGAGGTTGATATATCTGGGCGGACCATCGCTCGAATGTTGTATGGACCATAGTTCTTGCCTACAAAGATGATGCCAGAGTACGATTATAGGGTGGAGGCAATGAAGCAGATTAGACAGCTGAGTGTGTTGGAGCGACAGAGGTAGTTGCAATGGCTAGCAAGGGTGATTGCTGCGAACAAGGAAGAAGTTGAGTGGGTTATAGGTGGAATGTAGGTGACAAATAACTCATTAAATTTCATAGAAAAAGTGTGTTGGACACTAGTGTGCCATCGGTTAGCACCTACGGTCAACGACAACACATTGAGTGCTGATAGGGCAGCTTTGGTGGCATGCCTCATGTCTCATTTCCCCATCAATATCCTGAGGATCATAGTAGATGAGATACAAGACCGGGCGGTGGGAGTAAGCACTACTATCCCATTCTGAAGTCTTGTATTTAGGTTATGTATGGACGTAGAAGTTCCACGGGGTGACGACTGTTTGATTGGAGGCCAGAGGATTACAGGCGTAGGCCTTATCTAGGATGAGATGAACCTGGTAAGCAGATCCAGGATTCCTACAGCAATTCCAGCAGCCTATCCAGTAGCAGATGCACAGGTGAATATCCCCATTACATAGGAGCAGAGCGAAGACACCGGCTACAGACACCGGTCATTCAGAGTCAGCTCCTAGCACCTCAGCTGAACCACTGTCTAGCTTGTAGACTCAAACAACAGCAGGGTATAATTTGTACCACAGAACTTCCTTTAGAAGCTGGCCAAACGGTTGACCATGGCGGAGCGAAATATTCAAGCCATGATGGACAATGTAAAACCATGGGTCAAGTCAAAGATTGAGGCAGCAGCTTAGGCTTTACATTCTCACCTAGATAGTTTTGAGAGTTGATTCAATGTGAGGATGGTGGAGCAGATAGATACTAGCAGTCTCCGTGCGGAGTTGGGGGCTCTTCGGAGCCAAGTAGTTGAGTTGTCATCATGACAACCAACAGTTATAGCAGCCCCCACTCTTCCGGACCTAGATGTCGAGCCTGACAAGGAGATTGATTTGGCGACATATTTAGAGCTGACTATAACTGTCGGGAAGGGTAAGAAAAGAGCTGCTGAGGATGTTAGAGAGGAGAGTCCAAAAAAGAGGAGGAAGAAGGAGAGGAAAGAGCGCAAGCAGGCCAGAGCAGAGAGCATGCAGACTCATGACACACATATGTATGAGCTACATGAGAGAGCTAGAGGAGCAGGTAGCTCTATCATAGCTCAACCCGAGCTTGCTAGTGGCTGTGACCCTTCAGGTGAGCCACATTCATCCCCGATAGTTACAGAGGCCATCGAAGTGGCCATGATTACTAAGGGGGGACCACTACCCCTATTGACTTACCATTGAGTACGCCGGTCACCGCTAGCGCCACTATTGCAATAGAGGTACCACCTCCGCAAGATAACAGGAGCGTTTAGTACGCCACAGGTATGTTATCTTCCCTATGTTCTTATAGTTTATGCTTAGGGGATGAAGCTTACTTTTCAAAAGGGGAGGGCGTGTACTTGTGATTTTTGGGATTTTTTTAATCGTCTAAGCATTTTTCTTGCCGTGTTTCTTTTCCCTTAGGCATGCTATCTAGTAGAACCGGCATATGTAGGATTTTTTTTAGTTTGTGATTTTTGTTTAATTATAAAGTAACTTAGGAGTACTCAGCCAATAAAAATGCACTAGTTCTTTTTTAAGAAATTAACCCTATTTAAATTTTTTTTAGTGCATTGGCTATGTATTTGTGATAACATGCATGATTTGTGTGGATCTTTTAATGTCATTTAGTTTATTAACATGATTAGTCTTGTTAAGCCATGTATAAACCAGACAGGTGAGGTGAAAATAGTTCATCTATCATGTGTGAGTGAGGTAAGAGTGTTCAGTTCGGTATTGTGTTGAAGATCTAGAACTTTTCTGGTTGGTCTTTGCATAGGCTAAGGATGGTTGGTTAGGATATGATCATAGGCCATTTTTGTTTGCTCACTTTTATCCTATATTACCCTACGAAAGTTGCATGAATCCCTTGATCCCAAGTTTGATCCTTAATAAACCATGTTTCTTTGATTTACCGAATAACTGTAGCCATTTGCTTACAATGAACCTGTTTGGCCCTGGTCCTTCCATGGATCCGGTCCGATAAGATTCTCAGGGTGTTTTCAGATATGTATCCCTGACTTGTCTAGGGCCCCAGTTTCAAGCTATCAGCTTAGTATTCAGTCTTGGACTATCCAGTGGGAGTAGAACTTAGCACCGAGCGGACCGGGGTTGCAGCACACCCAGGTTCCCAGAACTACATTGCCACCATAGGATACAGTTTTATTGGCCTCATGGCCCCAGACTCTTGTGATCACCCAGTTCATGCCTTTATACCCTGGAAAGTTATATTAGGTCCTATCAATGGGGTGTATACATCGGACTCCACGTCTAGCTCACGTGGTTATATGTCGGTTATAGACATTCCAACTAGTCAGCTCAGTCCAGTTTCATATCAGGTTCGATTAGTACTTCAGAATTATAGCATGTTTCTGACCACTCGACAGGGTATTTTAGACCATCTCAGTTATTTCAGTTATTCAGTTCAGTAGCTTTAGTTGGGCATTGCATGTCTTTTAAGTTCAACACTTTTATTCCATTATGTTATGTTTTCTTCCACTTACTCAGTACATTCAAAGTACTAATGCATGCTTTTATGCCGTGTCATTTTATGATACAGCTGCAGGTTCTCAATCTCAGCCTCGCTAGACGATCGTTCTCTGAAGATTTCAACAATTCTAATTGGTGAGTCCTCATCTTTCGAGGATGGAGATTATTTCATTTAGTTACATTTTCTTTTCTTCTATTATAGATTTGGAGTTAGTTGGGGGCTTGTCCCGACAACTCATCAGTTATAGTGGCTTCCAGATGTAGATGGGTTTTTTTTCTAGACTTGTAGTTTTGTTCTAATGTTTTCAAATTTTATGAACTATCTTTATTTATTACAAGTATTTATATTTTTGCTTTAAACTTCTGCTGTATATATTTACATGTTACTCAGAATGCCAGTGTATGATAAACCTGGGGTTGACTTGGGGTTTGTTGTAACTCCAAGTACCGTGTCTCATCCAGGGTGTAAACTCGGGGCATGACAATGTCATGTCAAGAAGGGTATCAAACTAAAAACAAAAATAAAAGAAATCTAAAAATAAAAAAGAATGTATTTTTTGTCTTTTGTATAAAATTATGCATCAACACAAAAAAAAGAAATTAACCACTTTCGCCAATACCCGGCAACAACGCCAAAAACGTTTTGCACCCCAGTACATCCGCAAGTGTACATGGTCATACAAGTAATATAGTGGCTCTTTTAAGAGCCCGATGTTGAACCCACAGGGACTGGACTAATTCAACAAATATTCAAATTCAAGTGTTAACTTAAATTTCACAAGTGTTAATTGTAGAGATTTTGGAGATTGGTATTTAAAATTTAGTGGTGATCACGAGATAATCGGGAAACAATATTAAGAAGCATCTAGAGTTAAGGCCTGACAATCCTACAACACTATAATTCATAATAGTTCAAGTATATAAAATTCAGTTGTCGTCTAACAGAGTTAATATGCAGTGTTCATGGTCTCTCAAGCCTCTAACACAACAAACTAGTCTGACGCCTACATCATTGAAAGGGGATGTGATGTCCTAATTCGTGAGCAATTTAACACTATAGATGTGGTTTACAGGGTTTATGTCCTTGATTATATACTTTCGTACCTCTAATCATCTAACCTAACTTAGTTTCACAACTACTTCTTCGAGTGGTGATGTGACAATCTATGTCGGTGTCTAGCTATCTTCCCATTTTATTAACCAAGGAAGGATAATTAGGTATAATTCTATCCTAACCGCGAATCCCATCGTAAAGACTAGAACTTGCTCCCGGCATTCTTTCCTTCTAACCTAGGGTAATTCTTTTGATCTTTTGCCTAAGGTTAACAAGTGTGTTTCCACGGTGATCAAGCTTAAAAACAACAATAATTAAGAATGCGAGGCAAAACAACAACAAAACTCTAACCAAAGATGAATTCAAGCATTTACATTCATATCATGTGGCCTCAATCCTAGAGGAAGGGTTTTAGCCACTCATGTTCATACAATTACTTACAAACATGTTTAAAGTAAAGTACTTACACAAATGGTAAAAGAGAATGAAATTTTTTGAACCCTAGGTAGAGCTTCCTTCGTTCTCCCTTCGCTCCCTTCCGTTCTTCCCAAAATATTTCGTGATAATCAATTTAGAAGCTACTGTTCAATTTATAATAAGTTTGAAAAATGCAAAATTTGGCTTATGGTGAAACAGCTCCGTGCCATGCTGCCCATCGCGGAGATTTGCCTCCGTGACATGCTGGCTATCATGGAGATTTTCCTCCGTGACACTCTGTTGTCGCTGATACTCACTGTTCTGCAGCCCCTGTTCATATAAATTAATTCTTTTCTCTGTGGCACGTTGTTGAACTCCCCAATGCTTCTTGTCGCATGGAGTTGACTCCAAATGTCCTTTTTAGCTTGTCTCACCATCCATAATCCGTCCCTTAACATTTATCTTCAAGATTAGGACCATTATCTTCACATTGAGCTCCATACATTGGCAATTTCAACCTACAAAGAGAGTTAATCATATTGTTAGTCCATGGCCACAAATTACACAAAATAATGAGATTATTCTTAAATTAAGGTAAAAACATGGTATAAAATAGTCTTTGGGATATAAATATGCCTAATATCAGAGGTAGAGCTCTTAGGTCTTGTTCTTTATCATTCGAGGCCTTCATGCGTACCTCTTCTTCGTCGACAATTGAGGGAGCTTCATCAGCCTCTCACTCACCTTCTTCTTCAACATTTTCACCACCACTTGGCTTTTTTGGAACCATTTTAGATTCAATATATCATTTTTTAGGAGCAACAACCTCCTTAGGCTTCACACCTACATCTCCAACCATTTTACCACTCCTCATGATGATGACCATACATTGACTGTCTTTCTCCGGCTTTGGCATAGTATCCTTGGGAGTTTTCCTTTCATTCGGGGGTTCTTTTGAGAGGAAAAATGATTTATTTGAGCTTCCAAATGCTTAATGGAGGTTGAATGAGAACTCACAGTTCGGGCAAGGTTAGACACCTCCTTTTTCAATTCTTTGACTTTGTTGTCGGTTGATTCCACTTTCTTGAGGACTCTAGCTAACATCTCTTCAATTTTTGACTTACCTGCATCACTCACACCTAGCTGATTTTGGGCGTTCTCATCTTTAGGAGGGGGAACATATGGGTTTGAACTTTGATGATAACGATCTCCCTCTCGATTTTGCCCTCTAGTGCCCCATCTTTCATTTCTATTGGGCCATCCTTGTGCACCGCGGTTTCTCCAACCTTTGTTATCTTCATGTGGGTGCCAAGGGCCTTTATTAGTCCCTTGAAACCCCAGTCAAGAACCCCCATCTGATTTGCATGTATTGGCACTCCTCATCGTATCTGGTGGCAACGATTCTCCTTCAAAGTGAAATGGACCCTAGATACCTACAACACTCACAACTTTGGGCCCTTCCCCCATCACATATTTTTTTATTAGTTCCAACTGCGTCATCATTTTATCAAGATTCTCATCTCGTTCTTCATCTCATTTTTTCAACTCAGCTGCCAACACACTAGAACCGATATCATGTGTTAATATATTGGTCTCTCTCGTATGCCATGACCGATTTGTCTGTCATTTTGTCCAAAAGGGCCTTAGCTAATCCATATTTCTGATCCATGATTCATCCTCTAGCTAAATTATTGGCAACAAATTTGTTAATGGAGTCTAGAGCTCGGTAAAAACTTTGAAGGAGCACTCCATCCGAGAGACCTGATCTTGGGCAGATTTATATGCCCAAGTGATACTTAATTGTGTCATTTTGTCTTGTTTATCTATCGATGTTTGTATATTCTCATGTGAATTATAATAAAATGTGAATTTATACTAACCAACATGATTAGCGTGATTTTGCAGGAAAAATATAATTTTACGAAGCTAAGATGCATGTTTGGAGAAATCGGGATTGGACTCAGAAGAGAGAAAGGAAAAAGCATAAGGAAAGCACGAAGTAAAGGGGCTCCGCGATGGAGCCGTGTCATGCTGCCATCGCGGATGCATTCTCCCTGGATGCGGAAATTTTGCCACATTCCAGTGAAGGTGCGCGTTGGGTCCGTGGCACGTTGGCCTAGCCCCGCGTTGCACGCCGTGCCACGTTGGGTGTGAATACTTGGACGACCGGATTCCAGTGAGGGTCCGCGTTGGTGGTGTGTCACAGAGGCAGTGCTCCGCGATGCACTCCGTGACACGTTGCTTGTTATTCTGGGAAAAATTCCCACTAGTATAAATGGAACACTTAGGTTTTATTTTTAATAATTCTGACTTGGTGGAGCAAGAACGTGGGTTACAGGCAGTTGAGGGGACAAAAATCTCAGGGTTTTTCTCTATCTCCTTCTTTTTGATTTCAATTGCTTGTATGATTAACACTCATTTAACAATGTTTAATCCACAAATGAGTGGCTAAATTCCCTTCTGGCTGAGGTTAAGAACATTTGTATTGAAATGTGATCATTGATAAATTGGTTTTTCATCTTTTCTTCCATGGTTGTTCTATTGATTCTTGTTCTTACTACATTAATGTGTGGCCAACGTTAATGTATATCTAAAAAGTCCGATTTCACTCGAGAGAGCAAGAAATTGGAAAGTTGTGAATTGATAGGATATGATCTTTTCTTAGTTTGGGAAAATTGAGAATTGATTTACCTTCAGGATAGAGATATACCTGAAAGTCGTATTAGTCAATTAAGGAATTGGTGTTGTATGGCTAGAACATGAATTTCTTTTTATGACAGAGATTTAGGTGGAAGGTTCATGATTCTTAAGTTGGGTTAAATACGAGAGTTTTAATCCATAGGCAATAATTCTTGACTAGCAACCGGAGGAAAGATTAACCAAACTGTATCGATAATTTATTTCTCTACATGTTCATTTAGCCTCAGCATGCTCATACTTATAGTTCAGACTCAAATTATATATTCGTTTTAGACTTAGTATAAAATTAGGAAACAAAATATAAAAATTCTCTTCACACCATTGTCTGCAATTAAGAGTTAAAGTTTATTGACACTTGAGTAGATTGTTACCTTAGTACAGTCCCTGTGGGATAGATACTTGACTTACTTGAGCCACTTTACTACTTGTTCGACTACGTGCACTTGCGTGTAGTTATACCAAACAAGCCGAACAAGTTTTTGGCGCCGTGGCCGGGGATTGGCAATTGGTAAATTTTTCTTAAGTGTTAGTTTACTATTTCTTCTTAGTGTTGACAACTTGGTCTTAGCCTGTATTTTGCAGATACTAATTTCTGTTGAACACTGGAAAGAGACAAGGAGCTGGTGGACTCATCTTTAGAGGAGGAAAGACAATTCCATCGTCAAAGGAGAGAAGCTCTAGAGAAAAAGCTACAGTTTCTCAGACAAACAATCCTGGAGCAACAACAGAATCCACCAGTTGTAAGGGCAATGTTAGTGCCCGAGGAAATGGTAGCTAGGCCGGTTCGCAAGGTGGCAATCCCACATGCTAACAATGTCACATCTAGCATCTGCAAACCTGAGCCAGGAGGGAGGTTCGAGCTTAAACAGAACATGGTGCAATTGTGGCACACCAGCAGGCAGTTCACAGGTCTCCCTCATGAGGATCCACAACAACATCTCCAAAATTTCTTGGAGATAAGTGACACTTACATCCCCGCTGGAGTGTCATCAGATTATGTCAGGCTTACATTGTTCCCATTTTCACTTTTGGGAGAAGCTAAGAGGTGGTTGAAAGCTGAGCCACCTAATTTCATCACCACGTGGGATGATCTTGCAAAGAAATTCTTGATACGGTTCTTTCCATCTGGTAAAACAGCAAGACTTAGAAGTCAAATTCTAAGTTTTAAACAGAGAGAGGGAGAGAATCTGTATCAGGCCTGGGAGAGATTCAAATCTATGTTGCGGGATTGTCCTCATCATCACCAATCCAATGATGTGCTGGTACATACTTTCATAGAGGGTTTGTAACCCCATACAAAAATCTTGCTAGACTCAGCAGCTGGGGGACAAGCATTAGAGAAGACTTATGAAGCGTTGTATACCTTATTGAATCGTATTTCGCAGGGAAATCCGGAGCGGAATGCAGATTCGTCAAGAGGAGGAACCAGGAAAGCAGCTGGAGTCCTAGAAGTGGATGGTTTTACAGCTATTGCTGCACAGATAGTTGCGTTACAGAATCAACTCAACACCCACTTCAGTAACATGACCATGAACCAGTCTCAAGCCCCAGTGAATGTAGTGCAGCAGATTTGGTGTGAAGTGTGCGGGAGTAGTGAACACTCAGCTGAGTTGTGGAGAAAATCTTGATTCGGTGAACTTTGTTGGTAATGTACGGAGAAACAACCACCTATAGTATGGCAACAACTACAATTCAAACTGAAGGAATCATCCAAATTTCTCTTGGGGTAGCAATAACCATCAAGGGCAAAGTTCGAGTCAGGGGGCGCAGAGAAATCAAGGAGGACAGCAGAACTATCAGTCGCAATACAGAAGCAATAATGCACCTCCTCCACCACCATCACCCAGCATTGAGGAGATGTTCAAGACAATGATAGCTAACCAAGCTCAATTGCAGGCTGATTATGTGAAATTGGCAGCCGAGGTAAAGAACAATCAGTTAGCTACCAAGGTGCTGGAGTACCAGTTTGGGCAATTTTCTGGAGCCCAAAACACCAGGCCTAGAGGAGGACTTCCGAGTGACACTGATCCCAACCCCAAGCAAGTGAATGCAGTGACCACAAGTAGTGGTTTACAGCTTAAAGAGGTGGAACCAGAAAGACCACCTCAACAGTCGGGAGCAGCAGAAACTAAGAGGGAGCAAAGTGATGAGAGGGGGAAGAAAAAGGATGCTGAACAAGAAAGACCACCACCCCCGTTCCCTCAAAGATTAAAGAGACACAAGGAGGACGCGTGTTTCAAAAAGTTCATGGAGGTGCTTAAATAGGTAAACATTAACTTACCTCTTGTTGATGTTTTGCAGGGAGTGCCAAAGTACGCAAAGTATATTAAGGACATCATGGCGAACAAAAGCAGGGTAACTGAGTACGCTACGGTGGCTCTTACGGAGGAGTGCACTTCCCGGATACAAAACAGGTTGCCCACAAAGCTCAAGGACCATGGGATCTTTACAATACAAATTAAAATTGGGCAGAGTATCCGAGCTCGCGGATTATGTGATTTGGGAGTGAGCATTAACTTGATGCCGACATCGATATTCAAGAAGTTGGGACTAGGGAGTCCTAGACCAACAATAGTGATCTTGCAACTAGCAGATCGTTCCTTGGCAAGACCTGATGGCATTGTGGAGGACGTGCTGGTGCAAATGGGCTCCCTTATCTTCCCGGTAGACTTCGTTGTGATGGACTTTGAGCCAGATGCAGAAGTCCCATGTATTTTGGGATGTCCTTTCTTGGCTACCGAGAAAGCACTTATTGATGTAGCTGCAGGGCAGTTAACCATGCGAGCACACGACAAGGTGGAGGTGTTTGATGTATACAAGGCCACCAAGCTCCCGGCCGTGTACGAGGAACTCTCGGTGATCAACGTGATTAATCGAGCTGATGTTGTCCTGAGTGTTGAGTCACGGGAGTTATTGGGGAAACCACTGGAAAGGTGTAAGCTTGACAGGGGTGAGGACGTGTTCGGAAGAAGACGTCCGTCATCCTAGAGGATGACTAAGCTTAATGACGTCGAGCCGCGACGGTAAACCAGGTGCTGCATGGGAGGCAACCCGTGAATTTGTTGTATTTGTACATTAGTTAAGAAAAAGAGAAGAAAAAAAGAAAAAAAAAGAGAAAAAGAAAAAGAAAAAAAATATATATATATATATTGTGTTATGTTTGCAAACCTTGGGATTCTAACCGATTTCTTGTTGTAAGATAAATTTTAGGTTGATCAGAGGGCAAAATGTAAAGAATCGCAAAGGAGAAAATTGAGGTAAGAAAAAAAAATAAAATAAAAAGTGGCAAAACCGTGAGCCCACGCGTTGGCTCCGTGTCACGGAGGAGGGCCTCCGCGTTACCCTCCGTGACACGTTGAAGGCAATCCTGGAATTTTTACAAATTCCAGAACGCCTGCGCGATGGCTCCGTGCCACGGAGGGGGTGCTCCGTGTTACCCCCCGTGACACGTTGAGGTGATATTCACGTCGGGTCACACCGGGTCGCCGGGTGACCCATGCGAAATCCTCACTTTTTAACCCTGAATTCCCCTCATTTTTCCTCATTTTTCATCCCCTCCGCGACAAACATCCCAAAAACCCCTTCTCCCTCAATGTGACACGGACCTAGGCACACATTTTCATCAAGTTTTCTTTGTTTCATCGAATTCAAGGTGTGTTCTTCAAATCTATCTCAATTCTTGTCGAATTTTTCGATGTTGAACATGTAATGTGAGCAAAACTTGCCCTAAGTAGAAATTAATATTAAATTCAATTGAGTTATTGTTGATTGACGTTCGTAGTATCATTGTGATTGCATGAACTCGATAATTACATAGCTTGATAGAATTTTTGTAAAATTGTAGCTAGGGCTTGAATTTGAATATGAAAAGGGGAAAAATTTAGTTGACATGTGAAATTCTTGTTGGGTTGTGTATGTTGGGTGAGATGAGTTGGTTGTGCTAATTGTTAATATGCTAAAAGACCGACGGATTTTCGGGGTAACGAAATTGTGAGATGCAAGAAATGGGTGAATTGTATAGGTTCATGTAGATAAATTTTTTCTTTGTTTTGTCCTTACTAAGTGCTATGTATAGAAATATGATCGATGGTAATGTTGTGGTTAGCTGTACGAAGTCTGAGTAGTACAAAAGAATTTATACCGTCGAATTCTCTAAATGCACTAGGCATATTTGTTGTGTTTTTGTTTTTTATGTAAATTGGAAATAAGTATTATCTTGCCGTAATGTTGTGATTGTGGCTAAAGACTAGGCGTGGGGTGGCCTAGCTTAACCCAACCTTAGTCAAAGCTAATTTTAATTGGAATAATATTGGACCTGTCTGTTTGGTTTGACAGAAACAATGGCAAGCAGGCAAGATAAAAGGAAGGGCGCATCTACATCAGGCGCCGGAAGGAAAAGAATCAGACTGGGAACAGCAGTCCCAGCACCACCAGTGGTTCCACGCGGCCAACGTCGGCAATACGGAACCCGATGGGTGACAGAGGAGGGGAAGAAATGGTACACAAAGCATAAGGAAAGCAAATACTTCCACGAGGAACACATTGCTAGGGAACCATTGGCACAAGAATTCCCCAGGATTGTACACATGATTGAGGCAGCCGGGCTAAATTTTATCTTTGACGAGCCCAAGGAGTGCAATATGCACCTAATTCGGGAATTCTACACCAACTGGAACCCGACACTCAGAAGTCACACCATAAAGATAAGAGGGCAGATAGTCACTTTTGAGCCCCATCACCATAATGCCATCTTGGGGGCGGGGGACAAAGACGCCCATGTGCTTCGGCAGCTGAATATCACTCCACCATATGCGGACATCAGACGAACTTTGTGTGGAGCTCGGTCTACAGCACGGTGGAGCAGGCATAAGGAGAGGGGCTACCATCAGGCATTGCCCTACTCACAGATGAACAGGGAAGCCAGGATATGGCTTAAGATTGTGTGTTCATGCCTGATCCCGGGGGTGCATATGACAGATGTCACCCGGGATCATGTATGCTTGGCCTATGCCTTGATGAAAGGGCTGGAGATCAATGTTGGGGCGATGATTATCTCCGCCATGAAGAGAGACCGTTTGCATCAAGGGCACAAGTAAGGGTTTGGTGGATTACTAACCACGTTTCTGAGGGGCCTGGATATTGAGGAAGAGGCCCTTGACTATATCCCGCAGATGGAGAGGCGGGCCTTAGATGTTACCAAAACTAAGGCACCCGACACCACTCACGGGACAGTTCTTACACTAGTCGAGCGACATGCTCGGGATGATCAGTACATGGCTCGCATGTTCGGGATGCAGATGCTCCAGCTGTGCATCGGTGGGAGGCCGGCAACAGAAGATGAGCTATGGAAGCTCGAGATAGACTACCCTTTTGGCGAAAATGCCAGGGCTCTATGTCGAGTGGGGCCAGCTTTTGTGGATCCCACTGATGATGATGTCCCCACAGATGAGGAGACACGTCGTGACGACTCCGATGTTGAGTCAGATGATGACGACGGGGGTGATTCAGACATGGGAGACGAGGCAGTGGCACTTGACAAAGAAGTGGAATACTTCGATTGATCAGGGAGTTTCACCACCCACTTTCGTGCTATGCTGAATTTTGTGAACACTAGGGACAGTGTTCGATTTAAGTGTGGGGTGGGAGTAGTTAGGTGCTGGTTGTTGTTGTTATTAATGTCTCTGTTCTGTTGTTGTGCTTGGAAAAACTTGTGACCCTGTGATTTTTGTGTGTATGTCTGTATTGTAATTAAGGTGAAGTTGTGTTGTTGAATGTTGTTAGCTGGTTGTGTAAATATGTTTTATCGAAATTGTCGATATTTTTAAAATTTTTTGTGAAATTTTTATTTTTGGGTTTCTTTTATCGAGAATAGTCCCATTTAACCGAAGTCGTAATTAGTGATTGTTTCCTATGATGGATGGATGATGACTGTCTTAAGGGAAATGTAGTCGTTAGGAATAGATTTCTTTTGTTCATTTTTTTAGTTTTTTCTTTTGTTGTGTATCCCAAACGTGTCGTTACTTTATGGTTGCGAAATTCTGGCCGCGTGTGGTACATGATATTTAAAATGCAAAGGTGATTCGTATGAAAGCATGCAACTTTGTAAATATGTTGAGATACCTAGGCCATAGAGTTCAATTCGGTGTGATTAAGGCTTAATGTTTGAATTCTTGTAATTAGCTGATTGAAGAGTCTGTGAAGATGTCTTGAGTTGAGCATGTGCAATGAGTGTATGGTGAGGTTTCGTTTCTTCCATGCTATTATGAAGTGTCTAGAACTTTCCTGGTGTGTGTACAAAACGAAATGAAGGATGTGTGTTATAGGAAAGGATGTAGGCATTTCTTTGATTTAACCAAAAGATTTTTTTTCATTATCGTACCTACCTTGAATGTACATCCTAATTAGCCCATTGAGCCTTTAGCCTATTATTTTTCTTTTGTCAAAAAGGTGTAAAACGAGCTTAACCCCACACAAAAATTTTGCTAGAGTCAGCAGCTAGGGGACAAGCATTAGAAAAGACTTATGAGGAGCTGTATACTTTGTTAAATCATATTTCGCAGGGAAATCCAGAGTGGAATGCGGACTCTTCTAGAGGAGGAACAAGGAAAGAGGTAGGAGTCTCTAAAGTGGATGGTTTTACAGCGATCGCTGCACAGATAGCTGCATTGCAAAATCAACTCAACACCCACTTCAGCAATATGAGCTTGAATCAACCTCTAGCCCCAATTAATGTAGTGCAGTAGATTTGGTGTGAAGTATGCGGTAGTAATGAACACTCAGCTGAGTGTTGTGGTGCAAATCCAGATTCAGTGAACTTTGTTGGGAATGTACAGAGAAACAATCACCAACAGTATGGCAATAATTACAACTCGAATTGGAGGAATAATCCGAATTTCTCTTGGGGTAGTAACAGCCATCAAGGGCAGAGTTCGAATTAGGGTGCACAGAGAAATCAAGGAGGGCAGCAGAATTATCAATATCAATACAGAGGAAACAATGCACCTCCTCCACCACCCACCAGCATCGAGGAAATTCTTACAACAATGTTAGCTAACCAAGCTCAAATGCAGGATGATTATGTGAAATTGGCAGTAGACATAAAAAACAACCAGTTAGCTACAAAGGTGTTGGAGTACCAGTTTGGACCACTAGCTGGAGCTCAAAACACCAAGCCCAGAGGAGGACTACCGAGTGACACTGACCCGAATCCCAAGCAGGTTAATGCAGTGACCACAAGGAGTGGGTTATAGCTCAAGGAGATGGAACCATAAAGACCATCTCAGCAGTCAGGAGCAGTGAAGAAAGATAGGGAACATGAAGATGAGAGGGGGAAGGAGAAGGCAGCTGAAGCAGAAAGACCACCACCCCCGTTCCCTCAAAGATTAAAGAAACATAAGGAGGAAGCTTGTTTCAAAAATTTCATGGAGGTGCTTAAACAGGTACACATTAATTTACCTTCGGTTGATGTTTTGCAGGGAGTGGCTAAATATGCAAAGTATATCAAGGACATCGTAGCTAACAAAAGAAGATTGACGGAGTATGCTACGGTGGCACTTACTGAGGAGTGCACTTCCCGGATACAGAACAGGTTGCCAATAAAGCCCAAGGACCCTGGGAGCTTTACAATTCAGATAACAATTGGGTAAAGTATCCGAGCTCGCGAATTATGCGATTTGGGAGCGAGCATTAACTTGATGCCGACATCGGTGTTCAAGAAGTTGGGGCTGGGCAGTCCTAGACCAACTACAGTGATCTTGCAGTTAGTAGACCACTCTTTGGCCAGACCAGATGGCATTATGGAGGACGTGCTAGTGCAAGTGGGCTCCCTTATCTTCCCAGTAGATTTCATTGTCTTAGATTTTGAGCCGGATGCAGAAGTCCCATTTATTTTGGGACGTCCTTTCTTGGCAACCGGGAGAGCTTTGATTGATGTAGCTGCAGGGTAGCTAACCATACGAGTGCATGACAAAGTGGAGGTATTTGATGTATATAAGGCCATGAAGTTTCCGGCCATATATGAGGAGCTTTCAGCAATCAATGTGCTAGACCAAGCAGAAATTCTTCAGATTGTTGATTCTCGAGATCCATTGGAAAGAGCGTTGATGAGCTCCGATTATTTCAGAGATAGAGATACTTATGAGATGGTGCAAATGTTGAATGAACCAAAGTGGTATCTCAGGAAGCATGACTTTCAGCCTTTAATGAGGTCCCTGGAACCATTGCCGAAACCATCTATTGAGGAAGCACCAAAACTAGAGTTGAAAACATTACCTCCCCATTTAAAATATATCTTTTTGGGGGAAGATGACACTTTGCCAGTCATCATCTCCGCAGAATTGACGGAGGCACAGGTAAAGGAAGCATTGGTGGTTCTCAAAAGAAGGAAAAAAGTGATGGGCTGGCAAATGTCAGATATTCGGTGTATCAATCCAGCTTTTTGCACACACAGAATTTTCATGGACGAAGGAGCAAAGCCAACTGTACAACCTCAGTAGAGGTTGAATCCGATGATGAAGGATGTGGTTAGGAAAGAAGTAATTAAGTGGCTTGATGTAGGTGTGGTCTATCCTATTTCGGACAGCGTATGGGTCAACCCTATTCAGTGTGTCCCAAAGAAGGGAGGGATGACCGTGGTCACCAATGAGAAAAATGAGCTGATCCCTACACGCACCATCACAGGCTGGCGGATTTGCATGGACTATAGAAAGCTCAATGAAGCCACAAGGAAAGATCACTATCCTATCCCGTTCATTGATAAGATATTGGACAGATTGGCTGGACAACAATATTATTGTTTCCTTGATGGGTACTCTGGCTATAACCAAATAGCCATAGCACCGGAGGACCAGGAGAAGACTACTTTCACATGTCCTTATGGGACATATGCTTTATGTGGATGCCATTTTGTTTATGCAATGCACCCGCCACATTCCAGAGATGCATGATAGCGATCTTTCACGACATGGTGGAAGATTTCGTCGAAGTAGTTATGGATGATTTTTCTGTTTTCGGTAATTCGTTTGCTACTTGTTTGCAGAATCTTGATAGGGTGCTAGCTCACTGTGAAGAATCCAACCTTGTACTCAATTAGGAGAAATGTCATTTCTTAGTCAAGGAGGGTATCTTCCTTGGCCATAAAGTGTCTTGCAAGGGGTTGGAGGTCTATCGTGCTAAGATCAAAGTTATTGAAAAGCTACCACCACCTGTGTTAGTGAAGGGTGTTTGCAGTTTTCTCGGGCATGCAGGGTTCTACAGACGGTTCATTAAGAACTTCTCTCAAATTTCTAGACTAATATGCAGGTTGCTAGAAAAAGAGGTGAAGTTCGAGTTTGATGAAGATTGTGTCAAAGCATTCAAGGAGTTGAAGTAGAAATTGATAGAAGCACCTATCCTTATTTCTCCGGATTGGGAACAACTGTTTGAACTGATGTGTGATGCAAGCGATGTGGCTGTGGGAGCTGTATTGGGGCAGTGGAGGAATAGAATTTTTCATTCTATTCATTATGCAAGCAAAACACTCGACGCTGCCCAAGTTAATTATACAGTCACAGAAAAGGAGATGCTAGCATTGGTATTTGTGTTTGACAAATTCAGGTCCTATTTAGTGAGTTCTAGAGTAGTGGTGTATACCGATCATGCAGCGATTCGGTATCTGTTTAAAAAGAAGGATGCAAAGCCCAGGCTGATCAGATGGATCTTGTTGTTTCAAGATTTTGACCTAGAGATTAAGGACAGAAAGGGGAGCGAGAATCAAGTGGCAGATCACCTATCACGATTGGAAAGACGGTTGCATGTGAAGAAAGGCGACAGCATCAAAGAGGAGTTCCCAGATGAGCAGCTCTTGGCAATAAGGGAAGCTGAGATCCCTTGGTATGCAGACATGGTGAATTTGCTAGTGAGTGGAGTCTATCCACCGGAGGCTACGACTCAGCAGAGAAAAAAGTTGAGGCATGATTGCCGGTATTTTATTTGGGATGAGCCGTACTTGTTTAAACAGGGACTGGATCAAGTTATGAGAAGATGCATCCCCGAGAGCCAGATTGCAGAAGTTTTGAGGAGTTGTCACTCTTTATTGTATGGAGGGCACCACGGAGGCGAGCGGACAATGCACAAGGTGCTACAGTCAGGTTTCTTTTGGCCTACACTTTTCAGAGACTCTATGGCATACGTCAAAATGTGTGATAGATGTCAAAGGACGGGCACAATTGGTAGGAGGCAAGAGATGTCACTGCAGCGTATATTAGAAGTGGAGATCTTTGATATATGGGGTATTGATTTCATGGGCCCGTTCCCACCGTCATTTGGTAATTGTTACATCTTGGTGGCCGTTGATTATGTATCAAAGTGGGTTGAAGCAATAGCTTTCCCCAGGAATGACAACAAGGTGGTAACGAAATTTGTGAAAAAGCACATTTTCACCAGTTTCGGGACACCCCGAGCCATTATCAGTGATGGAGGGGCTCATTTTGTAAATGCAAGTTTCAAGAACTTGCTAGCTATGTATAGGGTGCGCCACAAGGTGGCAACAACATATCATCTCCAAACTAGTTTGCAAATGGAGGTGTCGAACAGAGAAGTGAAGCAGATTCTCCAAAAAACAGTGAATGCACAACGTAGTGATTGGTCAATCAAAATCGATGATGCGTTGTGGGCTTATAGAACTGCGTACATGACACCAATTGGGACTTCTCCGTACAGATTGGTCTATGGAAAGGCGTGTCATCTGCCGATGGAGCTAGAACACTGCGCTTTTTGTGCTGTTAGGAAATTGAACATGGATCTAGAGCTAGCGGGTAAGAAGAGGCTGATGCAACTCAGCGAACTTGATGAGTTTCATTGGCATGCTTATGAAAGTGCCAAGTGCTACAAAGAGAAAACAAAGAGGTGGCACGATAAGCATATGGTGCATCGGAAATTCGAGCCGGGGAAAAAAGTGTTTCTTTTCAATTCAAGATTGAGGTTTTTTCTAGGAAAATTGCGGTTCAAATGGTCAGGGCCGTTTGAGGTAGTAAGAATGACCCCGCACGGGGCAGTGGAGTTGTGGCAAGAAGATCGAAGTGCCACGTTCTTGGTTAATGGGCAGCATTGTAAGCATTACTAGGGTGAGGACATTATTCGAGAGAAGACGTCCATCACTCTAGAGGATGATTGAGCGTAAATGACATTGAGCCGTGACGATAAACCAGGCGCTGTACGGGAGGCAACCCGTGAAATTGTTGTAATAGATGAGGAGAATTAGTTGAGAAAAAAAAGAGAAAAAAAAAGATAAAAAGAAAAAAATAAATAGAAAAAAATTATTGTTGCATTGAAACCTATGAATCCTAACCAATTTCTTGTTGTGAAATGATTTTCAGGTGGAACGGAGGGCAAAAATGTAAAGAAGTGCAAAGGAAAAAGAATCGAGGTGAGAAAAATAAAAAGTGGCATGACAGTGAGCCTACGCGTTGGCTCCGTGTCATGGAGGAGGTGCTCCACGTTACCCTCTGTGACACGTTGAAGCCTATTCCGGAATTTTTAAAAATTCCAGAACAGGGGCATGATGGCTCCATGTCACGGAGGGGGTGCTCCGCGTTACCCTCAGTGACACGTTGAGTGTTATTTCGCATCAGGTCACACCGGGTCGCCGGGTAACCCGCACGAAAAACACTTTTAAAACCCCAATTTTCCCCCATTTCTTCCTCATTTTCAATTCCCTCCACGACCAAAACCCCAAATTCCCTCCTCCCCCGACGTGACACAGACCTAGGCACAAGTTTTCTTCATGTTTTCTTCAATTTCGTCGGAGAAAAGGTATGTCCTTGAACTTAACCTCATTTTGCTTGAATTTTTGATTCTTGAGCATGGGTAGTGATTGAAACTTGACTTAAGTGAAAATTAAGCATCAATTCATTTAAGTTATGATTGATTGATGTTCATAATATCATTGTGAGTATATGAACTCGATGAATGCATGTTTTAGTGAATTTTTGCGAAATTGGTAGCTAGGGTTGGAATTTGAATAGGAAGAAGACTAAAGTTGTTTGAAATGTGAAAAAATTGGGTTGTGCATTTGGGGTGATGTGAATTATGTTGTTATTAATGTTGAATATGCTAAGCAGACAAGGGAATTTCGGAAAAATGAAATTGGTGAATTGCATAGGTTGTTGAGAACAAAAATTTTGCTAAGTGCTATGATGATATAATGGAATCGATGGCGATATTTTTATACGTTGTACGAAGTCTGAGTAGTACATAGTAATTATTCCATCGAATTATATGAAGGAACTAAGAATGTTGAATGTAAAGATTGTGAAATCATGAATGTCTTGCCGAATGGTTTTAATTGCGGCTAAAGACTAATTGTGGGGTGATTCAATTAAACCCAACCTTAGTCGTAGCTAGTTATGATTTGAATAACATTGGGATTGTATGGTTATATGTGCAGGAACAATGTTGGGCAGACAAGACAAGGGAAAGGGCGCATCCACATCGAGCGCCGACAGAAAAAGAATAAGATTGTGAACAACAGTCCCAGCAGCACCAGCGGTTCCAAGAGGCTAACGCCGACAATACAGAACCCGATGGGTGACTGACGAAGGGAAGAAATGGTATGCAAAACACAAAGAAACCAAATACTTCCCGGAAGAGCATATATCAAGGGAGCCACTGGCACAGGAATTCCCGAGGATCGTACACCGGATTGATACCGCCGGGCTGAACTTCATCTTCAAAGAGCCCAAGGAGTGCAATCTCCATCTAATTTGGGAGTTTTATGCCAACTAGAACCCAGTCACACTGTCAAGATAAGAGGGAAAGTTGTCACGTTTGAGCCCCATCACTTGAATGCTATATTGGGGGCGCGGGACACAGACGCCCATGTACTCCAGCAGCTGAACATAACTCCACCTTATGCGGATATGAAACGCACTCTATGTGGAGCCCGTTCGATAGCACAGTGGAGCAGGCACAAAGAGAGGGGCTACCATCAGACACTGCCCTACTCTCGGATGAACAGGGAAGCCAGGATCTGGCTAAAAATTGTGTGTTCCTACCTGATCCCGGGGGTGCACATGATAGATGTCACCCGGGATCGAGTGTGCTTGGTGTATGCCCTGATGAAAGGGCTTGAGATAAATGTTGGGGCGGTGATCATCTCCGCCATGAAGAGAGCCTGCTTGCATCAAAGGCACAGGTACGGGTTCGGTGGTTTGCTTACCACGTTCTTGAGAGGCCATGATATCGAGGAGGAGGCCCTAGATTACATCCCACAGATTGACAGGCGTGCCTTGGATGTCACAAAAACCAAGGCACCCAACACTACTCACGGGCCTGTTCTCACACTAGCCGAGTGACATGCTCGGGATGATCAGTATATGACCCGCATGTACGGGATGCAGATGTTGTAGTTGCACATTAGCGGGAGGCCAACAATAGAAGATGAGCTTTGGCAGCTTGACTTGGATTACTCCTTCGGAGAAAATGCTCGGGATCTATGCAGAGTGGGGCCAACATTTGTGGAGCCGGTAGATGATGATGTCCCCAATGATGAGGAGACATGCCGTGAGGACTCATATTTTGAGTCAGATGAGGACAGTGGGGGAGATTCTGATATGGGAGACGAAGCAACAACACCTGATGAAGAAGTTGAATACTTCGATTGCTCAGGGAGTTTCACCACCCACCTTTGTGATATGTTGAATTTTGTGAACATTGGGGACAGTGTTCGGTTTAAGTGTGGGGTGGAAATAGTTAGGTGCCAGCTTTTTCGTTGTTGTTTTTGTTTATGTGTATGTGTTGTGTTGTTGTGCCTGTGAAAAATGTCACCCTGTGACTTTGTGTTATGTGTTTTTTAATTAAGTGGTGTTGTAATGAATGTTAAGCTGTTGTATGTTGTGTGAGCTATTGTTGAATGGTTGTTGTGTAAATATTTTTTTTTTCTATCGAAACTATTGAAATTTTTAAAATTTTTCGTTAAATTTCTTTTATTTTGGGTTTCTCGACATTTGTTTTTGGTGCTTTTACCGAGAATAGTCCCATTGAACCGAAGTCATAATTAGTGACCGTTTCTTATGATTGATGGATGACGACCGTCTTAAGGGAAATGTAGTCAATAGGAGCAGTTTCTCTTTATTTTCTTTCTTTTGTTTGTTTCCCAAACGTATCGCTACTTCATGGTTCCGAATTCTCATTATGTGTGGTACATGATATTAAGTTGCAAAGGTGATTCGTATGAAAGCATGCAAATGCATAAACACGTTGAGATACCTAGGCCCTAAAGTTCGATTCGGTGTGATCGAGGCTTAATATTGAATTCTTGTAATTGGCTGATTGAAGAGTCTGTGAATATGTCTTGATTTGAGCATGTGCAATGAGTGTGAGGTGAGTTTTAAATTATTCCATGCTATTGTGAAGTGTCTAGAACTTGCCTGGTGTGTGTACGAAACGAAATGAAGGATGTGTATTGTAGGAAAGGATGTAGGCATTTCTTTGATTAAACAAAAAGTTTTTCCATTATCATACCTACCTTGAATGTACATCCGAGTTAGCCCCATTGAGCCTTTAGCCTACTTTTTCTTTCTTTGAAGAGGTACAAACCGAGCTTAATCCTTTCTTTTCATTAGCGTTGAATTTGATCCAAAACTCTTAAGCGCTCAAGAAAAACAATTTTCCCACAGTGTAAAGGAGTGAGAATTGTGAAAAGAAAGGAAAAGCGAAAGTGGTGAAAGTTAAATAAAAGGTCAAAGGTGCACTTGCTAAAATTAAATAAAATAAAGATGTATAACTAATCTTAGTTATTAAGTCGAGTGTGCTTAAAGAAATGGGAACAAAAACAAAGAAAAATTTCAAGAATGAGAGGATGAAGAAAGAAATAATGCCCATAATGATGGTGGGATGTATTGAAAAGTGCTTAAGGAAGCTAGTTGCTATTATTGGTTAGCGTAGTATTTACTAGTTCCCTAGCTTACATTACAACCCGTTAAGTCCTACGTGATCTTACATCACGCGTCCTTATATTAGTGGAGTAGTACACTAGAGGCAAGCCTATGGTTCATGACATGATGCATGTGAATTCTTTGGGGGAGAGAGCAAAATCGTGTTCATATACCCCTACATGTAATGCTTTGGAAATCGTATGATTGCAAATGGGGAGATTCTCTTGTGTTGTGAGGGCACATGCTTGATGAGAGATTAAATTTCGTGTCGGATGTATTGATCAGTTGATTTGCATGAGTTTGCCAAGATCAAGAGTCAATTCTTGAGTCGAGGAGGTCTTAATGTGGGGTATGTGATTGTATTGATGAGACTATGCATGTTTTCTTGATGATTTGCTAGATTAAATAATCGGTATAGCCGTAGCTTGACTTGTCGAGCCAAAGTAGCTATGTGTGGGTGACAATTGCATGAGATGTGAGAGTATTGTTTGAGGACGAACAAGGTTTTAAGTGTAGGGTAAGTGATCTTGGGCTGAATTATATGCCCAAGTGATACTCAAATGCTTCATTTCGACTTTGTTATCTATCGTTATTTGTGCATTCTCATATGATTTGTAGTTAAAATGTGAATTTATACTAACCAACATGGTTAGTGTTGTTTTGCAGGTAAAATGGAATTTTGGGAAGCTAAGATACATGTTGGTAAAAATCGGGAATGGACTTGGAAGCAAGGAGTGGAAAAGGTCAAGGAAGAGCAGCAAAAATAAGGGCTCCGCAATGGAGCCGTGTCACGCTGCCATCGCGGAGGCATTCTGCCTCGGATGATTTAATTTTGGCCATTTCCAGTAAAGCCTCGCGTTGCCTCCATGACACGGAGGCAATGCCATGCGATGCAAGTCGTGGCACGTTGAGTACAATTACTTGGGACATCAATTTCCAGTGTAGGGCGCGATAGCACCGTGGCACGTTGGCCAGGCTCTGTGATGCAGGCCGTGGCACGCCAAGGTGAATTCTGAGGAGCCTCATTCCAGAGAGGGTCCGCGATACCCCCGTGGCACGGAGGGAGTGCTCCACGATACACTCCGTGCCACGTTGCTTGTTATTTTGGGAAAAATTCTCAATAGTATAAATAGCACACTTAGGTTTATTTTTAAACAATTCTGACTTGGTTGAGCAAGAACGTGGGTTACACGTAGTTGAGGGGACAAAAATTCTAGGGTTCTTCTCTATCTCTTTCTCTTTTATCTCAATTGTTTGTATGATTTATACTCATTTGATGATATTTAATCCACAAATGAGTGGCTAAATTCACTTCTTACTGAGGTTAAGAACAATTGTAGTGGAATGTAATTGTTGATCATTTTAGTTTTCATCTTTTCTTCAATGGTTGTTCTATCAATTCTTGTTCTTACTGCATTAATGTTTGGCCAATGTTAATGTATATCTAAAAAATCCAATTTTGATTTTGAGAAGGAAGGAAATTGGAAAGTTGTGAATTGGTAGGATATGATCTCTTCTTAGTTTGGGAAAATTGAGAATTGATTTACATTCAGAATAGAAATAAATCTGAAAGTCTAGTCAATTAAGGAATCGGTTTTGTATGGCTAGAACATAAAATTCTTTTATCACAGAAATATAGATTGAAGGTTCATGATTCTTACGTTGGATAGGAGATGAAAGTTCCAATCCATAGGCATTAATTCTTGACTAGCAACCGAAGGAAAGATTAACTGAATTATATCGATAAATTAATTCCCTGCATGTTCGTTTTAACCTCAGCATGCTCATTACTATAGTTCAGATTCACTTTATAATTTTGTCTTAGATTCGTATAAATTAGGAACCTACAACTCTCGAAATATTATTTGTTTTGTTGTCTGAATTTTTAAAGATATAGTTCATTAACACTTAAGTTAATTATTACCTTGGTTCAGTCCCTGTGGGATCGATACTTGTCTTACTTAAGCCATTTTACTACTTGTTCGACCACGTGCACTTACGTGTAGTCACCAAATCACCGAACAGGCTCATATCAAAATTATGAATAATTCATGAAGTTCATGGCTAAATAAATCATAACATACTTAATCATACTTGAAATACATAATTATCCATGAATAAAGGCCCGTGAGTCGGCCAAGAGTCATAAATTCATAAATCATGGAGAACAATGCATACTTTTGAAAATCCATATACTTGATATTCATAAATCCATGAAGAGTACTTGAAGAGAAATCATAACATGAATCATAAATCATAATTTAGGCTTAGTAAGATCAAATCATAACAGAATCATACTTGAATTTTCATGAAACTTTGCATGATTGGGCATAGATTGATTAAGATTTGAAACCATAAAATAAAAATAAATTTAAGTACAAAAACTTCCAATAGATCTTAAAACAACATTTAGATTATGAAGGGAATTGACCCATAATTAAATCAAAGAGAATTCCATAAATTTGGGCTTAAAACCCCATAGGATCATCAAATTTAACTCATACTTGAATTCATGAACATTGAGAGGAATTGGGGCATGAGAGTGAAGAGGAACTCTCATTGAAAATCCTACATACCTAGGTAATCTGATCTTACACTCTCCCTTGAAAGCCCAAAGGAATTGGAGAAAGAATTGAGAAATTTCACAGGCTTGATTTCCAAAGAAGAACTCTAAACTTGCATGCATGGAATGGTAAGGCTTATGATAGGTTAAGCACACTTAAAACCCTTCTAACTAAGCTTAAAATGATGTAGTTTAGGACCTTAGAAATTATGAAAATACCCTTAATAAAAAAATCTAGAAATTTAACACTGCCAGCGACCATGACTTATACCACGAGTCGTACCACCTTACCATGACTCATGGTTACCATCCGTTACTGCCTCTAATGAAACCTGTATTCTGGGAATTTCCACAAGTCACACCACGACTCATACCTTCATCCAATGAGTCGTGGCTTCCATCCGTTACCACAACTGGGAGAATTTCCTGCTCTAGCACTTATGTAACAACCCAAAAGTTTCTAAGAACAGGCCCCATACTTAAATAAAGAAATCAGTTGGAAAGTTGAAAATTTTCCTTAGAACGAGTCATGGAATGACTCGTTAGGTGACCTAACAGGTCGTGGTCAGACCCGTGATGAGTAGTCAGGTGGTGCAGAAAAGTTCAGTGACCACGAACGACCCAACGAGTCGTTAGGTAGGTGATGACTCATTAGGTCAGTCGTCGGGGGATGTTGGAGATCCAAGATACGGTCCTGAGGCAGTGGTGACTACCAATGACCTAATGAGTCATCATGTCAAGTAACGACTTGTTAGGTCTGTCATGGGAAGGAGGAGCTGGAATCGTGGGCTTCAGTGGAAACAAGAGGAATCACAAGTCTTGGGATGGACAACGATTCATGAAGTAAGTCGTAGTCAAGAACGAGAAGAAATTTTGAGAAATGTTCTAGTGCACTCCACGACTTTACACCACGAGTCGTTTCCAAGCACATGACTTGTGGAGTGCCTTGTGGGGACTACCAGGTGGATTTTTCCTACAAAGTTCCAAGGGTGTTTTCGTA
This sequence comes from Datura wrightii, assembly GCA_035772735.1. Lineage (NCBI taxonomy): Eukaryota > Viridiplantae > Streptophyta > Magnoliopsida > Solanales > Solanaceae > Datura > Datura wrightii. Next base: position 125,885,119 of record JASDFA010000018.1, read on the forward strand.
AAATTCTATGTTTCTAACTCCTAAACTTGGTCATTTTGAGCATTGTATGGGACATTTTAAGGGTTTTTCGAGCCTAATCTCTCATTCCCTCAAGATATTCTCTCAAATTCTTCTTCCTCTTCTCTCTCAAGCCTAAAGATTCATTTGGGATTTCTTCAAAGGCTTCAAGGGTCAAGTTCAAGTGGGGATTTCTCCAAGTCAGGTATGTGGGCTTTCAACAAAGACATCCTTTCATCCTTGTGCCCCAATTTTTAATTTTAAAAACCTAAATCCATGATTCTAGAAAAGCATGTTCTAGGATTTCAATTTATGCATAAACTCTCATATATTTTTCCTAAATTCTAAAAACTCTCACGATTAATAGTAGTGCATGTTCATGAGGTTACTTATATCTTTTCTAAAATATGTGTGTGATATGTGAATAACATGAATGTGGAATTTTCATCATGAATTAGTCTAGAATTTCAAAAGGGATTTCATAAATTAATCATATGCTCTTATAATGAAGTGATATCCTTGTTTAAAGTATATGCAAATCACATGGGTTCTGCAAATCTAGATCATATGTCGCATTTTATGTGTTGGAACACGATTAGAACTTATGGGCTTTGACCAATGTGAAGTATGTGCATGTTTTCACTATGATTACAATGTAAATGTATTGGGCATGAGTTGAACCTATGGTTATGGCATGATTATCGAATTTTCATCACGAATTAGGGTAAATCCGAAATGTGGTTTCATGAAATATTCATGTTCTTTCACCATGATCTCATTGTACATTAATTAAAACATGATTTGGACCCATGGATGCTACCAGAATCTAAGATATATGTTGTATGTTATGAACTCGGGATTTGAATGTTGTGGATATGTGTAAAGTATGATGTAATTTGTTGAATGCTCATGTCTCTGATTAGCTGTAGTAATTTAGACTAGTCTTAGTCTCTGGGGACTCTCAGTAGATGAGAATGTTTCCCCTGGTCTGTCAGGACTCTCATCAGCGGGGAATGTTTCCCTTAGTCTATTGGGAGTCTCCTTATCTCAGAATGTTTCCCTTAGTCTGTCGGGACTCTCATCAACTGAGAATGTTTCCCTTAGTATGTCGGAACTTTCCTTAGCTGAGAATGTTTCCCTTAGTCTGTCGGGACTCTCATCAGCTGAAATGTTTCCCTTAGTCTGTCGGGACTCTTATCAACTGAGAATGTTTCCCCTAGTCAGTCAGTGACTATCTATATCAGAGAATGCTTTCCCTTAGATAGTCAGTGACTCTCCACAGTTGAGAACTTTTCCCTTTGACCTTAAACAATCAGGGACTCTCCACAGCCGAGAACGTTTCTCTTCGACAGTCAGGGACTCTCTATGATATCAGCCATGGCTTCAGTCCTCAGTATTTGTTCAGTATATAACCTTTGCGCATTAGTTAGTCATATTTCAGTAAATGTTTCTTGTAAAATCGTTATGTTAGTATAGATATATATGTGTGTGTGTATCTCAAACAGGGTTGTTGTATCTCTGTCAGTTATATTACCATTAATGTGTTTAGTTTACTTTCTTCTTGTATACTTCCATGTTTTAGTTTATTTACGCTTCCCGCATACTCAGTATATTCCAAGTACTAACTGCACACCTTTATGTGCTATATCATTTCATGATATAGATTCAGGTTTCCAGGCTTAACCACGTGGTTAGATACACTTCATTCCCCTCTCAGTTGCTTGTGGTGAGTCCTCATCTCTCGGGGATGCGATTTATATTTTTATTATGTTTTAGTTTCAGATTTTAAGAGTTAGCTGGGGGCTAGTCCCAGCAACTCACCAGTTTAGTAGAGGCCCTCAAACTTGCCTAGATAGATTCAACTTTGTATCAAAGTGTTGTTACATTTGTTCTTATGGTTTTTAATTAGACTCTTTAAGTAGCTTCAACTTAGTCATGATTTTTGTTAGCTATCATTCTGATTGTATCATGCTATTATCATGCCATGGGTGGACTTAGAGCCTCTCGGGGTTCCTTGTCTCGTGTCTCGATCTAGGCCTATGTTCTGGTCGTGACAATTTACCATGAATCATTGTTCCTTACAATGAGTCATACTACAACTTGTACCATCCAACCTTGGTACTAGGTGACAAACAATGACTCCAATCTACGACCCATTACATTATCCTATGGGTCATACCTTGACTCGTTACTCCAGACCCCTACTTCTTCAGCTACTAACCACGACTCATGACGACTGGTTGTCACATCAACCAATGAGTCATACCATGTCCCATTAGTCCATACCTTCAACCCCAGCAACTTACCACAACTCCTACTAACGATTAGTTACTCCTTCCCACGACTCATACCATGAGTCGTTCTAAGTCAAAATCTCAAAATTTTTTTCTGTTCTCATTTCAAATTCTTAGGTCTAGTGTTACGCACTTTCAGGGTATTACAAGTACGTGTTCAGTAAGAAGGACCTAAATTTGTGATAAAGGAGGTGGCTAGAGCTTCTCAAGGACTATGACATGAGTGTCCTTCATAATCCAGGTAAGGCCATTGTAGTGGCGGATGCCCTTAGTAGGCTGTCCATGGAGAGTTTATATCATGGTGAGGATGGGAGGAAGGAGTTGGCAAAGGATGTTCATAGGCTTTCTCGTTTAAAGGTTCGCCTTCTTGGCTTAACATATGGCGGTGTTATTGTTCAGAATGGGTCAGAATTTTCATTGGTGACCGAGGTCAACGCTAGGCAAGATGAGGATTCTATCTTGGTAAAGGTAAATGAAGCTTTCCAAAATTAGAAATGGGAGGTCTTCTCCCAAGGGAGAGATGGTGTACTATGTTATCAGGGTTATTTATGTGTTCAAGGTGTGGTTGACTTGAGAGTGAAGATGTTGGGTGAGGCTCATGGCTCTTGGTATTCAATCTACCCAAGTTCCACCAAGATGTATCGTGACCTACGAGGGTCTATTCGCGGAATGGCATGAAGAAGGACATAGCAGTGTTTGTGGCTACGTGTCCAAATTGTAAACAAGTGAAAGTTGAGCATCAGAGACCTGGAGGTATGCAACAAGACATTAGTATCCCTACTTGGAAGTGGGGAGAGATCAATATGGACTTCATCAGAAGGTTTCCTCTGCACGTCGACAGTATGGCGCTACATGGGTAGTTTTAGATAGGTTGACCAAAGCAGCACACTTCCTACTGGTCAAAACTACCGATTTAGTTGAGGATTATGCTAGATTGTACATTCGGGAGTTAGTTCGGTTGCACGGTGTTCCCTTGTCCATCATCTCAGATAGAGGCACTCAGTTTATCTCACAGTTTTGGAAATCGTTTAAGAAAGGACTTGGTACTCAGATCAAACATAGCACAACTTTTCACCCACAAATAGATGGTCAGGCTGAGTAGACTATTCAGACTCTTGAGGATATGTTGAGAGCATGTGTAATTGATTTCAAGGGTACTAAGGATAACCACTTACCTCTCATCGAGTTCTATTACAATAACACTTACCACTCTAGCATTCAGATGGCTCTGTTTGAGGCTTTTTATAGGCGAAGGTTTAGAGCACTGCAATACCTAGAAAGCCCTAAGATCAGATCCGAGGGTTGAAATGGAGAAAATAGGATATTTTGCACTAGGTCATAGGATGAGTCATCTAGTGACCTGTGAGGTGCACCACGAGTCGTTAGGTGACTCATGCAGAGGAGGGAAGGTTTGGTTGGATTTTTGGGTAGGGGGGTTGACCATGGGAGGAGCCACAATTCGTGATCAGCACCATGAGCCATTAAATTAGCCATGGTCAAGAGTTTGATTTGGAGGTTGAAGGTTTAGCAGTGCTCCCAATGACTAGACACCATGAGTCGTTGGGTACACCACGAGTCATGATGTCCCTCGTGGTGACCATTGATGATAAGAATCTGTGCTGGCAACGAGAGTAGACCACAAGTCATGGTCCTTGACGATCAGTTGTCCAGTCCCTCGTTAGGACTGACAGTGTGTATTTTTCTGCGAATCTATTAAGGGCTTTTTCATAATTTCTAAGTTTCTAAGACCTAAACTACATTGTTTTAAGCTCAGGTAGGTGTGTTTTAAGAGGGGTTAACTCATTCTAAACCTATTCCTCTCCATGCATGCGAGCCTAGTAGTTTCTAAGGGTGACAATCTTAGGATTCATCAAGTTCTTCCCCAAATTCCTTTAGGCATTCAAGAGGGTTATGTAATCAGAATTTTCAATGTATGTAGGGTTATGAATGGGTGTATCCGTCCACTCCCATGCCTAATCCCTCTTCAATTTCATGTGATTTCTATGTTGATGAATCTATGGGATTTTAACCAAACTAGTGAATTCTCTAAGTATCTATCATGGGTATTCTTTATGCATGCTTTTAATGTTGAATTATGATTTATGGGAATGTTTTATAATGTTTTCAATTAGAAATTAGGATTTCAAAGTTTTATAAATAAGATGCCCATCTATGGAAATTCATGAAAAGATGAGATTATAATCTTTGCTTCTAATTATGATGAGATGTTCATGATGAAAGTATTATTCCGAATTACCCATTTCTATGTTCATGTTTTGAGTAATCAAAGTCTATTTAAAGGATGTTAAGTATTGGGCAAGCCCATATGATCAAGTATGTTTCAGGATTTATCTAAATTTCATGTTGTTAGCTTACCACATGGTTTTGGAGTCTAGACTCCCACTCTTTTCAGCTTGTGGTATGATTTGAGCCAAGGCTCCTCATGTTATATTTTCAGCTTCATCAAAAGATGATGGTTTATCTTCATTGAAAAATGATGAAGAGCATATGCATGTTTTTGGGAGTACTGTCTAGCACCGATTAGGCTAAAGGTCAGTCAACCCTGTGTCTCAGAATTACATGCCAACATAGGCATGTTCAGATTATTTAGGACCTCCCTTGTGAGCTTCCCCTGTCCCCAAGGGGTCTTCATCTTTATATTGAAATCATGGAAGCATCCTTAGCCCTGGCAAGTTTTGGACCGCTCTACCTACGTGAGTATAATAGTCGGGACCACGTAAGCTCTATCGTGGTAATGTCGATTATAGGAAGAGTCTCCCATTATTCCTCATCATTTCAGTTTTACATGTTCATCAGTCATGATATTATGTTTCTAGCAGGTTTGACCCAATGTTCAGTTTTACTTATGATTATCAATTTTCAACTTTGGGTCATTCGATTCAGTTATGATATTCAGTTATGTTTAAGTCATGTTTTAGCTAGTAGCATGCAAGCTCTACTCCCAAACTCTTATGATGAAATGTTTATGATATGCATGATCTTTGATTTTACTTACTTAATTGTTTTACTTACCTTGCATACTCGGTACATTCCACGTACTGACCACATACCCTATGATGTATTATTTCATGATATAGGCTTAGACATTCAGGCTCAATCCCGCCGCTAACTAGATCTTCAGTGCTAGCATCCCTAGTCAGAGTTGGTGAGTCCTCATCTTTCGAGGGCCCTTCTTATCAGTTATATTCAGTATTTTTAGTTTCAGACTTTAATGAGTTAGTTGGGGTCCTAACCCATCAACTCATCAGTAGTAGAGGCTTATCAAAAATAGTATGTATTCAGCTTCAGACTTGTGTTATGTACTTAGATGTTATGATATTTACAGACTTTCGCTATGTTACATGTTATATTTCTGCATTTAAAATGTTCACTTTAGAGGTTATGTTCCTACCATAGGTCGACTGTGATCCTCGGGGGATCTTTGTCCTGTGTCTCGATTTAGGCCTATTCGGGTCATGAAAATCACCTATCGGATGGTTTGAATTAGGCAAGGCTATGTTGATTGGTATAAATTCGATTCACGAGGCCATGGAGAAAGTCCAGCTTATTAGGACAAGGCTGGAAATAGTTTAGAGTTATCAGAAGTCTTATGCGGATGTTGGATGGAGAGAGATTGAGTTTTAAATTAATGATTGGGTGTTTTTGATATCTCCCATGAAAGGAGTGATGAGGTTCGGAAAGAAAGAGAAGCTAAATCCCTGATATGTTGGTCCTTATCTGATTTTGAAGTGAGTGGGAAAAGTGACATATGAGTTGGAGCTACCAGCAAAGTTAGCCTCAGTTCATTCAGTTTTTCATATATCTTTATTGAATAAGTGCATTGGTGACCCGGCCTTAGTTTTCCCAGTGGAGAGCATAGGTGTGAAGGATAGCCTTACCTATGAGGAGGTTCCAATTGAGATCCTTAATCATCAGGTTCAGAGGTTGAGAAACAAAGAAGTAGCTTCAGTGAAGGTTTTGTGGAGGAATCAGCTTGTTGAGGGAGCTTCGTGGGAAGCCGAAGCAGATATGCTGGCTAGATACACGCATCTGTTCCCTTACAGCTTAATTCCAGCATGAGGTATCAGCTTCCTCCTTAGTACACTATTCAGTTTCATGTCAAGTTCATGTATCTCAGTTCCTTTCATGTTTTAGCATGTATTTATGATTAATGAATTCAGTTCAATCATGTAATTTAGTTCGGAGTCAGTCACTCCGTCAGTTTTCAGCTTCGGATGTTCAATATTTGGGATTGCAGTTCCTTTCCCTAGAATTTCACTATGCTTAATCCAAATTTGAGGAAGAATGTTCCCAAAGGGGGAGATATTATAATATCCCAAAATTTTATAATACTATATTCAGAATTTGAAGTATGTTTCAGCAGAAAATCTAAAAGTTTTCTCTCAGTACGATTCATCGTACGAGTCGAAGGTGGTTGTACAGGTCATAGGATGACCCATAATGGAGAACCAGAAGTTTACCCTCCCAACCATGAGTTCCCACCATGAGTCATGGCTTGTGGGTATGACTTGTGGTTAGGAGTCGTATCAGGTCATTATATTTTTCAGGTGCTGGTTATACGAGTGGTTGTACGATTGTAATAGGGAGTTACTGGTCATGATAGATGATTGTGGAAATCTTTGAAGAGTTTTGGATAAAATTGGTTTGGCTAACCACAGGAGACTTAAAAGGAGTGTTTTGGAGGGTTTAGCCTATATCAAGTCATTAATCTTTCCCATGCATGCAAAGCTTTGATTTCTCTTGGAGGATCAATCTAGAAATTCTATCAATTTTTTCCCAATTCTCTTGGGTTTTCAAAGACAAGTTGAGTATCAGTTTACCCAGGTATATAGGGCAATGAATGAGAATTTCCTTTCACTCTCATGCCAAAATTTCTCCTCAAGTTCATGAAATCAAGTTCTAATTCAAGTTTATCATCTTATAGGATTTTAACCTAATTTTTTGAAATTCTCTATGATATGTCTATGGGTCAATTACTCTCATGTTCCAAATCATGTTTTAAGACCTAGGGTTAGATTTTATACCCAAATTGATTATAAATTCGTGATTTCAAGTTATTGAAAATTATGCCCTATTATGTAAGTTTTATGAAAAGCCAAGTTTATGAATCGTGATTTCAAGTTTGATGAGATATCTAGCATGAATGAATGTTTACAAATTACCCATATATGAATCCATAGTTTTGACGTATGAAGTCTATTTCAAATATGCATAATTTTAAGATATGGGCAAGCCCACACAAGTTAAATATGTTTTCATGATTTAGCCAAGGCTAATAAGATCAGCTTATCATATGTTTTGGAGTCAAGACTCCCACTATGGCTTATGATATGTTTTGGAGTCAAGATTCCCCATGTTCAGATTTCAGGCTATGCATGTGACTGTGATTGTAGCTTTGTTGAAAAATGATGGGAGCACTATGCATGTTTTTGGGAGTAGTGTCTAGCACCGAATAGGCTTAGGGTTCCAAGATTTTCTGGTCTCAGAACTACGCTCCAACATAGAGTTATATATTTACATTGGGATCTCCCTTGAGAGTTTTCCCCGCCCACAAGGGGCCTTCAGCTTGATATCAATGTCATGGTAGCATCCTTAGCCCTGACAAGATTTTGGATGGCTCTACCTACTTGAGTCTGATAGTTGGGGCATCACATAAGCTCTATTGTGATAGTGTCAGTTATGATGAGTATCCCACTATACCTCATGATTTCAGTTATTCATGTTCATGACTTATGATATTATGTTTTATAGCAGGTTTGACCCAATGATCAATTTATGAGCTTTTACTTTTGATTTTATTTATGCCAAGTCATATGATTTCTATTTTTAGCTTTGGGTCATTCTATTCAGATATGATATTTAGCTTATGACGATACATATTCCAAATTCAGATTTCAGCATGCAGTCCTTACTCTCATAATCTTATAATTTATGTTTATATGCATGATTTCAGTTATCATTTACTTAGCATGTTTTACATACCTTGCATACTCAGTACATTCTAAGTACTGACCGCATACTCTATGTTGTATCATTTCAGATACAGGTCCGGATGATCACTTAGTTTCTCCGTTAATCTAGCTCCTCGCAGTTTAGTTCAGTCCCCATTGTTGGTGAGTCCTCATCTTCCGAGGATATTTAGTTTAGTGTTTTATTATATTATATTCCATTTCCGACTTTAGCGAGCTAGTTAGGGAGGTTGTCCCATTAACTTATTAGACATGTTAGAGGCTTGTCAGACATTATGTAGATTTTCAACTTTGTCAGGTGTTGACTCTGTTTATGTTTGTTATGTTATTCAGGCGTCCGCTTATTCATTCTTCAGTAATCAGATTCTTCCTTGATATATGTTCTTTAGTTGCTATGTTCATGTCATAGGTCGACTTGGAGCCATCTGTGATTCTAGGTCCTGTATCTCAGTCTGGGGTCCCAGCTTGGGTCGTGACACATGCCCAATAACCATCATATTCTAGCTAGATAATAGATCATTGGCCAAACCTGATGGCAACATCGAAGATGTACTAGTACATGTAGGGCACTTGATATTTCTAATAGAATTCATAGTAATCAACTTTGAGTCAGACCCAGAAGCTCCATTCATTTTGGAATGTCCATTATTTGTGACAGATACAACATTGATAGATGTGGCTATACGGAAGGTTACAATGAGAGTTCACGATAAAGTGGAGATATTTAATTTGTATAAATATCTCAAAACATTGGAAATTTATGAGGAACTATTTGCCATTACTTGTCATGACCCGAACATAGACTCCAGACCGCAACACAAGACCTAGAACCACGAATGGCCCCAAGCTAATCCATGGCACATACATAGAATAACTAAGAACATATAACTAAGTGGAAGTAAAGAATAAACCATAACATGACCGGAAGTCTAAAATCTCATAAAGCATAAACAGGCTGTAAGCCAAAATCACTGATCATCTATACATATTGTCTGAAAAGCCTCTAATCAAAGATGAGCTGATGGGACAACAACTTCAACTAGCTCTGCCAATATTTGAAAATTGAAGGACATAAAAGAAAGAACATAAGTCAAAATGAACGTCCTTGGATCATGAGGACTCATACAAGAAGGGGCTGAATTGGACTAAAGCGGGACCAAAGCAAGTGTCGGGGCTGGGACTGATCACCCCAAACCTATATCATGAGATAATATAGCATAGAAGTATGTGATCAATACTTTTAATGTACTAAGTATGTAAGGTAAATAAAACATGAGAGTAAGGAAAACATGCTAAAATCATGATCTTGAGATAGTCATAAATGTGATGTATTCATCATAAGCCGAAACATAATGACCCAAAATTTTGAGAGTAAATCATATGATTTAACATGTTTGAAATCATAAGTAAAAGCTCGTAATTTGTTCAATGGGTCAATCATACTATAAAACATGATATCATAAATGCTGAACATGAATTTCTTAAAACATGAGGAATATTGGGATACTCATCATGATTGACACCTTCATGACTGAGCACATGATGCGCAACTATCTCGCTCAAGTTGGCCAAGTCGTCCTAAGTCTTGCTAGGGGAAAGAACGATAAAGGCGTTATATCACTCGTGAGCCCTGTTGGGCAAGGGGGACACTCTTTGGCGAGGCCCCGAATATGAATATATACCTACGGTGGCACATAGTTTTGAGACCTAGGTGCACTGAGCCCCAGCCTACTCGGTGCTAGATACTACTCCTAAAACATGCATACTACTCATTAACATAATCAGGCAACATACTTGGTTTTGCATGGGCTAGTTGAAAGTCATTGTTATACTTGTCATACGTGACCAATCTATGAAAAGAATGCCGCTATGTCGGCCATGATACATAAGATTGAGATTCTTGAAATCATGCATAGTTGAGTAAAATCATAATGACTTGAAAATCATAGGTTCATGAGAGATACTTGTAGAAAACATGCATTCATAATCATAAAATATGGGTTAAATCATGAGGGAATTGAATTCATGAAAGATCATAAGAGATTTCATCATAATTGGGTCTAACCCTAGAAATTCCTAAAACATGAGTAGAGACTTGAATTCATAGGATTGGATTGAAATTGGGCATGATGGTGGAAGAAATCCCCCATTCATGATCCTACATAGCCGGGTTTGATGATTTTGTAACTTGTCTTGAAGATCCAAGAGGAATTATGAAGAAGATGATGAGGAACCCTAGCTTTGCCTTGAGAGGATTTGATCTTCAATTTGAGGTGTTAGGAGTAGAATGAGGGTTAAAAATGAAAAAAACCCTAGAATATACCCTCTAAGAGCTTAAAATGACTTAGTTTAGGAGTTAAGTACATAGGAAGTACAAAAATAACCTTAATGATCTTGTTGGAAAATTCACTTTGGCAGACATAACGACCCACTTCACGACCCCTGAAGCCATTTCATGGGTCGTTTCCTTGATCTATTACCACTGGAACCAAAATTCAGGTTTCTGATATTTTCTTGACGCCTCCACTTAATGATTCATCATGACACTTAATAGATCACTTCACCAGTCGTCAAGACTCTTTGAAACTCATATTTTTCACAAACTTGCACATTTAATGTGTCACTTAACAACCCTTCAAGTGACTTAACAAATCACTTGATGGTTAGTCATATGACATAGTGCTGATTTTCCTATTTCCTTTGATTTATGCCTAGGTCTGATTTTAGGGACTTTTGGGGTGTTACATCATCTCCCCTAGGAACATTCATCCTCGAATGTAGATGAAGCTGACATGAAGGATAGGGAAGGAACTACAATCCCAAAATTGAATATATATAACTGAAAACTAATGGAGTGATTAACTCTGAACTGAGTACATGACTGAACTAAATTCATGAAACATACATGCATGCTAAGACATGAAAGGAACCGAGAGACATGAACTTGACATGAAACTAAATAAAGCACTATGGAGGAAATTAGTACCTCAAGCTAGAACTAATTTGGAAGGGAGAAGATGCAAGTATCTAGCCATCAGATATGCTTTGCCTTCCGTATAGCTCCCTTAACAAGCTAATTTCTCCATAAAACTTTCACTGAAGCTACTTCCTTGTTCCTCAGCTTCTGAACCAGACGATCAAGGATCTTAACCGGAACCTCTTCATAGGTGAGATATCCTTCACCCTAATGCTTTCGGCTAAAATAACTAAAGCTGGGTCACCAATGTGCTTATTCAATAGAGACACTAGGAACACTGGATGCACCAAATATAACTCTGCTGGTAACTCCAACTCATATGCCACCTTGCAACACGCCTCTGAATTCTAAAAGGACCAACATATTGGGGACTAAGCTTTCATTTCTTATCGAACCTCATAACTCCCTTCATGGGTGATCTTGGGCATATTTATGTGCCTAAGTGATATTCTATAACTTAGTTTAGTCATGTTTGTCAATTTAATTAATTACACTCTCATGTGATTTTGAATAATCAAGTGCATATACTAACCAATATGATTAGCCATTATTTTGTAGGTGAAAAATGCTTAGGAGGGGCTCAATATGATGGTTAAAGCACAAGAAGGAAGTTGGAAAAGAATTGCAAGGAAGACGGCATGAAGTTTCAAAGGAGATGGGCTGCCTAGGCCACCAACATGTCAAGCTAGGCCACTAGCGTGCCCAGTGCTGTGCCGCGCCGTGCATGTGCGCGCATGAGGAGGTTGACCAGTGTGCCTGCGCATTGGCATTGTGCCACGCCAGGCTATGCTGTGGGCTACAGGTTGTGTCACGCTAGGTGCTGCGCGTGATAGGAAGCTTGCCATGTCGGGAAATGCGTAATTCCTTCGCACATGACCTGTCGATGCTAGCAACCAGTAGGCATGCGCATCTAGTTCGTGTCACGCCAGCAAATTGCCACGATGGGCAGTGTGGCACAGAGTTGTTCCAAGTCTGGCCAAAATTTTTGAATTCCCATTTAATATAAATAGGACCCTTAGCTTCTAAAATCATTTATCACATAAATATTTTTGGAAAGCAGAGAGGAGTGAAGGGAGAAGTGAAGAACTTAACCTAGGGTTCAAAATTTGTCATTCTCTTTTAATCATTCTTGTAAGTACATTGCTTTAATTATGTTTTTGAGTAATTGTATGAACATGAGTGGTTAAACCATTCCTCTAGGGTTGAGGGCACATGATATGAATGTGAAGGCTTGATTTTCATATTTGGTTTGATTTTTGATTGTTGTTTTGTCTTGCACTCTTAATTATCATCGTTTTTATGTTTGGTCACCATGACAATAAACTTGTTAAGCTTAGGTAAAAGCTTGAAAGAGTAACCCTAGGTTAGAACGGAAGAATGTAGGGAGCCAATTCTTGTCATTACGATAAGATTTGCAGTTAGGATAGAAATTATACCTAATTTTCCTTGCTTGGTTAATAAAATGGGATGATAGCAACACACCAACATAAAATTATCACATCACCACTTGTAGACATAGTTTTGAAGCTAAGTCAGGTTAAATGATTAGAGGTACGAAAGTCCATAATCAAGGGCATAAACCCCATAAACCACATCCATAGTGTTAAATTGCACACGAATTAGGACGTCACATCCCCGCTCAACGATGAGGGTGTAAGGCTAGAAAGACCATGAACACTGATCTTTAACTTTGTGAGACAACAACTAAATGTTTTAATACCCAAATAATCGTGAATTTTAGCATTACATGATCATCAGGCCTTATCTCTAGATTCTTCTTATTATTGTTGCCCGATTATTTTATGATCACCACTAGATTCAATTACACTTATCCAAAATCTCTTAAATCAACACTTGAAAAAGTTAAATTAACACTTGAACTTGAATATTCATTGTAATAGTACAGTCCCCATGGGTTCGACATCCGGCTCTTCAAAATGCCACTATATTACTTGTCCGACAGTGTACGCTTGTGTGTGCTCTAAGGTGCATCAAGTTTTTGGCGCCGTTGCCGAGGACTGGCTGCCTTTAGTGAATATTTAGTTTTTGTTTGATTTTTATTTTCTTAAGTGTTGAAAACCTTTGTCATAGTCTGTTGTATTTTAGGTAATAGGTTGTCCTTGCATAACTGACAAAGAATAGAGAGTTGGTGGAACCTTTGTTGGAGCCGGAACGCCGATTACATTTTCTCTGTAGAGAAGCTCTAGAGCGGAAGCTAAAGAGGCTACAGGAGAAGTTACAATAGCATTCACCAGCATTGCAAGAAGAGTTGTTGCCTGCCTGAACCAATGGCATCCTGACCAGTTCGCGAAGTGGCAATCCAACTAGCAATGAATGTGACCTCCATTATCCGCAAACGGAGCCCAGAGAAAACTTTGAGCTGAAACAAAACATGGTGCAGCTGTTACATTCTAGTGGCCAGTTTACTGGAATGACACATGAGGACCCATAGCAGCACTTACAGAATTTCTTGGAGATTAATGACACGTTTGTCCCCACTGGAGTGTCAACACATTATGTCCAACTCACCCTCTTCCTATTTTCACTATTGGGAGAGGCAAAGAGGTGGTTGAAAGCTGAGCCACCGAATTCCATTACTTCTTGGGATGACCTAGCAAGGAAGATCCTCATCAGATTCTTCCCCTCAGGCAAGACTGCCAAGCTTAGAAGCGAAATTTTAAGTTTCAAACAGCGGTCCGAGGAGAATTTATATTTGGCTTGGGAAAGATTCAAGTCATTACTAAAAAACTGCCCCTATCACCATCAGTCTAATAAGGTGATAGCCCACACCTTTATAGAGGGTCTAGACCAACACACAATGATTTTGTTAGACTCTGCATCGGGTGGGCAAGCACTCGAGAAGACATATGATGAGTTGTACACTCTCTTATACAGAATTGCTCAAGGAAATCCGGAGTGGCATAGTGAATCATTGGGAGGGGCAGGAATGAGAGAAACAGGGCTGATAGAAGTGGACAATGTCAATGCCTTGGCAACACAACTAGCTTCATTGCAGCACAAGATGATGACTCAGCTCAGCAAACTGAGTATGAACCAACCATAGGGACTGGTGAATGCAATTCTGTAAGCCCTGAGTTGGTGTGAAATTTGTGGTAATAATGGGCAAAATGGAGAGTCTTGTGGACCCAATGCTGAGTCAGTCAACTTTGTAGGAAATGTTTAGAGAAGCAATCAGAATTACGGTAAAACATACAACAAAAATTGGCAGAGTCACCCAAATTTATCTTGGGGTGGCAATTTGAGTTAGAGGTATCAGTAGCCTCAGCAACAACAGTATCAGTAGCAAAATAGGAAGAATAGTAGCCAGTCAAGCTGCAACAACATTGAGGAAATGTTGAAAAAATTATGGCTACTCAAACCCAACTAGTAGAGAATCAGGCAAGGATGGCTTCAGATTTGAAAAATTAGCAGATGACCACCCGAAAGCTAGAGAAGTAGATGGGTCAATTAGCAGCTGCTCAGCACACCAGACCCCAGCGAGGGTTACCTAGCGACACAGATAAAAACCACCGATAGGTCAATGCCATCAGTTTGAGTAGTGGCAAGCAGTAGGTTGATGCACCACCAAAAGAAAAGAAAAATAGGTGCAGCGGGAGCTAGTCAGATAGGGTCCATCCACTAACAAAGGAGACAACCATAGTGTTGCCAAACACAATGCACAATCATCATTGCAGCTAGTAGAGAGACAACCACCACCGCTCCTGCAAAGGTTCAACAAGAGCAAGGAGGAAGAATGCTTTAAAAAGTTCTTTGAGATTTTCAAAGAACTTCACATCAATATTCCATTAATTGATGTTTACAGGAAATACCAAAGTACGCTAAGTACTTACAAGATGTGGTGGCAAAAAAAGTGAGGTTGGTGGATGTCCTAGCAGTGCCACTTATTGAGGAGTGCAGCTATAGGGTCATGAGCAAGATGCCGTAAAAGCTCAACGACCCAGGAAGTTTCACCCTCCCCGTTCAAATTGGTGAAGCTGACATTAGACAGGCTCTATGTCATTTAGGGGCAACAGTCAATTTAATGCCTCTATCTCTATTTAATACCTGGGATTGGGTAAGCCGAGGCCCACTAAAGTAATGCTGCCACAGTTGCTCCTGAAGGAATTATTGAGGACCTTCTCATCAAAGTGGGTAAACTCATTATACCTTCTAACTTTATAATTCTTGATTTTAAAGTTAATGATAAGGTACCCCATATCTTGGGATGACCATATTGGCAACTGGAGGAGCTATCATAAATGTGAGAGCGGGTACTCTCAAAATGAGGGTCAATGAGGAAGAAGAGCTTTTCAGAATCTATCAGGAGATCAACCCACCAACGCACTACAGAGATCTTTGTAAGATAAACGTGTTGTCAAATGCTAAGTGTGGGGTGGTAGATTCCATGGGTCCACTATTGCAGGACATGTTGACACTTCAGTTCGAGTCTGATGGAAGGCTAAAATTCAAAAAGAAGATGGTAGAAAAGAGCGACGGAGTGGAGGATTTTCCCTCATAAAACAAACATAGGAGAAGATGGTTTTCGAAAGGTAATACTTGTTTGAGAATATCCTAAGAAGGATAGTCCACATCGTTTCGCGATGTAAAATTAAGCGCTGTTTGGAGGTAACCCAAAAGTACCACAAGTACCTTTTCTTTTTAGTTTGTGTTGTTTTTTGTTATTTTTTCAGTCGTTGTTGTTTGTTTTGTTGGATAAGCACATATTTGGGGAAGTCTGAGTACCCAGGGACGAAAAAGCTAGGAGCATGACAAAAGATGAGTGTTGGGTCAGTGACCCACATGTTCAACAATGTAGAAAAATATGCTTCTAGCTAGGCCTAGAGGCCTCAGAAAGTATTTCTCACCCTTGTATTAATTTTATTTGATGCTTTGGGGACATAAAAAGATTCATGTGTAGGGTGAGGGAAATTTCAAAAATTTTGTACTTAGTAAATTTGGGTGGAGTTGGTGCTTGGTTGGAAATGCATGTGTTGTTAAAGTTGAAGTTGAGCCCAGTTCACCTACCCTTTGGTTTTTCTTTTCGGTTCTTTTCCGAAGGGGGGCACTTTGAACAAAGTAATAGAATTTTTCTGTACATAATGGTGTTAGTCATAGTTAGGGACTTTCCCCGACAATATATGGATGACGACTGTCTTGAGGGAAAATTAGTCAATAGGTTTTTGTTTTTGAACCCCTACCTGATTGATAGCTAGATAGTTTTGTTATTTGTTGTCCACAATTGTGGGATGCAAGTGTTGTAAAATTTCAAGCATGTTTAGCAACTGTATAAGTCTATTTGAGACACCTAGGCTCTTGAATATGACTATGTATGCTTGAAAGCTTAATTTTTGATTTCTTGTGATTAGCTGAGTAAGATTCTACTGAATTATCTTTAATTGAGCATGTGCTATGAGTGTAAGGTTTTTGAATATTCCATGCTAATGTGTGGTGTCTAGAACTTTCTTGGTGTGTATACAAAATGAAATGAGGGATGTGAATTGGAGGATATGATTTAGGCATTTCTTTTACCAAGCCTAATTTTTATCCATCACTTTATCTTCCTTGTTATATGATCCTAGTTAGCCCCATTGAGCCTTTATCCTATTCTTTGCCAGACACAATATGAGATTAATCCTTTCTTTTTAATAGCCTTGAATTTGATCCAAAACTCCTAAGCGCTTAAGTGAAAATGCAGAAGAAGTTAAGGAGTGAGGAGTTGGAAGAAAAAGGAAAATATTAGTTTTGGGAGGTGAAGGAAAGACTAGAGGTGCACTTGTTTAAAAATTCATAGGTGTTGGTAGGAAGTAAAAGAAGAAAAGAGAGAAAAAAATTTCTTAAGTACTCCTTACTAATAGCCTATGTGTGCCTAATGAAATGGGGGAACAAAAAGGGATATGGTAGTTGAAAAGAATAAAGGTGAAGTAAGAGGATAGATAACCGTAATGAAAGTGTGATGTATTAAAAGAACTTAGGGAAGATAGTCACTATTACTGACCAGAATAGTACCTACCCGTCGCTTAGCTTACATCACAATCATTAAGTCATACTTGATCTTACTTTCAAATATTCCTAAATTAGTGGAGTAATACACTAAAGGCAAGCTTATGGGTCAATATATGTTGCATGTGAATTCCTTATGGGAGAGAGCTTATTTCTTATTCATATACCCATATGTGTTATAATTTGAAAACTTGTGAGTGAAAAAATCGGTAACTCTCTAGTTGTGAGGGCACATGCTTGTTGAAGGATAAAATTCATGTCGGATGTCTTAATTGGTTGATTTGCATGGATTTGCTGAATTTAAGAGTTGATTCTTGAGAGTAGGAAGTTTTAGCTTAGTTATATGGGGTTTTAATGGTGAGATATTGCATGCTCTATTTTAAACTTGCTATCTGAAACAATTGGTGCAGTTGTAGCTTGGATCATCTTGCTTCAATTAGTTATGTGTGAATTCTTTGTGTGCACGAGATGTAATTGAGTTGTTCGAGAACGAACAAGGCTTTAAGTGTGGGGTAGTGATCTTAGGCATATTTATGTGCCCAAGTGATATTTTATAACTTAGTTTAGTCATGTTTGTCAATTTAATTAATTACATTCTCATGTGATTTTGAATAATCAAGTGCATATACTAATCAATATGATTAACCATTGTTTTGTAGGTAAAAAATGCTTAGGAGGGGATTAATATGATGGTTAATGCACAAGAAGTAAGTTGGAAAAGTAGTGCAAGGAAGATGACATGAAGTTGCAAAGGAGAGGGGCTGCCTAGGCCACCAGTGTGTCACGCTAGGCCACTGGCGCACCAAGTGTCGTGCCACGCCGTGCATGTGCGCGCATGAGGAGGTCGACCAGTGCGCCTGTGTGTTGGCGCCGTTCAATGCCAGACCATGTTGCGTGCACATGCTGTGTCACACCAGGTGCTGCGCGCGATAGGAAGCTTGCCACATTGGGCGACGCCACAATGCCTTCGCACATGACCTGCCGATGCCAGCCAACTAGTAGACATGCGCGACCAGTCCATGTTGGTCAGGCCAGCAAATTGCCATGATGGGCAGCATAGCATGGAGCTATTCCATGTCCAGCCAAAAATTGCAAATTCCCATTTAATATAAATAGGATCCTTAGCTTCTAAAATCATTTAACACGTAAATATTTTGGGAAAGCGGAGAGGAGCAAAGGGAGAAGCGAAGTACTTCACCTAGGGTTCAAAATTTGTCATTCTCTTTTAATCATTCTTGTAAGTACATTACTTTAATTATGTTTTTGATTAATTGTACGAACATGAGTGGCTAAAACCCTTCCTTTAGAGTTGAGGCCACATGATATGAATGTAAATTCTTGATTTTCATATTTGGTTTGAGTTTTAAATGTTGTTTTGTCTTGCATTCTTAATTATCGTTGTTTTGATGCTTGATCACCATGAAAACAAACTTGTTAAGCTTAGGTAAGAGCTCGAAAGATTAACCCTAGGTTAGAACGGAAGAATGTAAGGAGCAAGTTCTTGTCTTTACGATAAGATTCGCAGTTAGGATAGAAATTAGACCTAATTTGCCTTGCATAGTTAATAAAATGGGATGATAGCTAGACACCGACTTAGAATTATCACATCACTGCTCATAGACGTAGTTGTGAAGCTAAGTCTAGTTAAGAGGTATGAATGTCCATAATCAAGGGCATAAACCCCGTAAACCACATCCATAGAGTTAAATTGCTCATGAATTAGGACGTCACATCCCCACACAACAATGTAGGTGTGAGACTAGTTAGTTGTGTTTAGAGGCTCGAAAGACCATGAACACTAGACTTCAACTTTGCGAGACAACAACCGAATGTTTTAGTACTCAAACCATCATGAATTGTAGCATTGCATGATTGTCAGACCTTAACTCTAGATGCTTCTTATTATTGTTTCACGATTATTTTGTGATCACCCCTAGATTCAATACACTTATCCAAAATCTCTTAAATCAATACTTGCAAAAGTTAAATTAACACTTTGAACTTGAATATTCGCTGAAATAGTCCAGTCCTTATGGGTTCGACATTCGTCTCTTAAGAGAGCCACTGTATTACTTGTATGACTGCATACAGTTTGGGGTGCAATAATGGGAGACACCTTCTGAAACACCCAATCATCAACCTCAATCTTAATCTCTCTCCTTCTAACATCCGCATAAGATTTCTGACGACTCTGAGCTATTCTCAGCCTTTCTTAAATAAGCTAAACTTTGTCCATGGCCCCATGAACTGAATTTGGCCCCATCAATGTAGTCTCACCTACCTCGGACCATCCAATAGGCAATCTACTCCTCTGCCCATAAAGAGCCTCAAATGGAGTCATCTGAACGCTGGAGTGGTAACTGTTATTGTAGGAAAATTCAATGAGAGACAAGTGATCATCCCAATTACCTTTGAAATCAATCACACATCCTCTCAAAATACCCTCCAGAATCTAAATAGTCTGCTTGGCCTGACCATTTGTTTGTGGATGAAAAGTTGTGCTAAACTTCATTTGAGTACCAAGGTTCTTTTGAAATGATCTCCAAAACTAAGAGGTGAACTGAGTACCATAATGAAGGGCTTATTTACGCATTTATTAACCATATTTTGCTCATACTTAGCTATGTTTTAAGAACAATTTTGTTTTTGCTTATGTTTTATGATATAATTTTGAAAAATATCTAACACATGATTAGATGCTTTAATGTATTAAAGTGATGATTTTGGGCTTAATTATGGCTAAAAAGAGAAATAATGGCAAAGGGGGGTTGATGAGACAAGTATGATAGAAGTTGGCATCGCACAGGCATAGCTATGATATGGCCTACATGATGCACAACCAAGAGGCGCAACACGCTAGGCCCTGTGGTGCTATAAGGGGTGTGGCGTACCGCAGTGGTCTGGGCATCCAAGATTCCAATCCCAGTTCTGCTTGGAGCAGAAGCTGCAAAACCAATTCCAATCCAAGAAGGAATAACAAAAGCTTAATCTACTATTATAAATACCCTTTATTCCCATATATTTGACATGCACTAGGAATTTTAGAGCCGTAGTGTTGCACAATTCATACTTTACGAATTTGTGTAATAGCTTGATTGAATATTTGTTGGAAATTCATCAAGTTCTTGAGACTTAATATAGCTTTGGAGATTTTGTTTACAAGTTTATATTATCATAAGTATTTCATTATGAATTCTTCTACATCTTTTGTTTCTCTTCTTATAAACATGAGCGGTTAAATCTCTAAAGCTAGGGTTGGGGGAACCATGATGGATTAATGAAAGTAGGTATAATAAAATATTGATTCTTGAATGGTGAATTGGATGGATTGTTATTTTCGTCACCTTAATGCTTAATTGCCTGTATCTTCAACTTGTCCGATCAAGGAGGTTGATGTTAGGAAAAGAGAATAACACTGGAAATTTCAGGCTATCAATACTCATTTATTTCATGCCCTACCTTGGGAGGCATGACTAGCACCTAGTGCCCTACTAGGATCTAAACTGACTTAACTAGGCCTATGCACTCTTGGTGCAGGCTTACTCCCCAAATCAAGAAAGTAGCGGGCTATATCTCGACTGTAAATACAACCTCCGGCCGGCAAGGCCTTATAGCCACCTATAAAGGAAAACAGCTAACCAGAAACAGGAAATAATAGGTAATCCTGTGCGGGCCAACAAGACCACCATGTTAGTTATGACTGTAAGGTAAATCCAGTGCTAAGCTAAACTATGGCCGACAAGGCCGCGAACTGACAGCTAAACGAGGCCTCACATAGCCATAATGTAAACTAAAACACATATGGGCCCCACATGGCCATCAACAGCTTACCACAGGAAAATAGAAACAATCTGCAAGCCTCTAGGAGTAATATGATGGTAGGGACAGGACCCCGACCTACCCATAAACTGTACAATCAAAAAGAGTAAACCTTTTGTCTATAAACTTCGGAAGAAAGAAGCCGACTCTTTTTCTAATCCTGGATGGAAGCTAAGAGGGATTTTCTCCTCGTCTATCCATACTTGTAGGCAAGTAATGCAGCACCCGAGAAAGGGTGTCAGTACAATATGTACCGAATATGTAAAGCGATGATTGTAAATAACTAAATAAAAGAAATGAAACTGAGAATAGCTGAAATGAAGGGATAGAGATCATACCTGGGCAATAGAACTTCTTACTATCTAATTTATTAGTAAGTAAAGTAAACAAAAACCTTACCTGGCCCCTATAAGCTGGAAGGTACAACTAGTACAAAATAACCCACCTGGGGTCCCCATAAGCCCTGGTGAGTACAGTTCAGTCTATACAACCCTATCAAGGTTGCACTGGGTCAACTAATAGCTATATCAGTCCTACCAGTCCTCTGAGTATGCAACTGAGCCCACTCGTCCTTGACTGTAGCTGTGTCTAAGTCCAGTGGACTTCTGATATCTGCACCACAAGCCCCAGGATTGATGGGGTGTGTAGAGCCAACCACGACATACAATAGCCCACCCATGGAATGACCTGTATGAGGACCTGGGACCCCATCTTCGTCCCTCGTGGACGACATACCGCTCCGTAGAGCGACGTCATCTCGCCCCTACCGTGCTTCAACACAACTAATAACCCTGGGATCGATCATGAAGGCTATACGGGCATAATCCATCCCAAACTAAACATGGAATGTGGGTTTCAGCTAATAACAACAACTAATCACAATAGACATGCTTCTGGTATTCTTACTGGGATTCAAATTGAGTTATCATGCTAAAAAACTAACTTGCTAAAGGAAACTGCCTTAACATACCTTGTTCACCGATTACTGATTAATTGGCGAGTTTTCGTTCATATTCAACTACTCTTCTCAATTGAAATCATATTATTGGGGGAATATGACTAGTTTTAGTACTAAATTTGGCAAAAATGCTAGCTTTATATATAAATATTAACTATATTTCAACTTAACACAACACGGTTGAAAACTCGTAATTTCTCGAAAGTATAGAAGGGAGAAATGCTTACTTGAAGCCTATGATCACACAGAAATTAGGTTAGAGCAATTCCAACGACTTTGGCTCGGTGGGGTTACAATTTGCCAGGCGAATTATGTAAAAATAACTCTGTAGCAATGCTCCATGTGGACTTAAACTTCAATACCCGAAGTTAATTTGGATTTTGGTGGCATTTGGCAGCGTAATCGGACGAAAAATCACTAATCTCTTCGTTCTCTCTCAAGTCTGGAAGTGGGAATTATTTGAAAATGTGATATCAATAGAATAAAGGGGCTTATATATATATTAGGGCAGTGGCAGGGAGGCATACTTCACTGCCCATCGCGCCAACCTCCCTGCACGTCATGCCCCTCAACGCGCCAAAGGGCCAGCGCGTCGTGCTGCCTAGGGCGCCAGTGTGCCGGCGCGTCGCGCCCGTCGTTCTGGCCCTTACGACCCGACCGTGCTTGACTCGACTTCCGAGGCTTTTCTACACGCATCGTACTCTATTTATTTACCTTAAATCCACGCATATGCTTACTAATAGTCAACTTTAACAGGGTGTAACATCCTCCCCCCTTAGGAACATTCGTCTTCGAATGTCAACTACAATTCGTAGGAGTTTAACTCTTTTAAGTATTATTCTAGAGAAATTTTTGCTGGGTTTCTCCTGTAAAATGGACTATCTTAAAAACCCTGAAACGCAGAAAAGTCCAACGTAGGTACTTCAGATAATACTTTAACAACTATTTCACAACAAGGCTGGATCCAATTGAGCAATATATATAGCACAAATCATTAAACAACAACTGAATCAATAACTTACCTTAACTGCACAGTCTGGACTAAGCCTGGAACAAATGAGGGTATCTGGATTTCATGTTGTCCTCAGCTTCCCAAGTCATTTCTTCTCTATTCTTGTTTCTCCACATTACCTAGATGGAAACGACGTCCTAAGTTCTCAACCTACGAACCTATTGATCCAATATAGTTACTGGAACCTCTTCATAGGCTAACTCCTCAGTGACTTGGACATCCTCAACCGGCACAACTCAGGACGGATCCCCTATGCACTTTCTTAGCATCGACACATGAAATATCGGATGAAAATATTCTAATTCTGAAGGCAAATCTAGCTCATATGCTACCTGGCCTACTCTCCATAGGATTTGATAACATCCAATAAACCTCAGACTGAGCTTTCCCTTTTTACCAAATCTCATCATGCCCTTCATCGGCTGATGTGCCCGATTCGCGTGTCCGCAAGTGTACGGGTCGTGCAAGTAATATAGTGGCTCTTTTTAAGAACCAGATTGTCGAACCCACAGGGACTGGACCCATTCCTCTAACTATCCATTTCTATTGTGATCTTAAATACCTCAAGTGTTGGTTATAGACATTTTCGATTGAGATTAATTAAGTCTAACTTTGGGTCAACGAAATATTCTGAAATCACTCTAGGAGCAACATAGAGTTAAAACCAATTAATCATGCGATCCTACGATTTGCAATGGGTTAAGTATGGAACTATCAATTGTTATTTCACATAATTAGAATTGCATGTTTATGGTCTTTCGAGCCTCTAAACACGACAATCTAGCCTCACTGCATTATTGTGAGCGAGGAGTTTAATTTTCTAGTCGCGGGCAATCAATTATGTTGTGGTTTACGGGGAAACGATTAGGGACTTTCATGCGTCTAAACATTTAACTCAACTTAGCCTCACAACTACTTCTTCGAGTGGTGATGTGACATCCCAAGTTGGTCTTTCATAACCCCCGTGTGTCAACCAAGCACGGTGTTAGGTATATTTCTATCCTGACACAAAAATCTCTCCCGAGATACAAACATACTCCTTACATTCTCATGTCCAGACTTAGGTAATGCTTTCTCAAGCTATTACTCAAGCTAACAAATATGCTTTCATGATGATCAATCATAAACACAACCAACAATCCAGAATGCAAGACGAAAACAACAATCAATAACTTAATTCCAAAACAAATTTATAAAAGCACAATCATAATTCATGGCTTCAACCCTAGAGGAAGGGTTCTTTCCATTCATGTTCGTAAAACTACAATTAACTAATACTAAACTAACATACTTACATGAATTTGGTAGATGAGAAGGGAATTTGATAAACCCTAGATGAGTTCTCCCACTTCTCCCTTCACTCCTAGGTGGTTTTTCAGAATAAAATCGTGACCTCCTGATTTTAGGAGCTAAGGGTCCTATTTATAGTAAATGGAAAACGTGCATAATTTAGCCTGTAATGGAACGGCTCCGTGTCACGGAGTGTATCGCGGAGCACTGCCTCCGTGACATGGAGGCAACACGAAAGCTCTCAGGAAAGTGCCTTAGGAAACCAAGCTGCCGAGGGTCACCACGCTGGCCAACGTGGCACGCTGCTAATGCAGCGCATTGGCAAGATGTTGTCGCGCAGCCGGCCTAGCGTGGCACGGCGCTGGTGCGCTAGTTCACTGCCTGCTTCTGCCTTTCCTCGAGCGCTTGGCAAGGGCGTGGCATGGCACTGGGCGCGGCACACGCACAGCGTGGCACGCTGCCTGGCGCGGCCAGCCTTGCCAAGGCATGCTCCTTGCCGACTTTCGCCACTTGCTTCCACTCCATTCCTTGCTATTCATCAACTTGTGAATTAGTTCCTCAAATGCATTATTAACCTACAAAACAAGGACTAATCATGTTGGTTAGCACATATATTCACATTTATATAAAATCACATGAAAGTATGTAAAATAACTTAGATAAACAAGACTACATTAAGGTATAAAACGTATCTCGGGCATGCTATTTTGCCCGTGATCACAACCCCACACTTAAAGCCTTGTTCGTCCTCGAACAACCTTTTACATATCATACATATGGAGACTCCCACATAACTAATGTGTCCAGATAATTCAAGCTACGGCTATAATGATTACGTAAGATAACAAGCTAAAGATAGAGCATACACAATTTAATCACCAAGATGAAATACAACGATGCTAAGACTTCTTAACCTCAAGAATCGACTCTCGATCTTAGCAAACTCATGCAAATCAACTGAGTAAGAAACCCCACATGAATTATATCCTTCATTCAACATGTGCCCTCACGGAAGGAGAGTTACCCAATCACACGCAAAAATCATTTTTACATCCCAACATGTGTGGGTAAATAAATAGAATTACACTCACTCTCACAAAGAATTCACATGCATCATGTAATGACCCATAAGCTTGCCCTTAGTGTTTTATTCCACTAATTTAGGATGTGTGAATGTAAGATCAAGTAGGACTTAATGGGTTGTACTGTAGGCTAAGGGACAGGTAGGTACTATTATGGCCAGTAATAGTGACTATCTTTCCTAAGCGCTTTTAATACATTACGCCCTCCTTACGAACTTTCCTTCCCTTACTTCACCTTTTTCTCCTTTCAGCTTTCTTTTTCCTCTTATGTTCCCCTTTTCTTTAGGCACTTTTAACTTATTAGTAAGGAGTTCTATGAATAATTTTTTTATTAATTTGTTTTCTTGCTCCTTACTAATAATCAACCATTTTCACACAAGTGCACCTTTGTCCTTTTCTCACTTCTACAACTTGCTACTTTTCCTTTCTTTTCATTCTTCTCACTCCTTTACTCCTTCGGATTTTTTCACTCAAGCGCTTAGGAGTTTTGGATCAAGTTCAAGGCTAAGGAAAGAAAAAGGATTAAGCTTATGTTGCAGCTGTCAAAGAATAGGCTCAAGGCTCAATGGGGTTAACTAGGATTAATTTTTCTAGGTAGGTAAAATGAAGGATAAAAATTTGGTTCATTCAAAGAAATGCCTAAATCATCTCCTACAATTCACATCCTTCATTTCGTTTCATAAACACACCAGGCAAGTTCTAGACAATCCACAATGGCACAGAATACTCAAAAACCTTACACTCATGGCACATGCTCAAATCAAGACACATTTAGTGGACTCTTACTCAGCTAATCACAAGAATTCAGAATTAAGCTTCAATCCTATTGAGTCAACTTCCAGAGCTTAAGTGTCTCAAACAAAGTTATACATTTGCATGCTTCACACTGAACATACTTGCATCTTACAATCATGCATAGCACATAACAAGAACATCAAGCCATCAATTAGTTATGGTTTCAAAAACCCATCACCTACCGACTAATTTTTCCTCAAGATGGTCGTCATCCATCCATCGTCGGAAATAGTCCCTAACTATGACTAAAACACTATATACAGACAAAGGAAAGAAAAAGAAAAAAATTTTATTCTTCGGTTCAAAGACCCCCCCGTCGGAAAAGAACCGAAAAGAAAAACCAACGGGTGATGAAGTCATGTTTAATTCACCAAAAAAAAAATTTTCAAATTTTTCAAATTTTCTCACCAACTTTTGCACAAGCATTACATTCACCACAATTGTTAAGCACAGAAAATTTTGAAATTTCCCTTGAAATTTCCCTCACCCCACACTTAAATCATGCTATGTCCTCATAGCATCAAATTAAAATTTACAAAGGGTGAGAAATACTCCCTGAGGCCTTTAGGCATAGCTAACAGCATGCGTTTCTTCGACTTTGCACAAATGGGTGTTCGACCCCACACTTTTTATCGTCCGTGCTTTTTAGCTTCCTCCTCCACAGGTACTCAGACTTCCCCTCCATCTGTGCTTAACTTTCCACAAAAAACAACACAAGATGAAAAATAAACAAAATCAATAAAAATGCAAGAAATTAAAATGGTACCTGTGGTACCCTTGGGTTGCCTCCCAAGTAGCGCCTTATTTTACGTCATGGCCCGACGTGGACTATCCTTTTCAGGACATCCTCATACCTGGGTTCTCTTTCGAGAACCATCTCCTTTTCTTTTGCTGTTTAGAGGAAACAGCCTCCACTCTGTTCCTCTCTTTCTCCAACTTCTTCTCAATTTGAAGTCATTCCATGAAGTTATGGAGTTCGGTGGCTCAGCCTTCAACCACTTTTTCGCCTCTCCCAACAGTGAAAATGGGAAGAGGGTCATTCAGACATAATCTGTGGACACGCCGGTGGGGACAAACGTGTCACTAATCTCTAAAAAGCTCTGTAAGTGCTGCTGCAGGTCCTCATGTGCCATCCCAGTGAATTGACCACTAGAATGTAACAGCTGCACCATGTTCTGTTTAAGCTCAAAGTGCCCTCCAGGCTCCAGTTTACGAATGCTTGAGGTCACATTTGTCGCTAGTTGGATTGCCACTTTGCGAACTGGTCTTGCTGCCATTGCTTCGGATGACAATTGTACTTGTCCCGCGGGTGGTTGTTGTTGTACCTTTTCTTGAAGTCTCTTCAGCTTATGCTCTAGAGCTATTCTCCTTCGCAAATGGATTTGACGTTCAGGATCAAGAAACGGTTCCACAAGCTCTCTATTTCTAGCCAGCTCGGCAGGACAACCTGTCACCTGCAATTAAGCACACTAAGACCAAGTTTCTCAACACTTAAGGAAATTCAAAAATCACACCAAAAATAGATAAATTATCAAAACTTCACCGAGTCCCCCGCAACGGCGCCAAAAACTTGTTCGGTGCTTTGGTTGGGGTTATAAAACCGACACGCAAGTGCACGTGGTCAAACAAGTAATAAAGTGGCTAAGTAAGCCAAGTATCGATCCAAGGAGGCTCAGGGTATGTAAAAATTGCCTAAGTATACTATATTCTTATTTTACTTCTAACTATGCTAACAACAACGTAACCAATAGTTAATTGAGTTTTTGTTTATCAAATATATACTAAAACTATTAACAATTATTTACTATGAATTTAAACTATGGATATGAGCATGCCAAGGTTAAGAACAAGTAATGAATTCGATTGTAATAATAATTCGGTTAATCTCTTCTTCATGTTGCTAGCCAAGAACATTAGCCTAGAAATTAAAACTCTCGTATTTAATTTCACTTAAGAATCATAAACCATTCGTCTACATTTCTGTGATCAAATGCAATTTACGACCTAGCAATACAATTCCGGTTCCTAAATTGACTAATACGGCTTTCAAGTATATTTCTATCAGGAAAGCACATCAAAACCCAATTTTCCCAAATCAAGTTAAGAACAATACCCTATTAATTCACAACTTTCCAATTTCTTGCTCTCTCGAGTGAAATTGGACTTTTTAGATGTACATTAATGTCGGCCAAGCACTAATGCAGTAAGAACAAGAATTAATAGAACAACATGAAAGAAGAAGAAGAAAACCATATCATTTACAATCAAAATTCACTACACATGTTCAAAACCTTAGCAAGGAAGAGAATTAGCCACTCATTTGTGGATTGATCATCCTAAAACAAGTGTAAATCATACATACAATTGATTGAAAGAAGAAAGGAAGAGAAGAAATCTCTTAGCTTTTTCGTCCCTCAACTGCTGCTAACCCACGTCCTAGCTCCACCAAGTCTGAACTAATTAAAATAAACCTAAGTGTGCTATTTATACTAGTGGGAAATTTTTCCTGGAATAACAAGCAACGTGTCACGGAGGTCAACGCGGAGCACTGCCTCCGTGACACGGCGTGGACGCGGACCTTCACTGGAAATCCAGGGTCCGGTAGATTAGCCTCAACGTGGCACGGAGGCCAACGCGGAGGCCTATCTCTGTGCCACGGAGCTGTCGCGAGGCCTCACTGGAATTTGCCATTTAATTGCCTCTCCAGGCAGTGTGCCTCCGCGATGGTAGCGTGGCACGGCTCCATCGTGGAGCCCCTATAATTTGTGCCTTCCAATGTCTTTTCCACGCTTGTATCCAAGTCCAACTTCGATATAGTTCCAACATACATTTTAGCTCCTATAAATCATATTTTCCTGCAAAACAAATGCTAATCATGTTGGTTAGTATAAATTCACATTTTATTAACAATTACATGAGAATATATACATATTGCACACAAACAAGGCGAAAATAATACGTTTGAGTATCACTTGGGCATATAAATCTGCCCAAGATCATCGGCGAAACCTTCAAAAATACCCAGTCACCTATGTCAAAGTATAGGTTCCTCTGCCGCACATCAGTATAGGATTTATGGCGGCTTTAAGTTGTCAGCAGACATTCTCTGATAAGCTTCACCTTCTCTTCTGACTGATGGATAATATCTGGTCAAATTAATCTCGATTCTCCTACCTCGAACCAACCAACCTGAGATCTACATTTCCTCCATACAGAGCCTCATAAGGTGCCATTTGGATCACTGAATGGTAACTGTTATTGTAAGAAAATTCAATAAGTGGTAAGTGTTCATCCCAGCTTCCCTTAAAATCCAGCACACACGCCCGTAACATATCATCGAGTGTCTGAATTGTATGTTCTGCCTGCCCATCTATTTGAGGATGGAAGGCCGTACTCAATTTAACTTGTGTCCGTAGACCCTTCTGGAAGGATTGCCAAAATTTAGTTGTAAACTGCGCTTCCCTAACTGAAATAGTTGATAACGCAACACCATGCAATCAGACTATCTCTTTGATATACAGTTTCTCATAGTCTTCAGCTGAGAAAGTAGCCCT
The DNA here is from genome assembly GCA_035772735.1 of Datura wrightii. Taxonomy (NCBI): domain Eukaryota; kingdom Viridiplantae; phylum Streptophyta; class Magnoliopsida; order Solanales; family Solanaceae; genus Datura; species Datura wrightii. The sequence goes on from JASDFA010000018.1 coordinate 125,914,887, forward strand.
CACTAGTAGAAAATGAGCTAACTTTGTCAACATGTCGACAATTACCCAGATAGATCAAATTTATGCAAGGTACGAGGTAACCCTGTTACAAAGTCCATATTAATTGCCTTCGATTTCCACATAGGCACTTCTATCTCCTATGCCAATCCTCCGGGTTTTTGATTTTCGGCTTTTACCTGCTAGCAATTAGGATATTCTGCTACATATTCTGCTACCTCTTTTTTCATTTCCGGCCACTAGTAAATCTCTTTTATATCTAGATACATCTTTGTTAAACCTGAGTGAAGAGAGTAACAGGAATAATGTACCTCGCTCATGATCTGCTGGCGAAGCCCTACCGCATCTGACACACAAAGGCGACCCCTATATCTCAAAACTCCATCTTCAGTTACCTTGAAATCCGCTACCTCCCCTCGCTGAGCCTTATCTTTTAGATGAACCAGGTTGGGGTCTTCATACTGTCATCCTTTCACTTCTACAACTAGTGATGATATTGCAGTATTCTGGATCACTGTTCCACTGTCTCCCAAATCTACTATTCAAACGGCTAAACTGGCTAACTGATGTAATTCTGGAGCTAGTTCCCTCTGACCGGGCTTCAAATATGCCATACTTTGCACGGATTTTCGACTGAGGGCATCTGCTACAACATTGGCTCTTCCTAGGTGATATAAAATGTTCACATAGTAGTCCTTCAGCAGCTTTAACTAGCAACGCTATTGCAAATTCAACTCTTTTTGTGTGAAAATGTACTGGAGGCTCTTATGATCACTAAAAATATCAACATGGACACCATACAGATAGTGCCTCCATATTTTCAAGGCATGAATTACCGCGGCCAACTCCAGATCATGGGTGGGGTAGTTCTTTTTACGTTTCCTCATCTGTCTGGAAGCGTAAGTAATTACTTTACCATGCTGAATCAGAACACACCCTAATCCAACACCCGAAGCATCACAATATACTACATAACCCTCTGATCCGTCTGGCAAAGCTAATACTGGTGCTGATGTCAACCTGTTTTCAACTCCTGGAAGCTTTGTTCACATACTTCAGTTCAATGAAATTTAGCTGCGTTCTGAGTTAACTTAGTCAAAGGTGCTGATAAAGTGGAAAACCCCTCTACAAATATTCTGTAATTACAGGTTAACCCTAGAAAACTACGTACCTCAGTTAGAGTTATCGGTCTAGGACATGTCTTTAAAACCTCGATCTTTTTCGAGTCGACCTGGGTACCAGCTTCTGACACAATGTTACCCAGAATGGCTAATGAATTCAGCCAAAACTAACACTTAGAAAACTTTGCATATAATTGACGATCCTTGAGAATTTGGAGTACTGTTCGCAAGTGACCCCGGTGTTCTGCTTCTGAGCGGGAATATACCAAAATATCATCAATAAATACTATCTCAAATAGGTCCAGGTACGGCCTGAAGATGCTATTCATCAATTCCATGAACATTGCTGGAGCACTAGTAAACCCGAAGGACATAACTAGGAATTCAAAGTGGCCATACCTGGTCCTGAAGGAGGTTTTTGGAATCTCTCTCTCCCGAACTCGAACCTGATGATACCCAAATCTTAAGTCAAATTTTTGAAAAGCACTTTACCCCCTATAACTGGTCAAACAAGTCATCTATTCTAGGAAGCGGGTACTTATTTTTTATAGTGACTTTATTCAGCTGCCGATAATCTATACACATACGCAGGGAGCCATCCTTCTTCCTCACAAACAAAACTGGTGCTCCCCATGGTGAAGTACTCGGCTTGGTAAAGCCTTTATCTAACATATCTTTCAATTGCTCCCCATGGTGAAGTACTCTTTCGCTAATCTTGGTTGGAAGCTAAGAGGGATCTGCTCCTCGTCTATCCGTACCTGCAGGAAAGTAATGCAGCACCCTAGAAAGGGCATCAGTACAATATGTACCCAATATGTAAAGCGATGATTGTAAATAACTGAATAAAAGAAATGAAACTGAGAATACCTGAAATGAAGGGATAGAGATCATACCTGAGTAATAGAACTTCTTACTATCTAATTTATTAGTAACTAAAGCAAACAAAAACCTTACCTGGCCCCCATAAGTCGGAAGGTACAACCAGCACGAAATAACCCACCTGGGCCCCCCATGGCCCCCCATAAACCCTGGTGAGTACACTACAGTCTATATACCCCTATCAAGGTCGCACTTGGTCAACTAATAGCTATAGCCATCCTACATGTCCCATGGGTCTGCAATTGAGCCCACTCGGCCCTTGACTGTAGCTGTATCTGAGTCTAGTGGACTCCTGATATCTACACCCCGACCACTAGGCTCGACGGGTGTGTGTACAGCCAACCACGACATATAACAGCCCACCCATGGAATGGACTGTATGAGGACCTGGGATCCCATATTCGTCCCTTACAGATGGCATACCACTCTGTAGAGCGACGTCATCTCGCCCCTGGCTGGCGTCGACACAGCTAATAACCCTGGGATCAGTCATGAAGGCTATACAAGCATAATCCATCCCAAACTAAACATGGAATACGGGTTTCAGCTACTAAAAACTAATAACAATAGACATGCTTCTGGTATTCTTACTAGGATTCAAACTGAGTATCATGCTAAATAAACTAACTTGCCGAAGGAAACTACCTTAACATGCCTCGTTCGCCGATTACTGATTAACTAGCGAGTTTCAGTTCGTATTCAACTGCTTTTCTCAACTGCAATCGTATTACTGGGGGAATATGACTAGTTTCAGTACTAAATTCGGCAAAAACAATAGCTTTATATATAAATATTAACTATATTTCAACTTAACGGAACACGGTTGAAAACTCATAATTTCTCGAAAGCCCAGAAGGGAGAAATGCTTACTTGAAGCCTGCAATTGTATAGAAAATAGTTTGGAGCAATTCCAACGACTTTGGCTCGGCGGGATTACGATTTGCTTGGTGAATTTCTTAAAAATAACTCTGTAGCAATGCTCCCTGCAGCCTTAAACTTCAATACCCGAAGTTAATTTGGATTCGGGCGGTGTTTTGTAGTGTAATCAGACAAAAACTCACTAATCTCTTCGTTCTCTCTCAAGTCTGGCTGTGGGAGCTATTTGAAAATGTGATCTCAATTGAATAGAGGGCCTTATATATATATTAGGGCAGTGGAATGGAGGCGCGCCGCACATCCCATCACACCATCCTCCCTGCGCGTTGCGCCCCTCAATGCGCCAAGGGGCCGGTGCATCGTGCTGCCCAGGGCACAAGATGCATCGGCTCTTGTGGCCTAGCCTCGCTCGACCCGACTTCCGAGGCTTTTTTACATGCATCGTAATCTATTTATTTACCTCAAATCTATGCGTATGCTTACTAATAGTCAACTTTCACGGGGTGTAACAATCTAAATTAACTTGAACTCTAACAGAGAATAGTTATGGCAAGACTTCTGGCTAGGGAAAAATATACACACTTTGAGTCTTAGAGGTGATAAGTGAAATTCATCTATGCAGGTTAGGAGACGTTAGATGAATTTAATAACCAGTCTTACAAAAAATTCACCAGAATAGATTACTAGTAAAAGCCTACTAAGTAATTAAATCATGGGGAACACAGTCCTAGTTTTGTCTTAATTAAATCATGGGGAACACAGTCCTAGTTTTGGCTTGATTAAATCAAGGGGAACACAGTCCTAGTTTTGGCTTGATAATTTGATACACAACTTAATCATTGTTAGCATTATTTTCTTCTCTTTATTTGCAAACCCCTTTCTGGAATATTGATTGCAAGTTAGTTTATTTATCATTAACGTATTATTTCTTTCCTATTCCCTGTGAGATTGACCCCAACCTAGTTGGATTACTATATTTGAGAGCGATCGCTTTATAGTTCAATTGTGAGGTGTAATTTGGACGTGATCAAATTTTATTGCCGTTGTCGGGGAATACAGTTTAGAAATAGTTAATTGGTGTTAAAATCTTTCTTGTAGTCTTTATTTTGTGATTTTTTTATGTAGTTGGTTTTGGTTCTTTCATGTTTTAACAAATTGGTTTAGCTCCAGAAAGGAGGAGGAAACATTGAAAGGATCCTAAGCTGAGTACGTCGTGCCGCGACGTCAAATCAAGCGCTTCTTGGGAGGAAATCCAAGATAATTTTTTATTTTTTTAGAGTTAATGTATTTATTCAAGTGTGCACATAAGACACTAAAGAAATTTGGAGCAAATACAGATAAAGCGGGACAAAAAAAATAAGAGAAAAAGAAAAAATAAAAATAAATCATTACATGTAATTATTGGCTCATGATGAAGCAATCACTACATGCAAAGAAAATTTTCAAAATAACAAAGGAAGCAGCAACGCAGAACAAAAGCTTCTAGTGATCCTCGCATCGTAGCGGCTTTCCTGCGCTTTGGTCCTCATGACGCGGGGTACCCAATTATGGCCCAAATTACTTTTCAATTTTATTTTGGAATCAGTTTATTTTATGTGAATTTTTTTTTCTATACTTATAAATAGTCCTTAAAAATATTTTGAAACACAACTATTGATGACAGAGAGGACTCGGAGATGAGGGAAGCTACTTATACCCCCCACGAATGATGAGGAGTAGAGGCCCAGGGAGTTCTTCTTTTACTCTTTTATTTATGCTTTATTATTTTTGTACTGAGGACAATGCTATAGATTAAGTGTGGGATGAGAGAAGTAAATTTCATTAAACCATGAATGCTTTCATTGCTAAATTTATTCATGGTGAGCCTGGATTTTTTTTTTTTGTGATTTATTACTTGTCCTGCTAGCTTGTACTATTTTATTTTTATTGTCTATGATTTTTTGCTTTTATTTGGATTCCTCTGATTTTTATTGTCGATACTTTTCTGGTGGATAGTCCCTTTAGGACCGATTAGAAAGTCTAGATTTTCTTTAGTCATAGAGTCATGACTTTTTCTTATAATGAATGAATCACAACCGTCTTTAGGAAAATTAGTGATTAGGAGAACAAGAATTTGAAACCTTACGAATTCTAGGTGCTTCACTTAAGTATTATCTAGACTTTGTGAAATTCACTCAAAAATGCATGTAAAGGTAGAAACACTTAGACTTTTGGAACTTGACTCTTAAGCTTGAAAAACATTAGGCTTGATAATATGAAACATTCAATATGGATTTACGTGCTTATGAAACCTTGATTATCATTGTTGAATCATTTGTCCATTGTGTGACTGAGATTTTTTTGTATACTCCATGCTTGCATTTTGATGTCTAGAACTTGCCCGGTATGTGCGCAAAACGAAATAAGTGTCAAATCTAGAAAGTATATAGGCATTTCTTTGGTAACCTATTTATATCCAATTTTTACTTACCTTGATGTGATTATCCTGGCTAGCCATCTTGAGCCTTAGCCTATTCTTTAGGTAGTCATAATACAAGCTTAATCCCTTTGTGCTCTATTGGCCTTTATTTGATCCAAAAGACTCCTAGAGTACTTTAATAAAAATTTTGCATAATAGGAGCATAAGTGGAGAAAAGAGGGAAAAGCTATAGTGTGGAAATTAAAAGAAAAGAAGAGGGTGAAGAAAATACTAAATAAGGAAGATGATGTTAGTGGGGAAAGAAAAAAAATGAATGATGAATAAAGAATGAAAAGAAAAAAAATTGTGAATGAGCTTAATGTGAAAATTTTTCCACTAGTCACCATAGTTGAAAAATTGAAAAATAAAAGGAGGTATAAGGAGAAAATAGGAGATTGAAGAATGTGCCAAAATGTGAAAGAGTTGTGATGCATTAAAGTGCTTAGGGAGATTAGTCACTATCTTAGCCAAATAGTTCCAACCCGTCAGTATTTCACTAAGGGAAAGCCTATGGGTCTTTATTTGCATGCATGCTGAGTTCTTTGGGAGAGTGAGTGATAATGTTCTAATTATGCCCAAGTTCATATTGTTATATATCTTGTGAGTGAAAGGGCAACTCCCTAAATGGTAAGGTCACATAATGGCAAGATTTTGGTATATCTTGATTGCTAAATTATATATGATTCATGTTGGCCCAAATATATCTTGTTTAGTTAGTTATAGAAGCTAAGTGATTTCCAACTTTAACATTTTAATGTTAATCCTATATGCATGAGGAGTAAGTTGTTGGAGCTTGATTGATTTGTTTAATGATCCTAAGTGTAAGTAGACCTGTTCGTAGGGTGACTTTTGTGGTTAAATGTGAGAAAGGAAGTAGTCGATAGTTTGAGGACGAACAATAGTTTATGTATGGGATTGTGATGAAAGGAGTATTCACGCATTTATTAATCTTATATTGCCCATACTTAGCTATGTTTTGAGAAAATATTATGTGTGTTGTCTTGTATTTTATGATATATTTGTGAAAAATAGCTAACATACATGATTTGATGCTTTCTGGTATTAAAGTGATGAATTTGGTCTTAATTGTGGCTAAAAAGAGCAAGAATGACAAAAAGGGATTGATGAGAAAAGCATGATAGAAGTTGGCATTGCACAGGCATAACTGTGCTATTGCCTGCGCAACGCACAGGCACAGTTGGTGAACTAGGAGGCACGACACTCCAAGCCTTGTGGTGCTATGAGGGGCGCGGCACACTGCAATAGTCTAGGCGGCCAGGATTCCAATCCCGGTTCTTCTAGGAACAGAAGCTGCAAAACCCAATTCCAATCCAAGAAGGAACAACAAAGGCTTAATCTACTATTATAAATACCCTTTATTCCCATGTATTAGGCGTTCACAAGGTGTTTAGAGTCATAGTGTTGCATAATTCATTCTTGATGAATTTTTGTAATTTATTAGTTGAATATTTGTTGGAAATTTATCAAGTTTTTGTGACTCAATATAGCTTTGGAGATTTTGTTAACAAGTTTATATTATCATAAGTATTTCATTATGAATTCTTCTACATATTTGTTTTTCTTCTCATAAAAATGAGTGGCTAAATCTCCTAAGAAAGATTTGTGGGAACCATGATGGATTAACGAAAGTAGGTATAATAAAATAGTGATTCTTGAATGGTGAATTGTTATTTTTGTCATCTTAATGCTTAATTACTTGTATCTTCAACCTGCTTGAACAAGGAGGTTGAAGTTAGGAAAAGAAAATAACAATGGTAATTTATGGCTACCAGCACTCATCTAAATTAACTTGAGCTCTAACCAAGGATATTTAAGTTAAGACTTATGGCTAGGGAAAAATATACACACTTTGAGTCCAAGAGGAGATAAGTGAAAATCATCTTGGGGAATACAATCTTAGTTTTGTCTTGATAATTTAATACGCAACTTAATCATTATTAGCATTATTTTCTTCTCTTTATCTGCAAACCCCCTTCCATAATATCAATTGCAAGTTAGTTTATTCATCATTAACATATTGTTTCTTCCCTATTCCTTGTGAGATCGGCCCCAATCTAGTTGGGTTACTATATTTGATAGCGACCACTTTATACTTCAATTGCAAGATGTAATTTGGGTATGATCATACCCCTATCTAAGATTATAGACAATGAAACTCCATGCAACCGAACAAACTCCCGAATGTAAAGTCTAGCATAATCCTCAACTGTATCCGTAGTCTTAACTGTAGGAAGTGTGCTGACTTGGTCATCCAATCTACAATCACCCATATAGAGGCATGACATCCGTACGAGGAAACCCTATAATGAAGTCCATATTGATCTCTTCCCAGTTTCAAGTAGGAATACCGATATCCTAAAGCATACCTCCCGATCTCTAATGCTCAACCTTGACTTGCCAGTTTGGATCTTTAGCTACAAACTTTACTATGTCTTTCTTCATGCTATTCCACTGATAAAATTCTTGTAGATCACAGTACATCTTGATGGAACATGGATGGATAGAATACCGAGAGCTATGAGCCTCTCTCAACGTCCTCTCTCTCAAGTAATACACATCTGGAACACACAATCGGCCCTGATATCAGAGTACACTATCTCCCCCTTGAGAGAAAACCTCCACTTTTTGGTTCTAGACAGCTTCCTTCAACTTCATCAAAATAGAATCCTTATCTTGCCTTGCCTTAACCTCCATCACCGAAACAAGAAGAAAACAGAAACATGCAATTATCATGTGCAAACACTAATCATTTAAACTGAAAACTAACGGAATGAGTTACCTTCGAGAAGAACTACATAGTTGAACTGAATTTAGACATCACATACATCTATCATAACATAATTCAAACTTTTGCACATCAACTGATCATGGAATCTAATTAGAGAGTTAGGGAAAAAACTAATACCTCAAACTAAAATTGAGCCGGTAGGGAACAAGTGAGGGTATTTAGCCATCATGGCCGCTTGAGCTTCCCAAGTAGCTCCCTCAACATGCTGTTTTCTCCATACCACCATCACCAAAGCTACTTCTTTGTTCCTCAGCCTCCGAACCTGGCGATCCATAATTGCAACTGGAATTTCCTCGTAATTGAGGCTATCTCCCACACCAATGGTTTCCACCCGCTACCTTACCAAATCTTCTCATAACCCGGTAGGGACCAATGTAGCGGGGACTGAGTTTTCATTTCTTTCTGAACCGCATGACTCCTTTCTTGGGAGATACCTTCATGAATACCGAGTCATCTACCTTAAACTCCAAATCTCTTCTCCTCACATCAACATATGATTTATGACAACTCTGAGCGATCTTCATCCTGTCTCTTATCAACTGAACCATTTCCATGGCCTTACGAATCGAATCAGGTCCTATCATAGCTGCCTCACCAACCTTAAACCATCCGATGGGTGATCTACACTTCCGCCCATAAAGAGCCTCGAACGGTGCCATCTGGATGCTGGAGTGATAGTTGTTATTGTAAACAAACTCGATCAAGGGCAAGTGATCATCCCAACTACCTTTAAAATCCATCACATAGGCTCTCGACATGTCCTCGAGAGTCTAGATTGTCCAATCCGCCTGACCATCCATTTGTGGATGAAATATTGTGCTGAGTTTAAACTGAGTCCCAAGCCCTTTCTAAAAAGATCACCAAAACTGAGAGGTAAACTGAGTACCTAAGTATGAGATAATAGACAAGGGCACTGACCTTATCGGAGGGCACATATGGCTTTTCTACGTATTGTGATGCTTATCGTATTGGCCTTGAATATGTATTGATGCAGCATGAAAAGGTCATTACTTATAAATCTAGGTAGCTTAAGACTCTGAGAATAATTACCCGATGCATGACCTTGAGTTAGCAACGCTGGTATTTTCTTGAAGATTTGGAGGCACTATTTTTATGGGGTACATGTGGATGTGCTCATAGATCAAAAGAGTCTTTAGTATGTATTTACTCAGAATGATCTGAATTTGTGGAAAAGATGATGGTTTGAGCATCTCAAGGACTATGACATGAGTGTCCTTTACCATCTAGGAAAGGCCAATATAGTGGCGGATGCTCTTAGTAGGCTATCCATGGAGCGTGTGTCCCATGTCAATGATGGAAAGAAAGAATTGATGAAGGATGTACATAGGCTTGCTCATTTGGGAGTTCGCCTTACCGATTCAGTAGATGGTGGTGTTATTGTTCAGAATGGGTCAGAATAGCACGACATATGGCATGGAAGTGCTGACCTATCTTGCCTTCCTCTTCATTTGCTGAGCCACAATCTCCCCAAAGTTTATGGGGACCACTAAAATGATGCTAGCTATAAGAATAGCCACTTCCAAGCTAACCCGCTGCTCCTTTTTGTAAGGCATAATGCGGCCACAGATGAAATCTAGCCAAAACTTGGCTTCAAATTTTAGATCATGGCAACAAATTTCGCCCCTCATAGTAGCAAAGAAAGGTGTGTCGGCCACAATGATAGGACTAACCAAGTGAATTAATTCTTTATGTTAGAAATCCTAGCCATGTACTCTAAGCCAGTATCAGTCTCATCCTCCCGAAATAGATAGTTGATGGCTACTGGAGTGATGTCCACCTCCACCCCTCGCACCATGACTGAAGGAAGGCAGGAAAATTCACCGACCTCGCCTCTGTGGTTCATGCTTTCCTGCCTAGCTTGCTAGGAAGCGTAGAACTCCAGCACCAAGCATGGATAATAGTCTGGGAGAGGATTGGCGAAAATGTGCCATTGTTTGTTCGTGAACTGAGCAGTGATGTTGGGGAGGTCACCTCGCAGCCTACCAAGTCAAGCAGCTTTTCTATGGTGATTGAGCGACCCTTGCAGATGGTGTAGTTCCCCTTCATGTCGGGCACAAAGAACATGATAGCCTCCCTAGAGTTGGCGGGCGCTGCGGAGGCCTTTCCCTTTCCCTTGCCTTTTGTGGAAGAAGAGGCCGGAGCCTTACCCTTACGGGTGTTCCTGGATGAAGTCATTTTCTGCAAATACGATGTTAGTTGCACTTTTTAATAATAAAAGGAAAAATAAAAAAACTATGCTAAAATTCTAAAGGAGAAACAAAGATGGAGAATTAACATTCAAAGCACTGGCAGCACCGGCGAAACACCAGACAAATCGCAGGAGGATTTCTGCAGACCGTCACAGAACTGTCGGTAAGAAATAGAAAATTAGTAGTTATCAATTGGCGATGGAGCAATGAATCTCTGGTCTCGATCTACGAACTACGGATGTAACGCAGGATCAAGGCAGTGGCCTGGTGCCAATATTAGCCTGAATCAGTGTCCCATCAATGTTTTGCCGGACCTGAAAGGTGAATAGACGATAGTCGTCATCACCAATTCATCACCCTAAACTCCAATATCACAATATCTCAAACCCTCACACACAACATATCAAACCAGTACCTCTACACATGAGAAGGGTTAAAATGACGATTTACCCTTAAGAATGGCATCGGTCAATCTATCAAAGGACAAAGTATGTATTTTTAATCCCTTTTTGGGTTACTCAGACTTCACTCCATTTAACTCTACACAAGAATAACAAATCCCCCCCCCCACACCCATTGTAGCACCAAAAATCTATCATCCAATCAATTTCATATAACAACAAGGATGGTATCAATCATGAAAATATTAGGGAGAGTAGTAGTAAAGAGGAGGGGAATGTATGTCATAGAAATATCTATAAGCACCCAGAGTACCTTTGATGAGAAAATAATAAAGTTAAGGGCACATTACCCTCTTAAGAAAATGCTTGCAGAGACTAGCTATGGATGCTTGGATAATGCTCAACAACGACAACCATTCAAGACTAGTTTAGTAGAGAGGATGAGTATGAGTGTAGTGAAAATTAGGTAGAATGGTTGGGGGGATTAAATATGTGAGATGGTGAGAATGTGGTTGGTTTTCATGATCAAAACATAGGCCCAGATTGAGACACAGGACAGAGAACTCTGAGAGGCTCCAAGTTGACCCATAGCATGAACATGATATCTAAAACTAAACATACTAATGCAGAAGTATAATATATAATAGTGGAAGTCTGAAAATATAATAACATCTGTACATCTGAATATATAACACAATCCTGAAGCTAAATGCACACTATGTCTGATAAGTCTCTACATACTGACGAGTTGATGGGACAAGACCCCAACTAACTCACTAAAGACTGAAACGGAAAGTACTGAACATAAGCTGATAAAAGGTTCCTCAAAGGATGAGGATTCACCAACTCTGGCTGAGGGTCGCAAACTCTGAGGATCAAGCTAACGGCGGGGCTAAACCTAAATGTTCGAGCCTGTATCATGAAACGATACAACATAAAGTATGCGTTCAGTACTTGGAATGTACTGGGTATGCAAGGTAAGTAAAAATGGATAGTTAAAACTACATAAAAGTTCATAAGAGTAGGACGACATAATCATAGAGTAAATATCAAAATGTAAATGTAAGGGCTCAAGGTTTTCAAACCACTTATAATTTCAATCATAATCATAGTCAAAAGAGAAAATTTTATAAAAGATAACATGAGACAAAGTAACATGAACATAACCATGCATAAGTCATGAGGAACAATGGGAGGACTCGTCTTAATCGACACCATCATGATAGTGCCTTAACTGATGCCCCACTATTTCACCCAAGTGGTCAGGACCATCCCCGACTTGCTAGGCAGGGGGACCTACATGCGTGGTGATATCATAGGTATCCAATAATAAATATATATATATATATATATACCTACGGTGGCACGTATTTCTGAGACCATGAGGTTTACCTGAATTTTCGGGTCTACTTAGTGCTAGACACTGCTCCCAAAAACATGCACATGAGGGCTCATATCGTAATTCTAAAATCATTCATAAGTTCATGGCCAAATAAATAATAACATGATGGATCCCACCCATAATACATGATTAGCCATGAATAAGGGCCCCTGAGTTGGACAAGAGTCATAAATCCATAAATCATGAAATCCATGTATATTTGTAAAATATGTATATACTTGAAATTCATAAATCCATGATGTATACTTGAGAGAAATCAGATAAATCACAAATCATAACTTAGGGGTTAAGAAGATTAAGATCATAATGGAATCATAACTTGACTTTTCATGAAGCATACATAGTAGGGCATAATTTAATTAAAATTTGAAACTATAAATTAATAACCAAAATAGCTATAAAATATGCCCATAGATCATAAAACATGATTTGATACATGAACGGAATTGAACCATAGATAGATCATAGAGAATTTCACAAGAATTGGAATAAGCCCCATAGATTATGAAACTTGAATATAAAATTGAATTCATGGAATTGAGAAGAATTTAGGAAATGAAAGTGAAAGGGGCTCTCATTCATAGGCTCACATACCTGGGTTGATGATCTCGTGACTTTCCTTGAAGAAGAACCCTAACTCCTTTCTTGAGAGAAAATCCAACTATTGATCTTTTGGAGAGGGTGAGGATTTAGGCTAGGTTAATCCCTTTAATCTGACCTTAAGAAAGCCCAAAACAACATCATTTAGGAGTTAGAAGAATAGGAGTTTATCAAAATACCCCCAAACTGCCAAAAAAGACCAAAAACTGTAGTTCCAATGACCAACAGGACGGGTTATTGGTTGTCAGGATGGCCCGTTTTGAAGTTCATTGTTTGCCTGCTGCTGCTTCACTAAACTACTCATAACATTTTACTCCGAACTCCGATTAATTCAAGGTCGGATGTGTTGGAAAGAAGACTCCAAGGGCTTCAATTTGAGGTGTTGAATCACCCAAAACCATTTTGTAAAATTGGAGCTATGGTCGTGTTGACCCTTGTAAGAACTTACAAGAACACTCAATCGGCAAGGGGGCTCTCAACTCAACTTTGTGCTAGAGGTTCCTTATGAACTTAATTTACATGTAATGCACTTCTTATACTTAGGAATTGATCTTAACACCTTATTTTCATAAATTAATCGGGCTCAGGTCTATCCATATACCTAGAACAGTTCCAAACTTCGCTTAAGATTTTCAACAAACTAGCAGAACCAATAACCCATCCAACGGGCCATGGTAACAAACAAAGGACCGTTGGTCCATGTGTTCGTTTTCCCCATTCTTCCTTTGAAATTCTCTTAATCTGCTTCAATGACCCAAACAACAACCAGTTCAATCGAGCCACAGTCCGTACAATCCCCTCGTGGGTTCTAGGCAAATTTCTAATAGCTCTAGTCATGAAACAACGAGCACCTCCTACGACCCGTTGCATCCTGCGATGAATCGTATTGAGGTTTGTTGTTTTGGTTCTGGTATTATTTTCCTATTGCAAGCCTAGGGTCTGACCTAAGAAACTTTTTGAGTGTTAGATTGGTTGAGGAGGAGGTGGATGGTTAGTGGTGTTTTAATTGTATGGGAACTGAAAGAGAGAGATTTGTGGGAATATGGAAAGGTGGGATGTTGGGAAAATGAAAAGGGGTATGGGAAAGTGTTACAAAGGGAAAAAAGGGAAGTCTAAGGGAGTGCAAAAGGGAATTTTGGCAGATTAGGGCGGCTATCCACAACTTTTGGGTTGGGTAGGTCTGTAATTTGGTTAAGATTTTAAAATAAAACCCGTACTTCACCGGCGATCACCGATTAGATCCAGCGGTTTGCCGCCTTTCCATCTCCTACTTGATTTTGTGCCTAGTTAACTGACATGCAACCGGTGATTCGCAAACTAGGTTTTGCGTTCCACCAGTGGATCGCTGCTTGTGCACCCACTACTCTGGTATTCTGGCTTGCACCGACATTCAAGTGGCTGTATGCAACTTTGCATCGACATTCTGCCAGCTCATTTGCCGATCTAACCATAGTGTTCCCAAGTTTCTGCCTGCATGCTCAAGGGCACAGTGTTCCCAAGTTACCAGCCTTTTTTTGTGCTTCCTCTCCTTGCTTCCCACCTAATTAGTCCTACAAAACAAAAAACAACAATGACATAAAAAACATTTAAAATAAGACACTTGGGTTGCCTCCCAAGAAGCACCTTAGTTAATGTCGTGGCACGACGTATTTCTCATTCAGCATTCATTCTTCAAAGGATTATCCTCTGACTCAGCCTCCTCCATATCAGCTCCACTATACTCTTTCTCCTCATGCAGCACCCCGATCACTTTACATTTATCGGGAGGTTCTACGAATTGGCACACCTTGAATGAAACTTCTTCACCTCCAACCCGAAACTTGAGCTCTCCTAGCTCCAGATCTACCAAAGATCTACCTGTGGCGAGCAATGGTCTCCCCAGGATGATTGGAACTTCTATATCCATTTCACAATGAAAAACCAAAAATTAGTTGGTAGAATAAATATATCCACCCTCACCAGTACATCCTCTAACACACCCACAGGTTTCTTTACAAAATGATCAACCATTGACAACCTCATTGATGTGGGCTTGGTATCCCAAGCACCAATTTCTTGAAGATGATGAGGGGAATCAGATTTATACTTGCAGCAAGATCGCTGTCACGACCTGAACAAAAGCCCGGACCGAGACACGGGACAAAGAACACCGAGAGGCTCCAAGTCGACCCATGGTATGAACGTGACATCTAAGGCTCAACATAATAGATGCACAAATCAAATATATGAAATAGTGGAATTCTAAAAATATAATAACATCTGAACATTTGAATACATAACACAACTCTGAAGCTAAACAAATACTATGTATGATAAGCCTCTACACACTAATGAGTTAATGAGACAAGATCCCAACTAACTCACTAAAGACTGAAACTGAAAGTGCTAAACACAAGCTAATAAAAAAGGTCCTTCAGGGATGAGAACTCACCAACTCTGGCTGAGAGATGCTAACTTTGAGTATCTGAATAACGGAGGGACTGAACCTGAATGTTCGAGCCTGTATCATGAAACGATACAGCATAGAGTATATAGTTAGTATGTGGAATGTACCGAGTATGGAAGGTAAGTAAAATAGTTAAGTAAGTAAGATCATAAATCATGCATATTATAAAACATTTCATCATAAAATTCTGAGAGTAGGGCTTGCATGCTAGTAGTTGAAAACATGACTTAAACATGACTGAATATCATAACTGAATCGAATGACCCAAAGATGAAACTAATTATTCATACATAAAATTGAACATTGGGTCAAACCTACTGAAAACATAATATCAAGACTGATTAACATGTTTTACTGAAATCATGAGCAACAATGGGAGACTCGTCATATACATTACCATGATAGAGCTTGTGTGGTCCCGACAATCACATTAATGTGGGCAGAGTTGTTCAAAGCCTTGCTGGGGCTAAGGGCACTACCATGATATGGATATCAAGCTGAAGGCCCCTTGGGAGTAGGGAAAGCTCACAATGAAGGTCCCAAATAATATGAACATACCTACATTTGCACGTAGTTCTGATGCACAGGGTTGACTGAACTCTTAGCCTACTCGATGCTAGACACTACTCCAAAAACATGCATATGCTCTCCATTGTTTTTCCACGAAGTTGAACCATCGTCTTGCGAAGAAGCTGAATCATAACATTATATACATAATCTGAAAACATATGAGGAGCCTTGGCTCAAACCGTACATAAGCTGAAAAGTGGGAGTCTAGACTCCAAAATCATGTGGTAAGCTAATAACGTGAAATTGAAATAAATCATGAACATACTTGATCATATGAGCTTGCCAAAATTTTAGACATGATTTGAAATAGATTCGATAGTCAAATTCATGAATATAAACATGGATAATTCAAAATCATACTTTCATCATATATATCTCATCATACTTGAAAACATAGATCATAATCTCAACCTTTCATGAACTTTCATAATTGGGCATCATAATTGTAAGACTTTGAAAACATAATTGGTAATTGAAAACATTATAAACATGCCTATGAATCTGAATTCAACATTAGAAACAGGAATAGGATGTACCTACGATAGATGGTTAGAAAATTTCACAAGTTGGGTTAAAACCCCATAGATTCAGCAACTAAGAATTCCATGAATTTAGAAAGGATTTGGGCATGGGAGTGAAGGAATACTCCCATTCATAACCCTACATACTGAATACTTCTGATTTCACACCCTTCTTGAATACCAAAGGAATTAGGGAAGAACTTGATGAATTTATAGGCTTCATGTCACGACCTGAATGGAGGTTCAGAGCGCAACATGGGACAAGGAGTCCCGAGAGACCCCAAGTCGACCCATGGCCTGAACATTCATCTAACTTCATATCAAAATGGAAATACATAACATACCGACATATCGGAAGCATGAAAATAAGATAGCATAGAATGATAACCGATACGGACTAAATACATATTAGAGGAGTACTACATATAGTCTGAAAGCCTCTAAGGTAACGGATGGGTTGATGGGACAACATCCCCAACTAACCCGACAACTGAAACTAAAAGAAAGCTTTAATGTATGAATCAAATGGTCCTCGAAAAATGAGGGCTCACCAATAAGCTGGATGGGAGACTCCGTAAAAAGCTAATGGCGATGCTGGATCTGAAGATCAGAGCCTATATCATAAAATGATACCACTTAGAGTATGCGATCAGTACGTGGAATGTACCGAGTATGCAAGGTAAGTAAAACGGACATTTTAAAATACATAAAAGCTCATAAATGATCATAAGAGAAGTACATCATGCTCATATCATAAATATCATAAGATAACATGAGGTTCAAGGTTTTTTAAATTATTCGCAAACTATTCATCATCATAATCATAAGAGAAACTTTATCGAATTATCAGTTAAGCAGATAAGAAAAACATAACAATGCATAAAACATGCGGAACAATGGGATGACTCGTCATAACCGACACCATCATGGTAAAGCCTTACACGATGCCCCAACTATCTCGCTCAAGTGGGCAGAGCCATCCCTGGCTTGCCAGATAAAGGACGTGCATTATGTGATATCACGAAAGAGGGGATCCATTAACACTGTAATGTATCATCATGAACCTACGTTGGCACGTAGCTATGAGAACCCGCATAGTCCTTTGAATGCGGGTTGCTCGATGCTAGACACAGCTCCCAAAAACGTGCACATTAGGCTCATATGTAAATCAATAACATCATTCATTAAGATTTATGGCTAAATAAACATTTATCATTCATTGATCCCCATTAAAACATGATTATCAAAGAAATAGGCCCTTTAGTCGACCAACATCATAAATCGATAAACCATGAGATCAATTTCATAAATCGTAAATAGTTTTTCAATATGTGGGCATTGCCCATTACTTTAACATACTTTACAATAATTAAATCATTCAAAAACATGCTTATAAACATGGGTAACTTGAAAACATGCTTTTCATCATCATCAATTCATAATACTTGAACATTCATCATAAACTCGATTTTCATGAACTTTTCATAAATGGGAAATTTGATTTATAAAAATTGAAACATGATTTGTAATGAAAAACAACATAAAACGTTCGCATAATTCGTAATTCAATAATAGTAACTCAATTAGATCAAACCCATGTAGAGAAATCAAATTTTCATGCATTGGGTAAAAACCCATAGATTTTTATAGGAATTCATGAAATTGAAAGAGATTGGGTATGGGCGTGAAAGGATTCACTCATTCATAACCCTACATGCCTGGGTAAGATCAATTCTCACCACTCATTGGTAGACCAAAGGGAAATTGATGAAGAACACCTTGAAGACTATCTGGATCACTTCTAAATTTTTTTCTAACTTTGCATGCATGTGAATGGATAGGCTAGGAGGGATTAACCTATCCTAATGCACTCAGAAAATAACATAAAATGATGTAGTTTAGGACCTTAGAGTAGGAATGAAAAAAATACCCTTAATGAAAAACCCTGAAAAATCTGCACTGGGTGAACTAATGGGCATACCAATGAGTCGTTGGAGGATACCACGACTCGTGGTATCCGTCCGCCATCTGCACTTCAAAATCCCTGATCTCAGATTCAACCCACAACTCTACAGGATGAGTCGTCCTTTCATACAACGGGTTGTTGATTCGATCGTTGCTTGCCCCCTTCAGATTCTATACTGGTCCTTCGAACGAGCCTCACCACGACTCATTACTTCATCCAACGATTCGAGGTTGCCTTCCATTAAGTCCACTGGAAATTTTACATATCCCCCTATAATGACTCGTAACCGTGAGTCATTACCTCTCACAACGGGTCATGGAATGACCCGTTACATCCCCTCATGCTGAAGTGTAGTACCCACCATGGTTACAAATGACGACTCATTATTCCCAACAATGATTCGTTACATCACTCATTGTTTCCACTGTCACCAGACCTACACTTCCCACGACTGCTTCCAACGAGTCATTGGTTGGACCAACAATCCATTGGGTCGTCCATCCTGCAACATTTTTTCCAATTTTCAACCAACTTCCATTTTTTTTTCCCGGGTCTAATCTTAGGCACTTTCAGGGTATTACAAATCTCCCCATTGGGAACATTCATCCTCGAATGTTAGAAACAAGCAAAAAACAGAGGCATGTAATCATTACACTTAAATACTGATCATTTAAATCGAAATCTAATAGAATGACCATCTCCGATTCAAACCATATAGCTGAACTGATTTCGTGATTACATACATATCCATATACATAAAAGAAACTTGAACACATGAACTGAACATGAAAACTAAATAGAGTTTTAGGGAAAAACTAATACCTCAAGTTGGAACTGAGCTGGTAGAGAATAAATATGGGTATCTAGCCATCATATCTGCTTTGGATTCCCACATAGCTCCTTCAACATGTTGATTCCTCCATAACACTTCTACTGAAGCTACTTCCTTGTTCCTTAGCCTCCAAACCTGATGATCCAATATTTCCACCGGAACCTCCTCATAGCTAAGGCTGTCTTTTACACCAACACTATCCACTGGGACAACTAGCGCTGGATCACCTAAACACTTCTTCAAGAGCAATACATGAAACACAGGATGCACGGAAGATAACTCTGAGGGCAACTCCATTTCATACGCCACCTTTCCAACTCTTCTCACAATCCGGTAGGGGCCAACATAGCGGGGACTAAGTTTCCGTTTCTTTTCAAACCGCATCACTCCCTTCATGGGAGACACCCTCAGAAATACCTAGTCATCGACTTCAAATTCTAATTCTCTTCTTCTCATGTATGCATAAGACTTTGGTGACTCTGGGCAGTTTTCAACCTGTCTCTTATCAACTAAACCTTCTCCATTGCCTCATGAACCGAATTTGTCCCAGTCATCGCCTCCTCACCAACCTCGAACCAACCGATGGGCGACCTACATTTCTGCCAATAGAGAGCCTCAAACGGCGCCATCTGGATACTAGAGTGGTAACTATTATTGTAGGCAATCTCGATCAGGGGCAAGTGATCATACCAACCACCTTTTAAGTCAATCACACATGCCTTCAATATGTCCTCAAGGGTTTGAATTGTCCGCTCCGCTTGACCATCCATTTGCGGGTGGAATGTTGTGCTGAGCTTAACCTGTGTACCCAGTCCTTTATGAAATGACCTCCAAAATTGAGAGGTAAATTGGGTACCTCCGTATGAAATGATGGATAAGGGAACTCCATGAAATCGAACTAGCTCCTGGATATATAGTTTGGCATAATCCTCCGTTGAATCCGTCATTTTAACTAGTACGAAATGTACAGTCTTGGTCAACCTATCTACCACCACCCAAATGGAGTCATATTGTCGGCGAGTACGAGGCAGACATGCGATGAAATCCATATTAATTTTTTCCCACTTCCAAGTAGGAATGCTGATATCCTGAAGCACGCCTCCTGGCCTTTGATGCTCAACCTTTATGTGCTGACAGTTTGGACACTTGGCTACGAATTTCGCAATATCCTTCTTCATGTCATTCCACCAATAGATTTCCCGTAAATCACGATACATCTTGGTGGCACCCAGATGGATGGAATACCTGGATCCATGAACCTCATGCAATATCCGACTCCTCAAATCGTCCACGTCCAGAAAACATAAGCGACCCTGGTACCGAAGCACACCATCTCCCCCTTGGGAGAAGACCTCCACCTTCTCACTTTGAACGGCTTCCTTCAACTTTACCAAAATTGGGTCCTCATGTTTCCTAGTTTTCACATCAGTAACCAAGGATGATTCTAATCTGCTCTACACAACAACACCGCCATCAGTCGAGTCAACCAACCTAACCCCCAACCTTGCGAGTCGATGCACATCTTTCACCAGCTCCTTCTTCCCCTCATCAACATGGGACACAATCTCCATAGAAAGTCTACTATGTGCATCCGCTACCACATTAGCCTTACCCGGATGTTAAAGGACACTCATATCGTAGTCCTTGAGTAGTTCCAACCACCTCCTTTGTCAAAGATTGAGATCCTTCTGAGTGAACACATATTGTAAGCTCTGATGGTCCGTAAACACATCCACGTGGACCCCATACAAATAATGTCTCCATATCTTCAATGTGAACACCACCGCAGCCAATTCAAGATCATGGGTCGGGTAATTCTTCTCATGGACTTTCAACTGTCTAGAGGCATATTCTATCACTTTCCCACGCTGCATTAATACACACCCGAGTCCAATTCTTGAAGCATCATAATACACCAAGAAACCATCACTACCCTCTAGGAGAGTTAACACCAGTGCTGAAGTAATTCGAGTCTTCAACTCTTGGAAGTTCTTCTCACAAGCCTCCGACCATTGGAACTTCACCTTCTTCTAGGTCAATTTGGTCAAAGGTGTTGCAATAGATGAAAAACCCTCAAGAAATCTCCGATAGTAGCTAGCTAAACCCAATAAACTCTGAATATCTAAAGGATTCGCCGGTCTAGGCCAATTCTTCACCGCCTCAATTCTCTGAGAATCTACTTTTATCCCATCACTTGATACCACATGGCCCAAAATTGCTAAGAATTTCAACCAAAACTCACACTTGCTGAATTTGGCATATAACTAACGATCCTTGAGGGTCTGAAGCACTATTCTCAAATGATCGGCATGCTCCTCTGCGCTCCGAGAGTATATAAGGATGTCATCAATGAACATGATCACGAACATGTCCAAGTATGGATTGAACACCCTGTTCATCAAGTCCATGAAAGATGCAAGAGCATTCGTTAGTCCAAAAGACATAACTATAAACTTATAATGACCATATCGCATCCTGAAAGCTATTTTCGAGATATCGCACTCCCGAACTCTAAGCTGATGATACTCGAATCTGATATCTATCCTTGAGAAATACTTGGCACTCTGAAGCTGGTCAATAAATCATCAAACCTGGGTAGCAGATGCCTGTTCTAGACGGTGACCTTGTTTAATTGCCGATAGTCAATGCATATCAAAAGGGAACCATCCTTCTTTCGGACAAATAAGATTGGTGCACCCCATGAGACTTGCTCGGTCTAATGAAACCCCTATCAAACAGGTCCTTCAATTGATTCTTTAACTCCTTTAGCTCGGCTGGAGACATTCTGTAAGGAGGGACAAATATAGGTTGTGTGTCGGGAAGAAAGTCAATACCAAAATCAATTTCCCTCTCGGGAGAAGCACCTAGTAAGTCATCCAGAAATACCTCTGGGTACTCACGCGCTACCGGAACTGACTGGATAGTTAGGGTCTCGAACTCAACATTCTTAACCCTAACTAGATGATACATACAACCCTTGGAGATCATCTTCTTGGCCTTAAGATAGAAAATAAAATGACCTACAGGCACGACTGAACTACCCTTCTATTCCAAGACTGACTCACCCGAAAAGTGGAACTCCACCGCACGGTTTCTACAATTAACAAAAGCATAATACACATACAACCAATCCATGCCAAGAATTATATCAAATTCAGTCATGGCTAACTCTACAAGGTCTGCGGAGGTGACTTTTTGCAATATAGTGATCAAACATCCTCTATACACCCGCCTAGCTACAAATGAATCACCAACAGGAGTAGAAACTGAAAATGGTTCTAACAGAGTCTTGGGACTAACTCCAATGCTACTAGCAATATAAGGTGTCACAAAAGGCATGGTAGCCCCTGGATCTAACAAAGCATAAACATCAAGATGGAACACCTGTAACATACCAGTAACCACATCCGTTGAAGTCTGCTGCTCCTAACGCGAGGCAAGGGCATAGAATCTGTTTTGGCGTTGTCCGCCACCCCTACTAGAAGATGCTCCTGTGGAGCTAAATGTTCTGGAGCTGCTACGGTCCTAGTAGTTTGCACACGGACTCTATCATCATCCTATCTAGCAAATGGACACGCTCGGTGCATATGGCCAGACCTGCCACACCTATAGCAAATATCTGAGTCGAGCAAACACTCCCCAGTATGACTCTTGCCACACTTTCCGCAGGCTGGAGAGGTGCACTCTACTTGCGTGCCCTTCTGGTCCCTAGATCTTGAAGCCCTACTCCTATGATTGCCCTTGGGTCTGGATGGAACACTAGTTGATGATGGTTCTAGATCTAGTGACATCTACTGAAATCGATGGCGGTCACCACCGCTAGATCTTGGATGAGTAAACCTATGGGTATATGTCTGAGCCCTCTTTACCTCCCTCTCCCTCGCATGAGCCGCCTCCATCTGCTAGGTATACAACACTATACGAGGAGAGTACATATCCTAATGAAGTATGGCAGTCCTGCAATCTTTGTCCAAATAGCCCACCACACCATGAACAAATCGGCTCACCCGTGCCCTCTGATCAAAAACTAACTCTGGGGCATATTTTGACAAGAAAGTAAACTCGAGAGCGTACTCTTGTACCATCTTCCTCCCCTGCTTCAAATTCACAAATTTTGCTACCTTCAACTCCCTCATCTCCCGAGGGAAGAACTGGTCTAGAAACACCATTTGGAACTCCTCCTAAGTAACTAGCCTACTCCGGCGGCCCTATTGTCTCTCCATTGCCTGAACTAGATATGTGCGACCCCTTTCAGCTGATATGGGTCAACTCTTCACATTCAACCCCATTCACCCCCATAACCTAGGAGATCTTCACAATCTCGTCAATAAACTCATGCGGGTCCTCATCCACTTTTGACCCGACGAACTCTGGCGGGTTCATTCTCAAAAAGTCTCTGACCCAAGCCGCTACTGCATTGCCATTTTTTGGAACATGGCGCAACCACCTGCTGATTGACCTAGGCGGTCAACGCCTACGCAAGCTTCTAAATAGTAGCTCGAAACTCAGCATGGGCAACTGGCTCCGGTGCCTGGGGCTCTTGAACTGGTGGGGCTTGCTGATGCTCTTTTCCATTGCCATCCTCGTGGCCTTCACCATTTCCATTCCTCCTACCATTCATTCTTCAGGGAGCCATGATTCTGCAATCACGAATAGCATAAATTAGAGGAATACAAAGACATTTCATCGCACGACATAGATCATGAAAGAAGGGAACATTTCCTAAACGTCTCGTAGCCTCTTTGCCATAAGTTTGGCGCGCCTCACACCTTTAATGCGGCTTTCTGGCATCCTAGGACAGTTCAATCCTATTTCTTTGATACAAAGTTTATCACAACCCGAACGCAGGTATGGAATGCAACACGGGACAAGGAGTTCCATGAGACTCCAAGTCGACCCATGGCCTGAACATTCATCTAACTTCATATCACTAAAACGGAATACTTAACATACCAACATATCGAAAGCATGTACATAACTAGCATAACATGGTAATCGATATGAACTAAATACATAATAATGGAGTACTATATATAGTCTAAAAGCCTCTAACGTAACAGATGGGTTGATAGGACAACATCCCCAACTAACCTGGAAACTTAAACTAAAAGAAATAATCAATGTCTGAATCAAATGGTCCTCGAAAAATGAGGACTCACCAATAAGCTGGATGCAAGACTCTGTAAAACGCTAATAGTGATGCTGGATCTAAATATTAGAGCCTGTATTATAAAACAATACAACATAGAGTATGCGATCAGTACGTGAAATATAACGAGTATGCAAGGTAAGTAAAAGGTACATTTTAAAACACATAAAAGATAAATGATCATAAGAGAAGGACATAATGCTTATATCATAAATATCGTAATATAAAATGAGGCTCAAGGTTTTTAAATCATTCGCAAACCATTCATCATCATAATCATAAGAGAAACTTTATCGAATCATCACTTGAGCCATTAACATAAACATAAAGATGCATAAAACATGCGGAACAATGGGAGAACTCATCACAACCGACACCATCATGGTAGAGCCTTACATGATGCCCCAACTATCTCACTCAAGTGGGAAGAGCCGTCCCTAGCTTGTCAGGAAAGGGATGTGCATTATGTGATATCACGAAAGAGGGGATCTATTAACATTGTAAGGTATCATCATGAACCTATGTTGGCACGTAGTTATGAGACACTGACGTAGTACTTTGAGCGCTGGGCTGTTATATGCTAGACGCGACTCCCAAAAACATGCACATTAGGCTCATATGTAAATCAATAACATCATTCATTAAGATTCATGACTAAATAAACATTTATCATTCATTGATCCCCATTAAAACATGATTATCCAAGAATCAAAGGCCTTTTAGTTGGCCAACATCATAAATCGATAAATCATGAGATCAATTTCATAAATCGTAAATCATTGTTCAACATGTGGTCATTGCCCAATACTTTACAATACTCAATTCATTCGAAAACATGCTTATAAACATGATTAACTTGAAAACATGCTTTTCATCATCATCAATTCATAATAATTGAACATTCATTATAAACTCGATTTTCATGAACTGTTCATAAATGGGAAATTTGATTTATAAAACATGAAACATGATTTGTAATGAAATAAAAGATAAAACATGCCCATAATTCCTAATTCAATAATAGTAACTCAATTAGATCAAACCTATGTAGAGAAATCGAATTTTCATGCATTAGGTAAAACCCCCATAGATTTTTTATAGGAATTTCATGAAATTGAAAGAGATTGGGCATGGTTGTGAGAGGATTCACCCATTCATAACCTTACATACCTGGGTAAGATCAATTCTCATCACTCCTTGAAAGCCCAAGGGGAATTGATGAAGAGCACCTTGAAGACTAGCTTGATCACTTCTAAATTTTTTTATTGCTTTGCATGCATGAGAATGAATAGGCTAGGAGGGCTTAACCTATCCCAATGCACTCAGAAAATAACATAAAATGACGTAGTTTAGGACCTTAGAGTGTAGGAATGATGAAAATACCCTTAATGAAAAACCCTGAAAAATCTGCACTACGTGAACTAACAGGCGTACCAACGAGTCGTTGGAGGATACCACGACTCGTGGTGTCCATCCGTCCTCTCCACTGCCAAATACCTGATCTCAAATTCAACCCATGACTCTACAGGATAAGTCATCCTTTCATACAACGAGTCATTGATTCGATCGTTATTTGCCCCCTTTAGATTCTATACTTGTCCTTCCAATGAGCGTTACCACGACTCGTTACTTCATCCAACGTCTCATGGTTGCCTTTCGTTAAGTCCACTAGAAATTTTACATATCCCCCTACAATGACTCATGACCATGACTCGTTACCTCTCACGACATGTCATGGAATGACCCGTTACATCCCCTCATGCTGAAGTCCAGTGCCCACCATGGTTACAAACGATGACTCATTGTTACATCACTCATTGTTTCCACTGTCACCAGAACTACACTTCCCACAACTACTTCCAATGGGTCATTTGTTGGACCAATGATCCGTTAGGTCGTCCGTCCTACAACATTTTTCCTAATTTTCAGCTAACTTCCATCTTTTATCCGAGGTCTAATCTTAGGAACTTTCGGGGTATTACACATCATCACCCTTATGAACTCCTAGTCTTGCATGCATAGAGAGGGATAGGTTTAGAATGAGTTAAACCCTCTTAAAACACAACTATCTGAGTTTAAAACGACGTAGTTTAGGGCTTAGGAACTTAGGAATTACAGAAAAGCCCTCAATAAATTTGTAGGAAAGAACACATTGCCAGTCCCAACGAGGGACTGGATGACTCGTTACCTAAGGGGATGACTCATCGTCTACTCCCATCAACAACACTGGAAAACATACCTCTACTGATCACCATGAGGGACACCATGAATCGTGGTGACCATGTCGTGATGAGCACAGCCAAAAAATTCCACATGCATGTTGGCTTCTGACCACGACCAGCCTAACGACTTGTTGTGCTGACCACGAGTCGTGGCTTGTCTCGTGGTCAACCTTCAAACCATAAAATCTTAGCCAACTTCCTTCAACCTCACAAGTAACTTAATGACTCGTGGGGTACTTCACGGGTCACTAGAAGACTCGTCCTTTGACCTGATGCAAAAACTTCTATTTTCTACGTTTCAACCCTCGGGTCTGGGCTTTCAGGGTATTACAATATCCCCCATTGGAAACATTCATTCTCGAATATGGATAAACATACTAAAAAGATGGGGGAAGCAACTGTCATAACAAATACTGAACATTTAAAGCTGAAAACTAATGGAGTGACTGTCTCCGGTCTAAAATATATGACTGAACTGAATTCATGAATCACACATACATTCATTGGCATGAAAGAAACTGGGACACATGAAACTGAATAGAGTACTAGCGAGGAAACTAATTCCTCAGCTAAAACTGAGTCGTAAGGGAATAGATGCGAGTATTTAGCCATCATATCTGCCTCGGCCTCCCACGTAGCTCCCTCAACATGTTGGCTCCTCCAAAACACCTTTACTAAAGCTACTTCTTTGTTTCTTAGCTTTCGAACATGATGACCAAGTATTTCCACTGGAACCTCCTCATAGATAATACTTTCCTTCACACCTATGCTCCCCACCAGGGAAACCAGAGCTGGATCACCCATGCACTTCTTTAAAAGTGACACATGGAAAATAGAATGTACTGAAGCCAATTCTGAGGGAAACTCCAACTCATAGGCCACCTTGCCAACACGTCTCACAATCCATATGGGCCAAATAATGGGAATTAAGTTTCCCTTTCTTTCTGAATCTCATTGTCACGACCCGAGCGTAGACCCGGATCGTAGACACGGGACAAGAGACCCCGAGAGACGACCCATGGAATAAGCATCCAACTAACTCATTTAAGAAACATGAAGAAAGTATAAATATAAATTCAATGGAAGTCTCATACATCGGCACATCATAATAATATTCGAAGTTATACATACAGAAGTCTGAAAGCCTCTAGTTTAGACAAGTTTATAGGACAAGACCCCAACTAACTCTACAAAACCTTAAACTAAAATACGACATGAAGCTGAAAGTCTAGTCCTCGAAACATGAGGACTCACCAATCACACATGTGCTAACTTTGATAAGTGACTACGAGCGGGGCTGAACCTGAGAATCAAGTCCTGCATCATGAAATGATGCAGCATAGAAAGTATGCGGTCAGTATGTGGAATGTATCGAGTATGTAAGGTAAGTAAGACTACTTAAGTAAAACAAATCATTTAAAACAGTTCATACGTATCACAAGCTTTTAAGTGTAATTAGTAGGCTACATGCATTCATTCTGAAATTGTACTCTTATCATAACATGACCATGCATAGCTTTTAGAACATCATGATTGACTCGAATGACTCAAAGCTGAAACAAACATTTATATCAAAAGCTTAACAATGAGTCAAACCTTGCTTTTTGAACATGCATGCATAAGTAACCATCATGAGTAATGAATATGCAATTCTAAATGATATAGACAGTGGGAGACTCATCACTTAACCGACATACCACGATAGAGCTTACGTGGTCCTGACTATTACACTCTATGGGTAGAGCTGTCCAAAATCTTTCTACTGCTAAGGACACTAACATGAAATTGATATCAAACTGAAGGGAAAATAGGGATGGGGATAGCTCACAAGGAAGGTCCCAATAATATAATAGTATCAACCTACGTTGGCGCGTAGTTTTGGGGCATAGGGTGATCGACCCTTAACCCGCTCAGTGCTAGACTCTTCTCCAAAAACATGCAATGATCTACGTTGTATATAACGAAGCTCAACATAGTCTAATGACGAAGCTCAATATGAAATCATGCATAACTCAACATCATAGAAAAAGAAGCTCAACAGTGTCTATTGACAAAGCTCAATAACAAAATCACGCATAAACTCTACATCATATGAAAATGAAGCTCAACATTTTCCTTTGACAAAGCTCAATAATGACATACATCTCAATTATGAATTCATGCATATGAGAAGCTTTCTTTCGAAACATACCACAAGCTCAATCATAGGTGGGAGCATCTACCCAAATCGTATGGTAAGCTACATGAAGAAATATTTACTCAACATACCACAAGCTGGAATTTATAATAAAGATTGGGAAATTTCACTTCAAACAATGTGGTAAGCTTATGTCGGGAAAGTCATAACTTTAAATCAACATGTGGGCATCACCCAAAGCTTTATCATACTTGGATCTAATAAATTTATTTTGAAAACAACAACATGATCATGGGTAGTTTTAGAAACATGCTTTTCATCATTAAATCTCATCATCATCATACATTCAACATCATTCTCTTCTTTTATGAACTTCTCATCCATGGGCATTCAATTTCATAATTTAGAAATGACAATTTGGACTGAAAACAAATTTAAAATCTACCCAAGCATCAGAATTCATCAATATAAATATAATCTAACCATACCCATGTGTAGAAATTATAGAATTATGCAATTGGGTAAAACCCCATACTTGATCATAGACAAATTATCACATTTTGATAGGAATTGGGCATGGGTGCGGAAGAAGACACCCAATCATAGCCTTACATACCTGGGGATGGTGAATTCTAACTGCGTCTAATTGCCCAAGCTAAGATTCCAATGGAAACCTTGAGATTTTGCATTGAATCTCCTCTTCAAACCTTCAAACTTGCATGCATGGGAAAAATGGTTTAGAATAGGTTTTTCCCTTCTAAAAACCCACTAAAACGAGCTTTAAGTGACGTAGTATAGGTCTTATGAACTTAGAAATTATGAAAATACCCTTACTGAATTCGCAGGAAATTACTGCCAAGTGACCCTAACCTGACAACTCGTCAGGATGGGCAATGACTCGTCGAGTAGCTCGTCAAGTACACTAGATAATAACTCTGATAAGGCTCGTAATGGGAAAATGATGACTCGTGCCTCGAGAACATGACTCGTGGTCACCTTCTGTCAGGTACACTGTCCCATTCTCTAATAAAATTCAACTTGTTGCTCACGACTCACCTCACGGGTCATTGGGACTGGACACTACTCGTAGGGTCCCTTCCGTTGAGTACACTAGTCAGCTCCTCCGTCTATTTTCCCACACCACCCCGCAATTGACATGATGACTCGTGATGGCTAACAATGAGTCATTCCCTCACTCGTGGGGACCTCAATCCTTCATTTCCCCCAGGCCTCCCCACGAGCTACCTGACGACTCGTGGGGTCTCCTCATAAGTCGTCCCACGACGTGTCCTGTGCCTGCAACATCAATTTCACAATTTTCCCGTTTCGACTCCCGGGTCCAATGTTTAAGCTTTTGGGGTATAACACTCATCACTCCCTTCATGGGAGATACCTTCAAAATACCCAATCATCAACTTCAAACTCAAGTTCTCTCTTCCTCACATCTACATAGGACTTTTGGCGACTTTGAGTTGTTTTCAACCTTTTCCTTATAAGCTGAACTTTCTCCATAGCCTTGTGAACTAAATCTAGTCTTGTCAATGTAGCTTCATTGACTTCAAACCAACCAATAGGCGATCTACATCTCCGCCCATAAAGAGCCTCAAATGGAGCCATCTAAATGCTGGAATGGTAGCTATTGTTGTATGCAAACTTGATGAGAGGTAAATGATCATCCCAACTACCCTTAAAATTAATCACACACACTCTTAACATGCCCTCAAGGGTCTGAATAGTCCGTTCAGCCTAACCATCTGTTTTCGGGTGAAAAGTTATACTAATGTTAACCTGAGTACCAAGTCTCTTCTGAAACGAAATCCAAAACTAGAAGGTAAACTCAGTACCTCTATCTGATATGATGGACAAGGGCTGTCCATGCAACTGAACTAGCTCTCGAATATACAACTTAGCATAATCCTCCACTAAATCGATAGTTTTGACCAGTAGAAAATAAGCTACTTTAGTCAACCTATGTACGAACACCCAAATAGAGTCATACTGTCGACGAGTACAAGGCAACCCTGTAAGGAAGTCCATATTGATTTCCTCCCACTTCCAAGTAGGGATACTAATGTCTTGAAGAACACCTTCGGGTCTTTGATGCTCAACTTTCACCTGTTGACAATTCGGGCACTTTGCCACAAACTCTTCTATGTCCTCTTCATGTCGTTCCACCAATAGACTCCCCATAGGTCACAGTACATCTTCATGGCACCTAGATGTATGGAATATCTGGAACCATGAGCCTCATGCAACATCCGCTCCCTCAAGTCATTAACACCCAGTACACACAAAAGACCCTGATATCGTAGTACACCATCTCCCCCTCGGGAGAAAACCTCCACCTTCTAATTCTGAATAGCTTCCTTCAACTTTACCAAAATAGGATCCTCGTCTTTCCTAGCCTTGACTTCAGTCACCAAGGAGGATTATGATCCATTCTAAAAAATGACACCACTATTTGTTGAGTCAACAAGATGAACTTCTAGTCAAGCAAGTCGATGCACATACTTTACTAACTCTTTCCTTTTCTCATCCATATGGAACACACTCTCCATAGAAAGCCTACTAAGAGCGTCTGGCACCACATTAGCCTTGCCCGGATGGTAAAGGACACTCATATCATAATCCTTAAAAAGCTCCAACCACCTTCTTTGATGTAGATTTAGATCCTTATGGGTGAACATAACTATAGGCTTTTGTTGTCCGTAAACACATACACATGGACCCCGTACAGATAGTGTATCCAAATCTTCAAGGAAAATACTACGCTGCCAACTCGAGGTCATGAGTTGGATAGTTGTTCTCATAGACCTTCAGCTTCTTGGAAGCATAGGCTATAAACTTACCGTGCTGCATTAATAGACAACCAAGGCCGATCCTTGAGGCGTCACAATATACCACAAACCCATCAGTCACCTCAGGTAGGCTCAACATTGGTGATGAGATGAGTTGACTCTTCAACTCTTAGAAGCTCTTATCACTGGCCTTCGACCATTGAAACTTCACTTTCTTCCAAGTCAACTTGGTCAATGGTGCTACAATGGACGAAATTCCTTCCACAAACCTCCTATAGTAACCAGCTAAGCCCAAGAAACTCCTTATATCCGAGGGACTCACTAGTGTAGGCCTATTCTTCACAACTTCTATCTTCGGAGAGTCCACCTGTACACCCTCACTTGACACCACATGACCCAAAAACGCTATAGTGTTTAACCAAAACTCACACTTGCTGAATTTAACATACATCTAGCAATCCTTAAGAGTCTGTAGCACCACCCTAAAATAAGTGGCATGCTTCTCTTTACTCCGAGAGTATATGAGAATGTCATCTATGAAAATGATCACAAACATATCCAAATACAACTTGAACACCCTGTTCATCAAATCCATAAAAGCTGCAGGAGCATTCGTTAGTCCAAAAGACATAGCTACGAACTTATAGTTACCATACCGAGTCCAGAAGGCTATCTTTGGAATGTCACTCTCCCTAAGCCTGAGCTGATGATACTCGGATTTGAGGTCTATCTTTTACAAACACTTGGCACCTTGAAGGTGGTAAAAAAAGTCGTCAATTATAGGGAGAGGATACCTGTTCTTGACTATGACCTTGCTTAATTGTCGATAATTAATGCACATCCGAAAAGAACCATCCTTCTTTCAGACAAAGAGTACTGGTGCACCCCACAGGGATTTTCTTGGTCTGATAAAACCCTTGTTTAAAAGACCCTCAACTGCTCCTTCAACTCCTTTAGCTCAGCTGGAGCCATTTTGTAAGGAGGAATAGATATCGGTTGCATATTGGGAAGAAGATCAATACCAAAGTCAATCTCCCGTTCGAGAGGAATTCATGGTAAATCATCTAAAAACACTTCTCGATATTCACACACCACAGGAACTGACTACATAGTCGGGGTTTCAAATGTAGCATCCTTAACCCTAACTAGATGGTACACACAACCTCTAGAGATCATCTTTCTGGCCTTAAAGCAGGAAATGAGATGATCTATAGGCACAACTAAACTACCCTTCCACTCTAGGACTGGCTCACCCACAAATCGGAACTTTACCATGCTAGTTCTACAATTTACTGAGTTATAACATGCATATAGCAAATCCATGCCAAAGATAACATCAAAATCTGTCATGGCTAGCTCTACTACATCTGCTGAGGTGACTTTCTGAAGGACTGTGATAGGGAAATTTTTATATACCCGTCAATCTATAACTGAATCACCAACTTGAGTAGGGACTAAGAAAGGTTCTAATAGTATTTCAGGATAGACTCCCAAATTACTAGCAACATAGTGTGTCACAAAAGATAAGGTAGCCCCTGGATCTACCAATGCATATACATCAAAGTGAAATACTCATAACATACCAGTGACTACATTTGGAGAAACCTTCTACTCCAGATGTGATGCGAGGGCATAGTATTTGTTCTGACGCTGACCACCACCTGCACTAGTGGAGGCACCCTACTGAGCTGAGCGTGCTAGTGGGGTTGCTGAACTAGGGGTTGGATCTCGACCTCTACCATGGCCTTGTCTAGCTATTGGAAAATCGTTGAGAATATGTCCGGACTTCCCACACTAAAAACAAGCACCTGTACCTGCTAGGCATTCACTAGTGTGCCTCCTACCACACCTGTCACAAGATGGAATACTGGGCTCTACAGATCTACTTCCCTGACCTTGGGAGCCTGATGCTTTTCTCCTCTGGCCACGCCTAAATCTATATGGCACACTCGCTGCTGACGATGCTAGGGTTGAGGATCTCTGGTGGGACTACTGGCGGTGCCCACCACTAGGTCTCTATAGGGATAATCCAAAGTTATCCATCCTGGCCCTCTTGGCCTATCTCTCCCACTCACTCGCCTGTACCGCCTCTATCTACTGGGAGTGCAGAACTATCTGTAAGAAGTCAATATCTTAATGAAGCATCGCGGTCCGATAATCTTTGACGAAATAGTATGTGATCCCATTCATGAACCGACTCACTCGAGCTCTATAATCTGCCACCATCTCAGATGCGTATATGGATAGGCAGGTGAACTCTAAGGCATACTCTTGGACTGTCATATTGTTCTGCCTCAAGTTCACAAATTCAGCTACTTTTATTTTCCTCATCTTTCAGGGAAAGAATCCATCCAAGAATGTGGTATGGAACTCATCCTAGTCAATGGGAGCTGCTCCGACTGCTCTGCCATCCTTCCACTGTCTGAACCAGAATGCAGTATGGAACTCATCCCAGCCAATGAGGCCCGCTTCGACTGCTCTGCCATCCTTCCACTGTCTGAAAAAATATGTGCAACCCCTTTCAATTGATAAGAGGCTAAGTCTATGCACTCCTCGCCTGTCACCCCCATGATCTGGGTGATTTTCTAAATCTCATCAATAAACTCGTGTGTATACTTGTCCACCTTCGATCCGAGAAACTCTGGACAGTTCATCCTAAGAAAGTCCCTGACTATTGTCGCTACCACATTCCCATTCTGGGGAACATGCGCTAACGCCTATTGGTTGACTTGGGTGGTCAAAGCTTGTGCCAACATCTGGATGACAGCCCTAAACTCTGCATTGGCCACCTACTCGGGCACATAATCCTCGGGGGATGGTGGGGCCTGCTGGTCCCCATCTCTATCGCCATTCTCTTGGTCATTTCCATTTTTGTTCCTCTTTCTGTTGACTCATCGAGGAGGCATGATTCTGAAAGTGCGTATAACACGAGTTCGAAGTATAGAGAGACACTTCATCGCATGACAATAGATCATGAAAGAATGGAAGTTTTCCTAAAATGTTTCGTAGCCTGTTCGTCATAAGTGTGGTGTGCTTCACACCCATGAAAAAGATTCTACTTAACGCGGCTTTCAAACACCCTAGGACACTTCAAAACCTAGATCTGATACCAAGTTTGTCATAACCAAAACATAGGCCCAGACTGAGACACGGGACAAAGAACCTCGAGAGGCTCCAAGTCGACCTATGGCATGAACGTGACATCTAAAGCTGAACATAATAAATGCAGAAATCTAACATATGAAATAGCGGAAGTCTAAGAATACAATAACCTCTTAACATCTAAATACACAAAATAACTTTGAAGGAAAATACATGCTATGTCTGATAAGCCCCTACATACTGATGAGTTGATGGTACAAGACCCCAACTAACTCACTAAAGACTGAAACTGAAAATGCTGAACACAAGCTGATAAAAAGGGTCCTCAAGGGATGAGGCCTCACCAACTCTGGCTTAGAGATGCTAACTATGAGGATTTGGCTAATGGCGGGACTGAACCTAAATTTTCGATCCTGTATCATGAAAAGATACAACATAGAGTATGCAGTCAGTACATAAAATGTATCGAGTATGTAAGGTAAGTAAAACCGCTAAGTAAGCAAGATCATAAATCATGCATATCATAAAACATTTCATCATAAGATTTTGAGAGTAGGGCTTGCATGAAAGTATCCAAAAACATGATATAAGTATAATTGGATACATAACTAAATCGAATTACCCAAAGCTGAAACTGATTATTCATAAGTAAAACTGAACATTGGGTCAAATTTGCTAAAAATATAATATCAAGACTGATTAACATGCATTACTGAAATCATGAGGAACAATGGGATACTTTTCATATAAACAACATTATCACGATAGAGCTAACGTGGTTCCGACTATCACACTCAAGTGGGCAGATCCGTCCAAAGCCTTGCTAGGGCTAAGGGCGCTACCATGTTATTGATTTCAAGATGAAGGCCCTTGGGGACAGGGAAAGCTCACAAGGGAGGTCCCAAATAATCTGAACATACCTACATTGGCACGTTGTTCTAAGGCACAGGGTTGACTGAACCCTTAGCCTACTCGTTGCTAGACACTACTCCCAAAGACGTGCATATGCTCTTCATCGTTTTTCAATGAAGCTGAACCGTCGTCTTGTGACGAAGCTGAATCATTACATAATATACATAATCTAAAAACATAACATGAGGAGCCTTGGCTCAAACCATACCACAAGCTGAAAAGTGGGA
The DNA here is from genome assembly GCA_035772735.1 of Datura wrightii. NCBI lineage: Eukaryota > Viridiplantae > Streptophyta > Magnoliopsida > Solanales > Solanaceae > Datura > Datura wrightii. The sequence goes on from JASDFA010000018.1 coordinate 125,950,522, forward strand.
TTCTAGACTCCAAAATCGTGTGGTAAGCTAATAATATGAAATTGAAGTAAATCATGAACATACTTGATCATATAGGGTTGCCCAAAACTTAGACATGCTTTGAAATAGATTCGATAGTCAAATTCATGAATATAAACATGGGTAATTTGAAATAATAATATCATCTTATATATCTAATCATACATTAAAACATAGATCATAATCTCAATCTTTCACAAACTTTCATGATTGGGCATCATAATTATAAGACTTTGAAAATATAATTGGTAATTCAAAACATTATAGACATGTCCATGAATCTAAATTCAACATTAGAAACATGAATAGGATTTACCCATGATAGATGCTTAGAGAATTTCACAAGTTGGGTTAAAACCCTATAGATTCATCAACTAAGAATTCCATGAGTTTAGAAAAGGATTTGGGCATGGGAGTGAAGGAATACTCCCATTCATAACCCTACATACCTGGGTACTTCTGATTTCACACCCTTCTTGAATGCCGAAAGGAATTGGGGAAGAACTTGATGAATTTCTAGGCTTGATCACCCTTAGGAACTCCTAGTCTTGCATGCATGAGAAGGATAGATTTAGAATGAGTCAAACCCTCTTAAAACACACCTATCTGAGCTTAAAAGATGTAGTTTAGGACTTAGTAACTTCGGAATTATAGAAATCCCTTAATAAATTCGCAGGAAAGATCACACTGCCAGTCCCAACGAGGGACCGGATGACTCGTTACCTAAAGGGATGACTCGTCGTCTGCTCCCATTGTCAGCACTAGAAAACATACCTCTTCTGGTCACCATTAGGACACCATGACTTATGGTATACCCAACGACTCGTGGTGACCAAGTCGTGATGAACACTGCCAAAAACTTCCACATTCTTGCTAGCTTCTGACCCCAACCAGCCTAACAACTCGTTGCCCTCACCCTGAGTCGTGGCTTGTCTAGTGGTCAACCCCCAAACCACAAAATCTTATCCAATTTCCTACCACCTCACGTGTTACATAATAACTCGTGCAGTACTTCACGGTTCATTGGACAACTCGTCATGTGACTTGGTGCAGAAATTTCTGTTTTCTCCGTTTCAACTATCGGGTCTGATCTTGGGTCTTTTGGGTTGTTACAATTGCAGAGCTTTATTAACACACATATCCCAATAGTATACAGGATCGTGAAGGCTCCTGGATTCTTCTACTTTGGGGCCAGATTGCTCATCATCATAGCACTACAATGATGCGTTGTCTTCCTGGTGCCTACATCTACAACCTTTTCCTTTTTTAGCAGCTCCTTCATGAACTTGGCATATCCGAGCATTTGAAGTAAGGCATCCACCAATGTTATATTAATGGAAAAATTTACTAAAAACGTCGATAAATTTACTAAACTGATCATCCTTCTTTTTCTTAGCTAACCGTTGTGGATAAGGAGGTGGAACTCTTGGCTCTTGTTCTTTATCATTTGAGCCTTCATGCCTTCCCCTTCTTCATCAACATTTGAGGGCACTTCATCAGCCTCTTCCTCACCTTCCTCTTCAACATTTTCTCAACCACTTGGTTCTTTTGGCACCACATCAGATTCATTTTCATCATTTGATTTAGGAGCAACAACCTTTTTAGGCTTCAAACCTACATCTCCAACCATTTTATCACTTCTCATGTCAATGGGAATGCATTGACTATCTTTCTTTGGGTTTGGCATTGTATCACTCGGAAGTGGGGGTTCATTTGAGAGGACAAGTGGTTCATTTGAGCTTCCAAATGCTTGATGGAGGCTGAATGTGAAATCATAGTTTGCGTGAGGTTAGACACCTCCCCTTTCAATTCCTTGACCTCGTTGTTAGTTTACTCCACTTTCTTAAGAACCCTTGCCAACATCTCTTCGAATTTCGAGCTCCCAACATTACTCACACCTAGTTGTGCTTGGGCATTCTCAACTTTAGGAGGGGGGACATATCGATTCAAACTTTGATGGTATCGATCACCCTCTCTATTTTGCTCTCTATTGCCCCATATCTCACTTCTCTCGGGCCATCCCTGTACGTCACGGTTTCTCCAACCTTTATTCTCTTCCCATGGGTGCCAAGGGCCTTGATTATCCCCTTGATACTCGGGCCAAGAACCCCCCATCTAATTGTCCGTGGATTGACACTCCTCCTCGTATCGTGGTAGCGATGATTCTCCTTTAAACTGGATTAGAACTTGCATTCGTACAACATTCACAACCTTAGGCCCGACCTCCATCACATGTTTAGTCATTAACTCCGGTTGAGACATCATTTTAGTAAGATTTTCATCTCACTCTTCATCTCTTTTTCGCATTTTAGTTGCCAATGCACTATAACTCCCATCATGTGATGATACATAAGTCTCCCTAGTATGCCATGCTCAATTTTTCTTCGTCATTCTATCCAAGAGGGCCTTAACTAACCCATACGTCTGATCCATAGTTGATCCTCTGTCTAAATTATTGGCAACGAATTTGTTGATGGAGTCTAGGGCTCAGTAAAAGCTTTGAAGGAGCACTCCATTGGGGAGACCGTGGTTGGGGCAAAAGGATACCTTCTTCTTGAACCTTAGCCATGCTTCATGTAAGGGCTCCCTTGGCTCATGCCTAAGGTTTGTGATGTCATCCCTCAGTTGCAACATCTTTGAGGGAGGGAAGAAACAATCCATCCTCCAACTTTATTGTAGTTTCAATTACCTTTGAAACCCCTTAATTTGTCAAGCTTATCCTCTTAGATCCCCCCTCTATATCAATAGCCGCTTCAAGAGTTTCATCGATATCATGATCATGGTGGAGTCTCATGCGGAAAGAAACCTCCTTACTCAACCCGACTCTGAACCAAGTCATAGCATTCAAAGGATCTTCATCAAAATGAATCCACATCTTCAAGAGTTGGAACTCATCATATTATTGCTATAAATTTTTCTTGTTTTGTGGTAAAGTGTAGATCTCCTTTACTTGCTCTTGGAAGTACCTCTTGGTAACATACTTCCATCTCAAAATAGCTTTCAACTCTTCCCAAGATGGGGTGGGAGCCAAACCATGCATCTGTCGTGCCTTAACTTGAGTTTTCCACTAAGTGGAAGAAAAGCCCTCAAATTGAAAAATGGCATAAGATGCCTTCCAGACATTGGACATCTCATTTGTCAAGAAAATCCTATCGCATTGCATCACCCAATCAAGAACACCTTCGGGTTGCTTTCACCCTTGAAGGAAGCAAAAGTCACTTTGATGGAGCTGGGACTCATGTACCGACTTCCAATGTTGGAATTGAACTCATTAACCCCATAAGTATCCTCAACATATAGCTCATCATGGTATTGCCAACCACTTTGCATCTCTTTGATGATCACCCCCATTCCTACCCATGTGATGGATAGAACCATGTCAACCTCCTCTTCCATAATGAGGAACTTGAAAGTTTATGTGTGGCCCTCTCATATGGTTGTGGTAATCATTGAAAACATGATCAAACTCCTCCTTGAACTCTTCATGAAATTCACCACCCAAAGGTTGGACATTGCTGATTGGACGGACATTTCGAATTGGAAGGGGGCATTAGGCAAAGGAAAAGACATATGTGGTGGTGGTGGAAGAATACATGGTGGTGGTTGATCTTGGGCATAATTGCATGCCCAAGTGCTACTTTAGAATTCAAATCTTGTTTATCTATTTAATTATATACATTTTCATGTGATTTTATATAAATGTGAATATATGTACTAACCAACATGATTAGTCTGTGTTTTTGTAGGTTTAAAATGAATTTGAGGAACTAGTCTATGAGTTGGTGAAGTAGAGGAATGGAGTCGGAAGCTAATTACAAAAGTCGGAAAGGAAGCATGCCTTGGCAACGCTGGCCGCTCCAGGAAGCATGCCACGCTGTGCGTGTGCCGCACCCAGCACCGTGCTACGCCAATGCCAGGCGTGAGAGGAAGGAAGCAAGCAGGCAGGCACCCTGCGTGCCAGCGCCGTGCCACGCTAGGCAACCAGCCCGCCAGCGCCGTGTCACGCTTGCCATCATGCTGCACAGGCAGCGTGCCACGCCGGCCATCACGGCAAGCCTGGGTCGATTGTCATCCTAAGGAGATTTCCAGTGTGCATCCGTGTTACCTCCATGTCACGTAGGCAGTGCTCCACGATACACTCCATGACACGGAGCCATTCCACAACAGGTATAATTCTGTACAATTCTCATTTATTATAAATAGGTCCCTTAGCTCTTAAAATCATTTTGTCACGATTTTATTCTGAAAAACCACCTAGGAGTGAAGGGAGAAGTGGGAGAACTCACCTAGGGTTCATCAATTTCATCTTCTCCACTACCAATTCTTGTAAGTATGTTACTTTAACAATGTTTTGTTGTAATTTTACGAACATGAGTGGCTAGAACCCTTCCTCTATGGTTGAAGCCATGAGTCATGATTGTGTTTTTACGAATTTGTTTTGGAATTAAGTTATTGATTGTTGTTTGTCTTGAATTTTTAATTAAGGTTGTTTTTATGAGTGATCACCATGAAAACACACACGTTAAACTTAGGCAAATTCTTGAGAAAGCAAACCTAGGGAAGAACATGAGAATGTAAGAAGCAAGTTCTTGTCTTTTGATATGATTTTGTGGTTAGGATAGAAATATACCTAATACCTTGCTTGGTTGATAAAATGGGAAGAGAGAAAGAAACCGACTTAGATTTTTCACTGCACCACTCGAAGAAGTAGTTGTGAAGTTAAGTTGCTTAAATGGTCGGAGGTACGAAAGTACCCTAATCAATGGCTTAACCCCATAAACCACATCCACGTAGTTAATTTCCCACGAACTAGAATTAGGATCCTCGCTCACAATGTACTAGTAAGTCTAGTTTGTTGTGTTTAGAGTTTCGGAAGACAATGAACATGCAATTCTAACTATGTGAGATGACAATTGATAGTTTCATATTTAAACCATTGCAAATCGTGATATCGCATGATTATCCGGTTTTAACTCTATGTTGCTCCTTGAATGAATTCAGAGTATTTCGTTGACCACAATTAGATTTAATTTAACTCTATCGAAAACTTCTATAATCAACACTTGCAGCAGTTGATATCACACTTGAACTCGATAGTTAGCTGAATTGGTCCAGTCCCTGTGGGTTCGACGTCCGGCTCTTAAAAAGGGCCACTGTATTACTTGTACGACCCGTACACTTGCGAGGCAGCAACAAGTTTTTGGCGCCGTTGCCGTGGACTTGGTGAAGTTTAGATAATTTATCTGTTTTTGTGTGATTTTTTAATTTCCTTAAGCATTGAGAAACTTGGTCTTAGTCTGACTTATTGCAGGTGACAGGTTGTCTTGCCGAGCTAGCTAAGAATAGAGAGCTTGTGGAACCGCTGCTTGAACCTGAACGTCAAATCCATTTGCGAAGGAGAGTAGCTCTTTAGAAAAAGCTGATAAGACTTCAAGAAAAGGTACAACAACAACCACCCACAGGACAAGCACAATTGTCACCAGAAGAAATGGCAGCCAGACCAGTTCGCGAAGTGGCAATCCCACAAGCGACTAATGTGAACTCTAGTATCCGTAAACCGGAGCCTAGAGGGAACTTTGAATCGAAGAAGAACATGGTGTAGCTGTTACATTCTAGTGGTCAATTCAGTGGGATGAAACATGAGGACCCGCAGCAACACTTACAGAACTTTCTTGAGATTAGTGACACGTTTTTCCCACCTGTGTGTCCACAGATTATGGCCGACTCACCCTCTTCCCATTTTCATTGTTGGGAGAGGCGAAGAAGTGGTTGAAAGCTGAGCCACTGAACTCCATAACTTCGTGGAATGATTTGGCAAAGAAGTTCCTTATCAGATTTTTTCCTTCAGGCAAGATTGCAAAGTTGAGAAGTGAAATACTAAGTTTCAAGCAGAGGCCTAATGAGAATTTATATTTGGCTTGGGAAAGATTCAAGTCATTATTGAGAGACTGTCCCCGTCACCAGCAATCAAATGAAGTGTTGACTCATACCTTTATAGAAAGTCTAGACCCACACACTAAAATTTTACTAGACTCTGCATCGGGTGGGCAAGCCTTAGAGAAGACTTATGATGAGTTGTACACGCTGTTGAATAGAATTGCATGGGGAAATCCAGAGTGGCACAATGAATCATCAAGAGGGGCAGGAAAGAGATCAGGGTTGATAGAAGTAGATGGTATAAATGCCTTGGCAAAATAGTTAGCTTCGTTCCTGCATCATATGATGACTCAGTTCAATAAACTGAGTGTGAACCAACAACAGGGCCAGGTTAATGCTGCTCAGCAAGCTCCGAGTTGGTGTCAAATTTGTGGTAATAATGGGCATAATGCAGAATCTTGTGGAGCCAATCCGAAATCAATCAATTTTGTTGGGAATGTGCAGAGGAACAATTAGAATTTTGGACACAACTACAACAAGAATTGGCAGGGCCACCCGAATTCTTCTTGGGGGGGAACCAAAAGCAAAGTTATCAGCAACCTCAACAACCTCAATATCAGAAGAATAGGAAGAATGAGGGCTATTTAAGCAGCAACATTGAGGAAACATTGCATAAAATCATGGAGACTCAGACTCAGCTAGCAGAGAATCAAGCGAGGATGGCAGCAGACTTGAAGAATCAGCAAGTGGCCACTCGCAACCTAGAAAAACAAATGGGTCAAATAGCAGCTTCTCAAAACATGAGACTGTAGGGAGGACTACCAAGTGACACAGATCCTAACCCCCGGCAGGTAAATGCCTTCAGTCTGAGAAGCGGCAAGCAAGTAGCTGATGCAGTGCCCAAAGAAAAGCGAAATGAGGTGCAGCCGGAATTGGTTAGACCAGGACCATCCAATGACAAGGGAGAAAATTAGACTGCTGAGCAAAAAAATGCACAATCATCATTGCAGCCAGCACAAAGACCACCACCACCATTCCCTCAGAGATTCAGAAAGAGCAAGGAGGAGGAATGCTTCAAAAAGTTCTTTGAGATTTTCAAAGAACTTCACATAAATTTGCCGCTTATTGATGTTTTGTAGGGAATGCACAAGTATGCTAAATACTTGAAAGACATGATGGAGAACAAAGTCAGATTGGTGGATGTCCAGACAGTAGCACTGACTGAGGAGTGCAGTCACAGGGTACTGAGCAAAATTCCAAAAAAGCTCAAAGACCCAGGGAGTTTTACCCTCCCCATACAAATTGGTAAAGGTGAGGTGCTATGAGCTATGTGTGATCTAGGGGCTGCAGTTAATCTAATGCCCCTATCTTTATTTAACACCCTGGGGTTGGGAAAACCAAGGCCAACAAGGTTGATGCTGCAGCTGGCAGATAAGTCGCGAGTGGCACCTGATGGAATAATAGAGGACCTTCTCATTAAAGTAGGTAAGTTTATTATACCTGCTGATTTTATTATCTTAGATTTTCATGTTGATGAGCAGGTACCCTTAATCTTGGGACGACCATTCTTGGCCACCGGAGGAGCTGTAATTGACTTGAGAGCAGGGACCCTGAAAATGAGGGTCGAGGATGAAGAAGAACTCTTCTAAGTATACCAAGAAATGAACCCATCCACACACTACAGAAACCTGTGTAAGGTTAGTGTGTTGTACAGGATGAGTGTGGGGTGGGAAATTCATCAGGTCCATGGCCTAAGGTATTGACAAGTGTTCAGCCCGAATCTGATAAAGGGCTTCAGAGTAGGAAGAAGTTGGAGGAAGAGAGGAACGGAGTGGAGGCTGTTTCCTCTAAAAATCAAAACAAAAGGAGGTGGTTCTCAAAAGGGAACCCAGGTATGAGGATGTCCTGAAAAGGATAGTTCACATCATGCCGCGACATAAAATTAGGCGCTGCTTGGGAGGCAACCCAAGGGTACCACAGGTACCATTTTAATTTCTTGTATTTGAGTTGATTTTTGTTTATTTTCAACTTGGGTAATTTTGGTGGAAAGTTAAGCACAAACAGAGGGGGAAGTCTGAGTACCCTTGGAGGAGAAAGCTGAGAAGCATGGACGACAAAAAGTGTGGGGTCAAACACACACTTGTGCAGATGTAAAATATAAATATGTTGTTAGCTAGGTCTAAAGGCCTCAGGGAGTATTTCTCACCCTCTTCAAATTTTAATTTGATGCTATGAGGACATAGCATGATTCAAGTGTGGGTGGAAATTTCAAGAAAAATGTTTAAAATTTTTTTTGTGCTTAATGATTTTTGGTGAATTAGTGCTTGGAAAAAAATATTGAAAGAAAATTTTTGAATTAAGCATGACTTCATCACCGTTGGTTTTTCTTTTCGGTTCTTTTCCGACGGGGGCTCTTTAAACCGAAGAATAATAATTTTCTTCTTTGTTTGTATATAATGTTTTAGTCATAGTTAGGGACTGTTTCAGAAGGTGGATGGATGACGACCGTCTTGAGGAAAATTAGTCAATAGGTTTTGGTTTTTGAACCCATAGCTAATTGATGGCTTGATGTTCTTGTTATGTCCTATACATGATTGTAAGATACAAGTGTGGTTAGTTTCGAAGCATGTAAGAAGTCTATAACTTTGTTTGAGACACTTAGGCTCTTGAATTTGACTCAATGTGATTGAAGATTAATTTTGAATTCTTGTGATTAGCTGAGTTAAGAGTCTGCAGAATGTGTCTTGAATTGAGGATGTGTTGTGAGTGTAAGTTTTTTGAATATTCCGTGCTATTGTGGAATGTCTAGAACTTGCCTGGTGTGTATATAAAACGAAATGAAGGATGTGAATTGTAGGAAATGATTTAGGCATTTCTTTGAATGAGCCAAATATTTAATCCTTGCCTTACCTACCTTGAATATTGAATCCTAGTTAGCCCCATTGAGCCTTAAGCCTATTCTTTGATAGCTACAACATACACTAAATCCTTTTTCTTTCATTAGCCTTGAAATTGATCCAAAACTCCTAAGCGCTTAAGTGAAAAATCCGAAAGAGTGAAGGAGTGAGAATTGGGAAAAAGAAGGAAAAATAACAGTTGTGGAAGTTAAGGAAAAACTTAGAGGTGCGCTTGTTTGAAAATGCTTGATTATTGGTAGGGAGTAAGAAAAGAAATGAATGAAAAAGGGATTAAGTACCCCTTACCAATAAGCTAAGTGTGCCTAAAAAAATCGGAACAAGAAGAGAAAATTCAGGATTGAAAGGAATGAGGGTGAAGTAAGGGAAGAGATGTCCTTAATGAACGTTGAAGTTATTAAAAGCGCTTGGGGAAGATAACCACTATTACTGGCCAGAATAGTACCTACCCGTCCCTTAGCTTACATTACAACCCATTAGGTCCTACTTGATCTTACGTTCATACATCCTTAAATTAGTGAAGTAAAACACTAAGGGCAAGCTTATGGTTCACTTCATGATGCATGTGAATTCTTTGAGAGAGTGAGCATAATTCTATTCATATACCCATACATGTTGTGATTTGAAAACTTGCGAGTAAAAATGGGAAACTCTCTTGTTGTGAGGGCACATGTGTAATGAGAGATAACATTGATGTCGGATTTCTTGATCGGTTGATTTGCATGAGTTTGCTAAGATTGAGAGTCGATTCTTGAGGTTAGGAAGTCTTAACATAGTTGTATTTCATTTAAATGACTACATCGTGCATGCTCTATTGTTAACTTTCTATCTTAAACAGTCATTGTAGTCGTAGCTTGAATTGTCTTGCTAACTTAGCTATGTGTGAGTCTTCATGTGCATGAGATGTGAAAGGTGTTTGCGGCTTGTACTGCTCGGGTTGGTATTAAATATTATCAACCGACACGCAAGTGCACGTGGTCAAACAAGTAATAAAGTGGCTAAGTAGCCAAGTATCGATCCAAGGAGGCTGCTCTAGATATGTAAAATTGCCTAGTTTACTATATTTCTATTCTATCCCTAACTATGTTAACAACAATCCAACCAAGAGTTGAGTGAGTTTTTGTTTCTAAACTATTTATATACTACAATTAATAACAACTATTTACTTTAGAATTTAGACAATGGATACGCACATGCCAAGGTTAAGAACGAGTAATGAACTTGATAATCATGATAATTTAGTCATCCTCTTCTTCATGTTGCTAGCCAAGAATGTTGCCTAGAAATTAAAACTTTCGTATTTAATTTCACTTTAGAATCATAAACCATCCGTCTACATTTCTGTGATCAAATGCAAGTTATGACCTAGCACTACAATTCCAGTTCCTAAATTGACTAATACGGCTTTCAAGTATATTTCTATCAAGAAAGCACATCAAAACCCAATTTTCCCAAATCAAGTTAAGAACAATACCCTATTAATTCACAAATTTCCAATTTCGTGCTCTCTCGAGTGAAATTGGACTTTTTAGATATACATTAATGGTGGCCAATCAATAATGTAGTAGCACAAGAATTAATAGAACAACATGCAAGAAGAAGAAGAAACCATATCAATTATCACCAAAATTCATTACACAAGTTCAAAACCTCAGCAAAGAAGGGAATTAGCCACTCATTCTTGGATTAATCATCCTAAAATGAGTGTAAATCATGCATACAATTGAAGTAAAGAAGAAAGGAAGAGAAGAAAACTCTTAGCTTTTCTGTTCTTCAACTGCCACAAACCCACGTTCCTGCTCTCCACTTCTGAACTTAGTCTAAAAACTAAAAACTGATTAAAAATAAACCTAAGTGTGCTATTTATACTAGTGGGAAATTTTTCCCGGAATAACAAGCAACGTGTCACGGAGGCCAACGCGGAGCACTGCCTCCGTGACACGGCGTGGACGCGGACCCTCTCTGGAAATTGCAGGGTCCGGATAATTGGCCTCAACGTGGCACGGAGGCCATCGCGGAGTCCTGTCTCCGTGCCACGGAGCTGTCGCGAGGCTTCACTGGAATCTGCCAATCAATTTCCTCTCCAGGCAGTGTGCTACCGCGATGGCAGCGTGGCACGGCTCCATCGCGGAGCCAGTGTAAAATGTGCCATCCAAGGTCTTTTCCACGCTCGCATCCCAGTCCAACTCCGACATAGTTCCAACACGCATTTTAGCTCTTAAAAATCACAATATCCTGCAAAACAAATGCTAATCATGTTGGTTAGTATAAATTCGCATTTTATTAACAAATACATGATATTATATACACATTGCACAACAAACAAGGTAAAAATGATACGTTTGAGTATCACTTGGGCATATAAATCTGCCCAAGATCACTTACCCCACACTTAAATCCTTGTTCGTCCTCGAACAACACATACACAAATCATGCACATCACATCTCAACCTTTGTCACTATGGTGCAACCATTTTACGCTACGGTCATACCGATTGTTCAATTCTTGCAAATCATCAAGAAAACATGCTTGGTCGTACAAGACAATGACCTTAATACATCGAGGCTTCCTAAACTTTTAAGAATTGATTCTTGATATCGGCAAACTCATGCAAATCAACTAATCAAGAAATTTGACACGAACATCAATCTTTCATCAAGCATGTACCCTCACAACTCGAGAGAAACTTCCCCTTTTTTGTTTGTGTAGCACACAAACATGCAAGTAGGGGCATATAAAAATTACTTTCACTCTCTCTCCCAAAAGAATTCACATGCATCATGTCATGACCCATAGGCTTGCCCTTAGTGTATTACTCCACTAATATAAAGAAATGCAATGTAGGATCAAATAGGACTTTTAATGGGTTGTAACTGGGCTATGGATCTAGTATATATATATTGGATTAGCCAATAATAGTCGCTAGCATCCTTAAGCGCCTTTTCAACTCATTCCCATCGACTCATGGACATTGTTCCTCTCTTTTCTCTTTTTCTCCCATTCATGCTGGTTTACTTTCATACAGCCCATTTCATCAGGCACACTTGACACAAAACAGAGGGTTTTCATGTACCCTCACTATCATTTAATTACAACTAGTGCCTCTTCAACATCATCTTTTCTTTCCTCACCTTGTTTTTCTTTTCTTTTCACTCTTTTCACTCTTTAACACTTTGGGAAACATTTTCTGTTCTTTGTAAGCGCTTAAGAGCTTCTTATAGACTTTAAGGCAAATGAAAAGAAGTAATAAAGCTTAGTTCATATAAATCTGGACAAAAGAAAGAAATCGGCTAAAGGCTCAACGGGCTGACTAGGGTATACAACATATAAAAAGGTAGAATTTGACAAGAAAAAAATGGAAACTAAAGGTTAAAACAAAGAAATGCCTACATCCTTTCCGACACTACACCTCCTTTATTTCGTTTTGTATACACACCAGGCAAGTTCTAGACAATTAACAATGACATGGAATAGCAAAACCTCACTCACACTTCATGCACATGCTCGAATCAAGATTCATTCACAGACTCTTTAATTAGTCAATTACATGAATTCAAGATTAAGCCTCAATCATAATGAACCAAATTCTATAGCCTAGGTAACTCAACATATTTACAAAATTGCATGCTTTCAAACGAATCATTTTCACATTTTGAACATCAATTACAACACGCAACGAAATTTTAGCAACCATAAGCAACTACAGTTTATTGATGCAATCCACCAAAGAAACTAAAAATAAAACATCTACTCCTATCGACTACATTTCCCTTAAGACGGTCGTCATCCATCCATCATAGGGAACGGTCACTAACTATGACCTCGGTTCAATGGGACTATTCTCGGTAGAAGAACCGAAAACAAACTCCGAGAAACCCAAAAATAAAACTTCAAAATTTTTGCAACACATCGATCATTTCGAAAGAAAATATTTACAAAATATTTTGATAAGTGCAAAATCTTTTCGCAAAAATTTTGAAAAATATCGATCATATCGATAAAGAAAAAAAATATTTACAAAATTTACAAAATATTTACAAAGGCAACCATAACTTTCAAAAACACACATCATTAGCCACAAATGATTATATACACATAAATCACAAATCAGTTCACAACAACAGGGAAAGCACAAACATACATAAACGTCAAGGAAAAATTATACAGCAAATTTAGAGCCTATGTCCCAGCACCTAACTACTCCCCACCCCACACTTAAATCGAACACTGTCCCCAGTGTTCACAACAATACAAAGCACAAAATTTTGGGTGGTGAAACTCCCTGCTCAGTCGAAATATTCGACTTCCTCATCCGGTGTTGCGGCCTCGTCGCCCATATCTGAATCAGCTCCATCGCCGTCATCGGACTCCACATCAGAGTCCTCACGACGTGTCTCCTCATAAGTAGGGACGTCGTCATCAGTCGGCTCCACAAAGGCTGGCCCCACCTTGCATAAAGCTCTGGCGTTCTCGCCAAAGGGGTAGTCCAGCTCCAGCTGCCATAATTCATCCTCGGTGGCTGGTCTCCCACTTATCCGTAGCAGCAGCATCTGCATGCCGAACATACGGGCCATATACTGGTCGTCACGAGCATGTCGCTCGCCCAGAGTCAGCACCGGTCCGTGTGTAGTGTCGGGGGCCTTGGTCTTTGTCACATCAAGGGCCCTCCGCTCCAACTGCGGAATGTAATCCAAGGCTTCTTCCTCAACGTTGAGGCCTCGGAGGAAGGTGGTGATGAGTCCGCCAAACCCGTATCTGTGGCCCTGGTGTAGTCAGACACGAACATACAATTTTTAGCCAGATTTTGGCCTCCCTGTTCATCTGCGAATAAGGCAGAGTCTAATGGTAACCCCTCTCTTTGTGTCTACTCCATCGGGCTGTGGATCGAGCCCCACACAACGTACGTCTGATGTCGGCGTACGGTGGGGTGATGTTTAACTGGCGGAGGACGTGGGCGTCTGTGTCCCGCGCTCCCACGATGGCATTAAACTACTAGGGTTCCAGAGTGACAATCTGCCCTCTGATTTTAATAGTATGGCTCCTGATGGCCGGGTTCCAGTTGGCATAGAATTCCCGGACCAAGTGAAGGTTGCACTCCTTGGGCTCCTGAAAGATAAAGCTGAGCCCAGCTGCCTCAATCCTCTGTACGATGCGAGGGAACTCCTGTGCAAGTGGTTCCCTTGCAATATATTCCTCTGGGAAGTACTTGTTCTCCTTATGCTTTGCGTACCACTTCTTTCCTTCCTCGGTAACCCATCGTGTTCCGTATCGGCGGTGTTGACCGCGTGGAACAGCAGGTGCAGCTGGGACAGCAGTGCCCAGTCTCATTCTCTTTCTGCCGGTGCTTGAGGTTGAAGCACCCTTGCCTTTATCTTTTCGGCTGGCCATTGTACCTGTCAATTTACACAAACAAGCACAACGTTAAGCTAAAAACTTGCTAGCTTTGGCTAAGGTCGGGTTAAACAAAATTTACCCCACACTTAGTCTTTAACAATATTTACAACATTTTAGCAAGGATAGCTCTATTTACACCCCAAACACAATCAACTATAACATATTGCTTAGTGCGTTCACAAAAATTCGACAGCATAACGGCTAGCGAACTACTCAGACTTCATACAGCTAACCCAATCCTACTATCGACAGCTATTCACCCATAGCACTTAGCAACAATAACAACAACAAAAAAGAAACAACAATACAAACATTTTATATACAACTAATCTAATCAATTCATCCAATTCACATATTACGCAATTTCCCACAAAAATTCGAGAATTAGTCGTCTTTCAACAATTATACAATATTTACCACGACTTATCTCAAATAATAAACACACCCCGGCATCAATTTCGTCAAACTATCAAGTTACCCAAGTTAAAATTCAACAACCCCAAGCCCTAGAATGCAATTCGACAATCAAAATTGAACTATTCAATCAATCGATAAGTTCAAACGTCAACTACAACAATCCGAACATAATCAATCACAAAATAATTCACGTCATGTGTAATTTCTACCTAGTGTGATATATCTCACCTCACATGCTCAAAATCGACAAAAATCGCCAAAAATTTGAGATAGATGATGAAAACATACCTTGGAATTGAAGAATCGACGAAAACTTGACGTTTTCCTTGCCTATTAACGTGGCACGGAGCTTGGGGGTAGGGGAATGGGTGTTTGGTCGCGGAGGATAGAGGGAATGGGGAAAAATGGGCGAAAATCGGGGGTTTATTTAAAGGAAACACACGGGTCACCCGGAAACCCGGTGTGACCCGGCACTGGGATAAGGGCAACGTGTCACGGAGGGTAACGCGGAGACCCTCCTCCGTGACACGGAGCCAACGCGTTGGCTTACTGGAATTTTTTAAAAAATTCCAGATTTGCCTTCAACGTGTCACGGAGGGTAACGCGGAGAATCGCCTCCGTGACACGGCGCCAACGCGCCAGTGCTCTATTTCACCATCAAATTTTATTTTTCATACCTCGCCTCGTTTCCTCGATTCCAAGTATTTTTCCTCCGGTATACCTGAAAATCACCTCACTAAACAAAAATTGGTTAAATGAATAGATTCCCTACTAAAAAAATAAAAATTTACTAAATTACTAAATAAAAAAAAATTACTAAATAAAATGCAAATCTAAGCCTAATCTAGAAAAAGAAAAGAAAATAAAATAAAAGAAAAACTTTACACTAAAGAAAGAAAAAGAAAAAAATATTTTTCACGGGTTGCCTCCCGTGCAGCGTCTGGTTTAACGTCGCGGCTCGACAGCCTTTATGCTCAAGTGTCTACTACGGAGATGGACGATTTGACCCGATCATGGTCATCTCCCCAGTAGTTCTCAACCTTGTCTGGTGGCCTACCTAGTAACTCTCGGGGATCACTCAATCCATTCACATTCCCATGATCAATCACGTTGATCACCGAGAGTTCCTTATAGACAGTCGGGAGCTTAGGTGCCTTGTACACGTCGAACACCTCAACCTTGTCGTGTGCTCGCATAGTGAGTTGACCCGCAGCTACATCGATCAATGCCTTTCCGGTTGCCAAAAAGGGTCATCCCAAAATAAATGGGACTTCCGCATCTGGTTCAAAATCCAGAACAATGAAATCTACCGGAAAAATGAGGGAGCCTACCTGCACTAGCACATCCTCGACAATGCCATCCGGCTTAGCTAAAGACCTGTCTGCTAGCTGCAAGATCACTGTTGTAGGTCTAGGGCTCCCTAGTCCTAACTTTCTGAATACCGAAGATGGCATCATATTTATACTTGCCCCCAAGTCGCATAACCCACGAGCTCGGATACTTTGCCCAATCGTCAGCTGGATAGTAAAACTTCCAGGATCCTTCAGTTTAGTGGGCAACCTGTTCTGAATACGGGATGTGCATTCCTCCGTTAAAGCCACCGTGGCATACTCAGTCAAGCGACTTTTGTTGGCCACGATGTCTTTGCTATACTTCGCATATTTTGGCACACCCTGCAAGACATCAACAAGAGGTAAGTTAACATGTACCTGTTTAAGTACCTCCATGAATTTCTGGAAACACGCCTCCTCCTTGTGTTTCTTAAGTCGTTGAGGGAACGGGGGTGGAGGCCTTGCTGGTTCAGCTTCTTTGGTCTTCCCCGTATCTGAGGTTTGTTCTCCCTCAATATCTGCTGCTCCTAACTTTTGAGGCGGTCTTTCCAGTTCCACCTCCTTTAATTGTAAACCACTCCTCGTGGTCACTGCATTCACCTGCTTAGGATTGGGATCCGTGTCGCTAGGTAGTCCTCCCCTTGGTCTAGTATTTTGGGCACTAGCAAATTGCCCAAACTGATATTCAAGAGCCTTGGTTGCCAATTGATTGTTCTTTACTTCAGCTGCAAATTTGACATAGTCAGCCTGCAATTGTGCCTGGTTGGCAATCATGGTCTTGAACATTTCCTCAATAGTCGGTGATGGTGGTGGAGGAGGGGCATTGTGATTTCTGAACTGATTCTGATAGCCTTGTTGCCCTCCTTGGTTTCTGTGCATACCCTGCCCTGAACCTTGACCTTGTTGATTGTTGCTACCCCACGAAAAATTTGGATGATTCCTCCAATTCGAGTTGTAGCCACCGCCAAACTGCTGTTGATTCCTCTGTGCATTGCCCACAAAGTTGACAGAATCAGGATTTGCACCACAGCATTCAGCTGAATGCTCACTACTACCACACACTTCACACCACATCTGTTGGACTGCATTGACTAGGGCTGACGGCTGGTTCAAATTCATATTGCTGAAGTGAGTGTTTAACTGATTTTGCAAAGCAGCTATCTGTGCAGCGATAGCTGTGAATCCATCCACTTCAAGCACTCCCGCTGCTTTCCTTGCTCCACCTCTTGAAGAATCTGCATTCCATTCCGGATTGCCTTGTGAAATTCGGTTGAGCAAAGTGTACAACTCCTCATAAGTCTTCTCCAGCGCTTGCCCTCCAGCTGCTGAGTCTAACAAAATTTTAGTGTGGGGTTCCAAACCCTCAATAAAAGTGTGGACCGACACCTCATTTGACTGATGATGATGAGGACAATCCCGCAACATGGACTTGAATCTTTCCCAGGCTTGATAAAGATTTTCTCCTTCCCTCTGTTTAAAACTTAGAATCTGACTTCTAAGTTTAGCTGTTTTACCTGAAGGGAAAAATCTGATCAAAAACTTCCTTGCAAGATCATCCCACGTTGATATAGAGTTGGGTGGTTCAGCTTTTAACTACCTCTTGGCTTCACCCAGTAAGGAAAATGGAAATAAGGTGAGCTGAACATAATCAGGTGACACTCCAGCGGGTATGTAAGTGTCACTTATCTCCAAAAAGTTCTGGAGATGTTGTTGCGGATCTTCGTGAGGGAGACCGGTAAACTGCCCGCTAGAGTGCAAAAGTTGCACCATATTTTGCTTTAACTCAAATCTCCCTCCAGGCTCTGGTTTGCGGATGCTGGAATGTACATTATTAGCGTGTGGGATTGCCACCTCGCGAACCGGCCTGGCTGCTACTTCCTCGGGCACTAACACAGCCCGCACAACTGGTGGATTTGGTTGCTCCATCATAGACTGTTTAAGCAACTGCAGCTTCTTCCGAAGAGCTTCTCTACGTTGACTGTGCAATTCACGTTCTGGCTCTAAGTAAGATTCCACCAGCTCCTTGTCCCTTGCCAGTGTTCACAGAAATAAAAATCTGCAAAATACAGGCTAAGACCAAGTTGTTAACACTTAAGAAAATAAAAATACAAATACAACAAATTTACACTAAACACAATTTTACAAATCGCCTAGCCTCCCCGGCAATGGCGCCAAGAACTTGTTCGCGGCTTGTACTGCTCGGGTTGGTATTAAATATTATCAACCGACACGCAAGTGCACGTGGTCAAACAAGTAATAAAGTGGCTAAGTAGCCAAGTATCGATCCAAGGAGGCTGCTCTAGATATGTAAAACTGCCTAGTTTACTATATTTCTATTCTATCCCTAACTATGTTAACAACAATCCAACCAAGAGTTGAGTGAGTTTTTGTTTCTAAACTATTTATATACTACAATTAATAACAACTATTTACTTTAGAATTTAGACAATGGATACGCACATGCCAAGGTTAAGAACGAGTAATGAACTTGATAATCATGATAATTTAGTCATCCTCTTCTTCATGTTGCTAGCCAAGAACGTTGCCTAGAAATTAAAACTTTCATATTTAATTTCACTTTAGAATCATAAACCATCCGTCTACATTTCTGTGATCAAATGCAAGTTATGACCTAGCACTATAATTCCGGTTCCTAAATTGACTAATACGGCTTTCAAGTATATTTCTATCAAGAAACCACATCAAAACCCAATTTTCCCAAATCAAGTTAAGAACAATACCCTATTAATTCACAACTTTCCAATTTCGTGCTCTCTCGAGTGAAATTGGACTTTTTAGATATACATTAATGGTGGCCAATCAATAATGTAGTAGCACAAGAATTAATAGAACAACATGCAAGAAGAAGAAGAAACCATATCAATTATCACCAAAATTCATTACACAAGTTCAAAACCTCAGCAAAGAAGGGAATTAGCCACTCATTCTTGGATTAATCATCCTAAAATGAGTGTAAATCATGCATACAATTGAAGGAAAGAAGAAAGGAAGAGAAGAAAACTCTTAGCTTTTCTGTTCTTCAACTGCCACAAACCCACGTTCCTGCTCTCCACTTCTGAACTTAGTCTAAAAACTAAAAACTGATTAAAAATAAACCTAAGTGTGATATTTATACTAGTGGGAAATTTTTCCCGGAATAACAAGCAACGTGTCACGGAGGCCAACGCGGAGCACTGCCTCCGTGACACGGCGTGGACGCGGACCCTCTCTGGAAATTGCAGGGTCCGGATAATTGGCCTCAACGTGGCACGGAGGCCATCGCGGAGTCCTGTCTCCGTGCCACGGAGCTGTCGCGAGGCCTCACTAGAATCTGCCAATTAATTTCCTCTCCAGGCAGTGTGCTACCGCGATGGCAGCGTGGCACGGCTCCATCGCGGATCCAGTGTAAAATGTGCCATCCAAGGTCTTTTCCACGCTCGCATCCCAGTCCAACTCCGACATAGTTCCAACACGCATTTTAGCTCTTAAAAATCACATTATCCTGCAAAACAAATGCTAATCATGTTGGTTAGTATAAATTCGCATTTTATTAACAAATACATGATATTATATACACATTGCACAACAAACAAGGTAAAATGATACGTTTGAGTATCACTTGGGCATATAAATCTGCCCAAGATCAAAAGGTTTGTTCGAGGACGAACAAGGCTTTAAGTGGGGGTTGTGATCTTGGGCATAATTGCTTTCCCAAGTGCTACTTTAGAATTCAATTTAATCTCGTTTATCTATTTAATTATATACATTTTCATGTGATTTTATATAAATGTGAATATATGTACTAACCAACATGATTAGTCCGTGTTTTTGTAGGTTTAAAATGAATTTGAGGAACTAATCTATGAGTTGGTGAAGTAGAGGAATGGAGTCGGAAGCAAATTACAAAAGTCGGCAAGGAAGCATGCCTTGGCAAGGCTGGCCGCGCCAGGCAGCATGCCAGGCTGTGCGTGTGCCGCGCCCAGCGCCGTGCCACGCCAATGCAAGGCGCGAGAGGAAAGAAGCAAGCAGGCAGGCACCCTGCGTGCCAGTGCCATGCCACGCCAGGCAACCAGTGCGCCAGCGCCGTGCCACGCTTGCTATCACGCTACACAGGCAGCATGCCACGCCGGCCATCGCAGCAAGCCTCGGCTGATTGTCATCCTAAGGCGATTTCCAGTGTGAATCTGCATTACCTCCGTGTCACGGAGGCAGTGCTCCGCGATACACTCCGTGACACGGAGCCATTCCATGACTGGAATAATTTTGTACAATTCTCATTTATTATAAATAGGTCCCTTAGCTCCTAAAATCATTTTATCACAATTTTATTCTGAAAAACCACCTAGGAGTGAAGGGAGAAGTGGGAGAACTCACCTAGGGTTCGTCAATTTCATCTTCTCCTCTACTAATTCTTGTAAGTATGTTACTTTAACAATGTTTTCCTGTAATTTTACAAACATGAGTGGCTAGAACCCTTCCTCTAGGGTTGAAGCCATGAGTTATGATTGTGTTTTTACGAATTTGTTTTGGAATTAAGTTATTGAATGCTGTTTTGTCTTGCATTCTTAATTATGGTTGTTTTTATGATTTATCACCATGAAAACACGCACGTTAAACTTAGGCAAATGCTTGAGAAAGCAAACCTAGGGAAGAACATGAGAATGTAAGAAGCAAGTTCTTGTCTTTTGATAAGATTTTGTGGTTAGGATAGAAATATACCTAATACCTTGCTTGGTTGATAAAATGGGAAGAGAGAAAGAAACCGGCTTAGATTTGTCACTCCACCACTCGAAGAAGTAGTTGTGAAGTTAAGTTAGTTAAATGGTTGGAGGTACGAAAGTACCCTAATCAATGTCTTAACCCCATAAACCACATCCACGTAGTTAATTGCCCACGAACCAGAATTAGCATCCTTGCTCACAATATAGTAGTGAGGCTAGTTTTTCATGTTTAGAGGTTCGGAAGACCATGAACATGCAATTCTAATTATGTGAGATGACAATTGATAGTTTCATACTTAAACCATTGCAAATCGTGATATCGCATGATTATCTGGTTTTAACTCTATGTTGCTCCTTGAATGAATTCAGAGTATTTCGTTGACCACAATTAGATTTAATTAAACTCTATCGAAAACTTTGATAATCAACACTTACGGCAGTTAATATCACACTTGAACTCTATAGTTAGCTGAATTGGTCCAGTCCCTGTGAGTTCGACATTCGGCTCTTAAAAAGGGCCACTGTATTACTTGTACCACCCGTACACTTGCGGGGCAGTAACAGTGGTGGGGGGACATATGGGAGAGTGGTAGTAGGTAATGGAGTGGTATAAGATAGTAGGGGAATGGTGAAGATGGAATAGAGCATTCTATGAAAAATTCATGGTGATATCAGGAAAGAAGAGTCATGACGGACTCCACTTGTTTTTCTATAATGATAGAAAGGGGTAGAATAAGATTCTTTAATCCATGATTCATGATCCACCAAATAATTTTCTATGTTATCCAGCCTCCCATCCATTTGGGAGGTCATTCTCATCATATTAAGTAAGGTGGGTTCCGGGGTAGGTACCCCATTCTCCTCTTCTTGATTAGCCATCGTACCTATTAAAGACACAAAATTGAAGAAAGCAAACACGTTGTCTTTGTGAAAAGAACTCAAAATATCTCAAGGAAAACTTACCTTATATGCCTCACAATTGCCACGACCAAGGATTGTAGCTTGTGTAATCCGTTGAGTTTCAAATGTTCGGTCTCTACTTAAGGTCTAAAATGGATTCTTGTTAACTCAATGAAGAAGGCTCAAGATAGTGGGATGGTATCAAGAAGGTTCAATGAGAATACATAAGAATAAAGGTAGAAGATGAAGCACGAAAAAAAAATCTGACTAAAAAAATTAAGTAACAAAAAATAGGATGAATTACTTGATGTTAACTAGTTTTTGGGATTTAATGAGATGAAAAATGATGAAAACTAATCAACAAGTAATTAAAAGTGTTGTTTATTGGAGAAAGTGGAAGAAATTTAAGCTTAAAAGAAGAACTATTAAGCTTGGGCACTTGAAAAAAATTTTGGGGTACAAAAAGTCACAACACTTGAAAAGATTTTGGCCAAAAAGCAAACAAAACTGCAATTTTAGCCTCTGAAATTGGCCTTCAAGTGCTGGCTGGGCTAGTGGGGAATCTATTTATTTTACTTTTTTTGTAAAATCCAAATTTCCTTTTTTTTTTCTCTTTTCCTTTTTCTTAAATTCAGATTTATTTTGAAATAAAAATTCCCAATTGTGGATCCAACAAACACTTTTGACTAAAAATTAAAGAGGTGAAATGGATCAAATCTACCTTTTGATCTTCTTCTCCAATTTGAAGACAATAAAGATCTTCAAGAACACCACGAACAAACTCTACTTCAAATCAACTCCAAATCACCTCAAATTTTAGGGTTGTCTTCTCTTGGATGAAGAGAACAAACCCCAATCAAAATTAAACTCCAATTCAAACCCAATCAACAAGACCCAATTGCAATTTTCATAAAATGTTCAATGATGGAAGTTTCTCTAAAACTCCAAATCACTTCAAACTTTAGGATTATATTCCCATTGATGTAGAAAAATAACCCCAATCAAAATTAAACCTCAAATCTCATTCCACCAACAAGACCCAATTTCCAATTTCTTCAAATCTTCAAGATGTGAGGTCTTCAACGGTAAATCAATTCCACAACTCAAACTTCAAGAGAAACCTAAGATCTAGACTTAAAAAATACTAGAGAACACAATTCTAGTATCAAAAACAACAAAAAAGCATGAAAAAGTTTTTGGAAATTGTTTGATTTTTTTTTAATTCAATACCTAAATTTGAAGATTAGGGTTGTAAGAACAACACTAATTCCCTAGCTTTAGATACCAAATGATACAAGAAAAAAAGGAAAGGCAACTAACTAGACACACAAATGATTGAAATTAATAACCCTTAGGAAAACACAAGGGCCTCCAATTCACAAATCAAGTAGCACCTAGCTCTTATAAAGATCTCAAGGGAGATGATCTACCTTGCAACCTTCTTTCTAAGCAAATAATAATCTATAGCTTTAGACAAGCTCTCTATACACTCAAAATAACATATTCAATTCAAAGTCATGAAAACCTACTATTCAAATCAAATAAACTACTATTTATACTAAATAAAGGAAAAGGAAAGGCTATTACAAATATTCCCTTAATGAATAAGGGACTTGTTTGGATGGTCTTCCATTTCCTTGAAAATCAAGATTAGTCAATTTCACTTCTAGCCACTTTCTTCATTCCTTTGGCAATCTTGTGTTCCTTTTTCTTCCTAAGCTACGATTCAAACATGGAATCCTTTTGATGTCTCCCATATACACTCAAGTGCCTCCTTTTTCATGAAGAGGCCTTGTAGATCTTCTATCTCCCTTACTCTGTTTTTTGTGAATGGTCTTGAAGGAATGTGGATTGCATCACCTTTTGCCTCTGAGTTAGTGTTGCTGAGATTTGCCTCACCTGTTGCTCTACCTGCTTGATGGAGGTCAAGTGTGAGTCTACCAAATAAATCACGCTTGATAGCTCACCTCTCATCTCTTTGACTTCTATTTTAGTGGAATCGACCTTCTTCATCATTCGACTCATCATGTCCTCCAACCTTGTGGTTCTAGAGTCATTTGCAGCAGGCTCTATGGCTCTTGGAGGTACGTAGACTCCATTCCTATCATTCTTGGGATCATCTCTATTTCTCCATGCCCCTTGGTCCCTATCTCTAGCCCCAGACCTATCGTAATAATTGTTCCCACAGTAGCTCCGACTTTGATTTTCTTGGCCTTGACGCCAAGAGTCTTGGTTAGAACCTCGGGCATTAGCCCAGAAATCCCCCTAATTATTAACAAAATTTGCCTCCTCTTCCACATTAGAGTAATGATCTTCATACCTGGGTCCCTTCCCTTGAGCATTCACCGCATGCACCTTCTGTGTATTAAGTGTGGTTAGATGCTTGGTGATCAGTTCTAACTAGGTCTTGAGATGGACCATGTCTTGGTCCTGTTCTTCTTCATATCTTTGTTGCTCTAATATCATGCCTCTACAATAATTTATGTCACAATCTGAGTTGATACCTCCAACCGAGACATGGGATTTAAAACCACAAATGGCTCCAAATTGACCCATGGAAGGAACATAGCAGCTAAAGAGTATAAATTAGCGAAAAACTGACAAAAAGAACATGAATAAGAGGAAGTCTACACACATAATAATCATAAAGCGAGTCAACACTAACAAGATAAGTTTCTACATATTGTCTGAAGAGCCTCTAATATAACTGATGAGTTGATGGGACAACATCCCCAACTAGCTTGACAAAAATCTGTAACCAAAATAACAAAATAACAAACTAAACTAAATGTCCTTAGAAGATGAGGACTCACCAAATTGGCTAACAAGACTGATACAGAAGCAGGATTAATGGCATGGTTGGGTCTGATCTCTTGGACCTGTATCATGAAACAACGCAGCATAGAGTATGCGGTCAGTTCTTTGAATAAACAGTTGTATCTGAGATCTATCTTTGAGAAGCACTTAGCACTCTAAAGTTGGCCAAACACGCCATCAATTCTGGGTAGGGGATACTTGTTCTTAATGGTGACCTTTTGCAATTACCGATAGTCAATGCACATATGAAGAGAACCATGTTTCTTTCAAATAAAGAGAATTGGTGCACCCTATGCGGAATTGCTAAGTCTAATGAATCCTTTCTATAAAAGATCCTTTAACTACTCCTTCAACTCCTTCAGCTTAGCTGGAGCCATTCTGTATGGAGGAATATATATAGGCTACGTATCGGGAAGAAGATCAATATCAACATTAATCTCCCGCTTGGAAGGAACTCCTGATAGATCATCTGAGAAAACCTCTGGACACTCACATACAACAGGGACCGACTGAAGATTCAGGGTCTCGAATATAGTATCCTTATCCCAAAATAGATAGTAAACACAACCCTTAGAAATCATCTTTCTAGCCTTAAGGTAGGAAACAAAGCGAACTACAAGAACAGCTGAACTACCCTTCCATTCTAGGAGTGGCTCCCTCGAAAATCGAAACTCTATCACAGGTTTTATAATTCATTGAGGCATAATATTCATGCAACCAATCCATACCAAAGATAACATAAAAATCATCCTGTTCGGCGTTTGTTATATGGGTGTATAACTACACGCAAGTGCACGTGGTCGAACAAGTAGTAAAGTGGCTTAAGTAAGACAAATATCGATCCCACAGGGACTGCGATAAGGTAACAATCTGCTCAAGTGTACTATATTTTAATTCTAACAATGAAGACAACATTGCAACGAAGAGTTTGATATACTTTGATTTCTAATTTTATCCTAAGTCTGCAAAGAGTATATAATTTGAGTCTGAACTATGAATGTGAGCATGCTGAGGTTAAACGAACATGTAAGGAAATAAATTATCGATATAATTTGGTTAACTTTTCCTCCGGTTGCTAGTCAGGAACTATTTCCAATGGATTAAAACTCTCGTATTTAACCCAACTTAAGAATCGTGAACCGTCCACCTACATTTCTGTGATTAAACGAAATTCATGTTCTAGCCATACAAAACCGGTTCCTTAATTGACTAATACGACCTTCAGGTATATTTCTATCCTGAAGGTAAATCAAATCTCAATTTTCCCAAACCAAGAAAAGATCATATCCTATTAATTCACAACTTTCCAATTTCTTGCTCTCTTGAGTGAAACCGGACTTTTTAAATATACATTAACATAGGCCATACATTAATGCAGTAAGAACAAGAATCAATAAAACAACCATGGAAGAAAAGATGAAAAACCAACTTAATCAACAATCACATTTCAATACAATTGTTCTTAACCTCAGCAAGAAGAGGAATTAGCCAGTCATTTGTAGATTAAACATCGTTAAATAAGTGTTAAACATACAAGCAATTGAATTGAAGAAGAAGGAGATAGAGAAAAACCCTGAGATTTTCGTCCCCTCAACTGCCTGTAACCCACGTTCTTGCTCCACCAAGTCAGAATATTAAAAATGAACCTAAGTGTTCTATTTATACTGGTGGGAATTTTTCCCGGAATAACAAGCAACGTGTCACAGAGTGTATCGCGGAGCACTGCCTCCGTGACACATTGTGTATCGCGGAGCACTGCCTCCGTGACACGGAGTGTATCGCGGAGCACTGCCTCCGTGACACGTTGTTGTTCCACCACAGGCCAAATTTTGCATTTTTTCCTTGTTGACATCCGAGTCCAACCCCAATCTCTCCCAACACGCATTTTAGCTTCCCAAAATTATATTTCACCTGCAAAACAACGCTAATCATGTCAGTTAGTATAAATTCACATTTTATTATCAATCACATGAGAATGTATAAACATTGATAGATAAACAAGGCTAAAATGACACCTTTGAGTATCACTCGGGCATATAAATTTGCCCAAGATCACTTACCCCACACTTAAAGTCTTGTTCGTCCTCGAACAAACCTTTTACATCTCATGCACATGAAGACTTACACATAGCTAATTTTAACAAGACAATTCAAGCTACAGCTACAATGACTGTTTAAGATAGCATGCTAAAAATAGAGCATGCACGATTTAATCATTGAAATGGAATACAATTATGTTAAGACTCCCTAACCTCAAGAATTGACTCTCTATCTTAGCAAACTCATGCAAATCAACTGATCAAGAAATCCAATATGAATTATATCCTTCATTAAACATGTGCCCTCACAACAAGAGAGTTACCCATTTTCACACGCAAATTTTTAAATCACAACGTGTATGGGTAAATGAATAGAATTACGCTCACTCTC
This sequence comes from Datura wrightii, assembly GCA_035772735.1. NCBI lineage: Eukaryota > Viridiplantae > Streptophyta > Magnoliopsida > Solanales > Solanaceae > Datura > Datura wrightii. Next base: position 125,977,343 of record JASDFA010000018.1, read on the forward strand.
ACAAAGAATTCACATGTATCATGTAATGACCCATAAACTTGCCCTTAGTGTTTTACTCCACTAGTTTAAGGATGATTGAACGTAAGATCAAGTAGGACTTAATGGGTTGTAATGTAAGCTAAGGGACGGGTAGGTACTATTCTGGCCAGTAATAGTGACTATCTTCCCCCAAGCGCTTTTAATAACTTCAACCTTCATTAAGGATATCTCTTCCCTTACTTCACCCTCATTCTTTTCAATCCTGAATTTTCTCTTCTTGTTCCCATTTCTTTAAGCACACTCAGCTTAGTAGTAAGGAGTACTTAAGCAAAAAAAATTTTCATTCATTTATTTTCTTACTCCCTACTAATAATCAACCATTTTTACACAAGTGCACCTTTGTCCTTTTCTCAACTTTCACAACTTCTACTTTTCCTTCTTTTTCACGCTTCTCACTCCCTCATTCTTTGGAATTTTTTTCACTTAAGCGCTTAGGAGTTTTGGATCAAATTCAAGGCTAATGAAAGAAAAAGGATTAAGCTTATGTTGTAGCTATAAAACAATAGGCTCAAGGCTCAATGGGGCTAACTAGGATTAAATATTCAAGGTAGGTAAAGTGAGGGATAACATTTATGTTCATTCAAAGAAATGCCTAAATCATCTCCTACAATTCACATCCTTCATTTCATTTTATATACACACCAGGCAAGTTCTAGACATTCCAAAATAGCACGAAATATTCGAAAAACTTACTCTCACAGCACATGCTCAATTCAAGACACATTCCGCCGACTCTTAACTCAGATAATCACAAGAATTCAAAATTAAGCTTCAATCATATCAAGTCAAATTCAAGAGCCTAGGTGTCTCAAACATAGGTATACCACTTGCATGCTTCAACGCTAAACATACTTGCATCTTACAATCATTTATAGCACATAACAAGAATATCAAGCCATCAATTAGCTACGGGTTCAAAACCAAAACCTATTGACTAATATTCCTCAAGACGGTCGTCATCCATCCATCGTCGGAAACAGTCTCTAACTATGACTAAAAACATTATATACAGACAAAGAAAAATTTTTATTCTTCAGTTCAACGACCCCCCATCAGAAAAGAATCGAAAAGAAAAACCAACGGGTGATGAAGTCATGCTTGACTCACAAAAAAAATAAAAATAAAATTCAAATATTTCTCACAAGAATTACATTCACCAAAAATCGTTAAGCACAAAAATTTTAAAATTTTCCTCACCCCACACTTGAATAATGCTATGTCCCCATAGCATCAACTTAATATTTAAAGAGGGTGAGAAATACTTCTTGAGGCCTTTAGTCTTAGCTAACAGCATGCCTTTCTTCATCTTTGCACAAGTGGGTGTTCGACCCCACACTTTTTCTCTTCCATGCTTGTTAGCTTCCTCCTCCACGGGTACTCAGACTTTCCCTCCATTTGTGCTTAACTTTCCACCAAAACAACACCAGATGAAAAATAAATAAAATCAACTTAAATGCAAGAAATTAAAATGGTACCCATGGTACCCTTGGGTTGCCTCCCAAGTAGCGCCTAATTTAACGTCGCGGCACGACGTATCAAGTTTCACCGCTTTTTCCTCCACCTTGACGATATGAATCTCACCCCTAATTTCTTCTCTAATTTCCTCTTATGCTCCAGGGGTGGTGGTGAAAAATTATATGGACCAAGAAGTAGATTTTTCCTTTTGAACTTATTGGCCCTCAAGTAAGTGAAGTCATTTTGTCTCTCCTGAGTTAGCAAATTTCAAAATATACGGGGCTTGGTCCTCCTCTAGACATTTCTCTATAAGCTTGGAAGACTCTATTTCTATGTTGTCAACCAAACTTAATGTCGAAAAATGCTTCGAGTGTGGTCCAATAAACCTCAACTCTGAAACTGCATTGTGCTTGACCTCCTTACTTGTAAACACCTTCTCAGCATCGACATCTATCTCTCCATTAATGTCAACTGGGGGATACTCTATCTCTTCTTCCATGAATGGATTTTCCATAAGTGTGAGCCCATCACGGGGACACTCAAGAGATTCTAATTGTTGGACTTCATCCAAAAATTCACCCTTGTCTTCCTCTTGTAGTTCCTCTTGGATATCGGCTAAAACTGTTACCTGCAATTTATCACAAGATTTAGCCTCAGCAATCATCTCCGTGACTTTGACACTCATCCTTTCTAGACCCTCTGCATTCTCTTCTTGCTGAATTCTCAATACTGCCATCGCCTCCTTCATTGCTTCTGATTGCTCCAGGAGTTGTTTCAGCATGTCTTCTATTTGAGCTTGGCATCCCAAGTCCTCATTTTCAGCATGCCTATATTCAGCAAAAACAATAGAAGGATCATAGTAAGGGCTTGGGGGAGGGGAATATGCATTCGGACAGCCATCCCAATGGCCATCTTGACCAGCACATATATTGCACGTGTTACACTGTTGCCACAAGTGTGGTCCTCCCCAATTCAGATAAGATTCACCAAAATATGAGTATCCACCATTTAAACTATTTGTATTCCACGATGTCATGTCAAGAAGGGTATTCGAAAAAAAAATCAAAAAGAATTAAAACAAATATCTACAATTTTTATTTTTATTTTTATTTTTATTTCAAAAATAAGACTAACACAAGAATTGTATACCTGCAAGAGAAAGGCTAAGACCAAGTTGTCAGCACTTATATAGAATTTGTAAACTAACACTTAAGAAAACAATTTTACCAATTGCCAGTCCCCGGCAACGGCGCCAAAAACTTGTTCGACATTGGTTATATGGGTGTATAACTACACGTAAGTGCACGTGGTCGAACAAGTAGTAAAGTGGCTTAAGTAAGCCAAGTATCGATCCCACAGGGACTGGGATAAGGTAACAATCTGCTCAAGTGTACTATATTTTAATTCTAACAATGAAGACAATAGTGCAATGAAGAGTTTGATATATTTTGATTTCTAATTTTATCCTAAGTCTGCAAAGAGTATATAATTTGAGTCTGAACTATGAATGTGAGCATGCTGAGGTTAAACGAACATGCAAGGAACTAAATTATCGATATAATTTGGTTAACTTTTCCTACGGTTGCTATTCAGGAACTATTGCCAATGGATTAAAACTCTCGTATTTAACTCAACTTAAGAATCGTGAACTGTCCACCTACATTTCTGTGATTAAACGAAATTCATGTTCTAGCCATACAAAACCAGTTCCTTAATTGACTAATACGACCTTCAGGTATATTTCTATCCTGAAGGTAAATGAATTCTCAATTTTCCCAAACCAAGAAAAGATTATATCCTATTAATTCACAACTTTTCAATTTCTTGCTCTCTCGAGTGAAACCGGACTTTCTAAATATACATTAACATAGCCCACACATTAATGCAGTAAGAACAAGAATCAATAGAACAACCATGGAAGAAAATATGAAAAATCAACTTAATCAACAATCACATTTCAATACAATTGTTCTTAACCTCAGCAAGAAGAGGAATTAGCCACTCATTTGTGGATTAAACATCGTTAAATGAGTGTTAAACATACAAGCAATTGAATTGAAGAAGAAGGAGATAGAGAAAAACCCTAAGATTTTCGTCCCCTCAACTGCCTGTAACCCACGTTCTTGCTCCACCAAGTCAGAATATTAAAAATGAACCTAAGTGTTCTATTTATACTGGTGGGAATTTTTCCCGGAATAACGAGCAACGTGTCACGGAGTGTATCGCGGAGCACTGCCACCGTGACATGTTGTGTATCACGGAGCACTGCCTCCATGACACGGAGTGTATCGCGGAGCACTGCCTTCGTGACACGTTGTGTATCGCGGAGCACTGCCTCCGTGACACGTTGCTGTTCCACCACATGCCAAATTTTGCATTTTTTCCTTGTTGACATCCGAGTCCAACCCCAATCTCTCCCAACACGCATTTTAGCTTCCAAAATTATATTTCACCTGCAAAACAATGCTAATCATGTTGGTTAGTATAAATTCACATTTTATTATCAATCACATGAGAATGTATAAACATTGATAGATAAACAAGGCTAAAATGACACCTTTGAGTATCACTTGGGCATATAAATTTGCCCAAGATCAGAGCCATGTCTAACTCCACTAGATCAGCTGAGGTGACTTTCTGAAGGACTATGATATGACAACTTTTGTATACCCATCAAGCTATAACTAAGTCACCTAAGTTGAGACTGAGAAGAATCTAATAGGATTTTGGGGACTAACTTTGAAACTAATAGCAAATTAAGGAGAGATAAAAGATATAGTAGCCCCTAAATATAATAATGCATAGACATCAAGATGAAATACTCTCAATATACCAGTGACTATGTCTGGAGAGACCTCCTGCTCCTAACGTGATAAAAGAGCATAAAACATGTTCAGACGCTGTCCACCACCTACACTAGTGGATGCACCCTATTGGGAAGGAAATGCTGTTGAGCTAGTAGTCTAGGCATGACCTCTAGTATCACCCTGTTTAGAAAAGGACATTCCCTGCGCATGTGCCCAGGTTTCCCACACTCGAAGAAAATATTTAATCCGACTAGGCACTCTCCTATGTGGTTCTTACCACAATTTCTGCAAACTAGAAAGATGTTCTCTACCATGTGTGTCCCTCTATCCCTTCGAACCTAATGCCCTGCTCCTCCGATCACCCCGAGGTCTGGATGGGGCACTGGCTAATGATGATGCCAGGGCCGATGACCTTTGTGGAACTATTGATGACATCTACCACTAGACCTCTGCTGGGAGAACCCGAAGCTTTCTATCCTGGCCCTCTTGGCCTCTCTCCCTATTTTCCTCACCTGATCCACCTCAATCTGTTGGGCATATATCACCAATCGGGAGAAATCATGATCACTATTCAATATTGTGGTCCTGCACTCCTTGACCAGTGAATCTGACACCCTATACACAAACTTGTTTATGTGAGCCCTCTGATCTGCCACCATCTCCAACACATATTTGGATAGTCGGGTGAACTCCAAGGCGTACTCTTGGATAATAACATCATTTTGCCTCAAATTGACGAACTCTGCTGCCTTTGCCGCCCTCAACTCCCTAGGTAAGAATCTGTCTAAGAAGGCTATCATGAACTTCTCCCAGCTCACAGGAATTGTGTCCACTACTCTATCATCTTTCTACTAATGGTACCATATAGAACCAACCCCCTTCAGCTGATAGGAGGCTAAGTCTGCGCTCTCTTCTCTCCTCACCCCCATAATCTGGGTGATCTTCTGAATCTCTTCCATAAACTCATTTGGGTCTCATCCACTCTCGACCCAAGAATCTCAGGGGAATTCATCCTGAGGAAATCCCTAACGCGAGCCATCGTTGTGTTCCCATTCTAGGGAATATGAATGTTACACCCCATAAATTCTTGACATTTAGATGGCCTATCGCATGTTGGTTAAGAGTTTTAGAATGCCATACGTGCTAGAAAAAGGGCCCAGGGAGAGACCAGACAAGTGCCAAGTCAGAGTGTCGCAAGGCAAATACGACTTATAAATTGCATTCGACAAATGCGACTTATAAATCGCATTCGACAAATGCGACTTAAAGGCCCCAAGTATATAAGCCCCCACTTCGGGTTTTATGTGATAATTATCAATATTTCTAGTGAGTAAACTAGAGAACAGTAGAGAAATAGAGAGGATGAAGGTTTCCATTAAAATTCCTTCCGTTTACGATGTTAAATGCGGTCCAAACTCAAATTAACTTTGGGTAGCGAAGTATAAAGCTGTAGGGAGCATTCCTACAGAGTTAGTTTCGTGAAATTTTGGTCGACGAATCATCGTCCTACCGAGCTAAGGTAAGTTGAATTTCTCCAAATTAGTGTCAATATACTCCTAGCCCTAAAGTGAGTATTTCTCCCCTCGGACTTCCGAGAAATAGCGAGTTTTCGGCTGTTTTTCGATAAGTCAAAGTTTAGGCAGTATATATATTCAAAGTAGTGTTTTCTTTAAGAATATTGATGAATTTAGTTTTATTTTCTATGAATATGAATGCAGTTGGAAGAAATAGCTGGATATTGGCCGAGTTACACTAGTTAGTCAAGAAGTCGGCAACTGAGGTATGTAAAGCCAATTTCTTCGGCAGGATAGTAATTCTAGTATAGTAAAAGAGAATAAATTCCAGAAGAATGTTTCAAAGCCAAATATTATGTCCATTGTGAATTCAATAAGCATTCTTGAATAATTATTATTTCATATTCAGAATAAAAGTCAGTAAATTAGTATCAGAATGCGAGATATTATTCCCGACTCAGTATAACTCAGTATCAGATTCAGTATAATTCAGCAAGGGATTCAGAATAGAATATCAGAACATGGACAGTATTATCAGATTTAATATATATGTTATATGTGATTATTGTTGTTTGTAGAGACTTGATTGTTCTATGTTGGGCACCCTTAGAGCTTCCTTGTCGCCCCAGGGTTAATAGATGTGTCGACTCACCCGCCAGAGGGTGAGGATACGTCACTCCAAGGAGTGGCATGCCGTCCGCCAGAGGACGAAGATGGGATGTAGCATTCCCCATAGCAGGCTGATCAGCATTATAGCGTACCCCTGTCAAGCGCTTGCGCCTAGGGCACTGATTACAAATTATAGTTTACAGGAGTCCTCCAAACTCAGATACAGCTATAGTCAGGGGCCCAGAGAGCCAATCTGTATACCCAGGGGGCCGGAGTGATGCTCATAGTTACTAGATGAGGGGAGTGAATTGTTATTTTTGGATGGCGACCCAGGTAGGGGTATATAGATTGCATGTTGATTGGTACCTTCCGGCTTTTGGGGGCTGGTATAGGTTCTTGTATGTTATATGTGTTATTTATTAAATTGATAGATAGAAGGACATCGCATTAACAGGTATGATTCTCACCTTCTCTCCAGTACAGTTAAGCTTAGTTTAGATTCTGCCATCCCGGACAGTCTTAGCCATCTTCTGTTATTTATTAACTATCAGTATTACTGTCTATTTAGTTATGTTTAGTTATTCCTTTGCATACTCGGTACAAGTGGTACTGACGCCCGTTTGGGGGCGCTGCATAACTTGCCTACAGGTACTCATAGACAAGGAGCCGATCCCTCGAAATTCTAGCCAGCACACAGAGTCATCAGCTCCTGTCATCCGGAGCTTGACAGCTAGAGGTTTATTCCTTTTCGTTTGTTGTACAGTACGGGTAGGTCGAGGCCCTGTCCCAACCATCTTATCAGTATTCTTAGAGTCTTGCAGATTGTATATTCCCTATGGTTAGTTATACCGGTCGTGTGAGGCTGTGTCTATGTTTTAGTTTGTTTATGATGGCCATGTGGGGCCTTATTCAATTAATAGTTGGTGACCTTGCCAGTCATAGAGTATTTTAGCATTTGATTCAGCATTTCAGTGAAACTAGTCAGCATGGTGGCCTCGTCGGCCCGCATAGGTTCCTTTATACTACTGTTGTTCTAGTTAGCTATTGTTGTCTTAAAGGTGGGTATAGGCCTAGTCGGTCGGAGGCTGTATTTACAGCCATTAGATAGCCTGTTGGTTCTATGCAGAGTTAGAGCCAGCCTGGCACCAAAAGTGCTTAGGCTTAGTAGTCCAGCAGTCCAAGTCTTAGTAGGGGACCAGGTGCCAGTCATGCCTCCCAAGGCGGGGCGTGACAAACTTGGTATCAGAGCAGGTCGTATTTCAGGGAGTCTGCAAGCCGTGCTAAGTAGAGTCTTGTCTATGGATGTGTTGTGCACCACATACCATAGGCAGGAGGCTGCAAGGCATGATAGGATGGTTACTCTTTCTTCATAATCAGTCGTGCCATAGAGTAGTGCAGTATAGGGTTGAGTCCCTAAAACTTATCATACTCTTTGTTTACAGATAAAATGGTAGACCAGTGACATTCTATCACTGGTAGAATACTGGATACCACAACAGGAGAAGGCACCAGCAGGATGCCTCAGCCTCACTCAGAATCAGCCCGATCTAAGGGTGATACAGAGGCATCATCTCAACCTTCATAGCAGTCCCCACCCCACCAGGAGCCACTCGGGACGACATTACCTCCGACAGTTCCTGTACCCACACCATCCGACCAAGAAATTCGAAGTACAGTAGTTATGTTGGCATGAATAATGGCTACTCAGCGCCAGTCAGTGCCACCCGTAATAACAGAGTCATCAGGTGGGCCTGGCAGTTCGAGGGTCCGAGAATTCTTGGCACTAGGTGCCCCGCAATTCACAGGGTCAATCAGGCAGAGGACCCCCAGGACTTCCTGGATCAGATGCAAAGAATCTTCCGGGTCATGCATGTGACATCTACAGAGTCGGTTGAGTTAGAGGTATTTCGGCTGCGGGATATTGTTGTGTTGTGGTATGAAAGTTGGGAAAGGTCCTGAGGGAGAGATGTTGCCCCTCCGACCTGGTCTAGCTTTTCAGAGGCCTTCCATGGACCGTTATCTACCATGGGAAATTCGACAGGCCCGGATGGACCAGTTTTTACACTTGGAGCAGGGGGCGAGGAGTGTACGGGAATACGCCCTGCAGTTCGATTCCTTGGCCCCCTATGCTCCAGCCTTTGTGGACACCATTCCATCTAGAGTCCACCGGTTTATTATGGGTCTGAACCTAGAATATATTGAGGCATGCATGATAGCTACGCTGCGGCAAGATATGGATATTGCTCGGGTGCAGGCCTTTGCCCATACTATTAAGGGCCTTAGACAACGGCAACAGGATAGCAGACGAATAAATCAGGAACAGCGCCGTAGGGATAGATCTGATGAGATATAGGGGGAGATTTGGAGAGGGCCTAGGCCACGATTGTTAGATAGGCCACCTAGACCCCCGCCTCCATCACAGTAGCAGAGGGGTAGATTTGGTCGCCGGGGATAGACAGAGTCCGAAAGGAGCTCTCGAATGGTAAATTCACCCCAGCAGAGGAGGGCAGAGCAGAGCAGGTATACACCCACACCTTGCCCTATTTGTAGCCGACCCCACACTGGAGCTTGCAGATATGGCTCCACAGGGTGTTATATATGCGGGCAGGAGGGTCATGTGATGAGAGACAGTCCTGTCAGGGGTCAGGGTAACCGAGATAGACAGGACAGGGCATCAGCAGGGCCGTGAGCTCCAGCAGCCTCGACAGGGCGTAGGCCCTCAGTCCCAACAGGTAGGGGCGGAGGCAGATTAGGGGCCTTGAGTTCAGGTACGGGCCCAGGCCGTACCTATGCATTACCAGGGAGGCAGAACTCAGAGGCGTCTCCAGATGTGGTAACAAGTATGATGACTATTTTCTCTCACCCTTCTTATGTATTGATTGATCCAAGATCTACCTTGTCCTACGTTACCCCATTTGTGGCTCGAAAGTTTAGTATTTTACCAAAGTTACTTCAGCAACCCTTTTCAGTATCTACACCCATCGATGACTCCATCATAGCCAGAAGGGTTTATCGAGGGTGTACAGTAGAGGTTGCTGATCATCAAACCACAGTAGACCTGGTGGAATTAGAGATTATTGATTTCGATACCATTATAGGTATGGATTGGTTGGCATCATGCTATGCCAATGTAGAATGTTGGACCAAGACAGTCCGATTCCACTTTCTAGGGGAGGTAGTACAAGAGTGGAAGGGCAGTACAGCTATGCCGAAAGATAGGTTTATTTCCTACCTTCAGGCAAGGAAGTTCATAGCTAAGGGATGCATTTGCCACATAGTCAGAGTCCAGGATGTGCATATAGAGCCTCCGGCTCTCCAGTCTGTTCCAGTGGTTAATGAATTCCCCGACGTATTCCTAAATGAGCTACCCGGTCCTCCCCCAGAAAGAGAAATAGATTTTGCAATTGATTTGCTACCAGGAACTCAACCCATATTGATTCCTCCGTATCATATGGATCCTGCTGAACTCAGAGAACTAAAGGAGCAGCTGAAGGATTTGTTAGATAAGGGCTTTATTAGGCTGAGTACTTCACCTTGAGGTGCGTCGGTTCTGTTTGTGAGAAAGAAGGATGGCTCCCTCTGCATGTGTATAGACTACCGGCAGTTGAACAAGGTTACAGTCAAGAATAAATATCCGCTTCCCATAATAGATGATTTGTTTGATCAGTTACTCGGGGGCGGATAGTTCTCCAAGATTGACTTACCGTCCGTATATCATCAGGTACGAGTTCGTGAAAAGGACATTCTGAAGACTTCCTTCAGGACCAATACGGCCATTTTGAATTCCTAGTCATGTCCTTTGGGGTGACGAATGCTCCCGCAGTATTCATGGACCTGATGAACAACATCTTCAGACTATACCTGGACCTGTTCATGACAGTGTTTATTGACGATATTGTGGTGTATTCTCGCTCAGAGGCAGACCACCAGGATCATTTTGTCACACCCCACCTTGGGGGGTATGACGGGCACCTGGTGCCTGCTAGACTCTAGGCTGCTAAACTGTCCAGCCTGAGCACATCTGCACTTTGGCTTACTCTGGCTATATCTCAAAATACGAACCGGCTATATAGCGGCTGTAAATATAGCCCCCGGCCGATTAGGCCTATAGCCACCTGCATTGTATCATCAGCTAACCAGAATCATTCACATGTGGGGAAACCTATGCGGGTCGACAAGGCCACCATGCTGTCTAGTTATCCCTAACTCAATACAACAATGCGGAACTGCTACGTGACCGGCAAGGTCACCACTACTGACTGGATAAGGCCTCACACGGCCAACATCAACAACTAAACACATATATGTACATGCACGGCCCCACACGACTGGCTCCACCACCACAGGGAAACATCAGAAGACAAGTCTCTTGGAAGTGATAATAAATTGGTCGGGACAGGGCCCCGACCTACCCAACTATAATCAAAAGGAAATAGGAGCAACCTTCGACTGTCTAGCTTCGAAGGATAGGAGCTGATAACTCTGCTGACTGGATCACGAGGGATCGACTCCTCGTCTATGTGTACCTACAGGCAAGCAATGCAGCGCCCACACGGGCGTCAGTACCACAGGTACTGAGCATGTAAAGCAAACTGAAATATACAACTGAAATGGGTAACAACAATAACATGAAGTATAAGCAGGAAGTAGCTGAATCTATCTGGTTGAGGATAACTAGGGAGTGTTTACTTATTCTGTAACTAAACTGGGCATACCTGAGGACGTGTCGTCCTACTGTCTATCAGTATCTAATAACACATATAGATATACATATAAATACACACAATACCCGACTGACCCCCATAAGTCGGATGGTGCCAACCAACAGAACAATCTATTTACCCCTACCCGGGTCTAAACCAACCAAAAATAAGTCACTCCACTCATCTGATAATTGTGAGCTCCCCCTACCAGCCCCCTTGGGTCTGTAGCTCGGGCCTTGGCCTTTGACAATGAACTGTGTTTGAGTCCGAAGACTCCTGCCTCTGGGCGCAAGCGCTCAACGGGGTAATCTGCTGCTGTATCTGTGACTGAAACTGCCCTTGAGTGTAAACATGCAATAGGGTAATTTTATAAAAATCTGTACCTGAAACTTCCCTCGGCCACAAGCGCACACAGAGTAGTCTGCCCCTGTAAACAGGGTAATCTGGCTCTACGTAGAGTGAACTGAACTGCCCTTGCAAGCAGGGTAATCTGGACCGTATTATTATGGTGGTCAGCCATCATCGTCCTCTAGGAGGACGACATCGTCCAGCTGGTGGCGGTACCTGAATCTGGTATCGACACAGCTATAACCCAGGGGTGGCGGGGATGCTAAAGGGTACCCACATTCCATAACAAGTCTCAACATGTAAAACACATACACAGCAAGCATGCTCAAATGGAAAATACTAAACATATTCTCTTCTTTTATTTCAAGGCCAGTCCATAATAAACAACTGATGCTATATTCTGTTTTACACTGTTTCTAATTGCTGAGCTAACTGCTACCTGGCCTTTATCTGTTTATCTGATTATTGTTACCCGTGATCTGAAGATATATCAGTTTCTAGAGCCATATCTATTTCTGGAGCTACATCTGTATCTAGAGCTATTCCTGTATCTGATTACTGATCTGATTACATCTGGATATAACTCAATAACATAATACATGCCATCTATAACTGGATATATCTCAATAACATAAGATTTGCCATCTATTACTGGATACAGTCTCAACAAATGTAATATATACTATCTGTAATCTTGTTAGTTCATTATACTGCTTTTACAACTTCCATTCTAGGTATTACGTAAGAACATTCTGAGCTACTAGTTGATACCATATTACTATCTAAAATCATCTGAGTATCCGTTATTCTGATTATCGCATGATACGTAATGATATACTAGCATGCTTTCTAGAAATTGTACTAAAATCGTTCCTGTACGCTGAGTATCTGTTAATAGCCTTTATTCTATTTATTTTCTAGACAGTACTTCCTTACTTGCCGAAAGAATAGCTTTACATACCTGGTTTCTGAGTACCCGACTGACCGATGTGATTTCCGTCGGTACTTCTGCTGTTTCTCCCAACTACATTCATATACATGTCAATTAGAACCAAATACACCAATATTCTGAAAGAAAACGTCACTTTCGATATATTTATAGTCTAAACTTTGGCTTATCGAAAGATGGTCAAAAACTCGCTATTTCTCGAAAGTCCAGAACGGAGAAATATTCACTTTAAGGCTAGGAGTATATTGACACTAATTTGGAGCAATTCCACTTACCTTAGTTCGGTAGAACGATGATTCATCGGCCGAATTTCCTGAAACTAAATCCGTAGGAATGCTCCTTACTGCTTAATACCTCAGCATCTGGAGTTAATTTGAGTTTGGACCACGTTTGATGGCGTAATCGAGCGATAATTTAGTAGTACTTTCGCACCCTCTCTGTTTTCTCATTAATTCTGGAAGTTATTTGATGAAAATGAGATTAAAAACTGATGTTGGAGGCTTATATACTTGGGCCTGGATAGGGCCAACGTGTCACAGAGCCAACGCGGAGGCTCCACCACCGTGACACGTTGCCATCGCGGAGGGGCTCTGCCCCGGCTCCTTCCGCGATGGTTCAACAGGTTTCTCGTCCTGTATTTTCCCGGGCCTTTTTCTAGCATGTATGGCTTTCAAATACTCTTAACCAACACGCGAATAGGCCATCTATGTGTTGGGGATTTTATGGGGTATAACATTCTACCCCCTTAAGAACATTCGTCCTCGAATGTAAACTTCTATCTAGAGGACTTCTCAACTTACTCAACTTGTTACTAGAAAAATTTCGGCAGAGTTTCCCCTGTAATATGGACTATCCCAAAAACCTGAAATGCAGAGAAGTCCCATACAGGTACTCCACATAATACTATAGTACTTAAATGACAGATTAAAATAGACCTTCTCATTTTTATATACTATAAGGCACTGCACAAGATAATGATACTAACATACCTGTCGCTTGACTAGGCTTGAAATAAATGAGGGTATATGGTCTTCAAATCTTCCTCCACCTCCTAGGTCATCTCCGCTCGGTTCTTGTTACGCCACAATACCTTGACAGACGCAATATCTTTAGTTCTCAATCTACGAATATGTCTGTCTAAGATGGCTACTGGAGCCTCTTCATATGCTAACTCTTCTGTGACCTGGACATCCTGAATTGGAACAATTGTGGAAGGGTCTCCTACACACTTCCTCAACATAGATACATAGAATACTGGGTGAACAAACGCTAATTCTGGAAGCAAGTTCAACTCTTATGCAACTCGGCCTATTCTCCACCGGATATGATATGGCCCAATGAACCTCGGGCTAAGCTTGCCTTTCTTTCCAAATCTCAGCACCCCTTTCATCGGAGACACTTTCAAATATACCCAGTCATCCACTGAAAATTCTAAATTTCTGTGCCGCATATCTGCATAAGACTTCTGGCGGCTCTAAGTAGTCAGTAGGCATTCTCTGATAAGCTTCATCGCCTCTTCTGACTGACGAATAATATCCGGCCCAATCAGCGTTGTCTCCTCCGCTTCAAACAAGCCATCGGGTGATCTACATTTCCGCCGGTATAATGCTGCAAAGGGCGCCATCTGGATAGCTGAATGATAACTATTATTATAGGCAAATTCAATCAACGGCAGATGCTCATCCTAGCTACCCCCAAAATCTAGTACACACGCTCGTAGCATATATTCGAGCGTCTGGATAGTTCGTTCTGCTTGCCCGTCTATCTGAGGATGAAAGGCTGTAGTTAAGTTAATTTGTGTCCCCAGGACTCTCTGGAACGACTGCCAGAATATCGCTGTAAATTGTGCTCCTCTATTCGAGATAATAGACACCAGAACACTGTGCAATCTGACTATCTCTCTAATATACAGTTCAGCATAATCCTCAGCAGAGAATGTAGTTCGTACTGGCAAGAAATGGGATGATTTCGTTAATCTGTCAACGATTACCCAAATAGAATCATTTCTGCGTCTGGTACGGGGTAACCCTCTTACAAAATCCATATTTATCGCTTCCCACTTCCACAAGGGCACAGCTATATCCTGTGTCAGACCACCCGGTTTCTGGTGTTCTGCTTTCACCTACTGGCAGTTAGGACATCTAGATACAAATTTAGCTATTTCAACTTTCATACCTAGCCACCAGTAGAAGTCTCTGATATGGTGGTACATTTTCGTTGCTCCTAGATGGAGAGAATAGCGAGCGTAATGTACCTCATGCATGATCTGCTGGCAAAGCCCTGAAACATTCGGGACACATAGGCAATCCTTAAAACGTAGCACTTCATCCTCAGTCACATGGAAATCTGGCTCCTTACCTTTCTGAACTCTATCTCTGAGCTTGACTAAGTCAGGGTCCTTGTACTGCCGTTCCTTTACCTCTGTAACTAACGATGACACCGCAGAGTTCTGAATCACCGCTCTGTTATTTTCTGTTTCTACTACTTGAACGGCTAAACCAGCTAACTGATGAATTTCCTTGGCTAACTCCTGCTTCTCGGGTGGAAAATACGCTAAACTCCCCATTGACTTACGGCTGAGGGCATCTGATACTACATTAGCTCTCCCTAGGTGGTAGAGAATATTTACGTCATAATCTTTCAGCAATTCTAACCAACGACGCTGCCGCAGATTTAACTCCCTCTGTGTGAAAATGTACTGCAGGCTTTTATGATCTATAAAAATGTCTACATGAACGCCATACAGATAATGCCTCTAGATTTTCAGAGTGTGGATCACTGCGGCCAGTTCCAGGTCATGGGTCAGATAGTTCTTTTCGTGCTTCCTCAGCTGTCTGGAAGTATCAGCAATTACCTTTCCATGCTGCATCAGCACACAACCCAGTCTAATGCCTAAGGCATCGCAATACACCGCATACTCATTTGTTCCCTCTGGCAATGCTAGTACTGGGGCGGAGGTCAATCTGTCTTTCAATTCTTTAAAATTCTGCTCACATGCCTCCGTCCACTGAAATTCGCTATTTTCTGTGTCAGCTTTGTCAGAGGTGCTGCTATAGTGGAGAATCCTTCAACAAATCTCTGCTAATACACTGCTAAACCCTAGAAACTACGGTCCTCGGTCGGAGTGGTAGGTCTGGGCCATGTCTTGACCGCCTCTATCTTCTGTGTGTCCACCTGTATACCAACATCCGACATGATATGCCCCAAAAAGGCAACTGAGTTCAGCCAGAACTCACACTTGGAAAACTTGGTGTACAGCTGATGGTCTCTAAGGATTTGGAGTACTGTTCGTAAATGGTTTTGGTGATCTGTCTCTGAACGAGAATATACCAGAATATCATCGATAAATACTATCACGAACAGATCCAAATACGGTTTGAATATGCTGTTCATCAGGTCCATAAACACTGCGGGAGCATTCGTCAGCCCAAAAGACATGACTAGAAATTCAAAGTGACCATATCTTGTTCTGAAAGCAGTCTTTGGAATGTCCTTCTCACGAACTCGGACCTGGTGGTATCTGGACCTCAGATCTATCTTAGAGAAACATCTGGCCCCCTGCAACTGGTCAAACAAATCATCTATTCTAGGGAGCGGGTATTTGTTTTTAACCGTTACCTTATTCAGCTACCGGTAGTCTATACACATATGGTGTGAGACATCTTTCTTCCTTACGAACAGAACTGGCGCACCCCACGGGGAAGTACTAGGCCTGATAAAGCCTTTGTCGAGCAAATCTTTTAACTGCTCTTTCAACTCTCTAAGCTCAGTTGATGCCATGCGATACAGGGGAATGGATATAGGTTGAGTCCCTGGCAACAAGTCAATTGCAAAATCTATCTCTCTTTCGGGAGGGATACCAGGTAACTCATCTGGTAATATGTCAGGGAATTCACCGACCACTGGAACAGACTGAAGAGTCGGAGGTTCCACTTGAACTTCCTAGACTCTAACTAGGTGGTAAATACATCCCTTTGCTATTAATTTTCTCACTTGAAGGTAGGAAATAAACCTACCTTTTGGCGTAGCTGTGCTCCTTTTCTACTCTCGCACTGCTTCCCCCAAAAAGTGAAATCGGACCGTCTTGGTCCAGCATTCTAAGTTGGCATAGCATGGCACTAACCAGTCCATACCCATAATAGCATCGAAGTCGACCATCTCAAGTTCTATTAAGTCTACTGTGGTATGGCGATCGGCAACCTCTACCGTACACCCTCGGTAAACTCTTTTAGCTGTAATCGAGTCATCGACTGGTGTAAGCACTGAAAAGGGCTGCTGAATCAATTCTGATTCGATACCAAACTTTCGGGCCATAAATAATGTAATATATGACATGGTAGACCCTGGATCAATCAATACATAAATAGGGTATAAGCAGATAATCAATATACTTGTGACCACGTCGGGAGATGCCTCTAAATCCTGCCTCCCTGGTAGTGCATAGGTACGGCTGGGGCCTGCACCTGAGTCAAAGGCTCCTGATCTACCTCAGCCCCTATTTGCTGAACCTGAGGGTCTGCGCCCTGCTGAGGCTACTGGAGCTCGTGGCCCCGCTGATGCTCTATTCAGACTATCCCAGCTACCCTGTCCTCTGGCCGGACAATCTCTCATTAAATGCCCTTCCTGTCTACAGTTATAGCACCCTGAGAAGCCTTGCGTGCAGGCTCCAGAATGGGGTCGGTGGCATATAGGACAAGGGGTAGGTGCAAATCTACTCTATTATGCCCTCCGCTGCCGAGGTGATGCTACTGTCCGTAAACTGCTACCGGACTCTGACTGACTCTGGTGAACAAATCTGCCTCTCTGCTACTGTACTGGAGGTAAAGATTTGGGTGGCCTATCTGAAAACCGTGGTCTCGGCCCCCTAGGGATTTCCCCCTGAATCTCAGCGGGTCTGTTTCTACGGCGCTGCTCTGAAGTCGCCTGCCTGTCGCCCCGCTGCCGCTGTCGCCTCGCTGCCGCTGTCTCAGGCCCTCAATTGTCTGTGCGAAGGCCTGTACCCTAGCTATATCCATGTCCTCTCTCAAAGTAGCCCTCATGCACGTCTCTATGTAATCTGAATTCAGGCCCATAATAAAGCGATGGACTCTTGACGACATGGTGTCCACAAATGCTGGAGCATAGCGAGCTAAGGAGTTGAACTGTAAAGAATACTCACGGACGCTCCTGGCTCCCTACTCTAAGAGTAAGAACTTGTCCATCCGGGCATGTCTGACCTCCCGGGGTAAGTAGTGGTCCAGGAAGGCCTCCGAGAAGCTGGACCAAGTATGAGGGGTTGCATCCCTTCCCCGAGATCTCTTCCAACTTTCGTA
This sequence comes from Datura wrightii, assembly GCA_035772735.1. Lineage (NCBI taxonomy): Eukaryota > Viridiplantae > Streptophyta > Magnoliopsida > Solanales > Solanaceae > Datura > Datura wrightii. The sequence continues at coordinate 125,995,079 of JASDFA010000018.1, forward strand.
CCATAATACAGCTATGTCCCGCAACCGAAACACTGCCAACTCAACTGATTCTGTAGGGGTCACATGCATAACCCGGAAAATTCTCTGCATCTGATCTAGGAAATCCTGGGGGTCCTCTGCTTGATCTGACCCAGTAACTGAGGGGGTCCCAATGCCAAGAATTCTTTAACCCTGGAACTACCTGGACCACCTAGAGATTCTGCTACTGCAGGTGGTACTGGCTGATGCTGAGTAGCTAGCATCTGGGTTAATATAACCACCGCTCTATGTAGCTCGTGATCAGATGGAGTGGGTGCAGGAGCTATAGGAGGCGGTGCTGCCTCAAATGGTGTCTGGTAAGGCGGAGACTGCTGGGAGTGTCGAGATGACACCTCCGTATCGCCCTCAAACTGGGCTGAGTCTGGCTGTAAGTGAGGCATCCTGCTGGTGCCCTCGCCTGCCGCTGTATCTAATCTCCTGCCTGTAGCAGGGTGCCACTGATCTGCCATAGTATCTGTAGACAAAGAGGGTGGTAAGTTTCAGAAGAACCAACCCTATACTGTATTGTGCTATGGCACGACTGAGTATGAAAGAAGGGTAACCATCCTATTATGCCTCGCAGCCTCCTACCTATAGTATGTGGTGCACAACACATCCATAGACAAGACTCTACTTAGCACGGCTTGCAGACTCCCTGAGACACGAACTGCTCTGATACCAAGTTTGTCACACCCCACCTTGGGGGTATGACGGGCACCTGGTGCCTGCTAGACTCTGGGCTGCTAAACGATCCAGCCTGAGCACATCTGGTGCTTTGGCTGACTCTGGCTCGATCTCAAGAAACGAACCGGCTATATAGCGGCTGTAAATACAGCCCCCGACCGATTAGGCCTATATCCACCTGCACTATATCATCAGCTAACCAGAATCATTCACATGTGGGAAAATCTATGCGGGCCGACAAGGCCACCATGCTGTCTAGTTATCCCTAACTCAATATAACAAATGCGGAATAGCTACGTGACCGGCAAGGTCACCACTACTGACTGGATAAGGCCTCACACGACCAACATCAACAACTAAACACGTATATATACATGCACAGCCCACACGACCGGCTCCACCACCACAGGGAAACATCAGACTGCAAGCCTCTTGGAAGTTATAATAAATTTGTCGGGACAGGGCCCCAACCTACTCAACTATAATCAAAAGGAAATAGGAGCAACCTCCGACTGTCTAGCTCCGGAGGATAGGAGCTGATAACTCTGCTGACTGGATCACGAGGGATCGACTCCTCGTCTATGTGTACCTGCAGGCAAGCAATGCAGCACCCACACGGGCGTCAGTACCACAGGTACTAAGCATGTAAAGCAAACTGAAATATACAACTGAAATGGGTAACAACAATAACATGAAGTATAAGCAGGAAGTAGCTGAATCTATTTGGCTGAGGATAACTAGGGAGAGTTTACCTATTCTGTAACTATACTGGGCGTACCTGACGATGTGTCGTCCTACTGTCTATCAGTATCTAATAGCACATATAGATATACATATAAATACACAGAATGCCTGATTGACCCCTATAAACCGGAAGGTGCCAACCAACAAAACAATCTATTTACCCCTACCCGGGTCTAAACCAACCAAAAATAAGTCACTCCACTCATCTGATAACTGTGAGCTCCTCCTACCAGCCCCCTTGGGTACGTAGCTCGGGCCTTGGCCTCTGACAATGAGCTGTGTCTGAGTCCGAAGACTCCTGCCTCTGGGCGCAAGCGCTCAACGGGATAATCTGCTGCTGTATCTGTGACTGAAACCCCCCTTGGGTGTAAACACGCAACAGGGTAATTTGATAAAAATCTGTATCTGAAACTGACCCCGGCAACAAGCACACACAGAGTAGTCTGCCCCTATAAACAGGGTAATCTGGCTCTGCGCAGAGTGAATTGAACTGCCCCTGCAAGCAGGGTAATCTTAACCGTATTATTATGGTGGTTGGCCATCATCGTCCTCTAGGCAGACAACATCGCCCAGCTGGTGGCGGTATCTGAATCTGGTATCGACACAGCTATAACGCAGGGGTGGCGGGGATGCTAAAGGGTAACCACATGCCATAACAAGTCTTCAACATGCAAAACACATACACAACAAGCATGCTCAAATGGAAATACTAAACATATTCTCTTCTTTTATTTCAAGGCCATTCCGTAATAAACAATTGATGCTATATTCTGTTTTACACTGTTTCTGATTGCTGGGCTAACTGCTACCTGGCCTTTATCTGTTTATCTGATTATTGTTACCCGTGATCTAAAGCTATATTAGTTTCTAGAGCCATATCTATTTCTGGAGCTACATCAGTATCTGGAGCTATTCTTGTATTTGATTACTGATCTGATTACATCTGAATATAACTCAATAACATAGGACATGTCATCTATAGCTGGATATAGCTCAATAACATAAGTTGTGCCATTTATTACCGAATACATTCTCAACAAATGTAATATATACTATCTGTAATCTTGCTAGTTCATTATACTGCTTTTACTACTTCCATTCTAGGTATTACGTAAGAATATGCTGAGCTACTAGCTGATACCACATTACTATCTAAAATCATCTTACTATCCGTTATTCTGATTGTCGCATGATACGTAATGATATACTAGCATGCTTTCTGGAAATTGTACTAAAATCGTTCTTGTATGTTGGGTATCCGTTAATAGACTTTATTCTATTTATTTTCTAGACTGTACTTCCTGACTTGTCGAAAGAATAGCTTTACATACCTGGTTTCTGAGTACCCGACTGACCGATGTGATTTCCATCGGTACTTCTGCTGTTTCTCCCAACTACATTCATATACATGTCAAATAGAACCAAATAAACCAATATTCTGAAGGAAAATGTCACTTTCGATATATTTATAGTCTAAACTTTGGCTTATCGAAAGACGGTCAAAAACTCGCTATTTCTCGAAAGTCTAGAAGGGAGAAATATTCACTTTAAGGCTAGGGGTATATTGACACTAATTTGGAGCAATTCCACTTACCTTAGTTCGGTAGCACGATGATTCGTTGGCCGAATTTCGCGAACATAAATCCATAGGAATGCTCCTTACTGCTTAATACCTCAGTATCTGGAGTTAATTTGAGTTTGGACCGCGTTTGACGGTGTAATCGAGCGATAATTTAGTAGTACTTTCGCACCCTCTCTGTTTTCTCATGAATTCCTGAAGTTATTTGATGAAAATGAGATTAAAAACCTTAGTTGGAGGCTTATATACTTGGGCTTGGACAGGGCCAACGTGTCAGGAGCCAACGCGGAGGCTCCACCTCCGTGACACGTTGCCATCGCGGAGGGGCTCTGCCCCGGCTCCTTCCGTGATGGTTCGACAGGTTTCTCGTCCGGTCTTTTCCCGGGCCTTTTTCTAGCATGTATGGCTTTCAAATACTCTTAACCAACACGCAAATAGGCCATCTATGTGTTGGGGATTTTATGGGGTATAACACATTTGCGGACAGTGCTCCAGATTCTCAGGGACTATCAGTTGTATGCAAAGTTCTCTAAATGTGAATTTTGGCTGAACTCAGTAGCCTTCTTGGGGCATATCGTGTCAGATGCTGGTATACAAGTAGACACACAGAAAATAGAAGCAATAAAAACATGGCCCAGACCTACCACTCTGACCGAAGTACGCAATTTTCTGGGATTAGTAAGGTACTACAAAAGATATGTTGAGGGATTCTACACCATAGCGGCACCTCTGATTAAGTTGATGCAAAAAGCAGTAAAGTTTCAGTGGATGGAGGCATGTGAGCAGAGTTTCCAGGAATTGAAAGACAGGTTAACCTCCACCCAAGTGTTAGCATTGCCAGAAGGTACAGAGGATTATGCAGTTTATTGTGACGCTTCGGGTGTTGGGTTAGGATGTGTGTTGATACAGCATGGTAAAGTAATTTCTTATGCTTCCAGACAGCTGAGGAAACATGAAAAAAATTATCCTACCCATGACCTGGAACTAGCCGCAGTGATCCACGCCCTAAAGATGTGGAGACATTACTTGTATGGCTTCCATGTGGATATTTTCACTTATCATAAGAGCCTACAGTATATCTTCACTCAGAGAGAGTTGAATTTGCGGCAGCTTCGCTGGTTAGAGTTGTTGAAAGATTATGATGTAAATATTCCATATCACTCAGGAAGAGCCAACGTAGTAGCAGATGCCCTTAGCCGTAAGTCTATGGGGAGTTTGGCGTACTTGCAGCCCGAGCAGTGGGAATTGGCCCGAGAAATACACCAGTTAGCCAGTTTAGCCATTCGTGTAAAAGAAACAGAGGACAAACAGAGCGGTAATTCAGAACACCATAGTGTCATCATTAGTTCTGGAGGTAAAGGAACGGCAGTATGAAGATCCTGACCTAGTTTAGCTTAAAGTCAGAGTTCAACAAGGAAAAGCGCCGCATTTTTAGGTAACTAAGGATGAAGTGTTGCGATGTAAGGGCCGCCTTTGTGTTCCAGATGTTACAGGGCTTCGCTAGCAGATTATGGGTGAGGTACATTACGCCCACTATTCTCTCCATCCAGGCGCGATGAAAATGTACCACGATATCAAAGAAATCTACTGGTGGCTAGGTATGAAGAGGGAAATAGCAGAATTTGTAGCCTAGTGTCCTAACTGCCAGCAAGTAAAAGGTGAACACCAAAAACCAGGCGGATTGACTCAAGACATAGCTATGCCTCTTTGGAAGTGGGAAGCAGTAAATATGGATTTTGTAGCAGGATTACCCCGTACCAGGCATAGAAATGACTAGATTTGGGTAACTGTTGACAGACTGACAAAATCAGCCCATTTTCTACCAGTAAGGGCTACTTTCTCTATCGAAGATTATGCTGAGTTGTATATCAGAGAAATAGTCAGACTGCATGGTGTTCCAGTGTCCATTATCTCTGAAAGAGGGGCACAATTTACTGCTAAATTTTGGAAATCATTTCAGAGAGGCCTGGGAACACAGAGTAACCTGAGCATAACTTTTCACCCTTAGACAGATGGGCAGGCAGAACACACTATTCAGATGCTCGAGGATATGTTGTGAGCGTGTACGTTGGACTTTGGAGGTAGTTGGGATGAGCACTTACCACTTATTGAGTTCGCTTATAATAACAGTTACCATTCAGCTATCGAGATGGCGCCTTATGAGGCATTGCATGGGCGAAAGTACAGATCGTCAGTTGGCTGGTTTGAAGTAGGAGAGTCAGCACTGATTGGGCCGGATATTATTCATCAGTAAGAGGAAAACGTAAAGCTTATCAGAGAACGCCTACTAACTGCTCAGAGCCACCAGAAATCGTATGCTGATGTGTGGCGCCGAAACTTGGAATTTAATGTGAATGACTGGGTATTCTTGAAAGTCTCCCCAATGAAAGGGGTGATAAGATTCGACAAGAAAGGCAAGCTCAGCCCGAGATTTGTTGGGCCTTATCAGATTCGCTGAAGAATAGGCCAAGTGGCATATGAGTTGAACTTACCTCCAGAGTTAGAGTCTGTTCACCCAGTTTTCCATGTGTCCATGCTGAGGAAGTATATAAGAGACCCCTCCACAGTTGTCCCAGTTCAAGATGTCCAGGTTACAGAGGAGTTGGCTTATGAAGAGGTTCCAGTAGCCATACTAGACCGGCAAATTCGCAGAATAAGAACTAAAGATGTTTCTTCTATCAAGGTATTATGGCATAACAGGAACTGAGAGGAGATGACTTGGGAAGCAGAAGAGGATTTGAAAGTCAAATATCCTCAGTTATTTCAGACTTAATCAGCCAGAGGTACATTAGTATTGTTGTTTTATGAGTTGCCTTATATTTATGTGTATAAATGAAATAATTGACTCTAGTCTATTGCATGATGAATACTATAGTATTGTGTGGAATACCTGTATTGGACTTTTCTGTGTTTTAGGATTTTTGAGGTAGTCCATATTACAGGGGAAACTCTGCCAGAAGTTGTCGAGAATAAGTCGAGTAAGTTGAGATTCCTGTGAGCAGGAGTTTACATTCTAGGACGAATGTTCTTAAGCTGGGGAGGATGTTACACCCCGTAAATTCTTGACATTTAGATGGCCTATTCGCATGTTGGTTAAGAGTTTTAGAATGCCATACGTGCTAGAAAAAGGGCCTGGGGAGAGACCGGACAAGCGCCAAGTCGGAGTGTCACAAGGCAAATGTGACTCATAAATCGCATTAGACAAATGCGACTCATAAATCGCATTCGACAAATGCAACTTAAAGGCGCCTAAGAATATAAGCCCCCACTTCGGTTTTTAAGTGATAATTATCAATATTTCCAGCGAGTAAACCAGAGAACAGTAGATAAACAGAGAGGACGAAGGTTTCCATTCCTTCCATTTACGCTGTTAAACGCGGTCCAAACTCAAATTAACTTTGGGTAGCGAAGTATAAAGCTACAGGGAGCATTCCTACAGAGTTAGTTTCGTGAAATTCGGCCGGCGAATCATTGTCCTACCGAGCTAAGGTAAGTGGAATTGCTCCAAATTATTGTCAATATACTCCTATCCCTAAAGTGAGTATTTCTCCCTTCTGGACTTTCGAGAAATAGTGAGTTTTCGGCTGTTTTTCAATAGGTCAAAGTTTGGGTAGTATATATATTCAAAGTAGTGTTTTCTTCAAGAATATTGATGAATTTAGTTTTATTTCCTATGAATATGAATGCAGTTGGAAGAAATAGCTTGATATTGGCCGAGTTACACCAGTTAGTCAAGAAGTCGGCAACTGAGGTATGTAAAGCTAGTTTCTTCAGCAGGATAGTAATTCTAGTATAGTAAAATAGAATAAATTCCAGAAGAACATTTCAAAGACAAGTATTATGCCCAGTGTGTATTCAGTAAGCATGCTCGAATAATTATTATGTGATATTAAGAATAAAAGTCAGTAAATTAGTATAAGACAACGAGATATTATTCCAGACTTAGTATAACTCAGTATCGGATTCAGTATAATTCAGCAAGGGATTCAGAATAGAATATCAGAACATGGACAGTATTATCATATTTAATATATATGTTATATGTGATTATTGTTGTTTGTAGAGACTTGATTGTTCTATGTTGGGCACCCTTAGAGCTTCCTTGCCGCCCCAGGGTTAATAGCTGTGTCGACTCGCCCACCAGAGGGTGAGGATACGTCACTCCAAGGAGTGGCATGCCGTCCGCCAGAGGACGAAGATGGGATGCAGTATTCCCCATAGTAGGCTGATCAACATTATAGCATACCCTTGTCAAGCGCTTGCGCCCAGGGCACAGATTACAGATTACAGATCACAGATCTCAGATTATAGTTTACAGGAGTCCTCCAGACTCAGATACAACTATAGTCAGGGGCCCAGAGATCCCAAGTTGCATACCCAAGGGGCCAGCGGGATGCTCATAGTTACTAGATGAGTGGAGTGAATTGTTATTTTTGGATGGCGACCCGGGTAGGGGTATATAGATTACATGTTGATTGGTACCTTCCGGCTTATGAGGCCGGTATAGGTTCTTGTATGTTATATGTGTTATTTATTAAATTGATAGATAGCAGGACGCCACATTGACAGGTATGATTCTCACCTTCTGTATAGTAAAGTTAAGCTTAGTTTAGATTCTTCCATCCGAAACAGTCTTAGCCATCTTATATTATTTAGTAACTATCAGTATTATTGTCTATATTCAGTTATGTTTAGTTAATTCTTTGCATACTCGGTACGAGTGGTACTGATGACCGTTTGGGGCCGCTGCGTTACTTTCCTGCAGGTACTCATAGATGAGGAGTTGATCCCTCGTAATTCCAGCAGGCACACAGAGTCATCAGCTCCTGTCATATGGAGCTTGACAGCTAGAGGTATATTCCTTTTCTTTTGTTGTACAGTACGGGTAGGTCGGGGCCCTGTCCTGACCATCTTATTAGTATTCTTAGAGTCTTCCAGATTGTATATACCCTATGGTTAGTTGTACTGGTCGTGTTAGTCCGTGTCTATGTTTTAGTTTGTTTATGATGGTCGTGTGGGGCCTTATTCAGTTAATAGTTGTTGACCTTGCCGGTCACAGAGTAGTTTAGCATTTGATTCAGCGTTTTAGTGAAACTAGTCAGCATGGTGGCCTTGTCGGCCCGCATAGGTTCCTTTATACTACTGTTGTTCTGGTTAGCTATTGTTGTCTTACAGGTGGCTATAGGCCTAGTCGGCCGGAGGCTGTATTTACAGCCGTTATATAGCCCGTTGGTTCCATGAACCCAGAGTTAGAGCCAGCCTGGCACCAAAAGTGCTTAGGCTCAGTAGTCCAGCAGTCCAGGTCATAGTAGGGCACCAGGTGCCAGTCATGCCTCCCAAGGCGAGGCGTGACAATGAACAACTGCTTGCTAATTGACCTGAGCGGTCAAGGCTTGAGCCAACAACTGAAAAGCCGCCCTACACTCGGAATGAGAGACCTGCTCGGGAAAGTACCTAATGATGCTAGATGGGCTTGCTAATGCTCATCCCTGTTTCCATCCTCATGGCTATTCCATTCCCGTTCCTTCTTCTATTCATATGGAATGGAGGCATGATTCGGCAAATGCGTATAGCACGAGTTAGAAGGATAGATAGATACTTCATCGCACGACATAGATCATTAAAGAAGGGAAATTTCCTAAAACATATAATAGACTTTCCCCCATAAGTCTGGTAGGCTTCACACACATGGAAGAGACTCTACTTAACGCGGCTTTCAAAAACCCTAGGACACATACAACCTTTGCTCTGATACAAAATTTTTCATGACCCGAGCTAAAGACCCCGAATCGAGATATGGGATCTAGAACCACAAATGGCTCCAAATCGACCCATAGCATGAACATAGCATCTTAAGAGTATAAATTAATGAAAAACTAACAAACTGAATATGAATAAGAGGAAGTCTACACAAATAATAATCGCAAACTGAGTCAACACTGACAAGTTGAGTTTCTACATATCGTCTGAAAAGCCTCTAACATAACTGATGAGTTGATGAGACAACATCCCCAACTAGCTAGACAAAAATCTATAACTAAAATAACAAAATAAAAAACTAAACTGAAGGTACTCGGAAGATGAGGACTCACCAACACTGGCTAACAAGACTGATATGGAAACAAGACTAATGGCATGGTTGGGTTTGATCTCTCGGACCTGTATCATGAAATGATACAGCATAGAGTATGTGGTTAATACTTTGAATGTACCGAGTATGCAAGGTAAATAAGAACGGACTATAAAATACATAATAGTTCATAAGAGTATGACATTACAAACATGAAGGGATAATCATAACATAAACATGAGGCTCAAGATTTTCAAAACCATTCATAAACTAGTCATAATCGTAATCATAAGAGAAACCTTGTAAAGAATAACTTGAGCCAAAGTATCATAAATACGACAATGTATAAATCATAGGGAATAATGGGAGGACTCGTATTAACCGACACCATCATGATAGAGCTTACATGATGCCCCAACTTTCTCGCTCAAGTGGACAGAGTTGTCCCGGGCTTCCCAGGCAAGGAACGTAAATGGCGTGATATCACTAATAGGGACCCGCCTAGAGTCCATGATTATAAACCTATGTTGGTGCATAGTTCTGATACCACAGAGTTTACCTGAACGTCGGGCCTACTCGATGCTAGTTCATGGCTAGTTGAAACATAACATACTTGATCATAATTAAAATATATGATTAGCCGTGAAAGAAGGGCCCGTGACTCAGCCAAAATCATAAACTTATAAATCATGAAGAATTTATATGCTTGTGAAGATTACCATACTTGAGATTCATAAATTCATGAAAAGTACTTGTAGGAAATCATATCATAAATCATAAACCATAAATGTAGGCTTATGAGAATCAACATCATAATAGAATTATAAACTTGACTTTTCATGAAGTTTGCATAATCGGGCATAATTTTTCTAAAATTCTAAATATTGAATTAATAATCAAAATAGATATAAAAATCTTCCCATAGATTTTAAAATATACTTTGAAACACAAGGGGAATTAATCCATAAATAAATCACAGAGAATTTTGTGAAATTGGGATAAAACCTCATAGGATCATGCACTTGAATTAACACTTGAATTCATGAGTTTGAAGAGAAATTTGGGCATAAGAGTGAAAGGAAACTCTCATTCATGGCCCTACATACCTGGGTAAACTTATTCTTATCTTGACTTTGAAAGCCCTAGAGATTTAGAGGAGAATTGGAGGAATCCTAGGCTTGATCTTCAATGGAACCCTCCATTGTTATTCTCTTGTCCTATCTTCAAATTCTTTGGTCGAGAAAGTTAATGACACAAGCACATTTCAACATTTTCAACTGCTAAAATTCTTTCAAACAAGGAGAATAACAATCCACTCAATTCACCTTTTAAGAATCACTAATTTTATTTTGCCTACTTCCATTAATTCATCATGTTTCCCATAATCCTAGCTCGAGATATTTAGCTGCTCTTGTTTGAAGTAATAATAACATAAGATTTATAATAAAATATTACAATGATACAAAATTATCTGATCTCGAAAGCTAATAAGATTCACAAGAACATGATTTTTTCTCCAACACTAGTATGGAATAATGTTTTCCACACTTACAACAATTCAATGCATAAATTTTTTTTCCGGATCTGGATCCCTAAAATTATCTTGAGAAGGGGTATATATAGTAGTTGAATTAATCTGCATCTTTTCTTTCTTATACTGGGATTGGACTTCACAACTTTTGTTCCTACTTGAACTAGGATTGATTTTTGCTGGGCTAGCTATACTTGGTGCACGTTGCACCATTCCTTGCACCTCTGGGCCTCCACATCGCACCTCTAGTTGCATGAATCTGCCTATGCTTCACGCAGGCCCTTGCATAGGTGTGCCTGTGTGATGCCAACCTTTTTAAATCTGTCTTTCTCAACCCTGTTTTGTTGTACTTATTTTTTAAACCTCAAATAAGTCCAAATCCATCACTGTAATCTCTGAAAACATCTAATCATGTATGTTATCTATTTCTCACAACTATCATATAAAACCAAAGATAACACAAAAAATCTATTCTCAAAACATAGCTAAACATGGGAAAAATATGGCGAATAAGTACATAAATACACCCAACATCAGCAACCCTAGAAAGAAATTCAACTCACCTATCATACTCATTTTAAACTCTCTTCCCATGAGCTTTGCAAATTCTTTACAAAGTGAGTCTATTGTGGCCCCAAAAATGATGTCATCAACATAGAACTGAACGATCAACAAGTTCCTCCCCCTTATCTTCAAGAATAGAGTATTATCAATCTTTCCCTTTTGAAGTCATTGCTAAGGAGAAATTTTGAAAATCTTTCATACCATGCTCTTAGAGACTACTTCTACCCATACAAGGCCTTACCAAGCTTGTACACATAAGTTGTAACACCCTCAAAAGTTCCTTAGATCAGACCCAAGACTTTCAGTAGGAAATGACACCAGAGTCATAGAACGACTAAAGGAACGAGTCATTATGAGGAACAACGACTCGTTATGTTCCTCGTTGTAAGCCCTCAGTCAAAGCTTCCCAGAACCAAGTCAAGTAATGACTTGTTAGTTCATATAATGGGTCATCCTAAGGGGGCCATTAAATGGAATTCATAAAGGGGTGGAATTTGGTTGAGAGAGAACGAAAGGAGACCACAACTTTTTGGGACATGTAACAACCCATGGTATTGATCCGTTAGAAGTATTTCAGAATCAATACAGGTGTGGAGTGGAGACAACGAGAGGAGTGACGAGTTATTTTAGCATGTAACGGCTTGTCCTGTCTAGCCGTTGGTTGGGGAATCAGAAGAGTACCAGAAGTACTCTAGAAATAATGGGTGGATCCAACGAGTTGTTAGGTCTAACAATGACTCATTTAATGGATCATTGAAGCTAATGGGCAGGCTTTTAAATCAATTTCCCAGGGGTGTGTTGTTAAAACCCTAAGCTTCCAACTCCTAAACTAAGTCATTTTGGACCTGTAACACCCTAAAAGTCCCTAAGATCAGACCCAAGGATTGAAACAAAGAAAAAAGGAAAATCTACACCAGGTTATAGAATGAGTCATCAAGTGACCCATTAAGTCACCTGATGGATCATTGAGTGACCCATTAAGTGGTGCTAATTTGAGAAAAATGTTGATTTTCCAAAATAATCCATGGATTGAGGGACGAGTCATTAGGTATCCCAAGTCATGAAGTGACTCGTAAGGTGTAATAAGTGATTGAAAAACTTGAGATCAGAGAGTCAGGATGAGTGGTGAACTGATCCATTAAGTGTAATGACGAATCTTTATTAGAGGCCTCAATCAAGATCATAAATTTGGAAATTCTAGCCAACGGTGATGGGAAGACTTGATGAGCTATCAAGTGACCTATCGACTCATTAGGTCACTCGTTGGGTCTAGCGGTGTTATTTACCTATCGGATTATTACGGGTGTTTTGTAATTTCCTAAGTTTTTTACTCCTATACTAAGTCGTTTTGAGTATAAGAAGAAGGGTTCTATAGAGTTTTAATCATCATAAGCCCTCATTCTACTACTAACACTCTCATTAGAATATCAAGCTCTCAAGTGAAGCAAGGATTGCCCATCTTCATTCTCTTAAATCTCTCGTGGGTATCAAACCTTAGGAAGAATTCCAGTAAACCCAAATATGTAGGGTTTGGAATAGGGGAAATTCTTGCATCCTCATGCCCAATTTCAACTTTGAGTAGTAGATTTTCATGACTTTGAATTGAATATGTTATTTTGCGTGTAAAGAGAGCTTGTCCAAATACATAGACTGTTATTTGTGTAGAAAGAAGGGTTGCAAGGATAGATCATCTCCCTTGAGGTCTTTCTAAGAGTTAAGTGCTACTTGATTTGTGAATTGGAGGTCCTTGTGCTTTCATAAGAGTTGCTAATTTCAATCATTTGTGTGTCTTGTTTGTTACCTTTCCTTTTTTTTTTCTTGTATCAAAAGCGTACTTTTCCTAGTTATACCATTCCTAACCCTGGGAATAAGGATAACTGCATATGACCATGATCCAAAGAGGTATCTTAATGAAGTCTAAGTAATTAAGATACATGCGTCGTGTCGAGATGTTAATTCAAGCGCTGCTTGAGAGGCAACTCAAGGTATTTTAGATTTTGATTTTTGAGAGTTGATGTGTTTTTGCAAGTGTGCAGGAATTAAGTCATAAACTACAAAACAATTTTCGATCATAACTATTGAAAGTAGGGTGCAACAAAAATAGGACCTACAGTGCATGATGCAGCGCGACACGCAAGTTTAGCAGCAGATGGACCAGCACAATATGCAGGCCAGCTTGTGCACGACATGGAGTGAAATGGTGCCTATCCAGCACATGGACCAACACAACATGCAGGCTAGCTTATGCATGCAATGGCGTGATGCGGTGCCTATCTAGCGCATGGACTACCGTGCCATAGAAGGGGTAATCCCAAGAAAAAATGTCATGAGTTATATGGGTCAACCTAACCCAAGTGAGTGTTTTTAAATGAATAACATAATTTTTCTCTCACTCTTCGCTCTTACCCACGCCACACACCCCTATTTCTCTAAAAATGTTTCTCCCAAAACTTTATCTTTCTTACAAATTCTTCCAAACTTCTTCACCCAAATCACAGAGAACATCATTCTTCTTTAAATTTCACCAAAAAGGGCTCTAAACGTCAACAAAGGAAAGGGTGTGGCTTCTTCAAGCCATGGAAACAAAAGTTCAAGGAAAACTCAAGAGGCACTAATGAAGAATGGAAGAATGCAACAACAACCACCTAGGTGTTATGGAATCTGTGGGGTCACAGAGCAAGAAGGTAATAAGTGATTTAAAGAGCATAAAGAATCAAAATATTCTCATGAATTATTTGTTGATTGAGATACTTGGCATCTGAATTTCCTCATATTATTAACAGAATACATACTCTTTGGTTGGAATTTATGTTTAATGTTTTGGGGGAATATAATTTGAATATGGTGAGGGATCTTTTGCAAATTGGGAACCGAAGGAGAGGTTGAACCAAGTTAAGATTAGAGGGCAAATTGTGAATTTTTCGCCCACTATTTGAATAGATTACTTGGTATGCATAGTATACACCCATAGCCATTCAAACACCTTATTTTGAGACCCCCATATATAGAAATTAGAGATACTCTTAATGGCACACATTCAGTCTTAATCTGGGCTTGCCACCAACATTACGGGTATCACGTGTCTTTTCTTTATGCAAATACGAGCAGGGAGGATAGAATATGGCTAAAAATTATTTGTGCTTGTTTGGTACTTGGGAAGCATGTGACTTGTAACAAGGGAGAGAATTTGTCTTATTATAGTTTTGATGACTGGGAGGCCAGTTAAGATTGGGTTGATAACCAAGGATGTGTTGAGGAGAGTGAGGGTGAAAACAGGGTAGAGATTTAGTTTTGGGGTTCGTCTAACATGTTTTCTAACGGAGCAGCAAATTGATAAGGAGGTGGTTGACTATAGACCACCGTATGATCCAAAAGGGATATATGTGATGAAGATGAAGGAGCCCGAGGGAATACATGGTCTTATTATGTCTATTACTTAGCGCAATGCGCCCATTAATAATGTTCTTAGTCACCTGTACGACATACAACTGCTGCAGCTGAGGATGAGTGGGGTGACGGAGGAGCAGCTACAACAGTTGAATATGGACTACCCATTGGGTGAGTATTCTAGAACTCTCTACAGAGTTGGGCCAAGTTTTGAGGATCCCATTGATGATTATGATGCACCGATAAGGAGTAGGCTCGAGTTGACTCTGATTTTTAGTCTGATGATGATGGAGACGACTCGAAGGTGGGGGAGGCTGCTTATGCCCCCATAGGTAATGAGGATTAGGCCCAGGGAGTTCTTCTTTCATGCTTTTACTTTTGCATTAATGTTTTATAACTGAGGGTAGTGCTATTGATTAAGTGTGGAGTGGGAGAAGTAAAATTCATCATACTATGTATGTTATCATTGCTAAATTTGTTAATGGTAGGCCTAGATTTTTGTGATGTGTGACTAGAGTCTTTCTAGGTTGTAGTAATTATATGATCGTTTTTGGTTTGTTTTTATTTGGGTTCCCTCGATTTTTGTTTTTGGCACTTTTTTGGTGGATAGTCCCTTAGAATCGATTAGAGGGTCTAGATTTTTTTATTCATAGTCATGATTGTTTATAATGATGGATGGATAGCGACTGTCTTGAAAGAAAATTAGTCATTGTTAGGAGGGCAAGAACTTGAAACCTTATGAATGGTAAGTGCTTCAATTAGGGTATCATTGAGACTTTGTATTATTCACTCAAGAATGCATGAAAAATGTAGAAACACTTAGACTTTTGAAACTTGACTCCTATGCTTGAAAAATTGGGTTTAATAATGAGATTCATTCAATATGGATATATATGTTTATGTAATCTTGATTAACATTATTGAACCATTTGTGCCATCGTGTGAGTGAATTTTTTTTTTGTATACTCCATACTTGCAATTTGATGTCTAGAACTTTCCTAGTGCGTGTACCAAATGAAATGAAGATGTTGAAATCTAGGAAGTGATACAGTCATTTCTTTAGTAGCCTATTTGGAACCCAAGTTTACCTACCTTGATGTGATTGTCCTAATTAGCCATTTTTTATCCTTAGCTTATTCTTTTGATAGTCATATTACAAGCTTAATTCCTTTTGTTCTATTGACCTTTGTTTGATCCAAATATCTCCTAAGGCACTTTAAATAAAAATTTTGCATAAAAGGAGGACAAGTGGAGAAAAGAAGGGAAAAGCTAAAGTGCGAAAATTAGAGAAAAATAGAAGGGTGAAAAATGAAAAACAAGGATGGTGATGTTACTGGGAAAAGAACAAAAAATAAAGAAAAGAAAGTTTGAAAAATGAATGAATGGAACAAGAATGAAAAAAAATTGTGAATGAGCTTAATGTAGAAAATTTCCTGCTAGTCACCTAAGTTGCAAAATTGAAAAATAAAAGGACGTATAAGGACAAAAATAGGAGATTGAAGAATATGCTAAAAAAGTGAAAGAGTTGTGATGTATTTAAGTTATTAGGAAGACTAATCACTATCTTGGCCAAATAGTTTCCTACCCATTCCTTAGCCTACATTACAACTATCTAAAGTCCTAATTTATCTTAGATTCAATGTTCTATATTAGTGGAGTATTTACACTAATGGCAAGCCTATGGGTCATCTTTTCCATGCATGTTTAGTTCTTTGGGAGAGTGAGTGATATTTCTCTATCCATGCCCAATTCCATATTGTTGTATATCATATGAGTGACAAGGGAATCTCTCCAAATAGTGAGAGGCACATAATGGTAAGATTTTGGTGTATCTTGATTGCTAAATTACATGTGATTCATGTTGTCCCAAATATATCTTGTTGAGTTAGTTCTACAAGCTAAGTGATTTCGACTTGTGACCTTTGAATGTTGATCTTATATGTGTATTGAGTGGATTGTTGGAGCTTAATTGTTTAATGAACCAAAGTGTAGGTAGACCTATTTGTAAGGTAAATTTATGGTTGAATACGAAGGGAAGTAGTAGATTGTTCGAAGACGATATATAGTTTAAGTATGGGGAGGTGATATAGGGCGTATTTTACGCACTTATTTGCCATATTTTTCCCATGCTTAGCTATGTTTTGAGAACAAATTATGTGTGTTTTCTTGGGTTTTATGTGATATTTGTGATAAAGAGCTAACACACATGATTAGATGTTTGAAGGGGTTAAAATGATAGATTTGGACTTAATTGAGGCTTAAAAGAGCAAGTGCTCCCAAGCTAAGCTTGAAAGAAGCAATTGCCAAAGCATGATAGATGTTGGCATCGCACAGGAACACCTATGCTATGGCCTATGCAATGTGCAGGAAATTTAAGGCAAGGAAAGGTGCTACATGGAACATGGTTGGTGCCATGGCCTGCGACGTGCAGTGAGGTCCCAAGCGTATCCAGCATCCAATCCCAATTCACGTAGCAACAAAAGCGGCAAACCCCAATCTCAATCCAAGTAGGAACAATGCAAACTTAATATACTACTATCTGTACCCCTTCTTAGGATGTTTAAGGAGTCCAACAATACAAATATTGTTGAATATAGTGTCAAGTTTGCACGACTCATAACATATGAATTAGTGCAATCACTTAGTCAAATATTTGTTGGAAAATTCATCAAGATCTTCTGATTCTACTTAGCTTTGGAGATTTGTTAAACAATTTGATATTATTGTAGGTATTTCATTATAATTTCTTCTACATCTTATGTTATTGCTTTCTCAAACATGAGAGTCTAAATCTCTTGAGCTAGGGTTGTGGGAACCATAATGAATTAACATAAGTAGGCAATAAAATAGTGATTCTTGAATGGTGAATTGAGTGGATTATTATTCTCTTCGTTTTAATGAGTTTTAGCAGTTGCAAAAGTTGAAATGTGCATGTATCTTCAACAACCAAATAAGTTGAATTTAGGAAAAGAGAATAATAGTAGTAATTTGCGGCTACCAACCCTCATCTAATTAACTTGATCTCTAACCGAGGATAATTAATCCAAGACTTATGGAGAGGGAAAATATACACACCTAAAGTCCGAGAGGATTTAGGTGAAATTCATCTATGTAGGTCGAGAGACATTACATGAACTTAATAGTCAGTATTACACAAAATTCAAAAAGATAGATCACTAGTAAAATAAGCCTACTAGTTTATGATGTCATGGGGAACACAATCTTAGTTTTGTCTCATGAATTTGAAAACAACTTAATCACTGTTAAAAATTATTGTTTCTTTTATTTGCAATCCCCATTCCAACATATTGACCACAGGTTGATTTATTCATTATTAGCAAACTATTTCTTATTCCCTATAGGGTCAACCCCAACCTAGTTAGGTTAGTATATTTGTAAACGACCGCTTTATATATCATGAAGAGGTGTAATTTGGGCATGATCATTAATCCAAGACTTATGGCGAGGGAAAAATATACACACCTAAAGTCTGAGAGAATTTAGGTGAAATTCATCTATGTAGGTCGAGAGACATTTGATGAACTTAATCATAAGATCTTACACAAAATTCATAAGGATAGATCACTAATAAAATAAGGCTACTATGTTATGAAATCATGGGGAATACAATCCTAGTTTTGTCTCATTAATTTGATAACAACTTAATCATTGTTTAGAAATACTTTTTCTCTTATTTGCAATCCTCTTCTGAAATATTGACTACCAGTTGATTTACTCATCATTAACTTATTATTTCTTCCCTATTCACTATGGAATCGACCCCAACCTAGTTGGGTTACTATATTTGATAGCAACCTTTTTATACTTCATTACGAGATGTAATTTGGGCGTGGTTAGCTACACGTGAGGAAGCATCTAAGAGAACCATGATTTTCCAAGACAAGTACATCAAGGAGCTGCTAAAGAAATATGACATGAAAAATGCTAAGCCCATTCATACACCCATAGCAATTGCGACTCATCTGGATACTAATAAACCTGGTCACTCTGCCAATGAAACTATGTATCAAGGTATTATTTGCTTTTAACTCTACCTAATAGCTAGAAAACTTTATATTGTGTTTAGTTTAGGTATGTGTGCAAGATTTGACTCTCGATCGAAGGAATCTCATGTGAAGGCTGCCAAGAGGATTTTAAGCTATCTCAAAGGAACTCCTATTTTGGTTCTCTTCAATCCTTCTAGAGATGATTTTGACTTGACTAGGTATGTTGATGTTGATTATGTTGCATATTTGGTGGATCGAAAAAGCACCTCAGGAATGGCAATGATAAACAAGCCATAACAGTTCTGTGATTAAGGAAACTTACCGAAGAAGGTTTAGCCTTAACATACCTTATGTTTCTTTCATTGGTGTTACCCGATGCCTTGTTCAAACCCTCATAAAGCTATTGCTATATTGCTACTCACAAGCTCTAATGAATAGTGGTAAGAATGTAATGCAAGAATGTGGAAAATGATGAGTTCTACCTCAAAAACAATTCTAAAACCCAAAATAATGATGGGTCATAGTTTTAAAACTCTTACCCCTCCCCCTCTTAGGAACATTCCTCCTTGAATGGAAATTATTACCTAAAAACCTGAAACACAAAAAGTCAAACCTAGATGTCTCAAAAGACGATATAAATAGCTAAAATAGCATAGCTCGACAAAAAAATATTTGCAGAACATCATAAAAACAATAAGAGGAAATCTGTAGCTCAGAAAGGTAACTCACCTCAACCATTCAATCGAGGCTGACATACTAACACCTGGGGCTCAAAACAAATATGGGTATCAGGATCTCATATCACCCTAGGCTTCCCAAGTTATTTCCTCAGAATTCCTGTTCCTCCACAGGAGT
The DNA here is from genome assembly GCA_035772735.1 of Datura wrightii. Classification (NCBI taxonomy): domain Eukaryota; kingdom Viridiplantae; phylum Streptophyta; class Magnoliopsida; order Solanales; family Solanaceae; genus Datura; species Datura wrightii. The sequence continues at coordinate 126,014,518 of JASDFA010000018.1, forward strand.
TTTACAAAAGCCACATCTTTGTCCTTTATTTGTGGACCTGACAATATAATATCATAATGGGAATCTCCTTATAGCATAAGTCCTCTGAGATTTGAAAATCCTTAACTTGGACAACCTGAAAAGTGTCTCTTATTCATTTTCACAACATCGATACATGGAAAATTGAATGTACATACTCTAGCTGCAAAGGCAACTATAGCTCTTATGCTACTCAGCCTACCTTCAGGAGGATTCGGTATGGCCTAATGAATCTCGAGCTAAGTTTCCCTTCTTTACAAATCTCATAACATCCTTCATAGGTGAGACTTTTAGGAACATCCAATCATCGACACAAAATTCTATGTCCCATTATTACACGTCTACTCTAAGCTATCAGAAACTGTTCTTAAAAGAGCTTAACCGGGTCTACTACCTCATGACTAAGTCAGGCCTAATCAATCTTGATTCACCTACCTTAAACCATCCAATGGGGAATCTGCATTTCTACCCATAAAAGGCCTCATAAGGTGCCATCTTGATACTAGAATGGTAACTATTATTATGTGAGAATTTAATAAGAGACTAGTGATTATCCCAACTCCTTTGAACTCTAGCACGCATGCCAGTAATATATCCTCAAGCATCTAAATCACTCGCTTGGTCTGACCATCTTTTTGGGGATGAAAAGTTATATTGAGATTAAAATTTGTGTCCCTAAACCTTTTTGGAACATTCTTAAGAAGTTAGCTGTAAATTGTGCCCCTTTTTTAGAAATGATAGATTCTGGAACACCATTCATCCTGGCTATCTCTCGTACATACAACCCTGCATAATCCTTAGTCATAAATATAGCCTTAACCCATGAGAAATGGGTTGATTTCGTCAGCTTATCAATAATTAACTAGATAGAGTCAAACTTATATCTTATGTGGGGTAATCTTATAACAAAATCCATATGAATTGTATCTCATTTTCACATGGGAATGGGTATCAGCTAAGCTAGCCCATCGAGCTTATGATGTTCAACATTCACTTGCTAGTAATTGGGACACTGTGCCCCAAACATGGCAATGCTTTTCTCTATCCCATGCCACCAATAGATATCTTTTATATCATGATACATCTTTGTCGATCCTGGGTGAGTATAATAGCAGGAGTGATGAACATCTTCCATAATTTGTTCTCAAAGCCCTGCAATATCTGGAACAAAACTTCATTATTTATACCTCAGAACTCCATTTCCCAAAACCTCAAAGGCTAACGACTCTTTCTGCTAAGCCCTGTCTGTAAGTTGTACTAAACTGGGGTTTTCATACTATCAATCTTTTACCTTCAAAACTAGAGATAATATCGTAGTACTCTGAACTATGAACCAATTATCATCTAAGTCAAATAATAGAGCTCCCAACCCAGCTAATTGCTGCAACTCTCGAGCCATTTCTCTTTTCTCTACCCTTAAGTATGACAAGCTTCCTATAGGTCTATGGATTAGTGCATTGGCTACTACATTTTTCTTCCAGGATGATACAAAATATCAATGTCATAGTCTTTCAACAATGTTGTCGCAAATTTAGCTCTTTTTGCTTAAAAATGTACTGGAGGCTCTTATCATCTATAAATATATAAATAACCTCTAGATTTTCAACACATGCACAACTACAACCGACTCTAAATCATGGATGGGGTAGTTATTCTTATGCTTCTTCAACTACCTCGAAGCATATGTAATCACCTTATTGTGTTTCATTAGAACGCAATGCTCAAAGCATCACAATATAATAAATAGCCCGTTGAACCCTCTTGTAAGGCTATCATTGGCATAGATGCCAACCTGTCCTTCAATTCCTAGAAGCTTTGCTCACAAGCCTCGGTCCATTGGAACTTAGCTTCTTTCTAAGTTAGCTTCATCGGTGGTGCTAAAAATGCAGAAAATCCTGCCACAAAACTTCTATAATACCTAGCTTACCTAAAAAGATATGAACCTCTGTTAGAGTCATGGTTCTAGAACAAGTCTTTATGACCTTAATTTTTTATGGGTCAACCTAAATACCCGCATCTAATACAATATGGCTCAAGAAAGTGACAAAGTTCAACTAGAAATGACATTTAGAAAGTTTCACGTACATCTCGTAATCTGTAAGTACCTGGAGTACTACTCATAAATGACTTCTGTGCTCAATCTCTGAATGTGAATACACAAGAATGTCATTTATGAACACTATCATAAACAAATCTAATAGTCGTCTGAATATGTTATTCATCAGGTCTATGAATGCTATTAGGGCATTCATTAATCTGAAAGACATTACAAGTAACTCAAAATGACTCTATTTTGTCCTGGAAGCTGTCTTCAAAATATATCTCTCCCGAACTCCTACCTGATGGTACCCTGACCTCATTTTAATCTTTGAATAATATTTGGTACCCTATAGTTGATCAAACAACTCATGTATTTCTAGGAGGATATACCTATTCTTGATAGTAACCTTATTTTGCTGCCGATAATCTATACACAATCTTAGTGAGCCATCTTTCTTTCTCACAAACAATATTGGCGTACCCCACGACAAAGCACTAGGCCTAATGAAGCCTTTATCAACAAATCTTTTGACTACTCCTTTAATTCTTCAACTCAACAGGAGTCATTCTATAAGGAGGAATTGATATTGGTTTCACACTAGTGGCATATCAATAGCAAAATTGGTTTTTCATTCTAGGGAAATACCAAGAAGATCATCTTGAAACACATTCGAAAACTCATTGGCCACTGGTATGGAGTGAAGAGGTCACTATTACACATTTATCCCAAACCCAAACCATGTGATAAATACAGTCCTAAGTAATTAGTTTTTTTTCCTGTAGGTAGGATATGAACCTACTTTTTAGCATCCCTGCATTGACTTTCCATTCTCAAAATGCCTCTCATAGGAAGTGGAATCTGACAATATTTTTCCATCATTCTACATTATCATAATATGGCCTAGCCAATCCATGAACTTAGTAACATCAAAATCTACTGTCTCCAATTCTACGAAGTCTATAGTGGTCTAATAGTCAATGATCTTTTCTGCACAACCTCCATAGATTCTCTTGGCAATAATGGATTCACTAACAGGTCTAGACACAACAAATAGTCATTGTAGCAATTCTAGTGCTATAGAAAATTTCTCCGCAACAAATGCAGTAGCATAGGACAGAGTAGATACTATATTTATTATAGCATAAATCAAGTTGGGAACAAATATTCAATGTGCCTGTCACAAAATTTGGTGATGACTCAGATTCCTGTTAGCCTACTATTGCACATCTACGGTTCTAACCACTACCAAAGCTAGATGCTCCATCTCTACCTCTACCTTTGCCTGCTGAATTCTACTATTCATGCCCTATAGAAGGTACTAACGAAGATGACCCTACGCTGACCCAATTTGCTGACCCTAATCACCTTGATCTCTAATAGGGTAGTTCCTCCTCATATTACATTCCTGTTCGTTGGAATAACAAGTTGTGAAACTCTATCTATATCTCCCATAATGCCTCTTGTTGAAAGTCATACAATGTTGCAAAATTGGCCAAGTCTGAACTGAGCCCCTCTACTACTGAGAGCCTGATGCTCATGAGCTCTCACTTGGACCTTAATGTCCCTGACAATCAGACCTGGTACCCTAGAAATATTGTGGTAGAAGCCTAGGTGACCTACTTGAATATCAAGTTCTTGAACTACCATGTGACTCTGCATGCGCACCAGTAGCTTTAGTCCTCTTTGTTGCTCTCTCTCGACCTTTCAGCCGTATAATACTGATGTCTAAACTCCTCTATGTTATGAGCAAAGGTGTGGATCTGTGAGATGTTCATATCATCACGCAATGTGTCTGTAGTACAAGATTCAACATATTTGGGAGCAATCCCTGTTATACATTGGTATACTATGGCCTGCATCATATCGACAAAATGCTAGTATATATCTAGCCAAAGAATCAAACCTTAGCCCATATTCTTGGACATTCATCCTACCCTATCGGAGGTATGGAAACTCATCTATCCGATCCTCCTGAATTGCTCATGCCAAATAGTGATCTAAGAAAGCCTATAAGAAACTAGACCAGATAGGTGGAGGTGGAGGTGCATCCCTTCCCCTGGACCATTCCTAGCTTTCATACATATAATACAACTATATCTTGCAACCAGAATGTTGCTAACTCAAATGAATCAATGGTAAAAATACGCATCATCCTAAGGATCTTGTTAAGTTGAACTAGAAAGTGTTGAGGACCCTTTCTATGATCTGTCCCCCTAAATTGTGGAGGAATCAAGGCAAGGAACTCGTGAATCCTTGAACTTTCAAGTCCTTTGGGAGGTACGGCAACATATAGTGCCACTAGCTGCCGCTATACAGATAGTAACTAGGGGTGGGCATTCAGTAGGTTCGATTCGATAAATTCAGTTCAATTTTATAAGTTTTTGGTTTGATAAAAATATTGATCGTAATTGAATAGATATAAATATTGGTTCAGTTAAATTTTTTTATTTAGGTTTGGTTTTTTGGTTTGAAATATCTCATCTCCGCTAGGCATCAGTTCGCAGAATCACAGTCAACAGACAGAGGTGGAACTCAGAAGAAGAACAGTTGGCGGCGATAATAGCGAGTCCACGACACTAACAGACGAGGAAGAAAGGGAGGAAAAGGAAGGAGGACTGAAGAACCCATTCTGAGTTGTGGAGTTATAGTCTTGTGAAAGTGAAGAATGTCAACTCTATGGAGTCCCAAGTCTACAATCGCCCGTCGCCCATTGCTCATCGCGCGCTAGAGGATTTTGACGTAGTGAGAGAGATGCCACCGAAGGACTCTGATGCAGTGAGAGAGACATTGTGACCACCTGTGAGATGAGAACTGAGAGGTTGAGTTGTGAATTTAGGGCAGGGAGTTGGGTAATTGGGTTGGGTATTTTAAATTGGGCCAATTCATTTATTTGTATGGGCTGTTGGTAGACTATTAGGTATCACTAACCCAACATAATATGTTTAAAAAATCAACTTGTATTAAATTCAATTTTTTGATTAACCAATTTAAATTATTCAAAATCAAAAATTAAACTGAAAAATTGAAAATCGAAAATTTAAAATTAAAATCAATGGATTAAACTTAAAAAACAAAATCAAACTAAAAAAAAGTTTAGTTCGGTTAGTTCTTTTATTTGAACTGAAATATGCGCAGCCTACTGCTAACTGAGCCAACATGTAAATTATGCTCCTAAAATCTTGATAAAAAGAAATAGGAGGAGCAGGAGATAGTGCTAGCAGTCTGTAGTCCTCAGAGGCTCCTGGTGTAGTGGAGAAACTTGAGGGGATAGAGAATATATCTCCCTTTTGGCCAGACGTTGGGCTATCTCCACATGTGGCACCCTGCTAGTATCTTCTTCTACGACTATATATAGCCCTCAGCTAGCTGTAGTTTGTCTCATAACAGGCATTTTTGTATGCAGAAAATAATAGTAAGCTCGAGAACTCAACCATATAAGACAAACTCTATAGCAAGATTTGAACAAAAGAAACGGTAACCATACTATCATTCCTTGTAGCTCCTTACGAATAAAATGTGGTGCATTATGAGTGGGTAAATTATCAACTTATTAGGCTCTTAGACATGAGTTTTTATTTGATTTTCAAGTCTCGTAGGTGGATTTTATGCTCTTTGTCCTTGATCTTTGCGGGTATTTAACTTGAGTCGAGAAAACATGAAATGGAGCAAAAACCATGAAAATGGAGATGAGGATCGGTGGTTGAGATGAGGACCAAAATTCTCTACCGGAGGACACCATCAAAACATCGGGTCACTCACAAATACGTACTGGGCTAAACAATAGTGTCTACCGGTGAACCGTTGGTTTCAACACCGAATCAATATAGAATCCACTAGCACCCAGATGTGATAGATCGGCGGACCGCAGATCATCACCGGTGAACCGCTGGTGACTCGCATGTGAGGTCCGTCAGAAAAGGGCCAAAATGTCTAGTTTAGAAAGAGAGAAGTATTTTGTACCCTACTTTTGTACATTTTAAAAACATAACTAAACCTTTTATTCGAGAGATCATTATTGCATTATATTGAATATTGAATAGAAAGTAGAGAGAAGTTGGATAATTGAATTGTCGACAGAGAAAGCTTCATCTTCTTCTTCGAAAAGGTAGAAAAACTCCATTGGAGATCAGAACCTTGTGCTTGAATTTTCTTACTCATTTTTTTGAATGGATGTTAGAATTATTACTTAATGCAATGTATTCTTCTACTTACATGAGTCGATAAATTCCGTGCTAGGGGTGTGTGAATGATTGGAGTTGATTTGGATTGGGTATTGTTTAATTGATCTTAGATTTACTCAATTAGTATAAGTCTATTGTTTCATCTAAGTTTAAATCTAAATACTCATAGTTGCAAATGTGGATTGTATTTACTTAATCTAATTTTTCTTGAAAAAGCAATTTAGAGTATGGGTGATGAAACATTAGTGGGCAATTGGGTGTTGATCATGTGGGATTGGGCTAGAGATAGCCAAAACCCATTGTCAAACACCCATTGAGAATCAAAGCTATATATACTTGATTCTTACCCAAGTTTATGTGGTTGTTGTGAAAAGGACATCGGGGTTTGAGAAAACATGAGGTATAAGAGACCTAATTGGTTGAAAAACATAAGGTGCCACCTCATCCACAACTAATTATACTATTGAGTAATGGTAAGAGTTGTTAATGATCCAATCCGATGATGCCCTGATAATATCACACCCCTAGTAGTCTCTCCTTTGGTATTTTCTACGCTTTGTCCCTGTTTTCGTGAGTGAATTTTGTAGTTCATTTGACAAGTTGTGATTTCCCCAATTTTTACTTTATTGTTGTTGAGACATTGATTCAAGTTACTTTAATTTGATAGACAACTCTTTCTTTATCAACTACTATTCCTTGTTGGATTCAACCCCGACACTCGTCAGGTATATTTATTTTGCCAGCGACCATTTACGCTCTCTCGTTAAGAGGAGTGAATTTGGACATTATCAAAAATGGCATTGTTGTCGGGGAATATATTTTGATAGCCTTTAGTTGTTTATTATTTTGAATTGATTTGTTGCATCTTGGTTGGCTTGACTTTACTCTTGTGATTGATGCCATCTAGGTTGATTTTGATATGAGTCAACACTCATAAGAAGGAGAAGGCTCGATGTATGGGCATATGGATCATGAGGATGATGGTCTCGTGATGCCTAATGTAGCAGGTGCCATTCGCCTACCTCTTATGGTAGAATGCAATATTTCATGTGACGAGTACAATACTGCACTTACTCTAAATGAAGGGGCTCTTTGGAGGAATTCCAAGTGAGGACACAAATAGGCATCTTTAAAATTTTCTTGGGATTTACCAATCCATCAACATCGCAAATATAAGTTAAGATTAGATAAGATTGAGGGCCTTCCCAGTTTCACTAATCGAGGAAGCAACTGCTTGTTTGAGGAGTTGCCTCTCGGGTCTATTACCTCTTTGAAGGAACTCACAAAAGTATTTTTGGATAGGTTCTTCTCTCCCTCGAGGATGCTATAGTTGATGGATGACTTTACCAAGTTCCGACAACTTGCTGGGAACAACTCCATGAAGCATGGTTGAGGTTCAAGAAAAAAATTGCCATTTGCCAAACCATAGGTTGCTCGATGGGATTCTACATCAAAGCTTCTATTGTTCATTAGATTCTATCAACAAGTCTGTGGCAAATAATTTGGCGGGGGGTTCCATCATGGATCAGCCCTATGGAATAGCCAAAGTACTTCTTGACAGAATGACTAAGACCAATCGAGCATGACATACTAGAGAAGCAGAGGTATCTTCTAGCATTGTTGCTCCCAACCTTATGACTGCTGAGATGAGGAAAAGGGATGAGGCTAGAGATGAAACTCTTTCTATGATGATGACCCAGCTAGATTTGAGACAAAACATGTGATGGGAGCTGATGCAAAGAGTGTGAATGTTGTAGGTGCTCAAGGCCATACTAAATTTGATGATGACACTTCACCACCAAGATATGAGGTGGAGTGTCAATATATGGAAGGACAAATGGGGGGGGGGTTCTCGCCCTGGGTATCAAGGTGCTAATCAATACCTTTGGCGCCCAAGAAATTAGAATCAAGGTTGGAGAAATCATGATAATTAAGGACGGGGAGATAGTAATAATCGATGGGTGAATAGAGATCAAAATTGTGATGGAAAGCGATATCACCGAAATGCTAACCCCTATGTGCCTCCTCCAAAAGCAGAAGCATCTCAAGGGCAGCCCAGAGGGAGTGATGTGAGCAACTCGAAGATTGAAGACATGTTGTCTCGGTTGTTGAAGAAGGTAGAATCCACCGATATTGGGGTTAAAGAATTAAAAGGGGAGGTTTCTAACCTCGCCCAAACAGTAAGTTTCCACTCGGCATCGATCAAGCACCTTGAATCCCAAATGAACCATTTGTCTTCACAAATGAACCCCCACATGAAAGGTGCACTCACTAGTGACACTGTTCCCAATCCAAAGAAAGATGGCCATTGCATCACAATTATGACTAGGAGAGGCAACATATTGAATGATGTTGGCGTGAAGCCCAAAGATGTCGCCACAAAGGCAAAGGATGATGATGTTGTAGAAGAGGTGCCAAAAACACCAACTATTTTTTATGATGAAGAAAGGAAGGATGAGGGAGAAGTTGATTTGAATCCCTTGAATGATGCAAATGTAAGTGTGGGCAAGAAAGCCCCAAATGACAAAGATCAAGAAACAAGAGTTCCATCTCCATATCCACAGCAGCTGACCAAGAAAAAGGAAGATACTCAGTTTCTCAAGTTTATAGAAATATTCAGCAAATTATCCATCAATATACTACTTCTAGATGCTTTGATTCAAATGCCAGGCTACGCGGAGTTTATTAAGGAGCTCTTAAAGAAAAAGAAGGTGATGGATACGGGCACCGATGAGGTGACCCATCGTTGTAGTGTTATCATATCCAACAACCTTGCTCCAAAATGAGAAGATCTTGGAGCATTTACATTCCTTGCACGATTGTTTTGCACATATTCAATAAAGCTCTTTGCGACCTCGGTGCTGGTATTAACTTGATGTGTATGGTAATTTTCAAGAAACTCAAGTTGGGGAGTCCCAAACCCACGTCCATGAGGCTTTTAATGGCGGATAGGTCGATTAAGAGACCCATGGAGTGTTAGTTGATGTCCTTGTAAGAGTGAACAAATTCATACTCCCAGCTAATTTTGTTATGTTTGACTATGAGATGGATATCGAGGTGCCAATTATCTTGGGGCGCCCACTTCTAGCAACGGGAAGATCTTTACTTGATGTAGAGCTTGGGGAGATTAAGTTTTGAGTAGGTGGTGACGAGGTCACCTTCAATGTGTGTCAACCTATCAAGCCCCCGAATGAGTGTAAGGTCATGGTAGTGCTTGATGGTTAAGTGGAGCATTATGAACCATTTGATGATGAGATTGAATTGGAGGATGACTCACCTGAGTGTTGAAGATCGAGAACATATCCGTCGTGCCACGACGTTAAATATGGCACTTCTTGGGAGGCAACCGATTTTCCTATTTACACTTTTTAACTCCCCTATACACCACCTTTCCACCTTCCCATCATTAAACGCACCTCCTCACCTACCACTCCTCTCCACTCTTTGTAATGCCCCATAAACCCAAAATCTAAATTTAGTACTTAAATTAAGAAATCTAGAAAAGATGCAGAAATGCTTTATGACGACTTAACTAATGGGTCGTTAGGAGACACAATGACTTGTCAGGTCAGTCGGGAGAAGGAAAAGTAAGTATTGTAAAATGAGAAGCAGTGTACTAGACGGGTGGGGACAACAATGGTGGTCACCTGTAATGACTCGTCATGTCCCCCGTTACCAAGCTTAGTCAGTTTATAGGCAGTGTACCTAACGAGTGTCACCACGAGTCATCATCAGTGGAAACGACTCATTAAGTGACTCGTTACAAGCCTAGCATTGAATCTTTAGGTAAGACAGTGTGGTCCATGACTGGTGACCACGAGTCGTGGTCAGTGACCATGACTCGTTAGGTCCCTCGTGGTGACCTACTGAAGAACTTGGGCAGTGTACTCGATGAGAGTGACCACGAGTCGGGGTCAGTCACCACGACCCGTTAGGGTCACCTGACAGATTTTCTTAGTGATTTACTAACGGCTATTTAGTAATTTCTATTCTCCTAAGCTCAAAACTACATCTTTTTGGACCTAAATTCAGACTTATTAGAGGGTTTGGACGGTTCCTCTCCTCATTCCACATTTACTCTCATATATTTATCGATAGTTCTCTCAAGAAACTATCTAGTAGGCTTAGGGTTATTACTTCATCGCATCAGTTCATGTCTTCTTCTTCAGGAAATTCTTAGCCAGGTATGTGGGAATTCAACAAGGGAATTGTCCTTCCTTTGTGTCCCCCAATATCCTCCCATAATTTCCCTATCAGTTTAGCCTTGAGATTTTTGAATATGAAAACATTTTCATGTTGGTTTTCATTAATTTCAATTGGGTTATTATCCATGTTTATTATTCATATGATATTCATCAATTCATAAGTAAATTGTTGTTGTTCTTGCCAAGATGATTTACAGCCCTAAATTGTTTACTAAAGATTGTCGCGTATTAAATTCTATCTATTTTACAAAGTATGTTTTGGGCTAAATATCCTAGTAATTCTTATTATATATATGTGTGTGTGTGTGTGTATGTGTGTGTGTGAGCAATTATTCCATTGAGGAGAACAATTTTACCCTTGTTGGATGAGATCCCTTTAAATTCTTGAAATTTCGTCATATTATGAAATTCCCGTGTTGTTGGAATGAGTTGTGTTCTCTATTATCTGCTTAGTAGTTTAGTTTAGTTAGAAAGTAGAACCTCTTCAACACTATTCAGAAAGTGTCAACTGATCAGTTTGACTTCAGTCTTTCCCGAGGTGTCAGTAGTGCCTTCCAGTTATCAGAATCAGACTCAAAATCTAGTTTATTGGTCCATTAGGCAGTCATGACTTTTATATATATATATGTGTGTGTGTGTAGCTATGACTAGCCCCATGACCCAGTTCAGTTTACAGTTGTTCTTAAACGGTTATGATGCTTTCAGATAAGCAACTCTGACTAGTCCAAAACTCAATTTCAGAATCTAGTCTGATAAGGCTCTCAGGGTACTTTCAGTTATATGCCCCTGATTATTCTTGGACCCCAGTTTCAAGCTATCATACTAGTAGTTTAGTTTAGGTTTTCCAGTGGGAGTAGGACTTAGCACCGAGCGGGTCGAGGTTCCAGCGCACCTAGGTTCCCAGAACTATGTTTCTAGCATAGGTTACAGTATTACTTGGCCTGATTGGCCCCAGACTTTTGTGATCACCCAGTTCATGCCTTTACACCCTGGTAAGGTATATTGGGTCCTAACGGTAGGGTGTATACTTTGGACTCCATGTCTAGCTCACGTGGTTATATGTCGGTTAGAGACTCTCCCACTAGTCAGTTCTGTTTAGTCTTAGTTTTTGACAGTTCAGTTCAGTTTGATCTCTCAGACTCAGTATTTCAGACTTAGAGCATGTCTTTGACAATCAGACAGGGTCATCTTGACCATTTCAGTTTACATCAGTAGTTCAGTTCAGCTTACCTGTTGGTCGTTGCGTGTCATTTCAGTTCAGACTTTATATTCAGTTATGTTTTCTCCCACTTACTCAGTACATTAAAAGTACTGACACATACTTTTATGCTATATCATTTCATGATACAGCTGTAGGTTCTCAGACTCAGCATCGTTAGCCGCTGCGATTTAGATCATCCTCCGTTGTAGCCGAAGTGTGAGTCCTTATCATTAGGGGCCTTGTTTTATTTTCTTTCAGTTGAATTATTATTTTTAGTTAGACTTAGAGTTAGCTGGGGGCTTGTCCCAGCAACTCAGCAGTTAGAAGGCTTTCAGACACAAAGTTAATTTCAGACTTCAAATGTTTTAAATTTTAATGTTTTCTTCTAGTTTATTTTTCTCAAATGCTCTTATGTAATTATTTCAAGGATTCCGCTATATATATATATTGTTTTACTCATATATACGAGTGTATGATAGACCAGGGGTTGACTTGGGGTCACTTGTGACTTCAAGTACCGTGTTACGTCCAGGGTGGAGTCTCAGGGCATGACAAACTTGGAATCAAAGCCCTAGGTTTAGAGTATCCTCAAAATGTTTAAAAGTCGCATTGAGTAGAGCCCTTTTCATGGGTGTGAAGCGCGCCACACTTATGACGAGTAGGCAACGAGATGTTATTAGGAAAACTCTCTTTTGTTCATACTCTTTAGCATGCGCTAAATGTCAGTTCTAGAAATGCCCTTCTAACTAGTGCTCTATTTCATTTTATTGAACCATACCTCCCAGATGAGGTAATGGAAGAAGGCTAGTAATGTCAATAGACCTGCCCCACCAGCCCCGACAGCTCCTCAAGATGATTCGGTGTCCACCGCCGAATTTAGGGCGGCCATTCAACTGCTGGCCCAAACAGTCACCAACCAGGTGAACCAGTAGGTGGTGCCGATGAAGACCAACAGGTTTGCAGCAGCTGCGAGGGTGTAGGACTTTAGCTGTATGAACCCTCCATCTTTTCAAGGATCCAAGGTAGGGGAGGATCCCCAGGAGTTCATGGATGAGATCTGGAAGATTACCCGCATTATGGGTGTCAGCTCCTCAGAGAGTGCTGATCTAGCTACATACCAGCTCAAAGGGGTAGCTCAAAGCATGACCAGTGGAAAAAGGGGCGGCCAGGTGGAGTAGGGCCAGTGTTGTGGGAAGAATTCCAAGTGTGGTAAGAACCACCCAGGGGAGTGCCTTCAGGGTTGAGAGGGTTGTTTTGGTTACAGACAGCTTAGACATCAGCTTAGGGAGTGCCCATTAGCAGGGCGAGGGAGAGAACAATCTACCACATCATCATCACCAGTAGGCAAACAATCTCAACAGGCCAACACATCAGGTACAGATGGCGATCAGCGCCAAAATCGTTTCTATGCTCTGTCTTCCTGTTAGGATCAGGAGAGCTCACCTAATGTAGTCACGGGTATGATACGTCTCTTCCATCTAGATGTTTATGCCCTCCTAGATCTAGGAGCCACTCTTTAATTTGTGACTCGTTACATAGCAGTCTAGTTTAATATCAGTCCAGAGATTCTCTCAGAACAATTCTTCGTCTCCACCCAGTTGGCGAGTTAGTTAGAGCCAGCGAGTGTATAGAAATTGCCCAGTCTAAGTCCTGAGTAAAGTCATCCCATCTGACCTCGTAGAATTATACATGTTCGATTTTGACCTTATGCTTGGCATGGATTGGTTACACTCTTGCTATGCCTTAGTTGATTGCAAAACTAGAGTTGTCAAGTTCCAGTTTCCAAGCGAACTAGTGTTAGAATGGACAGGCAGCAGTTCAGCGCCTAAGGGTAGGTTTATTTCCTACCATAAGGCCTAGAAACTCATCTCCAAGGGATGTACTTATCATCGAGTTCGGGTCAAGGATCACAACTATCAAGTCAGTTCTGGTGGTCAGCAAGTTCTCTGAGGTTTTCCCTGATGATCTTCCCGGAGTTCCCCCTGAACGGGAAATAGATTTCGGGATAGATCTCCTTCCATATATTCAGCCCCATCTCTATCCCTCCTTACAGAATGGCTCCAGTTGAGCTTAAGTAGTTAAAGGAGCAACTAAAAGATCTTCTTGACATGGGTTTTATCAGACCCAACATCTCTCCCTGGGGTGCTCCAGTACTATTCTTGCATAAGAAAGACGGTACCCTCAGAATGTGCATAGATTACCGCCAGTTGGAAAAAGTCACAGTCAAGAATAGATATCCCCTACCCAGAATTGACAACCTGTTTGACCAACTTCAGGGAGCCAGTTGTTTCTCAAAAATTGATCTCAGGTCAGGGTGCCATCAGATAAGGGTTAGAGAGAGTGACATACAGAAAACAACATTCAAAACTCGGTATGTTCACTACGAGTTTGTGGTGACGTCCTTTAGGTTAACAAACACCCTAGAAGCTTTCATGGGTTTGATGAATAGGATATTCAAGTAGTACCTGGATATGTTTATCACTGTATTTATCGATGACATTCTGGTGTACTCCAGAAATAAGGAAGAGCATGCAAATCACCTAAGGTTAGCATTACAGACCCTCAGAGATCGCCAGTTATTCGCCAAGTTCAGCAAGTGTGAATTCTGGTTGAATTTTGTGACTTTCTTGGGTCATGTGGTCTCGAGTGAGGGAATACAGGTAGATCCTCACAAGATAGCAGTAGTGAAAGATTGGCCCAGACCTACCTCTCCTGCTAAAATCAGGAGTTTCCTGGACTTAGCTGTATAATATCGATGGTTTGTGGTAGGTTTCTCCTCTATAGCATCTCCTCTGACTAAGCTAACTCAAAAGAAAATGAAATTTCAATGCTCAGATGAGTGTGAGAAGAGTTTTCAGGAGTTCAAGACTCGACTCACTATTTCTCCAATGTTAACCTTGCCAGAAGGACCAGATGGGTTGGTTGTTTGTTGTGACACTTCCAGAGTTGGACTCGATTGCATTTTGATGCAGCGGTTCAAAGTGATAGCCTATGCCTCCAAACAGCTTAAAGTTCATGAGAAGAGTTATCCAACTCATGAATTGGAGTTGGCAGCGGTGGTATTCACGCTAAAAATATGGAGACATTACCTTTATGGGGCTCACGTGGATGTGTTCACAGATTACAAGAGCCTTCAGTATGCGTTCCGCCAGAAGGACCTAAACCTGCATCAGAGACGATGGTTGGAGCTGCTAAAGGACTATGACATGAATGTGATGTATCACCTGGGTAAAGCCAATGTGGTGGATGACGCCCTAAGAAGACGGTCTATGGGATGTGTGGCTCACATTGAGGAAGGCAAGAGGGAGTTAGCAAAAGAAGTTCAAAGACTAACCCGGTTAGGGATGCAGTTGGTGGATTCAGCTGAAGGTTGTGTGGTAATGCAAAGCGGGTCAAATTCATCCTTGGTGGTTGACGTCAAATCCAGATAGGATGAGGATCCCATCTTACTTAATCTTAAGGGAGAAATCCTCAAAAAAGAAATAGAAGCTTTCTCCCAAGGGGGAGATGGCGTGTTCCGTTACTAGGACAGGTTGTGTGTACCGGATGTTGGTGAGTTGAGACAGAAGATACTGGCTGAGGCACACAACTCGAGATACTCCATTCACCCTGGTACTACTAAGATGTATCGTGATTTACGGGATATTTACTAGTGGAACAACATGAAAAGAGATATCGCTGAATTTGTAGCTCTGTGCCCGAACTGCCAGCAAATCAAGGTAGAATACCATAGACCCGGAGGCATGACTCAAGATATCAGTATACCCACATAGAAGTAGGAAGAAGTAAATATGGACTTCATTACAGGTCTACCTCTAACTCGTTGGCAGCATGATACGATCTGGGTAGTAGTAGATCGGATGACTAAGCCAACCCACTTCCTCCTAGTCAAAACCACAGACTCAGCTGAGGACTATGCCAGACTTTACATCCGAGAGTTAGTCAGACTCAATGGAGTTCCTTTATCTATCATTTCAGATAGAGGAACTCAATTCACCTCACACTTTTGGAAATCCTTTCAAAAGGGACTAGGCACTCAGGTCAAGCTCAGCACAGCTTTCCACCCGTAGACCGATAGGCAAGCTGAGCGGACTATTCAGACTCTAGAAGATATGCTCAGAGCATGTGTGATCGATTTTAAGGGGAATTGGGATGACCATTTGCCTCTTATCGAGTTTGCATACAACAATAGTTACCACTCTAGCATTCAGATGGCCCCATTTGAAGCATTATATGGAAGAAGGTATAGATCACCTATAGGGTGGTTCGAGGTTGGTAAAGCTACCCTGATATGGCCAGACTCAATACATCAAGCAATGCAGAAAGTTCAGCTCATCCGAGAAAGGTTGAAAATAGCTCAGAGCCATTAGAAATCTTATGCCGATGTGCGAAGAAGAGAGTTGGAGTTTGCAGTTGATGACTGGGTATACCTGGAAATTTTGCCCATGAAAGGGGTGATGAGATTTGGCAAGAAAGGAAAGCTCAGTCCGAGATATATGGAACCTTATAGAATTTTGAGGCGTATCGGCTATGTAGCCTATGAGCTAGAGTTACCTTCAGAACTAGCAGCTTTACATCCGGTTTTCCATGTGTCACTTTTGAAGAAGTGCATCGGAGATCCAACCTCAGTTGTGCTAGTGGACAGTGTGGGAATAAAAGATAGTCTCTCATATGAGGAAGTACCAGTCCAGATCCTTGACCGTTAGGTTCATAAGCTAAGAAACATGGAGATAGCTTCGGTAAAGGTTTTATGGAAAAATCAGCAGCTTGAGGGTGCTACGTGGGAGGCCGAAGCAGATATGATGGCCAAATACCCGCATTTGTTCCCTATTGACTCTAGCACAACTTGATATATTAGTTTTGACCCTAGAACACAATTTAGTTTTCATGAATCAATTCAGGTGTTCAAGTCTCTTTTATGTTTTTAAATGTATGTGTGAAAAGAGAATTCAGTTTAGTTATATATTTTGAAAAGGAGGTAGTTGTTTCGTCAATTTTGGAGTTAAATGAATAGTATCTGGAGCTTTGATTGTTATTCTCTGCTTTCCTGTGTGTTTTCTAACATTCGAGGATGAATGTTTCCAAGGGTGAGATATTGTAATGCCCCGGAAACCCAAAATCTAAATTCAAAAGATAAATCAGGAAATCTGAAAAAGCTACAAAAATGCTTCAGGACGACTCACCTAACAGGTCGTTAGGAGACACAACGACTCGTTAGGTTAGTCGTGAGAAGGAGGAGTAAGTATTGTAAAATGAGAAGCAGTGTACTTGGCGGGTGGGGACAACGATTCGTGGTCACCTATAACGACTCGTCATGTTCCCCGTTACCAACCTTAGTCAGTTTATAGGCAGTGTACCTAACGAGTGTCACCATGAGTCGTCATCAGTGGAAATGACTCGTTAAGTGACTCGTTACCAAGCCTAGTATTGAATCTTCAGGTGAGATAGTGTGGTCCACGACTGATGAGCACGAGTCATGGTTAGTGAACACGACTCGTTAGGTCCATCGTGGTGTCCTACTGGGAACCTTGGCAGTGTACTCGACGGAAGTGACCCCGTGTCGTGGTCAGTCACCATGACTTGTTAGGTCACCCGTTAGTGTCACCTGGTCGTTTTTTCTAGCGATTTTTTAAGGGCTATTTAGTAATTTTCTATTCTTGTAAGCTTTAAACTACGTCATTTCGGACCTAAATTCAGACTTATTAGAGGGTTCGGACGGTTCCTCTCCTCATTCTGACATTTAATCTTAGAAATTTATTAAAAGTTCTCTCAAGAAACTCTCTAGCAGACTTAGTAGTTTAGTTCAGTTAGAACGTAGAACCTCTTCAACACTATTCAGAAATTGTCAACTGATCAGTTTGACTTTAGTCTTTCCCGAGGTGTTAGTGGTGCCTCCCAGTTATCATAATTAGTTCAGAATCTAGTTTATTGGTCAATTAGGGGGTCATAACTTATATATATATATATCTAACCAGCCCCAGGACCCCGGTTCAGTTTACAATTGTTCTTAGACGATTACGACGCTTCCAGATAAGCAGCTCTGACCAGTCTAGAACTCAGTTTCAGAATCTGGTCCGATAAGGCTCTCAGGGTTCTTTCATTTATATGCCCCTGACTTGTCTTGGACCCCAGTTTTGAGCTCCATCCTAGTAGTTCAATTTAGGTTTTCTAGTGGGAGTAGGACTTAGCACCGAGCGGGCCAGGGTTCCAGCACACCTAGGTTCCCAGAACTATGTTTCCATGGTAGGTTATAGTATTACTTGGCCTGATTGGCCCTAGAATTTTGTGATCACCCAGTTCATGCCTTTATACCCTGGCAAGGTATATTGGGTCCTACCAGTGGGGTGTATACATCGGACTCCACGTCTAGCTCACATGGTTATATGTCGGTTAGAGATTATCCCACTAGTCAGTTCAGTTCATTCTAAGTTTTTGAAAGTTCAGTTCAGTTCAATGTGTCTCTCAAACATAGTATTTGAAACTTAGAGCATGTCTTTGACCATCAAACAGGATCATCTTGACCATTTCAGTTTACATCAGTAGTTCAATTCAGCTTATCTGTTGGTCGTTGAGTGTCATTTTAGTTCAGACTTTATATTCAGATATGTTTTGTCCCACTAACTCAGTATATTCAAAGTACTGACGCATACTTTTGTGTTGTATCATTTCATGATACAGCTGCAGGTTCCCAGACTCAGCATCTTTAGCCGTTGAGATTCAGATCCTCCTCCGTTGCAGCCGAAGTGTGAGTCCTCATCATTCAGGGGCCTTGTTTTATTTTCTTTCAGTTGAGTTATTATTTTTAGTTAGACTTAGAGTTAGCTGGGGGCTTGTCCCAACAACTGATCAGTTAGAAGGCTTTCAGAAAGAGAGTTAATTTCAGACATCAAATGTTTTAAATTTTAATGTTTTCTTCTAGTTTATTTTTCTCAAATGCTCTTATATTGTTATTTCAAAGCTTCTCAGAATACCAGTGTATGATAGCCCAGGGGTTGTCTTGGGGTCACTTGTGACTTCAAGTACCGTGTTACGTCCAAGGTGTAGTCTTGGGGCGTGACACTCTTTCTCTCCAATAAATTCCCTATTCCTACTCTCTTCATCTCATCACTTCTCACTTATCTTTTCACTAAGCTAAAGCAAGAGTCTTGTGAAAACTCCATTGTTGGTAAACACCAACCTTTTGTATCTATTTTCTCGTTGTTGTCAAATTCATTCAGTATGTATTTCCTACTTTTATTTTAATTATTGTTTTAATATGTGAAGAAGTTTGAGCATGCTAAAGTCGAAGTTTTACCCACTCATGTCTCCTCATTACCCTGTTCTTATGCTTTTCATGTTGGTATATTTTTCATATTGTGGGTATGTGGGGACATTGATAAAATGTTGAATGTTAATGTAGGTAGCCTCTTTGGTAAAATGCTTGATTCTTAATGTGCTTGATTTTAGTTAGGGGTAAAGTCTGAATAGCCTCGTGTGTGCTTCAAATGCATAATTTTCCCGATGATAAATGAATTAACATCTTTCTTAAGGGTGAATTTTTACTTTTACTTTGTTTTTGTTTTTGTGGTGTGGGTGAGTGAATCTTGATATGAAAGATTTGTTGTTTCATTGAGTTTGGAGATGAAGTACATTGAACGGAATTCATCGGCAAACCGACTGTTAGGCTCGGCGAAATGCTGGATGAAGCAACAGGTTGGGGTACAAGGCTTCAGGTCTCTATCCTAGACTTGCATTTCATCGGCGCTCCATGAGTCAAGACCGGCAAAACGCCGGTGTGGCACTGGGTGAACCATGTTTTTCCCCAGTCCACTGTACATGATCTTTCTTCCTTAGCTTAGAATAGATGTAACTTTTCTTTTCTATTATCAAAGAAAATAAAAAAAATATTATTTTATAGCACTAACATAGTCTTGCAAATTATGTTATCATCCAGGTAACCAAGAAAAGGAAAGGCCCTGACTTCATCTATAAGCAAAGGAAAGGGGAAAGCAAGGGCGACCCCAGCCCCCAATACTAGAGAAGCTATTATCTTTTGTGTGCCCAACATGGAGGGGCACTATACTATTTGCAAGGGGGGGTCTATCATGGTAGATAAGCACCTTGACTTGGTGGGGCTACAAGGTGACTTCCCTAACATCATAGCACAATTCATTGACCGCCAATGGCACGTCTTTGCCAATCCTCTACCAGACTTCTATTATAGCCTAGTGTCAGAGTTCTATGCATCATACGAGGCTAGACAAGGGAGCATGCATCATAGAGTCAAGGTTGATGAATTCCCCTGCCTTCCCTTAGTTATGGTAAGGGGCGTAGAAGTTGACATCACACTGGTGGTAATCAATTCTTTATTTTAGGAGGATGAGGTTGACCCCGAAATTAAGTATCCGGACAGAATTGGCAACAAAGAGGATCAGTTCAGTTGGATTGCACCTACCATTGCAGTTGACACACCATGTTAGGCTTCTATGGGTGGCGAGATCTCCCGTCATGATTTAAAGTTTGAATCCAAGCTATGGCTTGATTTTATTTGCGGCCACATCATGCCATCAAAGAATGAGCATAAAGTAGATTTGGAGGCAGCCATCCTCATCACTTGCATCATGTGAGGGGTCCCCATTAAATTTCGGGAGATAGTGGAGATTCAGATGAAGAGAAAGGTGAGGCAAGCTGACACCTCAATGGCCTATGTTGTGCTCATATCCCAACTTTGCCTCTGAGAGGAGTGCCACTTTTCCTAGATGAGGCCTCCAGCTCCGCTACTGGTGTGATCACTATGGATGGGAAAACGGATGTGGATGCTCTCAAGAGCAAGCACAAGCAGATGCAAGCCATTGAAGTCCCCGAGGAGTCCATCTCTCATGGATTTGAGCAGGCCCCCATGGCCCCTGATGAGTTGGTAATTTAACAACTCACTAGGCTCATAAACATGAGTTTTCGCTTAGTTTTTAGGTCATTTAGGTGGATTTTATGCCCTTTTTCCTTGATCTTTGTAGGTACCTAACTTGAATAGAAAAAGCATGAAATTAAGCAAAAAACATGGAAAATAAAGTTGAGGACCGATGCTGCACTGGAGAACACTGGCGAAACGCTAGTTGATCACATTTTCTATTATGCTAAGGAAGGATGGAGAACAGCAAAATGCTGGTGCTAACACCGAACTGATCAAGAACTTACTGGCCATCAACTGTGATCGACTGGTAGTCCGCGGATCAGCACCAAAAAATCGCTGATTCCAACTCTGAAGCTCTTACGATCTCACTATCCTTCAGTTGTGACTAACCGGCAGTCCGCACACAAGCATCAGAGAACTGCCAGTGAATCGCAAGTGACGCCCACCAGAAAGGGGTAAAAACATCAAGAACGAAAAAAAGGAGCAGATCTGTACCCTATTTTTGTACATCTCAAAAAAGAACTGAACATTCCATTATTCCACATCAGATTTTCATTATACTATAAGCATTGTAGCAAAGTGGAGAGAGGTAGAGAGACAAACAACCTTCTTCTACCTATACAAGGTAGAAACGCCATTGGAGCTCAAAGTCTTGCTGAAATTTTCTCACTCAACTTGTGAGTGGATATTGAATTTTTATTGAATCCAATGTCTTTTAATACTTCCATGAATAGCTAAATTTCTTGCTTGGGGTGTGTGAATGATTGGGATTGATTTGAATTGAGTATTGTGTATTTGAAATTAAATCTACTCTATTAGTATAATTTTAGTATTTCCTCTAAGTTTTAATCGTAATACTCATAGTTGCAAATGTGGGTTTAATTTACTTCAATTTTTCTTGAAAAAGGAATTTAAAGTATGGGCGAGGAAATACTAATGTGTAATTGGGTGTTGATCATGTGGTATAAACATTTACAAAACCCATTATCACATACCCAATAAGAATCTAAGCTAGAAATAGCTAAGTGTCGCCCAAGTTGATATTGTTTTTGTGAAAAGAACTTTGAGGTTTGAAAAAACCCGAGGTTAATGCATCTAATTGGTTGAGAAACTTAGGATGCTATCTGGACTATAGCTAATTATCCTATTGAGTAATGCTAGGAGATTTTAGCAATCCCAATTCAATGATGCCCCTATCAATATCACAACTCTAGTCGTTTCTACTTTGGTTTCTTCTGCACTTTACCTCTATTTTCATTATAGAATTCTTCTCTTAATTAACAACCTGCATTTCCCATAATTTTTACTTCATTTCTTTTGAAACATTGATGTGAACTCACATTCCCTGTGGGCTTCGACCTTGACACCCGTAGGGTATATTTATTTTATCAACGACCGTTTACACTCTCTTGTCAAGAGGAGTGAATTTGGATGTTATCAAAAATGGTGCCATTGCTGGGGAATGTAGTTTGATATACTTTAGTTGTTTCTTAATTTGAATTGATTTTTGTGTCATGGTTGGTTGGACTTTGTTGTTGTGATTGGTTCCCTCTAGGTTGATCTTGCTATGAGCCAACATTCATTAGAAGGGGAAGGCTCGGTGGACAGGTATATGGATCATGAGGATGAGGATACCATGATGCCAACATAGCAGGTGCAATTTCCTACCTCCTATGGTAGGGAATGCAATTTTCCATTTGATGAGTACAATGCTGCACCTACTTCAAATGAAGAGGCTCTTTAGAGGAACTCCTAGTGAAGATGAAAATAGGCATCTCCGTAACTTCTTAGAGATTTGTCAGCCTTTCAACATCACAAATACAACTCAAAAGTCAATCAGACTAAGACTCTTCCCATTCTCACTCACATGGGAAGCAATCGCATGGTTGGAGGAATAGGCTCTTGGGTCTATTACCTCTTGGAATGAACTTACAGAAGCTTTTTTGGATAGGTTCTTTCCTCCCTCGAGGATGTTTCAGCTAAGGGATGACATTACTAATTTCCAACAACTGTCGGAGGGACAACTCCGTGAAGCATGGTTGAGTTTCAAGAAAAAAGTAGCCATTTTCCTAAACCATGGCTTACACGATGGGGTCTTATTTAGAGCTTCAGTCGTTCATAACATTCTATCAAGTTTGTGGCAAATCATTTGGCGGGGGGTTCCATTATCGATCATGTAACACCCCGAAACTTTCCTAGATCAAATTCAGATGTTGCATGAAAAACCATAGGAAAACCAGAAATTTTTCTGTCTCAAATGACCCCCACAATGGATCATTGGTGGAACCAACGGACCATTGTAAGTGGTCGTGGTTAGTAGTAGCCTTCCTTCGAGGGGAAACAACGAGACATAGGATGACCCATTGTTCCTTACAACAAGTCGTCCTGTCATTCGTTGAATCCCAAGTTCAGAGGATTACCGAACCTTTCCCTTAGGCAATGAGAGGGAACAATGGCCAGTGGTTACTACCAACGAGCCATTGTTACCACCCGTCGTCAAGTTCTAGACCTCAGAAGTGTAGACCACGAGTGGATACAACATCCCATTGGTTCTTCCAATGAGTCATTGTGGGGACTCGTTGTCTCCATACCAGTGTTCCTATATGTTCAAACAGAAGGTGTCAATGGCCCGTCCTTTGTTCCAACAGATTGTTGTATCCTCTCGTGTGTCTTTCCAATGAAGTCTGCTTTGGAATTTAGAACCAACGACAACTTTTAATGGGCCATTGTTTGAACTAAAGACCCATTTTGAGATCCGTTATTCAGGGTTGGGCAGTTTATAGTTCTTCTGCTAGGGGTATTTTTGTATTTTCCTAGCCTTTTAACTTGAAACCATGTCATTTTGGGTTCATATAGGAGATAGAACGACCCTTTCCCTTCATTCCTCTCAATTGCCTCAAGAACAGAACGTAGAGTTCCTCTAGAAGCGCAGAACAGAAAATAGGGCAAACGATAATCCTCTCAGTTTTTTCTCAGAGATTTTCACTAGAGTTTCTTCTACAGGTATGTGGGAATTCAGCAAGGAGATTGTTCTCCCCTTTGCATCCCCAAAAATTCTCTCTCTGTTAACTTTTACTCCTAGCCCTGAACTTATGAAATTGAAGATATTGTTATTGTTCTTGATTAATTCTTGTAGAATCCTATCTCTATGTTAATTATAGCTATTTTCCATCAGCTTGTAATCAAAATGATGCTTGTTCCATCAATTTAGAAATTCAGCCCTATCTTTTGAAAAGTCAAAAATTAGAATCCTTCTTAAGCTTTGAATACTTGAAAATTGTTAGCATCTTTCAGAGTTAAGGGCTCCTATAATACTTGTATGTGTTAAAACCCCAACTACTTGTATGATATTCAGATTCAGTCAAAAGCCTGTATGCTTTGTATTTTCTCAAAATTTGTTAGTTCAGCTTCAGTCAAGTACCAGAATATTCAGTGTTAGTCAGAAATGTAAGCTGATCAGTTTGACTATAATCTTTTCCCGAGGTGTCAGTGGTGCCTCTCAGTTATTAGACTTAGACTCAAATTTTAGTTATTTTGTCCATTGGGCAGTCATGATATTCCAGTTATAGCTCTGACTAGCCCCTATACCCAAATTCAGTTATTAGTTTATTCTCTGGAAGGTTACGACACTTCCCGATAAGCAGCCCTGACCAATATTAAAACTCAGTTTCCAAATCTGGTCCAATAAGAAGCTCGGGGAACTCTCTAACTGTATCCCTGGGTCAGTATAGTCTTGGACCCCAGTATCGAGCTATCCGTTTGTCAGTAGTCGCAGTAATAGGATTTTCCGGTGGGAGTAGGACTTAGCACCAAAAGGGTCGGGGTTCCAGCGCACCCAGGTTCCAGAACTACGTTGCCACTGTAGGTTTTATTTACATGGCCTAACATCCCTCTTTTGATACTAATTTTCACAGTCCATGCCTTTATACCCTAGCAAGGTATATCGGGTCCTACCGACGGGGTGTGTACATCGGACTCCACGTCTAGCTCACGTGGTTACATGTCGGTTATAGCCTCTCCCACTAGTCAGTATAGTTACTCTCAGATTCTTACGTCCAGATTAGTTCAGTGCAGTATTTCAGACTCAGAATCTCAAACTTAGGACATGTTTATGACCATCAGTCAGGGTCATTTTTTACCATATTAGTTTATTACCAGTTATACCAGTTGTACCAGTTTTCAGCATTTCAGTAGGTCATTTCATGTCGTATCATTCCAGTTATTAGTTCTATCATATTATTCATGTTTCTCTCACTTAATTAGTACATTCAAAGTACTAACGCATACTTTTATGTTGTATCATTTCATGATACAGCTGCAGGTTATCAAACCCAGCTCAGATAGTCGTCGCAGTTCAGAGCCTCTACCTCAGCAGCCAAAGTGTGAGTCCTCATCATTCGAGGGACTTGTTTTATTTTCTTCAGTTTAGTTACTATTTTAGCTAGACTTAATGTTAGCTGGGGGCTTGTCCCAGCAACTCCTCAGTAGATGGCTTTCAGATCAGACATGATTTCAGACTTATATTTAAGATATTTTAGATGATTTATTTTTAGTGTTTACAATTTTTTAAACTGCCTTAATGTGATATTTTAAAGTCTCGCTATGCATGTTTACTCAGAATGCTAGTGAATGATAGACCAGGGATTGACTTGGGGTCACTTGTGACTTCAAGTACCGTGTTACATCTAGGGTGTAGATCCGGGGCATGACAAACTTGGTATTAGAGCGCTAGGTTTAGAGTATCCTCAAAAAGTCTTAAAGCCACATCGAGTAGAGTCCTTTTCATGGGTGTGAAGCGCACCACACTTATGATGAGGAGGCTACGAGATGTCATTAGGAAAACTCTCTTGTATTCATACTCCTTATTGTGCGTTAAAGTTCAATTCCAGAAACGTCCTTCTAGCTCATGCTCTATCTCATTTCGGTGAACCATGCCTCCCAGATGTTGTAATGGAAGAAGGGCCAACAACGCCAGCAGACCTGTCCCACCAGCTCTAGCAGCCCTTCAGGATGACACAGTGTCCACTGCAGAATTCAAAGTGGCTATCCAGCTGCTCGCTCAGAAAGTCACCAATCAATTGAATCAGCAGGTGTTCTGGTAGCCACAAATGGGTCCGCAATAGCTGCTGGGGTGCGGGATTTTACTCGGATGAATCCTCCAAATTTTCATGGAAAAAGGTGGGAGAGGACCCACAAGAGTTCGTAGATGAAATTAAAAAGATCACCCGGATTATGGGTGTCAGTCCCTCGGAGAGTGCCAACTTGGATTCCTACCAGCTGAAAGGGGTAGCCCAGGTGTGGTACGAGCAGTGGAAGGGGGTCAGACAGATAAAGCAGGGCCGATAGAGTGGGAAAAGTTCCTCATGGCTTTCTTGGACAGGTTTTTCCCTCAGGAGCTTAGGGAGACTAAGATGGCAGAGTTTATGAACTTGCCACGGGGCAACGGGACAGTGGAGGAGTATGCTCTGGAGTTTACTAGAATATCAAAGTATGCTCTAGAGATGGTGGCCAAGACAAGGGCTCGCATGCTGAAATTCGTTAACAGAGTGTCTAATCGGTCCTCAAGGAGTGCAGGACCGGATATTGTCAAGGACATGGACCTCTCTAGCCTAATTGTTTATGCCCAACAGATTGAGGCAGAGAAGCTAAAAGATATGGAACGTAAGAACAAGCGGGCAAGAACTGGTCATTTAGATTTAGGCCACTAGAGATCTGGCAGTGGTAGCCGGCCACAACAGCAGCAATAGCAGAGGGTCCTAGTGCCCCAACCTTTTGGTCTCGCCAAGAACGGAGGGGTGGGTCATTGGCACGTTGTCTTAGGCCTATAGTGCAGGGAACAGGTATCCAGTTTGCCCCAAGTGTGGCAAGAATCATCCTGGAGAGTGTCTACAGGGCAGAGAGGGTTGTTTTGGGTGTGGACAGCTTGGGCACCGACTTAGAGAGTGCCTGTCAGCAGGGCGAGGGAGATCACAATCCACTACATCAGTAGCTCCAGCAGGCCGACCAGCTCAGTAGGCCAACTCATCAGGTATAGATGACGGTCAGCGCCATAATCATTTCTATGCTCTATCTTCTCAGCAGGATCAGGAAAGCTCACCTTACGTAGTTACTGGTATGTTACCTCTCTTCCATTTAGACGTATATGCCCTCTTAGATCCAGGAGCTACACTTTCAATCATGACTCCATATATAGAAGTTAAGTCTTATATAAGTTCATAGGTCCTCTTAGAACCATTCTCAGTCTCCACCCCCATTGGCGAGTCAGTTAGAGCCAGCCGGGTGTATAGAAATTGCCCAGTCTCAATCCTGAACAAAGTAATTCCAGCTGATCTCGTAGAACTAGACATGGTCAACTTCGACCTTATTCTAGGCATGGATTGGTTGCACTCCTGCTATGCCTCAGTTGACTGTAGAACTAAAGTTGTCAAGTTCTAGTTTTCGAGTAAACCAGTGTTAGAATGGTCAAACAATAATTCAGCGCCTAAGGTAGGTTTATTTCCTTCCTTAAGGCCCAGAAACTCATTTCCAAAGGATGTCTATATCATATGGCTCGGGTCAAGGACTCCAACTCTAATACCCTAGCCATAGAATCAGTTCCAATTGTCAGTGAGTACCCAGATGTATTTCCTGAAGATCTTCCTGGAGTTCCCCCTGAACGGGAGATAGACTTCGGGATAGGTCTCCTCCCAAACACTCAGCCCATCTCCATACCTCCTTACAGAATGACTCCAGCTGAGCTTAAGGAATTGAAGGAGCAGTTAAAGGATCTTCTTGATAAGGGTTTTATCAGACCCAACATCTCTCCCTGGGGTGCTCCAGTGTTATTCGTGCGTAAGAAAGATGGTACCCTCAGAATATGCATAGATTACCATCAGCTGAACAAAGCCACAGTCAAGAACAACTATCCCCTGCCTAGAATTAATGACCTATTCAACCAACTTCAGGAGCCAGTTGTTTCTCCAAGATTGATCTCAGGTCAGGGTACCATCAACTAAGGGTTAGGGAGTGTGACATACTAAAAACAGCATTCAGAACTCGGTATGGTCACTATGAGTTTGTGGTGATGTCCTTTGGGTTAACGAACGCCCCAACATCCTTCATGGATTTGATTGAATAGGATCTTCAAGAAGTACCTGGATATGTTCGTCATTGTATTTATTGACGACATTCTGGTGCACTCAAGAAATGAAGAAGAGCATGCTAATCACCTAAGGTAAGCATCTAAGGTAAGCATTACAGACCCTCAGAGATCGCTAGTTATTCACCAAGTTCAGCAAGTGGGAATTCTGGTTGAAGTCTGGGACTTTATTAGGTCATGTGTTCTCAGGTGAGGGGATACAAGTAGATCCTCATAAGATAGTAGCAGTGAAGGATTGGCCCAGACCTACCTCTCCTTCTAAAATCAGGAGTTTCCTGGGCTTAGCAGGTTATTACCGACGGTTTGTGGAAGGTTTCTTCTCCATAGCATCTCCTCTGACAAGTTAACCCAAAATAAGGTGAAATTTCAGTGGTCGTATGAGTGTGAGAAGAGTTTTCAGGAGTTAAAGACTCGACTCACTACCGCTCCAGTTTTGACCCTTCTAGAAGGAACAGATGGGTTTGTTCTATATTGTGATGCCTCCAGAGTTGGACTTGGTTGCATTTTGATGCAGCGAGGAAAAGTTGTAGCCTATACCTCCAGACAGCTCAAAGTCCATGAGAAGAACTATCCAACTCATGACTTGGAGCTGGCAGCGGTGGTGTTCGTGTTAAAAATATGGAGACATTACTTATATGGAGCTCACGTATATGTATTTACAGATCATAAAAGTCTGCAGTATGTGTTCAGTCAGAAGGGCCTAAATCTTCGTCAGAGAAGGTGGTTAGAACTACTGAAGGACTATGACATGAGCGTGCTATATCACCTGGGAAAGGCCAATGTGGTGGCTGATGCCCTAAGTAGAGTGTCTATGGGCAGCGTGGCTCAAGTAGAAGAAGGCAAAAAGGAGATGGCTAAAGATATTCACAGGCTAGACCGATTGGGAGTACAGTTGGTGGATTCAAATGAGGGTGGTGTAGTAATGCAGAGCGGTTCAGATTCCTCTTTAGTTTGTGAGGTTAAGTATAGACAAGATGAAGATCCCATCTTACTTAAGATGAAGGAAGCAGTTCTCGGAAAATAAATAGAAGCTTTCTCCAAAGGGGGAGATGGTGTGCTCCATTACCAGGGTAGATTATGTGTACCGGATGTCAGGGAGTCGAGACAACAGTTATTGGCTGAAGCGCATAGTTCTAGATATTCCATTCACCCTGGTGCTACTAAGATGTACCGTGATTTATGGGATATTTAGTGGTGGAACGACACGAAAAGAGGTATTGTTGAATTTGTAGCTAAGTGACCGAACACCAGCAAGTAAAGGTGGAACACCAGAGGTCGGGAGGTATGACTCAAGATATCAGTATACCCACTTAGAAGTGGGAAGAAGTAAATATGGACTTCATTACAGGTCTACCCCGGACTCGGCGACAGCATGACTCAATATGGGTGATAGTAGATCAAATGACTAAGTCAGCTCTTCCTCCCAGTCAAAACCACAGACTCAGTTGAGGACTACACCAAACTTTAAATCTGAGAGTTAGTCAGACTCCACGGGGTGCCCTTGGGAATCATTTCAGACAAGGGAACACAATTCACATCTCACTTTTGGAAGTCTTTTCAGAAAGGACTAGGTACCCAGGTCAAGATCAGCATAGCCTTTCACACGTAGACCGATGGACAAGCTGAGAGGACCATTCATACCCTAGAAGATATTCTAAGAGAATGCGCGATTGATTTTAAGGGTAATTGGGATGTCCATTTTCCTCTTATTGAGTTTGCGTACAACAACAGCTACCACTCCAGCATCCAGATGGCCCCATTTGAAGCATTGTATGGTAGAAGGTGGAGATCGCCTATAGGGTGGTTTGAAGTTGGTGAAACTACCTTGATAGGGCCAGATTCAGTGCATGAGGCAATGCAGCTCATCCGAGAAAGGTTGAAAACAGCCCAAGGCCATGAAAAATCTTGTGCAGATGTAAGAAGAAGAGAATTGGAGTTCGCTATGGATGATTGGGTTTATTTGAAAATTTCACCCATGAGAGGAGTGATGAGGTTTGGGAAGAAGGGAAAACTTAGTCCAAGATATGTGGGACCCTATAAGATTCTGATGCGGATTGGTAAGGTGGCCTATGAGCTAGAGTTACCTTCAGAACTAGCAACAGTTCACCTAGTTTTCCATGTGTCACTTTTGAAGAAGTGCATTGGTTATCCAACTTCAGTGGTGCCATTGGACAGTGTGGAGATAAAAGATAGTCTCTCATATGAGGAGGTACCAGTCCAGATCCTTGACCATCAGGTTCATAAGCTGAGGAATAAGGAGATAGCGTTAGTCAAGGTCCTTTGGAGAAACCAGCAAGTTGAGGGAGCTACATGGGAAGAAGAAGTAGACATGATGGCTAGATACCCTCACATATTCTTTTCCAGTTCAGTTCCATAATTAGGTACTAAATCCCTTCTCAGTACTCTAATCAGTTCCGTACTCATCAGATCTATTAAGATTTCTTATGAGCATCCTAGTTGCATCAGGTCAGGTAGTATGGTTAAGTCAGTTTGGAGTCAGCTACTCCTTCAGAAATTAGTCACATCCTCAATTTTAGAAATCACAGCCCTTTTCCTAGTTTTGGTCTTCATTCAAGGACAAATGATCCCAAGGAGGAGATATTGTAACACCGTAAATCTTTCCTTGACCAAATTCACATGTGGCATGAAAAACCATAGGAAAACTAGAAATTTTTCTGTCTTAGACGACCCCCACAATGGACGGTTGGTGGAACCAACGGACAGTTGTAAGTGGTCGTGGTTAGTAGCAGCCTTCCTTCGAGGGGAAACAACGAGACATAGGACGACTCGTTGTTCCTTACAACGAGCCGTCCTATTGTCTGTTGAATCCCAAGTTCAGAGGATTACCGGACCTTTCCCTGAGGCAACGAGAGGGAACAACGGCCAGTGGTTACTACCAACGAGTCGTTGTTACCACCCGTCGTCAAGTTCTAGACCTCAGCAGTTTGGACCATGAGTTCGTACAACATCCCATTGGTTCTTCCAATGAGTCATTGTAGGGACTCGTTGTCTCCATAACAGTTTTCCTATGTGTTCTAACGAAGGTTTCAATGGCCTGTCCTTTGTTCCAACGGACCGTTGTATCCTCCCATGGGTCTTTCCAGTGAATTCTACTTTAGAATCTAGAACCAACAACAGCTTTCAACGGGTCATTTTTTGAACCAACGACCCATTCTAAGATCCGTTGTTCAGGGTTGGGCAGTTTTCATGTCTTTCTGCCAGGGGTATTTTTGTATTTTCCCAGCCTTTTTAACTTGAAACCATGTCGTTTTAGGTTCGTATAGGAAAGAATTAAAGGAATTAGAATGACCCTAAAGAATTAAAGGAATTAGAATGACCCTTTCCCATCATTCCTCTCAACTCCCTCAATAACAGAACGTAGAGTTCCTCTAGAAGCGCAGAACAAAAACTAGGGAAAACAACAATCCTCTCAGTTTTTCTCAGATATTTTCACCAGAGTTTCTTCTATAGGTATGTGGGAATTCAGCAAGGAGATTTTTCTCCCCTTTGCATCCCCCAAAACTCTCTCTGTGTTAACTTTCAATCCTATCCCTGAACTTACGAAATTGAAGATATTGTTATTGTTTTTGATTAATTCTTGTAGAATCCTATCCCTCTGTTAATTGTAGCTATTTTCCATCAGCTTGTAATCAAAATGATGCTTGTTCCATCAATTTAGAAATTCAGTCCTAACTTTTTAAAAGTCAAAAATTAGAATCCTGCTAAAGCTTTGAATTCTTGAAAATTGTTAGCATCTTTTAGAGTTAGCGGCTTCTATGATACTTGTATGTGTTAACAACCCAGCTACTTGTATGATATTCAGATTCAGTCAAAAAGCCTGTATGCTTTGTATTTTCTCAAATTTGTTAGTTAAGCTTCAGTCAAGTACTAGAATATTAGTGTTAGTCAGAAATGTCAGCTGATCACTTTGACTATAATATTTTCTCGAGGTGTCAGTGGTGCCTCTTAGTTATTAGACTCAAACTCAAATTTCAGTTATTTGGTCCCTTAGGCGGTCATGACATTCCAGTTATAGCTCTGACTTGCCCTTGGACCCCAATTCAGTTATTAGTTTATTCTCTAGATGGTTACGACGCTTCCCGATAAGCAGCCCTGACCAGTCTTAAAACTCAGTTTCCAAATCTAGTGCTATAAGATGCTCAAGGAACCCTCTAAATCCTTGGGTTAGTATAGTCTTGGACCCCAGTATCGAGTTATCCGCTTGTCAGTAGTCGCAGGAATAGGATTTTCCAATGGGAGAAGGACTTAGCACCGAAAGGGTCGGGGTTCTAGCGCACCTAGGTTCCAGAACTATGTTGCCACCATAGGTTTTATTACTTGGCCTAACGGCCCCCTTTTGACAATAATTTTCACAGTCCATGCCTTTATACCCTAGAAAGGTATATTGGGTCCTACCGACAGGGTATGTACATCAGACTCCACGTCTAGCTCACGTGGTTATATGTCGGTTATAGCCTCTCCCACTAGTCAGTACAGTTACTCTAAGATTCTTCATTCCAGATCAGTTCAGTGCAATATTTTAGACTCACTATCTTAGACTTTAACATGTTTATGACCATCAGTTAGGGTCATTTTTGACCATATCAGTTTATTACCAGTTGTACCAGTTATACTAGTTTTCAGCATTTCAGTTGATCATTTTATGTCGTATCATTCCAGTTATTAGTTCTATCAGATTATTCATGTTTCTCTCACTTACTCAGTGCATTCAAAGTACTGACGCATACTTTTATATTGTATCGTTTCATGATACAGCTGCAGGTTCTCAAACCCAGTTCAGATAGTCGCCTCAGTTCAGAGCCTCTACCTCAACAGCCAAAGTGTGAGTCCTCATCATTCGAGGGCCTAGTTTTATTTTCTTCAATTCAGTTACTATTTTAGCTAGACTTAGAGTTAGCTTGGGGCTTGTCCCAGCAACTCCTCAGTAGATGGCTTTCATATCAAACTTGATTTCGGACTTATATTTCAGATATTTTAGATGCTCTATTTTTAGTCTTTACAATTTCTTAAACTTCCTCAATGTGGTATTTTAAAGTTTCGTTGTGCATGTTTACTCAGAATGCTAGTGAATGATAGACCAGGGGTTGACTTAAGGTCACTTGTGACTCCAAGTACCATGTTACGTGCAGGGTGTAGACTCGGGGCATGACAGATCAGCCCTATGGAATAACTAAGGCGCTTCTAGTGGTGTTGCTCCCAACCTTGTGACACTGAGATGAGAAAAATGGATGAGGCTAGAGATGAAACTCTTGCTAAGATGATGACCCAGCTAGAGTTAATGATGAAACATGTGATGAGAGTTGGTGCAAAGAGTGTGAATGTTGTAGGTGCCCAAAGCCATCCTCAATTTGATGATGACATTTCACCCCGAAGATATGAGGAGGAGTGTCAATACATGGTTGTTATACCCCAAATTTTTTTTGATGATTATTTGATGGTTATCTGTCATATTAAGGGAAATATGGGTTGTATGTTTTCCGTAGGTGAGGAGGGAAACATGTGCAAAGGGAAAAGCGACCAATATGTGAAGTTTGTAAATAAGGGTCAACTATAAATGGTCATATCATGAAGTTTTTAAATAAGGATCAATTTTAAATGGTCATATCTCCAAACATATAATGATTCAGAAGTCCCATAACTAATCAAATGAAAGGTATTTGAGTCTACTTTACAGTGAAAAAAACTATTCGTCAATCGATGTTTGGAGTAAAAAGTTATGCTCATTTGAAGACAGCACTGTCGGCTGGGAAAGCGCCCAGGCGCGCGGGCACCAACACAGGCAGGCATCAGGCGCGGGCGCAAGGGCATGTCACACGGGCGCCGCCCAGACCATGGCCAGCTCGCCTATATGAAGTAAAATTGAGCTACAAGGCTCATTTCTACTCCATTTTAGTTTATTTTTTTTCAGAATTTAGAGAATTTAAAGACCTATCACATGGTGAAAAGATATCCCAGGTAAGAAACTTCACTCTTGTCTCTTTTAGGCTTTGAAAAGAGAACCTTGCAAGAAAGTCATCGTTTGTTGTTCTCTTGTGGTTGATTGTGTTATTGCTGTATTTTTAGATGATTATTGGTAGAGGAAAGAGTAGGAGTTTACTCCTACTTTAGCTAATAACATCTCCAATAAAGGTTAAGTAATTCCCTTTTTGATTTCTTTAAGTTTATGAAGTTATAACTTGGAGAATGTTGTAGTATCATGTTGTTGTTTCTTTGTGTGTTTTTGTGGCATGTTGCTGCCCAATTTTTCCAGCACTTTGGTGAAGTGAAGTTGTTGTTTGTTGTGTTTGTAAATTGTACTAGGAAGGAGCCTTAAGGAGTAATCTTGAAACGAAGATTTTCGGCAAAATTAGAGTCGACGTGCCAAGGTATGTAAAGGTGTCCCTTTCCTTGTTTCTCAAGAACAAAACTAAGTTATTGAAAGGATCAATATTCCTATGTTTTTAAAATCATATTGAGGAATGTATGATCCTGTCCAAAGGGTTGAAAAAACTTGGCATAAAGCTTGAATCGTTAAGAATGGTTGAAGTGAACAAATGTGAAGCGAAAGGCATAATTTTTATACGATTGTTGTCGTAGTTCTAAATAGAGTCTGAAGTCCCCTTAACATGGGCACCGTGAGCTGGTCCTTTGCAGTATATTGTATATGTGATGTTGAACATATGTTAGGATCTGGTCACTTAGTGAAATTGGTAGGAAATGCTAAGATGATGACATGTAATTGAACTTAAGCTAAGAAGATGACGCTAAGCCGATTGAGGGTAAACGAGCTTATTGAAATGACATTTTAATAATATTGTTAATCATCTTATATTTTTATGTTTTAAAGTTCTTAAGGTAAAAAGTAGATTTTATGTTTTTCCTCTTTAAAGCTAAGCAAGCAGCATGTAGCGAATAAGCTTAGTTGATACATGTTAACAGGGAAAGCATGGCAAAGTTGTTAATCTTTTTGTGACATTATAAAAATGGAAGATAAGAGTAAATGTTATCCCTTTTAAGGTAATACGTGTGTAATATGCACTCTGCCCGTAATTTCTTTCTAGAACCTCTGAACGATGTTAAAATTAAGAAAGACGAGGTTTAACAGATAAAATTGTCAATTAGGCAAAGAGGTAAGTGCGTATAAGATGTTCGGCTGGTTCGGTATATGTAAAACCGACACGCAAGTGCACGTGGTCAAACAAGTAATAAAGTGGCTAAGTAAGCCAAGTATCGATCCAAGGAGACTCAGGATAAGTAAAATTGCCTAAGTAAACTATATTCTTATCTTACTTCTAATTATGCTAACAACAGCGTAACCAACAGTTAAATAAGTTTTTGTTTATAAAATAAATATATACTAAAACTATTAACAATTATTTACTGTGAATTTAAACTATGGATATGAGCATGCCAAGGTTAAGAACAAGTAATGAATTCGATTATAATAATAATTTGGTTAATCTCTTCTTCATGTTGCTAGCCAAGAACATTAGCCTAGAAATCAAAACTCTCGTATTTAATTTCACTTTAGAATCATAAACCATCCGTCTACATTTCTGTGATCAAATGCAATTTATGAACTAGCAATACAATTCCGGTTCCTAAACTGACTAATACGGCTTTCAAGTATATTTCTATCAGGAAAGCACATCAAAACCCAATTTTCCCAAATCAAGTTAAGAACAATACCCTATTAATTCACAACTTTCCAATTTCTTGCTCTCTCGAGTGAAATTGGACTTTTTAGATGTACATTAATGTCGGCCACACACTAATGCAGTAAGAACAAGAATTAATAGAACAACATGAAAGAAGAAGAAGAAAACCATATCATTAACAATCAAAATTCATCACCATTGTTCAAAACCTTAGCAAGGAAGAGAATTAGCCACTCATTTGTGGATTGATCATCCTAAAACAACTGTAAATCATGCATACAATTGATAGAAAGAAGAAAGGAAGAGAAGAAATCTCTTAGCTTTTTCGTCCCTCAACTGCTCCTAACCCACGTCCTAGCTCCACCAAGTCTGAACTAATTAAAATAAACCTAAGTGTGCTATTTATACTAGTGGGAAATTTTTCCCGGAATAACAAGCAACGTGTCACAGAGGCCATCGCGGAGCACTGCCTCCGTGACACGGCGTGGACGCAGACCTTCACTGGAAATCCAGGGTCCGGTAAAATAGCCTCAACGTGGCACAGAGGCCAACGCGGAGGCCTATCTCCGTGCCACGGAGCTGTCGCGAGGCCACACTGGAATTTGCCATTTAATTTCCTCTCCAGGCAGTGTGCCTCCGCGATGGTAGCGTGGCACAGCTCCATCGCGGAGCCCCTATACTTTGTGCATTCCAATGTCTTTTCCACGCTCGCATCCAAGTCCAACTCCGATATAGTTCCGACATGCATTTTAGCTCCTAAAAATCATATTTTCCTGCAAAACAAATGCTAATCATGTTGGTTAGTATAAATTCGCATTTTATTACCAACTACATGAGAATATATACACATTGCACAACAAACAAGGCAAAAATGATACGTTTGAGTATCACTTGGGCATATAAATCTGCCCAAGATCACTTAACCCACACTTAAATCCTTGTTTGTCCTCGAACAACACATACACAACTCATGCAAATTACATCGCAACCTTTGTCACTATGATGCGACAATTTACGCTACGGTCATACCGATTATTCAATTTTTTGCAAATCATCAAGAAAACATGCATGGTCTTACAATGCAATGACCTTTCATACATCAAGACTTCCTAGACTTTAAGAATTGACTCTCGAGATCGGCAAACTCATGCACATTAGCTAATCAAGAAATCTGACACGAAAATCAATCTTTCATCAAGCATGTGCCCTCACAACTCAAGAGAATCTTCCCCTTTCATGTTCATGCAACACACAAACATTCAAGTAGGGGCATATAAAAATTAATTTCACTCACTCTCCCAAAAGAATTCACATGCATCATGTCATGACCCATAGGCTTGCCCTTAGTGTATTACTCCACTAATATAAAGAAATGCAATGTAGGATCACGTAGGACTTTAATGGGTTGTAACGGGACTATGGAACTAGTATATATATTGGATTAGCCAATAATAGTCGCTAGCATCCTTAAGCGCCTTTTCACACATTCCCATCGACTCATGGATAACTTTTCTTCTTTTTTTCTCTTTTCCTCTCATTCATGCTGGTTTACTTTCGTACAGCCCATTTCATCAAACACACTTGACACCAAACAAAGGGTTTTCATGTACCCTCCTCATCATTTCATTATAACAAGTGCCTCTTCAACCTCATCTTTTCTTTCCTCACTCTGCTTTTCTTTTTCTTTTCACTCTTCTCACTCTTTGACACTTTGGGAAAAATTCTCTTTTCTTCGTAAGCGCTTAAGAGTTTTGTATAGACTTTTACAGCTAATGAAAAGAAGGAATAAAGCTTAGTTTATAAAATTTTGGACAAAAAAAAGAAAGAATTGGCTAAAGGCTCAAAAGGGCTGACTAGGGTGTACAATCACATAAAAAGGTAGAGTATGACAAGAAAAAAAAATAGAAACTCTCGGTTAAAACAAAGAAATGCCTACATCCTTTCCAACACTACACCTCCTTCATTTCGTTTTGTACACACACCAGGCAAGTTCTAGACACTTCACAATAGCATGGAATAACAATACCTCACTTTACACAACATGCACATGCTCGAATCAAGATGTATTCACAGACTCTTGAATTAGCCAATTACATGAATTCAAGAATTAAGCCTCACTCATATCGAATCAAATTCTATAGCCTAGGTAACTCAAAATATTTACAAAATTGCATGCTTTCAAACGAATCACTTTCACATTTTGAACATCAGTTACAACACGCAACGAAATTTTGCAACCATAAAGCAACTACAGGTTCATTGGTGCAATCCACCAAAGAAAAACTGAAAACAAATTAAAATCCTACTCCTATCGACTACATTTCCCTTAAGACGGTCGTCATCCATCCATCATAGGGAACGGTCACTAACTATGACATCGGTTCAATGGGACTATTCTCGGTAAAAGAACCGAAAACAAACTCCGAGAAACCCAAAATAAAAACCGAAAAATTTTGCAACACATCGATCATTTCGATAGAAAAATATTTACAAAAGATTTTGATAAGTGCAAAATATTTTTGCAAAAATTTTGAAAAATATCGATCATTTCGATAAGAAAGAAATATTTACAAACTATTTACACTGGCAACCACAACTTTGCATAACACACATCAGTAACCACAAAAATATATACGGATACACACAAATCAGTTCACAGCAGGGTAGCACAAACATACATACAAACCAAGGAAAAAGCATACAACAGATTAGAGCCTAAGTCCCAGCACCTAGCTACTCCCCACCCCACACTTAAATCGAACACTGTCCCCAGTGTTCACAAAAAAATACAAAGCACAAAATTTCGGGTGGTGGAACTCCCTGCTCAGTCGAAATATTCGACTTCTTCATCTGGTGCTGCTGCCTCGTCGCCCATGTCTGATTCAGCTCCATCGTCATCATCGGACTCCACATCGGAGTCCTCCCGATGTGTCTCCTCGTCAGTAGGGACATCGTCATCAGTAGGCTCCATGAAGGCTGGTCCCACTCAGCATAAGGCTCTGGAATTCTCGCCAAATGGGTAATCCAGCTCCAACTGCCATAACTCTTCCTCGGTGGCTAGTCTCCCACTAATCCGTAGCTGAAGCATTTGCATGCCGAACATACGTGCAATGTACTGATCGTCACGAGCATGTCGCTCGCCCAAAGTCAGCACTGGCCCGTGTGTGGTATCGGGGGCCTTAGTTTTTATCACATCGAGGGCCCTCTGCTCCAACTGCGGGATGTAATCCAAGGCTTCTTCCTCGACATCGAGGCCTCGGAGGAAGGTGGTGATGAGTCCGCCGAACCCGTATCTGTGGCCCTGGTGTAGTCTGGCTCTCTTCATGGCGGATATAATTACCGCCCCAACGTTAATCTCAAGCCCTTTCATAAGGGCATACACCAAGCAGACACGGTCCCGAGTCACATCCGTCATGTGAACTCCCGGGATTAAGCACGAACATACAATCTTCAGCCATATCCTGGCCTCCCTGTTCATCCTCGAATAAGGCAGAGTCTGGTGGTAACCCCTCTCCTTATGCCTACTCCATCGGGGTGTGTATCGAGCCCCACACAACGTACATCTGATGTCGGCGAACGGTGGGGTGATGTTTAGCTGGCGGAGAACGTGAGCGTTTGTGTCCCGCGCTCCAACGATGGCATTGAATTGCTGGGGTTCCATAGTAACAATCTGCCCTCTGATTTTTATTGTGTGGCTTCTGATGGCCAGGTTCCAATTTGCGTAGAACTCCTGGACCAAATGTAGGTTGCACTCCTTGGGCTCCTGGAATATAAAGCTGAGCCCAGCTGCTTCAATCCTCTGCACAATACGAGGGAACTCCTGTGCTAGTGGTTCCCGTGCAATATGTTCTTCCGGGAAGTACTTGCTCTCCTTATGCTTAGTATACCATTTCTTTCCTTCCTCGGTTACCCATCTTGTTCCGTATTGGCGGCGTTGGCCGCGCGGAACAGCTGGTGCAGCTGGGACTGCGGTGCCCAGTCTCATTCGCTTTCTACCGGTGCCTGAGGTAGAAGCACCCTTGCCCTTATCTTGCCTACTCGCCATTGTACCTGTCAATATACACAAACAAGCACAAAGTTAAGCTATAAACATGTTAACTTCGGCTAAGGTCGGGTTACACAACGTTTACCCCACACTTAGGCCTTAGCTACTTTTACAAAATTACGGCAAGGATAACTCTACTTACACCAAAGACAACAACTATACAATTTATGCTTAGTGCGTTCACAAAAATTTCGACAGCATAACGCTTAGCGTACTACTCAGACTTCATACAGCTAATTCCAATCCTACTATCACTAACAATTCAACCATCGCACAAGCAATAAAAACAAAAACTAAAAACAATGACAAAAACATTCTATATACAAACGAATCCAAATAATCAAACCAATTTACACAATTTTCGCACTTTCCCAAAAATTCGAGAATTCGTCATCTTAACATTCATACAATATTTACAACGACTTACCTCAATTTACAAACACACCCCAGCATCTAATTTACCGACTTATCAAGTCACCCAAGTCAAATTCAACAACCCATGCCCTAGAATACAATTCTACAATCAAATTCGAATTATTTACGTAATCGATAAGTTCAAATGCTAATTAGAACAATCCGAACATTTATCCATCGCAAATAACTCAACATCATGTTAAATTTCTACTTAGGGTGATATATCTCACCTCGCATGCCCAAAGTCGACTACAATCGCCAAAAATTTGAGAGAAACGAGGAAAACATACCTTTGAATTGAAGAACCGAAGAAACTTGACGAATTCCTTGCCTAGTAACGTGGCACGGTACTTGGGGAGGGGGAAATGGGTGTTTTGGTCGCGGAAGGGAGAGGGAATGGGGAGATTTGGGCGAAAATCAGGGGTTTATTTAAAGAAAACACGCAGGTCACCCGGCAACCCGGTATGACCCGGCACCAAATGTAAGGCAACGTGTCATGGAGGGTAACGCGGAGCCCCTCCTCTGTGACACGGAGCCAACGCTCCAGTGCACTGTTTCTTCCATTAAATTATTTTTTCATACCTTGCCTTATTCTTCCCAATTCCATGCATATTTCTCTCCGTTAGACCTGAAAATCACCTCACTAAACAAAATTGGTTAGATTAATAGATTTCCCTAACTAAAATGAAAAATATTAACTAAAACAAGAATCTAAACCTAATCAAGAAAAGAAAAATAAAAATAAAAATTATTTACACTAAAAAAAAAGAAAGAAAGAAAATATTTTTCACGGGTTGCCTCCCGTGCAGCGCCTGGTTTACCGTCGCGGCTCGACGTCCTTTATGCTCATTTATCTACCAGGGTGATGGACGATTTGTCACGATCGTTGTCCTCCCCCCAGTAGTTCTCAACCTTATCAGGTGGCCTTCCTATTAACTCTCGGGAATCATTCATCTTATTTGCATTCCCATGATCAATCACATTGATCACCGAGAGTTCTTCATTCACCGTCGGGAGCTTAGGTGCTTTGTACACATCGAATACTTCGACCTTGTCATGTGCTCGCATTGTAAGTTGACCCGCAGCTACGTCAATTAATGCTTTTCCGGTTTCCAAAAAGGGTCGTCCCAAAATAAATGGGACTTCAGCATCTGGTTCAAAATCCAGAACAATAAAATCGATCGGAAAAATGAGGGAGCCCACTTGCACTAACACATCCTCAATAATGCCATCCGGCTTAGCCAAGGACTTGTCTGCTAATTGCAAGATTACAGTTGTAGGTCTAGGACTCCCTAGACCTAACTTTCTGAATACCGAAGATGGCATCAGATTTATGCTTGCTCCCAAGTCGCATAATCCACGAGCTTGGATACTCTGCCCAATAGTGAGCTGGATAGTAAAACTTCCAGGGTCTTTTAGTTTCGTGGGCAGTCTATTTTGAATCTGGGAAGTGCATTCCTCCGTCAAAGCTACCGTGGCATACTCAGTCAAGCGACTTTTGTTAGCCACGATGTATTTAATATATTTTGCATATTTGGGCACTCCCTGCAAGACATCAACAAGAGGTAAATTAACATGTACCTGTTTAAGCACATCCATAAATTTCTTGAAACACGCCTCCTCCTTGTGTTTCTTAAGTCGTTGAGGGAACGGGGGTGGAGGTCTTTCTGCTTCTGCTTCTCTGGTCTTCCCCCTATCAGAACTTTGTTCCTCCTCAACTTCTGCTGCTCCTGACTTTTGAGGCGGTCTTTCCGGTTCCACCTCCTTCAACTGTAAACCACTCCTCGTGGTCACTGCATTTACCTGCTTCGGATTAGGATCCGTGTCGCTAGGTAGTCCTCCTCTGGGTCTTGTATTTTGGGCACTGGCAAATTGCCCAAACTGATATTCAAGAGCCTTGGTCGCCAAGTGATTGTTCTTCACTTCGGCTGCCAATTTAACATAGTCAGCCTGCAATTGTGCCTGATTAGCGATCATGGTTTTGAACATCTCCTCAATGGTCGGTGATGGTGGTGGAGGAGGGGCATTGTGATTTCTGAATTGAGCTTGATAGTTTTGTTGCCCTCCTTGATTTCTCTGCATACCTTGACCAGAACCTTGGCCTTGTTTGTTGTTGCTACCCCACGAAAAATTTGGATGGTTCCTCCAATTTGAGTTGTAGCCACTACCAAACTGGTGCTGATTTCTCTGTGCATTGCCCACAAAGTTAACAGAATCAGGATTTGCACCACAGTACTCGGCTGAATGCTCACTACTACCACACACTTCACACCACATATGTTGGACCGCATTGACTGAAGCTGAAGGCTGGTTCAAATTCATATTGCTGAAGTGATTATTTAACTGATTTTGCAAGGCAGCTATCTGTGCAGCGATAGCTGTAAATCCATCCACTTCAAGCACTCCTGCTGCTTTCCTTGCTCCACCTCTTGATGAATTCGCATTCCATTCTGGATTGCACTGTGAAATTCGGTTGAGCAAAGTGTACAGCTCCTCATAGGTCTTTTCCAGCGCTTGCTCTCCAGCTGCTGAGTCTAATAGAATTTT
Organism: Datura wrightii; assembly: GCA_035772735.1. Taxonomy (NCBI): domain Eukaryota; kingdom Viridiplantae; phylum Streptophyta; class Magnoliopsida; order Solanales; family Solanaceae; genus Datura; species Datura wrightii. The sequence continues at coordinate 126,056,856 of JASDFA010000018.1, forward strand.
AGTATGGGGTTCCAAACCCTCAATAAATGTGTGTACCAACACCTCATTGGACTGATGATGATGAGGACAGTCCCTCAACATGGATTTAAATATTTCCCAGGCTTGATATAGATTTTCTCCCTCCCTCTGTTTAATACTTAGAATTTGACTTCTAAGTCTGGTTGTTTTACCAGAAGGGAAAAATCTAATCAAAAACTTCCGTGCAAGATCATCCCACGTTGATATAGAATTGGGTGGTTCAGCTTTTAACCACCTCTTGGCTTCACCAAGTAAGGAAAACGGAAATAAGGTGAGCCGAACATAATCAGGTGACACTCCAGCGGGTATATAAGTGTCACTTATCTCCAAAAAGTTTTGGAGATGTTGTTGTGGGTCTTCATGAGGGAGACCGGTAAATTGCCCGCTTGTGTGCAAGAGCTGCACCATATTCTGCTTTAATTCAAACCTCCCTCCAGGCTCTGGTTTACGGATACTAGAATGTACATTGTTGGCGTGTGGGATTGCCACCTCGCCAACCGGCCTTGCTGCTGCTTCATCGGGCACTAACACTGCCCGCACAACTGGTGGATTTTGTTGCTCCATAATAGATTGTCTGAGCAACTGCAGCTTCTTTTGTAGAGCTTCTCTACGTTGACTATGAAATTCACGTTCAGGCTCTAAGTAAGATTCCACCAGCTCTTTGTCCCTTGCCAGTGTTCACAGAAATCAAATCTGCAAAATACAGGCTAAGACCAAGTTGTTAACACTTAAGAAAATAAAACAACAATACAGTAAATTTACACTTAACACAATTTCACCAATTGCCTAGTCTCCCCGGCAACGGCGCCAAAAACTTGTTCGGCTGGTTCGGTATATGTAAAACCGACACGCAAGTGCACGTGGTCAAACAAGTAATAAAGTGGCTAAGTAAGCCAAGTATCGATCCAAGGAGACTCAGGATAAGTAAAATTTCCTAAGGACACTATATTCTTATATTACTTCTAATTATGCTAACAACAGCGTAACCAACAGTTAAATAAGTTTTTGTTTATAAAATATATATATACTAAAACTATTAACAATTATTTACTGTGAATTTAAACTATGGATATGAGCATGCCAAGGTTAAGAACAACTAATGAATTCGATTATAATAATAATTTGGTTAATCTCTTCTTCATGTTGATAGCCAAGAACATTAGCCTAGAAATCAAAACTCTCGTATTTAATTTCACTTTAGAATCATAAACCATTCGTCTACATTTCTGTGATCAAATGCAATTTATGAACTAGCAATACAATTCCGGTTCCTAAACTGACTAATACGACTTTCAAGTATATTTCTATCAGGAAAGCACATCAAAACCCAATTTTCCCAAATCAAGTTAAGAACAATACCCTATTAATTCACAACTTCCCAATTTCTTGCTCTCTCAAGTGAAATTGAACTTTTTAGATGTACATTAATGTCGTCCACACACTAATGCAGTAAGAACAAGAATTAATAGAACAACATGAAAGAAGAAGAAGAAAACCATATCATTAACAATCAAAATTCATCACCATTGTTCAAAACCTTAGCAAGAAAGAGAATTAGCCACTCATTTGTGGATTGATCATCCTAAAACAACTGTAAATCATGCATACAATTGATAGAAAGAAGAAAGGAAGAGAAGAAATCTCTTAGCTTTTTCGTCCCTCAACTGCTCCTAACCCACGTCCTAGCTCCACCAAGTCTGAACTAATTAAAATAAACCTAAGTGTGCTATTTATACTAGTGGGAAATTTTTCCCGGAATAACAAGCAACGTGTCACGGAGGCCATCGCGGAGCACTGCCTCCGTGACACGGCGTGGACGCGGACCTTCACTAGAAATCTAGGGTCCGGTAAAATAGGCTCAACGTGGCACGGAGGCCAACGCGGAGGCCTATCTCCGTGCCACGGAACTGTCGCGAGGCCACACTGGAATTTGCCATTTAATTTCCTCTCCAGGCAGTGTGCCTCCGCGATGGTAGCGTGGCACGGCTCCATCGCGAAGCCCCTATACTTTGTGCATTCCAATGTCTTTTCCACGCTCGCATCCAAGTCCAACTCCTATATAGTTCCGACATGCATTTTAGCTCCTAAAAATCATATTTTCCTGCAAAACAAATGCTAATCATGTTGGTTAGTATAAATTCGCATTTTATTACCAACTACATGAGAATATATACACATTGCACAACAAACAAGGCGAAAATGATACGTTTGAGTATCACTTGGGCATATAAATCTGCCCAAGATCATAAGAATTGATAGAATAGTGAACACGAGGATAAAGACTTGAGTGTAGAGTGAATAATTTTTGGCAAAGAAGTTAAGATGAATAAGGAATGTAGAGCTATATAATGTTGCATACAAGTCTAAGAACTCTAGTCTTTATATGTCTTTCCAGTAAGAAGTCTTAATGTATATGATTTTCATGTTATAAGATACAATGAAATTCTTTCAGTTATATTCAAGTCAGAGCATCTTTATGTTCAGCTCTTGTTGAGTTATTAGTTGAATTTCCTAAATTCAGAGAGATTCTCCCATATACCAATGTTCCTAATGTCTAAGTAAGTACAAGTGCAGGCTATGATAATGATCAGTTAACCTCAGAACTTTGAATACTAGGAAGTCTCCTAGAGGTCACCCAGTTAACTAAATACGAGTTATACATTATATGGAAGTCTCATATGTTGTATGTTTGTAGTTTAGTTCTCAGCTCTATGTATATGAAAAATAACTCCAAGTTCCTAGTTATAATCTCCATGTTTTACTGCAAATAAGTCAAATGAATTAAGAACTATATGTGCTTATCTACATGATATATTTGGTAATGAAATTCCAATGTATAATTGTTAATACAGGTAAAGGAACCACCTGGTAGGAAGTATATATTTGCAGTTCCCAGATGTTAAAGAATTGTGTAGAAATGAGCTCTATGTGTTTCTATCCAAGTAATGTTAAATTGGTAGGATTATTTGTAGGTCATTGTTTGTAAGCCTACAAAAGTTCTTATGTTGTCTAAACCTCTTGAAGGTCCTGTAAGTAACTGAGTCGACATGTTCATGTATAATTGACAGCTTTACGTGATATATATGCGTATTTTCTATCTTTACATGATACGGTTGCTCACTTGCATTTATAGGTTACGAAAGAGGCCTATTCCGGACACAAATTTAACATTTGTCATTTATATGTCATACGTGTTAAATTGACTCAATATAAGCCATATCGGCCCTATTTATGATTATGATAGAGAATTATTTTTGTTTTACCCCGGTGTGGTGCATCAGCTGGAGATATTTTTATTTTACCCCGGTGTGGTACATCAACTGGAGATATTTTTATTTTATCCCGATGTGCACATCGGCTGGAGATATTGTTATTTTACCCCGGTGTGGTACATCGGCTGGAGATATTTTTATTTTACCTCAGTGTAGTACATAGGTTGGAGATATTTTTATTTTACCCCGGTGTGGTACATCGGCTGGAGATATTTTTATTTTACCCTGGTGTGATACATCGGCTGGAGATATTTTTATTTTTTCCGTGGTATGGTCCACCGACTGGATGAATTTCATACATGGATTTATGGTTGGCTAGTTGCTGGCATTATAGTTGTAGTTTTCTTGTGCATTACTTGGTTGCATTTGCACTTCAGTATTGACTTATTGTCAGGTTTCAGTTTCCAGGATTCCAGGTTGTTACTATTCCTTATTTCTAGCTCAGTTATCATTGCTATATTACATGTTTACAGTTTCTTCTTTACATACCAGTACATTTCATTCATACTGATGTCCCTTCGCCTGGGTACCTACGTTCGTACCTAAGGTGCAGGTAGAGGTCACGATTGCCAGTTGCAGTTGCAGTTTGTGATATTAGTGGATGTGTTGGTATGCTCCTTTTTTGCTAGATCTAAGACTGGTTTTGTTTTGGTTAGAGATTTGAGATGCAGTTATGGGTAGGTCGGAGCCCTGTTCCGACCATCAGTCGGTTTACTCTTTAGAGGCTTTATGGACTTAGTGTGTACAATGGTTTTCGATTTGTGGCCTTGTCGGCTTTTTATTATTTAGTTTAGCATACTCATAGCCTTGTTTGCATTTCAGTTGTTTACCCTGTATTGTTGAGACATTATGGGTCCAGTTTGTGCTCCAGTTGATTGTGACAGGTGGCCTGAACGGCCTAAGTGTTACAGTTACAGATGTCATATAGCCAGCTTCCCAATCAGTCAGGTATAGGGAGCCAGTGGCGCCCTCCCCCCAGTTATGGGGCGTGATAGACTTAGTATCATAGCGAAGTCGTATCCTAGGGAGTCCCCAAGCCATGTCCAGTAGAGTCTTTCTTATAGGTATGTTGTTCACCATACTTATAATTAGGAGGCTACAGGGCATTTAGGGGTTTTTTCACTTTGTTCATTAATAGATCTTGTTATAGAGCAATGATGTAAGGGCTGTTTGAAATCTAAATCGTTGTTATGTTTTAGAATTCAACTCGAGTAAAGAAGATGGCTATGAGATTTATCGACACTGATGCTTGAAAGGGTCCTAGTCACTCTCCTGTCGATCCGAGAAATAGATTAGAGGCTCGAAGCGAGTTTCCCATTCCTCGTACCATATTTCCTCCAAGTTCCAATCGAAATTACTATGGGAAGGGATTCAGCCCATCCTGTTGTTTTAGATTTGGTAGAGCTAAGAGAATGTAGAATTATTGATCCTTCAACACCGGTTGTACCTTCAGGTATATCAAAGGGATGAGATTTTGAGAAAGCATTTTAGATGTTAACCCGAGTAGTGACGTTTCAAAATAAATAGTTAAACTTAATTGTAGGGTTCAGGGGAACTTTTTAGAGCTCTAGTTCCCATAGGTTTTGAGCCTAAATCCCCTAGCCTTCACGAATCAGTACTTCCCATGGAAACTTCGGCGGGTTCGAGCTAATAAGGTTTTGTACCTAGAGCACCAGCATGAGTATTTGCGAATATAGTCTCAGGTTTAATTCTTTGACCCAATATGTTTAAGATAAGGTGCAGAATGCGAGGAATACAGTATATCGATCCTATTAGGTTTGGGACCCCATTTGGTCGAGAGTGTTTGGGAATGTCTACCCTGACAAAAATATCTACTGCTCGGATTCTAGTATTTGCTCAAAAAATAGACGATCTGATTCACCGTCTCCCAAGTAATGACAAGGTAGTGGAACAAAGTAAGGAAACCAGGCCGATAAGACGATGTAAGGACCCTCGTAGTGCTTGGAGACCCCGGCCCGCCAGACATTCAGTTTCTCCTTGAGATTCAGTCTCTATTTTGTCCCTAGATTAGGATACAATTTCTTTTAGCCCCCGTTTCCAAGATAGGCAGTGACAGGTCTTGGTAAAAGCAAAGGTAAAAGAGCAACTTCAGGTTTGACACTGATTCTATATGTTAAGTAGTTAAGTTGTGATTTTCATTTTTTCTGTGATATTTCCTAATGGTATGAATGGAAAGGCGGTATTGGAGTAAAGCATAACTCCCATGGTAGTGTATTAATTTTCTTAGAGTTAGAAAAGTTACCGATTTTATGGTACTAAAGCATGTCTATCATACGTCAGACAAACAGATGGAGTTGAGTAAGTACGGTTTGATAAGAAGTGGCGACAGAAAGAGGATGTGCTTATGAAAAATGTAATGTATGTGTATGACACAAGGAAAGGAAAAGTTAAAGACGTTATGTCTAAAGTTACAGCTATCGAGGTATAACCCTCATTCGAGGACGAATGATTTTAAGGGGGGGGGGAGGATGTGATAGCCCGAAATTTTTTTTGATGATTATTTGATGGTTATATGCCATATTAATGGAATTATTGGTTGTACGTTGTCCGCAGGTGAGGAGGGAAACATGTGCAAAGGGAAAAGTGAACAATATGTGAAGTTTGTAAATAAGGGCCAACTTTAAATGGTCATATCATGAAGTTTGTAAATAAGGATAAACTTTAAATGGTCATATCTCCAAACATATAATGATTCAGAGGTCCCATAACATGTCAAATGAAAGGTATTTGAGTCTAGTATACAGTGAAAAAAACTATTCATCAATCGGAGTTCGAAGTAAAAAGTTATGCTCGTTTGAAGACAGCATTGTTGGCTAGGAAAGCGCCCAGGCGCTCGGGACAGGCAGGCAGTAGGCGCGTGCACGAGGGCATGTCGCACGGGCGCCGCCCAGACCTTGGCCAGCCCTAGACAGCTCATTTCTACTCCGTTTTAGTTGATATTTTTTCAGAATTTAGAGAATTCAAAGACCTATCACATGGTGAAAAGATATCCCAGGTAAGAAACTTCACTCTTGTCTCTTTTGGGCTTTGAAAAGAGAACTTTGGAAGAAAGTCATGGCTTGTTGTTGTCTTGTGGTTGATTGAGGTATTGCTGCATTTTAAAATTATTCTAGGCAGAGGAAAGAGTAGGAGTTTACTCCTACTTTAGCTAATAACATCTATAATAAAGGGTAAGTAATTCCCATTTTGATTTCTCTAAGTTTATGAAGTTATAACTTGGAGAATGTTGTAGTATTGTGTTGTTGTTTCTTTGTGTGTTTTTGTGGAATGTTGCTGCCCAATTTTTCCAGAACTTTGGTGAAGTGAAGTTGCTGCTTGCTGTGTTTGTAAATTGGACTTAGAAGGAGCCTTAAGGATAAGCTTGAAAGGAAGATTTTCCGCAAAATTAGAGTCGACGTACCAAGGTATGTAAAGGCGTCCCTTTCCTTGTTTTTCAAGAACGAAACTAAGTTATTGAAAGGATCAATATTCCTATGCTTTTAAAATCATATTGAGGAATGTATGATCCTGTCCAAAGGGTTGGAAATACTTTGCATAAAGCTTGAATCATTAAAAATGGTTGAAGCGAACACTTGTGAAGCGAAAGGAGTAATTTTTATACGATTGTTGTCGTAGTTCTAAATCGAGTCTGAAGTCCCCTTAACGTGAGCACCGTGAGCTGGTCCTTTGCAGTATACTGTATATGTGATGTTGAATATATGTTAAGATCTGGTCACTTACTGAAATTGGCAGGAAATGCTAAGACGACGACATGTATTTGAACTTAAGCTAAGAAGATGACGCTAAGCCGATTGAGGGTAAACGAGCTTATTGAAATGACATTTTAATAATATTGTGTTATACCCCGTAGGATTCCCGGCACCTAGATGACCTATTCGCACGTTGGCTAAGCATATTTGAAGGCCATACATGCTATAGAAAGGCCCGGGAAAAGATCGGACGAGAAACCTGTCGAACCATCGCGGAAGGAGCCGAGGCAGAGCCCCTCCGCGATGGCAGCGTGTCACGGAGGTGAGGCCTCCGCGTTGGCTCCGTGACACATTGGCCTTGTCCAGGCCCAAGTATATAAAGCCCCACTTCGGTTTATTTTAGAATTAAATCATATAAACTTCAGAAAACAGAGAGCAAACGCAGGAGAAGGAAAAAGGAACGAAGTAGTAATATAATTTTCGTCCGATTACGCTGCTAAACGTTGTCCAAACTCAAATTAACCTCAGATACTGAGGTATTTAGCAGCAAAGAGCATTCCTACAAATTTAGTTTCGTGAAATACGGCCGACGAACCGTCGAGCTACCGAGCTAAGGTAAGTGGAATTGCTCTAAATTAGTGTCTATGTGTTCCTAGCTGGGAAGTGAATATTTCTCCCTTCTTGACCGCTGGAAAATAGCAAGTTTTTTACCGTATTTCGATAAGCCTCAGTTTAGGCTATAAACTATATCGAAAGTGACGTTGCTATTTACAATAAAGCTGTATTTAGTATTAATTGACATATTTATGAATGCAGTTGGGAGAAAATAGTTGAAGTACTGGCCGAGCCTCGTCCGACAGACGAATAGTTCAAGGATAAGGTATGTAAAGTTAGTTTCCTCGGCAAGTTAGTAATCTTGGTATAGTACAGTAATTTAAAGCTAAGTAGAATATTCAGAAGCCATGTTTGACGTTTACTATGAATGATGGTACGATACTAGAAACATTATGTTATGATCAGCGCGAGATTTGCTAGCACGATATAGATTCTAATATAAGTGTTAAGAACTACACAGCATGCTTAGTATGTGATGTGACACAGAATGTTAGGATATCATTGTATTTAGTTGAAACCCAGTAAAGCGATGTAATATCTGTAAGGCATCTCAGAAATATAATGATAAGTTAAAATGGAGTTGGAAAGCATGTTAGGAATAGTAAATCATGTTACTATAGAAACTCAGTATACAACATGGGTTTCAGCAGAAATACTATATCATGTTCAGCATTAGACTCAGTACAGCATGGCAGAAGATTATATTTATATATATCTACTATTATCAGCCTCAGCATGTATTAAATACGTACATATCACTATCACTAGTTCAGCATGCAGTATGTACAAGCACTTTATTATCGTTAGTATCAGTATGTGGTATATGCCGATAGTATTACTAGTGAGACTGTTGTATTGTTTGGGGTTGGATTACCTAGCATCCATGACCGCCCAGGGTTAATAGCTGTATCGACTCGTCCGCCAGAGGACGAGGATACGTCGCTCTACGGAGTGGCATGCCGTCCCACAGGGGACGAAGATGGGATGCCAATTTTCCCCATATTGTGCCTTGGTCGGCCCTTATACACCCCCGTCGAGCGGATACGCCCGGGGTGTTGATTCAGGAGTCCTCTGGACTCAAGTACAGTTATAGTCAGGGGCTTAGCGAGCCCAAGTGCATACCCAGGGGACCGGCAGGATGCTTATAGTTATTATAGGAGACGGGACGACCGGGGTAGGGGTATAGATTGCGTGTTGGTTGTACCTCCCGGCTTATGGGGGCCGGGTAAGGTTTGTGTGTGCTATGTATGTCATGATACGTTGTGCCGTGATATAATAGATACGAGTAGATCAGCAGTCGGGTAAGGTTTGTGTGTTCTATGTATGTCATGACACGTTGTGCCGTGATATAATAGATACGAGTAGATCAGCAGTAGAACGATACGTCTCCAGGTATGACTCCTACTCCTTCCAGTATATTTGAGAGAAGGTATGACTTACATTATAAGACAGTTAATCTATTTCTTCCTACTTCAGTTTCATCAGTTAAATTATTGTTTTCAGATATTCCTTTCAGTTATTGCTTTACATACTCAGTACCAGCGGTACTGACGCCCGGTGGGGCGCTGCATTACTTGCCTACAGGTACTCATAGACGAGCAGGCGATACTACGTGATTCCTGTCAGCGATCGAGTATTCAGCTCCTGTAATCCGGAGACTGAATTTCAGAGGTGTATTTCATTTTCTTTTGTTGTATAGTACGGGTAGGTCGGGGCCCTGTCCCGATCATTTCTACTGTTATTCCTAGAGGCTTTCAGTCTGTATATGTTTCCCTGTGGTCAGATGTGCCGGTCGTGTGAGGCCATGCGGTTGTATAGCTGTTAGAACTTGTGTTTCCTTTATGTTGGTCGTGTGGGGACATAGTTCGACAGTAGTGGTGACCTTGCCGGTCACGTAGCTTTCTAGTATTTCATGATTGAATTATAGATAACTAGACAGCATGGTGGCCTTGTCGGCCCGCATAGGTTTCCCTATATTGACATGTTTCTGGTCAACTGTTAGTACAGGTACAGGAGGTTATAGGCCAAAGGGCCGGGGGCTGTGTTTACAGCCGTTATATAGCCCTTTGTTTCCAGAAATGTGAGTTAGAGCCAGCCAGGCACCAGATGTGCCCAGGCTTAGCAGTCTAGCAGTTCAGGTCCTAGTAGGGCACCAGGTGCCAGTCATACCCCCCAAGGCGAGGTGTGACAAACTTGGTATCAGAGCAGGTCGTATCCCAGGGAGTCTGCAAGCCGTGCTAAGTAGAGTCCTGTCCATGGATGTGTTATGCACCACATGCTATGGGTAGGAGGCTGCAAGGCATGATAGGATGGTTGTCTTTTATTCTTACTCAGTCGTGTTGTAGAGCGGTACAATATAGGGTTGAGTCCCTAAAAGCTTACTTCTTTGGTTACAGATAATGTCAGACCAGCGACATCCTATCACAGGCCGGAGCTTAGATATGGCAGCAGGGGAAGGCACCAGCAGGATGCCTCACCCTCGTTTAGAAATAGCCCGATCAGAGGGCACTACGGAGGCATCATCCCAGCCTTCTCAGCAGTCTCCACCACATCAGGAGCCGCTTGCGGAAACGCTACCTTCAGCAGTCCCTATACCGACACCTTCTGACCAGGAGGTTAGGAGTGTTGTAGTTATGTTAGCACAGATGATGGCTGCTCAGCGTCAGTCAATGACGTCTACAGTTGCGAAGTCATCAGGAGGGCCCGGTAGTTCGAGGGTCCGAGAGTTCTTAGCTCTGAGTCCCCCACAGTTTATAGGTACGGACCGGACAGAGGACCCTCGGGATTTTCTGGATCAAATGCAGAGAATCTTCAGGGTTATGCATGCCACGCCTACAGAATCAGTTGAGTTGGCAGCATTTCGGTTACGGGACATTGCCGTGTTATGGTATGAAAGCTGGGAAAGGTCCTGAGGGAGAGATGTTTCCCCTCACACCTGGTCCAGCTTTTCAGGAGCTTTTCTGGATCACAATTTGCCATGAGAGATTCGACAGGCCCGGGTAGACCAGTTCCTACATCTGGAGCAGGGGGCCATGAGTGTTTGGGAATATTCCTTGCGGTTTGATTCTTTGGCTCGATATGCACCGGCCTTTGTTGATACCATGACATCCAGAGTACACCGCTTTATCATGGGGTTGAATCCAGAATATGTTGAGACTTGTATTATGGACACACTGCGAGAGGACATGGACATTGCTCAAATTCAGGCATTTGCCCAGAGTATTGAGGGCATCAGACAGCGACATCGGGAGATCAAAAGGGTTAATCAGGAACAGCATCGCCGGGACAGGCCAGTTGAGTTACAGAGGGAGGCCCGGGGAGGACCCAGGCCACGATTGTTAGACAGGCCGCCCAGACCCCCACCTCCGCCACAGTCGCAGGGGGGTAGATTCAGCCGCAGGGGGCATCCAGAGATTGGTAGAGGCTCGCAGGTGGCAGATTCACCATTACAGAGGAGGGCGGAGCAGAGTAGGTATACCCTACCACTTTGCCCTATATGCAGTCGACGCCATCCTGGAGCATGCAGGTATGGTTCCACCGCATGTTATATTTGTGGCCAAGAAGGCCATTTGATGAAAGATTGCCCAGCCAGAGGTCGAGAGGACCGGGATAGACAGGATAGGCATCTGCAGGGTCACGAGCCACAGCATCCTCGGAAGGGCGCAGGCCCTCAGTTTCAGCAGGCAGGGGTCGGGGCAGATCAGGGGCCTCCAGTACAGGTGCAGGTCCAAGCCGCACATATGCTTTACCAGGGAGGCAAGATTCAGAAGCGTCACCTGATGTTGTGACAGGTATGCTAACTATCTGCTCATACCCTGCTTATGTGTTGATTGATCCAGGGTCTACTTTGTCCTACATAACTCCATTTGTGGCACGAAAGTTTAGTATTGCACCAGAATTATTGCAGCAGCCCTTCTTAGTATCCGCGCCCGTCGGTGATTCTATCACAGCTAGCCGAATCTACCGCGGGTGTACAGTAGAGGTTGCTGACCATCAGACCACAGTAGATCCGGTCGAGTTAGAAATGATAGACTTCGATGCCATAATGGGTATGGACTGGTTAGTACCGTGTTTTGCCAACGTTGAATATTGGACCAAGACGGTCCGATTCCACTTCCCTGGAGAAACAGTGCGGGAGTGGAAGGGTAGTACCGCTATGCCAAAAGGTAGGTTTATTTCCTACCTTCAGGCGAGAAAGTTGATATCTAAGGGATGTATTTACCATCTGGTCAGAGTTCAGGATGTTCAAGCAGAATTTCCGACGCTCCAGTCTGTTCCAGTGGTGAACGAATTCCCTGATGTGTTCCCAGATGAGTTACCTGGTATTCCCCCAGAAAGGGAAATAGACTTTGCTATTGACTTGTTACCAGGTACTCAGCCGATATCAATTCCTCCCTATCGTATGGCTCCTGCAGAACTCAGAGAATTAATAGAGCAGTTGAAAGATTTATTGGATAAAGGTTTCATCAGGCCGAGTACTTCACCGTGGGGTGTGCCAGTTTTATTTGTGAGGAAGAAAGATGGCTCGCTCCGAATGTGCATAGATTACCGGCAATTGAGCAAAGTTACAGTAAAGAACAAGTACCCGCTCCCCAGAATTGACGACTTATTTGATCAGTTGCAGGGAGCCAGATACTTTTCTAAGATTGACTTGCGGTCTGGATATCACCAGGTCCGAGTACGTGAGAGAGATATTCCTAAGACAGCGTTCAGGACCTGATATGGACATTTTGAATTTCTAGTTATGTCCTTCGGGTTAACGAATGCCCCGGCAGTCTTCATGGACCTGATGAACAGTATTTTCAGACCTTTCCTGGACTTGTTCGTGATAGTATTCATTGATGACATTCTGGTGTATTCTCGCTCTCAAGCGGATCACCGGACTCATTTGCGGACAGTGCTCCAGACTCTCTGGGACCGCCAGTTGTATGCTAAATTTTCTAAGTGTGAATTCTGGCTTAGCTCAGTGGCCTTTTTAGGGCATATCATGTCGGATACTGGTATACAGGTAGACAAGCAGAAAATAGAAGCAGTTAAGTCATGGCCTAGGCCTACCACTCCGACTGAAGTTCGTAGCTTTCTGGGGTTGGCAGGATATTACAGGAGGTTCGTTGAAGGGTTCTCGACTATTGCGACACCCCTAACCAGATTGACACAGAAAGCAGCAAAGTTTCAATGGACAGAGGCATGTGAGCAGAGCTTCCAGGAACTGAAAGACAGATTAACCTCCGCCCCAGTATTAGCATTGCCGGAAGGCACATAAGGTTATTCAGTCTATTGCGATGCGTCAGGCGTCGGGTTAGGTTTTGTGTTGATGCAGCATGGTAGAGTAATTGCATATGCTTCCAGACAGCTGAGGAAACACGAAAAGAATTACCCTACCCACGACCTGGAATTGGCCGCAGTAATCCACGCCATAAAGATATGGAGGCATTACCTGTACGGCGTCCATGTTGACATTTACACAGATCATAAGAGTCTACAGTACATCTTCACTCAGAGGGAGTTGAATCTACGGCAACGCCGCTGGTTGGAGCTATTAAAAGATTATGATGTAAATATTTTGTATCACCCGGGAAAAGCTAATGTTGTAGCGGATGCCCTGAGCCGTAAGTCAATGGGGAGTTTGGCGTATTTGCGACCTGAGAAGCGGGAGTTAGCCAAAGAAATTCATCAGTTAGCGGGTTTAGCCGTTCGAGTAATGGAAACAGAAAATAATAGAGCAGTAATTCAGAATTCTGCTGTGTCATCATTAGTTACAGAGGTAAAAGAACGACAGTACGAGGACCCTGATTTAATTCAGCTCAGAGATAGAATTCAGAGAGGCAAGGAGTCAGATTTTCAGATAACTGAGGATGATGTGCTACGCCGTAAGGGCCGCCTCTGTGTCCCGAATATTTCAGGGCTTCGCGGGCGGATCATGCACGAGGTACATTACGCTCGCTATTCCCTTCATCCAGGAGCGACGAAGATGTACCACGACATCATAGACATCTACTGGTGGCCAGGTATGAAAGCTGAGATCGCTGAATTTGTATCTAGATGTTCTAACTGTGAGCAGGTGAAATCAGAGCACCAGAAGCCAGGTGGTTTGACGCAAGATATAACGATGCCTATGTGGAAATGGGAAATGATAAACATGGATTTTGTAACAGGGCTACCCCATACCAGACGTAGAAATGATTCCATTTGGGTAATAGTTGACAGGTTAACAAAATCAGCTCATTTCCTACCAGTGAAGGCTACCTTCTCGGCTGAGGATTATGCCGAATTATATATCAAAGAAATAGTTAGATTACATGGAGTGTCGGTATCCATCATTTCAGATAGGGGAGCACAGTTCACAGCTAGATTCTGGCAGTCGTTTCAGAAAGGTTTGGGAACGTAGATTAACTTGAGCACAGCATTCCATCCTCAGACAGATGGGCAGGCTGAACGTACAATTCAGACGCTCGAAGATATGCTACGAGCATGCGTTCTAGATTTTGGGGGTAGCTGGGATGAGCATCTTTCGTTGATTGAATTTGCTTATAATAACAGTTATCATTCAGCTATCCAGATGGCGCCTTTCAAGGCATTATATGGGTGAAAATGTAGATCGCCGGTGGGTTGGTTTGAAATAGGAGAATCAGCATTGGTTGGCCCAGACATTGTTCGGCAGTCAGAGGAAAAGATAAAGCTTATCCGAGAATGTTTACTGACTGCTCAGAGCCGCCAGAAGTCTTATGCAGATATGCGGCGCAGGAATCTAGAATTTGCAGTAAATGACTGGGTATATTTGAAAGTGTCTTCGATGAAAGGGGTAATGAGATTTGGCAAGAAAGGCAAGCTTAGCCCGAGATTTATTGGGCCATATCAGATTCAGCGAAGAATAGGCCGAGTTGCATACGAATTGAACTTGCCTCCAGAGTTAGCATCTGTTCACCCAGTATTCCATGTCTCTATGTTGAGGAAATTCGTAGGGGACCCTTCTACAGTAGTTCCAGTTCAGGATGTCCAGGTCACAGAAGAGTTAGCATATGAAGAGATTCCAGTAGCTATTTTAGACAGACAGATTCGCAGGTTGAGGACTAAAGATGTTGCGTCTGTCAAAGTATTGTGGCGTAACAGGAATCGTGAGGAAATGATGTGGGAAGCTGAGGAGGATATGAAAGCCAGATACCCTCACCTATTTCAGGCCTAGTCAGGCGACAGGTATGTCCGTATTATTACTTATGCAGTACCTTATAGTTGTATGTGTGTGAACGAGAAAGATTGATACTTAGTTATCCAGTGGATCTTAAAATATTGTGTGTAGTACCTGTATTGGACTTTTCTGCATTTCAGGTTTTTTCTATAGTCCATATTACAGGGGAAACTCTGCCGAAATTTTTCCAGAAAGTAAGTTATGTAGTCCTCTAGATAACAGTGTACATTCGAGGACGAATGTTCTTAAGGGGGGGAGAATGTTATACCCCGTAGGATTCCCGGCACCTAGATGACCTATTCGCACGTTGGTTAAGCATATTTGAAGGCCATACGTGCTAGAGAAAGGCCCGGGAAAAGATCGGACGAGAAACCTGTCGAACCATCGCGGAAGGAGCCGAGGCAGAGCCCCTCCGCGATGGTAGCGTGTCACGGAGGTGAGGCCTCCGCGTTGGCTCCGTGACACGTTGGCCTTGTCCAGGCCCAAGTATATAAAGCCCCACTTCGGTTTATTTTAGAATTAAATCATATAAACTTCAGAAAACAGAGAGCAAACGCAGGAGAAGGAAAAAGGAACGAAGTAGCAATATAATTTTCGTCCGATTACGCTGCTAAACATTGTCCAAACTCAAATTAACCTCAGATACCGAGGTATTTAGCAGCAGAGAGCATTCCTACGGATTTAGTTTCGTGAAATACGGCAGACCCGTCGAGCTACCGAGCTAAGGTAAGTGGAATTGCTCTAAATTAGTGTCTATGTGATCCTAGTTGGGAAGTGAATATTTCTCCCTTCTGGACCGCTGGAAAATAGCAAATTTTCGACCGTCTTTCGATAAGCCTCAGTTTAGGCTATAAACTATATCGAAAGTGACGTTGCTCTTTACAATAAAGCTGTATTTAGTATTAATTGACATATTTATGAATGCAGTTGGGAGAAAATAGTTGAAGTACTGGCCGAGCCTCGTCCGACAGACGAATAGTTCAAGGATAAGGTATGTAAAGTTAGTTTCCTCGGCAAGTTAGTAATCTTGGTATAGTACAGTAATTTAAAGCTAAGTAGAATATTCAGAAGCCATGTTTGACGTTTACTATGAATGATGGTACGATACTAGAAACATTATGTTATGATCAGCGCGAGATTTGCTAGCACGATATAGATTCTAATATAAGTGTTAAGAACTGCACAGCATGCTTAGTATGTGATGTGACACAGAATGTTAGGATATCATTGTATTTAGTTGAAACCCAGTAAAGCGATGTAATATCTATAAGGCATCTCAGAAATAGAATGATAAGTTAAAATGGAGTTGGAAAGCATGTTAGGAATAGTAAATCATGTTACTATAGAAACTCAGTATACAACATGGGTTTCAGCAGAAATACTATATCATGTTCAGAATTAGACTCAGTACAGCATGGCAGAAGATTATATTTATATATATCTACTATTATCAGCCTCAGCATGTATTAAATACGTACATATCACTATCACTAGTTCAGCATGCAGTATGTACAAGCACTTTATTATCGTTAGTTTCAGTATGTGGTATATGCCGATAGTATTACTAGTGAGACTGTTGTATTGTTTGGGGTTGGATTACCTAGCATCCATGACCGCCCAGGGTTAATAGCTGTATCGACTCATTCGCTAGAGGACGAGGATACGTCGCTCTACGGAGTGGCATGCCGTCCCACAGGGGACAAAGAAGGGATGCCAGTTTCCCCATATTGTGCCTTGGTCTGCCCTTATACACCCCCGTCGAGCGGATACGCCCGGGGTGTTTATTCAGGAGTCCTCCGGACTCTGGTATAGTTATAGTCAGGGGCTCAGCGAGCCCAAGTGCATACCCAAGGGACCGGCAGGATGCTTATAGTTATTATAGGAGACGGGACGACCGGGGTAGGGGTATAGATTGTGTGTTGGTTGTACCTCCCGGCTTATGGGGGCCGGGTAAAGTTTGTGTGTGCTATGTATGTCATGATACGTTGTGCCGTGATATAATAGATACGAGTAGATCAGCAGTAGAACGATACGTCTCCAGGTATGACTCCTACTCCTTCCAGTATATTTGAGAGAAGGTATGACTTACATTATCAGACAGTTAATCTATTTCTTCCTACTTCAGTTTCATCAGTTAAATTATTGTTTTCAGATATTCCTTTCAGTTATTGCTTTACATACTCAGTATCAGCGGTACTGACGCCCGGTGGGGCGCTGCATTACTTGCCTGCAGGTACTCATAGACGAGCAGGCGATACTACGTGATTCCTATCAGCGATCGAGTATTCAGCTCCTGTAATCCGGAGACTGAATTCCAGAGGTGTATTTCATTTTCTTTTGTTGTATAGTACGGGTAGGTCGGGGCCCTGTCCCGATCATTGCTACTGTTATTCCTAGAGGCTTGCAGTCTGTATATGTTTCCCTGTGGTCAGATGAGCCGGTCGTGTGAGGCCGTTCAGTTGTATAGCTGTTAGAACTTGTGTTTTCTTTATGTTGGCCGTGTGGGGCCATAGTTCGACAGTAGTGGTGACCTTGCCGGTCACGTAGCTTTCTAGTATTTCATGATTGAATTATAGATAACTAGACAGCATGGTGGCCTTGTCGGCCCGCATAGATTTCCCTATATTGACATGTTTCTTGTCAGCTGTTAGTACAGGTACAGGAGGCTATAGGCCAAAGGGCCAGGGGCTGTGTTTACAGCTGTTATATAGCCCTTTGTTTCCAGAAATGTGAGTTAGAGCCAGCCAGGCACCAGATGTGCCCAGGCTAAGCAGTCCAGCAGTTCAGGTCCTAGTAGGGCACCAGGTGTCAGTCATACCCCCCAAGGCGGGGTGTGACATATTGTTAATCCCTATTATATGTTTATGTTTTAAAGTTCTTAAGGTAAAAAGTAGATTTTATGTTTTTCCTCTTTAAATCTAAGCAAGTGGCACGTAGCGAATAAGCTAAGTGACATGTTAACGGGGAAAGCGTGGCTAAGTTAATCTTATTGTGACATTATAAAAAGGGAAGATAAGAGTAAATGTTGCCCTTTTAAGGTAATATGTGAGTAATATGAACTCTTCCCGTAATTTCTTTCTAGAACCTCTGAACGACATTAAAATATAAGAAAGAGAGGTTTAACAGATAAAGTTGTCAATTAGGCAAAAAGGTAAGTGCGTATTGTTCGGTCTCTTTGTTATATGGGTATATAACTACACGCAAGTGCACGTGGTCGAACAAGTAGTAAAGTGGCTTAAGTAAGCCAAGTATCGATCCCGCAGGGACTGGGATAAGGTACAATCTGCTCAAGTGTACTATATTTTAATTCCAACAATAAAGACAACAGTGTAACCAAGAATTTGATATTTTGAGTTCTAATTTTTATGCTGAGTCCAAAACAACTATCTAATGTGAGTCTGAACTACGAATGTGAGCATGCTGAGGTTAAACGAACATGTAAAGAAATTAATTATCAATATAATTTGGTTAGTCTTTTCCTCCGGTTGCTAGTCAAGAACTAAAGCCAATGGATTAAAACTCTCGTATTTAACCCAACTTAAGAATCATGAACCGCCCACCTACATTTCTGTGATTAAACGAAATTCATGTTCTAGCCATACAAACCTAGTTCCTAAATTGACTAATACGACTTTCAGGTATATTTCTATCATGAAGGTAAATCAATTCTCAATTTTCCCAAACTAAGAAAAGATCATATCCTATTAATTCACAACTTTCCAATTTCTTGCTCTCTCGAGTGAAACCGGACTTTTTAGATGTACATTAACGCAGGCCACACATTAATGCAGTAAGAACAAGAATCAATAGAACAACCATGGAAGAAAAGATGAAAAACCAACTTAATCAACCATCACATTTCAATACAATTGTTCTTAACCTCAGCAAGAAGAGGAATTAGCCACTCATTTGAGGATTAAACATCGTTAAATGAGTGTTAAAACGTACAAGCAATTGAATTGAAGAAGAAGGAGATAGAGAAAAACCCTGATAATTTCGTCCTCTCAACCGCCTGTAACCCATGTTCTTGCTCCACCAAGTCAGAATAATTAAAAATGAACCTAAGTGTTCTATTTATACTAGTTGGAATTTTTCTCGGAATAACAAGCAACGTGTCACGGAGTGCATCACGGAGCACTGCCTCCGTGACACGCCACAGGCGTGGACCCTCACTGGAAACTGGGTGTCCAGGTAATAAGGCCCAACGTGGAACGGCGTGCAACGCGGAGCTAGGCCACCGTGCCATGGACCCAATGCACCCTCACTGGAAATTGCCAAAAATTCCCTAGCCAGGCAGAAGGCCTCCGCGATGGCAGCGTGACACGGCTCCATCGCGGAGCCTCTTTATTTTGTGCCTTCCAATGCCTTATCCTTTGCTAACATCCGAGTCCAACCCCGATCTCTCCGAACACGCATTTTAGCTTCCCAAAATTACATTTTACCTGCAAAACAATGCTAATCATGTTGGTTAGTATAAATTCACATTTTATTAACAATCACATGAGAATGTATCAACATTGCTACATAAACAAGGCTAAAATGACATATTTAAGTATCACTTGGGCATATAAATTTGCCCAAGATCACGTATAAGAATTGATTGAGTAGTGAACACGAGGGTAAAGACTTGAGTGTAGAGTGAATAATTTTCGGCAAAGAAGTTAAGATAAATAAGGAAAGTAGAGCTAAATATTTTTAAATTAGACGATACGGGTTACGATTGTGAATTAGGTAGGCAAACAGCTAGGAAGATTAACCCTGTTCTAAAGACGTTTAGCAAAATAGTTATAAATTAGGCTATTTATGTTCAATATGTGTTACATTGATGAATAACCACTAAAGTGTTAACCTTTTTATGAAATAATTAGAGTTGAACGTCTGCAAAATAGTAACTTAAGTTGAGAAGCTCTCTGTTATACCCCTAAACGATTATGTTAAGTTAGCTATTCTAAGTGTTGAAATTTTATACCATGTTTGAAAAGGGTAATCCTAGGATCTTCTAATTCACTTATGATTATGTAAGCTTTCTTAAGCTCCGCAGATAATTGTAAACTTATGTAAGTCAATCCAGCATCACCCAAATTATGGTTATATATATTTATTTGCCTATAAGGAATCACTTAGAGTGTTAATCACGAGTTCCTAAGTTATGGAGCTCCAAGTCTCAGATCCTTAAGTTATGTCTTTACGTCCCTAATTTATGTCGAAACGTGCTAGCTAATCTAAGAAGTTTTTGAGAGATCATATTTCGAGAATTATGCTAATGTCTCGATCAAGTATATGATGTTGCATACAAGTCTAAGAACTCAAGTCTTTATATGTCTTTCCAGTAAGAAGTCTTAATGTATATGATTTTCATGATATAATGTACAGTTGAATTCTTTCAGTTATATTCAAGTCATGCATCTTTATGTTCAGCTCTTGTTGAGTTATCAATTGAATTTCCTAACTTTAGAGGAGAGATTCTCCCATATACCAATGTTCCTAATGTCTAAGTAAGTATAAGTGCAGGCTAGGATAATGATCAGTTAAGCTTAGAACTTTGAATACCCTAGAGGTCACCCAGTTAACTAAATACGAGTTATACAATATATAGAAGTCTCATACGTTGTATGTCTGTAGTTCAGTTCTCAGCTCTATGTATATGACAAATAACTCCAAGTTCTTAGTTATAATCTCCATGTTTTCCTGAAAATAAGTCATATGAATTAAGAACTATATGTGCTTATCTACATGATAAATTTGGTAATGAAATTCCAATGTATAATTGTCGATACATGTAAAGGAACCACCTGGTAGGAAGTATATATTTTCAGTTCCCAGACGTTAAAGAATTGTGTAGAAATTAGCTCTATGTGTTTCTATCCAAGTAATATGTTAAATTGGTAGCATTATTTATAGGACATTGTTTGTAAGCCTACTAAAGTTTTTGTGTTGTCTAAACCTCTTGAAGGTCCTTCAAGTAACTGAATCGACATGTTCGTGTATAATTTGATGGCTTTACGTGATATATATGTGTATTTTCTAGCTTTACATGATATGGGTGCTTACTTGTATTTATGGGTTACGAAAGAGGCCTATTACGGCCACATATTTAACATTTGTCATTTATATGCCATACGTGTTAAATTGACTCAATATAAGCCATATCAGCCCTATTTATGATTATGATTGAGAATTATTTTTATTTTACTCTGATGTGGTACATCAACTGGAGATATTTTTATTATACCCCGGTGTGGTATATCGGTTAGAGATATTTTTATTTTACCCCGGTGTGGTACATCAGCTGGAGATATTTTTATTTTATCCCGAAGTGGTTCATCGGCTAGAGATATTTTTATTTTACCCTGGTGTGGTACATCGGCTAGAGATATTTTTATTTTACCCCGGTGTGGTACATCGGTTGGAGATATTTTTATTTTACCTCGGTGTGGTACATCAGCTGGAGATATTTTTATTTTACCCTTGTGTGGTACATAGGCTGGAGATATTTTTATTTTACCCCGGTGTGATACATCGGCTGAAGATATTTTAATTTTTCCCTGGTATAGTACACTGGCTGGACGAATTTTATATATGGATATATGGTTGGCATTATAGTTGTAGTTTTTCTTGTGCATTACTTGGTTGCATTTGCACTTCAGTATTGACTTATTGTCAGGTTTCAGTTTCTAGGATTCCAGATTGTTACTATTCCTTATTTCTAGCTCAATTATCAGTGCGTTTCTGCCTTACATACCAGTATATTTCATTCGTACTGACGTCCCTTCACCTGGGGACCTGCGTTTGTAGTGAAGGTGGAGGTAGAAGTCAGGATTGCCAGTTGGAGTAGCAGTTTGTGAGATTAGTGGATATGTTGGTATGCTCCTTTCTTTCTAGAGCTAAGACTGGTTTTGTTTTAGTTAGAGTTTTGAGATACAGTTATGGGTAGGTCGGAGCCCTATTCCGACCATCAGTCAGTTTACTCTTTAGAGGCTTTGTGGACTTAGTGTGTACAATGGTATTCAATTTGTTGCCTTGTCAGCTTTTTGTTGTTTGGTTTAGCATACTCATAGCCTTCTTGTTGTTTACCCTATATTGTTGAGACATTATGGGTCCAGTTTGTGCTCCTGTTGATTGTGATAGGTGGCCTGGACAGCCTAAGTGTTACAGTTGCAAATGTCATATAGCCGGCTTCCCAGTCAGCCAGGTATCAGGAGCCAGTCACGCCCTTCCCTCAATTATGGGGTGTGACAATGGTGGGCCAATTGGCGGGTTCTCGCCTTAGGTATCAAGGTGCCAATCAAGGCCCTTAGTGCCCAAGGGAGGAGAATCAAGGTTGGAGACGTTGTGATAATCTAGGATGGGGGGAGAGAAATGATCAATGGTGTAATAGAGATCAAAATCGCGAAGGATAGTGATATCACCGAATAGCTAACCCCTATATGCCTCCTCTAAAAGAAGAAGCATCTCAAGGGCATCCAAGAGCGAGTGATATGGGTAACTCCAAAACTAGAGACATGTTGTCTCGGGTGTTGAAGAAGGTAGAATCTACTGACAATGGGGTTAAAGAGTTGAAAGGCGAGGTATCTAACCTCGCCCAAATAGTGAGTTCCCACTCAGCATCAATCAAACACCATGAAGCAAAAATGAACCGTCTTTCTTCACAAATGAACCCCCGCATAAAGAGTACACTCCCAAGTGACGTTGTCCCAAATCTAAAGAAAGATGGGCATTGTATGGAAATTGTGTCTAGGAGTGGTAAGATATTGAAGGATACGGGCTTGAAGCCCAAAGATGTTGTTGCCCCAACGGCAATTGAGTGATGTGATGGAAGAGGTGCCAAAAGCAGCAAGTGCTGGTAATAATGAAGAAGGGAAGGATGAGGGAGAAGTTGATTTGAATCCCTTGAATGATTTTTTTATATATGAGGGTAAGAAGGCCCCTAATGTCAAAAATCATGAAACAATAGTTCCCCCGCCATATCCACAGTAGCTGACCAAGAAGAAGGAGGATAATAAATTTCCCAAGTTTATAGAGATGTTCAACAAATTATCCATCAATATACCACTTGTGGATTCTTTGATTCAAATTCCAGGCTATGCAAAGTTTATGAAGGTGCTCTTGAAGAAAAAGAAGTGGGTGGATACGGGCACCGATGAGGTGACTCATCATTGTAGTGTTGCAATGACTAGCAACCTTATTCAAACGTGAGGATCCAGTGACATTTACCATTCCTTGCACAGTTGGTTTGTGCACGGTCAATAAAGCTCTTTGCGACCTCGGTGCTAGTACCAATTTAATCCCTCTAATGATCTTCAAGAAACTTATATAAACATTCATGAGGTTGTTGATGGTAGATAGGTCAATTAAATGATCCATTGGAGTACTAGTTGATGTCCTTGTGAGGGTAGAAAAATTCATACTCTCAGTTGATTTTGTTGTGATGGATTATGAGATGGACATCGAGGTGCCAATTATCTTGGGGCACCCATTACTAGCAACCGGAAGAGCTTTGATTGATATGGAGCTTGGGGAGCTTAAGTTCTGAGTAGGTGGTGTCAAGGTTACCTTCAATGTATGTCAGCTAATTATGCCCCCGGATAAGTGCAAGGTTATCAAAGTGATTGATGGTGAAATGAAGCAATATGAACCTTTTCATGATGAAGTTGAATTGGAGGATGACCCTTCAGAGTGTGATTCTTGAGATGGTATGCATCGTGCCACGACGTTAAAAAAGGTGTTTCTTGGGAGGTGACCAAAACATTTTTTACCTAGAGCATTTTAAAGTTTTGTTGTTTTTGATTTTGTAGGAAGATTGGATGCACAAACAAGGAGAAGAAGAACAGGGTAGGCATGGCACTAGACCAGTGAAACACCAATGCAAAAAAGTGGGGTACCACCCTGTGCATGTGCAAAGCAGAAAAGTGGGGAATGAGTGAGGAAACTGGCGATCGACCGGCAAAGCATCGATGCCAATCCGCGAATTACCGGTCCAGCACCGGCTCAAACCAGTACACCTGGGAGTTGTGGTATACTCGGTGATACAGCTCACGGAACACTAGTGAGAACCTGCAAACTGCGGGATAACCGTTGACCATGAAACAATGAACTGAGCAGAATTTTGGTCACCTACATTAAGGCAGCGAAATGCCAGCACCTACCTGCGATTGGCAGTCAAGCACGGGTATAGGTAAATATATCTTTTAGAATGTTGACTTCTCTAGGGACGAACCTGACTCAGGTATTTAAAAATACCAATCAAAACCCCTCCAGATCCCCATAAACCCTTTCTTCCACCTTATCGTTTCCCCATTACACCTTTTTAACTTCCCCATACACTACCTTTCCACCTTCCCACCATTATATCCACCTTTTCACCTACCAACTCCATTTATTCTCTCCTATAAATTCCACACTTCACTCTCCTCATTTCATCACTACTCACTCATCTTTTCACTACACTAAGGCGAGAAACATTTTTGTGGAACTCCATTGTTCAAGCTTTGATCTTTCTCATCTCTTTGTTGTCAAATCCATTTGGTACGTGTCTCTTACTCTGCTTCTAATTATTTTTCGAATATATGGATCATTCTGAGCATGTAAAAATCAAAGCTTCCCCACTCATGTGTCCCCATTACCACCCCCTCCCCATGATTATGCTTGTTAGTACTTTTGTATTATTCATATTGTGGGTACGTGGGGTGTGATATAATGTTGAATGACAACTAGGTTTTATTTGTGGTAAAATACTTGCTTCTTAGTGTGTTTGATTTTAGTTGTGGGTGAAGTCTGAGTAGGCCCATGTGTGCTTAAAATGCACAATTTTCCTAATGATAGATGGAGTGGCATCTTTCTAAATGGTAAATTGTCACTTTTACTTGTATGGCTGTTGTTATGTTGAGTGAATGAATCTTGAAGTTGAATGTTTTGTGATTTCACTAAGTTTGGGATGAATTTCGCTGATAGGCATCCACCGGTGAATCGTCGGTCAAGCCCGACTAAATGCCAGATGAAATGTAGGTTGGGGTTTAGGGCTTCAAACCATTATCATTAACCTGCATTACACTAGTGTTCCATGAGTCAAGACCGGCAAAAGCGCCAGTGTTCCGCCGGATGATCCCTGTGTGCCTAGTATTCTATTAATGTCCAGTGACTAACCAGTGGTTTGCGAGTCTCTACCCGCGTTTCGCCCGGTGTCCCACCGATGCTACCAGTGCTTAAACCGCTGAACTCTTCTACTTGTTCGGCATCCAATTGTGATAATTACTTGCCTTAGTTTAGGATAGATGTCAGTTTTTATCTTTCTTAAACAAAAATACAAAAAGAAAATATTTTTGTATGACACTAACATATTTTTGTAGAGTATGTTTTCATCTAGGCAATCAAGCAAGGGAAAGGCCCCGACCTCCTCAAAAGGCAAACGAAAAGTGAAAGCAAGGGAGACCCTAGCCCTTAAGACCTGGGAGGTTATTATATACTGCATGCCCGACATGGAGGGGCACTATACCATTTGCGTAGGGTGCTCTATCACTGTAGAAAAGTTCTTCGATCTGTCGGGGCTACGGGGTGATTTCCCCAACATCACAACAAAATTTACAGAATGCCAATGGCATGTCTTTGCCAAACCTATGCCCCACTTCTACTACAGCCTAGTGCCTGAATTTTACGCTTCATATCAGTGTAACACCCCGATACTTTCCTAGAATAGACTCAGACCTTGTAACAAAAATCCAAAAAATAACCAGAAAAATGCCTCAAAACGAATGAGACAACGAGTCATGGTCAGCTCCAACGACTCATTGTGTTAGTCGTGGTTAGCAGGGTTTGGTCTCTCGGGAGCCCACAAGATAACGAATGACCCATTTTGAGAAACAATGACTCATCCTTTTAGTCATTATTTCCCCAGCACAAAATTCTTTGCAAGACCCCATGATTCAACCAACGTGTCATTGCCAGAAACAACAACCCATTGTAGGAGTGGTTGGGTGAAAACCCAAAAATTGCCTTCTAGTGACGACGAGTGGAGACAATGACCCATTGTTCCCCACAATGAGTCTCTGTCATCACCCGTCGTGACAACCTAGAGCATTTTTAGAAATCCTTCCAGTGAACCTAATGACTGGACACAACCACCCGTTGGGTCCACCAATGAGTCTTTGTGTCACCCGTCATCAGACCCTCCAGGTTTCCTCCTACAGTGGCCACGAGAGGAACCAACGACCCGTTGGTTCATCCAATGAGTTGTGGTGACCCCCATTGCCGAATCCAATATTTTCTAGTCCCAGGCAGTGGGACTAACGAGAGGTCCCAATGAGTCATGGTCACAACCAATGAGTAGTCGAGTGACCTATCGGGACCCTATTGGCTAGTTTTTAGATTTTATTTGCAGGGTTATGTTTGTAATTTTCCACCTATTTAGTCCCCAAACTACGTCATTTTAAGTATTATTTTAGAGATAATAGGGGGATTGAGCGGTTTCCCCCCTCATTCCCCACGTTGACTCTCAAAAAGAATGATCGTACTTCTTCTCTCAAGAAAGAACTAGATTTCCTTCACAGTGCAGAATTTCAAGCTTTCCTCTTCAGGGACTTCTATGCCAGGTATGTAGGAATTCAACAAAGGAATAGTTCTTCCCTTGTGTCCCCAAAATCTTCTCTATATTCTCTATCAGTTCTAGCCCTGAACTTTCGAATGTGAATAAATGATATGCCAGACTTCGCTTATAGCATGTGGAATATGGTTTATGTTGATTGTTGTCATACTTTCACTACCTAGTGATCATGGTAATACTCATTCTTGTACGAATGGTTTTAGCCCTAGCTTTGAATTCAGTAAACTAGAATTTTGCTTGTTGGACTAGTTATTCCTTGTGGCTTGATTTTATCAATTGGGTTTCCCATATTAGTAAAAAATATTCAGAATTCAGTCAGATGTTTGTTAGTCTAGTCTTAGTCGATTATTATCATATCCGGCATAATACAGAAATGTTAGCTGATCAGTTCGAGTATAGTTAATCCTTGATGTGTCCATGATACCTCCCAGTTATCTGTATTAGACTCAATATCATATTTTGGTGGTTCACTAGGCGGTCATAACAATTTCAGATAAGCAGCTCTGAGCAGCCTTAGGACCCCAGTTTCAGATTACAGTTTGTTCTTTAGACGGTTACGACGCTTTCAGATAAACATCTCTGACCAGTCTGAGAATACAAGTATAGAATCCGGTCTGATAAGACTCTCAGGGTACTTCCAGATAGGTATTCATAGCTTATTCTTGGGCCCTAGTTTTGAGCTATCAACTTAGTAGTCAGTCTAGGACTATCCAGTGGGAGTAGGACTTAACACCGAGTAGACCAAGGTTCTAGCGCACTCAAGTTCCCAGAACTACGTTGCAGTAGGTTGTATTTTATTAGCCTCATGGCCCCATACCTGTGATCACTCTATTCATGCCTTTATACCTTGGCAACATATATTGGGTCCAACCTATGGGATATATACATCGGACTCCACGTCTAGCTACGTGGTTATATATTGGTTGTAGCCTCTCCCACTAGTCAGCTCAGTTCAATCTCAGGTTAGTTAGTTCAAATCAGTTCTATATAGTATTTCAGATTAGTATCTCAGATTAAGGCATGTCTTTGACCATCATACACAATCATTTTGACCATCTTAGTATATCACAGTTATTCAGTTTTAGTATTTTAGTTGGTCATTGCATGTCTTTCCAGTTCAGTTATTTATTCCTTGTGTATGGTTTCTCCTACTTACTCAGTACATTAATAGTACTAACGCATACCTTTTATGTTGTATCATATTATGATACAGCTGCAGGTTCTTAGTCTCAGCACCATTAGCATATCGCATTCAGGAGTTTCAGCTGTGCCAGGGGTGAGTCCACATCTTTCAAGGATGATGATTATTTTCTTCAATTGTTTTTCTTTTAGTTAGAGTTAGAGTTAGTTGGGGGCCTATCCTAGCAACTCGTCTGATAGATGGCTTTCAGAGACAGATAGAGTTTTCAGATTTTTAGCTTTGTTTCAGTTATCTTAAAACTTTATGATTTAGTTCTTCTTCATAAATGTTTTATTTTATTATTTTTTAAAAAAGCTTCCGTTATGTTTTTACTCAAAATGCCAGTCAGTGATGTGAGCAACTCAAAGACCAATCAGCATAACATACTAGAGAAGTAGAGGTATCTTCTAGAGGTGTTGCTCCCAACCTTATGACTATTGAGATGAGGAAAATGGCTAAGGCTAGAGATGAAACTCTTGCTAAGATGATGACTCTGCTATATTTGAGACGAAACATGTGATGGGAGCTAGTGCAATGAGTGTGAATGTTGTAGGTGCTCAAGGCCATACTCAATTTTATGATGACACTTCACCACCAAGATATGAGAAAGAGTATCAATACATGGTAGTCCAAACGGGGGGTTCTTGTCCTGGGTATCAAGGTGCTAATCAAGGCACTTGGCACCCAAGGAATGAGACACAAGGTTGGAGAAATCATGATAATTAAGGATGGGAAGATAGAAATAATCGATGGGTGAATAGAGATCAAAATCGAGATCAAAAGAGATATCACCGAAGTGCTAACCCCTATGTGCCTCCTCCAAAAGAAGAAGCATCTAAGAAGAAGCATCTCAAGGGCAGCCCGGAGTGAGTGATATGATCAACTCAAAGATTTAAGACATGTTGTCTCGGGTGTTGAAGAAGGTAGAATCCACCTACAGTGGGGTTAAATTAAAAAGGGAGGTGTCTAATCTCGCCTAAACAGTAAGTTTCCACTCGGCATCGATCAAGCACCTTGAATCCCAAATGAACCATTTGTCTTCACAAATGAACCCCGGCATGAAAGTTGCACTCCCTAGTGACATTATTCCCAATCCAAAGAAAGATGGCCATTGCATGGCAATCGTGACTAGGAGTGGCAATATATTGATTAATGTGGGTGTGAAACCCAGAGATGTTGTTATCCCGAGGGCAATTGATGATGATGAGTTGGAAGAGGAGCCGAAAACACCAAGTGTTGGTGATGGTGAAGAAGAGAAGGATGAGGGAGAAGTTGATTTGACTCCCTCGAATGATGTGAACGTGAATAAGAGCAAGAAGGTACCCAATGTTAAAGATCAAGAAGTAAGAGTTCCACCTCCATAAACACAGCGGTTGACCAAGACAAAGGAGGATAATCAATTTCCCAAGTTTATATAAATGTTCAAACAATTATCCATTAATATATCGCTTGTGGATGCATTGCTACAAATACTGGGATATAAGAAGTTTATGAAGGAACTTTTGAATAAAAAGAAGGTGGTGGATATGGGCACCGAGGAGGTAACCCGTCATTGTAGTATTTTGATGTCCAACAACCTTGCCTCAAAATGTGAAGATGCTGGATCATTTACCATTCCTTGTACAATTGGCTTATGCGTGTTCAATAAAGCTCTTACCCTTAATATCAGATTAGCTATCCCTCAGACAAGTTCAAGCTATTAGATGAGGGTTGGTAGCCTCAAATCTCCGTTGTTAATCCCATTTTCCCACTCTTTACCCCCTTGATTCGGTAAGTAACAATAAGGAAAGTCCTAAAGTTTGCAACCGTCAAAAATCAATCAAAATGAAGGGAAAAACAATACATGCTATTCGGCTGTTTGGAATACCTACACGCAAGTGCACATGGTCAAACAAGTACTAAAATGGCTAGAGTGGCCAAGTATCGATCCCACAGGGACTGGACCAAGGTAATAATTGAATCAAGCATTAATAAACTCTAACTTTATTAATGCAGACAACAGTTTCAAGAAGATTTTGGGAGTTTGTTTCCTAATTTATACTAATCTAAAACAAATGTACAAATTGAGTCTAAACTGTAGTAATGAGCATGCTGAGGCTAAAACGAACATGTAGGGAAGCAATTTATTGATACAAATTGGTTAATCTTTCCTCCGGTTGCTAGTCAAGAATTATTTCCTATGGGTTAAAACTCTCGTATTTAACCCAACTTAGGAATCATGAACCTTCCACCTACATTTCTGTGATAAGAAGAAATTCATGTTCTAGCCATACGAAACTGATTCCTTAATTAACTAATACGACTTTCAGATATATTTCTATTCTGAAGGTAAATCAATTCTCAATTTTCCCAAACCAAGAAGAGATCATATCCTATTAATTCACAACTTTCCAATTTCTTTCTCTTTCAAGCGTAAACCAGATTTTTTAGATATACATTAATATTGGCCAAACATTAATGCAGTAAGAACAAGAATTAATAGAACAACCATTAAAGAAAAGATGAAAAACCAAGATGATCAATAATCACATTGCACTACAAATGTTCTTAACCTCGGCAAGAAGTGAATTTAGCCACTCATTTGTGGATTAAACATCGTTAAATGAGTGAAAATCATACAAATAATTGAAAAAATGAAGAAAGAGATAGAGAATAACCCTAAGAATTTCGTCCCCTCAACTGCCTGTAACCCACGTTCTTCCTCAACCAAGTCAGAATTATTAGAAATAAACCTAAGTGTGCTATTTATACTAGTGGGAATTTTTTCAGGAATAACAAGCAACATGTCACGGAGTGCATCACAGAGCACTGCCTCTGTGACACTGCCACAAATGCGGACCCTCACTAGAATCCGGTCCTCCAGGTAATTATGCCCAACGTGCCACGGCGTGCAATGCGGGGCTTGGCCAACGTGCCATGGCCCCAACTCGGACCTTCACCGTAACTTGGCATATTTTTATCATCTGGGGCAGAATGCATCCGCGATGGAAGCGTGACACGGCTCCATCGCGGAGCCCCTTAGTTTGCTGCATAACCTGAGCCTTTTTCACTACTCGCTTCCGAGTCTCTTCCCGATTTCTCCCAACATGCATCTTAGCTTCCTAAAATTATATTTTTCCTGCAAAACAACACTAATCATGTTGGATAGTATAAATTCACATTTTACTACAAATCACATGAGAAGGTACAATTATCAATGTATAAACACGATGAAATGAAGCATTTGAGTATCACTTGGGCATATAATTTTGCCCAAGATCACTTACCCCACACTTAAAACTTTGTTCGTCCTCGAACAATAATCTCACATCTCATGCAATT
Source organism: Datura wrightii (assembly GCA_035772735.1). Classification (NCBI taxonomy): domain Eukaryota; kingdom Viridiplantae; phylum Streptophyta; class Magnoliopsida; order Solanales; family Solanaceae; genus Datura; species Datura wrightii. The sequence goes on from JASDFA010000018.1 coordinate 126,087,754, forward strand.
GACACCCAATCATAGCTACTTTAGCCCAACAATTCAAGCTACTGTTATACCGGTTAATTACATAGCAAATCATATAGAAAACATGCATAGTCTCATCAATACAGCGACATTCAACACATTAAGACCTCCTACACTCGTGAGTGGACTCTCGATCTCGGCAAACTCCTGCAAATCAGCTAATCAAGACATCTGAAACGAAATTAAATCTCTCGTCAAGCATGTGCCCTCACAACCCAAGAGAATTTCCCCTTTTTCAACCATATGATCTCAAAAGCATTATATGCAGGGGCCTATGAACACGATTTCGCTCTCTCTCTCAAAGAATTCACATGCATCATGTCATGACCCATAAGCTTGCCTCTAGTGTATTACTCCACTAATATAAGGATGAGTGATGTAAAATCACGTAGGACTTGATGGGTTGTAATGTAGGCTAAGGAACAAGTACATACTGGGCTAACCAATAATAGCAACTAGCACCCTTAAGCGCTTTCCCATACATCCCACCACATTATGGGCATTGTTTCTTCTTTCATCCTCCCCTTTCTTGAAACCTTCCTTTATTTTTGTTCCCATTTCTTTAAGCACACTCGACTTAATAACAAAGATTAGTTATACATCTTCATTTTATTAAATTCGGCAAGTGCACCTTTGACCTTTTCTTTACTTTCACCACTTCCGCTTTTCCTTTCTTTTCACAATTACTACTCCATGACACTGTGGGAAAATTTCTTTTCTTGAGCGCTTAAGAGTTTTGGATCAAATTCACGGATAATGAAACGAAGGGGTTAAGCTCGGTTTGTACCTTTTTGACAAAAGAAAAGAATAGGCTAAAGGCTCAATGGGTTAACTAGGATGTACATTCAAGGTAGGTACGATAATGAAAAAAAAACTTTCAATTAAAGATGATGGTAGCCCCTCTCCTTATGCCTGCACCACCATGCTGTTGAACGGGCTCCACACAGAGTGCGTCTGATATTCGCATATGGTGGAGTGATGTTCAACTGTCAGAGTACATGGGCGTCTGTGTCCCGCGCCCCCAAGATGGCATTAAGGTGATGGGGCTGAAAAGTGACTACCTGCCCCTTATTTTGACAGTGTGACTTCGGTGTGTCGGGTTCCAGTTGGCGTAGAACTCTCGAATCAGGTGAAGATTGCACTCCTTGGGCTCTTCAAAGATGAAGTTCAGCCCGGCAGCGTCAATCCTATGTACGATTCTAGGAAACTCTTGTGCCAACAACTCCCTAGCAATGTGCTCCTCGGGGAAGTATTTGCTTTCCTTATGCTTTGTGTACCATTTCTTCCCTTTCTCTGTCACCCATCGGGTTCCGTATTGACGGCGTTGGCCGCGCGAAACCGCTGGTGCTGCTGGGACTGCCGTTCCCAGTCTAATCCTTTTCCTTCCGGCGCCCGATGTAGACGCACCTTTTCCTTTATCTTGCCTGATTTCCATTGTTCCTGTCAAATCAAGCAGACAGTCCCAATGTTATTTACATTAAAATTAGTTTCGACTAAGGTTGGGTTAATCTAGGCCACCCCACACTTAGTCTTTAGCCACAATCACAACATTACGGCAAGAGAAATCTCACTTCCCAATTTACAACAAGAAACAACAACATGCCTTGTGCATTTAGAGAATTCGATGGAATATATTTTACGTACTACTCAGACTTTGTACAGGTAATCAACATATCACCATCAATACCATTTCATCCCATAGCACTTAGCACATAAAAACTCTTAACACAACCTATGCAATTCTCCAAGTTCTATGCAATTCACAATTTCATTCTCCCAAAAAAATTTTCCATCATTTACTTAGCATATTCATAACAAGCACAACATAATTCACATTACCCAACATGAACAACCCAATCATTTTCAAATTTTCAACCAAATTTAGCTTCTTCCTATTCAAATTCCAACCCTACCTACCAATTTCACACAAATTCAAACAAACATGTATTTATCGAGTTCATACAGTCATAATGATACTACGAACATCAATCAAAAATAACATAAATGAATTCATTCTCAATTTACACTTAGGGAAAACTTTAGTTACCTCACATGCTCAAAAATTGACAATTTCGGCCAAAATTGACGTTAAGTTCAAGAACATACCTTTAATTCGTTGAACTTGAAGAAAAGTTGAAGAAAATTTGATCCTAGGTCTGTGTCACGTTGGGGGAGGGGGGATTTTGGGTTGTTTGTCGCGGAGGGGAGTGAAAAATGGGAAAAATTGGGTGTTTTCGAGGTTAAAAAGAAGGTTTTTCGCGCGGGTCACCTGGCGACCCGGTGTGACCCGTCGCGAATAACACTTCAACGTGTCATGGAGGGTAACGCGGAGCACACCCTCCGTGACACGGAACCATCACACAGGGTGTTCTGAAATTCGTTAAAAATTCCTAAACACCTTCAACGTGTCACGGAGGGTAACGCGGAGGCCCTCCTCCGTGACACGGAGCCATCGCGCAGGCTCACCGTTTTGCCACTTTTTATTATTTTTCTCACCTCGATTTTTCCTTTGTGATCACTTGCATTTTTATCCTCCGTTCAACCTGAAATTCATCTCACAACAAGAAATTGGTTAGAATTTATAGGTTTCACATAAAATACAAAAAAAAAATTGTTTTTATTTTTATTTTTTCTCATTTTTTTTTCATTTTCTTTCTTTTTTTTCGCTTTTTTTCTTCTACAAAATCTATTCAAATATTACAAAAATTTCACGGGTTACCTCCCGTGCTGCGCCTGGTTTACCGTTGCGGCTCGACATCATTTAAGCTCAGTCATCCTCTAGGGTGACGGATGTCTTCTCTCAACTACCGTCCTCACCCCAGTAAGCTTACATCGCTTCCCATTGACTAAGAACGTGGCACTTCCATCTTCTTTCCACGATTCCCATTTTGGGGGGTCCTTCACCGGGTGTTTTCCTATAGGCTCTCGCGAATCAACACTTTGAGCATTATCCGCTCGATCAAGCATGTTGATCACTGAGAGTTCCTCATACACGACCGGAAGCTTTGTGGCCTTGTACACATCAAATACTTCAACTTTGTCGTGTGCCCGCATAGTTAGCTGCCCTGCAGCTACATCAATAAGTGCTTTCCCAGTTGCCAAGAAAGGACGTCCCAAAATAAATGGGACTTCCGCATCTGGCTCAAAATCCAGCACAACGAAGTCAACCGGGAAGATAAGGGAGCCCACTTGCACCAGCACGTCCTCCACAATGCCATCTGATCTGGCCAAAGAATGATCCGCTAGTTACAAGATCACTGTTGTTGGTCTAGGACTGCCTAGCCCCAATTTCTTGAATACCGATGTTGGCATCAAGTTAATGCTCGCTCCCAAATCACATAATCCACGAGCTTGGATACTCTTCCCGATTGTCAGTTGAATTGTAAAGCTCCCAAGGTCTTTGAGCTTTGTGGGCAACCTATTTTGTATCCGTGAAGTGCACTCCTCCGTAAGCGCCACTGTAGCGTACTCCGTCAACCTACTTTTATTCGCCACGATGTGCTTGATATATTTTGCGTACTTCGGCACTCCCTGCAAAACATCAACAAGAGGTAAATTAATATGTACCTGTTTAAGCACCTCCATGAACTTTTTGAAACACGCTTCCTCCTTGTGTTTCCTTAGTCTTTGGGGGAACAGGGGTGGTGGTCTTTCTGGTTCAGCTTCCTTCTCCTTCCCCCTATCATCATTGTGCTCCCTCTCCTTCTTCACTGCTCCCGATTGCTGTGGTGGTCTTTCTAGTTCCACCTCCTTGAGTTGCAAACCACTCCTCGTGGTCACTGCATTTACTTGCTTGTGGTTGAGGTCAGTGTCACTTGGAAATCCTCTTCTTAGCCTGGTGTTCTGAGCTCCAGCTAGTTGCCCAAACTGGTACTCCAATGCCTTTGTAGCTAACTGATTGTTCTTTACATCGGCTGCCAATTTCACATAGTCAGCCTGCAATTGAGCTTGGTTAGCTATCATAGTTTTGAACATTTCCTCAATGCTGGGTGATAGTGGTGGAGGAGGTGCATTGTTGCTTCTGTATTGCGACTGGTATTGTTGTTGCCCTCCTTGATTTCTCTGTGCTCCCTGACTCGAACTCTGCCCTTGATGGCTGTTACTACCCCAAGATAAATTTGGGTGACTTCTCCGATTAGAGTTGTAGTTGTTGCCATACTGTTGGTGATTATTTCTCGGTATATTACCAACAAAGTTTACTGAATCAGGATTCGCACCACAACACTCAGCTGAGTGTTCATTACTGCCACACACTTCACACCAAATTTGTTGCACTACATTCACTGGGGCTTGAGAATGATTCATGCTCATATTGCAGAAGTGGGTATTGAGTTGATTCTATAATACAGCTATCTGTGCAGCGATAGCTGTGAAACCATCCACTTCTAAGACTCCTGCTGCTTTCCTTGTTCCTCCTCTAGAAGAGTCCGCATTCCACTCTGGATTTCCCTGCGAAATACGGTTCAACAAGGTATACAACTCCTCATAAGTTTTTTCTAATGCTTGTCCCCCAACTGCTGAGTCTAGCACGATTTTTGTGTGGGGTTCGAAAACCCTCTATGAAAGTATGCACCAGCATATCATTGGATTGGTGATGATGAGGACAATCCCGCAACATAGATTTGAATCTCTCCCGGGCTTGATACAGATTCTCTCCCTCTCTCAGTTTAAAACTTAGAATTTGACTTCTAAGTCTTGCTGTTTTACCGGATGGAAAGAACTGTATCAAGAATTTCTTTGCAAGATCATCCCAAGTAGTGATGGAATTAGGTGTCTCAGCTTTCAACCACCTCTTTGCTTCTCCCAAAAGTGAAAATGGGAACAATGTAAGCCTGACATAATCGGGTGAAACTCCAGCGGGAATCTAAGTGTCACTTATCTCCAAAAAGTTTTGGAGATGTTGTTTTGGATCCTCGTGAGGGAGACCTGTGAATTGCCCGCTGGTGTGCAGCAATTGCACCATATTCTGTTTAAGCTCGAACCTCCCTCCTAGCTCAGGTTTGCGAATGCTAGATGTAACGTTGTTAGCATGTGGGATTGCCACTTCGCGAACCGGCCTAGCTGCCATTTCTTCGGGCACTAACACTGCCCTTATAATGGGTGGATTCTATTGTTGCTCCAGGATGGTCTGTCTGAGCAACTGCAGCTTTCTCTCTAGAGCTTCTCTCCTTTGTCGATGGAATTGTCTTTCTGGCTCTAAGTGTGAATCCACCAACTCCTTGTCCCTTGCCAGTGTTCAACAGAATACAATATCTGCAAAAGACAAGCTAAGACCAAGTTGTCAACACTAATAAGAAATAGTAAACTAACACTTAGGACAACAATTTTGTACCAATTGCCAGTCCACGGCAACGGTGCCAAAAATTTGTTCGGCTGTTTGGAATACCTACACGCAAGTGCACGTGGTCGAACAAGTAGTAAAATGGCAAGACTAGCCAAGTATCGATCCCACAGGGACTGTACCAAGGTAATAATCGAATCAAGCGTTAATAAACTCTAACTCTATTAATGCATACAACAGTTTCAAGAAGATTTTGGGAGTTTGTTTCCTAATTTATACTAATCTAAAACAAATGTACAAATTGAGTCTAAACTATAGTAATGAGCATTCTGAGGCTAAAACGAACATGCAGGGAAGCAATTTATTGATACAAATTGGTTAATCTTTCCTCCAGTTGCTAGTCAAGAATTATTGCCCATGGATTAAAACTCTCGTATTTAGCCCAACTTAAGAATCATGAACCTTCCCCCTACATTTCTGTGATAAGAAGAAATTCATGTTCTAGCCATACGAAACTGATTCCTTAATTAACTAATATGACTTTCAGATATATTTCTATTCTGAAGGTAAATCAATTCTCAATTTTCCCAAACCAAGAAGAGATCATATCCTAATAATTTACAACTTTCCAATTTCTTTCTCTTTCAAGCGTAAACCAGATTTTTTAGATATACATTAATATTGGCCAAACATTAATGTAGTAAGAACAAGAATTAATAGAACAACCATGAAAGAAAAGATGAAAAACCAAGATGATCAATAATCACATTCCACTACAAATGTTCTTAACCTCAGCAAAAAGTGAATTTAGCCACTCAGTTGTGGATTAAACATCGTTAAATGAGTGAAAATCATACAAATAATTGAAAAAAATGAAGAAAAAGATAGAGAAGAACCCTAAGAATTTCGTCCCCTCAACTGCCTGTAACCCACGTTCTTTCTCAACCAAGTCAGAATTATTAAAAATAAACCTAAGTGTGCTATTTATACTACTGGGAATATTTCCCGGAATAACAAGCAACGTGTCACGGAGTGCATCGCGGAGCACTGCCTCCGTGACACACCACAAACGCGGACCCTCACTGGAATCCGGTCCTCCAGGTAATTATGCCCAACGTGCCACGGCGTGCAACGCGGGGCTTGGCCAACGTGCCACGGCCCCAACGTGGACCTTCACTGTAACTTGGCATATTTTTATCATCCGGGGTAGAATGCATCCGCAATGGCAGCGTGATACGGCTCCATCGTGGAGCCCCTTAGTTTGCTGCATAACTTGAGCCTTTTTCACTGCCCTCTTCCGAGTCTCTTCCCGATTTCTCCCAACATGCAACTTAGCTTTCTAGAATTATATTTTTCCTGCAAAACAACACTAATCATGTTGGTTAGTATAAATTCACATTTTACTACAAATCACATGAGAAGGTACAATTATCAATGTATAAACACGATGAAATGAAGCATTTGAGTATCACTTGGGCATATAATTTTGCCCAAGATCACATGCATAAAACCCCATTCACGAATCACTAATTATTTTTATCTATGTGTGTTAATTCATCTTGATTCCCACAAACCTAGTTATGGGTTTAGCTATTCATGTTTGTGTTATCGCAATGACAAAATATAGAAGAAATCTTAATTGCAACTTACAAATTATTGTAGAATAAAAACCAAGTAGATTGAATGAAATTCCAATATTGCTGTCGTGTCCTGAATCAAGAACAAGTGTATAAAAATTCTCACAATATCGTTCAAGATACTGTCTCAAACTTGTCTCTGAAAATCGTTTGAAATCCTTCTAAAAATAAACCTAAAACTGGGTATTTATAATACAAAGAAATCCTTTTCGTAAATAAATTTGGAAACCAGGTCGGCAGTGGCAACAGGCTAGGTGACGGATCTTTAGGCCTTCGACAAGTCATTCCTTACTTTAAAATCGTCAACCTCAGCAGCATACCCAAGATTGGTAACGGGTCACCTAACGACTCGACATGCCTTAGCACGAGTCGTTAGGTCCCTCGTGGTTTACTTCCTCAGAAAGTCCAGTGCATTTCACGGATGGTTCTAGTAGATTGCCAATGAATCGTTCCTTCAGGTGACGACTCGTGATGTTGGTCGTCAGCTCCACTGGACACTTGGGTTAACTTTTCTCTTCAAAGCCTAACGGTTGACCTCATGACTTGTTACCAGGTGTAATGAGTCGTTCCTCTAACTCGTCAAGTGCACTGCCTTGTATCTTCCAAACTTCATCTTTTTGCCAATGCTTCAAGTGACGGGTCGTGCCTCCTTCCAATGACTCGTTAAGTACCTGGAAGTCACCTTTTAGTTGTTTTTATCATTTATTTGACCAAAATCACTTCCAGATCTGTTTTCCTACACATTAAGCCCAAAATGCCTTATACCCATATAAACATACCTGGAATGTGCATAATTTCTTGGTTTTAAGCGTCGAAAGTACCATAAAATCATGGAACATCAACATCCTCAACTTAAAACTTTTGCATGTCCTCAGGCAAAAACAAAACAAAATAAAACAAAACAATCTACTTCAACGCTTCAATCGAAAAAACTTTAGGAAACTTACAGCAATCATCAAAATCAAATTTTCTAACCCCTCTCCTATCGTATCAACTCAAAATACTATTCATATGCAAAATTTCCAACCATAACATAGAGGAATCGAAACATGGAAAAATACTATCATCTGCAACCACACACATAAATCCATAGCACTGCCCCAGATAATTTGCAGACGATTTTGTTGACCAAGTGCTCTCACCTCAAAGAAGTCCCACACTCACACATGTGTATATGATTATCTCGGTATATTTCTCTTGGGACTAGGTAAGATCCACTCACTCTCACAAAGAAATTCGAATTGTGTGCATACAATACCATAGGCTTGCCTTTACTTTCAATACCTCGATTTTCAGACAAGTAGCTAGGATCACTATAGGACTTTCTTGGCTTGTAACGTAGGCTCAGGCTTAAGTATGGTACATATGAATTTTAGTAGCTCAACCCTCCTTGGCACTAGGCTTTTTACTCCACTTTTCACCTTTATTTCTATTTTCTCCCTTTTTCCTTTGCTTTAGACACTACGGATGCGGTTACTTTTAATTCAACAAAAACTTATTGATGTCACATATTATTTTCTTTTCTTTTCTTGCTTTTTGACAACAACAACTTTTTTTATTTTTTTTAATTTTTTCATCACGCATACCTCACCCGCTCTTTTTTTTTCTTCTTTTTCATTACCCAGCTTTACTTCCACCAGACTCTTCTTACTCGCCCCTATCATAGCCACCCTCAACTTAGGCGATTTTCCTGAGTTGAAGTTCACAATGTCCAAGGAGGGACCAGGGCCAAAACAGGTTCATTCATAATACAATCATGCAGGTGAATTGGTGTGAATAAAAAGAAAGGTCAATTTAAGCTCAAACATTCGGATCAAGGTATTTCTATTCACTTTGGTAGGTCTTTTAGGCCAAAGTGGACTCATAAATAAAAAACGGCCTATGAGCCTTTCCTAGTTCCTTATCCTCTATCTCGGTACGACTGACCAGGAAAGTTATAGATTGACACACACAACTGAATTTAGCTATCAGACCTCACTTCACACATAGCACAGATCAAAATGATCAATTCTACTAATCGTTAGTTCAGGCACAACCATACAATTGTAAACAAGTTCACAGTTCCAATGCCATGCAAAGATTCACAAAGGTCATAATTGTCAACTCTCACATACATATATATAATTTTTTTTGGAGGGGTATCAAATCATCAAAGATCAAAATATCAAACAATTTTAGTTATTGACTGCTTTCAGTTTTCCTAACTTTCTTCCGACTGACACAAAGAAAACAAAAACACAAAATAAAATCCTAAACATGCCGGTTCTACTAGATATAGAAAACCCGAGGGAAAAGATATCCGGTGATCTTGGGCAGATTTATATGCCCAAGTGATACTCAAACGTATCATTTTTACCTTATTTGTTGTGCAATGTGTATATAATATCATGTAATTGGTAATAAAATGCGAATTTATACTAACCAACATGATTAGCATTTGTTTTCCAGGAAAATGTGATTTTTAGGAGCTAAAATGCATGTTGGAACTATGTCGGAGTTGGACTTGGATGCGAGCGTGGAAAAGACCCGGGAATGCAGGATTTATAGGGGCTCCGCGATGGCTCCGTGCCACGCTACCATCGCGGTAGCACACTGCCTGGGCGTGAAATAAATTGGCACTTTCCAGTATGCCTGCGCGTCAGCTCCGTGGCACGGAGATAGGCCTCCGCGATGGCCTCCGTGCCACGTTGAGGTTAATTCTCTGGACCATGAAATTCCAGAGAGGGTCCGTGTCCATGCCGTGTCACGGAGGCAGTGCTCCACGTTGGCCTCCGTGACACGTTGTTTGTTATTCCGGGAAAAATTTCCCACTAGTATAAATAGCACACTTAGGTTTATTTTTAATCAGTTTTTAGTTTTTTAGTTTTTAGACTGAGTTCAGAAGTGGAGAGAAGGAACGTGGGTTAGTAGCAGTTGAAGAACAGAAAAGCTAAGAGTTTTCGTCTCTTCCTTTCTTCTTTCCTTCAATTGTATGCATGATTTACACTCATTTTAGGATGATTAATCCAAGAATGAGTGGCTAATTCCCTTTCCTGCTGAGGTTTCGAACTTGTGTAATGAATTTTGATGATAATTGATATGGTTTCTTCTTCTTTTTGCATGTTTTTCTATTAATTCTTGTTCTTACTACATTATTGATTGGCCAACATTAATGTATATCTAAAAAGTCCAATCTCACTCGAGAGAGCAAGAAATTGGAAAGTTGTGAATTAATAGGGTATTGTTCTTAACTTGATTTGGGAAAATTGGGTTTTGATGTGCTTTCTTGATAGAAATATACTTGAAAGCCGTATTAGTCAACTTAGGAACCGGAATTGTAGTGCTAGGTCATAAATTGCATTTGATCACAGAAATGTAGACGGATGGTTTATGATTCTAAAGTGAAATTAAATACGAAAGTTTTAATTTCTAGGCAAACGTTCTTGGCTAGCAACATGAGGAAGAGGATAACCAAATTATCATGATTATCAAGTTCATTACTCGTTCTTAACCTTGGCATGTTCATATCCATTGTCTAAATTCAAAAGTAATTAAGTGTGATTAATTGTAGTATACATATAGTTTAGAAACAAAAACTCAAAATAACTCTTGGTTGCATTGTTGTTAACACAATTAGGAATAGAATAGAGATATAGTAAACTAGGCAATTTTACGTATCTAGAGCAGCCTCCTTGGATCGATACTTGGCTACTTAGCCACTTTATTACTTGTTTGACCACGTGCACTTGCGTGTCGGTTTTTAATATATACCGAGCAGACCGCGAACAAGTTTTTGGCGCCGTTGCCGGGGAGGCTAGGCGATTTGTAAAATTTTGTTTAGTGTAAATTTACTGTATTTGTATTTTTATTTTCTTAAGTGTTAACAACTTGGTCTTAGCCTGTATTTTGCAGATTTTTATTTCTGTGAACACTGGCAAGGGACAAGGAGCTTGTGGAATCTTACTTAGAGCCAGAACGTGAATTGCATAGTCAACGTAGAGAAGCTCTTCGGAAGAAGCTGCAGTTGCTTAAACAGTCTATGATGGAGCAACCAAATCCACCAGTTGTGCGGGCAGTGTTAGTGCCCGAGGAAGTAGCAGCCAGGCCGGTTCGCGAGGTGGCAATCCCACACGCTAATAATGTACATTCCAACATTCGCAAACCAGAGCCTGGAGGGAGATTTGAGTTAAAGCAAAATATGGTGCAACTTTTGCACACTAGCGGGCAGTTTACCGGTCTCCCTCACGAAGATCCGCAACAACATCTCCAGAACGTTTTGGAGATAAGTGACACTTACATACCCGCTGGAGTGTCACCTGATTATGTTCGGCTCACCTTATTTCCATTTTCCTTACTTGGTGAAGCCAAGAGGTGGTTAAAAGCTGAACCACCCAACTCTATATCAACGTGGGATGATCTTGCAAGGAAGTTTTTGATCAGATTTTTCCCTTCTGGTAAAACAGCCAGGCTTAGGAGTCAAATCCTAAGTTTTAAACAGAGGGAAGGGGAAAATCTATATCAAGCCTGGGAAAGATTCAAATCCATGTTGCGGGACTGTCCTCACCATCATCAGTCCAACGAGGTGTTGGTACACACTTTTATTGAGTGTTTGGAACCCCACACTAAAATTCTGTTAGATTCAGCAGTTGGAGGGCAAGCGCTGGAGAAGACTTATGAGGAGCTGTACACTTTGCTCAACCGAATTTCACAAGGCAATCCGGAATGGAATGCAGATTCTTCAAGAGGTGGAGCAAGGAAAGAAGCGGGAGTGCTTGAAGTGGATGGATTCACAGCTATCGCTGCACAGATAGCTGCTTTGCAAAATCAGTTAAACACTCACTTCAGCAATATGAATTTGAACCAGCCTTCAGCCTCCGTCAATGCAGTCCAACAGATGTGGTGTGAAGTGTGCGGTAGTAGTGAGCATTCAGCTGAATGCTGTGGTGCAAATCCTGATTCTGTTAACTTTTTGGGCAATGCACAACGGAATCAACAGCAGTTTGGTAGTGGCTACAACTCGAATTGGAGGAACCATCCGAATTTTTCGTGGGGTAGCAACAATCAACAAGGCCAAGGTTCAGGACAGGGTATGCACAGAAACCAAGGAGGGCAACAAGGCTATCAGACGCATTTCAGAAATCACAATGCCCCTCCTCCACCACCATCACCGACTATTGAGGAGATGTTCAAAACCATGATTGCCAACCAGGCACAATTGCAGGCTGACTATGTCAAATTGGCAGCCAAAGTGAAGAACAATCAATTGGCGACCAAGGCTCTTGAATATCAGTTTGGGCAATTTGCTAGTGCCCAAAATACTAGACCAAGAGGAGGACTACCTAGCGACACGGATCCAAATCCGAAGCAGGTAAATGTAGTGACCACGAGGAGTGGTTTACAATTGAAGGAGGTGGAACCAGAAAGACCGCCTCAAAAGTCAGGAGTAGCAGATGTTGAGGGAGAGCAAAGTTCTGATAAGGGGGAGAGTAAAGAAGCTGAACCAGAAAGGCCTCCACCCCCATTCCCTCAACGACTTAAGAAACACAAGGAGGAGGCGTGTTTCCAGAAATTCATGGAGGTACTTAAACAGGTACATGTTAACTTACCTCTTGTTGATGTCTTGCAGGGTGTGCCAAAATATGCGAAGTATATCAAAGACATCGTGGCTAACAAAAGTCGCTTGACTGAGTATGCCACGGTAGCTTTAACGGAGGAATGCACTTCCCGTATTCAGAATAGGTTGCCCACAAAACTGAAAGACCCTGGAAGTTTCACTATCCAGCTGACTATTGGGCAAAGTTTCCGAGCGCGTCGATTATTCGACTTGGGGGCAAGTATAAATCTAATGCCTTCTTCGGTATTCAGAAAGTTAGGTCTAGGCAGTCCTAGACCTACAACGGTAATCTTGCAGCTAGCAGACAGGTCTTTGGCTAAGCCGGATGGCATTGTTGAGGATGTGTTGGTGCAGGTAGGCTCCCTCATTTTTCCGATCGATTTTATTGTTCTGGACTTTGAACCAGATGCTGAAGTCCCATTTATTTTAGGACGACCCTTTTTGGCAACCGGAAAAGCATTAATCGATGTAGCTGCGGGTCAACTCACGATGCGAGCACATGACAAGGTCGAAGTGTTCGACGTGTACAAGGTACCTAAGCTCCCGACTGTTTATAAGGATCTCTCGGTGATCAACGTAATTGATCATGGGAAGGCTAACAGATTGAGTGATTCCCGAGAGTTACTAGGTAGGCCACCGGATAAGGTAGAGCACTACTGGGGGGATGACCATGATCGGGACAAATCATCCATCTCCCTAGTAGGTAAATGAGCTTAAAGGACGTCGAGCCGCGACGGTAAACCAGGCTCTGCACGGGAGGCAACCCATGAAAAATATTTTCTCTCTTTCTTTTTAGTGTAAATAATTTTTACTTTTCTTTTCTTTTTCTTGACTAGGTTTAGATTTGCATTTTAGTTAGTATCTTTTATTTTTAGTTAGGGAAATCTATTAATTTAACCAATTTTTGTTTAGTGAGGTGATTTTCAGGTATAACGGAGGAAATATACATGGAATCGAGAAAATGAGGCGAGGTATGAAAATTAAATTTATTGGTGAAACAGAGCACTGGCGCGTTGGCGCCATGTCACGGAGGCAATACTCCGCGTTGGCCTCCGTGACACGTTGAAGGCAAATCTGGATTTTTCAAAATTCCAGTAAGCCAATGCGTTGGCTCCGTGTCACGGAGGAGGGGCTCCGCGTTACCCTCCGTGACACGTTGCCCTTATCCCAGTGCCGGGTCACACCGGGTTTCCGGGTGACCCGCGTGTTTCCTTTAAATAATAACCCCGATTTCGCCCCAAATTCCCCCATTCTCTCTTCCCTCCACGACCAAACACCTATTTCCCCCTCCCCAAGCAACGTGCCACGTTGGTAGGCAAAGAAAAACGTCAAGTTTCTCCGATTCTTCAATTCTAAGGTGTGTTTTCATCGTCTAACTCAAGTTTTTGGCGATTTTTGTCAAATTTGGGCATGTAAGGTGAGAAATATCACCCTAGGTAGAAATTAAACATGATGTTGAATTATTTTGTGTTTGATTATGTTCGGATTGTTGTAGTTAACGTTTGAACTTGTCGATTATGTAAATAATTATAAATTTGATTGTCGAACTCTATTCTAGGGCTTGGGTTGTTAAATTTGACTTGGGCAACTTGATTGTTTGGTGAAATTGATGCCGGGGTGTGGTTATTATTTGATATAAGTCGTGGTAAATCTTGTATAACTGTTAAAAGACGACTAATTCTCGAATTTTTGGTGGGAAAAGGCATAATGTGTGAATTGGTTAGATTGTTAGATTAGCTTGTATATAAAATATTTTTCTAGTTGTTTTTAGTTTGTGGTTGTTTTGTTGCTTGTGCGATGGTTGAATTGCTAGCGATAGTAGGATTGGGATTCGCTGTATGAAGTCTGAGTAGTACGCTAACCGTTATGCTGTCGAAATTTTGTTACGAACGCACTAAGCAATATGTGTGTAGTTGTTTGTGTTTGGGGTTGTAAATAGAGCTATCCTTGCTGAAATTTTGTAAATATTGTTAAGGACTAAGTGTGGGGTAAATTTTGTGTAACCCAACCTTAGCCGAAGCTAACAACTATTTAGCTTAACGTTGTGCTTGTTTGTGTAATTTGACAGGTACAATGGCTAGCAGGCAAGACAAAGGCAAGGGTGCTTCTACCTCAGGCACCGGAAGGAAACGGATGAGACTGGGCATTGCAGTCCCAGCTGCACCCGCTGTTCCGCGCGGCCAACACCGCCGATACGGAACAAGATGAGTCACCGATGAAGGGAAGAAATGGTACGCAAAGCATAAGGAGAACAAGTATTTCCCCGAGGAACATATTTCTAGGGAACCACTTGCACAGGAGTTCCCTCGCATTGTACAGAGGATTGAGGCAGCTGGGCTCAGCTTTATTTTTCAGGAGCCCAAGGAGTGCAACCTTCACTTGGTCCGGTAATTTTATGCCTACTGGAACCTGGCCATCAGAAGCCACACTATTAAAATCAGAGGGCAGATTGTCACTCTGGAACCCCAGCAGCTGAATGTCATCGTTGGAGCGCGGGACACAGACGCCCACGTTCTCCGCCAGCTCAACATCACCCCACCGTACGCCGACATCAGACGTACATTGTGTGGGGCTCGATCCACAGCCCGATGGAGTAGACACAAAGAGAGGGGTTACCACCAGACTCTGCCTTATTCGTAGATGAACAGGGAGGCCAGAATCTGGCTAAAAATTGTGGTTTCGTGCTTGATCCCGGGAGTTCATAAGACAGACGTGACCCGGGACCGTGTCTGCTTGGTGTATGCCCTTATGAAAGGGCTTGAGATTAATGTGGGGGCGGTCATAATATCCACCATGAAGAGAGCCAGACTGCACCAGGGTCACAGATACAGGTTTGGCGGACTCATCACCACCTTCCTCCGAGGCCTCAACATTGAGGAAGAAGCCTTGGATTACATTCCGCAGCTGGAGCGGAGGGCCCTTGATGTGACAAAGACTAAGACCCCTGACACTACACACGAACCCGTGCTGACTTTGGGCGAGCGACATGCTCGTGACGATCAGTACATGGCCCGTATGTTCGGCATGCAGATGCTGCAGCTACGGATAGGTGGGAGACCAGCCACCGAGGAGGAGTTATGGCAGCTGGAGCTGGACTACCCCTTTGGCGAGAACGCCAGAGCCTTATGTAAGGTGGGGCCAGCCTTTGTGGAGCCGACAGACGATGATGTCCCTACTGATGAGGAGACACGTCGTGAGGACTCTGATGTGGAGTCCGATGACGACGATGGAGCTGATTCAGACATGGGCGACGAGGCTGCAGCACCGGATGAGGAAGTCGAATATTTCAACTGAGCAGGGAGTTCCACCACCCAAATTTTGTGCTTTGTATTTTAGTGAACACTGGGGACAGTGTTTGATTTAAGTGTGGGGTGGGGAGTAGTTAGGTGCTAGGTCAAGGCTCTAAATTGCTGTATAATTTTTCCTTGTTGTTTATGTATGTTGTGCCTTCCCTGTTGTGAACTGATTTGTGATGTACGTATATATTTGTTTTGTGGCTAATGATGTGTGTTTTTGAAAGTTATGGTTGCAATGGTAAATATTTTGTAAATTTTGTAAATAATTTTTTTCTCTATCGACATGATCGATATTTTTCAAAATTTTTGCGAAAATATATTGCACTTGTAAGTATTTTCTTTCTATCGAAATGATCAATGTGTTGCAAAAGTTTAGTCGATTTTTTTTTTTGGGTTTCTCGGAGTTTGTTTTCGGTTCTTTTACCGAGAATAGTCCCATTGAACCGATGTCATAGTTAGTGACCGTTCCCTATGATGGATGGATGACGACCGTCTTAAGGGAAATGTAGTCGGTAGGAGTAGGATTTTTAATTGTTGTTTTAGTTTTCTTTGGTGGATTGCATCAATGAACTGTAGTTGCTTATGGTTGCTAAAATTTCATTGCGTGTTGTAATTGATGTTCAAATTGTGAAAATGATTCGTTTGAAAGCATGAAATTCTGTAAATATGTTGAGTTACCTAGGCTATAGAATTTGGTTCATTATGGTTGAGGCTTAATCTTGAATTCATGTAATTGACTAATTAAAGAGTCTGTGAATGCATCTTGATTCGAGCATGTGCATGAAGTGTGAAGTGAGGATTTGCTATTCCATGTCATTGTGAATTGTCTAGAACTTGCCTGGTGTGTATACGAAGCGAAATGAAGGAGGTGTAGTGTTGGAAAGGATGTAGGCATTTCTTTGTTTTAACCGATAGTTTCCATTTTTTTCTTGTCAAATTCTACCTTTTTATATGTTGTATACCCTAGTCAGCCCGTTGAGCCTTTAGCCGATTTCTTTCTTTTGTCCAAAAGTGTATGAACTAAGCTTTATTCCTTCTTTTCATTAGCCTTAAAGTCTAAAAGAAGCTCTTAAGCGCTTACAAAGAACAGAAAATGTTTCCCAAAGTGTTAAAGAGTGAAAAGAGTGAAAAGAAAAGAAAAGCAAAGTGAGGAAAGAAAAGATGACGTTGAAGAGGCACTTGTTGTAATTAATTGATATTGAGGGTACATGAAAACCCTCTGTTTTGTGTCAAGTGTGGCTGATGAAATGGGCTGTATGAAAGTAAACCAGCATGAATGGGAGAAAAAGAGAAAAGAGAGGAACAATGTCCATGAGTCGATAGGAATGAGTTGAAAAGGCGCTTAAGGATGCTAGCGACTATTATTGGCTAATCCAATATATATATACTAGATCCATAGCCCCGTTACAACCCATTAAAAGTCCTATTTGATCCTATATTGCATTTCTTTATATTAGTGGAGTAATACACTAAGGGCAAGCCTATGGGTCATGACATGATGCATGTGAATTCTTTTGGGAGAGAGAGTGAAATTAATTTTTATATGCCCCTACTTGCATGTTTGTGTGTTGCATGAACATAAAGGGGAAATTTCTCTCGTGTTGTGAGGGCACATGCTTGATGAAAGATTGATTTTCATGTCGGATTTCTTGATTAGTTGATTTGCATGAGTTTGTCGATATCAAGAAGCAATTCTTAAAGTCTAGGAAGCCTTGATGTATTATGGTCATTGTCTTGTACGACCAAGCATGTTTTCTTGATGATTTGCAAAAATTGAATAATCGGTATGACCGTAGCGTAAATTGTTGCACCATAGTGACGGAAGTTGGGATGTAATTTGCATGAGTTGTGTATGTGTTGTTCGAGGACGAACAAGGATTTAAGTGTGGGGTAAGTGATCTTGGGCAGATTTATATGCCCAAGTGATACTCAAACGTATCATTTTTACCTTGTTTATTGTGCAATGTGTATATAATATCATGTAATTGGTAATAAAATGCAAATTTATACTAACCAACATGATTAGCATTTGTTTTGCAGGAAAATGTGATTTTTAGGAGCTAAAATGCATGTTGGAACTATGTCGGAGTTGGACTTGGATGCGAGCGTGGAAAAGACCCGGGAATGCAGGATTATAGGGGCTCCGTGATGGCTCCGTGCCACGCTACCATCGCGGTAGCACACTGCCTGGGCGTGAAATAAATTGGCACTTTCCAGTATGCCTGCGCGTCAGCTCCGTGGCACGGAGATAGGCCTCCGCGATGGCCTCCGTGCCACGTTGAGGTTAATTCTCCGGACCATGAAATTCCAGAGAGGGTCCGCGTCCACGCCGTGTCACGGAGGCAGTGCTCCGTGTTGGCCTCCGTGACACGTTGCTTGTTATTCCGGGAAAAATTTCCCACTAGTATAAATAGCACACTTAGGTTTATTTTTAATCAGTTTTTAGTTTTTTAGTTTTTAGACTGAGTTCAGAAGTGGAGAGCAGGAACGTGGGTTAGTAGCAGTTGAAGAACAGAAAAGCTAAGAGTTTTCTTCTCTTCCTTTCTTCTTTCCTTCAATTGTATGCATGATTTACACCCATTTTAGGATGATTAATCCAAGAATGAGTGGCTAATTCCCTTTCCTGCTGAGGTTTCGAACTTGTGTAATGAATTTTGATGATAATTGATATGGTTTCTTCTTCTTTTTGTATGTTTTTCTATTAATTCTTGTTCTTACTACATTATTGATTGGCCAACATTAATGTATATCTAAAAAGTCCAATTTCACTCGAGAGAGCAAGAAATTGGAAAGTTGTCAATTAATAGGGTATTGTTCTTAACTTGATTTGGGAAAATTGGGTTTTGATGTGCTTTCTTGATAGAAATATACTTGAAAGCCGTATTAGTCAACTTAGGAACCGGAATTGTAGTGCTAGGTCATAAATTGCATTTGATCACAGAAATGTAGACGGATGGTTTATGATTCTAAAGTGAAATTAAATACGAAAGTTTTAATTTCTAGGCAAACGTTCTTGGCTAGCAACATGAGGAAGAGGATAACCAAATTATCATGATTATCAAGTTCATTACTCGTTCTTAACCTTAGAATGTTCATATCCATTGTCTAAATTCAAAAGTAATTAAGTGTGATTAATTGTAGTATACATATAGTTTAGAAACAAAAACTCAAAATAACTCTTGGTTGCATTGTTGTTAACATAATTAGGAATAGAATAGAGATATAGTAAACTAGGCAATTTTACGTATCTAGAGCAGCCTCCTTGGATCGATACTTGGCTACTTAGCCACTTTATTACTTGTTTGACCACGTGCACTTGCGTGTCGGTTTTTAATATATACCGAGCAGACCGCAAACATCCGGCAAGAAAAACCCTCGGGCTATGTTTAGCAAAACAAAATGCACAGGTATTCCTCCCCACCCCCATCAAAAAGGCATGTGTCATCCTCGACGCATATATATACAAGACAAAAACTAAGGGAATAGGAAACATACCTGTGCGGCCTAGGTGTCAGCTACCTGGTCAGTGGAGGTGTAGATACGCCTCCCACATCAACTCCAATACTGTCGTCTTAACCCGGCGCATTCTCAGATCCAACTAAGCTCGTTCCTTTACAACAAGCTCTCGCTGCCTCAGTCTAGGCTCTTAGTCGAGCCTCCTCTCTTGATTCGTGCAGTGCTGTCTCCATCTCATTCCACTCCCGTTTTTTCTAATGAAGCAGAGACAACATCATCACTCGCCTCCTCACGAGGCCTCTTCCCCTTGTCATGTGCCACCAGCTCCTCCGTGATGAAATAAAAAATCAGTGGTAGCTCCTTCTCAAACTCATCATCAATTATGGGAAGTACCGGTGGAGGTACCGCAGATGTCTGTCGTGTGGCGAAGTCCCACACCTCGGATCGTAGTTCTCCCAGCATTGCATGCCATTGAGATAACTCTAGCGCCTGTAACTATGCAAGGCGCTCGTCCATCCTTCTCTCAAAAGCGTCCAATCGCCCATGTACTGAACTGGACAATGTCTCCAACTCCTTCAACACCCACGGCTTAACCTACTCCATCATGACTTTGACCTGTAGAGCCGTGTGTGCTTGCTGCTTCTCTACTTTAGCTAGCCGCCTAGCCATATGAACCAAAAATTCCTGTGATACCGTGACTAGTCCGGTTGTGGTGGATCGTGGAGGTGCGACTGATTGTATGGATGTTGTTGTCATAGATGATTACTTAGGAATGTTGGTAGGTGTGGACGAATCTGCTGCATCTGTAGCCTCATCCTGGCTACCTATCTCTCTGCCCTCAGTAGGCTCAGCCCCTAACTCGGCGAACTGTGTTGCATCAGTCTGCATCCTACTGCTAAATGCCTCTTCTATTATGGTCACTCCAGCAGATGCAGATGCTTGAGTCCTCACCCTCGATACTGGGTTTGTATCATCTCTAATCATCCCGATATCGGTAATCCTCTGAACCACCACTCTCTGATCAACTGATGGCAATGCTGGCACTCGAGACTCCCGAAAAAGTCTATCAATCAAGCAGGGGAAGGTAATGATTGTACCATCATTTACAACCCGCTCCTGAATCTTCTCAATGATGAATTGCGGGAAATTGATTGTGTACCCCTCCATTATGCTGGCTACTA
Source organism: Datura wrightii (assembly GCA_035772735.1). Classification (NCBI taxonomy): domain Eukaryota; kingdom Viridiplantae; phylum Streptophyta; class Magnoliopsida; order Solanales; family Solanaceae; genus Datura; species Datura wrightii. The sequence continues at coordinate 126,108,216 of JASDFA010000018.1, forward strand.
GTGTTGCTCTGTCGGGTGAGAGTATATTTTCATTACTTGTTGGTACCGGCCTGAGCCTCACCAACAACGACCAGAATTTAGCCTAAAAGTTCAAAGTGGCATTCTTTATCTGTGACTCAGAACCATGCATCCATTCAACTAACAGCCCCTTTGTGGCAATGATGCGGGAAAGCCAAGTGTACTTCTGTATCCGCTCCATGCTATTCAACGTCTTTGGTTTGACTTTCCGCAATACGGATTACTTGTGATCAAACTATGTCGTGTTCATTAGAGCTCGATATTCTGGCCCGTACAACATCCTAGAAATCTACTCCTTAGATATATTAATTGAGGTCTCACGCACCATCTTCTATGCAGGCTGCTTCTTCCAATCCTGGCCTCCTAGTGCCAACCGCTGTAAGGTGGTTGCATATGCTGCATACAACTCATGAACCAGGCATGGGCTATAGCTTCCTGAAGGCTCTGTCAACCACACGAACATGTATTTATCAAAGATCGCTTGTAGTTAAGGAAGATCTTTCAACCCGGTGGTGATCAGTCTTGGCTCCTCATAAATGCTCCGCTTCGGATTGCCTTTTTCATTTGGAGCAATATCCCAATTTTATATAGCCCGCATGCCATGGACACACCATCTCCTCACATTTCGTGGTTGCTCATTCGATGTGCTCTATGTCTCAGTCAACTCATTTTCTGAGTCCCCTCGCTGGGCATGCAACTCATCAACTCTTTCTGCATCGTGCCCAGCTGTGGGAGCCTCCGGAACAAGTGCAGCAGCAGCCCTAGCACTTTCATTAGTGCGGCTGGGCGGATCCCTTGCTAGTGAAGTGGGAGTATCGACCAGGGCTATCGGATTTGAACTTTTTTTAGCCCTAGCCCTGGTCGTCCTCCGCACCGCTGCTCCTTTGATACCTCATATTCCTCTTCAGACCCACTCAACTCTTCAAAGGAGGATTGATCATCTCGTAGCCTTCGGTATGATGGTTGATTGCGCTCAGGTACCTGCTTTTTGGTTTGACCCTTCTTTGGTATAACTCCTAGAGCCATTCTACATGTGGAAACCATGTTACTACACAAGAGAAGATGAAACAAAAAATATTTTTAAGCTGGTGTCAGTGGTCCTAACGGTGACTAAATGAGTCATTGCCTCTGGCAATGATTCGTGAAGTCACTCGTTACCACAGGTTGGATATTTTTCCAATAGGTCCAGTGTACTTGATAATTTGTCCCAACGAGTCATTACCAGAGGTAATGAGTCGTTAGGTCACTCGTTAAGTGCACTGCCTCAGTAGTTTATTTTTCCCACTCAGCATGAGGTACATGACGAGTCGTTTGGTGACCCAACGACTCGTGATGTGGCTCATGCTCAAGAGTTCCTGTTCATCTTCTTCTTCTTTCTAGTTTTCAATTCCACAAACACGCAACTTCCATTAAACATCTACCCAGGTGACTACATGATCGAAAATCAATGTTTTACTCTTCCTAGGGTTTATCTACATCACAAGGCGTGTAAAAACACAATTTAAATCGAAGAATCATTCAAGTTCACTCATTCATGGATCTTCGAAATTTCTTGATTGAATGAAAAAATTATTCAAAGTGTTTGTGTGGGGAAGATTACTTACAATGCAATTTATCAGAGCTGGAGTGCAATAGCAGTTATGCTTGTGCTTCAACAAATGTGTGTGCAGTGATGAAGGTGATTTCAATGGTGTTTTTGATGGGTTTGAGTGAAGAAGGGGAAGATGAGAAGAGGGAAATTTGAAGTGAGATTAATGGGGAGTATTCGATGCAATTAGGTTCTTTGATTTTAATTTTAAAAAAAATTTCCCAATTTGCAGTCATGGGTCGGGTTAAGTCAACTTACCTGGGGACCTAAAGACTCACGTAATGACTCGTGGTGTTTACCCTAACGATTAATTCCCTGAGTTGTGGTCCTTGGCCTGTTGTAGTTTCAGGACGGGTCACTTGACGAGTCGTTTGGTTTCCCAATGATTGTTGAGTGAATCGTCATCACCCTTTGTCTTTTAATTCAGTCTTAGATCCAGTGTATCTGACAGGGGACTAAATGATTTGTTCTTTGGAGAAATGACTCGTGAAGTCACTCGTTGCTCCCCTATTTTCTGCATTTCTCTTCATGACTGGCTAAATGAGTCATCAAGTCAGACAATGACTCGTTCTGTGATTTTTCTGCCCCAGAACTGAAGTTCCAGTTTTTGGTTCCAACTTCAGATTTTCCATCTTATTCACCTGCACCCTCAACAAACATTAACACTAACTTTTTATTACATTTACAACTTGGGTTGCCTCCCAAGAAGCGCTTAATTTAACGTCATAGCACAACGTGGGTGTTTTGGCTACTCATACTTCACCAAAACACCTCTATGGGTTGCCTCCTATGCAGCACCTGATTTAACGTCGCGGCACGATGCAAGTCACTTGACTACTTAGAATTCGTCAACTTACTCTTCTTCATCCTCCAATGCAGAAATTATGCTGAATTCCTTGGGTTGTTTCATGGTTCGGCTAATGTTGAAGGTAACCTCTTCTTTGTTCAACCAAAATTTCAATTGTCCTGCTTCCACATCAATTAGGGCCCTACCTGTTGCAATGAATGGTCGCCCCAAATAATGGGGACCTCTGAATCGACTTCGCGGTCCAAAATCACAAAGTCTACTGGGAATATGAACTTTTCCACTTTGACTAGCACATCAAACAAAATCCCCATTGGCTTTTTAACTGTTCGGCCAGCCATCAGTAGCCACATCGAAGTCGGTATGTGGGTTCCCAAGCCTAACTTTTTAAATACTGCTAGCGACATCAGACTTATACTAGCTCCCAAGTCTCAAAGTGCCCTTGCAAACTCAACCTCCCCAATAGTGCAAGGTATAGTAAACGCGCCTGGGTCTTCCTTCTTTTGTGCTAGGACCCGTGTAGTGACGGCACCACAGTGGTGCAGATTATCCGCAGGCTTCAAACTTACGGTTCTCTTTCTGGTGACAAGGTCCTTCATAAATTTGGCATATCCGAGCATTTTCTCAAGTGCCTCCACCAATGGGATATTCACCGATAGCTGCTTGAGCATAGAGATAAACATTTGATATTTTCCATCTTCAGTTTTCTTCTTCAAGCGCTGTGGGTAAGGAGGAGGAGATTTAGGGATTGTTGTGATTTTTTGCTGCGCCTCCTTCTCTTTCCCATGGGTATCTCCTTGCTCCTTTTCACTACTCAAAGCAATTTGCACATCTGAGTTCCCAACCAAAGTTGGGTTGTCAACCTCCACTACGTCATCATCATTTATCAACCCGGGCCTTTCTGACTCTTTAACCATGACTGGCTTCAGTGGATCAACTGTGGCCTTCCCGCTCCTAGTAGTGACTGCCATGCAGTGACCGTCATTTTTTGGATTTTGAACAATATTGCTGGGAAGTGTGCCTTTCTGCCTTTGATTTACTGCAATAGACATCTGACTCATTTGCTGCTCAATTTTCCTGATTGCCACAGCATGTGATTACACCTTTTGGTTTAGGCAAGAAATATCAGCTCGGAGCTCCTAAAAGTGATTGTCTGTTGCCTCCATCTTATTGAGAAGTTTGGAAAGCATATCTTTGAACCTTGAACCTCTTGGCTCTGGCTCTTAGTTTCGTGGAGGAACATACGGACCACTCCTATCATTTTTGAACTCCTCTCGCTTCTTCTAATCCCCTTATCTCGGTATTGACCCTGGTTGAAATTATTATCCTTATAGAAGTTCCGACCTTGGTTCCCTTGACCTTGACGCCAAGAGTCTTGGTTAGACCCTTGGATATTGGTCCGGAAACCCATCCTCTGATCATTCAAATAGTTGACCTCTTCTTCTGACTTAGACTCGCAACCATCATTTCTCGGGGCCTTGCCCTGAGAACATACAATGTTCACCTTTTCTGTTCCCACTCCCATTAACTGCTTGGCAAGAAACCCCATGGTGGTATTTATCTCTGCAATGTCCTGGTCACGCTCCTCATCTTTTCTTTGTTGTTCGGCAGACATACCAACCATATAAGAACCAGCCGGAACCTCCGAATCTCTAGTGTGCCAAGCTCGGTTGGTTTTAGTGATCTTGTCCAGCAACTCCGCAGCCTCTGCATAAGCATGACTCATAAAGGATCCTCCTGAGACAGTATCAGCAACCACCTTTGTGTTGGCATTCAGGGACCGGTAAAAGATCTCCAATAATGTGTCATCTGGAATCCTGTGGTTTGGAACCTTCTTGAGCTTTTTGTTGAACCGCAGCCAGGTCTCATGGAGTGCCTCAAAATTGAGCTGCCTGAAATTATATATTTCATCCCTTAGCTGCAATGCCTTGGATGGTGGGAAGAACATTTCAAGAAAAGCTCTCTTGAGCTCTCACCAAGCAGTGATGTAGTCGTTTGACAACTCAACCAACCACATCGTCTCCTCACTCCCAAGAGAGATTGGAAATAACCTCAATCTGATCGCATCCTGGCTGACCCCTGGCTACTTGTATGCCTTGCATATACCCATGAAATTTGTCAAGTGAGTGTGGGCATCATCGGATGCATGACCTGCAAATATTCCCTTCATATTCAGCAGTTGAATCATTGCACTTGTAATATCAAACTTTGTCCCAACAGGCAAAGGAGGAGGGACTATCACTCCAGTGGCACCAGCTTCATCCATGTCCGCATCATCTTCCTTATCAAAATATTGGTGTCGCTGGTGCTCTGGACCTCTGGGTTATCTAGCTCGTTTAGCTTCTACAGCTAGACACTACTCTTCAGCAACTCTAGCTAACTCACGATCTCTAGCCCGAGCTTGCTCTTCGGCCAACATCCTTGTTGTGGCTTGGTCCGCGGTTTCTTGTTCATATATGTTGGCCATTCTCCTCAGGTTTCTCGACGTTAGCTCAAGTTCGTGATCAATTTGTATCAAGGGATTTCCTTGACTTCTAGTGTCAGGCATGCACAAACCTAAGACCTGTTAAGTAACCAAAACAACAAAAGAAAAAAAAAAGAAAAGAAATAAGAACCAATAGTAACGTTAACACAATTAACAAAAGCCTTAGCCGTATTCCCCGGCAACGGCGCCAAAATTTGATGTCACCTAAATTACACCTTGCAATTGAGATATAAATGGTCGATTGTCAAATATAGAACCCAACAAAGGTTGAGGTTGATCCCACAAGGAATATGGTAAGAACTTAGGTTAATGCGAATAACTATTACTATTGATTTACTTATTTCCAAAGGGGGAAAAATATAGAATAATAACAAAAGTAAAACTAATGAATGCTTGTATCAACTTTGGTTTGTATTCAATTTACCACTAGACTAGGATTGTGTTCCCCAAGATTTCATAACCACAAGGCTTATACACTAGTGATCTATTACGGTGTTTAACATGCAATATTGGTAAGTTAGGTTCACCTAAATGGTTGGTCCCCTATCTAGATGATTTTCACCACAAAACTTGGTCTGTATAGGGGTGTTCTTTAGTTGAACCTTACCCTTAATATCGGATTAGCCATCCCTCGGTCAAGTTCAAGCTATTAGATGAGGGTTGGTAGCCTCAAATCTCCATTGTTAATCCCTTTTTCCTATTCTTTACCCCCTTGATCTGGTAAGTAAGAATAAGGCAAGTCCTAACGTTTGCAACCGTCAAGAATCAATCAATACGAAGGGAAAAACAATATATGCATACAATCCCATTCACGAATCACTAATTATTTTTACCTATGTGTGTTAATTCATCTTGGTTCCCACAAACCTAGTTTATGGGTTTAGCTACCCATGTTTGTGTTATCGCAATCACAATATATAGAAAAAATCATAATTGCAATTTACAAATTATTGTTGAATAAAAACCAAGTAGATTGAATAAAATTCCAACATTACTTTCATGGCTTGAATCAAGAACAAGTGTATGAAAATTCTCACAATATCCTCATAATATCATTCAAGATTCCCTATCAAACTCGTCTCTGAAAATCGTCTGAAATCCTCCTAAAAATAAACCTAAAACTGGGTAGTTATAATACAAAGAAATCCTTTTCCCAAATAAATTTGGAAACCAGGTCGGCAGTGGCAACGGGCTAGGTGATGGATCATTAGGCCTTCTGACGAGTCCTTCCTTACTTTAAAATAGTCATCCTCAGCAGCATACCCAGCTTGGCAACGGGTCACATAACGACTCGTTGTGCCTTAGCATGAGTCGTTAGGTCCCTTGTGGTCTACTTCCTCAGAAAGTCCAGTGCACTTCACATATGGTTCCAATAGCTTTCCAATAAATTGTTCCTTCAGGTGACGACTCGTGATGTCGGTCGTCAACTCCACTGGACACTTGGGTGAACTTTTCTCTTCAAAGCCTAACGGTTGACCTCACAACTCGTTACCAGGTGTAATGAGTCGTTCCTCCAACTCATCAAGTGCACTTCCTTGTATCTTCCAAACTTCATCTTCTTGCCAACACTTCAAGTGATGGGTCGTGCCTCTTGCCAACGACTCGTTAAGTACCTGTTAGTCACTTTTTAGTTGTTTTTATCATTAATTCGACCAAAATACCTAGAATGTGCATAATTTCTTGATTTTAAGCGTTGAAAGTGCCGTAAAATCACGGCACATCATAAGTCCCCTATATGAAGACCGGAAGCAAGTAAGTCAGGGATAATTGAACCAAGCATACTACATTAGCCAGAGGGAAGCAGTTAAACTAACTCAGAGATATGTACCAGCAGCCCAAGATCACCGAGTTCGTAAGGGGCTACCGTGAGGATCAAAGATGTGATGTATTAGAGGCTTAGAGAGGAGTAGGAATATAATAGAGATGAATTGAGAAGTTAAGGATAAAGTAAGATCTAAATATATTAAGTTTTTCCAGGCTCTATAGTGACAACATATCGATTCAAACGAATTCGGAAACGGCAAGATAGTTTTCAGCTATTGAGTAGAGCCCTCATTTCTGTTGTTATCAGTCACTTATATATGTAGTGGCACTATATTGTTCAGTTGCAGATAGAGTCCTATAAGGCACTTGTGTTGGAATTTTCTGTGTTTCAGGTTTCCAAATAGTCCATATTACAGAGGAGACTCTGCCAACATTTTTCTTGCAACAGTTAAAGGAGTTGAGTCTTTTATGCCTAAGATTACATTCGAGGATGAATTTTCCTGGGGGGGGGGGGGATGATGTTACACCTATAAGTTTCTATCATTTAATGGAAATGTGTATGTGTATGTTGAGAGTTTTGAAGTACGACGCATGCGGAAAAAGGCCTGGGGGGAATACACGAATGTGGCATCAAGTGAGCATGAGGCTAGGGCCAAGGGACAAGCACCTTGGCCGTCTCTTCGCGCCAGCCGTTCTAACGCTATGGCCAACGCGCGGCACACCATTGTCTGGCACTATGGCCGGCGTGCGGCACACCCTTGCCTAGCGCGATGGGTGGCGTGCCGCACCCCCATGCCACGGCTCCTATATATATGTTTTAAAGTGTGAAGTTTAATTCATTTGTAAATATTTCAAAAATAGACCCTCGGCCCTACGATGAAGTTCTCTCAACTTCTTTTTTGCTTTTTCATCAAATTACGTTGTTAAACTCCGTCCAAACGCAAATTCATCTTGGATAACAAGTTCTAGACCTACGGGAAGCATCTCTACGGGAGTTAGTTCTTGAAAATTCACTAGGTATACCGGAACCCCACCGAGTAAAGGTTGTCAGAATTACTCCAAATTGAGTCCTAAATAGCCACAGGCAATAGGTAAACATTTCTCCCTTCTTTACTCTCGAGAAATTGTGATTTTTCGGCCAAATTAAATGGAGTTGAACTACAGTTATTATTATCGAGAGATATTGTGTTTTGTTGAAGTCTTAGTATTGAAAATGGCCCTAATCTCTCAGCGTAAGGGCTGCAATTGAATGGAATCATTGACTACAGGTTGGAACTAATCGGATAAATGAGAGTCGGCATTCAAAGAATGTTAAGGCTTATCTATTCGGCAAGTTATTCTCATCGTATAGTGATACGACCTACGCCTTCGAAATAAGACAAGAATCATGTATATTGTAATTAGCTGCTGCTAGTAGGTAATGAGCTTATATGTTATAATTAGCTGCTGCTAGTAGATAAGGATCATGTATGTTCTGATTAGCTGTTGTCAGTAGATTATGATTATGTATATTGTGGTTAGCTACTAGAAAACATATTGAGAGTATATTGCAGTATCCCTTGTAAGGAAAGAGTATATTAAGTGTGACTCACGCTAGGAGTGTCGAAAAAACTCCTCTGTTCTTCTTTTCACAGTATTAGTAGAATTCTAATGTTTTGCTATCATGCGAAGGGCTTAGAAGTTTATGGTTAGCTGTGGGGCCTGATTTGGTAAGTTCGACAGTGTAGGGCACACCCAGGTGATATAGCTTTCAGTTTGACGCCTATATTTTTTGTGAAGCTCGCCCAGAGGCCGTTGGCGTACCTTGAACCAAGGCAGAATTGAATAGGATGGTCTTACCCTAGAGTCAGCGGTGCTAGGATTGCCTAGTAAATTGAAGGTCATCCTGCCATGTAGTTGGCTACTGTTAGTGACTGTTAGTTTCAGTTGACTTAGTGCTTTTCATATAGGACACTCAAGACACCGTCCCAGTTGTTCCAAGTCTAATAGATCGATGGATACCCTAAGGAGGGAACTTCATTAGTAGTTAGATGTGGGGCCAACGCCGCAGCCTACTCTTTTAGATGCCCACGTATAGGTTGCCGTGAGTGGCTAAATCCAGATAAACCTGCCTACGAGGCAACGAAATGCCCAAGGAAGCCATAGGAGATCTGAACAGACTAGGTTGAAGTCTAAAGGGACTTGTACCATAGTATCACGGTGTTATTTCCAGGCTAGGAGTTATGTAAGCTGCCTGTGGAGAGTTAGGGCTAGCTGCTTAGGAGCATGTCCCATTAGTAGCAGCCCCACAGTTGTTCTCAGTGAAGGAGCTAAATAGTTGGTCACTTGCAACCTTACAGATATCTTATGAGTTATCCTTGCATCAGCATGACCTTCTAACTATTGCTTAGATCACCCAGACCTCGACCTTTTCTGTCAAAGTCGACGGAGGTTGTGATCACTGTCAGGACCCTCTGGCCAGGACCCTCTAGCCAGGTGTGGGCATACAGACTGTGTCTGTTGGCAACTGTATAGACCAGTTCAGGGGCGAGCAAGAGTAGTGGTCACGTTAGGCCTAAGGAGCCCAGACGACTCACATTCAATTATAGGAGCCCATATGGCTAACATTCAGGTACAAGAGCCAAGACGACTCACATTAAGTTACAAGAGCCTAGACAGCTAATATTTAGTTACAGGAGCGCAGATGGCTCATATTCAGTTACAGGAGCCTAGACGGCTCACATTCAGTTACAGGAGCATAGATGGCCTATATTCAATTATAGGAGCCCAGATGGATCAAGCATGATTATAGGAGCCCAGATTGCTCAGACATGATTACAGGAGCCTAGATGGCTCAGACATGATTAGTGAAGCCTAGATAGCTCAGACACAACTATAGGAGCCTAGACGGCTCATATTCAGTTACAGAAGCCCAAACGACTCATATTTAATTAAAAGAGCCCAGATAGCTCAGATATAGTTACAGTTACTTGCAGGGCCTAAGGGGTACCAATAGGGGTATATAGACTGATTGGCATCTATCGACGCTTTTGGGGGCCTAGGTAGGTTTTTACTGTGTTGCTTGTACCTTCCAGGCTTATGGGGGCCAGGTTAGGTTCTTGTTTGTATACTTGATTATTAGTTATATCTTATAAATATATAGTCATACAATTTCAGCTCACATAGGTGTAGTGATTTACTAGATACAGGTTATGGATAAGAAAATTTATAGGTTATCTCCTACCCCTTCTTGCTACTTATTCTCCGTCTCTACCAACTTCTAATCATCTTTTTGTTACTGCCTTACATATTCTATACATATTGTACTGACGCCCAACTATGGGGCACTTCATACTTGCTTGTAGGTTTAGATAGATAGGTTTTGGGATCTCCTAGCAGTTTTCCAGAGTCAACAGATCGGCCAGCTCCTTTCATTCAAAGTTGCCAGGTTGTAGAGGTTAATTGTCTTTTATTTGTACAGCATTTGGGTAGGCCCGGGCTCTGTTCCGACCAATATGTTAACTCTCAAAGGCTTGTAGACTACAGTAATCAGTTAGTTGGTTGTTGTTGGCCATGTGGGGCCCATGTTTATCTTATTTTATGTGTTGAACATGCGAGGCCTAGTATAGCTGCTTGTTTCCATTCCTGCTATAACTAGACAACATGGTCGTCTTGTCGGCCCGCCTAGGATCACTTTTTAATATATTGGTTGGGTTAGCTATCTTCCTTTATAGGTGTTATGTGGCCTTGTCGGCCTGAGGCTGTGTTTACAGCCGAGATATAACAGTTTGTTTTCTTGATTTGGAATCGCTGGTAGGCACCAGAGGTGCTTATGCCCAGCTAGGTCAGCCCAAATCCCAGCACGGCATTAGGTGTCTGTCATGCCTCCCAAGGTGGGGCGTGACAATATCATTCACATTATGACTTAAAAAAGTAATAATAATAAAAGATATCTTTTGAATTATGACTAAAAATAGTAATAATAATAATAAAATAATACTAAAATGATGCAAATAATATTTATTAGCACAAAATTTGATAAAATAGCATTTTCGGCCTTGCAAATAAAAATACAAGCTCAAAAAGGGTAAATTGAAAGAAAAGAGGGACAAAATTGGGTGTCAACAATGATAATGATGAGTGATCACTACAGGGAGTTCTTACCCTCATTTGTTTTGTATGCATACATTAGGGACAATGTATTGTTTTAGTTAGGGGTGGGATGAGTGTATTTTTTTGTGGTCATTGTTATTGATGTTGATGTTTCCCTTATCGGGATTTTGTTTTTGAATTGTGATGATTTGTGAGCCTTTGTCGGGCTCGGGATGCCTTTGCCAGGCAATTATTGATGATGATTAATGTTGCCCTTGTCGGACTGTTTTTTTGATAATTGTTGAACGGTTGTTGAGCCTTTATAGGGCTTAGGATGGATGAAATGAAACTTTTGTTCTTGAATTATTAGTGCATATGATTGGGTCCTTGTTTAAATTGCCAATGTTTCATGACCCAAGTTTGATTTTCGCCTTTGTAAATAGTTGCTAGTGAATAAACTCCGAGTGTTTTCTTTCGACCAATCTTCTTTTTCAAGGAGCAATATCTTTTTCTTTCTTTTTCTATTGTCGAACTGAGTGACATTTCAAATGATAGATTGTAAGGCGACTTTCTTAAGAGAAAATTTCACGCCCCGCCTTGGGGGGTATGACTGGCACCTGGTGCCCTACTAGGACCTGAACTACTAGACTACTGAGCTTGAGCACATCTGCTGCCTGGCTGACTCTAACTCAGATTTAGGGAAACAACGGGCTATATAACAGCTGTAAATACAGCCTCTGGTCGATTAGGCCTACAGCCACCTGAACCTGTACTAACAGCTAACCAGAAACATATCAATATAGGGGAGCCTATGCGGGCTGACAAGGCCACCATGCTGTCTAGTTATCTGTAACTCAACAATGAAATATTGGAAAGCTATGTGACCGTCAAGGTCACCACTATCAAGCTATGGCCCCACACGGCCAACATAAAAGAAACAAAAGTACTAACAGTTATACAACTGCACGGCCTCACATGACCGGCTCAACTGACCACAGGGAAATATATACAGACTGCAAGCCTCTAGGAATGACAATAGAAATGATCGAGACAGGGCCCCGACCTACCCGTACTGTACAACAAAAAAAATGAAATACACCTCTGAATATCAAACTCCGGATTACAGGAGTTGATAACTCTACGCTAGCTAGGATCACGAGGGATCGGCTCCTCATCTGTAAGTACCTGCAGGCAAGTAATGCAGCGCCCCACGGGCGTCAGTACCACAGGTACTGAGCATGTAAAGCAACTGAAATACACAACTGAAATGAATAACAACAGTAACATGACACATAAGCATGAAGTAGCTGAGTCTATCTAGTTGAGGATAACTGGGGAGAGTTTATTTATTCTGTAACTAAACTGAGCGTACCTGAAGACGTTTCGTCCTACTGTTTATCAATATCTAATAGCACATATAGATATACATATAAATACACACATAACCTGACCGACCCCCATAAGCCGGAAGGTGCCAACCAACACACAATCTATTTACCCCTACCCGAGTCTAAACCAACCAAAAATAAGTCACTCCACTCATCTGATAACTGTGAGCTCCTCCTACCGGTCCCCTTGGGTACGTAGCTCAGGCCTTGGCCTCTGACAATAAACTGTGTCTGAGTCCAAAGACTCCTGCCTCTGGGCGCAAGTGCACACGGGGTGTGTAATTAAAACTGCCCCTGGGTGCAAGCACGCAACAGGGTAATTTTATAAAAATCTGTATCTGAAACTGCCCCCAGCCACAAGCGCACGCAGAGTAATCTGCCCCTGTAAACAGGGTAATCTAGCTCTGCGCAGAGTAAACTGAACTGCCCCTGCAAGCAGGGTAATCTGGACCGTATTATCATGGTGGTCAGCCATCATCGTCCTCTAGGCAGACGGCATCGCCCAGCTGGTAGCGGTATCTGAATCTGGTATCGACACAGCTATAACCCAGGGGCGGTGGGGATGCAACGGGACACCCACATGCCATAGCAAGTCTCAACAAACAAATAGCACATATAAATAGCAAGCATGTATAACTGAAAAGACTATCTGAAATCTACTTCTTATTCTGATCTGTTTCTACACTGAGCTAATTCTTACTAATTATACTGATTCTGTAACCTCTGTTTAATTGTACGGCTAATCTGTAGCCAAGATACTGTCTATTTGATTGGCTAATCTGTAGCCATAACTGTTTGTCTATCTGATCTTTCTTTATTGACTTTTATTATGAAAATCTGTTTCTTTTATTCTACTACATGCTTGCTAATCACGTAATAGGCTATACTGAATTTGAAATACTAACTTGCCCTCGGGCGCATACTTTTCTAACTTTCAGACTGAATACGATATAACAACGTAAACTAGGTTTACTAAACTTTGCACAATACTTAACATTTAACTCCGGGAATTCTACTACGGAGTTTATTGTACTATACAAGGCTAAAGCTACTAACTTGCCGAAGGAACTAGCTTTACATACCTTAACCTCGAGTTATCCATCTGTCGGACGAGGCTCGGTCAATACTCCAGCTATTTCTCCCAACTGCATTCATGATACGCTAATTAATACTAAATATAGCTTTATTCTAAAGAACAACGTCACTTTTGATATAATTGTAGCCTAAACTTAGTCTTATCGAAAGACGATTGAAAACTCGCTATTTTTCAGAAGTCCAGAAGGGAAAAGTATTCACTTCACAGCTAGGAGCACATAGACACTAGTTTGGAGCAATTCTACTTACCTTAGCTCAGTAGCTCGACGATTCGTCGGCCGTATTTCGCGAAACAAAATCTGTAGGAATGCTCCCTACTGCTAAATACCTCGGTACCTGAGGTTAATTCGAGTTTGGACCGCGTTTGACAGCGTAATCGAAAGGAAATTATCAAATAATCCTCGTTCCTCTTTCTCTCTGCTTACCCTCTGTTTTTCACTGGAAATTATAAGAAACTTTAATGAAAAATTGAAGTTGGAGGCTTTATATAATTGAGACTTATAAGTCACATTCAGGGAATGCGATTTATAAGTCGCATTCCTAGAATGTGATTTATAAGTTGCATTCCTGGAATGCAATTTATAAGTCGCATTTTGCCTTGCGACGCGCCGACTTGGCGCTTGTCCAATCTTCCCCCGGGCCTTTTTCTAGCATGTATGGTTTTCAAATACTCTTAACCAACATGCGAATAGGCCATTTATATGATGGGAATTTACGGGGTGTAACATTCTCCCCCCCTTAAGAACATTCGTCCTCGAATGTAAACTGCTATATAGAGGACTACTCAATTAGCTTAACTTGTTCTTACAAAACTTTCGGCAGAGTTTCCCCTGTAATCTGGACTATCCCAAAATCCTGAAACACAAAAAAGTCCAATACAGGTACTCCACACGATACTATAAGATTCATTCGATAACTAAACATCAATCTTTCTCATTTATATATATACAACCATAAGGTACTGCATAAGTAATAATACGGACGTACCTGTCGCCTGACTAGGCATGGAACAGGCGAAGATATCTACCTTTCATATCTTCTTCAGCCTCCCACGTCATCTCCTCTCGGTTCCTGTTACGCCACAATACCTTGACAGACGCGATATCCTTAGTTCTCAATCTATGAATCTGTCTGTCTAAGATGGCTACCGGAACCTCTTCATAGGCCAGCTCTTCTGTAACCTGGATATCCTGGACTGGGACTGTTCTAGATGGGTCTCCTATGCATTTCCTTAGCATAGACACATGAAAGACGGGATGAACGGACTCTAGCTCTGGAGGGAAGTTCAACTCATATGCTACTCGGCCTATCCTCCAGCGAATCTGATAAGGCCCAACAAACCTCGGACTGAGCTTACCCTTCTTACCGAATCTCATCACCCCTTTCATCGGAGACACTTTCAGAAATACCCAGTCATTCACATTGAACTCCAGGTCTCTGCGCCGTACATCTGCATATGATTTCTGGCGACTCTGTGCAGTCAATAGGCGTTCTCTAAAAAGCATTACTTTCTCTTCTGACTGCTGAACAATGTCTGGCCCAATCATCGCTGATTCCCCTACTTCGAACCAGCCAATCGATGATCTACACTTTCGTCCGTATAAAGCCTCAAAAGGTGCCATCTGAATAGCCGAGTGATAGCTATTATTATAAGAAAATTCTATCAGTGGCAAATGCTCGTCCCAGCTACCACCAAAGTCTAGCACACACGCTCGCAGCATATCCTCGAGCGTCTGAATAGTGCGCTCAGCCCGTCCGTCTGTCTTAGGGTGGAAAGCTGTGCTCAGATTAATCTGCGTTCCCAGTCCCTTCTGGAACGATTGCCAAAACCTAGCCGTGAACTGTGCTCCTCTGTCTGAAATAATGGATACTGGCACTCCGTGCAATCTGACTATCTCTCGGATATACAACTCCACATAATCTTCAACCGAGAAAGTAGTTCTTACTGGCAGGAAATGAGTTGATTTAGTCAATCTGTCAACTATCACCCATATAGAGTCATGTTTGTGTCTGGTACGGGGTAATCCTGCCACAAAATCCATATTCACTGCTTCCCATTTCCAGAGAGGTACAGCTATATCCTGAGTCAAACCGTCTAGTTTCTAATGTTCTGCTTTCACCTGCTGGCAGTTAGGACACTGGGCTACAAATTCAGCAATTTCCCGTTTCATACCTGGCCACCAGTAGTTCCCTTTGATGTCATGGTACATTTTTGTCGCACCGGGGTGAAGGGAATAACTGGCGTAATGTACCTCGTTCATAATCCGCTGGCGGAGGTCTAAAACATTGGGAATACATAAACGATCTTTACAACGCAGCAGTCCATCCTCTGTTACCCGGAACCCTAGCGCCTTCCCTAGCGGAATATAATCTTTAAGCTGAACTAGGTCAGGATCCTCAAATTGTCGTTCTTTCACTTCCACAACCAACAATGACACGGCAGTGTTCTGAATTACCGCTCTACCGTCCTCTATTTCTGCTACACGAACGGCTAGACTAGCTAACTGATGTATTTCCCTAACCAATTCCTGCTGCTCGGGCTGCAAATACGCCAAGCTCCCTATGGACTTTCGACTGAGAGCATCTGCTACAACATTAGCTTTTCCCGGGTGGTACAGAATGTTCACATCATAATCTTTTAACAACTCCAACCAGCGTCATTGTCGCAGATTCAGCTCCCTCTGAGTGAAGATATACTGTATGATCTTGTGATCTGTGAAAATATCAACATGGACGCCGTACAGGTAATGTCTCCACATTTTCAAGGCGTGGATCACTGCGGCTAACTCCAGGTCGTGGGTAGGATAATTCCTCTCGTGTTTCCTCAGCTGTCTGGAGGCATAGGCAATCACCTTACCATGCTGCATCAACACACAACCTAACCCAACGCCTGATGCATCGCAATATACTGAATAACCCTCTGTACCTTCCGGCAAGGCTAACACTGGGGCGGAGGTCAATCTATCTTTCAGTTCTTGGAAGCTCTGATCGTATGCCTCTGTCCACTAAAACTTTGGTGCTTTCTGCGTCAGTTTAGTCAGAGGTGCTGCTATGGTAGAGAATCCCTCAACAAACCTCCTGTAATATCCCACTAATCCCAGAAAACTGCAGACTTCGGTCGGAGTGGTAGGCCTAGGCCATGATTTGACTGCTTCTATCTTCTGCATGTCAACCTGTATACCAGCATCCGACACAATATGCCCTAAAAAGGCTACTGAATTAAGCCAGAATTCACACTTAGAAAATTTAGCAAATAACTGGCGGTCCCTGAAGATCTGGAGCACTGTCCGCAAATGAGTCCAGTGATCTGCTTCAGAGCGAGAATACACCAGAATATCATCGATAAACACTATTACGAACAAGTCCAGGAAGGGTCTAAAAATACTGTTCATCAGGTCCATGAATACTGCTGGGGCATTCGTTAACCCAAAGGACATAACTAGAAATTCAAAGTGTCCATATCGGGTCCTGAACGCCATTTTGGGAATATCTCTTTCACGAACTCGAACCCGGTGATATCCAGACTGCAAGTCAATCTTAGAAAAATATCTGGCCCCCTGTAACTGATCAAATAAATCATCAATCCTGGGAAGCGGGTACTTTTTCTTCACTGTAACTTTGTTCAATTGCCGATAATCTATACACATACGGAGTGAGCCATCTTTCTTTCTCACAAACAGAACTGGCGCACCCCATGGTGAAGTACTCGGCCTAATAAAACCTTTATCCAACAAGTCTTTCAGCTGCTCCTTTAATTCTCTGAGTTCTGCAGGAGCTATGCGATAAGGAGGAATCGATATTGGCTGGGTGCCTGGTAATAAATCAATAGCAAAATCTATTTCCCTTTCTGGGGGAATACCAGGTAACTCATCCAGAAACACATCAGGGAACTCGTTCACCACCGGAACAGACTGGAGTGTTGAATATTCTGCTCAGATATCCTGAACTCTGACCGGATGGTAAACACATCCCTTAGATATCAATTTCCTCGCCTGAAGGTAGGAAATAAACCTACCTTTCAGCGTAGCGGTGCGGCCCTTCCACTCCCGCACTACTTCTCCTGGAAAGTGGAATCGGACCGTCTTGGTCCAACATTCAACATTGGCAAAGCACGGCACTAGCCAATCCATACCCATTATGGCATCGAAGTCTATCATTTCTAGCTTGACCAGATCTACTGTGGTCTGACGATCAGCAACCTCTACAGTACACCCCCGGTAAATTCTGCTAGCCACGATCGAGTCACCGACGGGTGTGGATACCGAAAAGGGCTGTTGTAATAATTCTGGTGCAATATTGAACTTTCGTGCCACAAATGGGGTAACATACGACAGAGTGGATCCTGGGTCAATCAGTACATAAACAGGGTATGAGCAGATAATCAATGTACCTGTGACCATGTCGGGAGATGCCTCTGAATCCTGCCTCCCTGGTAATGCATAGGTACGGCTGGGGCCTGCGCCTGAGCCAGAGGCTCCTGATCTACCTCGGCCCCTATTTGCTGAACCTGAGGGTCTGCGCCCTGCTGAGGCTGCTGGAACTCATGGCCCTGCTGATGCTCTATCCAGATCATCCCGGCTACCCTGTCCCCTGGATGGACAATCTCTCATTAAATGCCCTTCCTATCCGCAGTAATAGCACCCTAGGAAGCCTTTCCTGCAGGCTCCAGAATGTAGTCGGTGGCATATAGGACAAGGGGTAGATGCAAATCTACTCTGTTCTACCCTCCGCTGCTAAGGTGATGCTACTGTCCGTGAACTACTACCGGACTCTGATTGACTCCGGTGAACAAATCTGCCTCTCTGCTGCTGCACCGGAGGTAAAGATCTGGGTGGCCTATCTGAAAACTGTGGTCTCAGCCCCCTAGGGATTTCCCCTTGAATCTCAGCGGGTCTGCTTCTACGGCGTTGTTCTGAAGTCGCATGTCTGTCACCCCGCTGTCGCTGTCTCAAGCCCTCAATTGTCTGTGCGAAGGCCTGTACCCTGGCTATGTCCGTGTCCTCTCTCAAAGTAGACGTCATGCACGTCTCTATGTAATCTGGGTTCAGGACCATAATAAAGCGGTGGACTCTGGACGACATGGTGTCCACAAATGCTGGAGCATAGCGGGCTAAGGAGTCGAACAGTAAAGAATACTCACGGACGCTCCTGGCCCCCTGCTCTAAGTGCAAAAACTGGTCCATCCGGGCCTGTCTGACCTCCCAGGGTAAATAGTGGTCCAGGAAGGCCTCTGAGAAGCTAGACCAAGTAGGAGGGGCTGCATCTCTTCCCCGAGATCTCTCCCAACTTTCGTACCACAAAACAGCAATATCCCTTAATCGAAACACGGCTAACTCAACTAATTCTGCAGGGGTTACGTGCATGACTCTAAATATTCTCTACATCCGGTCCAAAAAGTCCTGAGGGTCCTCAGCTGAATTCGACCCTGTAAACTGAGGGGGTCCCAACGCCAAGAATTCTCTAACCCTGGAACTACCTGGCCCACCTAGAGATTCTGCAGCTACAGGTGGTACTTGCTGACGCTGAGTAGCTAGCATCTGGGTCAACATAACCACCGCACTACGTAGCTCCTGATCAGATGAGGTGGGTACAGGAGTTGTGGGAGGCGGTGCTGCCTCAAATGGTGTTTGGCGAGGCGGAGACTGCTGGGAGGGTCGAGATGACACCTCCGTATCGTTCTCAGATCGGGCTAAGTCTGGCTGTAAATGAGGCATCCTACTGGTGCCTTCGCTCGCTGCTGTATCCAATCTCCTGCCTGTAGCTGGGTGCCACCGGTCTGCCGTAGTATCTGTAAACAAAGAGGGTGGTAAGTTTCAAATGAACCAACCCTATACTGTACTGTGCTAGGCACGACTGAGTATGAAAAGAAGGGTAACTATCCTATTATGCCTCGCAGCCTCCTGCCTATGGTATGTGGTGCACAACACATCCATAGACAAGACTCTACTTGGCACGGCTTGCAGACTCCCTGGGACACGACCTGCTCTGATACCAAGTTTGTCACGCCCCGCCTTTGGGTGTATGACTGGCACCTGGTGCCCTACTAGGACCTGAACTGCTAGACTACTGAGCCTGAGCACATCTGCTGCCTGGCTGGCTCTAACTCAGATTCAGGGAAACAACAGGCTATATAATGGCTGTAAATACAGCCTCTGGCCGATTAGGCCTACAGCCACCTGAACCTGTACTAACAGCTAACCAGAAACATATCAATATAGGGGAGCCTATGCGGGCCGACAAGGCCACCATGCTGTCTAGTTATCTGTAACTCAACAATGAAATATTGGAAAGCTACGTGACCGGCAAGGTCACCACTACTGTCAAGCTATGGCCCCACACGGCCAACATAAAAGAAACAAAAGTACTAACAGCTATACAACTGCACGGCCTCACACGACCGGCTCAACTGACCACAGTGAAATATATACAGACTGCAAACCTCTAGGAATGACAATAGAAATGATCGAGACAGGGCCCCGACCTACCCGTACTGTACAACAAAAGAAAATGAAATACACCTCTGAATATCAATCTTCGGATGACTGGAGTTGATAACTCTGCGCTGGCTAGGATCACGAGGGATCGGCTCCTCATCTGTAAGTACCTGCAGGCAAGTAATGCAGCGCCCCACGGGCGTCAGTACCACAGGTACTGAGCATGTAAAGCAACTGAAATACACAACTGAAATGAATAACAATAGTAACATGACATATAAGCAGGAAGTAGCTGAGTCTATCTAGCTGAGGATAACTGGGAATAGTTTATTTATTCTATAATTAAACTGAGCGTACCTGAAGATGTTTCGTCCTACTGTTTATCAGTATCTAATAGCACGTATAGATATACATATAAATACACACATAACCTGACCGACCCCCATAAGCCGGAAGGTGCCAACCAACAAACAATCTATTTACCCCTACCCAAGTCTAAACCAACCAAAAATAAGTCGCTACACTCATCTGATAACCGTGAGCTCCTCCTACCGGTCCCTTTGGGTACGTAGCTCAGGCCTTGGCCTATGACAATAAACTGTGTCTGAGTTCGAAGACTCCTGCCTCTGGGTGCAAGTGCACACGGGGTGTGTAATTAAAACTCCCCCTGGGTGCAAGCACGCAACAGGGTAATTTTATAAAAATCTGTATCCGAAAATGCCCCCGGCCACAAGCGCATGCAGAGTAATCTGCCCCTGTAAATAGGGTAATCTGGCTCTGCGCAGAGTAAACTGAACTGCCCCTTCAAGCAGGGTAATCTGGACCGTATTATCATGGTGGTCGGCCATCATCGTCCTCTAGGCGGACGGCATCGCCCAGCTGGTGGCGGTATCTAAATCTGCTATCAACACAGCTATAACCCAGGGGCGGTGGGGATGCAACGGGACACCCACATGCCATAGCATGTCTCAACAAACAAATAGCACATATAAATAGCAAGCACGTATAACTGAAAAGACTATCTGAAATCTACTTCTTATTCTGATCTATTTCTACACTGAGCTAATTCTTACTAATTATACTGATTCTGTAACCTTTGTTTAACTGTACGGCTAATCTGTAGTCAAGATACTGTTTGTCTGATTGGCTAATCTGTAGCCATAACTGTCTGTCTATCTGATCTTTCCTTATTGACTTTTATTATGAAAATCTGTTTCTTTTATTCTACTACATGCTTGCTAATCACGTAATAGGCTATACTGAATCTGAAATACTAACTTTCCCTCGGGTGCATACTTTTCTAACTTTCAGACTGAATACGATATAAAAACGAAAACTAGGTTTACTAAACTTTGCACAATACTTAACATTCAACTCCGGGAATTCTACTACGGAGTTTATTGTACTATACAAGGCTAAAGCTACTAACTTGCCGAAGGAACTAGCTTTACATACCTTAACCTCGAGTTATCCGTCTGTCGGACGAGGCTCGGTCAATACTCCAGCTATTTCTCCCAACTGCAGTCATGTATACGCTAATTAATACTAAATATATCTTTATTCTAAAGAACGACGTCACTTTCGATATAATTGTAGCCTAAACTTAGGCTTATCGAAAGACGGTTGAAAACTCGCTATTTTTCAGAAGTCCAGAAGGGAGAAGTATTCACTTCACAGCTAGGAGCACATAGACACTAGTTTGGAGCAATTCTACTTACCTTAGCTCGGTAGCTCGACGATTCGTCGGTCGTATTTCGCGAAACAAAATCTGTAGGAATGCTCCCTGCTGCTAAATACCTCGGTACCTGAGGTTAATTCGAGTTTGGACCGCGTTTGACAGCGTAATCGGAAGGAAATTATCAAATAATCCTCGTTCCTCTTTCTCTCTACTTACCCTCTGTTTTTCACTGGAAATTATAAGAAACTTTAATGAAAAATCAAAGTTGGAGGCTTTATATAATTGGGACTTATAAGTCACATTCAGGGAATGCGATTTATAAGTTGCATTCCTGGAATGCAATTTATAGGTCGCATTTTGCCTTGTGACGCGCCGACTTGGCGCTTGTCAATCTTCCCCCGGGCCTTTTTCTAGCATGTATGGTTTCAAATACTCTTAACCAACACGCGAATAGGCCATCTATATGCCGGGAATTTAAGCGGTGTAACAGAAAATATCACACTTTTGAGTCTTGTTGAATTCTTTTCGAGGGGTACCACCAAAAAAATTTTGTGTGGCATGAAAAAAATGAATTTTGAAGAAATGGGGCATTTGAAATGGAAAATGTAGCACTCTCTTGTCATATATTGCACATTTCTTGTTTGGCTTATTGATTCACATGCTCAATTGTCTTAAAATCGTAATATGTTTGTGGTGATGTATTGTGTGAACTCCTTGGAATGTGATTCCTTGTGTGGTGAGGCTGACTGAATGATTCCCACGCATATACGCTTGTCTAGAACTTGCCCTAAGTGTGATTCAAGGCGGAATCCTAGAGGTAGCTGCACTGAGAACATTATTTTAGGCTTTTTATTGCTAGTCACTTCACCCAAAATGACCTCTTTAAACATCTTCCTTTGCTAGCTAATGTTGAGTCTTTGACCCATTTTATTACAAAACCACATTACAAGCCTAATGACCCTTTCTAATCCCATCTTTGGCACCCATCCTTCCTAGTTGCTAGTGGTGAAAGAATGAAAAATGGGGCTTCAATCTCAGGAATTGGGAGATATAAGGAAATGTGTGGAAATAAGGCAAAATCCTAAGTTTGGGGGTTCACAAGAAAAGGAGAAATGTGATAGCTTCAATGTGAGGTAGCACCAAATTGTGATTGAAATGAATGAATTGGTTGGTTGAAACACCATGAACGATTGAAAAGAGAAATAATAGTGAAAGGTGTTACCTCTTGCTTAGATGAGGCGGAATGTGGAATCCAGAAGTGTTATAAGGGTGTCACTTGCTAAACAAAAGATGAAGATGATGAGCAAGGAGAGATAAGGTGGAATGATCTCGATTGTGCGATAGGATGTTTAAAATGTTTGCAAATAGGCATTAGGGAGGTTCTAAACCACTAAAACTCATTGTTTATCCTACCTTAAATCCTAGACTTCATTATGACCCCCAAGTCCTAATTGATTTGAGTGTGGTAATTCTACATTAGTGACGAGTTAAGCTTGTATGTCAAGGTGTGAGCATGGAGGATTTCTTTGTGAGAGTAAGCATTATTGTCTTATTTCATAATCCCTTGTGTGTGCATTGCTTGATGATAAAAAGGGATTCTCTCTTCTTGTGAGTGGCATCACTCCCTTGGAGAACATGTTTGCATTGATGCAAAGAATTGATTAGGACATTAGTATTGTGAGCTTCAAGACAAGCTTTAAATGTGAATTTGTAATTACTTATGTATGTTTGTTTTGATAAACCATGCCCTTTTTTTGAAGAATGAAAACATTTGTGAATCATATCTATTCATTGTGGTTACCTCTTGAAAATTTTGCAACATGCTTTGGAGAGTCTCCTCTTTTTCTTGAGTCGGTGAGCAATTTTTAGGTTGTCATAGGTTTAGTGTTCCTTGGCGCATAAACTCATATGGTATAACATGCTATTCCATTTGCTCAGCTGTAAAGAATTGCATTACTGGAGGACAAGAAATGGTTCAAGTTTGGGGATTTGATGAGCTGGTAATTTACCAACTCATTACTCATTAGGATCTTAGACATGAGTGTTTGTTTGATTTTCAAGTCTTTTAGGTGGGTTTTATGCTCTTTCTCCTTGATCTTTGTAGGTATTTAACTTGAGTAGAGAAATCATGAAATTGATCAAAAAGCATGAAAATTGAGATGAGGATAGGTGATTGAGATGAGGACCGGCGCTCCACCTTCGCTGGTCACTCATAGATACCTACTAGGCTGTAGAATAGTGGCTATCGGCGGACCACGGATCAGTACTGAGAAATCGCTGATGCCAACATCGAATCGATCCAAACCCCACTAGCACCCGGATGCAATAGATAGGTGGACTGTAAATTAGCACCAGCGAACCATCAGTGACTTGCAAGTGAGGTCCATCAGAAAAGGGCAAAAATGTCTGGTACAAAAAAGAGGAGCATTTTGTATCCTACGTTTGTAATTTTTTTAAAAGAGAACTGAAGCTTCTATTCTGGAGATCATTATTGCATTTTATTAAATATTGAATAGAAAGTAGAGAGAAGTTGGAGAATTAAATTGTATAGAGAGAAAGATTCATCTTCTTCTTTGAAAAGGTTAAGAAAACTCCATTAGAGATCAGAACCTTGTGCTTGAATTTTCTTACTCATTTTGTTGAATGGATATTGAATTATTCCTTAATGCAATGTCTTCTTCTACTTACATGAGTAGCTAAATTCCTTTCTAAGGATGTATGAATGATTGGGGTTGATTTGAATTGGGTGTTGTTTAATTGATCTTAAATTTACTCAATTAGCATAATTCTAGTGTTTCATCTAAGTTTTAATCTTAATACTTATATTTGCAATTGTGGATTGTATTTACTTACCTAATATTTCTTAAAAGAGGAATTTAGAGTATAGGTGATGAAACATTAGTGGGTAATTGGGTGTTGATCATGTGGGGTTGGGCTAGAGATAGCAAAAACCTATTGTCAAACACCCATTGAGAATCAAAGCTAGAAATAGTTGATTCTTACCCAAGTTGATGTGGTTGTTATGGAAAGGACTTCGGGATTTGAGAAAACTTGAGGTATAAGGCACCTAATTGGTTGAAAATGTAAGATGTCACCTCATTCACAACTAATTATACTATTGAGTAATGCTAAGAGCTGTTAATAATCCCAATCAAATGATACCCCAATAATATAATACCCCTAGTAGTATCTCCTTTGGTATTTTCTATGCTTTGTCCCTATTTTTGTGAGCTAATTTTATAGTTCATTTGACAAGTTGTGATTTCCCCAATTTTTACTTTATTTTTGTTGAGACATTGATGCAAGTTACTTCAATTTGATAGATGACTCTTACGTGATCAACTACTATTCCCTGTGGGATTTGATCCCGACACTCGTCGGGTATATTTATTTTGCCAACGACCGTTTACACTATCTCTTTAATAGGAGTGAATTTGGACGTTATTAGTGCACAACACTTTTATAAACAAGACACTACTAGACACGGTTTGCAAACTCTCTAGGATACGCTATTACTCTGATACGACGTTTTTCATGCCCTAATCTCAGGAGGCACGATTGGAACCTAATGCTAATACCACACTGGACCATGAATAGACTTAGTTGGACAAGTATGCTTCTAGCGCACACAAGCGACACATACAACATACGAACAAATAAGTAAATCTTGGCTTAAAGAAGCCCCAGCTAACAAGGCCATAATTGAGAACCCTACATTAGTAACTCAGTTATCCCAAGAGATAACAAAATATCAATATAATCCTATATAGGCCAATGAGGCCATCATGAACTCTATCATCACAAATATCTATGGGGCTGACAAGACCACCACGCTGTCTAAGATCGCAAAAGACTTAACATAAGCATACATATATATAGAAAGGTCATTAAGCTATTAATACAAAACAGAAAAGCCAACATGGCCTACAAAATACATCTACACAACCCAAGGTTTGGAAGCCTCTAAGACTAGATACTTGGTCGGGACAGTTCCCTGACCTATCAACTGTACATCAAATGACTAACAAAGCTCTAACATATGGCAACTCCAAAATATATGGACTTGGCTAATTTACTAAAATCAACTAGGCTACTAAGGAGACCTGTATGACTGTCTGTCAGAACCTGCAGGCAAGAATGCAGCAACCCTAGGCTTAGGGCGTCAGTATGAAACAATGTGTCGAGTATGTAAGGCAAAAAAGTAAATAAGTAGGTATCAAGGTGTATAGGAAGTAATTTAGAAAGGAATCAATAATCGTCTGAATCTACTAACCTGCACCTAAGTCTAAACATAAAATTAGTAATCAAATAGCAACCTATTTGGCCCCATAAGCTTGGAAAATATAAATAACAATCAAACAACCTATTTGAGTCCCTATAAGCCTGCTAGGTACAATCCAAACTATTTACCCTATTAGTAACACCCTAGTCCCGTAGAAAATATGTATTCTGAGCACACAAGGTCATGTATCTATATCTCGAGCGAAAAAGGTGCTTGTAGTTTATCCCAAGCACACAAGGCTCCACTAGGAATTAGTAATGCCATTTCAAGCATCAAGGAAGCCCGTGAATGAATAGACTTCAATATGTCTTTGTAGGGCTCAATATAGTATTTTTAGACATCACATTGCTCTGTGAGCATAACATGGTCCCACAAGCCTAATATACTTTTCAGTAGCCCCTTAGGCAACCTATGTATAGCTGAAGGCACAACTCAGGTTTCTGCACCCACCAAATAGTCGAGAAGTCAACACAACAATTGTATAGTTCAAAAGTATGTAAGGCACTAACTGACCTATAAGGTAATTTAAACATTTATTCAAAATATAAGAACGCTAACAATAAGGTACAATTTCCCTACAACTATCAATTGTAGTGTCATAAGAAACCACAACAGACTATAACTGATAATGCTCAAACTCAAACTCTTAATAAAGTATGAAGTGAATGTTGTCAATAAAGAATTCAACAAAAGTTGGGGTCGAACCCACAGCAAATATGGTAAGATATAGACTAACGCAAGTATTTAAGCTTTTAGATATGTTATCTCCAAAAAGAAAGGTTTATAGAAAACAACAATAAAACAAGATTGAAAATCGGTTGTTGTTTATCAATATTTGCAATTAACTAGGGTAAATGTTTCCCATGGGTTTATAACTACTTCGGGTTTACACTTGTGATCTATCCCAATGCTTACTTATAGAACTGATAACTAGGGTTAGTCCAAACAATAGTTCGTCCCTATTGGATGACTATACTGAATCACTGGGTTAGGTCTCATGAGTAATTTCAATTTTAACCATTATCAAGTTTGTCACGCCCCGCCTTGGAGGGTATGACTGGCACCTGGTGCCCTATTAGGACCTGAACTGCTAGACTGCTGAGCCCAAGCACATCTGGTGCCTGGCCGGCTCTAACTCTAATTTACGGAACCAACGGGCTATATAACGGCTATAAATACAGCCTCCGGCCGACTAGGCATATAGCTACCTGTACCATAACAACAGCTAACCATAATCATGCCAATATAAGGGAGCCTATGCGGGCCAACAAGGCCACCATGCTGTCTAGTTATCTGTAACTTAGCAATAGAATACTGAATAACTAGATGACCGGCAAGGTCACCACTACTATAAGACTATGGCCCCACAAATTTGTCACGCCCCGCCTTGGGGGTATAACTGGCACCTGGTGCCCTATTAGGACCTGAACTGCTAGACTGCTGAGCCCAAGCACATCTGGTGCCTGGCCGGCTCTAACTCTAATTTACGGAACCAACGGGCTATATAACGACTGTAAATACAGCCTCCGGCCGACTAGGCATATAGCTACCTGTACCATAACAACAGCTAACCATAATCATGCCAATATAAGGGAGCCTATGCGGGCCGACAAGGCCACCATGCTGTCTAGTTATCTGTAACTTAGCAATAGAATACTGAATAACTAGATGACCGGCAAGGTCACCACTACTATAAGACTATGGCCCCACAAATTTGTCACGCCCCGCCTTGGGGGTATAACTGGCACCTGGTGCCCTATTAGGACCTGAACTGCTAGACTGCTGAGCCCAAGCACATCTGGTGCTTGGCCGGCTCTAACTCTGATTTACGGAACCAACGGGCTATATAACGGCTGTAAATACAGCCTCCGGCCGACTAGGCCTATAGCCACCTGTACCATAACAACAGCTAACCAGAATCATGCCAATATAGGGGAGCCTATGCGGGCCGATAAGGCCACCATGCTGTATAGTTATCTGTAACTTAGCAATAGAATACTGAATAACTACGTGACCGGCAAGGTCACCACTACTATCAGACTATGGCCCCACACGGCCAACATAATCAACCAAACACATATATACATGCACGGCCCCACACGACCGGCTCCACTACCACAGGAAACATCAGACTGCAAGCCTCTAGGGAGTAATAATAGAATGGTCGGGATAGGGCCCCGACCTACCCAAACTGTAATAAAAAAAAAGAAATAGGAGCAACCTCCGACTGTCTAGCTACGGAGGATAGGAGATGACAACTCTGCTGACTGGATCACGAGGGATCGACTCCTCGCCTGTGTGTACCTGCAGGCAAGAAATGCAGCGCCCCCACGGGCGTCAGTACCACAGGTACTGAGCATGTAGAGAAAACTGAAATATACAACTGAAATGGATAGCAACAATAACATGACATATAAGCAGGAAGTAGCTAAGTCTGTCTGCTGAGGATAACTGGGGAGAGTTTACTTATTCTGTAACTAAAATGAGCATACCTGACGATGTGTCGTCCTATTATCTTTTAGTATCTAGTAGCACATATAAATATACATATAAATACACACAATACCTGACCGACCCCCATAAGCCGGAAGGTGCCAACCAGCAAACAATCTATTTACCCCTACCCGGGTCTAAACCAACCAAAAATAAGTCACTCCACTCATCAGATAACTGTGAGCTCCTCTTATCGGTCCCCTTGGGTATGTAGCTCAGGCCTTGGCCTCTGACAATAAACTGTGTCTGAGTCCGAAGACTCCTGCCTCTGGGCGCAAGTGCACAACGGGTTAATCTGCTGCTGTATCTGTGACTGAAACTACCCCTGGGTGCAAGCACGCAACAGGGAAATTTTATAAAAATCTATATCTGAAACTGCCCCCGGCCACAAGCGCACACAGAGTAATCTGCCCCTGTAAACATGGTAATCTGGCTCTGCGCAGAGCGAACTGAAGTGCCCCTACAAGCAGGGTAATCTAGACTGTATTATCATGGTGGTTGGCCATCATCGTCCTCTAGGTGGACGGCATCACCCAGCTGGTGGCAGTATCTGAATCTGGTATTGACACAGCTATAACCCAGGGGCAGTGGGGATGCTGAAGGGTGCCCACATGCCATAACAAGTCTCAACATACAAAACACATACACAGCAAGCATGCTCAAATGAAAAATACTAATCATATTCTCTTCTTTTATTTCAAGGCCAGTCCGTATTAAACAACTGATGCTATATTCTGTTCTACACTGTTTCTGATTGTTGGGCTAACTGCTACCTGGCCTTTATCTGTTTCTGGAGCTATATCTGTATCTGAAGCTATATTGGTGTCTGGAGCTATTTCTATATCTGATTACTGATCTGATTATATCTGGGTATAACTCAATAACATAGAACATGCCATCTACAACTGGATATAGCTCAATAATGTAAAATGTGCCATCTATTAGCGGGTACAGTCTTAACAAATGTAATACATACTATCTGTAATCTTTCTAATTCATTATACTACTTTTACAACTTCCATTCTGGATATTACATAAGAACATGCTGAGCTACTAGTTGATACCACATTACTATCTAAAATCATCTGACTATCCGTTATTCTTATTATCGCATGATACATAATGATATACTAGCATGCTTGCTGGAAATTGTACTAAAATCGTTCATGTATGCTGGGTATCTGTCAATAGCCTTTATTCTATTTATTTTCTAGATTGTACTTCCTGGCTTGCTGAAAGAATAGCTTTACATACCTGGTTTCTGAGTACCCGACTGACCGATGTGATTTCCGTCGGTACTTCTGCTGTTTCTCCCAACTACATTCATATACATGTCAATTAGAACTAAATACACCAATATTCTGAAGGAAAACATTACTTTCGATATATTTATAGCCTAAACTTTGACTTATCGAAAGACGGTCAAAAACTTGCTATTTCTCAAAAGTCCAGAAGGGAGAAATACTCACTTTAAGGCTAGGAGTATATTGACACTAATTTGGAGCAATTCCACTTACCTTAGTTCGGTAGCACGATGATTCACCGGCCGAATTTCACGAAACTAAATCCGTAGGAATGCTCCTTGCTGCTAAATACCTCGGTATCTGGAGTTAATTTGAGTTTGGACCGCGTTTGACGGCGTAATCGGAAGAAAATTATCAAGAACCCTTCGTTCCTCTTCCTCTCTGATTTTCTCTCTGTTTTCACTGGAAATTATAAGAATTTTAACATTTAAACCAAAGTGGAGGGCCTTATATGCTTGGCCTGGATAGGGCCAACGTTTCACGGAACCAACGCGGAGGCTCCACCTCCGTGACACGTTGCCATCGCGGAGGGGCTTTGCCCCGGCTCCTTCCGCGATGGTTCGACAGGTTTCTCGTCCGGTCTTTTCCCGGCCTTTTTCTAGCATGTATAACTTTCAAATACTCTTAACCAACATGTGAATAGGCCATCTATGTGTTGGAAATTTTACGGGGTATAACATTCTCCCCCCCTTAGGAACATTCGTACTCGAATGTAAACTTCTATGTAGAGGACTTCTCAACTTACTCAACTTGTTTCTAGAAAAAATTTCGGTAGAGTTTCCCCTGTAATATGGACTATCCCAAAATCCTAAAATGCAGAAAGGTCCCATACAGGTACTCCACATACTACACTAGTATTTAAATGACAGATTTAAATAGACCTTCTCATTTATATGTACTATAAGGCACTGCATAAGATAACAATATTAACATACCTGTTGCCTAACTAGGCTTGAAATAAATGAGGGTATCTGGTCTTCATATCTTCCTCCGCTTCCCAAGTCATCTCCTCTCGGTTCCTGTTACTCCACAATACCTTTACAAATGCAATATCTTTAGTTCTCAGTCTACGGATCTGTCTGTCTAGTATAGCTACTGGAACCTCTTCATATGTTAACTCTTCTGTGACCTGGACATCCTGAACTGGGACAACTGTGGAAGGGTCTCCTACGAACTTTCTCAACATAGATACATGGAATACTGGGTGAACAGACGCTAACTCTGGGGGCAAGTTCAATTCATATGCTACTCGGCCTATTCTCCGCCGAATCTGATATGGCCCAATGAACCTCGGGCTAAGCTTGCCTTTCTTGCCAAATCTCATCACCCCTTTCATCGGAGACACTTTTAAATATACCCAGTCATCCACTGTGAATTCTAGATTTCTGCGCCGCATATCTGCATAAGACTTCTGGCGGCTCTGAGCAGTCAGTAGGCGTTATATGATAAGCTTTACCTTCTCCTCTGACTGTTGAATGATGTCTGGCCCAATCAACGCTGATTCTCCCACTTCAAACCAGCCAACCAGCGATCTGCATTTTCGCCCATATAATACTTCAAAGGGCGCCATCTGGATGGCTGAGTGATAGCTGTTATTACAGGCAAATTCAACCAACGGCAGATGCTCATCCCAGCTACCCCCAAAATCTAGCACACACGCTCGTAGCATATCTTTGAGCGTCTAGATAGTTCGTTCTGCTTGCCCGTCTGTCTGAGGATGAAAGGTTGTACTTAAGTTAATCTGTGTCCCCAGGCCTCTCTGAAACGACTCCCAAAATCTCGCTGTAAATTATGCTCCTCTATCTGAGATAATAGACACCAGAACACCGTGCAATTTGACTATCTCTCTGATATATAGTTCAGCATAATCCTCAGCAGAGAATGTAGTTCGTATTGGCAGGAAATGGGCTGATTTTGTTAACCTGTAAACTATGACCCAAATAGAATCATGTCTATGTCTGGTACGGGGTAACCCTGTTACAAAATCCATATTTATCGTTTCCCATTTCCACAAAGGCACGGCTATATCCTGCGTCAGACCGCCCGATTTCTGGTGTTCTACTTTCACCTGCTGGCAGTTAGGACATCTAGATACAAATTCATCTATTTCAGTTTTCATACCTAGCCACCAGTAGATATCTTTGACGTCATGGTACATTTTCGTTGCTCCTAGATGGAGGAAATAGCGAGCGTAATATACATCATGCATGATTTGCTAGCGAAGCCCTGAAACATTCGGGACACATAGGCGGCCCTTACAACGCAGCACTTCATCCTTAGTCACTTAGAAGTCTGGTTCCTTACCTTTCTGAACTCTATCTCTGAGCTGGACTAAGTCAGGGTCCTCGTACTGCCGTTCTTTTACCTCTATAACTAACGATGACACAACAGAGTTCTGAATCACCGCTCTGTTATTTTTTGTCTCTACTACTTGAACGGCTAAACCAGCTAGCTGATGAATTTCCTTAGCTAACTCCTGCTTCTCGGGTCGCAAATACGCTAAACTCCCCATTGACTTACGGCTGAGGGCATCTGCAACTACAGTAGCTCTCCTTGGGTGGTAGAGAATATTTACGTCACAATCTTTCAGCAATTCTAACCAACGACGCTGCTGCAGATTTAACTCCCTCTATGTGAAAATCTACTGCAGACTTTTTTGATCTGTAAAAATGTCTACATGAACGCCATACAGATAATGCCTCCAGATTTTTGGAGCGTGGATCTCTGCGGCCAGTTCCAGGTCATGGGTCGGATAGTTCTTTTCATGCTTCCTCAACTATTTGGAAGCATAAGCAATTACCTTTGCATGCTGCATCGGCACACAACCCAATCCAATGCCTGAAGCGTCGCAATACACCGCATACCCATCTGTTCCCTCTGGCAATGCTAGTACTGGGGCGGAGGTCAATTTGTCTTTCAATTCTTGAAAACTCTGCCCACACGCCTCCGTCCACTGAAATTTTGCTACTTTCTGTGTCAGCTTGGTCAGAGGTGCTGCTATAGTGGAGAATCCTTCAACAAATCTCCAGTAATACCCTACTAAACCCAGGAAACTGCGAACCTCGGTTGGAGTAGTAGACTCCAAGTAGACTAAGATAATATCTAAGGTACTAGTAGTACCATGTTATTAAGATACTACCCACAGGCTAAGAATGTCAGTAAGCTTCCTGTGAAGGATTAGGGGCCGATCGTGCAAAAGCATGTTCGGCTAGCACCAACCCTATAGTTGTTCTTAGTAGAGGAACTATGTAGTTAGCCATTCTCGACCCCACAACTGTTTATGAGTTATAGTTGTCCGGGTAGGACATTAAGAGTTATGTTAGACCACTCCAGATCTCTCCCCCTCTAGTCTTTACCATTAGAGATAATGATCACTATCAAGATCCTCTAATCAGATACATGTGCATGGTGTGCCTGCTAGCAGCCTTACAGACTATCCTAGGGGGTGAGCAGCAGTAGCATTAGGCCCAAAAGGCCAGTTACGCCTTTTGAATGGCTAGGTTGAGATGTTAGTATGACACCTTAGTTGGGGTTTCCCTCACTTAGGAGCCTTCCATGACCACTGCAGGGTTACTAGCTGTGTCAACGCCCGCCGGGGGCGAGATGAAGTCGGTCTACGAAGCGGTATGCCATCCGTGAGGGATGAAGATGAGGTCCCAGGTCCTCATTGATCTTGGGCATAATTAAGTTCCCATGTTGTATTTTATAACTTAGTTTAGTCATGTTTGTCTATTTATACACTTACATTCTTATGTGATTTTACGTAAATTTGGTTATGCACTAACCAACATGATTAGTCCTTGTTTTGCAGGTGTAAAATGCATATGAGGGACTAAATAATGATGGGTGAAGTGAAGTAATGGAGTTGGAAGAGAATTGCAAAAGTTGGCAAGAAAGCATGCCATGGCAAGGCTGGCCGCGCCCGGCAGCGTGCCACGCTATGCGTGTGCCGCGCCCAGCGTCGTGCCACGCCAAGGCCATGCGCACGAAGATGCAGCATTCCAGAGTGCCTGCGCGCCAGCGCCGTGCCATTCTAGGCACTTCTGCACGCCACAGCCGTGTTACGCAGGCTATCGCGCAAGGTCAGCGCCGTGCCACGTTGGCCATCGCCCCATGCCTCGGCCAAGCATCATTTTAATGCGATTTCCAGTAAGCTGCCGCATTACTTCTGTGGCACGGAGGATAATTGGTGCGTTCATCTCCGTTCCACGGAGCCATTCCATGATGGGCCAAAATTTGCAAATTCCCTATTTACTATAAATTAAACCCTTACCTTCTAAAATCAGGTGTCACGAAATATTTTCTGAAAACCGTAAAGGAGTGAAGCGAGAAAGGAAGAACTCACCTAGGGTTCACCAATTTTACATTCTCTTTTACCTATTCTTGTAAGTACACTACTCTAAACATGTTTTTGAGTTATTATATGAACATGAGTGGCTAAAACCCTTCCTCTAGGGTTGAGGCCACGTGAGATGATTGTAATTGCATGAATTTGATTTGGTTTGAGTCGTTAATTGTTGTTTTGTCTTACATTCTTCATTATTGTTGTTTTCATGCTTGATCACCATGAGAACAAATGCATTAAGCTTAGGTAAAAGCTTGAAAGAGTAACCTTAGGAAAGAACATAGGAATGTAGGGAGCAAGTTCTTATCTTTCGATATGATTCGCAATTAGGATAAATAATATACCTTAATTGCCTTGCTTAGTTAATAAAATGGGATGATAGCAAGACACCGGCTTAGAATTATCACTCCACCACTCATAGAAGTTGTTGTGAAGCTAAGTTGGATTAAATTATTAGAGGTACGAAAGTCCCTAATCAAGAGCATAAACCCCTTAAACCGCATCCATGTAGTTGAACTGCCCACGAACAAGGATGTCACATCCCCGCTCAACGATGTAGTTGCGAAGCTAGTTTGTCGTGTTTAGAGGCTTGAGAGACCATGAACATCGCACGTTTCGACTATGTGAGACAACAATTGATAATATCATACTTGACCCATTAAGAAGTGTAGCGTTGCATGATTATCCGGCCTTAGCTCTAGTTGCTTATTATATTGTTTCCAGATTGTTTTGTGACCACCCCAAAACATAATTATAATTTACCGTAAACTTCTATAATCAACACTTGTGAAGGTTAATCTCATACTTGAACTTCATAATTTGCTGATTTGGTCCAGTCCCTGTGGGTTCAATATCTGGCTCTTAAAAAGGGCCACTATATTACTTGTACGACCGCGTACGCTTGCGTGTGCATTGGAGCGCATCAAGTTTTTGGCGTCGTTGCCAGGGACTGGCGAAGTTTAGTAAATTTTTCTATTTTTCTGTGATTTTTAATTTCCTTAAGTGTTGAGAAACTTGGTCTTAGTCTGATATATTGCAGGTGACAAGTTGTCCTTGCAGAGCTGGCAAGGAATAGAGAGCTAGTGGAACCGTTGCTTGAACCTGAACGTCAAATTCATTTACGTAGGAGGGAAGCTCTAGAGCAAAAGCTAAAGGGACTTCAGGAGAGGTTACAACAATACCCACTGGCAGGACAAGCAAAGTTGTTACCTGAAATCATGGAAGCCTGACCAGTTCGCAAAGTGGCTATCCCACTAGCGACAAATATGACCTCTAGTATCTATAAACCGGAACCTAGAGGGAACTTTGAATTGAAACAGAATATGGTGCAGCTGTTACATTCTAGTGGCTAGTTTATTGGTATGACTCATGAGGACCCACAACAGCACTTACAGAACTTTCTGGAGATTAGTGACACGTTCGTCCCCACTGGAGTGTCCACAGATTATGTCCGACTTACCCTCTTCCCATTCTCATTGTTGGGAGAGGCAAAGAGGTGGTTGAAATCTAAGCCACCGAATTCCATAACTTCTTGGGATGATTTGGCAAAGAAGTTCCTTATCAGATTCTTCCCTTCAGGCAAGACTGCCAAACTCAGGAGTGAAATATTAAGATTCAAGGAGAGGCCAGAGGAGAACTTGTATTTGGCTTGGGAGAGATTCAAGTCATTATTGAGAGACTGTCCCCATCATCAGCAGTCCAATGAAATGCTAGCCCATACCATTGTGGAAAGTGTAGACCCACACACAAAAATTTTACTAGACTCTGCATCGGGTAGGCAAGCATTAGAAAAGACTTATGATGAGCTATACACTTTTTTGAACAGAATTGCTCAGGGAAATCCAGAGTGGCACAGTGAGTTATCGAGAAGGGCAGGAAAGAGAATAGCGGGCTGATAGAGATAGATGGTGTAAATGCCTTGGCGGCACAGTTAGCATCATTTCAGCATCAGATGATGACTCAGTTAAATAAACTGAGTATGAACCAACAGTAAGGACAAGTAAATGCAGCTCAGCAAGCTCCGAGTTGGTGTGAAATCTGCGGCAATAATGGGCACAATGCATAATCATGTGGGGAAAATCATGAATCGATCAATTTTGTTGGGAATGTTCAGAGGAACAATCAAAATTTGGGAACAATTAGAACAAGAATTAGCAGAGCCACCCGAATTTTTCTTGGAGTGGAAATCAAAGGCAAAGCTACCAGCAACCTCAGCAACAGCAGTATCAGCAGCAGAACAGGCAGAATGATGGCTAATTGAGCAGCAACATTGAGGAGACATTGCAGAAGATTATGGAGACACAGACCCAATTAGCAGAGAATCAGGGGAGGATGGCATCAGACTTGAAAAATCAGCAGTTGGCCACCCGCAATTGAGAGAAGCAGATGGGTCAAATAGCAGCTGCTCACCACACTAGACCACAGGGAGGATTACCCAGTGACACAGACACAAACCCCTGACATTTCAATGCCATCATTCTGAGGAGTGGCAAACAATTGGCTGATGCAACACCGAAAGAGAGGAGAAATGAGGTGCAGCTGGAGTTGGTTAAAAAGGGACCATCCACTGAAGAAGGAGAGAATCAGAGTGTTGTGCAACAAAATGCAAAATCATCATTGCAGCCAGCACAGAGACCACCACCACCATTTTCGCAAAGATTCAAGAAGAGCAAGGAGGAGGAATGCTTTAGAAAGTTCTTTGATATTTTCAAAGAACTTCACATAAATTTGCCTTTGCTTGATGTTTTGCATGGAATTCCCAAGTATGCTAAGTACTTGAAAGATGTGGTGGCCAACAAAGTCAGATTGGTGGATGTTCAGACTGTAGCACTGACTGAGGAGTGCAGCCATAGGGTAGTGAGCAAGATACCTAAAAAGCTCAAAGACCCAGGGAGTTTTACCCTCCCCATACAAATTGGTAAAGCTGAGGTGATAAGAGCTCTGTGTGATTTAGGGGCAACAGTTAATCTAATGCCTCTATCTTTGTTTAACACCTTGGGGTTGGGTCAACCGAGACCAACACGATTGATGCTGCAGCAGGCAGACAAGTCGCACGTGTCACCAGATGGAATAATTGAGGACCTTCTCATCAAAGTGGGTAAGTTCATCATACCCACTAATTTTATTATATTGGATTTTGAAGTTGATGACAAGGTACCCATGATCTTGGGACGACCATTTTTGGCCATTGGAGAAGCGATTATTAATGTAAGAGTAGGGACCCTGAAAATAAGGGTCGATGATGAAGAAGAACTCTTTCGGGTCTACTAGGAGATAAACCCACCCACGCATTACAGAGACCTTTGTAAGGTCAGTGTGTTATCAGAGGCTAAGTGTGGGGTGGAAAATTCCACAGGTCCACGGCCACAAGAGATGATTAGTTTTCAGCCCGAATCTGATGGAGGGCTTCTACTAGAAGAGAAGTTAGAGGAAGAGAGGGACGGACTGGTGGCTGTTCCCTCGAAAAATAAAAAGAGAAGAAGATGGTTCTCGAAAGGGAACACGGGTATGAGGATGTCCTGAAAAGGATAGTCCACGTCGTGCCGTGACGTAAAATTAGGCGCTGCTTGGGAGGCAACCCAAGGGTACCATAGGTACAATGTTAATTTCTTTCAGTTGTGTTGATTTTGTTTATGTTCATCTTGTTGTTGTTTTTGGTGGAGATTTGAGCACAGTTGGAGGAGGAAGCTAAGGAGAATGAAAGAGGGAAAGTGTGGGGTTGAATACCCACTTGTTCAAATGAAGAAAAACATGTTGTTAGCTAGGCCTAGAGGCCTCAGAGAGTATTTCTCACCCTTTTTGAAGTTTAATCAGATGTTTTGGCGACATAGCATGATTCAAGTGTGGGGTGAAGGAAATTTCAAAAAAAAATTGTGCTTAATTATTTTGGGTGAATGTAGTGCTTGATAGGTATTTGTTGAGAAAAAAATTTTTGAGTTAAGCATGATTCACCCACCAGTTGGTTTTTCTTTTCGGTTCTTTTCCGACGGGGGCACTTTGAACTGAAGAATAAAAATTTTTTCTTTGTTCATACATAGTTGTTTTTAGTCATAGTTAGGGACTATTCCTGCCGATGGATGGATGACGACCATCTTGAGGGAGAATTAGTCAATAGGTTTTGGTTTTTGGACCCATAGTTAATGGATGGATTGATATTCTTGTTAGGTGCTATACATGATTGTGAGATGCAAGTGTGGTTAGTGTTGAAGCATGTGAGAAGTTGTATAACTCAGTTTGAGACACCTAGGCTCTTGAATGTGACTCTATGTGCTTAAAGCTTAATTTTGAATTCTTGTGATTAGATAAGTTAAGAGTCTGCTGAATTTGTCTTGAATTGAGCATGTGTTGTGAGTGTAAGGTTTTTGAATATTCCATGCTATTATGTATTGGCTAGAACTTTTCTGGTGTGTATATAAAATGAAATGAGGGATGTCAATTGTAGGAGATGATGTAGGCATTTCTTTTAATAAGCGTAATTTTTATCTCTCGCTTTACCTACCTTGAATGTCTGATCCTAGTTAGCCCCATTGAGCCTTAAGCCTATTCTTTGATGGATACAACATAAGATTAATCCTTTTCTTTCATTGGCCTTAAATTTGATCCAAAACTCCTAAGTGCTTAAGTGAAAAAATCCAAAAGAATAAGGGAGTAAAAATTGCAAAAAAGAAGGAAAAATACTGGTTGTGGGATTTGAGGAAAGGATTAGAGGTGCATGTGTTTGAAAATGCGTGAGTATTAGTAGGGAGTAAGAGAACAAAAAAATGAAAAAGTTGTTTAATTACTCCTTACTAATAAGCTAAGTGTGCTTAAATAAATGGGAAACAGAAGAGGAAATTTAAGATTGAAAAGAAGGAGGGAGAAGTAAAAGAAGAGATGCCTGTAATAAATGTATGATGTATTAAAAGCGCTTAGGGAAGATAGTCACTATTATTAGCCATAACAGTACCTACCTGCCCTTGGCTCACATTACGACCCAATAAGTCCTACTTAATCTTACGTTCAAACATCCTTAAATTAGTGGAGTAAAACACTAAGGGCAAGCTTATGGGTCAATACACGTGGCATGGGAATTCTTTGTGAGAGTGAGCTTAATTCTTATTTATATAACCATGCACGTTATGATTTGGAAATTTCTGAGTAAAAATGGGTAACTCTCTTGTTGTGAGGGAACATGTTTAATGAAGCATACGATTCATGTCGAATTTCTTGATCAGTTAATTTGCATGAGGTTGTTGAGATTAAGAGTCGATTCTTAAGGTTAGGAAGTCTTAACATAGTTATATTTTAGTTTAATGGCTAAATCTTGCATGCTCTATTTTTAACTTGCTATCTAAAACAATCGTTGTAGCCGTAGCTTGAATTGTCTTTCTCAATTAGCTATGTGTGAGTCTTCTTGTGCATGAGATGTAAAAGGGTTGTTCGAGGACGAACAAAGCTTTAAGTGTGGGGTAGTGATCTTGGGCATAATTAAGTGCCAAGTGTTATTTTATAACTTAGTTTAGTCATGTTTGTCTATTTATAAACTTACATTCTTATGTGATTTTATGTAAATTTGGGTATGCACTAACCAACATGATTAGTCCTTGTTTTGTAGGTGTAAAATGCATATGAGGGACTAAATAATGTTGGGTGAAGTGAAGAAATGGAGTTGGAAGAGAATTGCAAAAGTTGGCAAGAAAGCATGCCATGGCAAGGCTGGTCGCGCCAGGCAGCATGCCACGCTATGCATGTCCCGCACCCAGCGTCGTGCCACGCCAAGGCCATGCGTACGAAGATGCAGCATTCCAGAGCGCCTTCTCACCTCTGCACCAGTGCCGTGCCACGCTAGGCATTAATGCGCGCCACAACCATGTCAAGCAGGCCATCGCGCAAGGGCAGCGCCATGCCACGTTGGCCATCGCGCCATGCCTCGACCAAGCATCATTTTAATGCAATTTCCAGTAAGATCCCCCATGACGGGCCAAAATTTGCAAATTCCCTATTTACTATAAATTAAACCCTTACCTTCTAAAATCAGGTGTCACGAAATATTTTCTGAAAACCATAGAGGAGCGAAGGGAGAAAGGAAGAACTCACCTAGGGTTCACCAATTTTAAGTTTTACCTATTCTTGTAAGTACACTACTATAAACATGTTTTTGAGTTATTATATTAACATGAGTGGCTAAAACCCTTTCTCTAGGGTTGAGGCCACGTGAGATGATTGTAATTGCATGAATTTGTTTTGGTTTGAGTCGTTAATTGTTGTTTTGTCTTACATTCTTCATTATTTTTGTTTTCATGCTTGATCACCATGAAGACAAATGCGTTAAGCTTAGGTAAAAGCTTGAAAGAGTAACCCTAGCCAAGAACATAGGAATGTAGGGAGCAAGTTCTTATCTTTCGATATGATTCGCAATTAGGATAAATAATATACCTAAATTGCCTTGCTTGGTTAATAAACCGGGATGATAGCAAGACACCGGCTTAGAATTATCACTCCACCACTCATAGAAGTAGTTGTGAAGCTAAGTTGGATAAAATGATTAGAGGTACAAAAGTCCCTAATCAAGAGCATAAACCCTGTAAACCACATCCATGTAGTTGAACTACCCACGAACAAGGATGTCACATCCCCGCTCAACGATGTAGTCGCGAAGCTAGTTTGTCACGTTTAGAGGCTCGAGAGACCATGAACATCGCATGTTTCGACTATGTGAGACAACAATTGATAATATCATACTTGACCCATTACGAAGTGTAGCTTTGCATGATTATCCGGCCTTAGCTCTAGTTGCTTATTATATTGTTTCCAGATTGTTCTGTGACCACCCCAAAACTTAATTATAATTTACCGAAAACTTTTATAATCAACACTTGTGAAGGTTAATCTCATACTTGAACTTCACAATTTGCTGAATTGGTCCAGTCCCTGTGGGTTCGACATCAGGCTCTTAAAAAGGGTCACTCTATTACTTGTACGACCGCGTACCTTGCGTGTGCATTGGAGCGCAACACTCATACAGTTCATTCCATGGATGGCCTATTATATGTTGTATCGGCACCACACCTCATCAAGCTTGGTGCCCCGGGTGCATACAGTAGAAGTCCACCAGACTTAGACACAACTACAATACAGGGGCCGAGCGGGCTTAGTTGTAGACCTAGGAGACCGGTAGGTTGTCTATAGCACCAGTAGAATCATAGAAACCTGGTTAGAGGTATATAGATTGAAGTGCACCCACCAGGGCTTATGGGGACC
This sequence comes from Datura wrightii, assembly GCA_035772735.1. Lineage (NCBI taxonomy): Eukaryota > Viridiplantae > Streptophyta > Magnoliopsida > Solanales > Solanaceae > Datura > Datura wrightii. Next base: position 126,149,205 of record JASDFA010000018.1, read on the forward strand.
CTGGGTGAGTTATTCTGTGCTGGTTGTACCTTCCAGGCTTATGGGAGCTAGGTGAGGTTCTTGTTTGTATTCTTGTCTGCTAGCTATAGCTTATGAATATTTGATTATGCGATCATAGCTCATGTATGTGTAGTGTTTGCTTGATGCAGATTGAGAATAAGCCAGCTTACAGGTTAATCTCTTTGCCTCTTCTTTCTGCTCACTTCAGTATTTCACGGCTTTCATTCAGCTTATTTACTTCCTTACATATTCGGTATATATTGTACTGACGCCTAGATATGGGGTGTTGCATTACTTGCCTACAAGTTTAGATAGACAAGGTTCAAGATCTTTAGTAGCAGCTGTTCAGAGGCCGCAGTTGGGTCAGCTCCTTTCATTTAGAGTTGCCAGGTTGTAGAGATTTATGTATTTCAGTTGTATAACATTTTGGGTAGGATGGGGCCCTATCCCGACCACTACTTTTATTCTTAGAGGCTTGCAGACTACAGTCGTCAGTCAGTTAGTTGTATGTTGGCCGTGTTTGGCCTTAATCAGTTATGCTTCGTGTGTTGGTCGTGTGGGACCTAGTATAGTAGCTCGTCTTTATTTCTATTATAACTAGACAGCATGGTGGCCTTTTCGGCCTGCATAGGATCCCTTCTGTTGCTTATTGTTGCTTAGCTATTTTCGTTTACAGGTGCTATACGACCTTGTCGGTCGGAGGTTGTATTTACAGCTGAGATGTTGCTCATTGTTTTCTTGAATTGAGTCGCAGGCTGGCACCAGATGTGCATAAGTCTAGCTAGGTCAGTTAGTTGTCAGTATAGAACCAGGTGTCAGTCATGCCTCCTAAGGTGGGGCGTGACAGGAATTAAGATATTGCATCCAACTATCAGTAGAGAATCGAGCTATCACCAATGTTAGCCACACAAATAATTGGTAAAATGCAACAGAAACTAGGTACCCTCACAGCAAAAGAAGTCCCCAACACTTAAAGATATATAATTTGATGAACTTGGGACTTAACAAATGGGGCTCTCACTCTCCCAAAGAAGTTTCAAATACTGCTCGTCGGATACCATAGGCTGGCCCTTATTTGTCTACTTTGGCTCTTCGGACAGCTAAACCAGGATCACTATAGGGCTTTGTTTGGCTTGTAATGTAGGCTTCGGGCTAGTAATAAGTGACTAAACCCTCCTTGGCACTATATACTCATGGCTCCCCTTTACACTTTTTACCCTATTTTTCACTTTTTCAAATTTTTCCTCCCTTTTCTCCATTTTCAGGCAATATATGGGTGTGGTGTGCTTTTTCTCATTTTTTTTGTATCTTTTTTCAATTTTTCTTTTTCAGCACTTTTTACTTTTCTTGTTACACCACCTCATTTTTAACACTTTTTCCTTTCTTTTCCTTTTTCACCCTCCCACAATCTATGCACCCCTAATATAGCCACCCTCAAAACTTACGCATTTTACCTGGGTTGAAGTTCATAATGTCCAAGGAGGGACTATGGCCAAAATAGATTCATTAAAATGTGTAAGTTTTAAGGTTAATCAAAGAAAAATGGTTAATATAAGGCTTAAAATCAGGATTAAGGGATTCATTATTATTTGGTAGGGTCATTTAGGCTAAAGTGCCTAATCAATCAATAATAGCCTATGTTCATCTCTTAACCAACCATCTTAAAGCCTATGCAAAGACTACCGGGCAATTTCTAGATCATTAATACAGTATTGAACTAAGTATACAACCTCACTCACTCATGGTACCGGTTTGTATTGAATCTACATATCCAGTTCATGCACGGCTAACTACATCTACTCATGCTCATAATTTAAATTCCATATAAAGATCCAAAAAGAACTCATGGAATTGTAATTAAACTACACAGCTAACATAAAAAAATTACAACATGGTCGATTTTTTTAAAAAACATTAAACTGGTGCATTTATTAGTTACAAAGTAATTCTAAGCTACTTATAATTAAATAAAAACAACCTAAACATGTAGGTTCTACTAAATAGCATGCCCGAGGAAAAATAAACACGACAAGAAAAAAATCTCAGATGAATAAAAAATATCCCAAAAGTACAAGTACACCCCCCTCCCCTCCACTTTTGAAAAACATGCTTCGTCCCCGAAGCATAAAATATATAAGCACAAGGGAAACGTACATACTTGTGGCACACTAAGAGCTCCTGTCATCCCGCAGAGGTGGTACATCTGCTGCATCTGTGGCACTAGCGGTGTCCGGCATGCTCAATTGTACATCTTTTGGGGGATTGGTTACCCTTGCATCATGCTCGGTTTCTTTCGCAACCTCAGGATCCAATCTGGCTAATTGTGGCTCCCCCAAAGGGTCCTCTCCACCCATTTCACTCTCTGGGCAGTAGTGGAGCTCCCCGCTCCTCTAGCTTGCTCCTGCAACTGCGACATGCGTGTGTTGTGAGCTTGCGAGCTCTCTACTCTCGCCTGCTTTCCTTCTTTCTTCTCTTTCTTTTTCTTCTTCTTTGAGAGCTCATTTTCATCTTCGTCCCAGACTCACTTATTTCCTTTTCCTCCATTTGTACCCGACAGGACCTAGTATGCCTCCAAGTCTAGCTCCTCATCGAGCTTAGCATCTAAGACCGAAAGACGGTTGTCTAGACGACAGCTCGGTCACTTGGATCTGAAGAACCCCCAAATCCTCTGTGAGGCTACTAGTGTCCGGCTGCTCCACCACACGCTCATTAAACCGGTGCTCGAATACCTCTATTCGCCCATGCAACCCTCTCTCGGCCTCCTCAATCTCTGTCTTAACCCAAGGCTTGACGTTCTCCATCATTGATTGTATTTTCCTTTTGGCTACCGCCAACCTCTTTGCTAACTATTGGAGGAAGTCGTGAGGGACCATAACATATCTAGCTGGTGTCTAGCTCGGGAGACCCACCGGTGGTGCAGCAGAAGTGCTGGGAGCTGCCTTTGAATGACCAACCTCTATAGCCGGTGTCTTGTCCTGCTCCAATAAGGTGGGGGCATTAACCTATTGGCCCCCAGCTGCCCGTGGTATCGGGATTACAGTCAAAAGTCTAACCGGCTCACCGAGTTCATGATCCCGGATCAGCCCTATATCTGTCATTCTCTAGCCTCTGATGAGTTGGTAATTTACCAACTCATTAGGCTTTTAAGCATGAGCTTTTATCTAAGTTTTTAAGTCTTTTAGTTGAACTTATACTCTTTTTCCTTTGGATGTTGCAGGTACCTAACTTGAAGAGAAGGAGCATGAAGTAGAAAGGATGAGATTTAGGTGGAAACTGGGGCTCCACCGAAAGACATCGGTAGACTGCACGCACCCACTAGAATAAGGAACAATTGCAACTGGTGGCTCACATAACAGCAGCCGGTGAACCGCCTGTGCCATCACCGATTTGCTCTAGAATTCACTAGACAATAAAGGAGATCGACTAGCAGCCCACGGATGATACCGGTAAACCGCCAGTTACTCGCAAGTGGAAGACGCCTGAAAAAGGGCAAAAACATCCAGCCCTAAAAAAGAGGAGAATATTATGACCTACTTTTGTACATATTCTAGAAAAGTACTCTGAACATGTAGATGATTATACTCCATCACTTTTGGAAGAGACATTTGCAGAGAAACTAGAGTTTTGAATATTTCTTTTTCATCTTCATCTTTTTCAGCAAGGTATATCCACCATTATAGAGACATTTTGACTTGATTGTGTTTACTCTTAATTATGAAATTGTAGAGTCTATTGATAAATAAGCTCTTCTATTTCTCAATTATGAGTAGCTAAATTTATAGCAAGAGGTGTGTGATGATGGGTGTTTGATTTAATTGGGTATTCCTAAATTTATCTTGTTTTTACATAATTAGTATAAATTTATTGATTTCTCCTCAAATTGTAGTTGATTACTCATAGTTGCAAATATGGATATTGTTTGCTTACTTAATTTTGGCTTGAAAAAGAGGAATTAAGTAACGGGGGAGAAGTTAATAGTGGGTTGGGATAGAAATAGCCAAAACCCATAGTCATAATCCTATTAAAGGTTGATAACTAGAAATAGCTTAACATGTTATACCTCGAGAGCTCAAAGATCAAACCCAGGAGTTGAAATGGAGAAAAATAAGAGTTCTGCACCAGATCACAGAACGGGTCGTTAGGTGACCAATAAAGAGGGACCACGAGTCGTGAAATGACTCGTGGTCAATCAGGGAGGTGGACTAGGTTGGGGGACACCACGGGCATGACCACAAGTCGTGGTTAGGCCACACGACTCGCGAGGTCACCCGTGGCTTGAACTGGATGCTTGGCAAGGAAGATTGGGCAGTGAAGGCTATGGATGGTGACCAGTCGTAGTCACTCACCACGATTCGTGGTGTCCTCCGTGGGGTCACATGGTAGGTTTTTGGTAGTGAACATCACGACTCAAGGCCACAAGTCGTGGCCCCTGTGGATGAGTCGTCCAGTCCCTCGTGGGGACTAGCAGCCAGTAAAATTTTGTGATTTAAGTAAGGTCTTTTCTATAATTCCTAAGTCCTAGGGTCCTTAACTATGTCGTTTTAACCTCTGAAAGGTGGGATTAAGAGGGGTAAGTCCTCATTCATGCATGCAAAGGAATAGAAGGTGGTAGAGAGGTGATCTAGAGTGATTCAAGGCTTTCTTCCCCAATTTTCCTCTTGGGCAATCAAGGGAGTGTAGAAGTTTAGCTCCTATCAGGTATGTAGGGTTATGAATGGGTGTTTTCTTTCATATCCACGCCTATCCTCTATTAGTTTATGAAATTTTACCAAAAATCTCATGGGGTTTTAATTCAATTTTTGTGAAAATCTAATGATATGCTGATGGGCTTTTATGATCTATAATTTACATCATATTTTATAGATTTTGATCAGATTTTACAACTATTTTCGATTTTAAATTTACTGAATTCAATCTCTACTCAATTAAGCCTACTTATGCATGATCTATGATAAATCGATTTATAATCTACACTTCAATTGTTGATATTTACAAATCCAGCATGATCTATGATTTGAAATATGGGTTTATTTCAATACCCAACAAGATTTGATGATTTACAAGTTATGTGCATGATTTCAAGTATGCATGGGCCTTATGATTTATGAACTATTGATGATGAAAAGCACATTTTCAAGTTACCCATGTTTATAAGAATGTTTTTGAATGAATTGAGTATTGTAAAGCATGGTGAAGTATTGGGCAATGCCACATGATGATGAATGATTTACGGTTTATGAAATGATCCTCATGATTTATCGATTTATGATGTTGGCCGACTAAAAGGCCTTTGAATTCTTGGCTAATCATGTTTAATGGGGATCAATGAATGATGAATGTTTACTTTAGCCATGAATATACATGAATGATGTTATTGATTTATGTATGAGCCTATATGCATGTTTTTGGGAGCCGTATCTAGCACCGAGCAGCCCGGCGTTCAAAGGACTACACCGGTGTCTCATAACCATGTGCCACCATGGGATTATAATTTTACATTAAAATGATAATGATCCCCTCTTTTCGTGATATCACATAATGCACGTCCCTTGCCTGGCAAGCCAGTGGCGACTCTACCTATTTAAATGAGATAGTTGGGGCATCATGAAAGGCTCTACCATGATGGTGTTGGTTATGACAAGTCCTCCCATTGTTCCGCATGTTTTTATGCACTGTTATGTTCATGATATTGGCTCAAGTGATGGTTTGATAAAGTTTCTCTTATGATTATGAAAATGAATGATTTATGAATGATTTGAAAACCTTGAGCCTTACATTATGTCACGATATTTATGATATGAGCATGATTTCCTACTCTCATGATGTCTTATGAGTTTTCATGTATTTTAAATGTCCATTTTACTTACCTTGCATACTCGGTACATTCTACGTATTGACCTCATACTTTCTATGTTGTATCGTTTCATGATATAGGACCCTGCTCTCAAGTTCATCCTCATCTATAGATCATATCAGAGATCACCTTCATCTTATTGGTGAGTCCTCATGCTCCAAGGGTCATTTGATAGACATTTAGGTTATTTATGTTTCACTACCTTGTCGGGTTAGTTGGGGATGTTGTCCCATCAACCCATCATATGTAGTAGAGGCTTTCAGACAGTATGTAGTGCTCAGCTTGCGTGTATGTCTACTGACTCCCTATGCTATGATATGTTATGATATGTTTATGTTTTTGCAATGCCTTATGTTCAATTTTCCGCTTAAAGAGAATGAAGTTAGATGTATGCTTATGCCATGGGTCGACTTGGTGCCTCTCGGGGTTCCTTGTCCCGTGTTACGATTTGGGTCTTTGTTCGGGTTATAAAAAACTTGGTATCAGAGCAATAGGTTTTGAAGTGTCCTAGGGTGTCTGAAAGCCGTGTTGAGTAGAGTCTTTTTCATGGGTGTGAAGCGCGCCACACTTATGACGGATAGTCTATGAGACATTTAGGAAATGTTCCCTTCTTTCATGATCTATGTCATGCGATGAAAAGTCTCCCTATTCTTATAACTCGTGCTATACGTGGGTGCAGAATCATGTCTTCTCAAAACAATGATGGAAGTCAGCCAACACCACCAGCTCTAATGGATTCCATGCAAGTTACTGATGTGGAGCTCGAAGCCGCTCTCAAAGTATTGATGCTAGCTATGATCACCCAGGCTAACCAGAAGGCTATCGCACTAGTGAACCCTACTGTGGAGGCAGCAGCTATTAGGATTCAAGGACTCATGAAGGAGAGCCCGACATAGGTTGGTGACTCGAGTGTGGTTGGGGAGTGTAGAGAGAACAAGAGGGGAAACAAGAGGCCCAAGGCCAGAAACCTTAAGAGATCCCACAAGGGTCGAGTAGTTGGAGTCACTCTCAAACCCCCCAAAAGTATCTAGTCCAAGCTCGGGGATACAAGCCTCGGGTGAGGGAGATCACTTACCCAAATTGTGGGCATTGTAGAAAGAACCACCGAAGGAAGTGGTTGGTAGGTTCAGATGTTTGTTTTTATTGTGGCGAACTCGGTCATAAACACAGGGATTACGCTTCATCCAAGCAAGATGGTCGGAAAGGACGTGCTACGAATCCTCCTACATCAGCTCCAATAAATTTCCCACCTCAGCAGCACAAGTTATCAAGAGTGAGTGGCGGTCAACCGCAGATGTAGTCTAAGGTATGTCATAAGTTATTCCCTCATACCTATCATGATTGTTAGTTTCTAGGAATACTGTAAGAGGTACAATTCCCTTTGAGCATTTTAAGATAAGATTATCACATGGAAGGTGAGGAAATGGTAAGTTGAGGGCCCAATCATGTCTTGAGTTTCTAAGTAAGGAAGTCCTATGGATAGCATTCGGGGGTAGTCCCTCCTTTCCTCTTTAGATGTTCCCTTATGTATCGCTCGATGCTACGCTCGACTCGCGCTTACGCTCAGAACCCTAAAATGATAGGCAACCCCATCCATCTGTGATCTCAATATTACCCATTTCATTTCATTTCATGACTCTCGTTATGTATGTGAACCCATGTTTCTTAGCACGCTCAACCCTATGAATTCAGTCCCCAAAGTTTTTTCTATCAGCTCATGAGATGGTGCTATATCAGGTATATGCCAAAATTAGACTTCTTACACGATTTATGCCCATGATTCCCTTACTCGGAACCCTAAGGATGTTCACCATGATGGAAATGCTGGTTAAGACGTGCACGTTCAGGATAACTCCATATCCCCGCCATAGATGTCGGACCTAGTACAGGAAGCCCAATTATTAACCAAGCCTAGAAGTGTAGCAAGTCGCATGGTCATTTTGTGATTGTCGATCCGTTTTCCTAGGATGAACCTTTCCGTATCATTACTCTATGGTTCATGACTTGCGGAAGTGGAAGACTTTGTTCTGAGATGATTTAATGAAGATTGGGTGAGACTTTTGATTTTTGAAGGGTTTGAAGTTTAAGGGTTGACCAAAGTCAACAATCTAGGTTGTCAAGCTTGAATTTGGATTCTGAAAGCTTGATTAGTTCCAGATGGTGAATTTTGATTTAGTTGGGTAGTTTGTATGGATTATGAGGTGATTAGAGAGTGATTTGAACCTCGGGTTGAATTTATAAGTTTTGATAAAGCTAGATCTGACCATGGTGAGGTCAAGGTCAAGCAACCTTATGTGGGTAACATGAGGGTTCCAACCGGTCCAAAGTGGGTTTCAAGATTGGAATGCGTATTTGGATTATGACCGGAGAATGTCGGATGAATTTTGGGTGGATTCGAGCGCATTGCATATTTGTCATGGTCTTGAGCATAAAGGATGGAGACTCAGGGGTTGGACACCTCAGAATTCTTGACAGGGATTGTAGGAGTTCATTTGGATGACTCAACCGATAGCGGTGTGGTAGCTCAGGACAAATCAGAATCGTCCTTCGTGATTGATGTAAAGGCTACACCAGACGAGGATCCTAGTCGGGTGAAGTTGGAGGAAGCCATTCAGAATCAGAAAGGTAGAGGTCTTCTCCAAAGGGGGAGATGGTGCGCTTCAGTACCAAGGTCGCTTATATGTTCAAGATGTTGATAATTGAGGAGCCGAACATTGCATGAGGATTATGGATCCAGGTATTCTATCTATTCGGGTGCCACCAAGATGTATCATGATTTGTGGGAAATATATATTGGTGGAACGACGTGAAGAAGGATATTGCAGAATTTGGAGCCGAGTATCCAAACTGTTAGGAAGTAAAGGTTGAACATCAAGGCCCGGGAGTTGGTTCGATTGCATGGACTGCCCTTATCCATCATTTCAGACCGAGGTACTCAATCTACCTCTCAGTGTTGGCGGTCTTTCCAAAAATGGCTTGGGACTCAGGTTATACTCAGCATGACATTTCATTCGCAAACAAATGGTCAAGCAAAAAGGATAATTCAAACTTGCGAAGACATGTTGAGAGCTTGTGTGAGGGACTTTAAAGGTAGTTGGGATGATCACTTTCCCCTGATCGAGTTCACTTACAATAATAGCTATCACACCAGTATCCAAATGGCACCGTTCGTGGCTCTCTATGGGTGGAGATATAGATCGCCCATTGGATGGTTTGAGGTTGGTGATGCATCTATGATAGGGCCAGATTCAGTTCATGAGGCTATGATGAAGGTTCAGTTGATAAGGGATAGGCTGAAAACTGCTCAGAGTCGTCAAAGGTCTTATGCTGATGTGAGGAGGAGAGAGTTGGAGTTCAAGGTGGACAATTGGGTGTTTCTGAAGGTATCTCCCATGAAGGGAGTAGTGCGGTTTGGGAAGGAAAACTCAGTCCCTGTTATGTTGGTCCCTACTGCATTATGAGAATAGTTGGTAAGGTAGTGTATGAGTTGGAGTTTCCCTCAAAGTTATCTTCCGTGCATCTTGTGTTTCATGTATCTCTTTTGAAGAAATATTTGGGAGATCCGGCTCTAGTAGTCCCCATGGATAGCATTGGTGTGAAAGATAGCCTCAGCTATAAGGAGGTACCAGTGGAAATATTGGATCGACAGGTTCGAAGGCTAAGGAACAAGGGAGTAGCTTCAATTAAAGTATTATGGAGGAATCAGCATGTTGAAGGAGGTACGTGGGAGGCTGAAGTGAATATAAAGGCTAGATACCCATATTTATTCTCTACCGGCTCAATTCTGACTTGATATATCAGTTTGCCTGACTCCATTTATTTTTCATGTTCAATTCATGTGTTCAAGTTTCTTTTAGATATAAGGATGTGTATGTGAAACATGAGATCAGTTCAGCTATGTTTTATGAATCGGAGGTAGTCATTCCGTTAGTTTTTTATTTAAATGGTCAGAACTTTAATAGGATAATTGCTTTTTTCTGCTTTTGCTACGTGTTTCCAACATTTGAGGATGAATGTTCCCAAAAGGGAGATATTGTTATACCCCAAGAGCCCAAATATCAGACCCGGGAGTTGAAATGGAGAAAAATTGGAATTCTGCACCATATCATAGAATGGGTCGTTAGGTGACCCATAAGGAGGGACCACGAATCCTGAAGTTGACTCACGGTCAAGCAGGGAGGTGGACTGGTCTGGCGCACACCACGGGCATGACCACAAGTCATGGTTAGGCCACACGACTTGTGAGGTCACCCGTGACCTGGACTAGATGCTTGGTAAGGAAGATTGGGCAGTGAAGGCTACGGATGGTGACCATGAGTCGTGGTCACTCACTATGATTCGTGGTGTCCTCTGTGGGGTCTCACGGTAGGTTTTTGGGAGTTAACATCATGACTCAAGGCCACAAGTCGTGGCCCCTAGGGACAAGTCATCCAGTCCATCATGGGGACTGGCAGCCAGCAAAATTCTGCGATTTAAGTAAGGGCTTTTCCGTAATTCCTAAGTCCTAGGGTCCTAAACTATGTCGTTTTAACCTCTGAAAGGTGGGTTTAAGAGGGGTAAGTCCTCATTCGTGCATGCAAAGGAATAGAAGGTGGTAGAGAGATGATCTAGAGTGATTCAAGGATTTCTTCCCCAATTTTCCTCTTGGGCAATCAAGGGAGTGTAGAGTTTAGCTCCAATCAGGTATATAGGGTTACGAATGGGTGTTTTCGTTCACACCCATGCCCATCCTCTATTAGTTTATGAAATTCTACCAAAAATCTCATGGGGTTTTAGTTCAATTTTTGTGAAAATCTGATGATTTGCTAATGGGCTTTTATGATCTATGATTTACATCATATTTTATGGATTTTGATAAGATTTTACAACTATTTTCGATTATAAATTTATTGATTTTAATCTCTACTCAATTAAGCCTTCTTATGCATGATCTATGATGAACCGATTTATGATCTACATTTCAATTATTGATATTTACAAATCCAGCATGATCTATGATTTGAAATATGGGTTTATTCGAATAGCCAACATGGTTTGATGATTTACAAGTTATGTGCATGATTTCAAGTATGCATAGGCCTTATGATTTATGAACTATTGATGATGAAAAGAACGTTTTCAAGTTATCCATGTTTATAAGCATGTTTTTGAATGAATTGAGTATTGTGAAGCATGGTAAAGTATTGGGCAATGTCCACATGATGATGAATGATTTACGGTTTATGAAATGATTCTCATGATTTATCAATTTATGATGTTGGCTCACTAAAGGGCCTTTGAATTCTTGGCTAATCAAGTTTAATGGGGATCAATGAATGATGAATGTTTATTTTAGCCATGAGTCTACATGAATGATGATATTGATTTATGTATGAGCCTATATGCATGTTTTTGGGAGTCGTGTCTAGCATTGAGCAGTCCGGCGTTAAAAGGACTACGCCAGTGTCTCATAACCACGTGTCATCGTAGGTGTAATACCCCTGAAGTGCTTAGGAGTAGATGCTCCCACCTATGATTGAGCTTGTGGTATGTTTTGAAATAAAGTTTCTCTTATGCATGAATTTATAATTGAGATGTATGGCACCATTGAGCTTTGTCGAAGGACAATGTTGAGCTTCATTTTTTTATGATGTCCAATCAATGCATGATTTCATTAATGAGCTTTGTCAATAGACAATGTTGAGCTTCGTGGCATACGATGTTGAGTCATGCATGATTTCATGTTGAGCTTCGTCAATAGACGATGTTGAGCTTCGTTATATACGATGTAGAGCATTGCATGTTTTGGAAAAAGAGTCTAGCACTGAGCGGGCTAAGGGTCGACAACCCTATGCCCCAGAACTACGCGCCAATATAGGTTGATTCTATTATATTTGGGACCTCCCTTGTGAGCTATCCCCGGCCTTAATAGCCCATGAGCTTGATATCGATATCATGGTAGCATCCTCAGCCCTGGCAAGGTTTTGGACCACTCCGCCTACTTGAGTGTAATAGTTGGGACCACGTAAGCTCTATCGTGGTATGTCGGTTAACTGACGAGTCTCACGTTGTCCATATGTTTCAGATTTGCATATTCACTACTCATGATCATTATGTATGCACGCATGTTCTAAAATTAAGGTTTGACTCAATGTTTAGTTTTTCTATAAATGTTGCATCTCAGCTTTGAGTCATTCGAATTAGTTGATGTTATAAAGTTATGCATTGTCACATCATGAAGGGATTATGATTTCGAAATAATGCATGTGAGTTCTCTCAGTTTTCTAAAAGCTTATGTTATGTAATGATTTATCGGATCATTTTACTTATTATAGCGGTTTTACTTACCTTGCATACTCGGTACATTCCACGTATTGATCGCATACTTTCTATGTTGTATCGTTTCATGATACAAGACCCGGCTCACAGCTTCATCCTCGATCTTAGTCAGCTTATTCAAAGTTGCACATGTTAAGAGTTGGTGGGTCCTCATTCTCCGAGGACTAGACTTTCAGTTTCTTCTATATATTTCAGTTTCAACATTATGGAGCTAGTTGGGGTCTTGTCCCATCAGCTCGTCCAAATTAGAGGCTTTTTATACTTAGTCATGTATTCAGTTTGGATGTTTATTCTTATGTGATGTTGCTTTAGACTTTCGCTGAGATTATATTTGTGTTTTCTTTAGTTTTCAAATGAGTTAGTTGTATGCTTATGTTATGGGTCGACTTGGGGTCCCTCGGGGTCCCTTGTCCCGTGTCTATGATTCGGGCCCCCGTTTGGGTCATGACAAACTTGGTATCAGAGACATAGGTTTGAAGTGTCCTAGGAAGTCTGAAAGCCGCGTTAAGTAGAGTCTTTTTCATGAGTGTGAAGCGCACCACACTTATGACGAAAAGGCTACAAAACATTCTAGGAAATGTTCCTATCTTTCATGATCTATGTCGTGCAATGAAGAGTCTTTCTATCTCTCTAATTTTTGCTATTCGCGATTGCAGAATATGCCTCCTCGAAGAGCGAAAGGACAGAGAAATGGAGATGGTAAAGGCCACGAGGATGGCTTGGGTCATGCGCATTAGCAGGTCCCACTAGTTCAGGAGCCTCAGGCATTGGAGCCAGCCGCCCACGCTGAGTTTCGGGCCGCTATCCAGATGCTTGCGCAAGCCTTGACCGCTCAGGTCAATCAGCAGGCTGTTGCACATGTTCCTCAGTATGGCAGTGCAGTGGCGGCTCGAGTCAGGGACTTCTTGACGATGAACCTGCTGGAGTTTCTTGGGTCCAAGGTAGCTGAGAACCCACATCAGTTCGTGGATGAGATTATCAAGATCACCTAGGTCATGGGGATGAGTAGTGTTGAGTGCGCAGAGTTGGCCTCCTACCAGTTGAAGGGGGTTGCACATATCTGGTTCCGTCAATGGAAGGATAGTAGGGTCGCCAGAGTAGGTCCGGTCACTTGGGAGGAGTTCCATGTTGCATTCCTGGATCGGTTCTTCCCTCGGGAGATGAGGGAGCTGAAGGAAGTTGAGTTCGTAAATCTAAAGCAAGGGAGGATGACAGTACTAGAGTATTCCCTTGAGTTCACCCACCTATCGAAGTATTCTCCTGAGTTAGTGCCTGACCAGAGGGCGCGAGTGAGCAGATTTGTGCATGGGATAGCAAGTTACTTGGATAAGGAATACAGGATTGCTATGTTCCATTAGGATATGGACTTTCCTCGGATGGTGTTGTACGCTAATAGATGGAGGCAGCACGTTCAACAGAGAGAGAAGCCAAGAGGGCTAGGACTGATGATCACAGATTTCCTCAGCATAGGTCAGGAGGTAGGCACCGTCAGCAGACTCACCAGAGATCATCCGCCCCAGCTTCATCAGCCTTGAGTGTGCCATATCGGCCTAGGCATGATCAGAAAGGGAGAGCATCAAGCTCTAGGTGTCAGAGCAACAGGCCTACAGATTCAGGTGTTCCAGCTTGTCGCAGATGTGGCCGAGGTCATGCAGGCAAGTGCTTGGTAGGTTCGGGTGCGTGTTTCGGGTGCAGGCACCTCAGACACATGCTTAGAGATTGTCTAGCAGCGAGACAGGATCAGGTTGGGGGCCATGGCCCAACTTCTAGCTCAACAGCCCCACCCCCTCGCTCAGCACATCAGGGGGCATCTACCAGTGCAGTTGGCGGTCAGCGCCAAAATAGATTATATGCCCTAGCATCCCGTCAGGACCAGGAGATCTCCCCGAATGTGATTACTGGTATGTTACGAGTCTTCCATGTTGATGTTTATGCTCTGTTAGATCCAGGGGCCACCTTGTCCTTTTTAACATCTTATGTAGCCAGTAGCTTTGGAGTCAATCCCGATGTCTTGTCAGAATCCTTTTCAGTTTCTACTCTTGTAGGTGACTCAATTACAGCTGGACAGGTGTATAGAGATTGCAGTCTTGGTCCTCTATAAGGTTACCTCAACAGATTTGATAGAGTTAGCCATGACTGATATCGATGTTATTCTCAACATGAATTGATTGTATATTTGTTATGCTTCCATTAATTATAGGACCCGGTCAGTAGAGTTCAGATTTCCAGGTGAGCCTGTCTTAGAATGGAAGGGTAGTTCAGTGGTTCTTGTAGGTCGCTTCGTTTCCTACCTCAAGGCTAGGAAGATGATTTCTAAGGGTTGCATGTATCATTTGGTTAGGGTCAAGGATGTTGAGTCCAAGACCCCGATTATCCAGTCACCCACAGTAGTGCGTGAGTATACATAGGCCTTTCCTAATGATTTGCTAGGTATTCCTCCCGAGCGGGAGATTGATTTCGGTATTGACCTTCTTCCCGATATACAGCCTATATCTATTCCTCCCTACAGGATGGCTCCAACCGAGTTAAAAGAGTTGAAGGATCAGTTAAAGGATTTACTAGATAAGGGCTTCATTAGACCGAACCAATTTTCATAGGGTGCACCAGTTTTATTTGTTCGGAAGAAATATGGTTCCCTTCGTATGTGCATTGATTATCGATAATTGAACAAAGTCACTGTCAAGAACAGGTACCCCTTACCCAGGATTGATGATTTGTCTGATCAGCTTCAGGGTGCTAAGTTTTTCTCAAAGATAGATCTCAAATCTAGGTATCATCAGCTCAGAGTTCGAGAGAGTGATATCCCGAAGACGGTGTTCAGAAAACGGTATGGTCATTACGAGTTTGTGGTTATATCTTTTGGACTAATGAATGCTCCTGCAGCTTTTATGGACTTGATGAACAGGGTATTCAAGCTATATTTGGACATGTTCATGATCGTGTTCATTGATGACATCTTAATATACTCTCGGAGCGAGGAGGATCATGCCGCTCACTTGAGAGTAGTGCTTCAGACCCTCAAGGATCGCCAATTGTATGAAAAGTTCAGCAAGTGTGAGTTTTGGTTGGACTCCATGGCATTCTTGGGCCATGTGGTGTCTAGCGAAGGCATAAAAGTAGATTCGCAGAAAATTGAGGCGGTGAAGAATTGGCGCAGACCGGTGAATCCTTTGGATATTTGGAGTTTCTTGGGTTTAGCTGGCTACTACCGGAGGTTTTTAAGGGTTTCTCATCCATTGTAGTGCCTTTGACTAAGTTGACTCAGAAGAAGGTGAAGTTTTAGTGGCCGGAGGCTTGTGAGGAAAGCTTTCAGGAGTTGAAGACCCGACTCACTTCAGCACCAATGTTTACCCTACCCGAGGGTACCGATGATTTCGTGGTGTATTGTGATGCCTCCAGAGTTGGACTTGGGTGTGTGTTGATGCAGTGTGGAAAGGTGATAACATATGCCTCTAGGCAGCTGAAGGTCCATGAGAAGAATTACCTAACCCATGATCTGGGGTTGACCGCGGTGGTGTTTGCATTGAAGATATGGTGGCATTACTTGTATGGGGTCCACGTGGATGTGTTTACGGACCACAAGAGCTTGCAATACGTTTTCACACAGAAAGATATAAGTCTTCGAAAAAGGAGGTGGTCGGAGTTACTTAAGGACTATGATATGAGTGTCCTTTACCACCCGGGCAAGGCTAATGTGGTTACGGATGTGCTTAGTAGGCTCTCAATGGAGAGTGTGTCTCATGTGGATAAGGGGAAGAAGAAGTTGGTGAAAGATGTTCACCGGCTTGCAAGGCTGGGAGTTAGATTGATTGACTCGACCATTGGTGGTGTGGTTGTATATAATGGGTCAAAATTGTCCTTGGTGGTTGACATCAAGTCTAAGCAAGATGAGGATCCAATTTTGAGGAAGTTGAAGGAGGTGGTGTAGAGTCAAAAGGTGGAGGTTTTCTCCTGGGGGGGGGAGATGGTGTGGTACAATATCAGGGTCGTCTATGTGTCCCAAATGTTGATGATTTGAGAGTTCAGATATTACATGAGGCACATGGTACTAGATTTCTATTCATCTAGGATCCACAAAGATGTATCGAGACTTGCGAGAAATCTATTGGTGGGATGGTATGAAGAAGGATATTGCGGAGTTCGTAGCGAAATGTCCAAACTGTCAGCAGTGAAAGTCGAGCATCAAAGACCCGGATGCGTACTTTAGGATATTACCATCTCCACTTGGAAGTGGGAAAATATCAATATGGACTTCATTATAGGCTTACCTCAGACTCGTAGGCAATATGACTCCATTTGGGTTATCGTGGACAGGTTGACTAAGGCGGCTCATTTTCTACCCGCCAAAACTACCGACTCGGCAGAGGATTATGCCAAGTTATACATACAGGAGTTAGTTCGGTTGCATGGAGTGCCTTTGTCCATCATTTCAGATAGAGGTACTCAGTTTACCTCTCAATTTTAGAGGTCTTTTCAGAAGGGACTCGGGACACAAGTCAAGCTCAGCACGGCCTTTCATCCACAAACGAATGGTCAAGTCGAGCAAACAATCCAGACTCTTGAGGACATGTTGAGGGCATGTGATATGGATTTTAAAGGCAGTTGGGATGATCATTTGCCCCTGATAGAGTTTGCTTATAATAACAGTTACCACTCTAGTATCCAAATGGCACCGTTTGAGGCTCTTTATGGGTGAAGGTGTAGATATCCCATCAGGTGGTTGAGGTTGGTGAGGCAGCTATGATAGGACTAGATTCGGTTCATGAGGCGATGGTAAAGGTTCAATTGATAAGGGACCAGTTAAAAACCGCTCAGAGTCATCAGAAATCATATGCTTATGTGAGGAGAAGAGATTTGGAGTTTGATGTGGACGACTAGATATTTCAAAAGGTATCTCCCATGAAGGGAGTCAAGCGGTTTGGGAAGAAAGGGAAACTCAGTCCCCGCAATGTTGGTTCCTATCAGATTGTGAGAAGAGTTGGTAAGGTGGCGTATGAGTTGGACTTGCCATCGGAGTTATCTTCGGTTCCCCCTGTCTTCCACGTTCACTTTTGAAAAATTGTTTGGGTGATCCAGCCTTGGTAGTTTTGGTAGACGGACTTGGGGTAAGAGACAGCCTAAATTACGAAGAAATTCCTATTGAAATCTTGGATCGCCAAGTTCAAAAGTTGAGGAACAAGGAAGTAGCTTCGGTTAAGGTATTGTGGAGAAATCATCATGTTGAGGGTGCTACGTGGAAAGCCGAAGCGGATATGATGGCTAAATATCCACATTTATTCTCTACCGGCTCAGCTCCGACTTGAGGTATCAATTTTTGCCCTAATTCTATAATTAGTTTCCATGTTTAGTTCATGTGTGCAAGTTTGAATTATGTTATGAAAAGTGTATGTGATGCCTGAATTTAGTTCAGCTATGTGGTTCTTTTTGGAGGTAGTCATTCCGTGAAATTTCGATTAAAATAATCAGTATTGGAGTGTGATAAACTGTATGTTTCTATTTGTTTCTTGTTTCCTACATTTGATGACGAATGTTCCCAAGGGGGAGATATTGTAATACCCCGGAAGTGCTTAGGAGTAAACCCGGGAAGCTAAAAGGAAAAACTGTTGTAAGTTGGGAAAAATGTTGTAGGACGACAAGTAACACGACCCGTGGTAAGTAACAACGAGCCGTCATTGGTGGTCGTGGGTTTAGGTGGTTAGGTATCAAAGGGAAACAATGGTTGATTCAACTACCCATGGTAAGTAACCATGAGCCGTTGTTTGTTGTCGTGGTAGGAAGTAGACTTGGCAGTAGGAAGGTACGACGGGTCATGCAATGACCCATTGTGGCTTGCAATGACCCATTGTAGGGAGCCATGGTAAGGGAGCCCAAATCTCAGTGAGAAAGAGACGGATAGTAAACACGACCCGTTGAAGAGTATGACGAGCCGTAGTGAGGCTCGTTGGATAGAAGTTCAGAAGGTTCGGGGGAGCAATAAACGACTAGTTCAATGACCTGTTGGAGCCTAGAACGACCCGTCCTGTTCATCCGTGGTTTGATTCCGAGATATACTGGGATAGTGCATAGCACGGGTAGATACCACAGGTCGTGGTATCCTCCAACAACCCGTTGGTTCACCCGTTGTTTGGCCCAGTGATTAGTTTTCAGCAAATTCAGTGAGGGCATTTCTATAATTTCCTAGTCCTAAGGCTCTATACTACGTTGTTTAGGGCTCTTTTTGAAGGGTTTTAGTAGGTGAAGACCTATTCTAAGTGCATACTCCCCATGCATTCAAGGTTGAAGGCTTGAAGGAGGTGATTCAAGGCCAAATTCAAGGTTTCCTATGGAATCTGATCTTGGGCAATTGAAAGGTGATAGAATTCCTCCTTTCCAGGTATGTAGGGTTTTAATGTATGTCTTCCTTCCACACCCATGCCTAATTCCTATCAATTAGTGTTAAATTATGAATAATCAATTATGGGGTTTTGATCAATTCCATGATTTTTATATTTCTATTCATGGGTATGATTAGATTGAGTTGACATTGATGATTTACGAAGCTTGGGCGGATTCTAACTTGTTTCTCTTATAAAATTTGTTTTTTCTAAATATTGAATCTAAAACGTCCATGGGTGAAGAGTTCATAGAAGGGGTGATTTATGGTAAATGTATGGTGGTGATGAAGGTGATGATGAAAAGCATGTTTCTAAAACTACCCATGATTTTGATGTTGTCTCATAAATGAATCGATTGGATTCTAGAATGATAGAGCTTTGGGTAATACCCACATGTTGATTAAAGTGATGATTTTCCCAACATATGCTTACCACATTATTTAAAGAGAAATTTTCCAATTCTTATTATAAATTCTAGCTTGTGGTATGTCGAGTAAATATTTCTACGTGTAGCTTACCACATGATTAAGAGTCGATTCTCCCACCTATTATTGATCTTGTGGTATATTTCGAAATAAAGCTTCTCTTATGCATTAATTTATAATTGAGATGTATGGAACAATTGAGCTTTGTCGAAGGACAATCTTGAGCTTCATTTTCATATGATGTCTAGTCTATGCATGATTTCATTAACGAGCTTTGTCAATAGACAATGTGAGCTTCGTGGCATACGATGTTGAGTCATGCATGATTTCATGTTGAGCTTCGTCAATAGACGATGTTGAGCTTCATTATATACGATGTAGAGCATTGCATGTTTTGGGAGAAGAGTCTAGCACCAAGCGGGCTAAGGGTCAACAACCTTATGCCCCAGAACTACACGCCAACGTAGGTTGATTCTATTATATTTGGGACCTCCCTTGTGAGCTATCCCCGGCCTTAATGGCCCATGAGCTTGATATCGATATCATGGTAGTGTCCTCAGCCCTGGCAAAGTTTTGGACCGCTCTGCCTACTTGAGTGTAATAGTCAAGACCACGTAAGCTCTATCGTGGTATGTCGGTTAAGTGACGAGTCTCCCGTTGTCCATATGTTTCAGATTTGCATATTCACTACTCATGATAATTATGTATGCACGCATGTTCTAAAAGTAAGGTTTGACTCAATGTTCAGTTTTTCTATAAACGTTGCATCTCAGCTTTGAGTCATTCGAACTAGTTGATGTTATAAAGTTATGCATTGTCACATCATGAAGGGATTATGATTTCAAAATAATGCGTGTGAGTTCTCTCAGTTTTCTAAAATCTTATGTTATGAAATGATTTGTTCGCATACTTTCTATGTTGTAACGTTTCATGATACAAGACCCGGCTCGCAGCTTCAGCCTCGATCTTAGTCAGCTTATTAAAAGTTGCACCTGTTAAGAGTCTGTGAGTCCTCATTCTCCGAGGACTAGACTTTCAGTTTCTTCTATATATTTCAGTTTCAGCATTGTGGAGCTAGTTGGGGTTTTGTCCCATCATCTCGTCCAGATTAGAGGCTTTTCAGACTTAGTCATGTATTCAGTTCGGATGATTATTCTTATGTGATGTTGCTTTAGACTTTCGCTGAGATTATATTCGTGTTTTCTTTAGTTTTCGAATGAGTTAGTTGTACGCTTATGCTATGGGTCGACTTGGTGTCCTTAAGGGTCCCTTGTCCCGTGTCTACGATCCAGTCCCCCTTTCGGGTCATGACAGTGGGTCTATAATGATACATTACAATGATAATGATCCCCTCTTTTCGTGATATCACATAATGCACGTCCCTCGCCTAGCAAGTCAGGGGCGACTCTGCCAACTTGAGTGAGATAGTTGGGGCATCATGAAAGGCTTTACCATGATGGTGTTAGTTATGACGAGTCCTTCCATTGTTCCGCATGTTTTTATGCACCGTTATGTTCATGATATTGGCTCAAGTGATGATTTGATAAAGTTTCTCTTATGATTACGAAAATGAATGATTTATGAATGATTTGAAAACCTTGAGCCTTACGTTATGTCACGATATTTATGATATGAGTATGATGTCCTACTCACATGATTTTTTATGAGTTTTCATGTATTTTAAATGTTCGTTTTACTTGCCTTGCATACTCGGTAAATTCCACGTACTAACCGCATACTTTCTATGCCTTATCGTTTCATGATACAAGACCCATCTCTCAAGTTCATCCTCATCTATAGATCATCTCAGAGATCACCTTCAGCTTATTGGTGAGTCCTTATGTTCCGAGGGTCGTTTGATAGACTTTTAGGTTATTTATGTTTCAATACTTGGCCGGGTTAGTTGGGCTGTTGTCCCATCAACCCATCATATTTAGTAGAGGCTTTCAGACAGCATGTAGCACTCGGCTTGCATGTATGTCTAGTGACTCCCTATGCTATGATATGTTATGATATGTTTACGTTTCCGCTATGCCTTACGTTCAGTTTTCTGCTTAAAGGGAATGAAGGTAGATGGATTCTTATGCCATGGGTCGACTTGGGGCCTCTCGGGGTCCCTTGTCCCATGTTACGATCCGGTTCTGCGTTTGGATCGTGACATAACCCCTAACCCGAATCATACTGGAATAATTGAATTGCACCTTGAGTTTCGAAAGAAATTGAGGATGAAGTGCCCAAGCGGTTGAAAAACAACAGGAACTATCTTTTCCAAGGTTATTTACATATTAGTAATAACTCAATTATCTAGTAAATCCCAATTTGATTGGTATTCCATCTACATCATACCTCTGGCCTTTGCTCATTATTGTTTCTCGATTTTAGTTATGTTGCTCTCTTGTTTAGCTGAGTTAGATTCAATTTACTCCCCTAAAATTTTCATTTACTTGTCTAGTAAATTCATGCAAATTAATTCAAGTTAACATACAACTATTTCGTGATCATTTTACCTTCCATGTGAGATTCGACCCCGACATCCGTCGGGTTATTTATTTTTATACAATGACATGTTAACACTCTTTCATAGAGAAGGGTGTAGTTTGGACGTTATCAGCCTTGGATCTCAACATCAACATCTTTCAACAATCGGACACCAGCATCTCTACACATCTGGTATATAAGGCTCAAAAACGGCATGGTGGTGCTCAACCCAAGAGCACGATCCCGGATCTCGTTGGCTACAAACCTTGAGATATTGATCTCATTCTAGGACATGATGCATGCTATGTCACAACCCAGGCATAGACCCGGATTGTAAACACGGGACAAGGGACCCCGAGAGACCGCAAGTCGACCCATGGCATAAGCATCCAACTAACTCATTTAATAAACATGAAGAAAGCATATTTATAAACACAGCGGAAGTCTCATAAAATAGCACAATCAAGTAATATCTGAAGCTATACATACATAAGTCTGAAAGCCTCTAGTCTAGACGAGTTGATGGGACAAGACCCCAACTAACTCCACAAAACCTGAAACTAAAATATGACATGAAGATGAAAGTCTAGTCCTTGAAAGATGAGGACTCACCAATCACGCAGGTGCTAATTCTGATAAGCGACTACGAGCGGGGCTGAACCTGAGAACCGGGTCCTACATCATGAAATGATGCAGCATAGAAAGTATGCGGTTAGTACGTGGAATATACCGAGTATACAAGGTAAGTAAAACTGCTTAAGTAAAATAAATCATTTAAAGCAATTCATACACATCATAAGCTTTTAAGTATAAGTAGAACGCTACATGCATTCATTCTGAAATCGTGCTCTTATCATAACGTGATCATGCATAGCTTTAGAACATCATGACTGACTCGAATGACTCAAAGCTGAAACATAACATTTATGTCAAAAGCTGAACAATGAGTCAAACCTTGCTTTTTGAACATGAATGCATAAGTAATCATCATGAGTAATCAATATGCAAATCCAAATAATATAGACAGTGGGAGACTCATCACTTAACCGACCTACCACGATAAAGCTTACGTGGTCCCAGCTATCATACTCAAGTGGGTAGAGCCATACATAACCTTTCCAGGACGATGGACGATACCATGATATCGATATCAAGATGAAGGGCCAATCCGGCTGGGGCTAGCTCACAAGGGAGGTCCCAATAATATATTAGTATCAACCTACGTTGGCCCGTAGTTCTGGGGCATAGGGTGATCGACCCTTAACCCACTCGGTGCTAGACTCTTCCCCCAAAAACATGCAATGGTCTACATCGTATATAACGAAGCTCAACATCGTCTAATGATGAAGCTCAACTAGAAATCATGCATAACTCAACATCGTATGAAACGAAGCTCAACATTGTCAATTGACAAAGCTCAATAATCACATACATCTCAATTATGAATTCATGTATATGAGAAGCTTTATTTCGAAATCTACCACAAGCTCAATCATAGGTAGGAGCATCTACTCAAAATCATGTGGTAAGATACATGTAGAAATATTTAACTCAACATACCACAAGCTAGAATTTATGAAAAATTGGGAAACTTCACTTTAAACAATGTGGTAAGCTTATGTCGGGAAAATCATCACTTGAAATAAACATGCAGGCATTTCCCAAAGCTTTATCATACTAGGATCTACTCATTTCATTTTGAAAACAACATCATAATCATTGGTAGCTTTAGAAATATGCTTTTCATCATCAAATCTCAACATTATCATGCATTCATCATCATTTACTACCTTTATGAACTTCTCATCCATGGGCATTTTAGATTCAAGAATTTTGGAAAATAATTATTTTATTAAGAACAATCTAGAATCTGCCCAAGCTTTACAATTGATCAATATAAATGCAATCTAATCATACACAGGTATAGAAATTGTAGAATTATGTAATTTGGTAAAACCCCATACTAGATCATAGACAAATTATCACATTTTGATAGGATTGGGCATGGGTATGGAAGAAGACACCCACTCATAGCCTTACATACCTGGAAATGGTGAATTCTAACACCCTCTAATAGCCCAGCTGAGATTCTAATTGGAAACCTTCAAAACTTGCTCTAAATCCTCCCTTCAAGCTCAAGTTTGCATGCATGGAATGAACTAGCTTAGAATAGGTTTTCCCCTCTTAAAACCCTGTAAAACGAGCCTTAAACGATATAGTATAGGTCTTAGGAACTTAGAAATTACAAAAATATCCTTACTGAATTCGCAGGAAAACACTGCCAGGTGGTCCTAACGGACGAACTAACGAATCGTCACTAGTCCAAACGACTCGTTATATCACTCGTCGGGTGCACTGGCTAACTGGTCCTTTAGGGCTCGCAACAGGTAACTTAACAACCCGTTGCCACTGATGAAAACTCGTTGCCACCTCCCGGTATGTACACTGTCTTAGCATCAAAGGGGAATCACCTAGCTTGATCACGACTCACATCATGAGTCGTTGGGACAGACCACGACTCGTGGGGTCCCTTCCGTTAGGTACACTAGTCATCCTCCCATTGACTTCTCAACTTCACCCCACAGATAACCTGAAGACTCGTGGTGGCTGACCAAGAATCATTCCTACGCCCGTGGGGAACTCAAACCTACAACTCATACAGGCCTTCCCACGAGCCACCTGATGACTCGTGGGGTATCCTCATGAGTCATCCAATGACTCATCCTGCAACTGAAGCCTCATTTCCCAGATTTTCCTCGTTTTAATCCCGGGTCTGATCCTTGGATTCCCGAGGTATTATGATATCTCCCCCTTGGGAACATTCTTCCTAGAATGTTAGAAACAAGTAGAAAATAGAAACATGAAATTTTCATATGCAAATACTTATTATTTTAACCAAAAACTGACGGAATGACTACCTCCGAAAAGAACTACACAGCTGGACTAAATTCAGACATCACATACATATATCATCACATAATTCAAACTTGTGCACATGAACTGAACATGGAAACTGATTAGAGAATTAGGGAAAAAACTGATACCTCAAATTGAAACTAAGCCGGTAGGGAACAGGTGAGGGTATTTAGCCATCATAGCCTCTTCGGCTTCCCACGTAGCTCCCTCAACATGCTGGTTTCTCCATAACACCTTCACCGATGCTACTTATTTGTTCCTCAGCCTCCAAACCTGGCGATCCAAAATTGCAACTAGAGTTTCCTCATAACTAAGGCTGTCTCCCACACCAATGCTTTCCACCGGGACAACTAAAGATGGATCACCCAAGCACTTTTTCAAGAGCGACACATGAAACACGGGGTGAACTGAAGATAACTCCGATGGCAAGTCCAACTCATATGCTACCTTACCAACTCTTCTCATAACCCAGTAGGGACCAATATAGCGGGGACTGAGTTTTCCTTTTTCCGAACCGCATGACTCCCTTCATGGGAGATACCTTTAGAAATACCCAATTATCAACCTTAAACTTCAAATCTCTTCTCACATCTGCATATGACTTTTGACGACTCTGAGAAGCTTTCATCCTATCCCTTATCAACTGAACCTTCACCACAGCCTCGTGAACTGAGTCTGGCGGTATCATAGCTGCCTCACCAACCTCAAACCATCTGATGGGTGACCTACACCTCCACCCGTAAAGAGCCTCGAACGATGCCATTTGGATACTGGAGTGAACTGTTATTGTAAGCAAACTCGATCAAGGGCAAGTGATCATCCCAACTACCTTTAAAATCCATCACACAGGCTCTCAATATGTCCTCAAGAGTCTAGATTTTTCGTTCCTCCTGACATCCATTTGCAGATGAAATGCGGTGCTAAGTTTAACCTGAGTCCCAAGCCCTCTTTGCAAAGACCGACAAAACTGATAGGTAAACTGAGTACTTCAGTCTGAAATAATAGACAAGGGCACTCCATGAAGTCGAACCAACTCTCAAATATACAATTTGGCATAATCATCCACTGAATCTGTGGTTTTGACTGGTAGAAAGTGTGCAGCCTTGGCCAACCTGTCGACCACCACCCAAATGGAATCATAGCATCGGTGAGTACAAGGTAGGCTTGTAATGAAATCCATAATAATCTCTTCCCACTTCAAACTGGGAATGCTGATATCCTGAAGTACGCCTCCCAACCTTTGATGCTCGACTTTCACTTGCTGACAGTTCGAGCACTTGGCTACGAATTCTATAATATCCTTCTTCATGCCATTCCACCAATATATTTCCCGCAAGTCATGATACATCTTGGTTGCACCCAGATGAATAGAATACCTGGATCCATGTGCCTCATGCAATATCCAGTTCCTCAAATCATCAACATCTGGAACACATAGACGGCCCTAGTACCACAGTGATCTTGGGCAGAATTATATGCCCAAGTGATACTCAAATGCTTCATTTCATCTTTGTTATCTATCGTTATGTGTGCATTTTCATGTGATTTGTAGTTAAAATGTGAATTTATACTAACCAACATGATTAGTGTTGTTTTGCAGGTAAAATGGAATGTTAGGAAGCTAATATACACGTTGGTAAAAATCGGGAATGGACTTGGAAGCAAGGAGTGGAAAAGGTCAAGGAAGAGCAGCAAAAAAAAGGGCTCCGCAATGGAGCCGTGTCACACTGCCATCGCGGAGGCATTCTGCCTCGGGTGATTTAATTTTGGCCATTTCCAGTGAACCCTCGCGTTACCTCCGTGACATGGAGGCAATGCCACACGATGCAAGTCGTGGCACGTTGAGTACAATTACCTGGGACATCAATTTCCAGTGTAGGTGCGCGATAGCACCGTGGCACGTTGGCCAAGCTCCGCGATGCAGGCCGTGGCACGCCAAGGTGAAAATTCTGAAGAGCCAAATTCCGAAGAGGGTCCGCGATACCCCGTGGAATGGAGGGAGTGCTCCGCGATACACTCCGTGCCACGTTGCTTATTATTTTGGAAACTATTCCCACTAGTATAAATAGCACACTTAGGTTTTATTTTAAACAATTCTGACTTGGTTGAGCAAGAACGTGGGTTACAGGCAGTTGAGGGGACGAAAATTCTAGGGTTCTTCTCTATCTCTTTCTCTTTTATCTCAATTGTTTGTATGATTTATACTCATTTGATGATGTTTAATCCACAAATGAGTGGCTAAATTCACTTCTTGCTGAGGTTAAGAACAATTGTAGTGGAATGTAATTGTTGATCATTTTAGTTTTCATCTTTTCTTCAATGGTTGTTCTATCAATTCTTGTTCTTACTGCATTAATGTTTGGCCAATGTTAATATATATCTAAAAGATCCAATTTTGATTTTGAGAAGGAAAGAAATTGGAAAGTTGTGAATTGGTAGGATATGATCTCTTCTTAGTTTGGGAATATTGAGAATTGATTTACATTCATAATAGAAATATATCTGAAAGTCTTATTAGTCAATTAAGGAATCGGTTTTGTATGGCTAGAACATGAAATTCTTTTATCACAGAAATGTAGATTGAAGGTTCATGATTCTTAAGTTGGATAGGAGATGAAAGTTCCAATCCATTGGCAATAATTCTTGACTAGCAACCGAAGGAAAGATTAACTGAATTGTATCGATAAATTAATTCCCTGCATATTCGTTTTAACCTCAGCTTGCTCATTACTATTGTTCAGACTCACTTTATAATTTTTCTTTAGATTCTTATTAATTAGTAACTCAAACTCTAAAAATCTTATTCATTTGGTTGTCTGCATTCTTAAAGATATAGTTCATTAATACTTAAGTTAATTATTACCGTAGTTCAGTCCATGTGGGATCGATACTTGGCTTACTTAAGCCACTTTACTACTTGTTCGACCACGTGCACTTGCGTGTAGTCACCACAGCACCGAACAAGTTTTTGGCGCCGTTGCCGGGGACTAGCAATTGGTAAAATTGTTTTCTTAGTGTTAGTTTACAATTTCTATATAAGTGCTGACAACTTGATCTTAGCCTGTCTTTTGCAGATATTGAATTCTGTTGAACACTGGCAAGAGACAAGGAGTTGGTGGATTTATACATAGAGCCGGAAAGACAATTTCATCGTCAAAGAAGGGAATCTCTAGAGAAAAAGCTAAAGTTGCTCAGACAGAACAGGTTGCCAACAAAGCTACGGTGGCGCTTACTAAGGAGTGCACTTCCCGAATACAGAACAGGTTACCAACAAAGCTCAAGGACCCTGGGAGCTTTACAATTTAGATAACAATTGGGAAAAGTATCCGAGCTCGCGGATTATGCGATTTGGGAGCGAGCATTAACTTGATGCCGACATCGGTGTTCAAGAAGCTGGGGCTGGGCAGTCCTAGACCAACTACAGTGATCTTCCAGTTAGCGGACCGTTCCTTGTCCAGACCATATGGAATTGTTGAGGGCGTGCTGGTGCAAGTGGGCTCCCTTATCTTTCCGGTAGATTTCATTGTCTTAGATTTTGAGCTGGATGCAGAAGTCCCATTTATTTTGGGATATTCTTTCTTGGCAACCAGGAGAGCTTTGATTGATGTAGTTGCAGGGCAGCTAACCATGAGAGCGCATGACAAAGTAGAGGTATTTGATGTATATAAGGCCATGAAGCTTCCGGCCATATATGAGGAGCTTTCAGCAATCAATGTGCTAGACCAAGCAGAAATTCTTCAGATTGTTGATTCTCGAGATCCATTGGAAAGAGCGTTGGTAAGCTCCGATCATTTTGGAGATAGAGATACTTATGAGATGGTTCAAATGTTGAATGTACCAAAGTGGTATCTCAGGAAGCATGACTTTCAACCTTTAATGAGGTCCCTGGAACCATTGCCGAAACCATCTATTGAGGAAGCACCAAAACTGGAGTTGAAAACATTGCCTCCCCATTTAAAATATATCTTTTTGGGGGAAGATGACACTTTGCCAGTCATCATCTCCGCAGAATTGATGGAGGCACAGGTAAAGGAAGCATTGGTGGTTCTCAAAAGAAGGACGAAAGCGATGGGCTGGCAAATGTCAGATATTCGGGGTATTAATCCAGCTTTTTGCACACACAGAATTTTCATGGAGGAAGGAGTAAAGCCAATTGTACAGCCTTAGCGGAGGTTGAATCCACTGATGAAGGATGTGGTTAGGAAAGAAGTAATTAAGTGGCTTGATGCAGGTGTGGTCTATCCTATTTCGGACAGTGAATGGGTCAGCCCTGTTCAGTGTGTCCCAAAGAAGGGAGGGATGATCGTGGTCACTAATGAGAAAAATGAGTTGATCCCTACACGCACCGTCACAAGCTGGCAGATTTGCATGGACTAGAGAAAGCTAAATGAAGCCACAAGGAAAGATCACTATCCTATCCCGTTCATTGATCAGATATTAGACAGATTGGCTGGACAAGAATATTATTGTTTCCTTGATGGGTACTCTGGCTATAACCAAATAGCCATAGCACCGGAGGACTAGGAGAAGACTACTTTCACATGTCCTTATGGGACATATGCTTTTAGGCGGATGCCATTTGGTTTATGCAATGGACCCGCCACATTTCAAAGATGCATGATAGCGATCTTTCACGACATGGTGGAAGATTTCGTCGAGGCATTTATGGATGACTTTTTCTATTTTCGGTAATTTGTTTGCTACTTGTTTGCAGAATCTTAATAGGGTGCTAGCACACTGTGAAGAATCCAACCTTGTACTCAACTAGGAGAAATGTCATTTCTTAGTCAAGGAGGGTATCGTCCTTGGCCATAAAGTGTCTTGCAAGGGGTTAGAGGTCAATCGTGCTAAGATCGAATTTATTGAAAAGCTACCACCACCTGTGTCAGTGAAGGGTGTTCGCAGTTTTCTCGGGCATGCAGGGTTCTACAGACGGTTCATTAAGAACTTCTCTCAAATTTCTAGACCAATATGCAGGTTGCTAGAAAAAGAGGAAAAGTTCGAGTTTGATGAAGATTGTGTCAAAGCATTCGAGGAGGTTAAGCAGAAATTGATAGAAGCACCTATCCTTATTTCTCCGAATTGGGAACAACCATTTGAACTGATGTGTGATGCAAGCGATGTGGCTATGGGAGCTGTATTGGGGCAGCGGAGGAATAGAATTTTTCATTCTATTCATTATGCAAGCAAAACACTAGACGCTGCCCAAGTTAATTATACAGTCACAGAAAAGGAGATGCTAGCATTGGTATTTGCGTTTGACAAATTCAGGTCCTATTTGGTGGGTTCTAGAGTAGTGGTGTATACCGATCATGCAGCGATTCGGTATCTATTTAACAAGAAGGATGCAAAGCCCAGGCTGATCAGATGGATCTTGTTGTTACAAGAGTTTGACCTAGATATTAAGGACAGAAAGGGGAGCAAGAATCAAGTGGCAGATCACCTATCGTGATTGGAAAGTCGGTCACATGTGAAGGAAGGTGACAGCATCAAAGAGGAGTTCCCGGATGAGCAGCTCTTGGCAATAAGGGAAGCTGAGATCCCTTGGTATGTAGACATAGTGAATTTGCTAGTGAGTGGAGTCTATCCACCTGAGGCTACGGCTCAGCAGAGAAAAAAATTGAGGCATGATTATCGGTATTTTATTTGGGATGAGTCGTACTTGTTTAAACAGGGACTGGATCAGGTTATGAGAAGATGCATCCCGGAGAGCCAGATTGTAGAAGTGTAGAGGAGTTGTCACTCTTCATTGTATGGAGGGCACCACGGAGGCGAGCGGACAGCGCACAACGTGCTACAGTCAGGTTTCTTTTGGCCTACATTGTTTAGAGACTCTATGGCATACGTAAAAATGTGTGATAGATGTCAAAGGACAGGCACAATTGGTAGGAGGCAAGAGATATCGTTGTGGCGTATATTAGAAGTGGAGATCTTTGATGTATGGGGTATTGATTTCATGGGTTTGTTCCCACCGTTATTTGGTAATCGTTATATCTTGGTGGTCGTTGATTATGTATCAAAGTGGGTTTACAGATTTCCCCAGGAATGACAACAAGGTGGTAACGAAATTTGTGAAAAAGCACATTCTCGCCAGGTTCGGGACACCCCGAGCCATTATTAGTGATGGAGGGGCTCATTTTGTAAATGCAAGTTTCAAGAACTTGCTAGCTAATTATGGGGTGCGCCACAAGGTGGCAACAGCATATCATCCCCAAACTAGTGGGCAAGTGGAGGTGTTGAACAGAGAAGTGAAGCAGATTCTCCAGAAAACAGTGAATGCACAACGTAGTGATTGGTCAAGCAAACTCGACGATGCGTTGTGGGCTTATAGAACTACTTACAAGACACCAATTGGGACTTCTCCGTACAAATTGGTCTATGGAAAGGCGTGTCATCTGCTGGTGGTGCTAGAACACCGAGCTTTCTGGGTTGTGAGCAAATTGAACATGGATCTAGAGCTAGCGGGTAAGAAGAGGTTGATGCAACTCAGTGAACTTGATGAGTTCCGTTGGCATGCTTATGAAAGTGCCAAGTGCTACAAAGAGAAAACAAAGAGGTGGCACGATAAGCATATGGTGCATCGGATATTCGAGCCGGGGCAGAAAGTGTTTCTTTTCAATTCAAGATTAAAGTTGTTTCCAGGAAAATTGCGGTCCAAATGGTCAGGGTCGTTTGAGGTAGTGAGAATGACCCCGCACGGGGCAGTGGAGTTGTGGCAAGAAGATTGAAGTGCCACGTTCTTGGTTAATGGGCAGCGTTGTAAACATTACTGGGGTGAGGAAGTTATTCGAGAAAAGACGTCCATCACTCTAGAGGATGATTGAGCGTAAATGATGTCGAGCCGCGACGGTAAACCAGGTGCTGCACGGGAGGCAACCCGTGAAATTGTTGTAATAGATGAGTAGAATTAGTTGAAACAAAAAGAGAAAAATAAAAAAAATAAATAGAAAAAATTATTGTTACGTTGAAACCTATGAATTCTAACCAATTTCTTGTTGTGAAATGATTTTCAGGTGGAACGGAGGGCAAAAATGCAAAAAAAGCGCAAAGGAAAAAAATCGAGGTGAGGAAAATAAAAAGTGGCATGATAGTGAGCCTACGCGTTGGCTCCGTGTCACGGAGGAGGTACTCCGCGTTACCCTCCGTGACACGTTGAAGCCTATTCTGGAATTTTTAAAAAAATTCCAGAATAGGGGCGTGATGGCTCCGTGTCACGAAGGGTGTGCTCCGCGTTACCCTCCGTGACACGTTGAGGGTCTTTTCGCGTCGGGTCACACCGGGTCACCGGGTAACCCGCGCGAAAAACATCCTTTTTAACCCCAAATTCCTTCATTTTTTCCTATTCTTTCAATTCCTCCGCGACCCACACCCTAAATTCCCTCCTCATCCAACGTGACACGGACCTAGGCACAAGATTTCTTCAAGTTTTCTTCAATTACATCGGATTAAAGGTATGTTCTTGAACTTTACCTCATTTTTGCTTGAAATTTCGATTTTTGAGCATGGGTAGTGATTGAAACTTGCCGTAAGTGAAGATTAAGCTTGAATTCATTTAAGTTATGATTGATTGATGTTCATAATATCATTTTGAGTATATGAACTCGATGAATGCATGTTGTAGTGAATTTTTGGCGAAATTGGTAGCTAGGGTTGTAATTTGAATAGGAAGAAAACTAAACTTGTTTGAAATGTGAAAAAAATTGGGTTGTGCATGTTGGGTGATGTGAATTATGTCGTGATTAATGTTGAATATGCTAAGTAGACAAGGGAATTTCGGAAAAATGAAATTGGTGAATTGCATAGGTTCTTGAGAACAAAAATTTGGCTAAGTGCTATGATGATATAATGGAATCGATGGCGATATTGTTAATTGGTGTATGAAGTTTGAGTAGTACATAGTAATTATTCCATCGAATTATATGAAGGCACTAAGAATGTTGAATGTAAAGATTGTGAAATCATGATTGTCTTGCCGAATTGTTTTAATTATGGCTAAAGACTAAGTGTGGGGTGATTCAATTAAACCCAACCTTAGTCGTATCTAGTTCTGATTTGAATAACATTAGGATTATATGGTCATATGTGCAGGAACAATGTCGGGCAGACAAGACAAGGGAAAGGGCGCATCCACATTGGGCGCCGGTAGAAAAAGAATAAGGTTGGGAACAGTAGTTCCCTCAGCACAAGCGGGTCCGCGAGGCCAACGCCGACAATACAGAACCCGATGGGTGACTGATGAAGGGAAGAAATGGTATGCAAAACACAAAGAAACCAAATACTTCCCGGAAGAGCATATAGCAAGGGAGCCGCTGGCACAGGAATTCCTGAGGATCGTACACCGGATTGACACTGCCAGGCTGAACTTCATCTTCGAAGAGCCCACGGAGTGCAATCTCCATCTGATTCGGGAGTTCTATGCCAATTGGAACCCGACCCTCCGCAGTCACACCGTCAAGATAAGAGGGCAGGTTGTCATGTTTGAGCCCCATCACTTGAATTCTATATTGGGGGCGTAGGACACAGAAGCCCATGTACTCCGGAAGCTGAACATAACTCCACCTTATGCGGACATCAGACGCACTCTATGTGGAGCCCATTCAACAGCACGGTGGAGCAGGCACAAAGAGAGGGGCTACCATCAGACACTGCCTTACTCTCATATGAACAGGGAAGCCAGGATTTGGCTGAAAATTATGTGTTCCTACCTGATCCCGGGGGTGCACATGACAGATGTCACCCAGGATCGAGTGTGCTTGGTGTATGCCCTAAAGAAAGGGCTTGAGATAAATGTTGGGGCGGTGATCATCTCCGCCATGAAGAGAGCCCGCTTGCATCAAGGGCACAAGTACGGGTTCGGTGGTCTACTTACCACGTTCCTGAGGGGCCATGATATCGAGGAGGAGGCCCTAGATTACATCCAACAGATTGACAGGCGTGCCCTGGATGTCACAAAAACCAAGGCACCTGACACTACTCATCGACCTGTTCTCACACTAGCCGAGCGACATGCTCGGGATGATCAGTATATGGCCCGCATGTACGAGATGCAAATGCTACAGTTGTGCATTGGCGGGAGGCTAGCAACAGTCAAATGAGCTTTGGCAGCTTGACTTGGATTACCCCTTCGGCGAAAATGCTCGGGCTCTATGCCGAGTGGGGCCAGCTTTTGTGGAGCCTGTAGATGATGATGTCCCCACCGATGAGGAGACCCGCCATAAGGACTCAGATGTTGAGTCAGATGAGGACAGCGGGGGCGATTCGGATATGGGAGACGAGGCAACGACACCCGATGAAGAAGTTGAATACTTCGATTGATCAGGGAGTTTCACCACCCACCTTTGTGATATGTTGAATTTTGTGAACACTAGGGATAGTGTTTGGTTTAAGTGTGGGGTGGGAGTAGTTAGGTGCTAGCTTTTTCGTTGTTGTTTTTGTGTATGTGTATGTGTTGTGTTGTTGTGCCTGTGAAAAATGTGACCCTGTGACTCTGTGTGATGTGTTTTGTAATTAAGTGGTGTTGTAATGAATGTTAAGCTATTGTGTGTTGTGTGAGCTATTGTTGAATGGTTTTTGTGTAAATATTTTTGTTTTCTATCGAAATTATCAAAAAAAATTAAATTTTTTCATTAAATTTCTTGTATTTTGGGTTTCTCGGCCTTTGTTTTCGGTGCTTTACCGAGAATAGTCCCATTGAACCGAATCCGTAATTAGTGACTGTTCCCTATGATGGATGGATGATGACCGTCTTAAGGGAAATGTAGTCGATAGGAGTAGTTTCTCTTTATTTTCTTTCTTTGTTTGTTTCCCAAACGTGTCACTACTTCATGGTTCGGAATTCTCGTTACGTGTTGTACATGATATTATGTTGCAAAGGTGATTCATATGAAAGCATGCAAATGCATAAACACGTTGAGATACCTAGGCCATAGAGTTCGATTCGGTGTGATCGAGGCTTAATATTGAATTCTTGTAATTAGCTGATTGAAGAGTCTGTGAATATGTCTTGAGTTGAGCATGTGCAATGAGTGTGAGGTGAGTTTTCGATTATTCCATGCTATTGTGAAGTGTCTAGAACTTGCCTGGTGTGTGTACGAAACGAAATGAAGGATGTGTATTGTAGGAAAGGATGTAGGCATTTCTTTGATTAAACCGAAAGTTTTTCCATTATCATATCTACCTTGAATGTACATCCTAGTTAGCCCAATTAAGCCTTTAGCCTATTTTTTCTTTCTTTCAAGAGGTACAAACCGAGCTTAATCCCTTCTTTTCATTAGCCTTGAATTTGATCCAAAACTCTTAAGCGCTCAAGAAAAATAATTTTCCCACAGTGTAGAGGAGTGAGAATTGTGAAAAGAAAGGAAAAGCGGAAGTGGTGAAAGTTAAAGAAAAGGTCAAAGGTGCACTTGCTGAAATTAAATAAAATAAAGATGTATAACTAATCTTGGTTATTAAGTCGAGTGTGCTTAAAGAAATGGGAACAAAAACAAAGAAAAATTTCAAGAATGAGAAGATGAAGGAAGAAACAATGCCCATAATGATGGTGGGATGTATTGAAAAGCGCTTAAGGAAGCTAGTTGCTATTATTGGTTAGCCCAGTATTTACTAGTTCCTTAGCTTACATTATAATCCGTTAAGTCCTACGTGATCTTACATCACGCGTCCTTATATTAGTGGAGTAGAACACTAGAGGAAAGCCTATGGTTCATGACATGATGCATGTGAATTCTTTGGGAGAGAGAGCGAAATCGTGTTCATATACCCCTACATATAATGCTTTGGAAATCGTATGATTGCAAATGGGGAGATTCTCTTGTGTTGTGAGGGCACATGCTTGACGAGAGATTAAATTTTGTATCGGATGTCTTGATCAGTTGATTTGCATGAGTTTTCCAAGATCAAGAGTCGATTCTTGAGTCTAGGAGGTCTTAATGTGGGGTATGTCATTGTATTGATGAGACCATGCATGTTTTCTTAATGATTTGCTAGATTAAATAATCGGTATAGCCGTAGCTTGAATTATCGAGCTAAAGTAGCTATGTGTGGGTGTCAATTGCATGAGATGCGAGAGTATTGTTCGAGGACGAACAAGATTTTAAGTGTGGGGTAAGTGATCTTGGGCAGAATTATATGCCCAAGTGATACTCAAATGCTTCATTTCGTCTCTGTTATCTATTGTTATGTGTGCATTCTCATGTGATTTGTAGTTAAAATGTGAATTTATACTAACCAACATGATTAGTGTTGTTTTGCAGGTAAAATGGAATTTTAGGAAGCTAAGATACACGTTGGTAAATATCAAGAATGGACTTGGAAGCAAGGAGTGAAAAAGGTCAAGGAAGAGCAGCAAAAATAAGGGCTCCGCGATGGAGCCGTGTCACGTTGCCATCGCGGAGGCATTCTGGCTCGGGTGATTTAATTTTGGCCATTTCCAGTGAAGCCTTGCGTTACCTCCGTGACACAGAGGCAATGCCATGCGATGCAAGCCGTGGCACGTTGAGTACAATTACCTGGGACATCAATTTCCAGTGTAGGTGCGCGATAGCACCGTGGCACGTTGGCTAGGCTCCACGATGCAGGTCGTGGCACGCCAAGGTGAAAATTCTGAGGAGCCAAATTCCAAAGAGGGTCCGCGATACCCCCGTGGCACGGAGGGAGTGCTCCGCGATACACACCGTGCCACGTTGCTTGTTATTCCGGGAAAAATTCCCACTAGTATAAATAGCAC
Organism: Datura wrightii; assembly: GCA_035772735.1. Classification (NCBI taxonomy): domain Eukaryota; kingdom Viridiplantae; phylum Streptophyta; class Magnoliopsida; order Solanales; family Solanaceae; genus Datura; species Datura wrightii. Next base: position 126,185,295 of record JASDFA010000018.1, read on the forward strand.
ACTTAGGTTTTATTTTAAACAATTCTGACTTGGTTGAGCAAGAACGTGGGTTACAGGCAGTTGAGGGGATGAAAATTCTAGGGTTCTTCTCTATCTCTTTCTCTTTTATCTCAATTGTTTGTATGATTTATACTCATTTGATGATGTTTAATCCACGAGTGGCTAAATTCACTTCTTGCTGAGGTTAAGAACAATTGTAGTGGAATGTAATTGTTGATCATTTTAGTTTTCATCTTTTCTTCAATGGTTGTTCTATCAATTCTTGTTCTTACTGCATTAATGTTTGGCCAATGTTAATGTATATCTAAAAAATCCAATTTTGATTTTGAGAAGGAAAGAAATTGGAAAGTTGTGAATTGGTAGGATATGATCTCTTCTTAGTTTGGGAAAATTGAGAATTGATTTACATTCAGGATAGAAATATATCTGAAAGTCTTATTAGTCAATTAAGGAATCGGTTTTGTATGGCTAGAACATGAAATTCTTTTATCAGAGAAATGTAGATTGAAGGTTCATGATTCTTAAGTTGGATAGGATGCGAAAGTTCCAATCCATTGGCAATAATTCTTGACTAGAAACCGAAGAAAAGATTAACTGAATTGTATCAATAAATTAATTCCCTGCATGTTCGTTTTAACCTCAGCTTGCTTATTACTATTGTTCAGACTCACTTTATAATTTTGCTTTAGATTCTTATTAATTAGTAACTCAAACTCTAAAAATCTTATTCATTTGGTTGTCTGCATTCTTAAAGATATAGTTCATTAACACTTAAGTTAATTATTACCGTAGTTCAGTCCCTGTGGGATCGATACTTGGCTTACTTAAGCCACTTTACTACTTGTTCGACCACGTGCACTTGCGTGTAGTCACCACAGCACCGAACATGCAGCACCCCATCTCCCCCTTGGGAGAAGACCTCCACCTTCTGACTTCCAACAGCTTCCTTCAGCTTTACTAGAATTGGATCCTCACCTTGCCTGGACTTCACATCCGTCACCAAGGACAATTCTGATCCGTTTGCACAATAACGCTGCCATCGGTCGAGTCGACCAATCTAACTCCCAACCTCGCAAGTCGATGGACATCCTTCACAAACTCTTTCTCTACCTCATCCACGTGGGACACACTCTCCATAGAGAGTCTACTAAGTGCGTCCGCTACCACATTAGCCTTACCTCGGTGGTAAAGGACACTCATGTCATAGTCCTTTATTAACTCCAACCACCTCCTTTGCCGAAGATTGAGATCTTTCTGCGTGAACACATATTGCAAGCTCTTGTGATCCGTGAATACATCCACATGGACCCCATAAAAGTAATGTCGCCATATCTTCAATGCAAACACCACCACTGCCAATTCAAGATCATGGGTCGGGTAGTTCTTTTCATGAACTTTCAACTGTCTTGAGGCATATGCTATCACTTTTCCATGTTGCATCAACACACACCCGAGTCCAACTCGTGAAGCATTGCAATACACTACAAAGCCATTCGTACCCTCGGGTATAGTTAACACTGGTGCTGAAGTGAGTCGGGTCTTCAACTCTTGGAAGCTTTTCTCACAAGCCTCCGACTATTGAAACTTCACCTTCTTCTAAGTCAACCTAGTCAATGGTGTGGCAATAGATGAAAAACCCTCCACAAACCTCTGATAGTAACCCGCTAAGCCCAAAAAGCTCCTCATATCTGATGGGTTCACCGGTCTGGGCCAATTCTTTACCGCCTCGATCTTCTGATAGTTTATTTTTATGCCCTCACTTGATACCACATGGCCTAGAAATTCCACCGAGACCAGCCAAAACTCACATTTTCTGAACTTTGCATACAACTGACGATCCTTGAGGCTCTGAAGCACTATTCTCAAGTGAGCGGCATGCTCCCCCTTGCTCCGAGAGTATATAAGGATGTCATCAATGAACATAATCACGAACATGTCCAAATATTCCTTGAACACCCTATTCATTAGATCCACAAAATTTGTAGGAGCATTGGTTATTCCAAAAGACATAACAACAAATTCATAATGACCATACCGAGTGCTGAAAGCGGTTTTTGGGATGTCACTCTCCCGAACCCTGAGCTGGTGATACCCGGATCTGAGATCAATCTTGGAGAAACATTTGGAACCCTGAAGCTGGTCAAACAAATCATTGATCCTGGTTAAAGGATACCTGTTCTTGATGGTGACCTTCTTCAACTGCCGATAATCAATGCACATCTGAAGCGAACCATCCTTATTCCAGACAAATAACACTGGTGCACCCCTTGGAGACTTACTTGACCTAATAAAGCCCTTATCTAACAGGTCCTTCAACTGATCCTTCAACTTTTTTAGCTCGGCTGGAGCCATTCTATAAGGAGGAATAGATATAGGTTGCGTGTCGGGAAGAAGATTTATACTAAAATCAACCTCCCGCTCAAGAGGGACACCTGGAAAATCATCAGGAAAGACCTCTGGATACCCACGTACTTCTGGTACGGACTGGATAGTCGGGGTCTCAGACTCCACGTCCTTAACCCTAACTAGATGGTACAAGCAACCCTTAGAAATCATCTTTCTGGCCTTAAGGTAGGAAATAAATCAACCTACAGGCACAACTGAACTACCCTCCCATTCTAAGATAGGCTCACCCGAAAATCTAAACTCTATTGACCAGGTCCTACAACTAACTAAAGCATAGCATGAAAATGGCCAATCCATGCTGAGAATAACATCGAAATCAGTAATGGCTAACTCTATCAAGTCTGCTGGGATGATTTTATGAAGAACTGAGACCGGGAAATCTCTATACACCCACCTGACGGATCGTTATTGGCCCAAACGACTCGTTATGTCGCTCGTCGGGTGCACAGGCTAACTGGTGACTTAACGACCCATTGCCACTGGTCACGACTCATTTCCACCTCCCATTATGTACATTGCCTTATCATCAAAGGAGACTCACCTAGCTTGATCATGACTCACATCACGAGTCATGGGATAGACCACGACTTGTGGGGTCCCTTCCGTTAGGTACACTGGTCAATCCTCCCATTGACTTCTCAACTTCACCCCACAGATAACCTGACGGCTCGTGGTGGCTGACCATAAGTCGTTCCCACACCCGTGGGGACCTTAAACCTACAACTCATCCAGCCCTTCCGACGAGCCATCTGACGACTCGTGGGATCTCCTCATGAGTCGTCCAACGACTTGTCCTGCAACTGAAGCCTCATTTCCCAGATTTTCCTCGTTTGACTCCTGGGTCTGATCCTTCGATTTCTGGGGTATTACAATTACCAGGGATTCCCTATCCGTACTGAGTGTGTTTTCATTCACAGTCAGCTTGTACTTGCAGTCATACCAACAACATACGTACTTGCAGCTGTTTCCACTTCCCTGGTATGTCAATCCCTATTAATTTTAGACACTCAATGAATAATAGTGATAGCTTGTTCCCACGTATGACTCATCAATGCTTATCTGGCCACATTATTTGCTACAACTTTTGTGCTATTATTCAAGGACCTGTAAAAAATCTCCAACAAACTGTCATCTGGAATTTTATAGTTTGGGCACTTGGTCAACGTCTTCTTAAATCTCAACTAGGGTTCATGAAGTGCCTCCATTTTCAGTTGTCGGAAGTTATAGATCTCATCCTTAAGTTGTAGCAACCTGGAGGGTGGGAAGAACCTCTTTAGAAAAGCTTGTTTGAGCTCCCTCCAATTGGTAATGGAGTCATTGGGAAACTCCGATAACCATAGAGTGGCCTCTCCAGAAAAAGAGAAGCGAAAGAGTCTCATCCTTATTGCGTCCTAACTTACATCGAGCAACTTGTATGCCTTGCATATTCTGATGAAGTTCATCAAGTGCAGGTTGGCATCATCCACTGCATGACCACTGATTGCGCCCTAGCGCACGCGCAAGTGCACGTGATTGTACAAGTAATACAATGGCCCTTTTAAGAGCCGGATGTCGAACCCACAAGGATTGGACTATTTCAGCGAATATTCAAGTTCAAGTGTTAAGTTAACCTTCACAAGTGTTGATTTAAGAGATTTTGGATAATTGTAATTAAATCTAGGGGTGATCACAAAATAGTCGGGAAACAATACAAGAAGCAACTAGAGTTAAGGCTTGATAATCATGCGATGCTACAATTCACAATAATTCAAGTATGAAAACTTCAGTTGTTGTCTCACAGAGTTAAAATGCAGTGTTCATGGTCTCTCGAGCCTCTCAACACAACAAACTAGTCTCACACCTACATTATTGAGCGGGGATGTGACATCCTAATTCGTTAGCAATTTAACTAACCGTGAAGCTTATCATAAAGACAAGAACTTGCTCCCTACATTCTCCCATTCTAACCTATTGTTAATTTTTGGAGCTTTTATCTAAGCTTAACAAGTTTGTTTTCATGGTGATCAAGCATAAAAACATCAATAATTAAGAATTCAAGACAAAACAACAACTAACAACTTAAACCAAAGATGAATTAATGCATTTACATTCATATCATGTGGCCTCAACACTAGAGGAAGGGTTTTAGCCACTCATGTTCATATAATTACTCAAAAACATAATTAAAGTAATGTACTTACAAAAGTAATTAAAAGAGAATAAAAAATAATGAACCCTAGGTGTAGTTCCTTGCTCCTCTCTACTTGCCCAGCATATTTTCGTGATAATTGATTTTAGAAGATAAGGGTCCTATTTATACTAAGTGAAAAGTCACATATTTTGGATGGCCATAAACTCCCTTCGTGTCACGCTTCCCATCGCGGCAGGTTGCCTCCATAACACGGAGGTATCGCGTATGCTTACTGGAATGTTGGCCTTGGTATGTATTGTGCGAGGATTGTGCGCGTCGCTAGGCGTGGCATGGAGGCCATCGCGCCTCTTGCGCGCCTCGGCACGGCTTGGTTGTGCAGCATTACTGGACAGCAGGTTCTCACGCGCACATGGCATGGGGCATGGCACGGCGCTGGGCACGGCGCATGCACAGCGTGGCACGCTGCTTGGCACGGCTAGCCTGCCCTTGCATTATCTCATTGCCTTCTTTTGCACTTTGTTCCGAGCTTCCTCCTTAAGCCTCAATCATCATTTTTAGTCCCTACTAAGCATTTTAAGCCTACAAAACAAGGATTAATCATGTTGGTCAGTTTTGGAACAAAATAAAACATAAATACATGAGAATGCAATCATATAAATTGACAAACATGACTAAATTAAAGTATAGAATAGCACTTGGGCACTTAATTATGCCCAAGATCACTACCTTACACTTAAAGTCTTGTTCGTCCTCGAACAACTCTATTACATCTCATGCACAGGAAGAACTTACACATAGCTAATTGAAACAAGATAATTCAAGCTATAGCTATACCGATTGTTTTAGATAGCAAGTTTAAAATAGAGCATGCAATATCTCACCATTAAAACCCCACATAACTAAGTTAAAACTTCCTAGCCTCAAGAATAAACTCTTAAACTCAGTAAATCCAAGCAAATTAACCAATTAAGACATCTGACATGAATTTTATCCTTCATCAAACATGTGCCCCCACAACAAGAGAGTTCCCAATTTTTTTTCACTCATAGGTTTTATTACATGTATGGGTGTATGATTAAGAAATAAGTTCACTCTCACAAAGAATTCACATGCAACATGTATTGACCCATAAGCTTGCCTTGTATTTTACTCCACTAATTTAGGAATGTTTAAAAGTAAGATCAAATAGTACTTAGTGGGTTGTAATGTAAGCTAAGGGACGGGTAGGTACTATTCTGGCTAGTAATAGTGACTATCTTCCCTAAGCGCTTGTAATACATCACACATTTATTGCGGACACCTCTTCTCTTGCTTCACCTTTATTCTTTCCAACTCTTGATTTCCTCTTTGTTTCCCCCTTTCCTTAGGCACACTTAAGCTATTAGTGAGGAGTACTTAAGCAATTTTTTTTGCTCTTCTCTTCTTTTACTCCCTACCAACTCTTATGCATTTTTAAACAAGTGCACCTCTAGTCTTCTCTTTGACTCCCACAATTACTATTTTCCTTCTTCTTCTAACTTCTCACTCCTTGACTTCTTTTGCATTTTTACTTAAGCGTTTAGGAGTTTTTGATCAAATTGAAGGATATTTAAAGAAAGGATTAAGCTCATTTTGTGGCTAGCAAAGAATAGGCTAAAGGCTCAATGGGGCTAACTAGGATCATATATTAAAGGTAGGTAAAGTGATGGATAAAATTTTGGCTCGGTCAAAGAAATGCCTAAATCATCTCCTACAATCAACATCCCTCATTTCATTTTATATACACGTCAGGCAAGTTCTAGACACTACACAATAGCATGAAATATTAAAAAACCTTACACTCAAAGCACATGCTCAATTCAAGAAAAATTCAGTAGACTCTTAGCTCAGCTAATCACTAGAATGCAGAATTAAGCTTTAAGCACGTAGAGTCATATTCAAGAGCCTAGATGTCTCGAACAGAGTTATACCATTGCTAAACATGCTTCAAAATTTACAATACTTGTATCTCACAATCTTATACAACACATAACAAGAACATCAAGCCATCAATCAGCTAAGGGGTCACAAACCAAAATCAATTGACTAATTATCCTTCAAGACGGTCATCATCCATCCATCGTTGGAAAAAGTCCGTAACTATGACTAAACACCAATTATGTACAGACAAAGAAAAATTTTATTCATCAGTTCACAGTGGCCCCCTTTCGAAAAAGAACCGAAAAGAAAAACCAAAGAGTGGGTGCATTATGCTCACTCAAACTTTTCATCCAAATAATATAATATCAAGCACCAACTTCACCCAAATTCACTAAGCACACAATTCAAAATGTTGAAATTTCCTTCACCCCACACTTGAATTATGCTATGTCCCCAAAGCAAAAATAAAATTAATACAAGGGTGAGAAATACTCCCTGAAGCCTCTAGGCTAAGCTAACAACATACTTTTTTGCATTATTGAACATGTGGGTCACCGACCCCTCAATTGCAATTTTTCATGCTCCTCAGCTTCCTCTTCTAGGGTACTCAGACTTCCCTTCAGTCTGCGCTTAAGTACCAAAACAAAAACAAAAAGTGAAAATAAACAAAATCACAAGCAGCGCCTGATTTTACATTGCGGCACGATGCATCAAGTTCCACCACTTTTCCGTCCACTTTGAGGATATGAATCTCACCCCTAGTTTCTTTTCCAATTTCCTATTATGCTGTAGGGGTGGTGGTGAAAGATTTAAGGTACTAAACAGTAGATGTCGTCTCTTACACTTATTGGCCCTTAAGTAACTAAAGTTGTTCTGTCTCTTTGACTCAGCAAATTGCAGAATATGCGGGGCTTGTTCCTCACCTAGACCTTTCTCTATAAGCTTGGAAGACTCTATTTCTAGGTTGTCAACCAAACTTAATGTCGAGAAATGCTTTGAGTGGGGTACAATACACCACAACTCTAAAACTGCATTGTGCTTGACCTTCTTACTTTTGTACCCCTTCTCCACATCAACATTTGACTCCACATGAATGTTAAATGGTTGGAACTCTATCCCCCCTTTTATGACTGGATTGGCCATATATGTGAGACCATCACAGAGACTCTCAAGAGCTTCTAATTGTTGAGCTTGTTCCAAGAACTCACTCTTTTTTTCACTTTGAGATCCTTCTTGAATATTGGCTAAGACCGTGACTTGCAAATCAGTGCAAGCTTCAGCCTCAACCTTTATCTCCGCGAACTTGACTTTCATCATTTCTAGGGCCTCTCCATTTTCCTTAGTTTGAATCCTCTTTACTTCCATCTGCTCCCTCATTGCTTTTGTCTGCTCACAGACCTGTTTTTAACATGTTTTCTATCTGAGCTTGGTGTTCTAAGTCCTCTTCTTCATTATTTCTGTACTCATCAAAAATAACAGAAGCATCATAGTGGGGGATTGGGGAAGGGGAATACGAATTTAGACAAGCACTCCAACGTCCAGCCTGACCACCGCATATATTACATATATGACAGTGTTGCCACAAGTGGGGTCCTCCATAATTCAGACAGGACTCACCAAAATAAGAGTATCCATCATTTAATCCATTTGTGTTCCATGATGTCATGTCAAGAAGGGTATCAAACTAAAAGCAAAAATAAAAAAAATCTAAAACTAATAAAAAAAAATTTCAACACTTAGAAAATTAGACACTTATACAAAACAAGAAATTCACCTATTTCTCCATTCCCCGCAACAGCGCCAAAAACTTGATTGTGCCCCCAGTGCACGCGGTCGTACAAGTAATACAATGGCCCTTTTAAAAGTCGGATATCGAACCCACAGAGACTGGACTATTTCAGCAAATATTCAAGTTCAATTGTTAAGTTAACCTTCACAAGTGTTGATTTAAGATATTTTGGATAATTGTAATTAAATCTAGGGGTGATCACAAAATAATCGGGAAATAATACAAAAAGCAACTAGAGTTAAGGTCTGATAATCATGCAATGCTACAATTCACAATAGTTCAAGCATGAAGACTTCAGTTGTTGTCTCACAGAGTTAAAATGCAGTGTTTATGGTCTCGCGAGCCTCTCAACACAACAAACTAGTCTCACACCTACATCATTGAACGGGCATGTGACGTCCTAATTCATGAGCAATTTAACTACGTGGATGTGGTTTACGGGGTTTCTTCCCTTGATTATGGACTTTCGTACCTCTAATTATTTAACCTGACTTAGCTTCACAACTTCTTCTACATGCAGTGACACGATAATTCTAAGTCGGTGTCTAGCTATCATCCCGTTTTTTTAATCAAGCAAGACAAACTAGGTATAGTTTCTATCCTAACCACGAATCTTATCGTAAAGACAAAAACTTTCTCCCTACATTCTTCCATTCTAACCTAGGGTTACTCTTTCGAGCTTTTACCTAAGCTTAACAAGTTTGTTTTCATGGTGATCAAGCATAAAAATATCAATAATAAAGAATGCAAGACAAAACAACCTAAGAAACTCAAACCAAAGATGAATTCATGCATTTACATTCATATCATGTGGCCTCAACCCTAGAGGAAGGGTTTAGACACTCATGTTCGTACAATTACTCAAAACCATAATTAAAGTAATGTACTTACAAGAGTAATTAAAAGAGAATGAAAAATAATGAACCCTAGATGGAGTTCTTCGCTTCTCCCTTTACTCCTCTCTGCTTTCCCAGAATATTTTCGTGATAATTGATTTTAGAAGCTAAGGGTCCTATTTATACTAAGTGAAAAATCACATAGTTTGGCCGACCATGAACTCCCTCTGTGTCACACTACCCATAGCGGTAGGTTGCCTCCATGACAAGGAGGCATCACGTATGCTTACTGGAATGTCGACCTTGGCATGTATTATGCGAGGCGTGTGTGCATCCCTTGGCTTGGCACAGAGGCCATCGCACCTCTCACGCGTCGTGGCATGTCTTGGTCAGGCAGTATCACTGGACGACAGGTTCTCACGCGCACATGGCATGGAGCGTGGCACGACGCACGCACAACATGGCACGCTACCTGGTGCGGCCAGCCTGCCCTTGCATTGTCTCATTGCCTTTTTTTGCATTTTGTTCCAAGCTTCCTCCTTAAGCCTCAATCATCATTTTTAGTCCCTCCTAAGCATTTTAAGCCTATGAAACAAGGACTAATCATGTTGGTTAGTTCCGGAACAAAATAAAACATAAATACATGAGAATGCAATCATATACATTGACAAACATGACTAAATTAAAGTATAGAATAGTACTTGCGCACTTAATTATGCCCAAGATAAACCACTAAACACCCCTTTCATATTTAGCAATTGTATCATAGTGCTAGTGATGTCAAAATTTATCAGGCAAATATGGTGGTACGATCGCTCCAGTTGACCCGACTTCATCAATATCCAGGTTATCCTCATCAAAGAACTGAGGAGCATATCTCTGGCCTCTATTGCCCCTTCCATGGAGGCCAACATTTACAACTTCATCCTGATCTCATCCTCGACTTTCTAAAGTTCAGCTTGCCAAGATAGCTCGGCATGCCTAGCTTCTTCAGCATGATAGGCCTCTCTTTGCTTCTAGTTCTCCATTCTTCGCAGTGTTTGATCTAATTCAAGATCAAGAGGAATCAAGGGGTTTTCGCTCTATTGAGTACTTGGAATTCAACAAGAGTAAACCTATGGGTATCAATGTCACACTCCACCTTGGGAGGCATGACTGACACCTAGTGCAACACTGGAATCTGACTGATTTGACTAGGTTTATGCACGTCTGGTGCATGCCTGCAATCTAATTCAAGAACACGAGCTATATCTCAACTGTAAACACAGCCTCTGGCCAACAAGGCCATATAGCCACCTGTAAACGGAAATAGCTAACCAACAATAATAAATAAAAGGGAATCCTATGCGGGCCGACAAGACCACCATGCTGTCTAGTTATAATTGAAATGAAAATTAGGAAACTATAACTATACTATAGCCGACAAGGCCACTATCCATCAGCTAAACAAGGCCCCACACGGCCGTCACACGAAATAAAATATATATAGGCCCCACACGGCCAACAACAACTAACCATAAGGAATCTATAAATATACAAGTCTCTGGGAGTGGAATAATGGTCGAGACAGGGCCCCAACCTACCTATACTGTACATCAAAAGAGCAAACCTTCTAACTAATCAGCGTTGGAGGAGAGGAGCTAACTGTACTGCTGACTCTGGCTGAAAGCTAAGAAGGTCCTGATCCGCGTCTATCCACACCTACAGGCAAGTAATACAGCGCCCCAAGGATGGGCGTCAGTACAATATATACCGAATATGTAAGGCAGTAACAAAAAATAACTGAATAAACTTGAAATGAAATTGAAAGTAGCTGAGTATAAGGGATAGGGATATAACCTGAATAACTTAACTTCCTGCTGTTTAATCTATCAGTAAATAGTGTAAACAAGAACCTTACCTAGCCCCCATAAACCAGAAGGTTCAAACAGCACAGAATAACCCACTCGGGCCCCCATAAGCCCCGACGAGCACACTTCAATCTATATACCCCTAGCAAGGTCAAAAGGAGTCAACTTGTAACTACAACCAACCTATCAATCCCCTGGGTCTGCAACTGAGCCCACTCGGCCCCTGAATTGTAGTTGTGTCTGAGTCTAGTGGACTCCTGATAACTGCATCCCGGGCACTAGGCTCGATGGGGGTGTGGTGCCGATACAGCATAAAACTGGTAGTCCAGCCATGGAATGGACTGTATAAGGCCCTTGGGCCTCATCATCATCCCTTGGGACGACATATCGCTCCTTGGAGCGACGTTATATGGTCCCTGGCGGGCAATGACACAGCTAGTAACCCTGGGGTTGGTCATGAAAGGCTATACAGGGCAAGTCAATCCCAAACTAAACATAGAGTACTGGTCTCAGCTAATGGCAACAGGTAATCACAATAATGATACTTCTGGCTCCTTTACTAGGATTCAAACTGTATTACAATGCTATAGAAGCTAACTTGCCGAAGGAATTCGCCTTAACATACCTTAGTTGCTGATTCCCGATTACCTGACGAGTTTCAATTTGTATTCAGCAGCTTTTTCCAACTGTAACCATAATACTGGGAGAAAGAGACTAATTTCAATACCAAATTCGGCTTAAAATGATAACTTTTAATGCTAATAATAATAATAATAATACTTCAACCTCACAGAATACGGCTGAAAACCCATAATTTCCTAGGATTCAGAAGGGAGAAATACTTACTTGAAACGTGTGACTGTATAGGAATTAATTTGGAGCAATTCTGATAACTTCTATTCAGTGAGGTTCCAATTTTTCAGGCGTATTTTGAGAAAATAACTCCATAGTAATGTTCTCTGCAGGCTTAGAACTCGATACCTGAAGTTAATTTGAGTTTGGATCGCGTTTAGCAGCGTAATCGAAAGAAATCACGTGAAAAATGGTGTTTCTTACTATTCTGGCCGAGGGTCTATCTTATCAAATGATTTCAATTGAAAAGAGCTTAATATATATAACTTTGGGCAGTGCATTGAGCCAATTTTGGGGCATGTTATGGCACCCAACGCGCAGGGAGGGGGTCCGTGACACGTTGCCCCTGTTGTAGCCTGTTCGGCCTCCTCCCTTGCTGCCTCGATTCCGTGCTTATTCGACCTTTCCCCGGGCCTTTTCTCATACACGTCGTACTCTAAAACTCTCAACTTATATACGAATATGCTGACTAAATGATAAAAACTTACAGGGTGTAACAATCAAAAATAAAAAAGAAGTAAATGAGGAAATAACAACTAAAAGTTAAACACAAACAATTAATCCATTCTTAAGTCGTATTCCCTGGCAACGACGCCACTTTTTGATAATGCTCAAACTCACATTCCTGATAAAGTATGAAGCAGATGTTGTCAATAAAGAACCCAACAAAGGTTGGGGTCGAACCCACAGGGAATATGGTAAGATATAGACTAACGCAAGTATTTAAGCTTTTAGGTATGTTATCTCCAAAATGGGGGATTTATAGAAAACAACTATAAAACAAGATTGAAAATTAGTTGTTGTTTATCAAGATTTGCAATTAACTAGGGTAAATGTTCCTCATGGGTTCATAACTACTTGGGGTTTGCACTCATGATCTATCCCAATGCTTACTTTTAGAATTGATAATTAGGGTTCATCCAAATGACCGTTTCGTCCCTATTAGATGACTATACTCAATCACCGGGTTAGGTCTCATGAGAAAATAACAACTAAAAGTTAAACACAAGAAATTAATCTATTCTTAAGTCATATTCCCCGGCAATGACGCTACTTTTTGATAACGCTCAAACTCACACTCCTGATAAAGTATGAAATGGATATTGTCAATAAAGAACCCAACAAAGGTTGGGGTCGAACCCACAGGGAATATGGTAAGATATATACTAACGCAAGTATTTAAGCTTTTCGGTATGTTATCTCCATAAAAGGGGGTTTATAGAAAACAACTACGAAACAAAATTGAAAATCGGTTGTTGTTTATCAAGATTTACAATTAACTAGGGTAAGTATTCCCCATGGGTTCATAACTACTTTGGGTTTGCACTCGTGATCTATTCCAATGTTTACTTGTAGAACTGATAACTAGGGTTCATCCAAACGACTGGTTCGTCCCTATTGGATGACTATACTCAATCACTAGGTTAGGTCTCATGAGCGATTTCAGTTCAACCATTATCAATTTAATCCAAATTAACTATCCCGCGACCGCAACTCAAGTTATACAATGACCCATAAAGATCAAGGCTTTGTTTTAATTCTCTTTTCCTAATTTATACTTCTCTAGGTTTAAGCAAGTAAAGAATGCAGGCAAGTCTTAACATTGCGCTTCGTTAAGAAACATTAAAGATGAAGAGAATACAATATAAGTGTTTAGCATTAGTTTTGAATCACTTTGTGTAACTCTAGTTTGTTAATCCATCATGGTTCCCACAACCCTAATTGTGGAGGTTTTAGCCTCTCATGATTGTAAGATTATTATTAGCATTCATAGACAAATACATAATTGAATACTTACAACGATGATTGAAAGAAAACCTTCTTTTAGTATTGCAAGAATTGATGTTGAATAATCCAAGAACAAAGAAGAAATCATAACAAGAAATCTCCAATACTTGAATTAAAATTCACAATAACTTGTTTTTAAATTGCGTCTAATCACCTCTAATTTCTTCTAATCGTCTCTCTCTATTGAAAACAACCTAAAAAGTATTTATACAAATAATTAAAACCTTAACCTAATTAAATAGGGAAACTACCAAAAACTATAGCTGCCTTCACCTACGACCCATAACAACATTGTACGGGTTGTACCTTAACTTGTACATTGGTTGGCTTCTGCTGAATCTGGCTAAGTGTGGACTTTTGATACAACTCGTACCAAGAACCTATGAGTCGTACAACTTCCCGTGGCTTGACCTTGCAATTGCTGGCATCTTCTGTTAACTTACCTAGATGGCATGATACGACTTGTACCTTCATTCCATAATCCGTGAGTCCTTCTCGTACCTTGAGATCTACCAGTCATCTATTCTTTTGGTCTTTTCCACGGTTCCTTGATACAGGTCCTAGGTAGGTCTCATGACTTATGATTGCCACTCGTACCAGGATACTTGGCCTGTGCAATTTCTCCTGGAACTTTCCACGACTACCATAATACGGCTCGTACCAGGATGGTACGACTCGTACCATGAGCCGTAACTTGCCTTCACTTCACAATTTGCTCCTGTACCTTTCCACGATTCTTAGTATGGCTCAGACTGAGATCCGTACTAAGCCACTTTTCTGCATTTTCTCCATCTTTTGCACAATTTAGTTCCAACATCTATTTTTCCTGAAAACAAAGTAAAAGCACCTTATATCTATATAAACACATCTAAGTCCATGCTATTTTTTCATTTTTAAGTGTCGAAAGTGTTGTAAACTCAAAGCACATCAATAACCCGAAGGTGATCAATATAATGCTAATCATAATAACTCTAAAGGCATAACAACATGCTGATAATCCAAAGGAGAGCAATATAACTATAGGTGACCAATCCACGTGGTCTCTATGCCTAACTGATTATAATGCCGCTAATAATAAAATATTATTCTTTGTAGCTAATTACAATAGCCCTGAAGGCAGCGGCAATAAACAAGCAGTCTAAAGATAGTCAATTTAGTAACGAGCAACCTATATGAGTGATTTTTATATAGTATCTAACACGAGATCGCTACTAACCAATTTCTAATCCCGATAAGGGAGGTATATAATTATATATATTTGGCAGCCAACAACAACAAGTATGGCTACGAGTAAAATGATGAAGATAAACAAGTCCTAGCCGTTCTATGATTAAGGAAACTTGCTGAAGAAGGTTAGCTTTAACATACCTTATGCCGCTTTCCTTGGCGTTACCCAATGCCTCATTCAAACCCTTGTAAAAGTTACTACCACCTTGCTGCTCATGAGCTCTAATCAATATTGACAAGAAGGCAATGCAAGAAAGCCGAAAATAATGAGTTCTACCTCAGAAATAATTCTTAAACCCAAAACAATGACGGGTCAAGGTTCTAGAACTCTTACCTTCCATTAAATGAATGTTAACAGTAGAAATATGGTAGACTCATAAAATGCCTTTTCGGATTTACAACAAACTGAGCCAAAATCGACGGAGAAAATCTGTACTAGTCGACTAGGTCAACGTTCTAGGCTCTTATCTAGCTCAAATCAAACTTTCACTTTCAAATCTATCATATATAAGTAAGAACGCAACTGCAACCTTGAGAAATATTTGGAAAATGATCTATATATAAGTTGATATACATATAGTACCCAACAATATACACAGTCGCAACGCAGCCTGTGTTGCATCAAGCTTTTTGCGCAGATTTCTGGGCATTTCGCCTTTTCGTGTGACATTCACATGTGACTCCAGTTTTCGACTTTTTCCCGACATATGACATATAGTAATAAAATTTACTCATATGCTTACATCTTACGAGAAGGTCGCTTTAGAATACACGGGGTGTCACATAATTAATACTTAAAATTATATGTAACATATATAATATATATTTAAGATATTTTTCAAATGAAATGGCAAAAAGAAGTGGACCAAAATAATTTTAAAAACAAAAATTAGTTTACTCTATTTATAATTAATGAAGTTTGACCAATTAACCAAAACATGAAACATCAAAATTTATTGTCAACAATAGGCAACAGAAATTTCTTTCCACGAATTTTTTCAAGTTATAATTATTTTTTTTAAAATTTTAATAAATTGGGACAAAAATTCGAGACGGACATTTGAGATACACCGGGCGTAATTCTCAATATGAAATAGCCATGTGGCCCTTGAGCAAAAATACCACAAACATGAGGCCAAGCAAAGAAGGCAATAGGCAAAACAAGAACGTATCCTCGCAGAGAAGAACCCGACCCGTTAACCCATCAGGACCCGATTCTAGACCTTCCCGTTCTCGCCATTCTAGGCTATCTTCTCCACCCTCAGTCTCAGTGCTTGACCGTGAAATCGTCACTGAAGACTTGGCTTTGTTTGAGAACCTTGAAATTTCCCCTAAGACCAACCCAAGAAGTTTTCCCTATAGTGTGAAGCAGCAGTGCTGGGAGAAGGCTGAGAAAGTGAAGAGAAGAGACCCGGATAGATGGCGCCGAGACCCGTTGGGGAACCTTGTCTTTCGGAAACTTGTGGGCTGTCCCGGTTGTCTATGCCATGACTATGACCATATTATTCCTTATTCTAAGGTACTTTTGTCTTTTCGTACTGCGAAAGAAAGAGCAGGTTTGACATATTAGCTAAATCTATAACGTTTATCCGTAGAATTATTTAGTCTTAGCAAGTTGATCTGGTTTCTGTAAGAACTTGTGGTTAAGGTTAAAATGAAGCTAAAACTAAAAAGCTTATAAATAGGTTATATCAAATGAAACTGCCGGAGTATGTTTCAAAGCTTATAATATGGACAGTTCCTGTGAGCTGAGCAAAGCATAATCGATCCATGTTCAAGTCCCAAGTTTGGATAAAGTAAGAGAGTTGTAAAAAAGAAGCCAAACTATGACCTTTATTGAGTGGAATTGATACAGACTATTTACAGAGCTGAACCATACAAATTTGGGATTGAGCTGTAGTTTATGTATAAATTTTGCTTAAAATTTTGAGTTTTGATGCTGTTCTGGGGAACCGCTGATTGGGTTTAAGTAGCAGCAGCATGTTTTGGGTATTTCAAGATACAGAGTCGTCAAAGACTTTCAATTTCTTTGTTCTTTCCCTGCATACTTGTTTTCATGGTACTGTTTGTTAGAACTATCTAATAATTCTTCATCTTTCTGATTCTTGTATTTATGAAGAACTGCACCACAGGAGATTTAGTTTATTAAATTGATCCTTTAATGATGAGAAAAAAATAAGAGAAAATATGTATTGATAATTTGATAATGTATATGAATACAGGACACGTCTGTTATAAGTGATATGTACAAGACATGCCTTATATTTGTCCATTGTCAGAAAATATCCAACTTAAAAACTTTACAGTTCTAGTGTTCTAACATTTTGACACTAACACCTAATATTTCAACATGACTCCTTAAACACAAGATGGGGAGACTTATCTGAATTTGCTTTTTGGAACAAGAATGTGAGCAGACATCAAAGCTCCCTGAATATTGTTGCTGGAATAGTTGCCAATGATATGCTAGAAATTTTTGAACATCCAAATTTCAACAGAAAGATGGAGAAGGAGAAATGGTCTGAATAATGACTGGAAGAGTGAGCAAAATGCAGGTGACAATAGTGTCGGGCGCTGGAAAGACCATCTGAAAGTAGTGTTGTTAAAAATTCGTAACACATACACATAAGTCATGAAGCTCGGTGCAGGGATGATTGATGCTTTATCTCACTTAAGTGGGCTTTGGGGCAAGCACTTAAGTGTTAAGGTGTGTGCTTTATTGCCCATGGACTAGTTTTGAAGATTGCATCACTAACAATAAATAGCTTGCAAGGATATTTATTAATGGATAATGATATGTTATGAATGAATATGTTAGTAATTAGGAATGTAAGATTAGAAATCTAGCATAAGAGAACTAGTTAGTAACTTTTTATAAGTGACTAAAACTGCATTTTTCTTCTGAATACGAAATAAGAGGTGATATTGAACTTGATTGACATGGTTTTTCAAGACTCATCCCAAATGAGTTGGGTCATCTATCACTAATCCAAAAAAAAGTTGGATCGGCATTATGAATCCTTTGTTTACATTCTAATATTTTGATAATTTATCATAGCCATACTCTATCCCACAAAGGTAGGAATTAAGTCTGCGTACATCCTACTCTCCCTTCCACTTGTAGGATTACACTGGGTATGTTATTGTTTTATCCTATTTCTGCACTAACCATCAACCTAATGCAATACTCATTTGTTTGTTGGGGTTTTGATATCTGTTTTTCTTGCAAAATGCAGATAGACAGTTTGATTAATATGATTTAACTTCATAATTCTAGTTCTTTTAGTTTGTTTTTCCATATAGTTGTTGCACCTTGTATTTTATAGCTATTATCTTTCATTGCATGTTTTAATTCTTCTTTATGCATAAACCTCAGTAGATTGTAGAGCTTTCAACTCTTTCATTTCTGACAACCATTGTCAGGAAGAGGCACGGTATTGTCAGAATGACTAGTGAAAATTAGCAAGGCATTGTTGGAACGACCATAGGGAATGCGCCGAGTATTACTGGGTCAGTCGTTGAAAATAAGCACCACATCACTAGAAGGATTACTGAGAGTTGACACAATACCATTCAAATTGGTACTGTTGATAAAAGTATGCCGCTTGAACGGTAGAAGCTACTTGATCATCTGCCAAAGTCTTAGAGGCTCTGATAAACTTTTGAGATAACTAGGGAAAGGAAAATATATATTAATAACTTGATGATTTGGTAAACACAAAACATACTTTTTGTGGTTTGTCAAGCACAACGTAAATGATATTCTAACTTTAACATACTAACAAATAAGAGCTTCGAAGGAGTTTGGAGGTTCCACTAGTCCTTTTGTGGAAAAAGAAAGAAAGGAAGAAAATTTAGCGGCACTGGCACATAAAAATGCTGCTAGATAAGTGAGAGCTACTTGAGTGTCTATTAAGATAGTAGAGGCTCTAATACAATTTGAGGAAGTAAGAGATATTTTGATTAATGAATGGAAGACACCTATTTATATGGTCAACACAAAACCCGTGATAATTTTCCCAGTATGAGGAAATGTCTAACATTAACTTAATACTTCAAACGTTCTGACAATTTTGTTAATAATCCTTGACATTCTAACATTTACAATTACAAAATCAAATCTCTATGCCCAAAATTTTAGTTTGGAGCTTGTGCCTCGCTCCTGAGGGAAGATAAAGGAAAAAATTAAACGTTACGACATACCACTTATGCAAGCCTGAATTGGTCATTTCATAAATGGTATGACCTTTAGCTTATTATAAAAATCTCATTTCATTTGCAGGATATTTATACTAATCTGTCAAAGACATCCTCGGTATGGACTGCATGATGAGAACTTGATAAAATGAATAGTCCATTATCTATAAAAGAAAAACTGAACAGGTTATTTGGTGATCTTGGTTCTTTTGCATGTCAATTATCTATTAAGAAAAACTTCAGTTCACTTGTGATTGCAGAAATATTCAAAATTAATTGAGTCACATAAAAAAACAAGTATAGTTTTCTTTTCTTCCCGATGATTCTGGTCAGTCTTAATTGATTGGGACTTCATTAAACCTAGCAAAAGCAAAGAAGAGGATGAAGAAGTGAAAGAAGACTAGATTGTATATGATGAGATCAAATACAAGTCACAAACATGCTTAACATACAATTTAAATAGTTAGTAGCTCCACTTAAGAGCCAGTACTTGCTAAACATCTTCATTTCTATTCTTTTGTTCATTTCTTTCTCTTCTTCTTGGGTGATTAAGAGTGGGGCTAGTGCTGAAGTGCTAAACTTGCTGTTGAAGCACAGTAATCTTTGGATCTACATTCAAGATCTTGTGAAGCTATGTTGATGTTTTGATATTGACAAATTGTGTGCAAGTGACATTCATATGTTGAAGAGTGAAAATAGATGTATCAAGAATTAAGTCTCACAGATCTCCAAGAAAAAGAGTATATACAAGCAACACTGCGAGAGGAACTTGTTAGAGAACTTGTTTCTCTGAGCAGAGAAGGAGTCTGTCAATGATAGAAGATTGAGGCTATTCATGTATGCACCAGAATTATTGTTAGAATTATAATATGGGGTAATTCAATTCGAACAAAGAACTATAAAGCTATACAAGAAAATTACCATAAACTTGCACATGGAATTAGTTTCAAACAAGGAGACAAAAAAGCTCAATGCATGTTAACAAAAGGAAGACCAAGTCAAATTAGGATTGGATTCTTGGCATGTCTTGAACCAAATCGAACTTGGATTGGAGACTTGGAATGCAGCGACTTACTCCTATATAAACAACACGTTAACCAACCTTTGGAGTTTGACCACACCTGAAGATAGAGTCTTCAGAATGTTCTCAGTTCTACAAGAAGTGTATCGAAGAAGTTGTTGCAACAAGGAATCCGTTCCCATCAAGTTTTATATATATAGTTCTTTAGTGTGTAATGAATAGTTTTTTGGTGTGGTTCTAAAACAGGATCTTATGACTTTCTTTTAGATTGTAGTAGGTATTGTTTTGCTTATTGTAAGGAACTTCATTCATCAGGACAGTGTCACGCCCCACTTTGGGAGGCACGACTAGCACTTGGTGCCCTAATAGGATCTGGACTGCTGAACTAACTAAGCCTAAGCACTTCTGGTGCAAGGCTGGCTCTAACTCTGGATTCAAGAAAACGACGGGCTATATAGCGGCTGTAAACACAGCCCCCGGCCGATAAGGCCTATAGCCACCTGTCATGGTAAACAGTAACTAGAAACAACTGAATATAAGGAGTCCTATGCGGCCGACAAGGCCCCATTGTGTCTAGTTATAGCTGAAAAACGAAATCTGGCACTAAACTGACCTGAGACCGACAAGGTCATCGACTAACAGCTAAACAAGGCCCCACACGGTCATCAGATGCAATTTGAAATACCTATATGGCCCCACACGACTGATACATCTAATCACAGGGAATATAACACAATTTGCAAGCCTCTAAGAATAACAAGATGGTCGGGACAGGGCCCCGGCCTACCCATACTGTACAAACAAAAAGGAAGTAAACCTTTTTCTTACAAGCTCCGGATGAAAGGAGCTAAAGGCTCTATATCGCTGACTGGAAATACGAGGGATCTACTCCTCGTCTATGTGTACCTCCAAGCAAGTAATGCAGCGCCTCAAAACGGGCGTCAGTACCACTGGTACAGCAATAACTGAAGATAACTGAAAGTAAATAACAAAGCTGGTCGTAACTGAAGTAATAGGAAACGAACTGCAACTGATTGAGATAGAGGAATCAGGGCTAACTGTACTGAGAAGGATAGGAGTCTTACCTGATAATATGGCGTTCTATTGTCTATCTATCACTAACTAAAACAACATAACATAACATAAACCTTACCTGGCCCCCATAAGCCGGAAGGTGCAATCATCACGATCTATTTACCCCTATCCAGGTCATACAACATCACCTAATAACTATAAGCATCCTGCCGATCCCCTGGGTATGCAACTTGGGCCCGCCGGGCCCCTGACTATAGCTGTATCTGAGTTCGGAGGACTCCTGAAATCTACACCCCGGGCGCAAGCGCTCGACAGGGGGTGTGGTATAGTGCCTATCAGCATAATATGAGGAGCTGGTTCCCCATCTTCGTCCCTGACGGACGGCATGCCACTCCGTAGAGCGACGTATCCTCGCCCCCTGGCGGACAAGTTGATACAGCCATTAACCCTGGGGCGGTCACGGAAGCTATACAGGTAATCCAGCCCAAAACAATACAATCAAGTCTCAACTGATAGCAATAACTACATATAATACACACTGAGTATGATAATAATACAATCTCTGACATGCTGTACTGAGTTTCGGACTGAACATGATATAATATTTCTGACGTGCTTTACTTAAATTCATACTAAGCACGATATACTGTTTCTGAAATACTTTATTGGGATTCATGCTGTTTTACTATACTGGAGTAGCTAACTTGCCGAAAGAGACTGTCTTTACATACCTCGACTGCTGGTTTACCGATTAACTGGTGAGGTTCGGCTAGTATTCAACTATTCTTCCCAACTGTAATCATATTCACAAAAGAATAGAACTAACTTCATTACTATACTGAAAGAAAATGATACTTTAAGTCTATATACTGACTATTCTTTGACTTATCGAAGAACGATCGAAAACTCGCAATTTCTCGAAAGTCTAGAAGGGAGAAATACTCACTTTAAGCCTGGGAGTGTATTAATACTAGTTTGGAGCAATTCCAATCACTTTGACTTGGTGGGACGACGATTCGCCGGGCGAATTTCGTGAAACTAACTCCGTAAAAATGCTCCCTGCAGCCTTATACTTCGGTACCCGAAGTTAATTTGACTTTGGACAGCGTTTAACGGCGTAACCGAACGAATATTTATAGGAACCCTTCGTCTCTGTCCCTCTCTGGTCGTTTAAACATGGATAAATGACTTAAAGTTGAAGGTGAGGCCTTTATATACTTGGAGCCAGAAGCATAGCAACGTGGCACGCTGGCCAACGCACCAATCTGGCTCCGTGCCACCCTGGCCATCGCGGAGGAGGTGCCTCCGTGCCACGCTGCCCCTTTGGGCAGCACGGTTCGGCTTCCTCTTGCGAAAATCCAACTTGGCACTCGTTCGGCCTTTTCCCGGGCTCTTTTTCCGCACGTATGACATTCTAAAACTCCCAACCGATATGCGAATAGGCCAACTAAGTGCTAGAAACTTACGGGGTGTAACATCCCCCCTTTAAGAACATTCGTCCTCGAATGTTAACTTCTGCTTACAATAAACTTAACTTGCGCTTACTTATTCTGGAAGAATTTCGGCAGAGTCTCCCCTGCAATATGGACTACCCACAAATCCTAAAACGCAGAAAAGTCCAATACAGGTATTCCACACAGTACTATAACATTCATTTCACACTAAACTGGAGTCAACTACTCCACATACATAAGTATATACTGTAACTTATGAAACAATAATAACAACATACTTCTGGCTGCATAATCTGACTATGTCTGGAATAACTGAGGATATCTGGTTTTCATGTCATCTTCTGCTTCCCAGGTCATCTCCTCTCGGTTCTTATTCCGCCACAATACCTTGACAGAAGCAACATCTTTAGTTCTTAATCTACGGATCTGCCGGTCTAGTATGGCTACTAGAACTTCTTCATAAGCTAACTCTTCTGTGACTTGAACATCTTGAACTGGGACAATCCGGGAGGGATCTCCTATGCACTTCCTTAGCATTGATACGTGGAAAACTGGGTGAACAGATTCTAACTCTAGAGGTAAATCCAAGTCATATGCCACCTGGCCTATTCTTCGGCGAATCTGATAAGGCCCAACAAACCTCGGGCTGAGCTTGCCTTTCTTACCAAATCTCATCACACCCTTCATCGGGGAAACTTTCAGGAATACCCAGTCACCCACATTAAATTCTAAATTCCTGCGCCGCACGTCAGCATAAGATTTCTGGCGGCTCTGAGCAGTCAGCAGGCGTTCTCTGATAAGCTTTACTTTCTCCTCTGACTGATGAATATATCTGGCCCAATCAATGCTGATTCTCCTACCTCAAACCAACCAACTGGAGATCTGCACTTCCGCCCATATAACGCTTCATAAGGCGCCATCTGGATTGCTGAATGATAGTTGTTATTATAGGCGAACTCAATAAGTGGTAGATGCTCATCCCAGCTAACTCCAAAATCTAACACACAAGCTCAGTTTGTTACGCCCCACATTGGGAGGCATGACTAGCACCTGGTGCCCTACTAGGATCTGGACTGTTGAACTAACTGAGCCTAAGCACTTCTGGTGCAAGGTCGGCTCTAACTCTGGATTCAAGAAAACGACGGGCTATATAGCGGCTGTAAACACAGCCCCCGACCGACAAGGCGTATAGCCACCTGTCATGGTAAACAGCTAACTAGAAACAATTGAATATAAGGAGTCCTATGCGGCCCGACAAGGCCCCATTGTGTCTAGTTATAGCTGAAAAACGGAATTTGGCACTAAACTGACCTGAGACCGACAAGGTCATCGACTAACAGCTAAACAAGGCCCCACACGGCCATCACATGCAATCTGAAATACCTATATGGCCCCACACGACTGATACATCTAATCACAGGGAATATAACACAATCTGCAAGCCTCTAAGAATAACAAGATGGTCGGGACAAGGCCCCGGCCTACCCATACTGTACAAAAAAAAGGAAGTGAACCTTTTTCTTACAAGCTTCGGATGAAAGGAGCTGAAGGCTCTATATCGCTGACTGGAACTACGAGGGATCTGCTCCTCGTCTATGTGTACCTGCAGGCAAGTAATGCAGCGCCTCAAAACGGGCGTCAGTACCATGGTACTGGGTATGCAAAGCAATAACTGAAAATAATTGAAAGTAAATAACAAAGCTGGTCGTAACTGAAGTAATAGGAAACGAACTGCAACTGATTGAGATAGAGGAATCAGGGCTAAATACAACTGTACTAAGAAGGATAGGAGTCTTACCTGATAATATGGCGTTCTATTGTCTGTCTATCACTAACTAAAACAACATAATATAACATAAACCTTACCTGGCCCCCATAAGCCGGAAGGTGCAATCATCACAATCTATTTACCCCTATTCAGGTCATACCACATCACCTAATAACTATAAGCATCCTGCCGATCCCCTGGGTATGCAACTTGGGCCCGGCGGGACCCTGACTATAGCTGTATCTGAGTTCGGAGGACTCCTGAAATCTGCACCCCGGGCGCAAGCGCTCGACAGGAGGTGTGGTATAGTGCCTATCAGCATAATATGAGGAGCTGGTTCCCCATTTTCGTCCCTGACGGACGGCATGCCACTCCGTAGAGCGACGTATCCTCGCCCTCTGGCGGACAAGTTGATACAGCCATTAACCCTGGGGCGGTCACGGATGCTATACAGGTAATCCAGCCCAAAACAATACAATCAAGTCTCAACTGATAGCAATAACTACATATAATACACACTGAGTATGATAATAATACAATCTCTGACATGCTGTACTGAGTTTCAGACTGAACATGATATAATATTTCTGACGTGCTTTACTTAAATTCGTACTGAGCACGATATACTGTTTCTGAAATACTTTATTGGGATTCATGCTGTTTTACTATACTGGAGTAGCTAACTTGCCGAAAGAGACTGTCTTTACATACCTCGACTGCTGGTTTATCGATTAACTGGTGAGGTTCGGCTAGTATTCAACTATTCTTCCCAACTGTAATCATATTCACAAAAGAATAGAACTAACTTCATTACTATACTGAAAGAAAACGATACTTTAAGTCTATATACTGACTATTCTTTGACTTATCGAAGAACGATCGAAAACTCGCAATTTCTCGAAAGTCTAGAAGGGAGAAATACTCACTTTAAGCCTGGGAGTGTATTAACACTAGTTTGGAGTAATTCCAATCACTTTGACTCGGTGGGACGATGATTCGCCGGGCGAATTTCGTGAAACTAACTCCGTAAAAATGCTCCCTGCAGCCTTATACTTCGGTACCCGAAGTTAATTTGACTTTGGACAGCGTTTAACAGCGTAATCGAACGAATATTTATAGGAACCCTTCGTCTCTCTCTCTCTCTGGTCGTTTAAACATGGATAAATGACTTAAACTTGAAGGTGAGGCCTTTATATACTTGGAGCCAGAAGCATAGCAATGTGGCACGCTGGCCAACGCGCCAATCTGGCTCCGTGCCACGCTGGCCATCGCGGAGGAGGTGCCTCCGTGCCACGCTGCCCCTTTGGGCAGCACGGTTCGGCTTCCTCTTGCGAAAATCCAACTTGGCACTCGTTCGGCCTTTTTCCGGGCTCTTTTCCCGCACGTATGACATTCTAAAACTCCCAACCGATATGCGAATAGGCCAACTAAGTGCTAGAAACTTACGGGGTGTAACAGGCAGAGTCATGAAGATTGAGAGGGTAGAGGAGGAACTGTTGGGAACAGTTCGTATAGGTGTTGCAAGGGCGGTTGTAAATCTCCGTCACAAGGTAAGTCATGTTTTTTACTCCTTTGAACAAGAAGTTTTTCTCGTAAAATACTTGTGTTTATTTATTTTTGCATAGTTACTTAAGAACTAGTTCTTTGAGTACTTATGATGAAGCCAGACCAACACTTACCATGAAATTGTTTTATATTTTCAGTTTTAGTAATACTCTATATGACGACTTCTAGCTTAGTGTCACATTCACACCATCAGTTTCAGTCAAAAATTTTAAACTTTGTGCGTCTTCTTTCATTTCTTTGGGTATGCTAAAAAATGCTATATTTTCTGAAGTTTTCTATTGATAAGAAATGTCTGCTTCTAGAAAAGATAAGTCTCATCTTTTCGGACGATTATTGGCTAAGGTTGCTGTGTTACTCGTTCTATTTTAACTACCAAATTTCCAGAAGTAGACATTTGATTGAGTTCATTTGTTTAAATTTTTTTGCAGGGTGGAGAAAGTACATTAGAGAATTGTCAGGTTTTGCAGGCGAGATTTATTTTCTTATAGAACATGTCTGTTGTTTGTGCTTGTTGTGGAGTATCTTGAAATTTCCTTGTTGCTTTATGTCATACTTATGAGTTTCCTGTTATTGTCTGATTTGTTTCCAGTTAATCTGTCTTTAGGTCATCGTATTTGTGCTTGTTGTGGAGTATCTTGAAATTTCCTTGTTGCTTTATGGAATACTTAGGAGTTTCCTGTTATTTTCTGATTTGTTTCCAGTTAATCTGTCTTTAGGTCATCGTATGTGCTACTTTAAAAGACAATATTATTATGAAATGATTTGAAACATAGTCTACATTATCTTTCAGAAAACAAGGAGTGTTGAAACTACTTTGCGATTATGGTTACTTGCGTATCTTGTGCTTTTATCTCCTTAATCATCTTGTTGCTTGGTTCTCCATCTTTATCGATGTTCTCTGGACTAGTTATACTCCTTGGTGATTGCTAGAAGTGTAAAATCCGTTCCATTTCTTTGATCCAAATTCGATCTCAATATTGAAATGGAACTTGGGTGCACGCCTTCACTCCTTTCTCTCCTTCACCCAAAAGGGCGGGGGGAGGGAGAGCAGAAGATATAAAAAAGGGTTATGCTTGTGTAGAAAGTTTGAGGGAAAAATGGGAATTCGTGTCTAATGGTTGAGATAATTGATGGTACGGCTCTCTTCTTGCAGGCAACAGTTAATAGATCCAAGGGGAATCGAACTGATATATCAAACGTTGAACTTATTCAGAAAAGTTCATATTGTCGGGTTTCAGGTAGATGCAGTCTTGTATTTAAGTATTTGCCAGCCTAGTTTATGATTTATCTGTGAATTAACCTTTTGAAACTACATCCAGGTCGTGACATGGATCTTCTTGAACTTTCTGCATACGGCAATGTCCGGCATGGACAAGATTCTGGGGGATGTAAAATTCAATGAGTCATTTTATGACACAATATACTCAAGAATGACATTGTATGCTTCCCCTCAATTAATCCAACACTTGGAAGTTATTCCTGTATCATATAAGCTGGTGATAACTTACGATTATTGGAAGTTTCATATACTTGTTGCAACTTGTATGGATTCTCTTTACAAATCAACTAAACCTTTCACCGGTGCCATTCATGCCTTTTCTTTTCCATTTTTAGTTTTTCATCATTGGCCTTTTCATTTTGAGAAACAACATAGTCTGCCTACAAGAAGCAAATTAATTACATACTCCTGCTTTTTTACTTTGATGCCTCCTGAACTCATTATACATATGCCCATTGTAGCTCTTGTAGTTAATTATTTTTTTTAATAAAAATTCTTTTTATTTTCTCTACTTTTTTTTTTTCCTTTCTTTCATTTTTTCTTTTCTCTTTTTCTCGTTTTTTTCTTTTTTCTTCTTTTTTGTCAATATGTTTTTTCCCAAATTGTGTTATTCTTTATTTTTTTTCTTCATAACTCATACTTAATTTTGGTTTCTTTTTTTCTTTTTTTCTTTTTTTATTCTTTTTATATGTTTATTTTTTAGTTCTCTACTTTTTTTTTTTTTTCTAATTTATTGTTCAGTTAAATCATTTTATTTTTTATTTTCATTTTTTTGCCATAATCAATTTTGGTACCTTTATTGTTGTGTTTTTATTTTTTACTCTATAATCTTATTCTGGTCATGATATTGTTTTATTTTATTTTATTTTCTATATAATGGAAAAAGATGATTGATATAATAAATATTCGTTCATTTTCTAAATTTCTCCACTCTTTTCTTTTCTCCCTTTTCCTTTATTCTTTATCTTTTTTCTGCTTTTTCATTTATTTTTTTTAAATAATAATTTTTTATTCGTTTTCACCATAATCTAATTTCAAACTCAATTTTGTTTTTTTTTTAAAAATTTTCCATTTTTTTTCTTTCTTTTTATTTATTTCTTGTTTTCTAATTTTATTTAATTTTTTTCTCCATAATTTAATTTCATATTCAAATTTTACTCCTTATTTTTTGTTTTCTTTTCCTTTATTATTTTATTTATTTTTCGTTTAAACTAATTTCATTTTATTTTTTTTCCATAATCTATTTTCATTCACTTGTTTTGCACTTTTTTTATTTTATTACTGCTTATCTTTATTGAGGTCTGCTTTAATTCTTTAGTAAGAAAATTCTCAGTTATCCATATATCTATATAATGTCATGGTATTATGTAGAACTGCTTCAGTCTTTCAATGATGCACTTTTTTGTTTTTCATGATACAATCACAATATATCGATATATCGACATAGTATAATGGATGACCGTTTTCATCCTTCAATGATACCAGACAAGTATATACAATAGTATCCTGACATGGTATCATAAAGATAGATCCATTACTTCAAAATATGCTACTCATTCCTTTTTGATGTCCATATATTATATCATATACTGACACGGTGTCAAAGGACTGGTCCATTTCTTTAAAATATAACACTGCTCGACTCGCTGTGATACCAGTACGGTATATTTATATACTGTCGTTGTATCATTAATGTGTGCTTCAGTTCTCAATGATACCATTACATTATAACTATATATTGTCATGGTATCATTAAGGTTTACTTTGGTTCTTCAGTGAGGCACTCCTCAGTCAGCCATGATACCATTACAATATATTTATATACTGTCATGGTATTATTAAGGTCTGCTTTAGTCCTTAATGATATCATCATAGTATATCTATGTACTGTCATGGTATCACCGAGGTCTGCTTCATTCCTTCAATGAGACACTCCTCGATCATTCATGATATCATCACATTATATCTATATATTGACATGGTATCATTGAGATTTGCTTCATTCCTTTAGTGAGACCCTTCTCATTTCTTGATGATACCATCACAATATATCTATATACTTATGGTATTATTGAGGTTTGCTTCAGTTCTTCAGTAAGATAGTCCTCTGTTTTCCATGATACCATCATTTATATATATATACCATGATTGTATCATTGAGGTTTGCTTCAGTGAGATATTTATCGATCCTGTATGATATCCATATGGTACTATATCATATACTAACATGATATCATAAAAATGAATTTTAAAAAAATAATAATAAATCAAAACAAAAAAAGATCTACAAGAGAAAAAAAAAAAAGAGCTAACAGAAGAAAAAAAGGTAAGAAAAAAAGAACAAAAGAAGAATATGAAACGTCAAAAAAGGATAACAACATTAATTGCTTGGAAGAAAGTAACCAAAATAGTTTTGTCAATGTTCATTAATTGCTATTACTATAAGGGTACATTAATTTCTATTAAAAATATAAAAAAGACAACCACAGGAAAAGAGCTATAGCCTAATTATTTAAATATTATATTTTTATTTGTCTAAAATTTGTTAATCAATATTTTTATCTTTAAAGAAAAACAAAAATAGAGAAAAAATAAATAAAAAGGAGATAAACTAACTAAAACAATTATAATAAGAGAAAAAAATGAAAAAAAGAAGAAAATAAAATAAAATAAAATAAATAGGAAACAAATTATAATGAAGTTAGTGAATAACATTTATTGTAAAGGATAAAAGATACAAAACGACAAAAATAATAAATAAGAAAAGACAAAAGTAATAAATGAAAGAACAAACAAAAGATGAAAAAAGAGAATAAAAGAATAAAAATAATAAATGAGAAAGATAAAAGTAACAAATGAAAGGACAAAAAAAAAGAGAGAGAAGAAAAGAGCATTCTCCAATGTGCCAAAAAAAGAGAGAGAGAGGCATTCAGGTAAATATTTTGGGTCAAATAGGTATTGACAAATTTAGTAAAGGAGGAGGAAAATCAGAGTAATTAATTTGCTTTTATGAGGCATTTTTTTGTAGTATTCTCTTTTATTTCTTGATTTTTGTACGTGCAGGTTAATACTCGACTCTCCGGTGGAGTGAGAAAAGAAGTTACCCTGATAGTTTTTACTAGTTAATGAAGGCTTGAGGAAATTTTTCGGAAGCTTAAAATATTATATTAAGTACTTCATCTTGGTTGTTGTAGTTTGTATAGTTGTGGATTAGTTACACTTGAAATCATGCATATGCCTAAAGAAATCGTTTAGAGAGGTTATACTTACTAATTTATTGAATAATTAGTTACATTAATCAAGCTTTTGTTATTGTAAATTAATTCGTCAAATTTATGATGTAATTATGTGTAATGCCTAAAATTAAAATAATGGTATGCTAATTCTAATTTTTTGAAGCTGATGAAGAAAGCTATTCTCATGAAGTTATAAGACAAAAAAATCAAAATTCAAAAATTTATTTTTAATTGTTGATCCTTTATAGGAGAAATGTCACTTCAAGGTATGTAGCAAGAAGCATGTGATGTAATGTATTACAGAGGAGTCAAGAATGAAGTTACAGTAAGTCTACCAATAAGAAGGCAAATGTAGTTTTGAATATGTGGAAAGAAGTGTTCGAAGCCATGAGTTATCAAGTCCTCAAAGACAAAGACATAACAAGTTAACTAAAGAAAAAGTAAGTAAAAGATTTTTGTGGTCGCACCCGGAAACACCAGTCAGAAACTACGAAGAGGTGAGCAAAGATAATTATGGAGAGATTAAAAGAAAGGGGTGAAGGTTTCGAGTTTGGTATTAGTAACTTGGGTCCGAAAAATGATGAAAAGGACCGCGACACGCAGGAAAAATCCCTTGGGACATGATTATGAATTAGCAATCTTTGAACTGTTTCAATTAGATGTTTGTTCTTTCACTTAGCAACTCCATTTTGTCGAGGAGTATGCGCACAAGAAGATAAGTGCAATATGCCCTGGGGTGATATAAAAGAAGAGAGAGGTAGAGAAATATTCTCGGGCATTATCATTAATTAATTTATTAATGAAAATACCAAATTAATTGCGTATTCAGCACAACATTTTTGAAAGATAAAGAATAATTCAGATATACTTTTCATTAAAAAAACCACGTGCACCGAGAATAGTCATTAATAAAAGTCACAAAATAATGAAAGCTTAAGGAAGAAATGATACGACTCGAATACAAGAACCTGAATACTACGAGAGAATGTTGCCCATGATGGGGAAAAAGTTTGCACAATTGGTAAAAATTGGCGAGGCTATTAAAGATGTCCTTAAAACTAGAAAAATTGTAAGAGCATATAGGAGGTCATGCAACATCAAATATCGGCTACCACATAAGTCAATTTTGCAATTGTATATCCTGGTGACTCCAAGTCTTCCATTGTTTTCTATATATATTAAACTCAACGAAACTCCACAAACACTTCTCGATCCTAGCTTTGTTGTAAGGTCTGACTTATAGATTCTTGGAGTCAATACTCAGACCCAACTTGAGATACTTAGACTCCACTTGATTTAGTTGATTAGATCTATTCTTTCACTTTTGCTTTGCTTGGTGTTGTGAGATAGGTAATTATTTAGTATTCTGAATTCAGAGAGAAAGGATCATGATTACTCCTAGATGCCATGATTGAATGACGAACCATATTGATATCCGGGAGACCATGAAGGATATTCCCCTTCATATCAGTATTATTCAAATCAGAAATATAGTCCTATGAAAGATAAAAAGATGAATTATTCTTATTCACCATTGGATGTGGAGCTGACTCCATATTATTAATGATCAAGTTTCATGCTTTCATCCCTCTAACCATCATGACTATGGGCCTTCCAACAACAATGTCTAGATGATCAATGCAGTTGGGATGATCAATGTAATCTGATACAAGATTGAAAATTAGATTCAACCTTTGACACCAAAGGGTCTAGGTTGGAAATTATGCTAATGAAGTATTACAGAATCACGAGGAAGGGGAAGAGGAAGCCACCCTCATAAATATGACCGATATAGTGAGTGCCCATACAAAATCACTTCAGAGGCTTGATTGTCATATGAACTGTATTTTTGACCAAGATGAACAGTCAATCATTAATTTTCATGATGCCTTTGAGAATAATGAAGAGGATTCTTCGACTTATTGTTTGGCTGTCACAACAAGGAGTGGAAAAGTATTGCAACTGGCGGCTGACATACTTATGGAAGAAGAGATCAATGTTGTATTGGGTTAGCACATGAGAGGGTGACAGATGATACCTTGATTAAAGAAGCAAATGAAGAACCCAAGGTGGAGGCATCGATACCTTTATCAAAGCTTCCTATCCCTCCTCCTCCTTTTCCTCAACAGATGAAGAAGAAACATGATGATGAGAAGATGGCTAAGTACCTTGACATGCTGAAACAAGTGACTTTGAGTATCTTATTTATTGAAGCTTTCAAAGAAATGTGAGGATTCACAAAATATCTCAAGGAGCTTTTGACAAAGAAGCGACCACGTAAAGATGAGGTGATCACCATAACACATAAAGTTAGTGCTATCATTTCAGGTACAACAGTAGAGAAGAAAGGTGATCCAGAGTCTTTCACTATTCCATGTACAGTTGTAACACCCCAAAAACTTTTCTAGACCAACTCAGACTTTGCATGAAAAACCAGAAAGAACCAAAAAATTTTTGCCATAGAACGAGCCCTGGAACGACTCGTCAAGTGGCTATACAAGTCATGGTCAGACTCATGGCTTGAAGCAGTGGATTTTTATCTAGGAGCCCAGGGGTAACGACCCATGTGATGACTAGTTGGGTCCAGTAATGAGTCATCGTGAAGAGTTGTTGAGTGGAAGCTCATAGTAAATGTTTCAATGGTAACAACAAACACGACGAGTCGTTAGGTCAGGAAACGACTCATTGTATTAGTCATCTGAAGAGTCCCGGTAAAGCTAGCCCTAAGGTAGTGCTAACAACGAGAGGAGAGGACGAGTCATTAGATCAAGTAACGACTCATCGTGACTAGCCGTGGGGGGTGAAAGGAAAAATTTTGGTTTAGTGACAACGATAGATGTCACGAGTTGTTAGGTCTCCTGTCGACTCGTGAAGTCGGTCATTGCCCAAGCGAGAAATTTTGGGGATTTTCCATACGTGGCCATGACTTGGCACCACGAGTCATTCCCAACCCTACGACTCGTGGACTGCCTCATGGGGTCTGGCAGTAGGGGTTTTTCCTGCGATGCTCCAAGGATATTTTCGTAAAATTCTATGCTTTTAATTCCTAAACCATGTCATTTTTGGGTTATATTCAGGGGATTTAGGGGGGTTATCGACGTTCCCTCTTCATTCCTCTCATTCTCTCAAGCTTAGAACATAGAAACCTTAGATAGGAGACTCAAAGTAAGATCAAGGGTTTCAAGTTTTCTCCTCAGATTCTCCAGATCCTTTTCAGGAAATTTGACTCCAAGTATGTGGGAATTCAATAAGGAAATTTCTTTTCCTTTGTGCCCCCAAAACCCTTCTATAATTCCTTATCAGTCTTAGCCTTGAATGTCATAAATAGGGTTAACTTCACTTAGATTATGAATATTCTTGTGGATTGTAATTCTTATGGATTCTTGCAAAGTTCTGACTATTTAGCAAGCATGTTGTTCTTTCTTCATGCAATATTGTTTAGCCCTAGTTCTATGAAAGTAGTAATCTAGGTCTTACATAATTGTCTAGATACAAATGTTGCTTGACTCTGTTAGTTCTTGCATTTTTCTATGTATTATCATGATGTGAGTATCCACAACCAGTTTGAATGCTAGTTCAATCGCAGTTAGCAATTAGCCCTTTACAGTATCTTTCAGTAAACCAGCTGATCAGTTTGACGAATGTTAGTTTTTTGAGGAGTTCAGTTCAGTAATACTCCCTAGCTTTAGTTATCAGTTATTTCTCTAGACGGTTATGATGCTTCCAGATAAGCAACTCTGACCAGTCTTAGAACACTAGTTTTAGTTATCCGGCCCTACAGACTCTCATGTTACTTCTAGATAAGTATTCCTGACTTAGTCCAGGGCCCCAGCTTCGAGCTATCAGTTTAGTAGTTAAGTTAGGACTATCCAGTAGTAGTAGTACTTAGCACTGAGCGGACTAGAATTCCAGCGCACCCAGGTTCTTAGAACTACGTTGCCACCGTAGGTTATTAGCCAATATGGGTTACAGACTTGTGATCACCTAGCTCAGCCACTATACCCTGGCAAGGTAAAGTGGGCTTTCTCTGATGGGCTGTATACATCGAACTCTACGTCTAGCTCACGTGGTTATATGTCAGTTATAAACTCTCCCACTTGTTAGAATAGTTCAGTTTAGTCACTCAGTTCCAAGACATGTTTATGACCGTCAGTCAGGGTCATTATTGACCGTGTCACAGTTATAGCTCAACTTCTATCAGTACTCAGTATCAGTTGGTCATTTCATGTTATTTCAATTCAATTGCTTATTTTCCATGATTATTGTATACCTCACTTACTCAGTATATTTAAAGTACTAACACATACTTTCTATGTTGAATCGTATTATGATACAGGTGCAGGTTCTCAGTATCAACATTGTCAGTAATTTCCCCTTCAACTATCTTAGCAGCAGTGTTATTTGGTGAATCCTCGTATTCTGAGGACGATTCTTTCTTTTCAGTTAGTTCTTATTTAGTCAGATTTTTGAGTTAATTGGAGGCTTGTCCCAGCAACTCATCAGTTAGTAGTTGGCTTTCAAACACAGTTTTTCAATATTCTTTTAGTTATGTGTACTCTTTTCAAATCAGTATTATTTGGATAACTATTTTTATATAGCTTCCACTTAGGTTTGCTTAGTTTACCAGTGTAATGTTAAACCATGGGTTAGCTTGGGGTCACTTGTGGCGCCAAATACCGTGTCTCATCCAGGATGTAGACTCGGATCATGAAATATTTGGTATCAGAGCACTAGGTTTAGAGTATCCTAGGATGTCTGAAAGCCACATCAAGTAGAGTCCTTTTCATGGGTGTAAAGCGCGCCACACTTATGAGGGAGAGGCTATGAGACGTTATTAGGAAAACTCTCTTTTGTTCATACTCCTTATCGTGCGTTGAAGTTTAATCCAAAAAATGTCCTCCTAAATCATGCTTTATTCAATTAAGTGAAAATATGCCTCCAAAATGAGGAAATGGAAGGAGGGATGGCAATGCCAACTGACCTTCCCCACCAACCCCTCAAGACGATCAAGTATCCTCCGTAGAATTTTGAGCGGCGATTCAGCTGTTGGCTCAGAATGTGACTAACTAAGTGAACCAATAGGTGGTTCCAGTGAATATAAATAGGCCAGCAGTAGCTGCTAGGATTTGGGACTTCACCCAAATGAACCCTTCTATTTTCATGGATCTAAGGCGGGATAGGACCCGCAGGAGTTTGTGGATGAGGTGCGGAAGATCACCCGGATTATGGGTGTTAGTTCTGTGGAGAGTACTGATCTAGCTACCTACCAGTTGAAAGGAGTGGCTCAAATTTGGTACAACCAGTGGAAAGAAGGGAGGCCAGCTGAAGCAGGATTAGTAGAGTGGGATGAGTTCGCTACGGCGTTTCTCGACAGATTCTTTCCTCGTAAATTGAGGGAGGCCAAGGTCGCTGAATTCATGAATTTAAAGCAGGGTAATAGTATAATGGAAGAGTATGCATTGGAGTTCACTCGGTTGCCGATGTATGCTCCAGAGATGGTTGCTGAACCAAGGGCTCGCATGCTCAACTTCATCAATGGAGTGTCAGATTTGGTACTTAAGGAGTGCAGAACTGCAATGCTCATCAAGGACATCGACCTCTCTAGTTTTATCATTCATGCACAACAAATTGAGGTAGAGAAGTTGAAGGATATTGAGCATGAGAAAAAGCGAGATAGAACAGGTCAGTCAAATTATGACCACCAGAGGTCCGATGGTAGTAGTCTCCCACAACAGCAGTAGCAAAGAACTCCAACACCCACATTAGCCAGCGTCCCTTCTTTTGGGTCACACAAGGATCGGAAGGGTGGAGCATCTGACTCTCAGTACCAGAGTTACAGTGCTAGCAACTGTTACCCAGCTTGTCCTAAGTGTGGCAAGAACCATCCAAATGAATGCCGCATGGGCAAACAGGGTTGCTTTGGATGTGGGCAGTTGCGTCATAGGTTAAAAGAGTGTCCATTAGCAGGACGGGGGAAAACTTAGTTTACTTCAGCAGCCCCAGCAAGTCATCCATCTTAGCAGGGGACTACTTTAGGTACAGATGACGATCAGCGCCAAAATCATTTTTATGCTTTGTCCTCTCATCAGGATCAGGAGAGCTCACCTGACGTGGTCACGGGTATGTTACGTCTTTTCCATCTAGATGTATATGCACTAGTAGATCCCAAAGACACACTTTCATTTATGACTCCTTATGTAGCTGTTCAGTTTGAAATCAGTCCAGAAGTCCTCTCAGAATCGTTCTCAGTCTCTACCTTAGTTGGTGAGTCCGTTAGAGCCAGTTGGGTATATAGAAACTGCCCAGTCTCAGTTTTGAGTAAAGTTATTCCAGTTGATCTAGGAGAGCTAGACATGGTCAAATTCGTCCTCATTCTTGGCATGGATTGGTTATATTCCAAATATGCCTCAATCGACTACAGAGTTAGAGTCGTCAGGTTTCAGTTTCCTAATGAGCCAGTCTTAGAATGGATGGGTAATGTTTTAGCGCCTAAAGGTCGGTTTATTTCCTAACTTAAGGCAAGGAAACTCATTTCAAAAGGGTGCATCTATCACCTAGTTCGGGTCAAAGATTCTAGCTCTAGACCCCAACAATTCAGTCAATTCCAATTGTCAGTGAATTCCCTGATGTGTTTCCCGAAGATCTTCCTGGAGTTTCTCCCGAGCGAGAAATAAAATTCGGCATAGACCTTCTTCTAGACACTCAAACCATTTCTATTCCTCCTTATAGAATGGCTCCAGTCGAGCTTAAGGAGTTGAAGGAATAGCTGAAAGACCTTCTAGATAAGGGTTTCATCAAGCCCAACATTTCTCCATGGGGTGCTCCAGTGTTGTTCATGCAGAATAAAAATGATACTCTCATAATGTGTATCGACTACTGTCAACTGAACAAAGTTACAGTTAGGAACAAGTATCCCTTACCCAGGATTGACGACTTGTTTGATCAACTTCAAGGAGCTAGTTGTCTTTCCAAGGTAGATCTAAGGTCAGGATATCATCAGCTTAGGGTCAGGGAATGCGACATACCGAAAACAACCTGCAGAACTCGGTATGGTCACTATGAATTTGTGGTTATGTTGTTTGGACTAACCAATGACCCTGCAACTTCCATGGACCTAATGAACAGGTATTCAAATAGTATGTGGACATGTTTTTCATTGTGTTCATAGATGAATTCTTGGTATACTCCAGAAATAAGGAGGATCATGTCAACCATTTGAGTATAGTGTTGCAGGCTCTTAGAGACCACCAGTTGTTCGCCAAATTCAACAAATGTGAATTCTGGCTGAAGTTTGTGGATTTCCTTGGTCATGTGGTTTCAGGTGAAGGTATTAAGGTAGATCTTCAGAAGATAGCAGCGCTAAAACACTAGCTGAGACCCACTTCCCAACAGATATCAGGAGTTTCTTGGGTCTAGCCGATTATTACCGATGGTTTGTAGAAGGGGAAGGAAAATGCTTTTGAAGATCAAGATCTTTTCATCAAAAACAATGTATTGCATCTCCTTTGATTAAGCTAACTCAGAAAAAGGTAAAGTTTCAGTGGTCAGATGCATGTGAGAAGAGTTTCCAAGAGTTGAAGACTCAACTCACTACAACTCCAGTTTTGACCTTACCAGAAGGAATAGATAGGTTTGTAGTCTATTGTGATGCTTTTTGAGTTGGCCTCAGTTGCATTCTGATGCAGCGAGGTAAGGTGATAGCTTATGCCTCCAGATAGCTCAAAGTTCATGAGAAGAACTATTCGATGATCTTGAATTGGCGACAATAGTGTTTTCTTTGAAAATATGGAGGCATTACCTTTATGGGGTTCACTTGGATGTTTTCACTGACCACAAGAGCCTTTAGTACGTGTTCAGTCATAAGGATTTGAACCTTTGTCCAAGAAGGTGGTTGGAGTTATTGAAAGATTACTACATGAGTGTGTTGTACCATCCGGGCAAGGAAAATATGGTGGCGGATGCCTTAAGCAAAATGTCCATGGGGAGCGTTGCTCATGTTGAAGAGGGTAGAAAAGAGCTAGCAAAGGATATTCAGAGGTTAGCTCGGTTGGGAGTGTAGTTGGTAGATTCAACTGAGGGCGGAGTAGTACTGTAGAGTGGTCAAAATCCTCATTAGTTGTTGAGGTTAAGCTAAAGCAGGATGAAGATCCCATATTTTTAACCTAAAAGAAGCAGTTTTAAGAAAGGAAGTGGAGGCTTTCTCCAAAGGGGGAGATGGTGTGCTTCATTATCAGGGTAGACTATGTGTTCCGGACGTAGATAACTTGAGATAGCGAATACTGGCAGCAACACACAGCTCTAGATATTCTATCCACCCAGGTGCCACTAAGATGTACCATGACCTATAGGAAATATACTGGTGGAACGACATGAAAAGGGACATTACAAAATTTGTGGCTAAGTGCCCGAATTGCCAGTAGGTTAAAGTTGAACATCAGTGACCTGGGGATATGACTCAGGATATCAGCATACCCATGTGGAAGTGGGAAGAAGTGAATATGGACTTCATTACAGGTCTACCTCATACTCGTCGGCAATATGATTCAATTTGGGTGATAGTAGATCGGATGACCAAGTCAGCACATTCCTCCCAATTAAAACTACAAACTCCATTGATGATTATTCTAGGCTGTACATCTGGGTGTTAGTCAGACTACATGGGGTTCCCTTATCCATCATTGTAGAAAGGGGTACCAAGTTCACCTCACATTTCTGGAGGTCATTTTAGAAAGGACTTGGTACTCAGGTCAAGCTCAGCATAGCTTTTCACCCTTAGACTGATGGACAAGTTGAGCAGACTATTCAAACCTTAGAAGACATGTTGAAAGCTTACGTGATCGACTTCAAGGGAAGTTGGGATGATCAACTACCCCTCATCGAGTTTGCATACAACAATAGCTACCACTCCAATATTCAGATGGCCCTATTTGAGGCATTATATGGTAAAAGGTGTAGGTCTCCTATAGGGTGGTTTGAAGTTGGCGATGCTACCTTAATAGGACCAGACTCAGTTCATGAGGCTATGTAGAAAGTGCAACTTATCAGAGAAAGGTTGAAAACAACTTAGAGCCGACAAAAATTATATGCTGATGTGAGGATAAAAGAGTTAGAATTTGCCATAAATGATTGGGTTTATCTGAAAATTTCACCCATGAAAGGGGTGATGAGATCTGGAAAAAAAGGGAACTTAGTCCGAGGTATGTAGGACCCTACAAGATTCTGAAGCGGATTGGCAATGTGGCCTATGAGTTAGAGTTACCTTCGGAGTTAGCATCAGTGCACCTAGTCTTCCATGTATCACTGTTGAAAAAGTGCATCGGTGACCCGACCTCAGTTGTGCCACTAGACAATGTGGATGAGAAAGATAGTCTCTCATAGGAAGAAGTCCTAGTTAACATCCTAGATCGTCAGGTTTGTAAGCTGAAAAACAAGAAAGTCGCTTCAATAAAGGTTTTGTGGAAGAACCAGCTAGTTGAGGGAGCCACATGGGAATCAGAAGTAGACATGATGGCTAAATATCCCTATTTATTCCCTTCTAGTTCGGTTTCAGCATCAGGTATTAAATTCCTCCTCAGTACTCTATTCAGTTCCGTGCTCATTAGCTCTATTCTTGTTTTCAATATGCATCTTAGTTGCATCAGCTCAGTTAGTATGCCTGTTTCGATTCGGAGTCAGTCACTCCTTTAGAAAATTAGTTTATAGTTCAGCATGGGAATTGCAACTCTTTTTCCAATTTTCCAGCAGTTTTAGCCTTCATTCAAGGACGAATGATCCAAAGGGGGAGATATTGTAACACCTCAAAAACTTTCCTAGACCAACTTAGACTGTGGATGAGGTGCGGAAGATCACTCGAATTATGGGTGTTAGTTCTGTGGAGAGTACTGATTTGGCTACTGATTTTTGCATGAAAAACCAGAAAGAACCATAAACGTTTTGCAACAGAATGAGCCCTGGCACGACTCGTCAAGTGGCTAGATGAGTCATGGTTAGACTCTTGGCTTGAAGCAGTGGATTTTCCTCCAGGAGCCCAGGGGGTAACGACCCACGTGATGACTCGTTGGCTCTAGTAATGAGTCGTCGTGAAGAGTCGATGAGTGGAAGCTCATAGTAAATGTTTTAGTGGTAACGACGGACACGATGAGTCGTTAGGTCAGGCAATGACTTATGCTGTTTTCTGAAGAGTCCCGGTAAAGCTTAGCCTCGAGGTAGTGCTGACGATGAGAGGAGGATACGAGTCATTAGGTCAAGTAATGACTCGTCGTCACTAGCCATAGGGGGTGAAAAGAGAAATTTTGGTTCAGTGAAAACGGAAGATGTTCACGAGCCGTTAGGTCTCCCCACGACTCGTGAAGTCAGTCGCTGCCCAAGCGAGGAATTTTGGGGATTTTTTTGACGTGGACACAACATGGCACCACGAGTCGTTCCCAACCCCACGACTCATGGAGTGCCTCGTGGGGTCTGGTAGTAGGGGTTTTTCCTGCGATGCTTCAAAGGTATTTTGATAAAATCTTATGCTTTAGTCCCTAAACCATGTCGTTTTTGGGATATAATCAGGGGATTTAGGGAGGTTATCGATGTTCCTTCTTCATTCCTCTCATTATCTCAAGCTCAAAACATAGAAACCTTAAATAGGAGACTTAGAGTAAGATCAAGGATTTAAAGTTTTCTCCTTAGATTCTCCAGATCCTTTCCAGGAAATTTGACTTCAGGTATGTGGGAATTCAATAAGGAAATTGCTTTTCCGTTGTGCCCCTAAAACCCTTATATAATTCCTTATCAGTCTTAGCCCTAAATATCAGAAATAGGGTTAACTTCAATTAGATTATGAATATTCTTGTGGATTGAATTCTTATGACTATTTAGCAAGCATTTTGTTCGTTCTTCATGCAATATTGTTTATCCCTAGTTCTATGAAAGTAGTAATCTGGGTCTTGCATAATTGTATAGATACAAATGTTGCTTGACTCTGTTAGTTCTTGAATTTTTCCATGTATTATCATGATGTGAGTATTCGCAACCAGTTTGAATGCTAGTTCAATCGTAGTTAGCAATTATCCCTTTACAATATCTTTCAGTAAGCCAGCTGATCAGTTTGACGAATGTTGGTTTTTGAGGAGTTCAATTCAGTAATACTCCCTAGCTTGAGTTATCAGTTAGTTCTCTAGACGGTTATGACGCTTCCAGATAAGCATCTCTAGCCGGTCTTAGAACACCAGTTTCAATTATCTGGTCTAACAGACTCTCAAGTTACTTCCAGATAAGTATTCCTGACTTAGTTTAGGACCCCATCTTTGAGCTATCAGCTTAGTAGTCAAGTTAGGACTATCCAGTGGGAGTAGTACTTAGCACCGAGCGGACTGGGGTTCCAACACACCCAGGTTCCCAGAACTACATTGCCATCATCGGTTATTAGCCCAAATGGGCTCCAGACTTGTGATCACCCAGCTCAGCCACTATACCCTAGCGAGGTATAGTCGGCTTTGTCCGATGGGGTGTATACATCAAACTCCACGTATAACTCACGTGGTTATATGTTGGTTATAGACTCTCCTACTTGTCAGAATAGTTCAGTTCCGCTCAGTCTCAATTTAGCTCAGTTCAGTCACTCAGTTCCAGGACATGCTTATGACCGTCAGTCAGGGTCATTATTGACCTTGTCACAGTTATAGCTCAACTTCTATCAGTAGTTAGTATCAGTTGGTCATTTCATGTTATTTTAATTCAGTTGCTTATTTGCTATGCTTATTGTATACCTCACTTACTCAGTACATTCAAAGTACTGACGCATACTTTTTATGCTGTATCATATTATAATACAGGCGTAGGTTCCTAGTCTTAGCATCGTTAGTAGTTTCCCTTTCGACGATCTTAGCAGCAGTGTTATTTGGTGAGTCCTCATCTTTCGAGGATGATGCTTGCTTTTCAGTTAGTTCTTATTTAGTCAGATTTTAGAGTTAGCTGGGGGCTTGTCCCAGCAACTCATCAGTTAGTAGTTGGATTTCAGACACAGTTGTTCAGTATTCTTTTATTTATGTTTACTCTTTTCAAATCAGTATTATTTGGATAACTATTTTGATACAACTGCCACTTGTGTTTACTTAATTTACCAGTGTAATGTTAAATCATGGGTTAGCTTGGGGTTACTTGTGGCACCAAGTATCGAGTCTCGTCCAGGGTGTAGACTCGGATCGTGACTACAGTGGGATGCAAAAATTTCATCAAAGCTTTGTGTGACAACCGGGGGATAAATTTATTGCCTCTCTCTATCTTCAAGTGCACAAGATTAGATTTTCCCAAAGACATGAGAATGAGACTAGAGATGGCTGACCGGTCAATCGAATGACCTGTGGAGATTATTGATGATGTTTTGTTGCATGTGGGAAAGTTCATGCTTCTAGCAAACTTTGTGATACTTGACTATGCCATTGATGTAGACATTCCTATCATATTGGGGCAACCATTCATGGGTATCGGTAGGGATTTGATGGATTCTTAATGCAATGAGATCAAATTTTGAGTCAACGATGATGAAGTCATATTCAAAGTTGATAAAGGAATGAAATTGCCCGGGGAATTTGTATGCATATTGGTGCTTGATGAGTTAGATAATATGGAGTAAGGTGACTTAGAAGGAGTTCATGCTACTATCCTAGGGTTTGATGATCTAATTGATATTGTGAAAGAACATGAAGAAGCAGTGAACTCACTTGAAGGGCTTGGGTATTACTCCTATAATCCAAGAAAGTTTTCACGTGACCTTGAAAATCTCTCCACTCCTCCAACTAAACCCTCTATTGAAAAGCCCCCATGGTTAGAGTTGAAACCATTGCCTTCCCACTTGTGCTACAAATTCTTAAGACCGGGAAAAAACTTTACCGGTTATCATGTCTTCATTTCTCACTGAAGAGCAGGTGCAGAAAGTGATCAAAAAGCTTCAACAATATAGAAAATCTCTTAGATTAACTATAGCTAATATTTGAGGCATCCCTTTGGGAATTTGTGAACATAAAATAATACTAGAAGAAGGTAGTTCCCCTAGTATTGAGTACTAGAGGAGACAAAATTCGGCCATGAAAGATGTGGTTAAGAAGAAGATTATTAAGTGGTTAGACGCTGGAGTAGTCTACCCAATTTCCGACAGCCTATGGGTGAGTCTGGTCCAATGTGTACCAAAGAAAGGATGAATGATAGTGATTTCAAATGAATAGAATGAATTAGTCCCCACACGGACTGTCAAAGGGTGGAGAGTATGCATGGATTAAAGAAAACTCGGTGCTACCACTTGCAAGGACCATTTTCCCATGCCTTTTA
This sequence comes from Datura wrightii, assembly GCA_035772735.1. NCBI lineage: Eukaryota > Viridiplantae > Streptophyta > Magnoliopsida > Solanales > Solanaceae > Datura > Datura wrightii. Next base: position 126,228,940 of record JASDFA010000018.1, read on the forward strand.
TTGACGAAATGTTGGATTGGTAAAGTAAGAGCTGATTATTGTTTTCTTGATGGCTACTCTAACTACAATCAAATCGACATAGCTTTGGAAGATCAGGAGAAAATCACTTTCATATCTCCTGATGGGACATTTGCATTTAGCAGGATGCCATTCGGGTTATGTAATGCCCCAACTACTTTTCAAAGGTGCATATTGGCCACAATATCATAAATGGTGAAAGACTTTTTTGAAGTCATCATGGATGATTTATTAGTGGTTGGTGATACTTTTGGTGAATGCCTAGACCACCTTGTCAAGTATTGAAGTAGTGTGAAAAAACCAACCTAGTTCTCAATCGGGAAATGTAATGACCCACCTAGTCGTTTTAGAGCTTGATGAAGTTGGCGTGAAAATTTAAAATTTTTACAAGTCTGGCTTTATTTTCTCGAAAAAGAAATCACTTTATGTAATTGATTTAATGGGTTGAGTTAAAAAGTAGTGGGCCTGTGCAGCAGGGCTGCTACGGGAAGCACCCCTTTGCTATAGCGGGACCATTACAGCAGAAAAGTCATCCCCGCAGCGAACAACGCAAATCAAAATTATGTGTTTTAGTATATTTTAAGATCCAGTTCCTATTATAATAAGGTTTAGTCGTTAAAAAAGTCCCAGGGTAAAATTTTGGGTGTTCTAACCAAGAAAGGAAGAAGGTGGCTTAAGAAAGGCTTGATTCTATCATCCTCCCCGATGAATTTCTTCAAGAGATGTTAAATTTGGTGCAAGAATGAAACTCCATCTCTTTTCTGACAGTAGCTTGGCATCCAAGTAGGTTGTGACTTACTTTTGTGTTAGGCTATAATTAGTGAATAGTACATGTGTATACTATTGATGTATAATTGATGAGGGTAGAGGGATAATAAAATATGATGACAATGATGAAAGATTTGTAATGATGTAACTATAAAAATTGGATGATTAATCCTAGGTATGAGAATATGTTGGAAAGTAAAACCTAGTTTATAATTAATAATGGGGGTGCACTCTTGATGTGATGTTCTTGATAAAATACTCTTGATGACATGTGATTGTAGCTGTTCTTGATTGTATAGTTTGGTAGTGTAATCTTGGTGGTAAAATCTTGGGTGAATGATTGTAATAGTACGAAAAAGAAAAAAAGTGAAGAGATCAAACGTAGTTTTGATTATATGAGCTTCATATTGCAATTTAATTGTATGAACGAAAACGTAAGGCTGGTAGTATAAATTAACTAGCTTAAAATGAATCTGAGGTAAGGAAAAAAAGGGCTATTTTTGCACCTATAGTTGCAAACTGAGTAACTAAATCTGGGTTGCATTGAAATGATTATTGTGTATTAACAAATTTTCTTTGTGACTGAATATGTTAAAAGGACGATGATGGGCCCGAGTAAGTTGTCTTGAAATAGGGACTAAAATGAATAATATGATGATCAATATGGAAAGAACTGATTGTGTGATAGATTCTAAGGTGAGAGGGTAGAAAAGGTTGAACTGTTGAAATGTGAAGGTAACCTTGTATGTTTATTATTGTGATAATGATGCGAGACTTAGCTAATGGATAAATAACTAGAAAGATAGTTGTCATGCCCCGAGTCTACACCCTGAACGGGACATGGTACTTAGAGTCACAAGTAACCCAAGTCAACCCCTGGTCTATCATACACTGACATTCTGAATAAACGTGTGTATATATATATATAGCGTAAGCTTTTAAAGTAAAAATACAAAACATTTATGAAAAAAAGGCTGAATCATAAAGTTTAAAAAAATTTGAAACCACTTAAAGTCTTAAACCATGTCTTGGTCTAAAAGCCAAGTACAACTGATAAGTTGTCGGGACAAGCCCCCAGCTAAAATCTAAATAGAAGAAAATAGAACTAAATAAAATGATCTTCATCCTCGAAAGCTAAGGACTCACCAATAGTGCAGCTGGAGTCTTCTGAAAGCGATCTACTAACGAGGCTGGGACTGAGATCCTATAGCTGTATCATAAAATGATACAACATAAAAGGTATGCGTCAGTACTTTGAATGTATTAAGTAAGTGAGAAAAACTATGCACCAGGAATAAAGTTATTAAACTGAAAAGACATGCAATGACCAACTAAAACTAAATACTGTAGTAAATTGAGATGGTCTAAAAGACCCTATCTGATGGCCAAGGACATGCCCTAAATCTGAGATACTAATCTGAAATACTGTGCTGAACTGACTAATCGGAGGTTGAACTGAACTAACTAGTGGGAGAGTCTATGACCGACATATAACCACGTGAGCTAGATGTGAAGTCCGATATATACACCCCATTGGTAGTACCCAATATACCTTTCCAGGGTATAGAGGCATGAACCTGGTGATCACAAGTCTGGGGCTATGAGGCCAGTAAAAATATAACCTATGGTGGCAACGTAGTTCTGGGAACCTGAGTGAGCTGGAACCCTGGTCCACTCGGTGCTAAATCTTTCTCCCACTGGATAGTCCTAGACTGACTACTAAGCTGATAGCTCAAAACTGGGGCCCAAGACTAAGTCAGGAATACCTATCTGGAAGCACTCTGAGAGTCTTATCGGATCGGATTCTGTAACTGGGTTCTAAGACTGGTCAGAGCTGCTTATCTGGAAGCATCGTAATTGTCTAAGAACAACTGTAATCTGAAGCTGGGGTCCTAAGGCTGGTCAGAGCTTCTTATCTGAAAGTGTCATGACTTTCTAAAGAAGCACTAAAATCTGATGCTAAGTCTAATTCTGATAACTAGGAGGAATTACTGACACCTCAAGAATTACTTTAGTCAAACTAATCAGCTCACATTTCTAACTAACGCTGGATATTCTAATATTTTTACTGAAAATGAACTGACAATAATCCGATTGAGTTTCAATACAACTAGAAACATGGGAGTCCCTAACACTGATCGAATCAAGCAAAATTTTGATATTTAAGCACCATTGCAAGATTCTAGTTTTCTGCATTCAAGAGCTAGGGATAGAATTTACTTTACAAGGACAAGCACCAATACATTCACAAACCGGTGGAAAATATCTACAATTATCATAAAATAATATTCCACATGAATTAAATGAAGTCTGACTAATAATTTGTTAACATACGATAGTTTTAGGGCTAGAACTGATAAAGAAAATAGGAAGAATTTTGGGGACACAAGGGAAGAACTATTCCCTTATTGAATTCCCACATACTTGGCTAAAAATTCCCCGGAGAAGGAAGCTTGAATTTCTACAATGGATAATGAACCCTAGACCTTGCTTGAGAGTTCTTGAGAGAGAGCTTGCGTAAATTTTTTGAAAATCTGAGTGGGAATGAGGGGGGAAACCATTTAGCCCCTCTGAATCCCCTCAGAATAACCCAAAATGACGTAGTTTAGAATCTAGGAGGTCAGAAAATTATGGAAATACCCTTAATAACTCGCAGGAAAAATTGATCGCCAGTCCCCATGAGGGACTCAACGGTTCGTGTCTAGTGACCATGACTCGTGGTCACGGTCGTCGAGTGCACCACCAAAAACCTTCTGTTGGTCACCACGAGGGACACCACGACTCGTGGTGTACCCAACCACTAATGGTGACCCACTCATCTACTACACTGACAAATTCTCCCTTCCCAAACCATCCTGGACCATAGGTCACCTAACGGGACATGGCATGGACCATGACTCGTGGTGCCTAGTCATTACGTATACTGCCTATATTTTCCCCGATCTTCAATTTGTTCTTGACCACAAATCACATCATGACTCGTGGTGTTGAACACGACTCGTGGTCACATCCGTGGTCACCTTATTTTTTTTCCAAATTTTCAATCAAGTCCGGACCCTTCCCCACGAGTCACTTCACGATTCGTGGCCTACCCCATGGACCACAGGACGACTCGTTCTGTGATCTGGTGCAGAAAATTTTGTTTTCTCTGTTTCAACTTCTAGGTCTGGTCTTGGAGTTTTTGGGGCATTACAATATATACCCCTTGGGAACATTCATCCTTGAATGATGAAAAACACACAGGAAAGTAGAGAATTGCCATCATTATACTTGAATACTGATCATGAAAGCTAAAAACTAACGGAATGACTACCTCCGAACTGAACCACAAGTCTGAACTGAATTCACTAATCATGTGTATATTCATTTACATGAAAGAAATTGTAATACACGAACTGAAAAGAGTTTTAGGGAGGGAACTGATACCTTAAACTGAAGCTGAGCCGGAAGAGAACAAATGTGGGTATCTAACCATCATATCTGTTTCGGCCTCCCACGTAGCTCCCTCAACCTGCTGATTCCTCCAGAAAACTTTGACTGAAGCTACCTCCTTGTTCCTTAGCTTACGAACTTGACGGTCAAGGATTTGAACTGGGACCTCTTCGTACGAGAGACTATCTTTCACTCTCACACTGTCCAATGGCACAACTGAAGTTGGATCACCGATGCACTTCTTCAATAGTCACACATGGAATACTGGGTGCATAGATGCCAACTCTGAAGGTAATTCCAGCTCATAAGCTACCTTGCCAATTTGTTTCCGAATTTTGTAGGGTCCCACATATCTTGGATTGAGCTTTCCCTTCTTCCCAAATCTCATCACCCCTTTCATGGGTGAAATTTTCAGATAGACCCAATCATCCACTGTAAACTCTAATTCTCTTCTCCTCACATCATCATAAGATTTCCGACGGCTCTGAGTTGTTTTCAATCTTTCTCGGATGAGTTGTACTTTCTGAATATCTTCATGAACCAAGTTTGGACCGATTAGGGTAGCTTCACCAACCTCAAACCACTCGATAGGAGATCTGCACCTCCTACCATACAATTCCTCAAATGGGGCCATCTGTATATTAGAGTGGTAGCTATTGTTGTATGCAAACTCGATGAGAGGCAGGTGGACATCTGAACTGCCCTTCAAATTGATCGCGCACGCTCTCAACATATCTTTTAGGGTTTGAATAGTCTGCTTAACTTATCCATCTGTCTGCGGGTGAAAAGCTGTGCTGAGCTTGACCTAGGTACCAATTCCCTTCTAGAAAGACTTCCAAAAGTGAGAGGTGAACTGGGTACCTCTGTCTGAGATAATGGACAAGGGAACACCATGAATTCTGATTAACTCCTGGATATAAAGCCTAACATAGTCCTAAACTGATTCTGTAGTTTTAACTGGGAGGAAGTGTGCTGACTTAGTCATCCGATCTACTATCACCTAGTTTGAATCATGTTGCCGACGAGTCCAAGGTAGACCTATAGTAAAATCCATATTTACTTCTTCCCACTTCCATATGGGTATGATAATACCCTGAGTCATACCTCCCGGTCTCTGGTGTTCTACTTTGACTTGTTGGCAGTTCGGGCACTTAGCTACAAATTCAGCGATGTCTCTCTTCATGCCGTTCCACCAGTAAATATCCCATAAATCGCGTACACCTTAGTAGCACCAGGATGGATGGAATACCTCGAACTGTATGCTTTAGCCAGTATCTACTGTCTTAATTCACCCACATCTGGTACGCACAATCTACCCTGGTAACGGAGTATACTATCTACCCCTTGGGAGAAAGCCTCCACTTCTTTTCTGCGAACCGCCTCCTTCAGTTTAAGCAGTACGGGATCTTCATCCTGCCTTGACTTAACTTTCAACTACCAATCAGGAACTGATCCACTTTGCACAACTACTCCACCCTCAACATTATCAACCAACTGTACTCCCGACGAGCTAATCTGTAGATATCCTTTGCCAGCTCCTTTTGCCTTCCTCAACATGAGCCACGCTTCCCATAGAAACTCTGTTAGGGCATCAACCACCACACTGGCTTTGCCCGAGTGATATAGCACGCTCTTGTCATAGTCCTTCAGTAGCTCCAACCACCTTCTCTTATGAAGATTCAGATCTTTCTGACTGAACACATACTGAAGGCTCTTGTGATCGGTGAAAACATCCACGTGAGCCCCGTATAGGTAATGTCTCCATATTTTCAGCACAAACATCACATCCTCCAACTCTGAGTCATGGGTCGGATAATTCTTTTCATGCGCCTTGAGCTGTCTGGAGGTGTAGGCTATCACCTTGCCCTGCTGCATCAGAACACAACCGAGTCCAACTCTAGAAACGTCACAATACACTACAAACTCATCTGATACTTACAGCAGGATCAATACTGGAGCGGTAGTGAGTTGAGTTTTTAACTCCTGGAAACTTTTCTCACACGCATCTGACCACTGAAATTTCACCTTCTTCTGTGTCAGCCTAGTCATAGGGGATTCTATAGAGGAAAAGCCTCCCACAAAGTGTCGGTAATAACCGGCTAGACCCGAGAAACTTCTGATTTCGGTTGGGGAGGTAGGTCTGGGCCAGTGTTTCACCGCTACTATCTTTTGAGGATCAACCTAAATCCCCTTACCCGAGACCACATGACCCAAGAAGTCACCGACTTCAACCAGAATTCGCATTTGCTGAACTTAGCAAACAATTGGAGGTCTTTGAGTGTCTGAAGCATTATCCTCAGGTGATTAGCATGCTCTTCCTCATTTTTGGAGTATATCAGAATGTCGTTGATAAATACAATGACGAACATATCCAGATACTACCTGAAGACTCTGTTCATCAGGTCTATAAAAGCTGCAGGGGCATTTGTGAGTCCAAAGGACATAACCACAAACTCGTAGTGACCATACCGAGTCCTGAAAGCTGCTTTTGATATGCCACATTCTCTAACTCTTAGCTGATGATACCCCGACTTGAGATCTATTTTATAGAAACAATTGGTTCCCTGAAGCTAATTGAACAAGACGTCAATCTTGGATAGGGGATACCTGTTCTTGATTGTGACTTGGTTTAATTGACGGTAATTAATGCACATTCTGAGGGCACCGTCTGTCTTTCGCACGAACAGTATTGGAGCACCGCAAGGAGAGATGTTGGGTCTGATAAAACCTTTATCAAGAAGGTCTTTTAGCTGCTCCTTCAACTCCTTAAGCTCCGCTGGAGACATTCTGCAAGGAGTGATGGAGATGGGCTGAGTATCTAGAAGAAGGTCTATACCAAAGTCTATTTCCCGCTCAAGAGGGACTCTGAGAAGATCTTCAGGAAACACATTAGGGAACTCACTAACAACTGGAACTGACTGGATAGTTGGAGTCTCGAAGCTGGAATCTTTAACCCGAGCTAAATGATAAATGCACCCTTTGTAAATAAGATTTTTGGACTTAAGGTAGGAAATAAACAGATCCTTAGGCACTAAACTGCTGCCCGTCCATTCTAAAGATGGCTCATCAAGGAACTAAAACCCGATGATCCTAGTTCTGTAGTCGACTGAGGCATAACCGGAGTGTAACCAATCCATGCCAAGAATGAGGCCAAATTAAACGATGTCTAACACTACAAGGTCAGCTAGAATAACCTTATTGAGGATTGAGACTGGGCAGTTTCTATACACCTGGTTGGCTCTAACTGACTCGCCAACTGGGGTGGAGATTGAGAATGGTTCTGAGAGGACCTCTAGACTAATATCGAACTGGACTTCTACATAGGGAGTCACGAATGAAAGTGTGGCTCCTGGATCTAGTAGGGCATACACATCTAGATAAAAAAGGAGTAACATACCCATGACCACGTTGGGTGAGCTCTCTTGATCCTGACAAGAAGACAATGCATAAAAATGGTTTTGGTGCTGGCCGCCATCTGTACCTGAAGTGTTGACCTGCTAAGCTGGTTGGCCTGATGGAGCTGTTGAAGTAGTGGATTGTGACCTTCCCCGTCCTACTGACAGACATTCTTTAAGCTGTCCACAAATAAAATAGCCCTCTCAACCCTAAAGACACTCTCCTGGATAGTTTTTGCCATACTTAGGGCAAGCTGGGTGGCGATTGCTAGCGCTGCAGCTCTAGGACTGAGAGCCAGATGCTCCACCCCTCCAATCCTTGCAAGACCAAAAAGTAAGGGAGCTAGATGAGCTGGGTGATAGAGCCCTATGCTGCTGCTGCTGTGGGCGACTACTACCGCCAGATCTTTGATAGCCATAATCTGACTAGACAGTTCTTGCCCTTTTGTTCTCCCGCTCCAAATCTTTCAATTTTTCTGCCTCAATTTGCTAGGCATGAACTATGAGGCTGGAGAGATCGATGTCCTTGATAAGCATTGCTGTTCTACATTCCTTAAGGACCAAATTTGAAACTCCATTCACAAAATTCAGCATGCAAGCCCTTGGCTCGGTTACCATCTCTGGAGAATATTTAGACAACTTGGTGAACTCCAGTGCATATTCTTCTACTATTCTGTTTCCCTACTTTAGGTTCATGAATTCCGCCACCTTTGCCTCCCTGAGCTCCCAAGGGAGGAATCTATCTAGGAAGGCTGTAGTGAACTCCTCCCATTCTACCGGTCTTGCTTTGCTAGTCTCCCCTCCTTCCATTGTTCGTACCAGATCTGGGCTACCCCTTTCAGCTGGTAGGCAGCCAAGTCGACACTCTCCGAGGAACTGACACCTATAATTCCGGTGATCTTTCTAATCTCATCCACTAACTCTTGTGGGTCCTCTCCCACCTTAGATCCATGGAAATCTGGAGGGTTCATCCGAGTGAAGTCCCGAACTCGGGCAGCTACTACGGACCCATTATTGTTGATTGGAACCACCTTCTAGTTCACCTGGTTGGTAACTATCTAAGCGAGCAGCTGGATATTTGCCCTGAACTTTGTGGTGGACACTGAGTCATCTTGAGGGGCTGCTGTAGCTAGTGGGGCAGGTCTGTGAGCGTTACCAGCCCTTCTTCCATTACCGCATCGCGGAGTCATGATTCACTCAAACAAAATAGAGCACGAGTTAGGAGAACGGTTGTGGAATTGAATTTCAATACATGATAAAGAGTATGAATAAAAGGGAGTTTTCCCAATAACATCTCGTAGTGTCCCCGTCATAAGTGTGGTGCGCTTCACACCCATGAAAGGGACTCTACTCGATGCTGCTTTCAGATATCCAAGGATACTTTAAACCTAAAGCTCTGATACCAAGTTTGTCATGCCCCGAGTCTACACCCTGGACGGGACACGGTACTTGGAGTCACAAGTAACCCCAAGTCAACCCCTGGTCTATCATACACTGGCATTTTGAGTAAACGTATATATATACATATAGCGGAAGGTTTTAAAGTAAAATATAAAACATTTATGAAAATAAGGTTGAATCATAAAGTTTAAAAACATCTAAAACCACTGAAAGTCTAAAACCATGTCCGTGTTTGAAAGCCAACTACAACTGATGAGTGCTGGGACAAGCCCCCAGCTAAATACAAATCTAAATAGAAGAAAATAAAACTGAATAAAATGATCTTCATCCTCGGAAGATGAGGACTCACCAATAGTGCAACTGGAGTCTTCTGAGAGCGACCTTCTAACGAGGCTGGGGCTGAGATCCTGCAGCTATATCATAAAATTATACAGCATAAAAGGTATGCGTCAGTACTTTGAATGTACTGAGTAAGTGAAAGAAACCATGCACAAGGAATAAAGATACTGAACTGAAAAGACATGCAATGACCAACTGAAACTGAATAATTGTAGTAAACTGAGATGGTATAAAAGACCCTGTCTAATGGTCAAGGACATGCCCTAAATCTGAGATACTAATCTGAAATACTGTGGTGAAATGATCTGAACTGACTAATCTGAGACTAAACTAAGCTTACTAGTGGGAGAGTCTATAACCGACATATAACCACGTGAGCTAGACGTGGAGTCTGATGTATACACTCCATTAGTAGGACCCAATATACCTTGCCAGGGTATAGAGGCATGAACTGGGTGATCACACGTCCGGGGCCATGAGGCCAATAAAAATATATCCTATGGTGGAAATGTAGTTCTGGGAACTTGGGTGCGCTGGAACCTCCATCCCCTTGGTGCTAAGTCCTACTCCCACTGGATAGTCCTAGACTGACTACTAAGCTGATAGCTCAAAACTGTAGCCCAAGACTAAATCAGGAATACCTATTTGGAAGCACCCAGAGAGTCTTATCGGACCGGATTCTGTAGCTAGGTTCTAAGACTGGTCATAGCTGCTTATCTGGATCCGTCGTAATCGTCTAGAGAACAACTGTAATCTGAAGCTGAGGTCCTAAGGCTGGTTAGAGCTTCTTATCTGAAAGTGTCATGACCTCCTAAAGAACCACTAAAATTTGATACTAAGTCTAATTTTGATAACTAGGAGGAACTACTGACACCTCAAGAATTTCTATAATCAAACTGATCAGCTGACATTTCTGACTAACGTCGGAATTCTAAAATTTTGACTGAAACTGAACTGACAATAATCGGACTGAGTTTCAACACGACTAGCAACATGGGAGTCCCCAACACTGATAGAATCAAGCAAAATTTTTATATTTAAGCACCATTGCAAGATTCTAGTTTTCTGCATTCAAGAGCTAGGGATAGAATTTACTTTACAGGGACAAACACCAATACAGTCACAAACTGGTGGAAAATATCTACAATTATAATAAAATAATATTCCACATGAATTAAATGAAGTCTGACTAATAATTTCTTAACATATAATAGTTTCAAGGCTAGAAATGATAAAGAAAATAGGAAGAATTTTGGGGACACAAGAGAAGAATGAATTCTCACATACCTGGATAAAAATTCCTTGGAGAAGCAAGCTTGACTTGCTGCAATGGATAAGGAATCCTAGACCTTTATTAAGAGTTCTTGAGAGAAATCTGAGTGGGAAAACCATTTAGCCCCTCTAAATCCCCTCAAAATAACCCAAAACGACGTAGTTTAGGGTCTAGGAGGTTAGGAAATTACGAAAAGATACTTAATAAACTCATAGGGAAAATTGGTCACCAGTGCTCGTGAGGGACTCAACGGCTCGTGCCCAGTGACCACGACTTGTGGTCACGATAGTTGTGTGTGGTCTTGGGCATAATTACGTTCACAAGTGCTATTTTATAACTTAATTAAGTCATGTTTGTCAATTAAATTAATTTACATTCTCATGTGATTTTGAATATTTTTGGGTATGCACTAACCAACATGATTAGTCCTTGTTTTGTAGGTGTAATATGCATATGAGCAATGATGGTTGAAGCAAAGGAATGGAGTTCATCTTGTATGGAAAATGAAGAAAACATGGCAGGACAAAGAAAGGGACTGCCAACAAGGGGAGCGTGCCACGCAGCACGAGCTGCGCGTTGAGGGCCGTGCCATGCCGTTCCATGTCGCGTGAGGAGGGGCATTCCAGTATGCCTGTGCGTTGGCGCCGTGCCATGCTGGGCCTTGCTGCGCGCCAGCTCCCGTGTCACACAGGCCATTGCGCATGAGGAATGTCGTGCCACGCCGAGCGTCGCGCACAGCCTGTGCCAAGGACATGCGACTGCCAAGAAATCTAGTAGCCATCCGCGACAAGTCCGTGTCACACTGCTTGAGCTGCGCATGGGTAGCGTGCCATGGAGCAGTTTCATGGCCGGCCAAATTTTTCCAATTTCCACTTAGTATAAATTAGAACCTTATCTCCTAAAATCATTGGTCACGAAATGTTTTTTGGGGAAACCATAGAGGAGCAAAGAGAGAACAGAAGAAATCTACCTAGGGTTCCTTATTTTTCATTCTATTTTAATTATTCTTGTAAGTACTCTACTTGAATTATGTTTTTGAGTATTTATACGAACATGGGTAGCTAAAACCCTTCCTCTAGGGTCGAGGCTACGTAATATGATTGTAAATGCATTTAATTCTTTTTGGTTTGAGTTTTGGTTGTTGTTTTGTCTTACATTCTTTAGTATTGTTGTTTTTATGCTTGATCACCATGAAAACATACGCGTTAAGCTTGGGTAACAGCTTGAAAGAGTGACCCTATGCTAGAACATGAGAATGTAGGAAGCAAGTTCTTACCTTTATGATAGGATTCACAATTAGGATAGAAATTATACCTAATTTGCCTTGCTTGGTTACTAAAACGGGACGAGCGAGAACCAACTTAGAATTATCACATCACCACTCGTAGAAGTAGTTGTGAAGCTAAGCTCGGTTAAATTATTATAGGTACGAAAGTCCTTAATCAAGGCTGCAAACTCGTAAACCACATCCATGTATTTAAGTTGCTCACAAATTAGGATCCCCGCTCAACGGTGTAGGTGTGAGACTAGTTTGTCGTGTTTAGAGGCTAGAAAGACCATGAACGTAGCATTTTAATTATGTGAGACAACAACTGAAGTTTTTATACTCAACCATTGAGAATTGGAGCATTGCATGATTATTAGGCCTTAACACTAGTTGCTTCGAATATTGTTTCTCAAGTATTTTGTGATTAGCCCTAGACTTAATTAGAATTTATCCAAAATCTCTTCTATCAACACTTGTGAAGTTAATTTTAACACTTGAACTTGAATATTCACTGAATTGGTCCATTCCCTGTGGGTTCGACATCCGACTCTGAAAAAAGGCCTCTTTGTTACTTGTACGACCGCGTGTGCTTGTGCGTGCGCTGTGGCGCGAACAAGTTTTTGGCGCCAATGCCAGGGATTGGCGAAGTTTTTTGAATTTTTTTGTTTTTGTGTGACTGTTAATTTCCTTAAGTGTTGAAAAACTTTTTCTTAATCTGCTATATTGCAGATGATAGGTTTTCCTTTCAAAGCTGGCAAGGAATAGAGAGATAGTGGAATCATTTTTGGAACCTGAATGCAAACTGCATTTGCTCATGAGAGAAGCTCTAGAGTGAAAATTGAAAAGATTACAAGAGCAGTTGAAACAACATCCACCAGTTGGACATGCAGAGTTGTTACTTGACCAAATGGAAACCCGACCAGCATGAAGTGGCAATCCCACTAGCGACAAATGTGATCTCTAGTATCCGCAAATTGGAGTCGGAGGGAACTTTGTATTGAAACAGAATATGGTGCAGTTGTTACATTCGAGTGGCTAGTTCACTGGGATGACTCATGAGGACCCACAACAACACTTACAGAACTTTTTGGAGATCAGTGACACCTTTTTCTCCACTGGAGTGCCAACTAATTATGTCTGACTCACACTCTTCCCATTTTCATTGTTGGGACAGGCAAAGAGGTGGTTGAAGGCTGAGCCACCGAATTCCATTACTTCTTGGGTGACTTAGCAAAGAAGTTCCTCATCAGATTCTTTCCGTCTAGCAAGACTGCCAAACTCAGGAGTGAAATATTAAGCTTCAAGCAGAGGCCGAAGGAGAACTTGTATTTGGCTTGGGAGAGATTTAAGTCACTATTGAGAGTCTGCCACCATCACCAGCAGTCCAATGAAGTGCTAGCCCATACCTTTGTGGAGAGTCTATACCCACACACAAAAATTTTACTAGACTCTACATCGGGTGGGCAAGCATAGGAGAAGACCTATGATGAGCTGTACACTTTGTTGAACAGGATTGCTTAGGGAAATCCAGAGTGGCACAACGATTCATCGAGAGGTGCAGGAAAGAGAACATCAGGGCTGATAGAGGTGGATGGTGTCAATGCCTTGGCGGCACAGCTAGCATCATTTCAACATCAGATGATGAGTCAGTTCAACAAACTGAGTAAGAACCAACAACAGGGACAGGTGAATGTAGTTCAGCAGGCTCCTAGTTGGTGTGAAATCTGTGGTATAATGGGCACAATGTAGAACCTTACGGGGCCAATCCTAAATCGGTCAATTTTGTTGGGAATGTTCAGAGAAACAATCAGAATTTTGGGAATAACTACAACAAGAATTGGCAGAGCCACCCAAATTTTTCTTGGGGTGGAAATCAGAGTCAGAGCTACCAGCAACCTCAGCAGCAGCAGTATCAACACCAGAATAGGCAAAATGGTGGCCAGTCGAGCAGCAACAACATTCAGGAGATGTTGCAGAAAATTATGGCTACTTAAACCCAATTAGTAGAGAATCAGGAGAGGATGACATCAGATTTGAAAAATCAGCAGTTGGCCACCCGCAATCTAGAGAAGTAGATGGGTCAAATAACAACTGCTCAATACACCAGACCGCCTGGAGGGTTACCCAGTGACACAGATACAAAGCCCTGTCAGGTCAACGCCATCATTCTGAGGAGTGGTAGGCAATTTTGGCTGATGCACCACCGAAAGAGAAGAAAAATGAGGTGCAGCCGGAGTTGGTCAGAAAGGGACCATCCACTGACAAGGGAGATAATCAGAGTGCTGTGCAACAAAATGCACAATCATCATTGCAGCCAGCACAGAGACCACCACCACCTTTTCCGCAAAGACTCAAGAAGATCAAGGGGAAGGAATGCTTTAAAAAGTTCTTTGATATTTTCAAAGAACTTCACATAAATTTTCCTTTGCTTGATGTTTTGTAGGGAATGCCCAGGTACGCTAAGTAATTGAAAGATGTGGTGGACAACAAAGTCAGATTGGTGGATGTCCAGAATGTGGCATTAACTGAGGAGTGCAGCTACAGGGTAATGAGTAAGATGCAGAAAATGCTCAAAGACCCAGGGAATTTTAGCCTCCCCATACAAATTGGTAAAGCTGAAGTGATAAGATCTCTATGTGATTTAGGGGCAGTAGTAAATCTAATGCCCCTATCTTTGTTTAACACCTTGGGGTTGGGGCAGCCGAGACCAACACGAGTGATGCTGTAGCTGGCAGACAAGTCCCAAGTGGCACCAGATGGAATAATTGAGGGGACCTTCTCATCAAAGTGGGTAAGTTCATTATACCTGCAGATTTCATCATTCTTGATTTTAAAGTTGATGATAAGGTACCCCTGATCTTGGGACGACCATTCTTGGCCACTAGAGGAGCAATTCAAAATGTAAGAGCAATAACCCTGAAAATGAGGGTCGATGATGAAGAAGAACTCTTTCGAGTCTACCAAGAGATCAACCCACCCACACACTATAGCGACCTTTGTAAGGTCAGTGTGTTATCAGAGGCTAAGTATGGGGTGGCAGATTCCATAGGTCCACGGCTACAGAAGATGATCACATTTCAGCTCGAATCTGATGGAGGGCTTCGGTTAGAGAAGGAGTTGAACAAGAGGGGACAGCGTGGAGGCTATTCCCTCAAAAAATAAAAAGAGAAGAAGATGGTTCTCGAAAGGAAATACTGGTTTGAGGATGTCTTGAAAAGGACAGTCCACATTGTGCCGCAACGTAAAATTAGGTGCTGCTTGGGAGGCAACCCAAGGGTATCGCAGGTATAATTTTATTTTACTTTTGTGTTAATTTTGTTTATTTTCACATTGTTGTTATTTTTGGTGGTGAATTAAGAACAGATTGAGGGAAAGTCTAAGTACCGTTGGAAGAGGAAGCTAAGGAGCATGAAAGAGGAAAAGTGTGGAGTTGATAACCCACTTGTATAAAAATGAAGAAAAATATGTTGTTAGCTAGGCCTAGAGGCCTCAGGGAGTATTTCTCACCCTTTTTGTATTTTAATTTGATGCTTTTTGGACATAGCATATTTTAAGTGTGGGATGAGGGAAATTTCAAAATTTTGCGCTTAATAATTTCGGGTGAATTTAGTGCTTGATATGGAATTGATTGATGAAATTTTTTTAGAGTTGAGCATGATTCACCCACCCGTTGGTTTTTCTTTTTGGTTCTTTTCTGACGGGGGGCACTTTGAACCGTTGAATACAATTTTTCTTTGTCTGTACGTAGCTGTTTTTAGTCATAATTAGGAACTTTTCCCAACGATGATGGATGACGACCGTCTTGAGGGAAAATTAGTCAATAGGTTTTTGTTTTTGAACCCGTAGTTAATTGATGTCTTGATGTTCTTGTTATGTGCTATGTATGACTGTGAGATGCAAGTGTTGTCAATTTTGAAGCACATGAGCAGTTGTATAACTCTGTTTGAGACACCTAGGCTCTTGGATGTTACTCGATGTGTGTAAAGCTGAATTTTGCATTCTTGTGATTAGCTGAGTTAAGAGTCTGTCGAATTTGTCTTGAATTGAGCATGTGCTGTGTGTGTAAGGTTTTTGAATATTCCATACTATTGTGTAGTTTCTAGAACTTGCCTGGTGTATATACAAAGAGAAATGAAGGATGTCGATTGTAGGAGATGATTTAGGCATTTCTTTGAATGAGCGTAATTTTTATCCCTCACTTTACCTACATTGAATGTCTGATCCTAGTTAGCCCCATTGAGCCTTTAGCCTATTGTTTGCTAGCCATAACATGAGATTAATCCTTTCTTTTCATTATCCTTGGATTTGATCCAAAACTCCTAAGAACTTAGGTGAAATTGCAAAAGAAGTTAAGGAGTGAGAAGTGAAATAAGAAGGAAAATAGTAGTTGTGGGAGTTGAAGAGAAGACTAGAGGTGCACTTGGTTAAAAATGAATAAGAGTTAGTAGAGAGTAAAAAAAAAAAGAGCGAAAAAGAAAATTTAAGAAAATTGCTCAAGTACTCTTTACTAACAGCTTGAGTGTACCTAATGAAATGGGGAAACAAAAGAGGAAAATAGGGGAGAAAAGAATAAAGGTGAAGTAAGAGTATGGAAATTCCTAAGGAAAGTGTGATGTATTAAAAGTGCTTAGGAAAGATAGTCACTATTATTAGCCATAAATAATACCTACCCGCCCTTAGCTTAACAATAAAACCCCATAAGTCCTACTTGATCTTACTTTTGAACATTCTTAAATTACTAGAGTAAAACACTACAGGTAAGCTTATGGGTCAATACACGTGGCATGTGAATTTTTTGTGAGAGTGAGCTTCTTTCTTATCTACATACCCATGCATGTTATAATTTGAAAACATATGAGCGAAAATGGGTATCTCTCTTGTTGTGAGGGTGCATGCTTAATGAAAGATAAAATTCATGTTGGATTTCTCGATCGGTTAATTTGCATGAGGTTGTTGGGATTGAGAGTTGATTCTTGAGGCTAGGAAGTCTTTACATAGTTAAATTTGATTTTAATGGTTAAATCTTGCATGCTCTATTTTTAACATGCTATCTAAAACAATCGGTGTGGCCTTAGCTTAAATTGTCTTGCTTCAATTAGCTATGTGTGAGTATTCATGTGCATGAGATGTAAAAGAGTTGTTTGAGGATGAACAAGGCTTTAAGTGAGGGGTAATGATCTTGGGCATAATTATGTGCCCAGTGCTATTTTATAACTTAATTAAGTCATGTTTGTCAATTAAATTAATTACATTCTCACGTGATTTTGAATATTTTTGGGAATGCATTAACCAACATGATTAGTCCTTATTTTATAGGTATAAAATGCATACGAGGGAATAAACAATGATTGTTGAAGCAAAGGAATGGAGTTCGGCTTGGATGGCAAATGAAGGCAACATGGCAGGCCATAGAGAGGGACTGCCGGCAAGGGCAGCGTGCCACGCAGCACAAGCTGCGCTGAGGACCGTGCCACGCCATGCCATGTCACGCAAGGAGGGGCATTCTAGTACACCTACGCGTTGGCGCCGGGCCACGCCAGGCCTTACTGCGTGCCAGCTCTGGTGTCACACAGGCCAACACGTGCGAGGAGTGCCGTGCCATGCCGAGCATTGTGCACAGCCTGCGCCAAGGACATGCGACTTTCGAGAAATCCAACAGACATCCACGATAGGTCCATGTCACGCTGCTTAAGCTGCGCGATGGGCAGCGTGCCACGGAGAAGTTTCATGGCCGGACAAATTTTGCCAATTCCCACTTAGTATAAATTAGAACCTTAGCTCCTAAAATCATTGGTCACGAAATACTTTTTGGGAAACCATAGAGGAGTGAAGGGAGAACGGAAGAACTCTACCTAGGGTTCCTTATTTTTCATTCTCTTTTAATTATTCTTGTAAGTACTCTACTTGAATCATGTTTTTGAGTATTTGTACGAACATGAGTAGCTAAAACCCTTCCTCTAGGGTTAAGCCTACATAATATGATTGTAAATTCATGAATTCTTTTTGGTTTGAGTTTTGGTTGTTGTTTTGTCTTACATTCTTTAGTATTGTTGTTTTTATGCTTTATCACCATGAAAACATACGCGTTACGCTTGGGTAACAGCTTGAAAGAGTAACCCTAGGCTAGAACATGAGAATGTAGGGAGCAAGTTCTTACCTTTATGATAGGATTCGCAATTAGGAAAGAAATTATACCTAAATTTGCCTTGCTTGGTTACTAAAATGGGATGAGCTAGACACCAACTTAGAATTATCACATCACCACTCGTAGAAGTAGTTGTGAAGCTAAGTTCGATTAAATGATTAGAGGTACGAAAGTCCTTAATCAAGGGTGCAAACTCTGTAAACCACATCCATGTATTTAAGTTGCTCACGAATTAGGACGTCACATCCTCGCTCAACGGTGTAGGTGTGAGACTAGTTTGTCATGTTTAGGGGCTCAAAATACCATAAACATAGAATTTTAATTATATGAAACAACAACTAAAGTTTTTATACTCGAACCATTGAGAATTGTAGCATTACATGATTATTAGGCCTTAACTGTAGTTGCTTCTTATATTGTTTCTAAAGTATTTTGTGATCACCCCTAGACTTAATTAGGATATATCCAAAATTTCTTCTATCAACACTTGTGAAGTTAATTTTAACAGTTGAACTTGAATATTCACTAAATTGGTCCTGTCCCTGTGAGTTCGACATCCGGCTCTGAAAAAAAGGGCCACTTTGTTATTTTTACGACCACGTGCGCTTGCGCGTGCGTTGGGGCACCAACAGAGTGCACTGCGAAAAACCTCATGTTGGTCACCACGAGAGACACCATGACTTGTGGTGTATCCAACAACTCGTGGTGACCGACTCGTCAACTTCATTGCGAAATTCTCCACTTCCTAAACCATCTTGGACCACGGGTCACTTAACGGGTCATGGCATGGATGACGACTCGTGCTGCCTAGTTGTTAGGTACACTGCCTATATTTTCCTTGGTCTTCAATTTGTTCTTGACCATGGATCACATCACGACTTGTGGTGTTGACCACGACTCGTGGTCACACCCGTGGTTCACCTCATTTTTTTTCAAATTTTCAATCAATTCTGGACCCTTCCCCACAAGTCACTTCACAAATCGTGGCCTAACCCTCGGACCACAGGACGACTCGTTCTATCATCTGGTGTAGAAAATCCTGTTTTCTCCATTTCAACTCCCGGTGTCTAGTCTTAGAGTTTTCAGGGTATTACAATAGCAGATTACAATTATGTGTAGTCAACTTTAATTGAGGATTTATACAGGTCATGAATTTCTAAATATGATTAATTGGTCTTCGAACGCTGATAGTGATAGAGGTAATGATGATTTAGTTACATTCTGTGAATGAGCTCCCCGATGAATAAATATTGTTTGTAGTGAAATTTAAGTGCAAAATTGTAGTAATCAATATGCACTTATGAGGGGTCATATGTGTTGAGATGATTGTTGATTTATGTATATTTTTCACTTGTCATATGAGTTGACTAAATGAACTGCACGATAAGTTATGTTGATTAATGTTGGTTGATATATCACTCTGAGTTGTCATATGAGGTGACTGGTTCAATAATTATATTGGATATATTGATGAGAGTTGGATAATAAGTTCTTATTATGAGATGAGTGGCTCGTATCCAAGGTGAGCATCCAGACGAGTGAAAGTGTGATTGATTGGGTGGCTCGTTCTCTAGATAAGCATCTGGGTGAACAGTTATGATATGAGTGGCTCGTGTCTGAGTTGAGAGTCTAGACGAGCAGATTAGTGGGAGCAGGTATCACGTCGATACAATACATGGATTTATAGAGTCCCCTGTAGGTCATGACTGGAAGGGCAGAAATAAGATCCTCTGACATGTGTGTATGCTATGCCTCTGGTACACGCACAAGCGCAAGTGATCGAATAAGTAATATAGTGGCTCTTGAGAGCCGTATGTCAAACCCACAGGGACTAGAACTATCAGTCAGTAATCAAGTTCAAGTATCAATCTCAAATTTGTAGTTTGTTTGTTATTGAATTCTAAGAGCGATCACAATTTAAGTTGAAAACAATAAGAAGAAAAATCCAGAGTTAAGGCCAACAATCACGCATAGCTATCATTCTCATTAGTTCAAGTAGTTATCTTCATTTTTGACTCACAAAATTAAAGCCATGTTTACATTCTTTCGAGCCTATAAACATCTAGTCGAATTAGCCTCATAACTACATCATTGAGCGGGGATGTGACAACCTAATTCATATACATTTATCTAGGGGTGTAGTTTATGGGGTTAATTCCCTTGATTATGGTCTTTCGAACCTCTAATCATTTAAGCTGTACTTGACTTCACAACTACATCTGTGAGAGGAGATGTGACAATTTAATTTCAAGTGTCTAACTATCTTCCCATTTCATAACCAAGCAAGGTGTATTAGGTGTATTTCTATACTAAACGCGAATAAAGTCTTGAAGACTTGAACTCACTTCTTGCATTCCTCATTCTATCTTAGGGTTTACTCTTTCAAGTTTACCTAAGATTAATAAATGCATTTCAATGGTGATGAAGCATCAAAATGATAAATACAAGAATACAAGAACAATCAACAATGAAGAAACTTGAACCAAATAATAATTAAGCTAATGTGTTCATATCATGCGGCCTTAACCCTAGAAGAAGGGTATTAGTCACTCATGCTTTTACAAGAATTAAACAATGTGTTTGAATCCATGTAATTACAAGAATGGAAAAGAAAAGGTAGAAAATGAACCCTAGTTATGGAGTTCGTATGTTCCTTGCTCCTACTCTCCCACGTTTTGGTACAACTCGAGTTCATACCCTAGACGCGACACGGTATTTAGGATCACAAGTGACCCCATGCAAACCCATGTTAAAGCATACTTATTCTAAGACTGATCTTCTGAAAATAATAATAATAATAAAGCGGAAGCTAACTAAAGAAATAAATAAATACTAAATAATAACAAAATCTGAACAAACTCTGAAAACCCATGCTGAATCTATAAATACTGTCTGAAAGCTTTCTAAAATGAACTGTTGAGTTGCTGGGACAAACCCCTAGCTAAATCTAATGTTTGAAACTAAACAAAAGAAATACAACTGAAAAAGAAACTCCGACCCTCGGTAGATGAGTACTCACCACTGAAGCTACTGGGAATTGCCGAGAGAGAACTAGCTGTGGTGAGGAGGGTGGGTACCTGAGCCTATATAATAAAATGATATAACACATAGAAATATGTGATCAGTACTTTGAATGTACTGAGTAAGCGAGAAGGAGCTAAAACATACATATATTGAGTAATAATAAGCTGAATTGTAATACTGCAAAAATAGACTGAAATCTAAAGATCTGGACTGGACTGAGAATCATGACTATACTGGACTGAACTGTATTGTGGGAGAAACTATAACCAACATGTAGTGACGTGAGCTAAACATGGAGTCCGATGTATACACCACATCGGAGAAAGCCCACTGTACCTTGCCAGGGTATAATGGTTGAATTGAGTGATCACTGTCTTGGCCCATTCGAGCTGATAATCTATGGTAGAAATGTAGTTCTGGGAACCTAGGTGCATTGAACCCCAACTCACTTGGTGCTAAGTGCTATCCTAACTAGAAATCCTAAATGTGTCTGACTGTGTTGATAGCTCAAAACTAGTCTCCTAAGACTAAGTCCGAACTACTTATCTGAAAGTGTTCTGAGAGTCTAGGGACCTGAAAGAAAATATGTTCTAAGACTTGTTAGAGCTGATTTATCTGAAAATGTCGTAACAGTCTAAAGAACAACTAACAAGCTGATAAATTGATACTACTGAATTTATTGAGTTTCTCAAAAGACTGATAAAAAATCAAACTGATCAGCTGACATTCCTGGGGAAGGCTAAGTAAATTCATAATTTAAAAATGCTAACTTCAAGTTGAACATATATGCTAAAGATCATGTTTAAACAATATTCCATTGAAAATATAGCATCTTAGACCAACTTTCAAGTCATGAAAGGATCAATCCAAGAATCATATTAAAGCTAGGGATAGAAATCATACTATGAAATTTACACAAAATCATAAAGATCATATGCTAGGGTAATAGAACTAACAAAATAGCCGGAATTGAAGAGCATTCATAATTTATCTGAAAAGCCCTAGTTCATAACTCTTAGAGGGCTAGTATAGAAAAGGGTTTCTGAGGATAGCTTTGGAACACAAGGATGAAAGAGTTCCCTTGTTGAATTCCCACATACCTGGAGTAGTAAACATTGTGAAAGAAGCTTGGAATTTCTGAGAAGAGTTGAAAGCCCTAGCACTTGCTTGAGAAAGAAGCTTTGGAGTTACGAATGTGAGTTTGAGAATCTGAGTGGGAAATGAGGAAGGAGGATCGATTACCCCTTTAAATCCCTTGAAATATTCACAAAACGACGTAATTTAAGGACTAAAAGAGTGGGAATATATGAAACTATCCCCAGGAAAATATTTAGAAGTCTGAAATTTCTGGTTGCTGTGTGTCTGACGGAATAGGTGATGAGCCGTCGTAAGCCTGATGGTCTGTCGCCTCTACCGTCAGGCTTAAACAAAATTGCCTAAAACTTTGCCTACAAGTGATGATCGGGGTGACGGGCACTTGACTGACAGTCTGTCGTCCACTCCGTCACCTCAAAACAAAGGGCCTGAAAATCGTGTCCCAGGTGACGGTTGCCATGACGGGCCGTCACTCATTTGACAGTCCATTGGAACGTCCATCAAAGGGACTAGACTGTTACACCCCGTAAATTTTAAATGAATAAATAGCGTAATGGCATGTTGGTTAAGGGATTTAGAAGGCAAGCAAAAAAAAAAGGGGAAAAGTCAGTTTTTTCATATATATATCAATAAATTTCCAGAAAACAGGGGAATATAGGTAGGGAAAAGGAAACCCACGACTTTTTACTTATATTTCTTGTCGATTATGCTACGAAATGCGGTCTAAACTCCATTTTGGCTTAGATACTGAGGTATAAAGCTGCAGAGAGCAATCCTACAGAGTTGGTTTCGTGAAATTTGGCTAGCGAAACGTCGTGCTACCGAGGTAAAGTAAATAAAATTGCTTTAAATTAGTACCAATGTGTTCCTAGCCTTGCAGTGAGCATTTATCCCTTCTGGACTATCGAGAAATAATGAGTTTTCGACCGTTTTTTGATAAGTCAAAGTTTGGGATAAATATATATCAAAAGTGATAATTTCTCCCGGATATTAATGTATTTAGTTCTAATTGACATGTATATGAATGTAGTTGGGAGAAACAGCAGAAGTACCGATGGAAATCACATCGGTCAGTCGGGTACTTAGAAACCAGGTATGTAAAGCTATTCTTTCAGCAAGCCAGGAAGTACAGTCTAGAAAATAAATAGAATAAAGGCTATTAACAGATACCCAACATACAAGAACGATTTCAGTACAATTTCCAGCAAGCATGCTAGTATATCATTACGTATCATGCGATAATCAGAATGACGGATAGTTAGATGATTTCAGATAATAATGTGGTATCCGCTAGTAGCTCAGCATGTTCTTACGTAATACCAAGAATGGATGTTGTAAAAGCAGTATAATGAATTAGCAAGATTACAAATAGTATGTATTACATTTGTTGAGATTGTATCCGGTAATAGATGGCACATTTTATATTATTGAGCTATATCCAGTTATAGATGGCATGTTATATGCTATTGAGTTATATCCAGATATAATCAGATCAGTAATCAGATATAGAAATAGCTCCAGACACCGATATAGCTCCAGATACAGATATAGCTCCAGAAACAGATATGGCTCTAGAAACTGATATAGCTTCAGATCACGGATAACAATAATCAGATAAACAGATAAATTCCAGGTAGCAGTTAGCCCAACAATCAGAAACAGTGTAAAATAGAATATAGCATCAGTTGTTTAATACGGACTGGCCTTGAAGTAAAAGAAGAGAATATGATTAGTATTTTTCATTTGAGCATGCTTGTTGTGTATGTGTTTTGCATGTTGAGACTTGTTATGGCATGTGGGCATCCTTTAGCATCCCCGTCGCCCCTGGGTTATAGCTGTGTCGATACCAGATTCAGATACTGCCCCCAGCCGGGCGATGCCATCCGCCTAGAGGACGATGATGGCTGACCACCATAATAATATGGTCCAGATTACCCTGCTTGCAGGGGCAGTTCAGTTCACTCTACGCAGAGCCAGATTACCCTGTTTACAGGGCAGACTACTCTGTGTCCGCTTGTGGCCGGGGGCAGTTTCAGATATAGATTTTTATAAAATTACCCTGTTGCGTGTTTGCACCCAGGGTTAGTTTCAGTAACAGATACAACAGCAGATTACCCCATTGAGCACTTGCGCCTAGAGGCAGGAGTCTTCGGACTCAGACACAGTTCATTGTCAGAGGCCAAAGCCTGAGCTACGTACCCAAGGGGGCCGGTAGGAGGAGCTCACAGTTATCAGATGAGTGGAGTGACTTATTTTTGGTTGGTTTAGACCCGGGTAGGGGTAAATAGATTGTTCTATTGGTTGGCACCTTTTGGCTTATGGGGGTAGGTCAGGTATTATGTGTATTTATATGTATATCTATATGTGCTATTAGATACTGATAGATAGTAGGACGACACGTCGTCAGGTACGCCCAGTTTAGTTACAGAATAGGTAAACTCTCCCCAGTTATCCTCAGCCAGATAGACTCAGCCACTTCCTGCTTATATGTCATGTTATTGTTGTTACCCATTTCAGTTGTATATTTCAGTTTGCTATTGTTGTTACCCATTTCAGTTGTATATTTCAGTTTGCTTTACATGCTCAATACCTGTGGTACTGACGCCCGTAGGGGCGCTGCATTGCTTGCCTGTAGGTACACATAGACAAGGAGTCGATCCCTCGTGATCCAGTCAACAGAGTTATCAGCTCCTATCCTTTGGAGCTAGACAGTCAGAGGTTGTTCCTATTTCCTTTTTGATTACAGTTTGGGTAGGTCGGGGCCCTGTCCCGACCATTCTATTATTACTTCATAGAGGCTTGCAGTCTGATGTTTCCCTATGGTGGTGGAGCTGGTCGTGTGGGGCCGAGCATGTATATATGTGTTTAGTTGTTGATGTTGGCCGCGTGGGGCCTTCTTCCGGTTATAGTTAGTGACCTTGTCGATCACAAATGTGAATAGCAGTTGCTTCAGATTATAGTGTCATTGTTCTAGTTAGCTGTTGTGCATGGTAGGTGGCTACAGGCCTAATCGGCCGGGGGCTGTATTTACAGCCGCTATATAGCTGATTCGTTTCTTGAAATAGAGCCAGAGTCTAGTAGGCACCAGGTGCCCGTCATACCCCCCAAGGTGGGGTGTGACACAGACCTCGTCAGACCCAGTGACGGTTTGTCGTCAGGCTAATGTCCTTCATATCCACCGTCTGAGGTGTGACGAGCTGTCATTTACCCTATCACCCCAGCACCTGGTCTACAACTTATATTCTTTTCCTGCAATATTTCACTCCGGGGGTCTGAGGTGGTACACATTTTAAAAAACATATTTCATTAACTTCAAAATGAATTTCTAAGTATTCAATTTATAGTTGTTGAAAGTTTTCCCATTGAAATCCACCTCCATGACACGATGCTGATCGTGCTGCCCAGCCAGCGTGATATTGACTTGTCATGTAGGCTTGTTGAAAATTGTTTGGCACTAGCATGTTGTCCGCCAGGCGTGGCATGATGCCTAGTGCACAGCTTGCCTAGCATGACATGCTGGTGGATGCGGAGTGAAGCTTGCCTAGCATCACATGCTGGTGGATGCGGAGTGATGCTAGGCATGGCACGGTGCCGACATGCTAGTACATTGGTCGGTCAGGCAATGCGCGCACCTGCCTAGCATGACATGCTACCTGGAGCGCCAATCTACCAGCGTGGCATGTTGGTGGTTGCGACAACCTTCTTATCATGCCAATTGCATGCCATCACTTTGGGAATTGATCTTTGTTACCTCCTCGCTCATGCATCTACATTTATAGCCCTATCATTAGTATATTTCACCTACAAAAATATGCTAATCACATTTGTTAATTCATGCACACCATTATAAGCATAACATATGATATTATACTTAAAATAAGGTAAAATAAAGGCTAAAACATGGGTATAACATGGCACTTGTACATGTAATTATGCCCAAGATCACTACCCCACACTTAAAGCTTTGTTCCTCCTCTAACAAATTTATTACATCTCATGCACATGAAAGACTTACACGTTACTAATTGAAGCAAGACCACTCAAGTTGAGGCTACAACAACTAACTTAGATGGAAAGTTCATATCAAGCATGTTGTATGTGCAAACGTAAAACCATGAACAACTAAGTTAAGACCTCCTAGCCTCAAGAACCGACTCTACAACCTCAGCAAACACATGCAAGTTAACCTATCAATAAGTCAAATATGCAACCTATCTTTCATCAAACATGTGCCCTCACACAAAGAGAGTTGCCCATTGTAACTCACAAATATACAATTGATTATAATTATGGGTATATGAATACAATTAAGTTCACTCTCACAATGAATTCACATGCAACACACAATGACCCATATGCTTGCCTTTAGTGTATTGCTTCACTAATATCGGAACATATAAAAATAAGATCAAATAGGACTTTATGGTTTATAATATAAGACTAGGGGACATGTAGATACTATTCTAGCCAGTAATAGTGACCATCTTTCCTAAGCACTTCTAATGTATCACATTTTCTCTTTAAGCACACTCTTTTCTCCTTTTACTTCATCCCTCGCTCTTTTCCTCTGTCATTTTCCCTTTTTGTTTCCCGATTTCTTTACGCCCGCTTTTACAATTAGTAGCGAGTACTCAAGCATAAACACTTTTTTACTCTTTTGTTCTTCTCTACTACCAACCAACATTAATGCCTTTTCCAAACTTACACACTCATCTTTTCTTCAACTTCCACGATCAACCATCTCTCCTTTTTCAATATTCTAATCCTTTAACTATTGCATATTCTTCCTTTAAGTGCTTAGGAGTTCTGGATCAAATTCAGGTCCATTAAAAGAAAAAATTAGGCTACTTATGCAGCTGCCAAAGAATAGGCTAAAGGATCAATGGGGTTGACTAAGATCATATATCACTGGTAGGTAAAGTAGAGGATGAAAACAAGCTCATTCAAAGAATTGCCCAAATCATCTCCTATAATTAACGTTCCTCATTTCGCTTTGCAAACACACCAGACAAGTTCTAGATATTACATGATAGCATGAAAAATACAAGGAAGCTTACACTCACTACACATGTCAACTTAAGACAGACACATACAAACTCTCAATTAAGCTAATCACATAAATCAAAAATTAAGCACAAAGCATTTAGAGTCATATTTATGAGCTTAGGTGTCTTAAACAAAGTCATACAATTTACTCAACATGCTTCTCAATTAACATTCACTTGCCTCTTCCAATCATGTATAACACTTAACAAAAGCATCAATTATTCAATCAGTTAAGGGTTCAAAAAAGAAATCCTAACGAATAATTTTCCTCAAGATGGTCTTCATCCATCCATCGTTAAGAAAAGTCACTAAAATGACTAAAATCACTATTTACAAACAAAGCTCAAAAATTTTATTCTCAGTTCAAAAGTTTCCCCTTTCGGAAAAGAATCGAAAAGAGAAACCAAAGGGTGGCTGAAATATGCTCAACTTCAGGCTCTTAATTTAATACTTTTCAGAACAAGCACATGAACCCTTATTCAACATCAAAATTTTTGATATTACCCTCAACCCACACTTAAAATATGCTATGTCCCCAAAGAATCAATTACAATTAAAACATGGGTTAAGGATACTTCCTGAGGCCTCTAGGCCTAGCTAGTAGCATGCTTTCGTCCACTTTTTGGACACAAGGGTAAATGACCCCACATTCATGCTTTGTCATGCTCCTTAGCTTTTCTTTGTGCCTAAATTTGTGCTTAACAACCAACAATAAGAAAAAAGTGAAATAAACAAAATTTAAAACAAGGAAAAAGATTATACCGGTGGTACAACTTGGGTTCCTCCCAAGCAGCGTTTGATTTAATGTCGTGGCATGACGTGAGTCACACCCTTTTCAGGATGTCCTCAACCTCCTGTTCCCTTTTGGGAACCATCTTCTTTTCTTAGCTTTTGAGGGAATAGCCTCTACACTTTCCCTCTTATCCTCCATCACTTTCTTTACCAAATTAACTTGTATCTTCTTAACTGCTGGCTTAGGTTCTCTTTTTAAGAGATCCTTCAAATGTGGACTTTTCATCTTGCACTTCTCCACCCCACACTTATTCTCTGTTAGCATATTAATCTTGCAGAGATCCCTATAGTGTTTTGGGGTGTTGAGTGCTTGGTACACTCTAAAGTTCTCTTCTTCATCATTCACCCTCATCTTCAGGTTTCCAACCTTGACATCTATTAATGCTCCTCCCATGGCCAGGAATGGACGTCCCAAGATGAGGGATACCTTTTCATCAACCTCAAAGTCAAGGATAACAAAGTCAGCAGGGATTATGAATTTACCTACTTTGATGAGCACATCCTCTATTATCCCCTTCCAAGCCACGTTGGACTTGTCATCTAGCTGTAGCATAACTCTGGTAGGCCTTGTGATCTTGGGCACATGTACATGCCCAAGTGGTACTTTATACCCAATCATTGGTCACATTTTCACCTTATTTTAATTATAATCTCATGTATTTTGATTGAAATGGTTTTCATGAACTAACGGATGTGATTAGCCTTTGTTGTAGGTTGGAGCCCAAGATAAAAATGACATTTGGAGTCATCAACATTCCATAGAGAAGAAGTTGGGCGTTCAGAGTCATGTCATGGAGCAAGGAAGCAAGTTAGGACATTAAGGGACTATAAAATAGTGAGAGTCCATATTGGTAGCATGTCACGGAGGCACTTTGGCGTGTTGGCCAGCGTGCCATGCTAAGGAACATATCACTTGCTCAAAGCAGTGCAACAGTGTGTTGCAAGCACATCACGGAGGCAAATCTCCATGATAGCCAGCATATCATGGAGGAAAATCTCCGTGATAGCCAGAGTGACATAGAGGCAGTTCATCACAGGCCAAATTTCAACAATTATAAAAGAAACACTTAGCAGTTTAATTGGATACCACGTATTATTTTCTGAAAACGTGGAGGAGCATGAGAGAACTGAGGAGAATCTACTTAGGGTTCATTTTTATTTCATTTTTCCCCTCTAGTTTCTACATGAATTGTAAGTATGCTATGAATTCGTGTATTGACATGATTGACAAAAACCCTTCTTCTAGGGTTGAGGTCACATATCATGATTGTATTTTCCTAATTCGACATTTGGTTCAAGTTTTCATTGTTGTTAGTTCTTGCATTCTTGTTGTTAATCATTTTAATTCTTGATCACCAGTGAAATGCAATTATTAATCATAGGAAAACTTGAAAGAGTGAACCCTAGGATAGAATTAGGAATACAAGAAGTTAGTTTAAGACTTTGAGGTTGATTCGCGGTTAGGATAGAAATATACCTAATTCACCTCACTTGGTTATTAAATGGGAAGATAGCTAGACACCTAAATTTGAGTTGTCACATCACTGCTCTTTGATGTAGTTGTGAAGTCAAGTTTAGGTTAAATGGTTAGTGGTTCGAAAGTCCATATCCAGGGGTAGTAACCCCATAAACCACTCCACATAGATAATTGCATATGAATTAGGTTGTCACACCCTCTCTCAATGATGTAGTTGTGAGGCTCATTTGATTATGTTTCGAGGTTAGAAAGACCATGAACATGATAGTTATCATGTGAGACAACAATTGAAGATGCATACTTGAACTAATATGATTGTATCTGTACGTGATTGTTTGGCCTTAACCCTGGATTCTTCTCATTACTGTTTTTCAAT
Organism: Datura wrightii; assembly: GCA_035772735.1. Classification (NCBI taxonomy): domain Eukaryota; kingdom Viridiplantae; phylum Streptophyta; class Magnoliopsida; order Solanales; family Solanaceae; genus Datura; species Datura wrightii. The sequence continues at coordinate 126,258,788 of JASDFA010000018.1, forward strand.
TAAATTTTTGATCACCCTTAGATTTAGTAACAAACTACAAAATCTTTAAAACTTACACTTGTGAAATTTGAGATTAATATTTGAACTTGATAATTTACTTAAAAATCTAGTCCCTTTGGGTTCGACATCCGGCTCACAAAGAGTCACTGCATTACTTGTACGACCACGTCCTCTTGCACATGCGCCCGGAGGCTTACCAAGTTTTTGGTGATATTCCCAATCCAAGGGTATTGAACAGTGACAGGGGCATCAAGTTCACAGCTTCCCTTAAATCACAAAAGGCCTGCATTGGCTCACTTTGATCGGTTTGTACCCGAAGGGTAAAAATCCTTGGGTCTTTGAGCTTCTTTGACAACTTGCTCATCACCCTAGAACTGCACTCCTTAGTGAGTGCTATAGATGCACTTCCACCAGCCTCCTCTTTTTGACCACCACATCTTTCTAGTATTTAGCATACTTGGGAATTCGCTGCAAAATATCAATAAGAGGTAAATTTATGTGAAGTGAACTTCTTGAAACAAGCCTCCTTGCTTTTCTGAAGCTTTTGCGGGAATAGTGGTGGTGGCCTCTGTATAGGCTGCACTACTGGTTGTGACTTATTATTTGTTGCTTTCTATTCATTGTTCTTGTCAACTGATAGGCCTAGTCTGACCAGCTTTGATTGCACCTCATTTTTCTTCTCTTTTGTTGGTGCATCAGCTAACTCTCTGCCACTCCTCAGAATGATGGCCATGAATTTCCTTGGGTTTGGATCTATGTTACTTGGTAAATCCACCTGCGATCTAGTGTTCTGAACTGCGGTATACCTACCCTATTTGCTTCTCTAAATTCCTAGTGGCTAACTACTGATTTTTTAACTCAACTATTTTTTTGCTTGGTCAGCTGCCATTCGAGTTTGGTTAGCCATGATATTTTGCAACATCTTCTCTATGTTGCATGATTGGGCACTAGCTTACCTTCCCTGATGCTGGTACTGATGCTGAGGCTGCTAAAAGCTCTTAACTCTATCCTTGATTTCCACCCCAAGAGAAGTAAGGGTGATTCTGCCAGTTTTTTTTGTAGGTGTTCCCGTAGTTCTGATTACCTCTCTGCACATTACCACAAAATTTACTGACTCTAGATTTTCTCCACAAGAATTTGCCTTATGACCACATATTTCACACCAGCTTTGGACTAGTTGAACGACAATCACCTATGAATGTGGCTGTGCCAAGTTCAGCTTGCTAAACTGAGTCATCATTTGATGCTGGAATGAGGCCAACTAAGCTACCAATGCGTTTACACTATCTACCTCAATTATCCCAACTGCTTTCCTGACTGCTCCTCGAGATGCATCATTGTGCCACTTTGGATTTCCCTGTGCGATTCTGTTTAACATAATGTACAACTCATCATAAGTTTTTTCCAATGCTTGACCACTTGATGCAGAGTCTAACAACATTTTGGTGTAAAGGTCAAGACTTTCCACAAAAGTATGGGCCAACACTTTATTGGTTTGTTGTTGATAAGGACATTGTTTTAGAAGAGATTTAAATCTTTCCCAAGCAATATATAGATCTTCATCTGGCCTCTATTTGAAACTCAGTATCTCACTTTGTAGCTTTGCAGTCTTGCCTGATGGGAAAAATTTGATGAGGAACTTCCTTGCCAGGTCATCCCATTTTGTGATGGAATTTGGTAGTTCTACCTTCAACCACCTCTTTGCTTCTCCTAATAGTGAGAATGGGAAAAGGGTGAGCCGAAAAAAATCAATTGACACTCCGGTGAGGAAGAATGTGTCACTGATTTCCAAGAGGTTATGCAAATGGTACTATAGATCCTCATGTGCTAAGCCTATGAATTGTTCAGTGGTATGCATCAACTACACCATGTTTTGTTTCAGCTTAAATATGCCTCCAAGTTCCGGTCTGCGGATGCTGGAGGTGACACAAGTGGGATTGCCACTTTATGAATGGGTCTGTTAGCCATAGCTGCTGGTGCAACCTTATCCTGTTGAACTTGCTGGATGGAATAAAGAGTGGAGCTCTCCCTTCTCAGCTATTTCAACCTTCTTTCAGGTTCAGAATATGATTCTACTAGCTCTTTATCCCTTTCCAACTTGCTGCAAGGACCAACTTGTACCTGCGAAATTAGTGACTAAGACTAAATTGTTAGCACTTAAGAAAATATAAAAATAATATGAAGATAAGAAATCCACTAATGTTTCTAGTCCCTGGAAACAATGCCAAAAACTTGCTATGCCTCCGGCGCATCTGCAAGCATACACGATCGTACAAGTAATACAGTGGCTCTTGCGAGCCGAATTCGGAACCCACAGGGACTAGAACTATCAATAATATTTAAGTTCAAGTGCCAATCTCAAGTTTCAAAAGTGATGTAGTAACCAAGGATTTGTAGTTTGTTTGTTACTAAATTCTAAGAGTGATCACAATTTAAGTAGAAAACAGTAAGGAGAAGAATCCAAAGTTAAAGCCAGCAATCACGCATAACTATTATTCTCATTGGTTCAAGTAGTTATCTTGATTGTTGACTTACAAGATTAATACCATGTTTATGGTCTTTCGATCCTATAAACATCTAGTCAAATTAGTCTGACAACTACATCATTGAGTGGAAATGTGACAACCTAATTCATATGCATTTATCTTTTCATGTGGTTTATGGGGTTAATGCCCTTGATTATGGTATTTTGAAAATCTAATCAATTAACCTATACTTGACTTCATAACTACATATGTGAGTGGTGATGTGATTATTCAATTCCAAGTGTCTATCTATCTTCCCATTTCATAATCAAGCGAGGCGTATTAGGTATATTTCTATCCTAAATGTGAATCAAGTCTTGAAGACGAAAACTAACTTCTTGCATTCCCCATTCTACCATAGGGTTTGCTCTTTCAAGTTTATCTAAGTTTAATAAATGCATTTTAATGGTGATCAGGCATCAAAATGATAAATACAAAAATGCAAGAACAATCAACAACGAAGAAACTTGAACCAAACAATAATTAAGCTAATGCGTTCATGTCACGCGGCCTTAACCCTAGAAGAAGGGTCATAGTCGCTTATGATTTTACAAAAATCAAAAGAAGTGTTTGAATCCATGTAATTACAATAATGGAAAAGAAAAGGAAGAAAAAGAACCCTTAGTTATGGAGTTCATACGTTCCTTGCTCCTGCTCTCCTATGTTTTACAAAAAAATATGTCGTCATCTCCCAAATAAACTATTAAGTATTCAATTTATAGTTGTTGAAAATATGACCATTGAGATCCATTTCTATGGCACACTGCTGGTTGTGCTGCCCAGCCAAGCGTGACATGGACCTATCGCGTAGGCTTGCTGGAAATTTTGGGCGCTGGCATGTTTTCATGACCCCAACAAGGACCCCAGATCGGGACGGGACCTAGAACCACGAATGCCTTCAAGCTAACCCATGGCATGGCATATTACTAGCACAATGTAACTTATAACAAAAATTGAGCGGAAGGTAACTGAAATGTAAGATATTCCCTTATGAATAACAAGATATCTGATAAGGTAAACACTAAATCACAAAGCTGAACATGCTAAATCTATGTCTGAAAGCCTCTACTAACTGATGAGCTACTGGGACAAGCCCCTAGCTAACTCTAATATCTAAAACTAAAATGAGGTAAAAGAACTGAAATGAAATATATAACTCTAGTCCTCGAAGGATAAGGACTCACCACTTCTAGATAATCAAGTCTGAAATGTTTCCAACTGCAAGCAGAGTTTGAGTACGTGGATCTATATCATGATATGATGAAGCATAGAGTATGCAGTCAGTACTTTGAATGTACTGAGAATGTAAGGTGAGTAAAACATGCTAGTAAAATGATAGTCTTAAAACATGAACTTAAATCAAGATAGAGCATGAGAGTAAGCACAACATGTTAAACATCAAATTCTTGAAGTAATCATAATCATGAGATATTCACCATAAGTTGAACATAATGGCCCAAGGTTTAGAAATAGAAAATAATGTAATTTACCATACCTGAAATCATATGTGAAAACTCATAAGCTGATCAATAGGTAAAATATGCTATAAAATATAAAATCATAATATATGAACATAAGCAATTGAGGTTTAGAAATAGAAAATAATGTAATTTACCATACTTGAAATCATACGTGAAAACTCATAAGCTGATCAATGGGTCAAATATTCTATAAAATATAATATCATAATATATGAACATAAGCAACTAAAAACATGAGGAACAATGGGAGACTAGTCATACTGACACCATCACGATAGAGGTTACATGATGCCCCAACTATCTCACTCAAGTGGGCATAGCCGTACCAAGATTGCCAATGCAAGGAACGATTAAGACGTGATATCACTCATGACTCAGGGAGAGAATCTCCAATACGGATGATCCCTACATGCGCCCACTGAGGCAAGGGAGGCACTATCCAATGGCGAGGATCCACTGTTATTTGTGCTAAGGGAACCATTTTCTAATATTGAGGATCCCTTATCCTACAATTGCACATAGTTTTGAGACTGGGGACCTCGGAACTCCTGGCCTACTCAGTGTGAGAAACTGCTTTCAAAACATGAATATTGCTCATATAATCATATTCTAAAAACATAACTTAAATCAGAACAGTGAGAGTCTTGAATCCAAAACATATCATAAACTGATCTTGTTAGCCTTGGCTTAATTCATAACAAGCATACTTATGTTTGCATGGGTTTGCCCAAGTCATAAAATCATACATACTTGAAATTAACTTCATACTTTAAAATCAAGAAATAATAATTTGAGAGTTCATAAAGACATTCATGCACACTAGATAACATTTTGAAATCATGGATCATAGGCTTGAATTTTCATAAAACATGCATAATAGGGCATAATCTTCGTAAACGTGAAATCATGAATTAGTAAGTAAATTGAGAGTCAAATCTTCCCTAATAGACATAAATCATCAATTGAAACATGAATGAATTGAACCCATAGAGATAGCATGGAAGATTGTATTGAATTGGGTTAAACCCTAGAATTTCACAATTTAGATCTTGAGAAGTAAAATCATGAACTTGGACTTGAAAGGGGCATGAGGGTGAAAGAATTACCCCCATTCATAACCCTACATATTTGGATTGATGATCCCTTGACTTGTCTTGAAGACCCAAGGATGATTTGAAAGAGCTTGAAGAAGAACCCTCCTTTCTTTAGAGGGTGAGGATCTAGGCTAGGTTAATCCCTTTAATCTGACCTTTAGGAAGCCCAAAACAACGTTATTTAGGAGTTAGAAGCATAGGAGTTTACCAAAATTCTCCAAACTACTAAATTAAATCCTAAAACTGGCAGTTACAACGACCAAAAGGCCGGGTCATTGTTTCATAGGATGACCTTTACTGAGGTTCATCCAATGCCTATTGCTATTTCCCTAAATTGATCATAACTTTTTATTCCAAACACTGATTGATGTAACGTCAGATGCATTGGGAAGAAGACTCCAAGCGCTTCAGTTTGATGTGTTGAATAACATAAAAACACATTGTAAAATGGGAGCTATAGTCATTTGAAGTTGACCCTTGTAAGAACTTATACGAAAAGTCAATCGGCAAAAAGGCTCTCAACTCAACTTTGTGCTAGAGGTTCCTTATGACCTTAATTTGAATTCAATGTACTCCTTAAACTTAAGAATTGTTCTTAACACCTTGTTTTCATAAATTTATGGGGTTCAGGTCTATCCACATACCTAGAACGATTTCCAAACATAGCTCAATATTTTAAACCAACTGGCAGAACCAACGACCCATGCAATGACTCATGGTCCCAAACAACAGACCGCTGGTCTATCTATTGTTTTCCCCATTCTTCCTCCAAAACTCTCTTAATATTCTTTGACGATCACAAACAATGACCCGTTCAATCAAACCACAGTTCGTATAATTCCCTCGTGGGTTCTAGGCAAATTTGTGATAGCTCTCTGGAACATCAAACAACGAGTACATCCAACAACCCATTGGACCCTACAATGAACCATATTGAGGTTTGTTGTTTGGTTTTGGTTTTTTTTCTTGCTGTTTTCTTCTATAAGCCTCAGGTCTGACCTAAGGAAGTTTTGGAGTGTTACACATGTTGTCTGCAGGGCGTGGCACGACGCCTAGCACACAGCTTTCCCAGTGTGACACGCTGGTGGACACAGAGTGATGCCAGGCATGGTACAACGACAATGTGCTAGCACACAGGTCATCCAGGCAATGCGCGCACCTGTCTAGTGTGACACGCTGCCTGGTGCGCTAGTCTGCTGGGGTTCCACAACCTTTTTCTCATGCCAATTGCATGCCATCCCTTTGGGAATTGATCTTTGTTTCCTCCTAGCTCATGGATCTTCATTTCTAGCCCCATTCTTAGTATATTTCACCTAGAAAAATGGGCTAATCACATTCTTTAATTCATGCACACCGTTATAAGCACAACACAAGAGATTATACTTAAAATAAGGTAAAAATAAGGCTAAGACATGGGTATAAAATTGCAGTTGGTCATGTAATTAGGCCCAAGGTTTGTGTACAGATATACAAATGTGTTCATTGTGTGTGTACATATAGGTATGTTATGATATACATACGACTGTGTCACAGAGATCAGTACAAGTATGTTACAATATACATATGACTATGTGACATTTATCAGTGACATGTATGATACTGAATGTATACAAAGAAGCTATTATGGTGTGTTCATACATATGATGATAGGAGATTGATAAGATAGGTCCATTTATTTGTGTGTTCTATGTCTATCAATTTGCTTTATAATTGTGTTTTACTTGTTTTGTAAACTTTAATGTTTGATGAGTTTATTTATTGAAGATTTGTCATGATCTAAGTCTGCACCCAAAACGCGGCACGGTACTTAGAGTCCCAGATAACCCCAAGCAAACCTTGGTAAAGTATATTCTACTAAGCCTGACCTGCTAAAATGATAATACAAGAGCCAAAGCTGATAAATAATTAACTATGATTGAATAACTGAAAAATTCTAAAAATAGTCTGAAAAAAATCTAAAAAATCTAGCTGAAACTATAACTGTTGTCTGAAAACCATCTAAAGAACTAATGAGTTGCTGGGTCATGAAACTATGGTCCTCAAAAGATGAGGACTCATCAAATTGGTACTGCTGAGCTGATCCCGAAGAGGAACTAACCACGCTGCTGGGCCTGAGAACCTGAACCTATATCATAAAATGATATAGCATAAAAGTATATGTCAATACTTTGAGTATACTAAGTATGCGAGAAGAAACTAAAACATACATAAGAATACTGAAAATCTGTAAACTATACTAACGGAACAAACAATGACCATAACTAGAAACATAACTACTGAAAGCATCTGAATATCTGATAATATGGTAAGTACTGAAAACTGTCTGAAGGTCATAAGCAGATACTGAAAGCTGATAGGCTGAACGAAACTGAAGACTCTAACTGTACTAGACTAAGCTATACTGTGGGAGTGACTATAACCTACATGTAACCACGTGAGCTAAATGTAGAGTTTGATGTATAAACCCCATCAAAGAAAGCCCACTATACCTTACCAGGGGATAGTAGCTAAGTTGGGTGATCACTATCTGGGGCCAATTCGGCTAACAACCTATGGTGGCAACATAGTTCCGGGAACCTGGGTGCGCTGAACCCCGACCCCACTTAGTGTTAAGTCCTACTCCCATTTGAAATCCTAATTATGTCTAACTAGGCTGATATCTCGAGACTGATGTCCTAAGACTTAAGTCAGAACTACTTATATGGAAGTGTTTTGAGAGTCTAAGCACCTAAAATCAACTATGTTCTAAGACTTGTCAGAGCTGCTTTATCTGAAAGCATCATAAGCATCTAAAGAACAACTGATAACCTAATAGCTGGTACTACTGAGTTTACTGAGTTTCTCAAGACTAAAAATAGTCAACTGATTAGCTAACATTTCTGTAGAACACTAGGTATGTTGAGTTGTAACAATGAAGGAATTCACAATCTGTCTAAAGAACAACCTTAGTTTCAATTTTCTACAAGGCTAAAATTAATAGGATTTCTATGAAGATTTTGGGACACAAGGTTGAAAGAGATTCCCTTGGTTGAGTCCCACATACTTGGAGTATAAATCCCCTTGAGAACGCACCTGGAAATCTGAAGAAGAGAAGAAGCCCTAGATTTTCCTTGAACTGCCTGACTGAGTCTTCTACGTACTGACTTGGAGAGAAGTGAGAAATGAGGAAGGAATGTCGACAAACCCCCCTAATCTCCTGAATATTAACCCCAAAATGAAGTAATTTAGTCATTAAAATAATGGAAAGTTACAGAAATGCCCTTGGTAAAAAGTTAGAAAGACTACCCATCTGAATCCAATGGGTCACACAATGAGTCGTTGGTGGTGACCACGACTTGTTGGGACCAGTCTTTGGTTCTGTTCTTTCAATCATCTAGTTCTGGGCTTGACCAATGCACGGGAACAATAAATTATTTGACAAGACAATGAGTCATTGGTTCCACCTGTGGTCACCGAAAGAATTTTGGACAATTTTTGAACTCTACCTAATGACTCACAAGAGGAGTCGTTACTTTTTATAACGACTTGTTACCTCGACTATTTGTTACCACGGGAAATTTTCCTATCCGACCACCCTTCCAAGATAATAACTCACTTGATGAGTCATGAAGTGGCACCATGACTCGTCCCCCAACTCGTTAAATTCACCAGGAGATACCAACTTTTTACCAACTGTTGCACACATGATGCGTCACACAACGAGTCACTTAATGACTCATACTGTGACCTGGTGCAGCTTCTTTCTGATTTCTTCATTTCAGTTCTTAGGTATTGTTTTAAAGACTTCTGGGGTGTTATAATATCTCCCCCTTGGGAACATTCATCCTCGAATGTAGGATAAGCATACTGGAATGCTGGGAAGAGAATTGAGATCTCAAAATTGAACAACTATAGCTTAAATTTGATGGAGTGAATGCTCCATACTGGGATACATGACTGGACTAAAATAGACATACTAACTAAAATTATGCAACTAGGATACACATTACAACATGGATAGAGTAGATAAGTGCAGGAATGAATAGCGTACTAAGGAGGAATTTTGTACCTGATGCTAAAACTGAGCTTGAAGGGAACAGGTGAGATATTTAGCCATCATGTCTACTTCTGCTTCCCTTGTAGCTACCTCAACTAGCTAGTTCCTCCATAAGATCTTTACTGAGGCGACCTTCTTGTTTCTCAGCTTACGAACCTGACGGTCTAGGATCTGAACTAAAACTTCTTCATATGAGAGGCTATCCTTTACACCAACACCCTCTAGAGGCACTATTAAGATCGGGTCGCCAATGCATTTCTTCAACATGGACACATGGAAGACTGGGTGCACTGATGCTAACTTTGTCGGCAACTCCAGCTCGTAAGCCACATTGCCAATGCATCTCATGATTCTGTAAGGGTCGATATACCTGGGACTGAGCTTTTCTTTCTTTTCGAATCTCATCACCCTTTAATAGGTGAAAATTTTCAAGTATACCCAATCATCCACAGCAAACTCCAACTTCCTTCTCCTTACATCTGCATACGATTTCTGTCGGCTTTGAGCTATTTTCAGCCATTCCTTGATAAGTTAAACCTTTTGCATGGCATTATGTACTTAATTCGGTCCTATCAAGGTAGCTTCACCAACCTTAAACCACCCTATAGGATATATACACCTCCTACCATATAAGGCCTCAAACAGGGCCATCTAAATACTAGAGTGGTAGCTGTTGTTATATGCAAACTCAATGAGAGGTAGATGATCATCCCAACTACCCTTGAAATCGATCGCGCTAGCCCTTAACTTATCTTCCAAAGTCTGAATAGTCCGCTTGGCCTGGCCATCTGTCTATGGATGGAAAGCTGTGCTGAGCTTCACCTGAGTACCATGTCCTTTCTGGAATGACTTCTAGAAGTGTGAGGTCAATTGAGTACTCCTATCTAAGATTATAGACAAGGTGTCACCCGAACATAGGTCCGGTCGAGACACGGGACAAGGAGCTCCGAGAGACTCCAAGTCTAACCATGACAAGAACATACATCTAACTCAATCAATAAAAATGGAAGATCGAATAATTATCACAACAAAAGTCTGAACACAGCATAACATTTAAAATACATACCCGAATATGAAGTTGATTATACACTATGTCTGAAAAGCCTCTAATTCTGATGAGTTGATGGGACAAGACCCCAACTAACTCTCTAAGTCTGAAACTAAAAATACGAGGATAACTGATAATGAATGGTCCTCGGGAAATGAGGACTAGCCACTGAAGTAGGATGCTAACTCCAGAAACTAACTAGTGACAGAGCTGAGTTTGAAGATTGGAGCCTGTATCATAAAATGATACACCATAGAGTATGCGGTCAGTACGTGGAATGTACCGAGTATGCAAGGTAAGTAAAATTTCTTAAATAAGTAAAATCATTTGAAGCATGCATAATATAAAACATAATTAAGATAAGAATCTGAGAGTAGGGCTTGCATGCTATCTTATGAAATCATGATCTGAACATAACTAGATATCATAACTAAATCGAATGACCCAAAGCTGAAATCTGATAATCATAAGTAAAACTGAACATTGGGTCAAACCTGCTTTAGAAGATATACATACATATATATATATATATATATATATATATATATATATATATATATCATGAATGATAAACATGCATAAGTGAAATCATGAGGAATAATGGGAGACCCTTCATATGATCGACATTACCAAGATAGAGCTTACGTGGTCCCGACTATCACACTCAAGTGGGCAGAGCCGTCTAAAGCCTTGCCAGGGCTAAAGACGCTACCATGATACTGATATCAAGATGAAGGCCCCTTGGGGCAGGGGAAATCTCACAAAGGAGGTCCCAAATAATATGATCATACCTACGTTGGTGCACAGTTCTGAGGCATAGGGCTGACTGACCCTTAGCCTACTCGGTGCTAGACACTACTCCCAAAAACATGCATATACTCTCCATTGTTTTTCAATGAATTTGACCATCATCTAGTGACGAAGCTGAATAATTATGTATATATAAAATTTGAAATCATACATGAGGAGCCTTCACTCAGTCCATATCACAAGCTGAACATATTAGGAGTCCTGACTCCAAAACCATGTGGTAAGCTAATTGACTTGAAATCATAAATCATACTTGAACATATAGGCTTGACCAATACTTAAACATGCTTGAAAATAATTGATTCACATAAAAAAATGATCATAGACATGGGTAACTTGAAAACATACTTTTCATCATAAATATCTCATCATATTTGAAAATACATCATAATTTCAACTTTCATGAACTTCTCATGGATTGGCATCATAATTTATAAGACTTGAAAACATGATTTATAATTGAAAACATTGTAAAACTTGCCTATGAATCATAATTCAATGATAAAAACATACTTAGATCATACCCATGGTAGAAACTTAGGAAATTCATGCATTGAGTTAAAATCCCATAGGATCAACATATAAATTTTCATGAATTGGGGAGGGATTTGGGCATGAGTACCCTACATACCTGAGAGAATCTGATTCTACAACTTCTCTGATTGCCCAAGGAAGAATTAAGAAGAATTTGGAAGGAATTAAGCTTGATCACCTCTCTAGACTTCTACACTTGCATTCATGAATAGGAATAGCTTAGAATGAACTTACCCCTCTTAAAACTCACTATTCATATCTTAATAAGACGTAGTTTAGGCCTTAGGACCATAGGAATTATGGAAAAGCCCTTACTAAATTCGTAGAGAAAAACTAACTGCCAGTCCCAATGAGGGACTGGATGAGTCGTTACCATTGGGCACGAGTCGTTATCTCCTGTCGTTAAGTGCACTACCTATTTTCCTCAAAGGGTCCCCATGAGGGACCTAACGGCTCGTCACTAGTGACCAAGACTCGTGTCACCTTCCGTTACCTCCACTCCCCAAAACCTCAAGTCCCTAATCAATTGCTGACCATGACTCACCTAACGAATCATGGCATTTAACCACGACTTATGGTGTCCATTCGTGGGATACACTGCCAGCTCATTCTTCATCCTTCAACTTCCCTTGACCACGGGTGACTTGACGGCTCATGGGGTTGACCACGACTCGTGGTCACACCCATGGTCACCCAACTTTGAAATTTCCAGGCAAGTCAACACTCCTCACAACGAATCCTTAACAACTCGTGGTTAACCTGAAGAATAATAGGACGACTCGTTCTGTGACCTGGTGCAGAAAATCTTATTTTCTCCATTTCAAATCCCGGGTTTGATATTTAGGCTTTCGGGGCATTACAATATCTCCCCCTTGGGAACTTTTGTCCTCGAAAGTTGGAAAACATACAAAAAAGCAGAGAATGCAATCATCATATTCAAATACTGATCATATAAGCTGAAAACTAATGAATTGACTATCTCTGAACTGAATTACATGACTGGACTGAATTCATGAATCACACATACATTTATAGACATGAAAGAAACTGGGGCACATGAACTGAACATGAAACTGAATACAGTTTTAGGGCAAAAACTGATACCTCAAGTTGGAACTGATCCAATAGGGTAAATGTGTGTATCTAGACATCATATTTGCTTCGGCTTCCCACGTATCTCCCTCAACATGCTGATTTCTCCACAAGACCTTAACTGAAGCTACTTCCTTGTTCCTTAGCTTTCAAACCTGACGATCCAATATTTCCACCGAATCCTCTTCTCCAGTAAGGCTGTCTTTCACATCGACACTGACCACTAGAACAACTAGAGTTGGATCACCCAAACATTTCTTTAAGAGCAATACATGGAAAACTGGATGGACTGAAACTAATTCTGAGGGCAATTCCGACTCATATGCTACCTTGCTAACCCGTTTCATAATCTAGTACGGGCCAACATAACGGGAACAGAGTTTCCCTTTCTTTCTGAACCTCATCACTCCTTTAATGGGAGACACCTTTAGAAACACCCAATCATCAACTTCGAACTCAAGTTCTCTCCTCCTCACATACGCATAGGAATTTTGGTGACTTTGAGTTGTTTTCAACCTATCCCGTATGCGTTGAACTTTCTCCATGGCCTCATAGAGTGAATCTGGTCCTATCAATGCAGCTTCACCAACTTCAAACCAACCAATAGGCGATCTACATCTCCGCCCATAGAGAGCCTCAAATAGAGCCATCTGAATGCTAAAATAATAGTTGTTGTTATACGCAAACTCAATAAGGGGCAAATGATCATCCCAACTACCCTTAAAGTCAATCGAACATGCTCTCTTCATGTCCTCCAGCATTTGAATAGTCCGCTCTGCCTGACCATCGATTTATGGATGAAATGCTGTACTGAGCTTGACCTGAGTACCAAGCCCCTTTTGAAATAATCTCCAAAACTAAGAGGTAAATTGGGTACCTCTGTCTGATATGATGGACAAGGGTACTCCATACAAACGAACTAGCTCTTGGATGTATAGTTTGGCATAATCCTCCGCTAAATTTGTGGTTTTGATAGGTAGAAAATGAGTTGCTTTGGTCAGCCTGTCCACAACAACCCATATAGAGTGATACCGTTGATGAGTTCGAGGAAAACCTATAATGAAGTCCATATTAATCTCCTCCCACTTCCAAGTAAGAATACTGATGTCTTGAAGCACACCTCCCAGTCTTTGATGCTCCACTTTCACCTATTGACAATTCAGAAACTTAGCCACAAATTCTGCAATGTCCTTTTTCATGCCACTCTACCATAGACTTCCCGTAGGTCACGGTACATCTTGGTGGCACCTGGATGTATCGAATACTTGGAACCATGAGCCTCGTGCAATATCCGATTTCTCAAATCATCAACGTTTGAGACACACAAGCGACCCTGATGTTGAAGCACTCCATCTCCCCCTTTAGAGAAGACCTTTACCTTCTAATTCTGAATGACTTCCTTAAACTTTACCAAAATAGGGTCCTCATCTTGTCTAGATTTCACATCAGTCACCAAAGACAATTCTGATTCATTCTAGATAATAACACCGCCACCAATTGAGTCAGCCAAACGAACTCCTAATGTTGTAAGTCGATGCACATCCTTCACCAGCTCCTTCCTCCCCTCCTATACATGGGACACACTCTCCATAGGAGTCTACTAAGTGCATCTGCTACAACATTGGCCTTACCTGGATGGTAAAGGACACTCATGTCTTAATCCTTGAGTAGCTCCAATGACCTCGTTTGCCGCAGATTTAGGTCCTTTTGGGTAAACAAATATTGCAGGCTCTTGTGGTCCGTAAACACATCTACATAGACCCCATACAAATAGTGTATCCAAATCTTCAATGCAAATACCACCACCGCCAACTCAAGATCACGGGTCGGATTATTCCTTTCATGCACCTTCAACTTCCTGGAAGCATATGCTATAACCTTGTCGTGTTGCATCAATACACAATTAAGACCAATCCTGGAAGCATCGCAATACATCATAAACCCATCGGTACCCTCAGGTAGGGTTAACATCGATGCTGAGGTGAGTCAAGTATTGAACTCCGAGAAGCTCCTCTCACAAGCATCCGACCATTGAAATTTCACTTTCTTTTGGGTCAATTTGGTCAATGGCGCTACAATAGATGAAAAACCCTCAACAAATCTCCGATAGTACCCAGCTAAACCCACGAAACTCCTGATGTATGAAGGCTTCATCGGTCTAGGACAATTCTTCACCGCTTCTATCTTCTGAGAGTCCACCCTTACACCCTCGCTTGACACCACATGACCCAAAAATACCATTGAGTTCAACCAAAACTCACACTTGCTGAATTTAGCATATAATTGGCAATCCTGGAGAGTCTGTAGCTTCCGTGAGTATATCAGGATGTCATCGCTAAATACTATCACGAACATATCCAAGTATGGCTTGAACACCCTGCTCGTCAAATCCATAAAAGCCGCATGAGCATTCATTAGTCTAAAACACATAGCTACAAACTCATAATGACCATATCACGTCCTGAAGGCTGTCTTCAGGATATCACTCTCCCGAACCCTGAGCTGATGTTACCCGGACCTGAGATCTATCTTCGTAAAACACTTGGCACCCTAAAGATGGTCCAAAAAATCATCAATCTTAGGAAGAGGATACATGTTCTTGATGGTGACCTTGTTCAATTGTCGATAATCAATACACATACTAAGATAACCATCCTTCTTTTAGACAAAGAGGACTGGTGCACCCCATGGGGATTTGCTCGGTCTGATGAATCCCTTATCTAAAAGGTCTTTCAACTGCTCCTTCAACTCCTTTAGCTCAGCTGGAGCCATTCTGTAAGGAGGAACAAATATAGGCTGCATATTAGGAAGAAGGCCAATACCAAAATCAATCTCCCGCTCGGGAGGAATTCCCGGTAGATCATCTGGGAAGACTTCTGGATACTCATATACTACTGGGACTGACTGGATAGTCGGGGTCTCGGACGTGGCATCCTTAATCCTAACTAAATGGTGCATACAACTCTTGGAGATAATCTTTTTAGCCTTAAGATAGGAAATGAAATGTCCTACAGGCACAGCTGTACTACCCTTCCATTCTATGACTAGCTTGCCCGAAAATCTGAACTCTACTTCCCGGGTTCTACAATTAACTGAGGCATAGCATGTAAATAGCCAATCCATCCCAAGAATAACATCAAAATTGGTTATGGCTAACTCTACTAGATCTGCTGAGATGACTTTTTGAAGGACTGTGATCGGGAAACTTCTATACACCCGTCTAGCTACAACTGAATCACCTACTAGAGTAGAGACTAAGAAGGGTTCTAACAAAATTTCAGGATTGACTCCGAAACTACCAGCAATGTAGGGCGCCACAAAAGACAAATTAACTCTTGGATCTAACAAAGCATAAACATCAAGGTGGAAAACTCGTAACATACCAGTGACTACATCCGGGGATACCTCCTGATCCTAGAGTGATGATAAGGCATATAATCTATTCTGACGCTGTCCGCCACCCGCACTAGTAGATATGCCCTGCTGAGATGGGCATTCTGGTGGAGATGCTGAACTCGAAGCTGGGCCTCGGCCCCTATCATGGCCCTGTGTAGCTGCTGGGCAATCTCTGAGCATATGTTCGGGCTTCCCGCACTCGAAGCAAGCACCTGTACCCGCCAAACACTGACCCGTATGCCTTCGACCACATCAGTTGCAAACTAGGATACTGAAATCTGTGGGCTTGCTGCTTTGACCTTTAGAGCCTGATGCTCGTCCCCTCTTGTCGGGCCTAGGTTTGGATATAACACTCATAGCTGAAGATGCTGGGGCTGAAGATCTATGGTGGGACTACTGTCGATGCCCACCACCTGGTCACGGCTAAGAGAACCTATAACTGTCTGTCCTGGCCCTCTTGGCCTCTCTCTCCCTTAGATGTGCCGCCTCCATCTGCTGGCATACAAAACTATCTGAGGAAAATCTATATCCTAACGGAGCATGACAGTTTTGCAATCCTTGTCTAGATAGTTCGCCACCCTATGAACAAACCTGCTCACTCGAGCCTATGATCAACCACTAACTCTGGGGCATACTTTTATATATGAGTGAACTCTAGGGCATATTCATACACCGTCATCTTTCCCTACTTTAGATTCACGAACTCGGACGCCTTCCGCTCCTTCATCTCACGAGGGAAGAATCGATCTATGAAAGCAACATGATACTCACCCGTACTAATAGGGCCTACTCTGACAGCTCTACTATCCTTCCACTACTTGAACCAGATATATGCAACCCCTTTTAGCTGATAAGAGGCCAAGTCGGTGCACTCCTCTCCATTCACCCCCATGACTTGGGTGATCTTTAGAATATCATCGATAAACTCATGTGGATCCTGGTCCACCTTTGACCCAAGGAACTCTTGAGGGCTTATCCTCAAGAAATATTTAGCTCGTGCTGCTGGCGCATTCCCGTTCTGCAGAACATGCTCTACTACCTACTGGTTGGCCTGGGTGGTCAAGTACTAAGCTAGCATTTGAATGGCTGCCCTGAATTCAGCATGGGCAACCTACTCCGGTGCATGGTGCTCATGGACTACTAGGGCCTGTTGGTGCCTTCCTCTATTTCCATCCTCATGTCTATTTCCATTTCCATTTCTTCTATCGTTTAACTCTGCGGGGAGGCATGATTCTGCAATCGTGAATAGCATAAGTTAGAAGGATAGAGAGACATTTCACCGCACGATATAGATCATGAAAGAATGGAACATTTCCTAAACGTCTCGTAGCCTTTTCGTCATATGTGTGGTGCGCTTCACACCCATGAAAAAGACTCTACTTAACGTGGCTTTCGTACACCCTAGGACACTTCAATACCTATTTTCTGATGCCAAGTTTATCACAACCCGAACATAGGCCCGGATCGAGACACATGACAAGGAGCCCCGGGAGACTCCAAGTCGACCAACGACATGAACATATATCTAACTCAATCAATAAAAATGGAAGATCGACATAATAATCATAGCCAAGGTTTGAACAAAACATAGCATTTAAAATACACACATGAATCTAAAGATGATTATATAATATGTCTTAAAAGCCTCTAATTCTGATGAGTTGTTGGGACAAGACCCCAACTAACTCTCTAAGTCTGAAACTAAAAATACAAGGTTAACTGATAATGAATGGTCCTCGGGAAATGAGGACTGACCACTGAAGCAGGATGCTAACTCCGGAAACTAACTAGTGACAGAGCTGAGTTTGAAGATCGAAGCCTGTATCATAAAACGATACACCATAGAGTATGCGGTCAGTACATGCAATGTATCGAGTATGCAAGGTAAGTAAAATTTCTTAAATAAGTAAAATCATTTGAAACATGCATAATATAAAACATAATCAAGATAAGAATATGAGAGTAGGGCTTGCATGCTATTTTCTTAAATCACGATCTGAACATAACTGGATATCATAACTAAATCGAATGACCCAAAGTTGAAATCTGATAATCATAAGTAAAACTGAACATTGGGTCAAACCTACTTTAGAAAACACACATATATATATATATATATATATACATATCATGAATGATAAAGATGCATAACTGAAATCATGAGGAACAATGGGAGACACATCATATGACCGACATTACTCGAATAGAGCTTGCATGGTCTCGACTATCACACTCATGTGGGTAGAGCCGTCTAAAGCCTTTCCAGGGCTAAAAATGCTTCCATGATATTGTATCAAGCTGAAGGCCCCTTGAGGCAGGGAATGCTCACAAAACAGGTCCCAAATATTATGATCATACCTATGCTAGTGCGTAGTTCTAAAGCATAGTGTTGACTGACCCTTAGCCTACTCAGTGCTAGACATTACACCCAAAAAATATGCATATGCTCTCCATCGTTTTTCAACGAAGCTGACCATCGTCTAGTGACGAAGCTGGATAATCATGTACATAAAATTTGAAGTCATACATGAGGAGCCTTGGCTCAAACAATACCACAAGCTGAACAGATTGGGAGTCTTGACTCCAAAACCATGTGGTAAGCTAATTAACTTGAAATCATAAATCATACTTGAACATATGAGCTTGCCCAATACTTAAACATGCTTGAAAATACTTGATTCACTTGAAACATGATCATAGACATGGGTAACTTGAAAACATGCTTTTCATCATAAATATCTCATCATATTTGAACATACATCATAATTTCAACTTTCATGAACTTCTCATGGATGGGCATCATAATTTATAAGACTTGAAAACATTGTAAAACTTGCCCATGAATCATAATTCAATAATAGAAACATACTTAGATTACACCCATGGTAGAAACTTAGTAAATTCATGCATTGGGTTAAAATCTCGTAGGATCAACATATATATTTTCATGAATTAGAGAGGGATTTGAGCATGGGTGTGAATAAATTCACCCATTCATAACCCTACATACCTAAGAGAATATGATTCTACAACTTCTCTGATTGCCCAACGAAGAATTGAGTATAATTTGGAAGGAATTAAGCTTGATCACATCTCTAGTCTTCTACATTTGCATGCCTGAATAGGAATAGCTTAGAATGAACTTACCCTTCTTAAAACTCATTATTCATATCTTAAAACGATGTAGTTTAGGCCTTAGGACCATAGGAATTATGGAAAAGCCCTTACTAAATTCGCAGAGAAAAACTGACTGCCAGTCCCAACGAGGGACTGGACGAGTTGTTATCTCCTGTCATTAAATGCACTGCCTATTTTCCTCAAGGGATCCCCACGAGGGATCTAACGGCTCATCACTGGTGACCAGAACTCTTGGTCGCCTTCCGGTACCTCCACTGCCCAAAACCTCAAGTCCCTAATCAACTGCTGACCATGATTCACCTAACAAATTATGGCATCTGACCATGACTCATGGTGTCCATTCGTGGGGTACACTGCCAGCTCATTCTTCATCCTTCAACTTTCATTAACCATGGTTGACCTAATGACTCATGGGGTTGACCACGACTCATGGTCACACTCGTGGTCACCCCACTTTGAAATTTCCAGGCAAGTCAACACTCCTCACCACGAGTCACTTAATGACTCGTGGTCAACCTGTTGGGTCACAGGAAGACTCGTTCTGTGACCTGATGTAGAAAATCCTATTTTCTCCATTTCAACTCCTGGGTATGATTTTTGGGCTTTCGGGGCATTACACAAGGGAACTCCATGCAATCTGACTTACTCCCAGATATACATTCTAGCATAATCCTCTGGTGAATCTGTAGTCTTAACTGGTAGGAAATGTGCTGACTTGGTTATCCGATCTATGACCATACAAATTGAGTCATTTTTGTCTGCGAGCACGAGGTAAACCTGTGATGAAGTCCATATTCACTTCTTTCTACTTTTAGGTAGGAATTCTGATATTCTGAGTCATACCCCCAGGTCTGTGATGTTCAACCTTGGCTTGCTGGCAATTTGGACACTTAGCCACAAATTTTGCAATGTATTTCTTCGTGCCATTCCACTAGTAGATTTCCCGTAGATCACCGTACATCTTGGTGGCACCTAGGTGGATAGAATACCTAGAATTGTATGCTTCCATTAATATCAACTTCCTAAAATCGTCTACATCTAGAACACATAACCTTCCTTGGTAATGGAGCATACCATCTCCCTTTTGGAGAACGCTTCCACCTCTTTTCTTAGAACTACTTCCTTCAACTTGATTAGAATGGGGTCTTCATCCTGCTTTGACATAACCTCTACTACTAGGAAGGATTCTGAAAGTAGTAAGGATTCTGACCCACTCTAGATGACAACTCTACCTTCTGCTGAGTCAACCGACTGGACCTCTAACCGAGCCAGTCTATGAACATCTCTAACTAGCTCCTTCTTATCATCCTCAACATGAGAAAAACTCCCTATGGACAACCTCCTGAGGACGTCAACCATTATGTTAGCCTTACCCAGGTGATACAAAATACTTATGTCATAGTCTTTCAACAACTCTAACCATCTCCTCTGATGAAGATTCAAATCCTTCTGACTGAACACATACTGAAGACACTTGTGATCAGTGAAAACATCCACATGAACTCTATAGAGATAATGTCTCCAAATCTTCAACGCAAAAACTACTGATCAAGATCATAAATCGAATAGTTCTTCTTATAATCCTTGAACTTTCTGAAGGCGTAAGCTATGAATTTTCCATGTTGCATCAGAACACAGCCAAGGCCAACTCTGGAGGCCTCACAGTAGATCACAAACCCGTCTGAACCTTTTGGTAGAATCAGAATTGGGGTTGTAGTGAGATGAGTCTTCAACTCCTGAAAACTCTTCGACGTCACCTTTTTCTGAGTTAGTTTAGTCAAAGGGGAGGAAATGGAAGAGAATCCTACAACAAACCGTCTGTAATAGCTAGCTTGACCCAGGAAATTCTTGATGTCTGTCGGAGAAGTGGGTCTTGGCTAGTTCTTGAACACTGCTATCTTCTGAGGATCCACTTGAATACCGTCTCTAGAGACCACATGCCAAGGAAGGAAATTGATTTTAGCTAGAATTCACACTTGCTAAATTTGGAGAACAACTGGCGGTCCCTAAGAGTCTGTAACATGCTCCTCCTCTGTTCTGGAGTAAACCAAAATGTCATCTATAAAGAAAATAATGATCATATCCAGGTACAACTTGGATACCCTGTTTATCAAGTCCATAAAAGCTGCAGGAGCATTGATTAGTCCAAAAGACATAACTACAAATTCATAACCATACCGAGTATTGAATGTTGTTTTCGGAATGTCACATTTTCTAACCCTGAGCTAATGGTATCTTGACCTAAGATGTATCTTAGTGAAACAATTAGCCCCTGAAAGCCGATCGAATAAGTCATCAATCCGGGGTAGAGGATACTTATTCTTGAAAATGACTTTGTTCAGTTGACGGTAGTCGATTCACATTCTGAGTATACCATCTTTTTTCGCACGAATAGGACTGGGGCACTCCACAGGGAGATACTGGGCCTAATGAAGCCCTTATTTAGAAGGTCTTTCAACCCCTTAAACTTAGCTAGAGCTATTCTATAAGGAGGAATAGAGATGTGCTAGGTATTTGGAAGAAGATCTATGCCGAAGTCTATTTCCTGCTTGGGAGGGAATTTACGGAGGTCTTTGGTAACACATCAGGAAACTCATTCACCACTGGGACTGGTTGAAATGTTAGGGTCTCGAAACTGGAGTCTTTAACCCTAACAAGTTGATAGATGTATCACTTAGCGATTATTTTCCTAGCCTTAATGTATAAAATGAAATGATCCTTAGGCGCTGAAGTACTACCCTTCCACTCCAGGACTGGCTCATTACAAAACTGAAACTTGACAATCCTGGTTCTGCAGTCGATTGAAGCATAGCAAGAGTGCAACTAGTTCATGCCAAGGATGAGGTCGAAGTCGACCATGTCTAACTCTACTAGATCAATTGAAATGAATTTACTCAACACTGAGATCAGACAATTCCTATATACTCGACTGGCTCTAATTGACTCACCAATCGAGGTACAGATTGAAAAAAGCTCGAAGAGGTTTTTTAGACTAATATCAAACTGGACTGCAATGTAAGAAGTCACGAAAAGTGTGTCTCCTAGATCTAACAAAGAATATACATCAATATGGAAAAGGCATAACATACCTGTAACCACATCAGATGAGTCTCCTGATCCTATCTGGAAGCTAGAGCGTAGAACCAATTCTGGCACTGACTGTCACCTATACCTGAAATAGTGCCCTACTGAGTTGGGTGACTTATCGAGGCTGCTGATGTAGCATACTGGGCTTTTTCTCATCCTATTGATGGGCACTCTCCCAATCTATGACCCATTTGACCACACCCAAAACAATCCTCTTTTCCCATATGACATTCACATGGATGATTCTTCCCACACTTACGACATGCTAGCAAAGTCCGACTGCTAGAGACATGGCTTTGGGACTGGGTGCCTGATGTCCCACCCATCTTATCCATATGGGGTATAGAGGGCGGAGCACCGGCTGAGGAAGGTGCTGGAGGCCTCTGCTGTTGCTGGGGGCGATTACCACTGCCTGACCTCTGCTGGGAGTACTCAAATTGAACAGTTCTGTCCTGTTTGCTCTCCCTTTCTATCTCCTTCAACTTTTCTACCTCTATCTACTAAGCATGAATGATGAGACCGAAGAGGTCTATATCTTTGATAAGCATAGAGGTCCTGCATTCCTTGAGTACCAATATGAGACTATGTTAACAAACTTGAGAATGTGAGCCCTCGGGTCAGCAGCCATTTTTGGAGCATATCTCGATAGCTGAGTGAACTTCAGTGCATACACCTCTACTATCATGTAGTTCTGCTTTAATTTCATAAACTTCGCGGCCTTAGATTCCCTTAACTCCTGAGGGAAGAACCTATCTAGGAATGCTGTAGCGAATTCATCCCATTCCACCAGACATGCACTACTCCGTCTTCCCTCCTTCCATTGTTTGTACCAAATTTGAGCTACCCCTTTCAACTGGTAGGCATCCAGTTCAGCACTCTCTATAAAGGTGACACCCATGATTTGGGTGATCTTTTGTACCATATCCAAGAACTCTTGTGGGTCTTCTTCTAGCTTAGACCCATGAAATGCTAGGGGATTCATCTGCATGAAATCCCAAACCCTGGCTGTAGTAGCTGAACCATTGGTGTTGATTGTACAACTACCTGCTGATTGGCGTGGTTGGTCATTGCATGTGCCAGCATCTGAATGGCGGCCCAAAATTCTGCATGGGACACCTGGTCGTCTTGAGGAGTTGTAGGAGCTGGCCGGTTAGCATTTCTGGTCCTCCTTCCAATTCATCTTTTGGGAGGCATCGTTATATGAAAAGGGTAAAGCATGAGTTAGGAGGACCTATTAGAGTCTAAAACTCTATGCATAATAAGAATCACGAATAAAGGGAATTTTCCTATTAACATCTTATAGCCTCCCCCTCATAAATGTGGCGCACTTCACACCCATCAAAAGGACTCTACTTGATGTGTCTTTCAAACACCCTAGGATACTCTAAACCTAATGCTCTGATACCAAGTTTGTCATGACCCGAGTTTGCACCCAGAATGCGACACGGTACTTAGAATCACAAGTTACCCCAAGTAAACCCTAGTAGAGCATATTCTACTAAACCTGACCTGTTGAAATGGTAATACAAGAGTGAAAGCTGATAAATAAATAACTATGATTGAATAACTGAGAAATTCTGACAATAGTCTGAAGAAAATCTGAAAAATCTAGCTGAAACTATAACTGTTGTCTGAAAGCCACCTAAAGAACTGATGAGTTGCTGCGACAAGCCCCCAACTAACTCTAGGTTCGAACTAAACTGGAATAACAAATACAGAAGGTGAAACTACGATCCTCAGAAGATAAGGATTCACCAAATATGCACTGCTGAGCTAATCCCAAATAGGAACTAACCACACAGCTGGGCCTGAGAACCTAAACCTATATCAAAAAATGATACAACATAAAAGTATGCGTCAGTACATTGAATGTACCGAGTATGCGAGAAGAAACTAAAGCATTCATAAAAATAATGAAAATCTGTAAATTGTACTGATGAAACAAACAATGACCATAACTTGAAACATAACTACTAAAAGCATCTAAATATTTGATAATAAGGTTAGTACTGATAACTGTCTGTAGGTCATAAGCAAATAATGAAAGCTGATAGGCTAAATGGAATTGAAGACTATGACTGTACTAGACTAAGTTGTACTTTGGGAGTGACTTAACCGACATGTAACCACTTGAGCTAAACGTGGAGGCTGATGTATACACCCCATCAAAGAAAGCCCACTGTACCTTATTAGGGTATAGCGGCTGAGCTGAGTGATCATTGTCTAGGGCCTATTTGGGCTAACAACCTATGGTGGCAATGTAGTTTTGGGAACTTGGGTGCACTGAACCCTAGCCACACTTGGTGCTAAGTCCTACTCCCAGTGGAAATCCTAATTATTTCTAACTAGGTTGATAGCTCAAAGCTGTTGTCCTAAGACTTAAGTCAGAACTACTTATTTGGAAGTGTTATGAGAGTCAAAGGACCTGAAATCATCTATGTTCTAGGACTCATCAGAGCCACTTTATCTAAAAGTATCGTAACAGTCTAAAGAAAAACTGATAAGCTGATAGCTAGTACTACTGAGTTTACTGAGTTTCTCAAGATTGAAAATAGTCAAACTGATCAACTGACATTTTTGTAGAACACTAGGTATGCTGAGTATTGAATGAGACTCTAAGACTGAATATACCAAAAGGCTAACTTCTATTCATGTATATGTACTAACATTTGTAATTTGAAAGAAATTATCCTGACAAAGCAATATTCATCTCTAAACTCTAAACCATGCAAATTTCATTCAAAATCACATTAAAGATTAGGGTTAAAATACATACTGTATGTAAGATACCAAAGCATGAATTAGAACTGGTAATAATCTTGAAAAAACATCAAGAACTGTAACAATGAAGGAATTCATAATCTATCAAAAGAACAACCCTAGTTTCGATCATCTACAAGGTTGGAATTAATAGGATTTCTGTAAAAATTTTGGGACACAAGGGTGAAAGGAACTGCCTTGGTTGAATTGCACATACCTAGAGTAGAAATCCCTTGAGAAAGAACCTGGAAATCTGAAAGAGAGAAGAAGCCCTAACTTTGCATTGAACTGCCTGACTAAGTCTGCTATGTACTGACTTGGAGAGAAGTGAGAAATGAGGAAAGAATGTCGACAAACCCCCCTAAATCTCCTGAATATTAACCCTAAAATGACATAGTTTAGGCATTAAAATAATGAAAAATACAAAAATGCCCCTGGGGAAAAGTCTAGAAGATTGCTCGTCGGGATCCAACGGGTCACACAACGAGTCATTGGTGACTACGACTCATTGTGACCAGTTGTTGGTCCTAGGCTTTCAAACTTTTGGTTCTGGGCTTGACCAATAGACGGGAAAAATGACTTATTAGACAAGACAATGAGTCATTGGTTCCACCTGTGGTCACTGGAAGAATTTTGGATAATTTCTGAACTCCACCTAATGACTCACAAGACAAGTGGTTACTCCTTCTAAGGACTTGTTACCTTAACTCATTGTTGGCATTGGAAATTTTCCTATCCAAACACCTTTCCAAGACAATGACTTACTTGATGAGTCGTGAAGTGGCACCATGACTCGTCCCCAACTCGTGAAGTCCCCCAGGAGATCCCAACTTTTTACCAACTGATGCACACACGATGGGTCACTTAATGACTCATCGGGTCACATAAAGAGTCATTTCACAACTCATTCTGTGACATGGTATAACTTTTTCCTGATTTCTTCATTTCAGTTCTTAGGTCTGGTCTTAGATATTTTTAGGATGTTACAAGAATTAATGTTTGCAATGTAAATTGTTGGTGAACGTGTTTTATGTGGTGTTGCTGGGTTGATCCTGACTGTGGGGGTGGTTTCATTGAAAAGGGGAATATAATGAGTAGTTATTCTATGATGAAAAGTTGGGAAATTGATAATTAAATTGAGTGTAGTTTGCTACAATTTTTGGAAGATATTAGCACATGTATAATTACTAAAGTATTGAGAAATAAAAGTTATCGGCGAAGTGGCGCTACTTCCTAGAGCAGTATCGCTGCAGTGGTAGAATTTTTGCTGCGGCTATACCGCAACATAGGTCAAGTTACAGCAGAGGCCAAAACAGTATTGAGGCCAACCTTGTAGCTAAATATGGAGTAAGAAACTATAGGGGTATTGTTAGATGATATGAGTACATAGAGGGAATGTGATTAGATTGATAATATGTTGGGTTGTTGTCAGAATTGATGGCTTGATGGCATATTAATTTTATACTATTGGGTGAACTAATTTTAGTCAGCTGATAATGCCTACCAGTATGTGTGGTGTACTCATAGTACCTTGCTACACCTTTTTGGGTGCAGGTTGTGGCAGGTGATTTGCAATCTCATGATTGACGTGATGATACTCACATCAACTTCTACATTCTCTCTGTTGGAGAAGCTGTGCCTTCTCTTTGTTGTCCAGTATTCTGAATAGAGCTCCTGTACATGTATAGACTAGATCTTGGGAGAGTCATAATTTCTGGGAAATTTTATTATAAGATTTTAAACATTGTGCACTGATGTAATTTAATTAGAATTTTTAATGCATTTATACGTTATTCAAAAAGGGTTTTCCTATCGAACTAAAGTCAATGTAGGTGCCCACACAATCCACTCATTTGGTTGTGTTAGGAAAAGTTCCATTTTACTGTCAAAGAGGGGATAGTGCTTGGTCACAAGATTTTTGAATAAAGGGATAGAGTTTGATCAAGACAACGTGAATGTCATTGCCAAACTTCCCCCACTGATATTAGTGAAAGGTGCCTGGAGTTTTCTAGGCCATGCCGAATTCTACGGGAGATTTATCGAGGACTTCTCAAAGATCGCACAACCAATGTGCAAACTCCTTGAGAAGGATGCCAAGTTTGTTTTCGATGACAAATGTTTGAAGGCATTTGAGGAGTTGAAGCAATGGTTTAGCACCACACCTATCTCACTACTCCCAATTGGTCATTTCTATTTAAGCTATGTGTAGTGCTAGCAGGATGGCTATTGGAGTGGTATTGGGGTAGCGACATAACAAGATTATGCACCCTATCTACTATGCTAGAAAGACTTAAACGCAACCCAAGTGAATTACACTTTCATTGAACATGATTACTTGCCATTGTTTATGTCATCAAAAAATTCAGGTCATACTTATTAGGGTCAGAGGTGATAGTTTAGACAGACCATGCCATCTTAAGGTACTTGATGACAAAGAAGGATGAAAAACCTCAGATGATTTGGTGGGTTCTTTTTCTTCAAGAATTTGACTTTAAATTTAAAGACCAAAAGGCTACAAAAAATCCTGTGGTGAATCATTTGTCTCGCCTTGAAGAAGCTAGAAGGCCTGTTGGAGAGTTAGAGATTAATGATGCTTTTCTTGATGAATGCATCCTGGTTGTGACTACTAATCTGACACCTTGGTATGTGGACTATGTTAAATATCTATTGACAAGAGTGGTGCTAGAGGGCCTCAAATCCTACAAAATAAAGAAATTTCTCACGAAGTGCAAAATTATTTCTGAGAGGCGTCATACTTATTTCGCATGTGTGTAGATAGTATCATAGGAGAGTGCATGCACGAAAATGAGATGATGACTATTTTGAGAGCCTGTCATGCCTCCCTGGTAGGAGGGTTGATCACACCGAAATTATACCTCACAATAATGTATAAAGTGTTCACTATCAAATATAGTAACCTGGCTAGGTTGGGGTCAATTCCCATAGGGAATAGGTGATAAATAATTTGTTAACACTGAGTAATTTAACTAGTAATCAGTAATTCAGCGGGGGGTTGCAATAAAAAAAAGTAATTTGAATTAATATTTTGTTTATATATGAGAAGAACCTACGATTGTGTTCCTTATGATTTCATAATGTAGTAGACTTATTTTATTAGTGATCTACCCTGGTGAACTTAATGCAAGACTGACGATTATGTTTATCTAATGTCTCTCAACCTACTAGACGAATTTCACTCTAAATCCTCTTGAACTTTGTTCATATTTTCCCCTCGTCATAAGTGTTGGACTGACTATCCTCGATTAGAGCTCAAGTCAATTAGATGAGGATTGGTAGCCTCAAATTTTTATTTTTATTCTTTTTTCCTAACTTCAACCTCTTTGGTCAAGAAAGTTGATGATACAGACATGTTTCAACATTTTCAACCTCTAAAACTAATTAAAACAAAGAGAATAACAATAATATCAATTTCACTATTCAAGAATCGCTATTTTATTTGCCTACTTCCATTAATCCATCATGGTTTCCACTACCCTAGCTAAATAATTGAGCCGCTCATGGTTGAAGAAACAATAACACAATATATATAAAAAGTCATGATGATCACTTACAATAAGATGAAACTTTTGACAAATCTTGAAAAGCTAAATAGAATCATAAGAACTTGATGTTTCTGTCAACAATGGTATTGAATAATGTGTTCCATAGTTAGAATAATATGCTAACTCTGCTTCCTCAGCGTAAAATATTGTGAATGTGTCATGAATCAGTGTATTCCCTAATGAAGATGTCCTAGGTGTATTTATAGTAGTGAAATAGGTTTACATCTCTCCTACATTAACTAGGATTTGACTTGAAAGAGCCTTGGACGAATTACCCAGGTCCGCATCACGGACTCCAAAGTGGAGTTTGAGATCTGTGTCTCGAACTCCATAGCAAAGTTTGAGCTCCATGTTGTGAACCCCACAACAGAGTTTGAGCTTCGTGTCATGGACCCCACAACAAAGTTTGAGCTCTACTTTGCTGACACCCTTTTTCCACTACAACTAGTCCCTTTTAAGTCTCGGATCTTCAACACATGCTTTTTATTGCCAAATGAGCCAAATCTTAGCCATTTTCAAAATGTAATCATCTAATCATGTGTGTTAGCTTCTTTTCACAAATATCATATAAAATCAAGGCAATTAAACAACATTTATTCTCAAAATTTAGCGAAATATGATAATTAAGTGCATAAATACGCCCAACATCACTACCCCACACTTAAGCTATTGTTTGTTCTCGAACAACCTAATACCCCCAACTCAAAGTTCAAAAACAAAGTTCACTTCATGAACATGTCTACTTACATTCAGGCTCATTATACCATTCAATCACGATCAACAATCTACTCAAAACGCATATAAGCTCATTACATTTGAAGGTCATATATCGAAATCACTTAGCTTCTAGAACTAACTCAACAAGATATATTTGGGACAACATGAACATGTATAATATAGCAATCAAAGATACACCAAAATTTTACCATTATGTACCCCTCACTAACTCACTCACACGATGTATAACCTAGTTCAATTGGGCATAGATAAAACAATATCGCTCACTCTCTCAAAAAACTTCACATGCATGTAATAGATGTACCATAGGCTTGCCCTTAGTGTAAATACTCCACTAATATAAAGTTGCTAATAAATAGGGGAAACACCTAGCAGCTCACCACTATAACTCAATAGGCATCTATGATGCTATTTACCCAAAAGTAAAACTACAACTCTAATTCTTTAGTTCTATAGGCATCAAGATACGCCAAAGGCCTGTAGGCGAGCTACATATTTTATAGGCATTACAATCACATAGTTTCTATTCCAAACTAACTTCTATGCTCCCAATATTGAAGTTCTAAGAAGCTAATCACAAGGTCCCTAAGCATCAGCAAAACGAAAAACTATCAATAGCCAGCTAAGCGATGACAATTTAGACGAGAAGATTCTTTTGTCATTTTTAACATAAGGAAGCAGCTAAAAAAGACCAATTGCGACAAGGGAGGCTTACATATACACATATATATAACTCCAGCAGCCAACTCAATCAGCAACTACTATGGCTATGAGTACTACGGAGATAAAGAGCAAGTCGTATTAACTAAACAACGAAGGAAACTTGCTGAAAAAGATTTTGCCCTAACATACCTAGTAAGCGATCCAAAATCTTGACTATTATCAACCAACATATTGATTACTCAATCCATATACATATCCCAAATGTTTTGCAGCTTCAAGCCACCTAAAATAGTTCGTAATTCAACAAAAAGAAAAAGAGTTTCCGACGTCGGTAGCCGTATATGGTAGAAGCATATAACCTTTACATTAACAACCGAAGGAGGGCTAGGAATACTTACCTTACAATATACAAGTGAAAACAATATAAATATATTCTTATCCAGAATCTTCCTCTTTGGAAACCTTGCAATCAAAGCAAAATCGATGAAACAAACAAATACTAGTTGCTCTCCACGACAACCCCGACCTATGCCTTGATTTTGGAATAACTTTGATGGTGAAATCACCCGTATTCTCACTTAGAATCCTAGAGGAGCCATGGAGAAGATGATCTGGTGTTTTTAGAACTATCTGGATTGGTAAAATTACATCCCAAGTCAGATAGATATATTCTCGCCAACATGGGGCCTACCTCAATGTGCCTGCTTGTGTAGTCTCTCAAAAACACAAATATCTCTCTATTATGGAGTCGTATCAATCAAAAACTTAGTGCATTGAAAACTAGAATCTTAGATGTTTAATTTGATGGGTAGAATGTCACGACCCGAACATACACCCGAATCGTAGACACTGAATAAGGGACCCCAAGAGACCCCAAGTCGACCCATGGCACATGCATACATCTAATCTCCTTTAAGTAAAGCGGAATACTTAGATAAAATATAGTGGAAATGTAAACATAGCATAACACCAGAAATACTAAGCGTACACATGAGTTGAATACTACATATTGTCTAAAAGCCTCTACTACATACGATGGGTTGATGGGACAACATCCCCAACTAACCCGAATGACACTGAAACATAAGATAACATAAAAGTCTATCAAACGGCCCTCAGAACATGAGGACTCACCAATAAGATGAGAACGTAAGCTGAGATGGGCTAAGGATGAGGATGAGCCTGAGATCTGGACCCTGTATCAAAAAGGATACAACATAAAAGGTATGCGGTCAGTACGTGGAATGTATCGAGTATGCAAGGTAAGTAAAACAGACATTTGAAAGTAAAGCAAAACTCATAAGTAACGTAGGAGAAGGAAATCATGCATATACCATAAACTTCATAAGAAAACATAAGGCTCAAGGCTTTCAAATCATTCATAAAGTGTTCATAATCATAATTGTAAGTAAAAATTATCAAAACATAAATTGAGCCAATAACGTAAATATAACAATGCATAAGACATGCAGAACAACAGGAGGACTCTTCATAACCGACACCATCATGGTAGAGCCTTTCATGATGCCCCACTATCTCGCTAAAGTGGGTAGAGCCGACCCTAGCTTGCCAGGCAAGGGTCGTGCATAAGGCGCGATATCACATTTGAGGGGATCATTAACAATATATCATATCATTAGAAACCCATGGTGGCACGTGGTTATGAGACACTAGCGTAGTCCTTTGAACGCCTAGCTACTCGGTGCTAGACTCGACTACTAAAAACATGCATATAGGCTCATACATAAATCAATAACATCATGCATTAAGATTCATTGGCTAAATATAACATTTATCATCATTGATCCCCTTTAAAACATGCTTAGCCAAGAATCATAAGCCATTTTTATCGGCCAACATCATAAATCGATAAATCATGTAATTCACTTCATAAATCATAAAGCATTCTTTAACATGTGAGCATTTCCCAATACTTCATCATATTCAATTCTTTCAAAATATGCTCATACACATGGGTAACTTGAATTTATGCTTCTCCATCATCAATAAATTCAAAATATTGCATATTCATCGTAAATCATAACTTCCATGAACCTTCATCAAATGAGCATTTTCAATTTAAAAGATTAAAACATGATTTTAAGGAAAACAATATGAAACCTTCTCATCATTCATAATTCAATAATTAAAACTCAATTAAATCAAACCCATAAAGAGAAATCACATTTTCATACATTTGAGTAAAACCCCATAGAATTTGAATAGGAGGATTCATGATTACATCGAAATTTGTGCATGGGTGTGAAAGAAATCACCCATTCTAAACCCTACATACCTGGGAATGGATTGATTTTGAGGTTTGTTCGCGCTCTGCTGCTCGGTATGTGTTAAAAACCGACACGCAAGTGTACGTGGTCAAACAAGTAATAAAGTGGCTAAGTAGCCAAGTATCGATCCAAGGAGGCTGCTCTGGATATGCAAAATTTCCTAGTTCACTATATTTCTATTCAATTTCTAACTATGCTAACAACTATCCAATCAAGAATTTAGGGAGTTTTGTTTCTAAACTAATTATATACTAAACTTAACAACTATTATTTACGTTGAATTCAGACAATGGATATGCTCATGCCAAGGTTAAGAACGAGTAATGGAGTTGATAATTATGATAATTTGGTCATCCTCTTCTTCATATTGCTAGTCAAGAACGTTTGCCTAGAAATTAAAACTCTCGTATTTAATTTCACTTTAGAATCATAAACCATTCATCTACATTTCTGTGATCAAATGAAATTTATGACCTAACACTACAATGCCGGTTCCTAAATTGACTAATACGGCTTTCAAGTATATTTCTATCAAGAAAGCACATCAAAACCCAATTTTCCCAAATCAAGTTAAGAACAATACCCTATTAATTCACAACTTTCCAATTTCATGCTCTCTCGAGTGAAATTGGACTTTTTAGATATACATTAATGGTGGCCAATCAAGAATGTACTAAGCACAAGAATTAATAGAACAATATGCAAGAAGAAGAAGAAACCATATCATTAACAATCAAAATTCACTACACATGTTCAAAACCTTAGCAAGGAAGAGAATTAGCCACTCATTCTTGGATTAATCATCCTCAAATGAGTGGAAATCATGCATACAATTGAAGGAAAGAAGAAGGAAAGAGAAGAAAACTCTTAGCTTTTTCGTCCCTTAACTGCTCCTCACCCACGTTCCTTGCTCTACCAAGTCTGAATTCTGCTCAAAAACTAGAACTAAAAAAAAGAGAAGACTGCTTTAAAAATAACCTAAGTGTGCTATTTATACTAGTGGGAAATTTTTCCCGGAATAACAAGCAACGTGTCACGGAGGCCAACGCGGAGCACCGCCTCCGTGACACGGCGTGGACGCGGACCCTCTCTGGAAATTGCAGGGTCCGGATAATTGGCCGCAACGTGGCACGGAGGCCATCGCGGAGGCCTATCTCCGTGCCACGGAACTGACGCGCAGGCACATTGGAAATTGCCTAATTAATTCCTGCCCAGGCAGTGTGCTACCGCGATGGCAGCGTGGCACGGCTCCATCGCGGAGCCAGTGTAAAATGTGCCATCCAAGGTCTTTTCCACGCTCGCATCCAAGTCCAACTCCGACATAGTTTCAACACGCATTTTAGCTCCTAAACATCACATTATCCTGCAAAACAAATGCTAATCATGTTGGTTAGTATAAATTCACATTTTATTACCAAATACATGATATTATATACACATTGCACAACAAACAAGGTAAAAATGATACGTTTGAGTATCACTTGGGCATATAAATTTGCCCAAGATCACTTACCCCACACTTAAATCCTTGTTCGTCCTCGAATAACACATACACAACTCATGCAAATTACATCCCAACCTTCGTCACTATGGTGCAACATTTTATGCTACGGTCATACCGATTATTCAATTCTTGCAAATCATCAAGAAAACATGCTTGGTCGTACAAGACAATGACCTTAATACATCGAGGCTTCCTAAACTTTTAAGAATTGATTCTTGATATCGGCAAACTCATGCAAATCAACTAATCAAGAAATCCGACACGAAAATCAATCTTTCATCAAGCATGTACCCTCACAACTCGAGAGAAACTTCCCCTTTTATGTTCGTGCAGCACACAAACATGCAAGTAGGGGCATATAAAAATTAATTTCACTCTCTCTCCCAAAAGAATTCGCATGCATCATGTCATGACCCATAGGCTTGCCCTTAGTGTACTACTCCACTAATATAAAGAAATGCAATGTAGGATCAAATAGGACTTTTAATGGGTTGTAACTGGGCTATGGATCTAGTATATATATATTGGATTAGCCAATAATAGTCGCTAGCATCCTTAAGCGCCTTTTCAACTCATTCCCATCGACTCATGGACATTGTTCCTCTCTTTTCTCTTTTTCTCCCATTCATGCTGGTTTACTTTCATACAGCCCATTTCATCGGCACACTTGACACAAAATAGAGGGTTTTCATGTACCCTCACTATCATTTAATTACAACTAGTGCCTCTTCAACATCGACTTTTCTTTCCTCACTTTGCTTTTCTTTTCTTTTCACTCTTTTCACTCTTTAACACTTTGGGAAACATTTTCTGTTCTTTGTAAGCGCTTAAGAGCTTCTTATAGACTTTAAGGCTAATGAAAAGAAGGAATAAAGCTTAGTTCATACAATTCTGGACAAAAGAAAGAAATTGGCAAAAGGCTCAACGGGCTGACTAGGGTACACAACATATAAAAAGGTAGAATTTGACAAGAAAAAAAATGGAAACTAACGGTTAAAACAAAGAAATGCCTACATCCTTTCCGACACTACACCTCCTTCATTTCGTTTTGTATACACACCAGGCAAGTTCTAGACAATTCACAATGACATGGAATAGCAAAACCTCACTCACACTTTATGCACATGCTCGAATCAAGATGCATTCACAGACTCTTTAATTAGTCAACTACATGAATTCAAGATTAAGCCTCAATCATAATGAACCAAATTCTCTAGCCTAGGTAACTCAACATATTTACAAAATTGCATGCTTTCAAACGAATCATTTTCACGTTTTGAACATCAATTACAACACGCAACGAAATTTTAGCAACCATAAGCAACTACAGTTTATTGATGCAATCCACCAAAGAAACTAAAAACAAAACATCTACTCCTATCGACTACATTTCCCTTAAGACGGTCGTCATCCATCCATCACAGGGAATGGTCACTAACTATGACATCGGTTCAATGGGACTATTCTCGGTAAAAGAACCGAAAACAAACTCCGAGAAACCCAAAATTAAAACTTCAAAATTTTTGCAACACATCGATCATTTCGATAGAAAATATTTGCAAACTATGTTGATAAATGCAAAATCTTTTCGCAAAAATTTTGAAAAATATCGATCATATCGATAGAAAAAGAAAAAAATTTACAAAATTTACAAAATATTTACAAAGGCAACCATAACTTTTTAAAGACACACATCATTAGCCACAAACAAATATATACACATCATTCACAAATCAGTTCACAAGAACAGAGAAAACACAGACATACATAAACGTCAAGGAAGGATATACAGCAGATTTAGAGCCTATGACCCAGCACCTAACTACTCCCCACCCCACACTTAAATCGAACACTGTCCCCAGTGTTCACAAAAATACAAAGCACAAAATTTTGGGTGGTGAAACTCCCTGCTCAGTCGAAATATTCGACTTCCTCATCCGGTGCTGCGGCCTCATCGCCCATATCTGAATCAGCTCCATCGCTGTCATCGGACTCTACATCAGAGTCCTCACGACGTGTCTCCTCATCACTAGGGACGTCGTCGTCAGTCGGCTCCACAAAGGCTGGCCCCACCTTGCATAAAGCTCTGGCGTTCTTGCCGAAGGGGTAGTCCAGCTCCAGCTGCCATAATTCATCCTCGGTGGCTGGTCTCCCACCTATCCGTAGCTGCAGCATCTGCATGCCGAACATACGGGCCATATACTGGTCGTCACGAGCATGTCGCTCGCCCAGAGTCAGCACAGGTCCATGTGTAGTGTCAGGGGCCTTGGTTTTTGTCACATCAAGGGCCCTCCGCTCCAACTGCGGAATGTAATCCAAGGCTTCTTCCTCGATGTCAAGGCCTCGGAGGAAGGTGGTGATGAGTCCGCCAAATCCGTATCTATGGCCCTGGTGTAGTCTGGCTCTCTTCATGGCGGATATTATAACCGCCCCCACATTAATCTCAAGCCCTTTCATAAGGGCATACACCAGGCAGACACGGTCCCGGGTCACGTCCGTCATGTGCACTCCCGGGATCAAACACGAACATACTATTTTTAGCCAGATTCTGGCCTCCCTGTTCATCTGCGAATAAGGCAGAGTCTGGTGGTAACCCCTCTCTTTGTGTCTCCTCCATCGGGCTGTGGATCGAGCCCCACACAATGTATGTCTGATGTCGGCGTACGGTGGGGTGATATTGAGCTGGCGGAGAACGTGGGCGTCTGTGTCCCGCGCTCCAACGATGGCATTCAGCTGCTGGGGTTCCAGAGTGACAATCTGCCCTCTGATTTTAATAGTATGGCTCCTGATGGCCGGGTTCCAGTTGGCGTAGAATTCCCGGACCAAGTGAAGGTTGCACTCCTTGGGCTCCTGAAAGATAAAACTGAGCCCAGCTGCCTCAATCCTCTGCACCATGCGAGGGAACTCCTGTGCAAGTGGTTCCCTTGCAATATATTCCTCCGGGAAGTATTTGCTTTCCTTGTGCTTATTATACCATTTCTTCCCTTCGTCGATGACCCATCGTGTTCCGTATCGGCGGTGTTGGCTGCGTGGAACAGCAGGTGCAGCTGGGACAGCAGTGCCCAGTCTCATTCTCTTTCTGCCGGTGCCTGAGGTTGAGGCACCCTTGCCTTTATCTTGTCGGCTAGCCATTGTACCTGTCAATTTACACAGACAAGCACAATACTAAGCTAAAAACTTGTTAGCTTCGGCTAAGGTCGGGTTAAACAAAATTTACCCCACACTTAGTCTTTAACAAAATTTACAACATTTTAGCAAGGATAACTCTATTTACACCCCCAAACACAATCAACTTTAAATATGTTGCTTAGTGCGTTCACAAAATTTCGACAGCATAACGGCTAGCGAATTACTCAGACTTCATACAGCTAACCCAATCCTCCTATCGACAGCTATTCACCCACAGCACTTAGCAACAATAACCACAACAGAAATAAGAACAACAATACAAACCTATTATATACAACTAATCTAAGCAATTCAACCAATTCACATATTATGCACTTCCCCACAGAAATTTGAGAATTAGTCGTCTTTCCACAATTAAACAATAATTACCACGACTTATCTCAACTACTAAACATACCCAGGCACCAATTTCATCAAACTATCAAGTTACCCACTTTCAAATCCAACAACCCAAGCTCTAGAACTCAATTCGACAATCAATATTGAATTATTCAATCAATCGATAAGTTCAAACGTCAACTACAATAATCCGAACATAATCAATCACAAAATAATTCACATCATGTTTAATTTTTTTTTTACCTAGGGTGATATATCTCACCTCACATGCTCAAAAGTGACAAAACTCGCCAGAAATTTGAGATAGAAGATGAAAACATACCTTGGATTTGAAGAACCGAAAAAAACTTGACGTTTTCCTTGCCTATCAACGTGGCACGGAGCTTGGGGGTAGGGGAATGGGTGTTTGGTCGCGGAGGGTAGAAGGAATGGGGAAATTTGGGCGAAAATCGGGGGTTTATTTAAAAGAAACACGCGGGTCACCTAGAAACCCGGTGTGACCCGACACTGGAATAAGGGCAACGTGTCACGGAGGGTAACGCGGAGCCCCTCCTCCGTGAACGGAGCCAACGCGTTGGCTTACTGGAATTTTAGAAATTCCAGATTCGCCTTCAACGTGTCACGGAGGTCAACGCGGAGCATTGCCTCCGTGACACGGCGCCAACGCGCCAGTGCTCTGTTTCACCATCAAATTTTATTTCTCATACCTCGCCTCGTTTCCTCGATTCCAAGTATTTTTCCTCCGGTATACCTGAAAATCACCTCACTAAACAAAAATTGGTTAAATTCATAGATTCCCTACTAAAAAAAATAAATAAAATAAAAATTACTAATTAAAATGCAAATCTAAGCCTAGTCAAGAAAAAGGAAAGAAAATAGAATAAAAGAAAAACTTTACACTAAGGAAAGAAAAAATATTTTTCACGGGTTGCCTCCCGTGCAGCGCCTGGTTTAACGTCGCGGCTCGACAACCTTTATGCTCAAGTGTCTACTAGGGAGATGGACGATTTGTCTCGATCATGGTCATCTCCCCAGTAGTTCTCAACCTTGTCTGGTGGCCTACCTCGTAACTCTCGAAAATCACTCACTCCATTTGCATTCCCATGATCAATCACGTTGATCACCGAGAGTTCCTTATAGACAGTCGGGAGCTTAGGTGCCTTGTACACGTCGAACACCTCAACCTTGTCGTGTGCTCGCATTGTGAGTTGACCCGCAGCTACATCGATCAATGCCTTTCCGGTTGCCAAAAATGGTCGTCCCAAAATAAATGGGACTTCTGCATCTGGTTCAAAATCCAGAACAATGAAATCTACCGGAAAAATGAGGGAGCCTACCTGCACTAGCACATCCTCAACAATGCCATCCGGCTTAGCTAAGGACCTGTCTGCTAGCTGCAAGATCACTGTTGTGGGTCTAGGACTCCCTAGCCCTAACTTTCTGAATACCGAAGATGGCATCAGATTTATACTTGCCCCCAAGTCACATAACCCACGAGCTCGGATACTTTGCCCAATCGTCAGCTGGATAGTAAAACTTCCAGGATCCTTTAGTTTAGTGGGCAACCTGTTCTGAATACGGGATGTGCATTCCTCTGTTAAAGCCACCGTGGCATACTCAGTCAAACGACTTTTGTTGGCCACGATGTCTTTGATATACTTTGCATATTTCGGCACACCCTGCAAGACATCAACAAGAGGTAAGTTAACATGTACCTGTTTGAGTACCTCCATGAATTTCTGGAAACACGCCTCCTCCTTGTGCTTCTTAAGTCGTTGAGGGAACGGGGGTGGAGGCCTTGCTGGTTCAGCTTCTTTGGTCTTCCCCGTATCTGAGGTTTGTTCTCCCTCAACATCTACTGCTCCTGACTTCTGAGGCGGTCTTTCAGGTTCCACCTCCTTTAATTGTAAACCACTCCTCGTGGTCACTGCATTTACCTGCTTAGGATTTGGATCCGTGTCGCTAGGTAGTCCTCCCCTGGGTCTAGTATTTTGGGCACTAGCAAATTGCCCAAACTGATATTCAAGAGCCTTAGTTGCCAATTGATTGTTCTTTACTTCGGCTGCCAGTTTGACGTAGTCAGCCTGCAATTGTGCCTGGTTGGCAATCATGGTCTTGAACATTTCCTCAATAGTCGGTGATGGTGGTGGAGGAGGGGCATTGTGATTTCTGAACTGATTCTGATAGCCTTGTTTCCCTCCTTGGTTTCTGTGCATACCCTGCCCTGAACCTTGGCCTTGTTGGTTGTTGCTACCCCACGAAAAATTCGGATGATTCCTCCAATTCGAGTTGTAGCTACCACCAAACTGCAGTTGATTCCTCTGTGCATTGCCCACAAAGTTGACAGAATCAGGATTTGCACCACAGCACTCAGCTGAATGCTCACTACTACCACACACTTCACACCACATCTGTTGGACTGCATTAACTGAGGCTGAAGACTGATTCAAATTCATAGTGCTGAAGTGAGTGTTTAACTGATTCTGCAAAGCAGCTATCTGTGCAGCGATAGCTGTGAATCCATCCACTTCGAACACGCCCGCTGCTTTCCTTGCTCCACCCCTTGAAGAATCTGCATTCCATTCCGGATTGCCTTGTGAGATTCGGTTGAGCAAAGTGTACAATTCTTCATAAGTCTTCTCCAGCGCTTGCCCTCCAGCTGCTGAGTCTAACAAAATTTTAGTGTGGGGTTCCAAACCCTCAATAAAAGTGTGTACCAACACCTCATTTGACTGATGATGATGAGGACAGTCCCGCAACATGGACTTGAATCTTTCCCAGGCTTGATAAAGATTTTCTCCTTCCCTCTGCTTAAAACATAGAATCTGACTTCTAAGTTTAGCTGTTTTACCTGAAGGGAAAAATCTGATCAAGAACTTCTTTGAAAGATCATCCCACGTTGATATAGAGTTGGGTGGTTCAGCTTTTAACCACCTCTTGGCTTCACCCAATAAGGAAAATGGAAATAAGGTGAGCCGAACATAATCAGGTGACACTCCAGCGGGTATGTACGTGTCACTTATCTCCAAAAAGTTCTGGAGATGTTGTTGCGGATCTTCGTGAGGGAGACCGGTAAACTGCCCGCTCGTGTGCAAAAGTTGCACCATATTTTGCTTTAACTCAAATCTCCCCCCAGGCTCTGGTTTGCGGATGCTAGAATGTACATTATTAGCTTGTGGGATTGCCACCTCGCGAACCGGCCTGGCT
Source organism: Datura wrightii (assembly GCA_035772735.1). Classification (NCBI taxonomy): domain Eukaryota; kingdom Viridiplantae; phylum Streptophyta; class Magnoliopsida; order Solanales; family Solanaceae; genus Datura; species Datura wrightii. The sequence continues at coordinate 126,299,280 of JASDFA010000018.1, forward strand.
GCTACTTCCTCGGGCACTAACACTGCCCGTACTACTGGTGGATTGGGTTGCTCCATCGTAGACTGTTTGAGCAACTGCAGCTTCTTCCGAAGAGCTTCTCTACGTTGACTATCCAATTCACGTTCTGGCTCTAAGTAAGATTCCACCAACTCCTTGTCCCTTGCCAGTGTTCACAGAAATAAAAATCTGCAAAATACAGGCTAAGACCAAGTTGTTAACACTTAAGAAAATAAAATACAAATACAGTAAATTTACACTAAACAAAATTTTACAAATCGACTAGCCTCCCCGGCAACGGCGCCAAAAACTTGTTCGCGCTCTGCTGCTCGGTATGTGTTAAAAACCGACACGCAAGTGTACGTGGTCAAACAAGTAATAAAGTGGCTAAGTAGCCAAGTATCGATCCAAGGAGGCTGCTCTGGATATGCAAAATTTCCTAGTTCACTATATTTCTATTCAATTTCTAACTATGCTAACAACTATCCAATCAAGAATTTAGGGAGTTTTGTTTCTAAACTAATTATATACTAAACTTAACAACTATTATTTACGTTGAATTCAGACAATGGATATGCTCATGCCAAGGTTAAGAACGAGTAATGGAGTTGATAATTATGATAATTTGGTCATCCTCTTCTTCATATTGCTAGTCAAGAACGTTTGCCTAGAAATTAAAACTCTCGTATTTAATTTCACTTTAGAATCATAAACCATTCGTCTACATTTCTGTGATCAAATGAAATTTATGACCTAAAACTACAATGCCGGTTCCTAAATTGACTAATACGGCTTTCAAGTATATTTCTATCAAGAAAGCACATCAAAACCCAATTTTCCCAAATCAAGTTAAGAACAATACCCTATTAATTCACAACTTTCCAATTTCATGCTCTCTCGAGTGAAATTGGACTTTTTAGATATACATTAATGGTGGCGAATCAAGAATGTACTAAGCACAAGAATTAATAGAACAATATGCAAGAAGAAGAAGAAACCATATCATTAACAATCAAAATTCACTACACATGTTCAAAACCTTAGCAAGGAAGAGAATTAGCCACTCATTCTTGGATTAATCATCCACAAATGAGTGGAAATCATGCATACAATTGAAGGAAAGAAGAAGGAAAGAGAAGAAAACTCTTAGCTTTTTCGTCCCTTAACTGCTCCTCACCCACGTTCCTTGCTCTACCAAGTCTGAATTCTGCTCAAAAACTAGAACTAAAAAAAAGAGAAGACTGCTTTAAAAATAACCTAAGTGTGCTATTTATACTAGTGGGAAATTTTTCCCGGAATAACAAGCAACGTGTCACGGAGGCCAACGCGGAGCACCGCCTCCGTGACACGGCGTGGACGTGGACCCTCTCTGGAAATTGCAGGGTCCGGTTAATTGGCCTCAACGTGGCACGGAGGCCATCGCGGAGGCCTATCTCCGTGCCACTGAACTGACGCGCAGGCACATTGGAAATTGCCTAATTAATTCCTGCCCAGGCAGTGTGCTACCGCGATGGCAGCGTGGCACGGCTCCATCGCGGAGCCAGTGTAAAATGTGCCATCCAAGGTCTTTTCCACGCTCGCATCCAAGTCCAACTCCGACATAGTTCCAACACGCATTTTAGCTCCTAAAAATCACATTATCGTGCAAAACAAATGCTAATCATGTTGGTTAGTATAAATTCACATTTTATTACCAAATACATGATATTATATACACATTGCACAACAAACAAGGTAAAAATGATACGTTTGAGTATCACTTGGGCATATAAATTTGCCCAAGATCAAGGTTCCTTGAATACCCACAAAGAAATTGATGAAAATTTTGGGAAGAAGACCTTGAATCTCCCAAAAATCTCTCTAAAGTTCTTGCATGAGAATGGGCATGCATAAAGTACTTAACTCATCTTATCACACTTAGAAAAATACACAAAACGATGTAGTTTAGGGACTAAAAGCGTGAAAAAGTCGAATATGCCCTTAATGAACCTGCCCTGAAATCTGGCCGGATGGAACCCCCAGGTGGTAACAACGGGTCACGGGAACCACCAATAACCCATCATGTCCCTCGTTGAATGGACTGCTGAATGCCTTCTCTCGGAACTAACCAATGGACGGATAGGACGACTCGTCCTCTGAAACCAAGGTTCGTTAAACAATCCATTGTTTGCTCATCATAAAATCAGAACCCCCTTACCATGAGCCTTACCACGACTCGTGGTTCCTTCCAATGAGTCGTGGTCACAACCCGTCACCTCCACTGTAAATTATTAGCCTCCAACAACGACCACAACCAACAACCCGTGGTTACTTCTAATGGGCCGTTGGGTCTCCCGTTGTTTACCCTATCGCTCAGCCTGATCCTAACCACGATTGAAAAGGACGTCCCATTGTATGCCACAACGGTTCTTCATACCTCTTGTTGTCTCCACTGCCACCAACCCTTCCCTGACCAACAACGAAAGCATTCAACGACTCGTGGTTTGATACACGAGTCATTCTGTGGTCCGTCTTGTGGTATTTGCCAGTTTTTATGCACTTCTCCAATTACACTCCCGGGTCTATTCTTAGGCCTTCCCGGGGTATTATATAGAAGGTCTCCTAGCACCTTTTAGATTGGGGGAAAATCTCCAAGATATATGACCCAAATTTAAGAGAATTTTCAAAAATAATTTGTGATAACTTTTGCCAATTTTTATTTTATGATTTGCTCGACTTCAAATCATAATATACAATCATTGAGTGAGTTGAACGCCTCATAAAACATCATTATTATGGTATTGAGAACTCTTGTCCATAACTTGAAAGTACGAATTTATCACTTAAATTATACAGGGTGTTACCACCATACATTGTTACAACAATTCAACATACATGGAAATTCAAATATTCCCACCCCACTTTTAAGTAGTAGTAGCACTTTCCCCAGTGCTTAAGCAATAAAGTATAAGTATAGAGTGAAAGAATGAACTCCCTGGTCCTATCCTCCTCATCGGTGGAAGCATAAGTAACATTTCCCATCTCAGAATCTTCTCCCTCGTTAGTGTCTGACTCCAAATCGGAGTCATCATAGGCCTACTCATCATCCGTAGGATCATCATCATCAAGGGGATCCTCGAATCCTAGCCCAACATTACATATGTCTCTAGCATGCTCATTTGGAGGGTAATCTGCATTCACCTACTGTTGCTACTCCTCTATTACTCCACTCAACCTGAGCTGGAGCATTGCTATCCTGTTTATGTGGATCATGTAGCAGTTATTTCGAGCATTTTTCTTGGAAATAGATTTCACCAAACTGGGAGGATACTTAGAGTTCCTTTTTCTTCTTACATGTAGCCCTTTTAGGTCACTTTATAGTCTGTAATCTGTAGCTTTTTTCTCAATCTGGTACCCCTTAAAAATCAAATCAGCAGAACTCCAAAACTAAACCTCTGCCCCTTTATAATTCTTGCCTTCCTCAAGGTAGTTCTCAAAGTCACCCCCACATTAATTTGTATCCCAGTCATTAGAGCGTACACCAAACACACCCTTTATCTTATAATATGTGTTATATGTTTCCCTAGAATTAAACAACTACATGTAATTTTAAGCCAAATCTTGGATTCTCTACTCATGTAGGTATAGGAAAATGTCATGTGATACCCGTATTGCTGGTGATATGTCCATCTGGCCACTAACCTGGGGACACTAAGGGTGTGACAAAACACTCTATAGGGGGGCCTCAAAATGAGTTCCCGAATTGGCGGGACATCAACATTAGGGGAGCCAAGCAACTAATTTAGTGTAGTGGCGTATGTTTTTTATATGGTTGCTTATAGAATTTGTCTCACAATCAGTTAGTAATTCCCATGCTAAGTTTACATTGCATTCCCCAGGATTATTGAACATGAATTCAATAGCCTAAGGGCTTGCAACCTTTGTAGAATCTGGGGAAATTCTAGGGCTGGACTTTTCCAATTAATTTTCACTTTAGGAACATACTTCGACTCCTTATGATCTTTGAACTGTTTCTTACCTTCGTCCTTCTTAATCCAGTGGAGCCTAAATATTATTGTCGGTTCTAAATGTGAGGGACCATCAACTTAGGTTTGAAAGCTTTGCTCAGTCCTAGAACACTTGTTTCCTTTTCTTGATGAAGTGACCTCTTTCCTTTTACTTGGTGTAGGAGCCATTTGATGAATTTTGTGAGGAAAAAGGAAGGATTATGAATATATAGGTGGAGGTTGATAGTTACTTTTGAGAGAAGAGGGAGTATTAAAGAGCTTTTTGGGAGAGAAAATGGATTTTTCAGACACTCTAGGACACTACTAAACTTGTGGATCCTCATCCACCTTCGAACCATGGAAATCTAGAGGGTTCATCTTAGTGAAGTCTCACGCCTTTGCCACTGTAATATTCCCATTTGGATTCATAGGTGCAACCGCCTGTTGATTGACTTGAGCGGTCATAGCCTGTGCCAACATCTGGAAGGCAGCCCTGAACTTCGTATGGGTAACTTGTTCATTCAGAGGGTCTGTAGGAGCTGGTGAGGCTGGTTGGTTCCCATTACAATTTCTCCTTCTTTTGGCTCTTCTGGGAGGAATTTTTCTATTAAAGCATATAGCACGAGTTACAAGAGTACGTAGAGTTGGACTTTATCAAATGATATAGAACACGAAAGAACGGAAGTTTCCTAAAAGTATCTCATAGACTCTTCGACATAAGTATGACATGCTTCACACTGATAAAAAAGACTCTACTTAACATGGCTTTCAGACACCCTAAGATGCTCCTAAGCCAAATGCTCTGATATCAAGTTCGTCACAACTCGATCTGAGGCCCTAGACATGATACGGGACCTAGAGCTACAAATGACTCCAAGCTAACTCTCCTTAACATGGATTTCAGAGGATTTAGAGGGATTAAACGGTACTTCCCCCTCATTCCCCACTCATACCTTTAGAAAACAATCGTAAAAAAATTCTCTCAAGAGCTCTCAGAGCAAGAACTGGGGCAGTCCACTTCTCCTCGGATTCTCAAGGGATTTCTTTGAAATTCTTGATCAGGTATGTGGGAATTCAACAAGGGAATAGTTCTTCCCTTGTGTCCCTAAAACCCTTGTCAAAATTTTTTCTCTATCAATTATAGCCCTGTAGTTTTGAAATGTGAAAAGTTTTCAGAGAGATTTCTTTGTGGATTCAAAGGGAATATTTCTCATTATTTTAGATTTCTTATTTATTCCTTATTTCTATAAATTGTGAAAGATTGTAGCTAGTAGCATAATTCAGCCCTAGTCACAGCTCAGTAGAAATTAGAAACTTGTGGGTTGAACTAGTTTTACCTGTATCGTGGTTCTATCAGTTTTGGGATGCACATGTATTTAATTTATATTAAAATCTCAGTCAAATTTTTAGCAACCTCAGTGTTGTCTTGAATGTCAGCCGATCAGTGTGACTATAGTTAATCTTTGAGGTGTCCGTGATACCGCCCAGTTATCAGAATTTGACTTAGTATCAGATTTTTGTGGTTCTCTGGTTGGTCATGACACTTTCAGATAAGCAGCTCTGACCAGCCTTAGGACCCCAGTTTCAGATTACAGTTTGTTCTTTAGACGGTTATGACGCTTCCAGATAAGCAGCTCTGACTAGTCTTAGAACACCAGTTATAGAATTCGATCCGATAAGACTCTCAGGGTACTTCCAAATAGGTATTCCTGACTTATTCTTTGGCCCCAATTTTGAGCTATCAGGTTAGTAGTCAGTCTAGGACTATTCAGTGGGAGCAGGACTTAGCACCGAGTAGACCGGGATTCCAGCACACCTAGGTTTCCAAAACTACGTTGCCACCATAGGTTATATTGTTATTGGCATCACGGCCCTAGACGTATGATCAATTAGTTCATGCCTTAATACCCTGGAAAAGGTATATTGGGTCCTACTGATTGGGGTGTACACATCGGACTCCATATCTAGCTCACGTGGTTATATGTCGGTTATAGACTCTGCCACTAGTCAGCTTAATTCAGTCTCAGATTAGTCAATTTAGATTAGTTCAATACAGTATTTCATATTAGTATCTCAGTTTTAGAACATGTCTTTGACCATCAGACAGGGTCACTTTGACCACCTTAGTATATCACAACTCATTTAGTATTAGTATTTCAGTTGGTCATTGCATGTCTTTACAAATCAGTTGTTTTATTCTCCGTGTTATGGTTTCTCTCACTTACTCAGTACATTCAAAGTACTTACACATACCTTTTATGTTGTATCGTTTTATGATACAGCTATAGGTTCTTAGTCTCCGCACCATTAGTAGATCTCACTCAGACGCTTCCAGCTGCATCATTGGTGAGTCCTCATCTTTCGAGGACGAGGATTATTTATTTCAATTATATTTCTTTCATTTAGACTTAGAGTTAATTGGGGGCTTGTCCCAGTAACTTCTTAGATACATGGCTTTCAGACATAGACATAGTTTCAGACTTTTAGTTGTTTTTAGACTTTATGATTCAGCTCCTTTTTCATAAATATTTTATATTATTACTTTAAAGCTTCCGATATGTTTACTCGGAATGCCAGTGTTATGATAGACCATGGGTTGACTTAGGGTTACTTGTGACTCCAAGTATCTTCTATGGTATAGACTCAGGGCGTGACAAACATGGTATTAGAGCACTAGGTTTAGAATATCCTAGGATGGCCGCTTCAGGTGGAGTCCTCTTCATGGGTGTGAAGTGCGCCACACTTATGATGGGGAGGTTATGAGATGTTATTAGGAAAACTCCCTTTTGTTTGTACTCTTTATCGTGCGTTGGAATTCAATTTTAGAATCGTTCTCCTAACTCGTGCTTTGTTTTTTTCCAGTGAAATCATGCCTCCACAATGTGGTAATGGAAGAAGGGACGGTAACGCTGAACAACCAGCCCCACCAGCCCCTTGGGATGACTCAATGTCCTTTGCAGAGGTCAGAGCGGCTATCCAACTGCTCGAGCAGCTATCAGGTGGTTCCAATCAACAATAATGGATCCGAAGTAGCTGCTCGAGTTCGGGACTTTACTCTGATGAACCCTCCAGTTTTCCATGGATCTAAGGTGAGAGAGGACCCACAGGAGTTCGTGGATGAGATTAGAAAGATCACTTGGATTCGGGGTGTCAGCTCCTCGGAGAGTGCCGACCTGACTGTGTTCGGTGATTTGGTGACTACACGCAAGTCCACGTGGTTGAACAAGTAGTAAAATGGCTTAAGTAAGCCAAGTATCAATCCCACAGGGACTGAACCAAGGTAATAATTAACTTATGTGTTAATGAACTATATCTTTAAGAATGCAGACGACAAAATAAATAATATTTCGAGAGTTGTAGGTTCCTAATTTATACTAATCTAAGACAAAATTATAAAGTGAGTCTGAACTATAGTAATGAGCATGCTGAGGTTAAAACGAACATGCAGAGAATTAATTTATCGATACAATGCAGTTAATCTTTTCTTTGGTTGCTAGTCAAGAATTAATGCCTATGGATTGGAACTTTCGTCTCCTATCCAACTTAAGAATCATGAACCTTCAATCTACATTTCTGTGATAAAAGAATTTCATGTTCTAGCCATACAAAACCAATTCCTTAATTGACTAATAAGACTTTCAGATATATTTCTATTCTGAATGTAAATCAATTCTCTATTTTCCTAAACTAAGAAGAGATCATATGCTACCAATTCACAACTTTCCAATTTCTTTCCTTCTGAAAATCAAAATTGTATTTTTTAGATATACATTAACATTGGCCAACCATTAATGCAGTAAGAACAAGAATTGATAGAACAACCATTGAAGAAAAGATGAAAACTAAAATGATCAACAATTACATTCCACTACAATTATTCTTAACCTCATCAAGAAGTGAATTTAGCCACTCATTTGTGGATTAAACATCATCAGATGAGTATAAATCATACAAATAATTGAGATAAAAGAGAAAGAGATAGAGAAGAACGCTAGAATTTTCGACCCCTCAACTGCCTGTAACCCATGTTCTTGCTCAACCAAGTCAAAATTATTTAAAAATAAACCTAAGTGTGCTATTTATACTATTGAGAATTTTTTCCGGAATAACAAGCAACGTGTCACGGAGTGTATCACAGAGCACTCCCTCCGTGCCATGGGGGTATCGCGAACCCTCTTTGGAATTAGGCTCCTCAGAATTTTCACCTTGGCGTGCCACGGCCTGCATCGTGGAGCCTGGCCAATGTGCCACGGTGCTATCGCACACCTACACTGGAAATTGATGTCCCAGGTAATTGTACTCAACGTGCCATAGCTTGCATCGCGTGGCATTGCCTCCGTGTCACAGAGGTAATGCGAGGCTTCACTGGAAATCGCCAAAATTAAATCACCCGAGGTAGAATGCCTCCGCGATGGCAGCGTGACACGGCTCCATCGCGGATCCCTTATTTTTGTTGCTCTTCCTTGACCTTTTCCACTCCTTGCTTCCAAGTCTATTCTCGATTTTTACCAACATGTATCTTAGCTTCCCAAAATTCCATTTTACCTGCAAAACAACACTAATCATGTTGGTTAGTATAAATTCACATTTTAACTACAAATCACATGAGAATGTGATCTTGGGAAGATTTATATGCCCAAGTGATACTCAAACGTATCATTTTCGCCTTGTTTATTGTGCAATGTGTATACATTTTCATGTAATTGGTAATAAAGTGTGAATTTATACTAACCAACATGATTAGCATTGTTTTGTAGGTAAAACATGATTTTGAGGAGCTAAAATGCATGTTGGAACAATATCGGAGTTGGACTTGGATGCGAGCACGAAAAAGACATTGGACTGCACAATGCAAAGGGGCTCCGCGATGGAGCCGTGCCACGCTACCATCGCGGAGGCACACTGCCTGGAGGGTGATTAAATTGTCAATTTCCAGTGAAGCCTCGCGACAGCTCCGTGGCATGGAGGCAAGCCTCCGCGTTGCATGCCCTGCCACGTTGAGGCTATATTCCCGGACCCCAGATTTCCAGTGAGGGTCCGCGTCCACGCCGTGTCACGGAGGCAGTGCTCTGCGTTGGCCTCCGTGACACGTTGCGTGTTATTCCGGGAAAAATTCCCACTAGTATAAATTGAACACTTAGGCTTATTTTTAATTAATTCAGACTTGGTGGAGCAAGGACGTGGGTTACTGGCAGTTGAGGGACGAAAAAGCTCAGGGTTTTTCTCTCTTTCTTTCTTTTTTCAATCAATTGTTTGTATGATTAACACTTGTTTTAGGATGATTAATCCACGAATGAGTGGCTAATTCTTTTCCTTGCTGAGGTTATGAACAATGGTGATGAATTTTGATTGTTGAATTATATGGTTTTTCATCTTCTTCTTCCATGTTGTTCTATTAATTCTTGTTTCTACTGCATTAGTGTGTGGCCGACATTAATGTACATCTAAAAAGTCCGATTTCACTCGAGAGAGCACGAAATTGGAAAGTTGTGAATTAATAGGGTATTGTTCTTAACTTGATTTGGGAAAATTGGGTTTTGATGTGCTTTCCTGATAGAAATATACTTGAAAGCCGTATTAGTCAATTTAGGAACCGGAATTGTATTGCTAGGTCATAAATTGCATTTGATCACAGAAATGTAGATAGATGGTTTATGATTCTTAAGTGAGATTAAATACGAGAATTTTAATCTCTAGGATAATGTTCTTGGCTAGCAACAGGAAGAGAAGATTAACCAAATTATGATTATAATCAAGTTCATTACTTGTTCTTAACCTTGGCATGCTCATATCCATAGTTTTAATTCAAAGTAGATATTTGTTAATAGTTTTAGTATATAATTTATATACAAAATTATTTAACTTTTGGTTATGTTGTTGTCAGCATATATAGAAGTAAGATACAACATAGTATACTTGAGCAATTTTACCTATCCAGAGTCTCCTTGGATCGATACTTGGCTTACTTAGCCACTTTATTACTTGTTTGACCACGTGCACTTGCGTGTCGGTTTATAACCCCAACCGAACCAACCGAACAAGTTTTTGGCGCCGTTGCCGGGGAGACTAGGCAATTGGTGAAATTGTGTTAAGTGTAAATTTACTGTATTTTTATTTTATTTTCTTAAGTGTTGACAACTTGGTCTTAGCCTGTATTTTGCAGACTTGATTTCTGTGAACACTGGCAAAGGACAAAGAGCTGGTGGAATCTTATATAGAGCCTGAACGTGAATTTCATAGTAAACGCAGAGAAGCTCTACAAAAGAAGCTGCAGTTGCTCAGACAGTCTATTGTGGAGCAACAAAATCCACCGGTTGTGAGGGCAGTGTTAGTGCCCGACGAAGCAGCAGCAAGGCCGGTTCGCGAGGTGGCAATCCCACATGCCAACAATGTACATTCAAGTATCCGCCAACCAGAGCCTGGAGGGAGATTTGAATTAAAGCAGAACATGGTGCAACTATTGCACACAAGCGGGCAATTTACCGGTCTCCCTCATGAAGACCCACAACAACATCTCCAAAACTTTTTGGAGATAAGTGACACTTATATACCCGCTGGAGTGTCACCTGATTATGTTCGGCTCACACTATTTCCGTTTTCCTTACTTGGTGAAGCCAAGAGGTGGTTAAAAGCTGAACCACCAAATTCTATATCAACGTGGGATGATCTAGCACGAAAGTTCTTGATAAGATTTTTTCCCTCTGGTAAAACAGCCAGACTTAGAAGTCAAATTCTAAGTTTCAAACAGAGGGAGGGAGAAAATTTATATCAAGCCTGGGAGAGATTTAAATCCATGTTGCGGGACTGTCCTCATCATTATCAGTCCAATGAGGTGTTGGTGCACACATTTATTGAGGGTTTGGAACCCCATACTAAAATTTTGTTAGACTCAGCAGCTGGAGGGCAAGCGCTGGAAAAGACTTATGAGGAGCTGTACACTTTGCTCAACCGGATTTCACAGGGCAATCCAGAATGGAATGCTGATTCATCTCGAGGTGGAGCAAGGAAAGCAGCAGGAGTGCTTGAAGTGGATGGATTTACAGCTATCGTTGCACAGATAGCTGCCTTGCAGAATCAGTTGAACAACCACTTCAGCAACATGAACTTGAACCAGCCTTCAGCTTCAGTCAATGCGGTCCAGCAAATGTGGTGTGAAGTGTGTGGAAGCAGTGAGCACTCAGCTGAGTGCTGTGGAGCAAACCCAGATTCTGTTAACTTTGTGGGCAATGCACAAAGAAATCAGCAGCAGTTTGGTAGCGGCTACAACTCAAATTGGAGGAACCATCCGAATTTTTTGTGGGGTAGCAACAACCAACAAGGCCAAAGTTCGGGTCAGGGTATGCACAGGAATCAAGGAGGGCAACAGAACTATCAATCTCAATTTAGAAATCACAATGCCCCTCCTCCACCACCATCACCTACCATTGAGGAAATGTTCAAGACCATGATCGCTAATCAGGCACAATTCCAGGCTGACTATGTTAAATTGGCAGCCGAAGTGAAAAACAATCAATTAGCGACCAAGGCTCTTGAGTATCAATTTGGGCAATTTGCTAGTGCCCAAAACACAAGGCCTAGAGGAGGACTGCCTAGCGACACGGATCCTAATCCGAAGCAGGTAAATGCGGTGACCACGCGGAGTGGTTTGCAGCTAAAGGAGGTGGAACCGGAGAAACCAGCTCAAAAGTTAGGAGCAGCAGATGTTGAGGAAGAACAAAGTTCGGATAGGGGGAAGACCAAAGAAGCAGAATCAGAAAGGCCTCCAACCTCGTTCCCTCAACGACTCAAGAAACACAAGAAGGAGGCGTGTTTCAAGAAATTTATGGAGGTTCTTAAACAGGTACATGTTAATTTACCTCTTGTTGATGTCTTGCAGGGAGTGCAAAAATATGCCAAATATATTAAAGACATCGTGGCCAACAAAAGTCGTTTGACTGAGTATTCCACGGTGGCTTTGACGGAGGAATGCACTTCCCGGATCCAAAATAGACTGCCTACAAAGCTAAAAGACCCTGGAAGTTTTACTATCCAGCTTACTATTGGGCAGAGTATCCGAGCTCGTGGATTGTGTGACTTGGGGGCGAGCATAAATCTGATGCCATCTTCGGTATTCAGAAAGTTAGGTCTAGGGAGTCCTAGACCTACAATCGTAATCTTGCAGTTAGCATACAGATCCTTAGCTAGGCCGGATGGCATTGTTGAGGTTGTGCTTGTGCAAGTGGGATCCCTCATTTTTCCGGTTGATTTTATTGTTCTGGATTTTGAACCAGACGCTGAAGTCCCATTTATTTTGGGACGATCCTTCTTGGCAACCGGGAAAGCATTAATCGACGTGGCTGCGGGTCAACTTACAATGCGAGCACATGACAAGGTAGAGGTGTTCGATGTGTACAAAGCACCCAAGCTCCCGATGGTAAATGAAGAACTCTCGGTGATCAATGTACTTGATCATGGGAATGCTAATCGAATGAATGATTCCCGAGAGTTGATAGGAAGACCACCAGATAAGGGTAAGCACTACTGGCGGGAGGACAATGATCGTGAAAAATCGTCCATCACCCTAGTGGATAATTTAGCGTAAAGGACGTCGAGCCGCGACGGTAAACCAGGCGCTGCACGGGAGGCAACCCGTGAAAAATATTTTTTTCTGTTGTTTTGTGAAGTGTAAATAGATTTTATTTTATTTTTTTTCTTTTTCTTGATTTGGTACAAATTTTTCATTTTAGTTAGTATTTTTCATTTTAGTTAGGGAAATCTATTAATCTAACCAATTTTGTTTAGTAAGGTGATTTTCAGGTCAAACGGAGAAAAATGTGCATGGAATTGGGAAGGAAAAGGCAAGGTATGAAAAAATGAATAAAATGAAGAGACAGTGAGTTGGGGCGATGGCTCCGTGTCACGGAGGAGGACCTCCGTGTTACCCTCCGTGACATGTTGAGGTTTAATCTGGAATTTTTAAAAAAATTCCAGAGGACCATCGCGATGGCTCTGTGTCACGGAGGAGGGGCTCCGCGTTACCCTCCGTGACACGTTGCCCTATATTTTGTGACGGGTCACAACGGGTTGCCGGGTGACCCGCGTATTTCCTTCATTTTAAACCCCGATTTTAGGCCCTTTTCCCTCATTTTCTCTCTTCTCCGCGACCAAACACCCAAGTTTCCCACCCCAACCAACGTGCCACGGTATTAAGCAAACAAATTGTCGAGTTTCTTTGAGTATTCAACTTAAAGGTATGTTTTCCTCTACTCTCTCAAGTTTTGGTCGATTTTGGTCGAATTTGAGCATGGGAGGTGAGATATATCACCCTAAGTAGCAATTTAGCATGAAATTGAGTTGTTCCTTGATTGATAAATGTTCGGAATGTTGTAATGAGCGTTTGAACTTGTCGATTGCATGAATGATTCGAATTTGATTGTAAAATTCAATTCTAGGGCTTGGGTTGTTGAAATCGAATTAGGTAACTTGGTAAATTGGTGAATTATATGCCGGGGTGTGTTTGTGAATTTAGATAAGTCGTTGTAAATATTGTGTGAATGTAATAGACGACGAATTCTCGGGTTTTGGGAAAATGTGAAATTGTTCGAATTGGTTTGGTTATTTAGATTCACATGTACATAGAATTTTTGTCATTGTTTTTGTTTGTTGTTTTCTTTGCTAAGTGCGATGGTTGAATTGCTAGCGATGGTAGGATTGGGATCAGCTGTATGAAGTCTGAGTAGTACGCTAAAAGTTATACTGTCGAAATTTTTTTTTTTGCGAACGCACTAAGCATAAATTGTATAGTTGTTTGTTTTTTGTGTAAATAAAGTGATCCTTGCTGTAGTATAGTAACCATAGCTAAGGACTAAGTGTGGGGTAAACTTAGCTTAACCCGACCTTAGCTGAAGCAAATATGCATTTAGCTTGACAATGCGCTTGTTTATTTATGTTGACAGGTACAATGGCAAGTAGGCAGGATAAGGGTAAAGGTGCATCTACTTCAGGCACCGGGAGAAAATGACTTAGACTGGGCACAGCAGTCCCAGCTGCACCAGCAGTTCCGCGCGGCCAACGCCGCCAATACGGAATGAGGTGGGTAACCGATGAAGGGAAGAAATGGTACGCTAAACACAAGGAAAATAAATACTTCCCTGAGGAGCATATTGCACGGGAACCACTAGCACAGGAGTTCCCCCGCATAGTGCAGAGGATCGAGGAAGATGGGCTCAGCTTCATATTTCAGGAGAAGGAGTGCAACTTACATCTAGTCCGGGAGTTCTATGCAAATTGGAACCCGGCCATAAGAAGCCACACAATAAAAATCAGAGGGCAGATTGTCACTCTGGAACCCCAGCAATTAAATGCCATCATTGGAGCGCGGGACACAGACGCCCACGTTCTCCGCCAGCTGAATATCACCCCACCATACGCCGATATTAGACGCACTTTATGTGGGGCTCGATCCACAGCCCGATGGAGCAGACATAAGGAGAGGGGTTACCACCAGACTCTACCGTATTCTCAAATGAACAGGGAGGCAAGAATTTGGCTGAAAATAGTTTGTCCGTGCCTGATCCCAGGGGTGCACATGATGAATGTGACCCGGGACCGTGTGTGCTTGGTGTATGCGCTGATGAAAGGGCTAGAGATTAATGTTGGGGCGGTCATCATATCTGTCATGAAGAGAGCCCGACTACACCAGGGCCACAGGTATGGGTTCGGCGGACTTATCACCACCTTCCTTCGGGGCCTTGATGTCGAGGAAGAGGCTTTGGACAACATCCCGCAGTTGGAGCGGAGGGCCCTTGATGTGACCAAAACTAAGGCCCCCGACACCACACACGGGCCAGTGCTGACACTGGGTGAGCGACATGCTCGCGACGACCAGTACATGGCACGGATTTTTGGGATGCAAATGCTTCAGCTTCGGATTGGTGGGAGACTAGCCACAGAGAAGGAGTTATGGCAGCTGGAGCTGGATTACCCATTTGGCGAAAACGCCAGAGCTTTGTGCCGAGTGGGGCCAGCCTTCGTTGAGCCCACTGACGATGATGTCCCCATGGACGAGGAGACACGTCGGGAGGACTCTGATGTGGATTCCGATGACGACGATGGAGGTGACTCGGACATGGGCGATGAGGCAGCAGCACCGGATGAAGAAGTCAAATATTTTGACTGATCAGGGAGTGCCACCACCCAATTTTGTGATTTTTAATTTTTGTGAACACTGGGGACAGTGTTCGATTTAAGTGTGGGGTGGGAAGTAGTTAGGTGCTGGGGGCTGGGCTGATTTGCTGTATGTTCTTCCTTTGTTTTGTATTTATGTTTATGTTTCCTTGTGGTTGTGAAGTGCAAATTGGTCTGTATTTGTACATAATTGTGGTAATTGATGTGTGTTGTGTGAAATGTTGTGGTTTGCCAGCTAAGTCTGTAGAATTTTTTTTTTGTAAATATTTTCTTATATTTTTTTTCTCTATCGAAATGATCGATATTTTTAAAATTTTGCGAAAATATTTTGTACATATTAAAATATTTCGTAAATATTTTTCCATCGAAATGATCGATGTTTTGCAAAAATTTTCCGATTTTTATTTTTGGGTTTCTCGGAGTTTGTTTTCGGTTCTTTTACCGAGAATAGTCCCATTGAACCGATGTCATAGTTAATGATCGTTCCCTATGATGGATGGATGACGACCGTCTTAAGGGAAATGTAGTCGGTAGGAGTAGTGATTTTAATTTATTTTCAGTTTTTTTTCTTTGGTGGATTGCATCACGGAACCTGTAGTTACTATATGGTTGTGAAATTTTGGTTGCGTGTTGTAACTGATATTCAAAATGTAAAAGTGATTCGTTTGAAAGCATGCAATTTTGTAAATATGTTGAGTTACCTTGGCTGTAGAATTTGATTCTGTGTGATTGAGGTTTAATTTTTGAATTCATGTAATTGGTTAATTAAAGAGTCTGTGAATGCATCTTGAATCGAGCATGTGCATAAAGTGTGAAGTGAGGTATTGTTATTCCATGCTATTGTGAAGTGTCTAGAACTTGCCTGGTGTGTATACAAAACGAAATGAAGGAGGTGTAGTATGGAAAAGGATGTAGGCATTTCTTTGTCTTAACCGAGAGTTTCTATTTTTTCTTGTCATACTCTACCTTTTTATGTGATTGTATACCCTAGTCAGCCCGTTGAGCCTTTAGCCGATTATTTCTTTCTTTTGTCCAAAATTGTATAAACTGAGCTTAATTATTTCTTTTCATTAGCCGTAAAGTCTATACAAAACTCTTAAGCGCTTAAGAAAAGAAATTTTTTTCCCAAAGTGTCAAAGAGTGAGAAGGGTGAAAAGAAAAAGAAAAGCAGAGTGAGGAAAGAAAAGAAAAGGTTGAAGAGGCACTTGTTATAATGAAATGATAATGAAGGTGCATGAAAAACCTTTGTGTCATGTCAAGTGTGTTTGATGAAATGGGCCATACGAAAGTAAACCAGCATGAATGGGATGATGAGAAAAAGAAAAGAGAGAAACAATGTTCATGAGTTGATGGGAATGTGTTGAAAAGGCGCTTGAGGATGCTAGTGACTATTATTGGCTAATCCAATATATGCTAGTTCCATAGCTTCCATTACAACCCATTAAAGTCCTACGTGATCTTACATTGCATTTCTTTATATTAGTGGAGTAATACACTAAGGGCAAGCCTATGGGTCATGACATGATGCATGTGAATTCTTTTGGGAGAGAGAGTGAAATTAATTTTTACATGCCCCTACTTGAATGTTTGTGTGTCGCATGAACATAAAAGGGGAAGATTCTCTTGAGTTGTGAGGGCACATGCTTGATGAAAGATTGATGTTCGTGTCGGATATCTTGATTAGCTGATTTGCATGAGTTTGCCGATATCGAGGGTCGATTCTTAAAGTCTAGGAAGTCTTGATGTATTAAAGGTCATTTCATTGTTAAGACCATGCATGTTTTCTTGATGATTTACATTATTGAATGATCGATATGACCGTAGCGTAAATTGTCGCCCCATAGTGGCGAAGGTTGGGATGTAATTTGCATGAATTGTGTATATGTTGTTCGAGGACGAACAAGAATTTAAGTGTGGGGTAAGTGATCTTGGGCAGATTTATATGCCCAAGTGATACTCAAACGTATCATTTTCACCTTGTTTATTGTGCAATGTGTATACATTTTCATGTAATTGGTAATAAAGTGTGAATTTATACTAACCAACATGATTAGCATTGTTTTGTAGGTAAAACATGATTTTGAGGAGCTAAAATACATGTTGGAACAATATCGGAGTTGGACTTGGATGCGAGCACGAAAAAGACATTAGACTGCACAATGCAAAGGGGCTCCGCGCTGGAGCCGTGCCACGCTACCATCGCGGAGGCACACTGCATGGAGGGTGATTAAATTGTCAATTTCCAGTGAAGCCTCGCGACAGCTCCGTGGCACGGAGGCAAGCCTCCGCATTGCATGCTGTGCCACGTTGAGGTTATATTCCCGGAACCCAGATTTCCAGTGAGGGTCCGCATCCACGCCGTGTCACGGAGGCAGTGCTCCGCGTTGGCCTCCGTGACACGTTGCGTGTTATTCCGGGAAAAATTCCGACTATTATAAATAGAACACTTAGGCTTATTTTTAATTAATTCAGACTTGGTGGAGAAAGGACGTGGGTTACAGGCAGTTGAGGGACGAAAAAGCTTAGGGTTTTTCTCTCTTTCTTTCTTCTTTCAATCAATTGTTTGTATGATTAACACTTGTTTTAGGATGATTAATCCACGAATGAGTGGCTAATTCTTTTTCTTGCTGAGGTTATGAACAATGGTGATGAATTTTGATTGTTGAATTATATGGTTTTTCATCTTCTTCTTCCATGTTGTTCTATTAATTCTTGTTTCTACTGCATTAGTGTGTGGCCGATATTAATGTACATCTGAAAAGTTTGATTTCACTCGAGAGAGCACGAAATTGGAAAGTTGTGAATTAATAGGGTATTGTTCTTAACTTGATTTGGGAAAATTGGGTTTTGATGTGCTTTCCTGATAGAAATATACTTGAAATCCGTATTAGTCAATTTAGGAACCGGAATTGTATTGCTAGGTCATAAATTGCATTTGATCACAGAAATGTAGACAGATGGTTTATGATTCTTAAGTGAGATTAAATACGAGAGTTTTAATCTCTAGGCTAATGTTCTTGGCTAGCAACAGGAAGAGAAGATTAACCAAATTATGATTATAATCAAGTTCATTACTTGTTCTTAACCTTGGCATGCTCATATCCATAGTTTCAATTCAAAGTAGATATTTGTTAATAGTTTTAGTATATAATTTATAAACAAAATTATTTAACTTTTGGTTACGTTGTTGTCAGCATATATAGAAGTAAAATAGAATATAGTATACTTGAGCAATTTTACCTATCCAGAGTCTCCTTGGATCGATACTTGGCTTACTTAGCCACTTTATTACTTGTTTGACCACGTGCACTTGCATGTCGGTTTATAACCCCAACCGAACCAACCGAACAGAATGCACAAATAATGATAGATAACAAAGACGAAATGAAGCATTTGAGTATCACTTGGACATATAATTCTTCCCAAGATCACTTACCCCACACTTAAAACCTTGTTCCTCCTCGAACAATACTCTCACATCTCATGCAATTTTCACCCACGCATAGCTACTTTGGCTCGACAATTCAAGCTATGACTATACCGATTATTTAATCTAGAAAATCATCAAGAAAACATGCATGGTCTCATCAATACAATGACATACCCCACATTAAGACCTCCTCGACTCAAGAATCGACTCTTGATCTTGGCAACTCATGCAAATCAACTGATCAAGACATCCGACACGAAATTTAATCTCTCATCAAGCATGTGCCCTCACAACACAAGAGAATCTCCCCATTTGCAATCATACGATTTCCAAAGCATTACATGTAGGGGTATATGAACACGATTTCGCTCTCTCTCCCAAATAATTCGCATGCATCATGTCATGAACCATAGGCTTGCCTCTAGTGTACTACTCCACTAATATAAGGACGCGTGATGTAAGATCACGTAGGACTTAACGGGTTGTAATGTAAGCTAGGGAACTAGTAGATACCGGGGTAACCAATAATAGCAACTAGCTTCCTTAAGCGCTTTTCAATACATCCCACCATTATTATGGGCATTGTTTCTTCCTTCATCCTCTCATTCTTGAAATTTTTCTTTGTTTTTGTTCCCATTTCTTTAAGCACACTCGACTTAATAACCATGATTAGTTATACATCTTTATTTTATTTAATTTTAGCAAGTGCACCTTTGACCTTTTCTTTAACTTTCACCACTTCCGCTTTTCCTTTCTTTTCACAATTCTCACTCCTTTACACTGTGGGAAAATTGTTTTTCTTGAGCACTTAAGAGTTTTGGATCAAATTCAAGGCAAATGAAAAGAAGGGATTAAGCTCAGTTTGTACCTCTTCAAATAAAGAAAAAATAGGCTAAAGGCTCAATGGGGCTAACTAGGATGTACATTCAAGGTAGGTATGATAATGGAAAAACTTTCAGTTTAATCAAAGAAATGCCTACATCCTTTCCTACAAGTACACATCCTTCATTTCATTTCGTACACACACCAGGCAAGTTCTAGACACTTCACAATAGCATAGAATAACCGAAACTCACCTCACACTCATTACACATGCTCACTCAAGACATATTCACAGAGTCTTCAATCAGCCAATTACAAGAATTCAATATTAAGCCTCGATCACACCGAATCAAACTTTAGGGCCTAGGTATCTCAACGTGTTTATGCATTTGCATGCTTTCATACGAATCACCTTTGCAACTTAATATCATGTACAACACGTAACGAGAATTCCAAACCATGAAGTAGTGATACGTTTGGGAAACAAACAAAAGAAAGAAAATAAAGAGAAACTACTCCTATCGACTATATTTCCCTTAAGAAGATCGTCATCCATCCATCATAGGGAACGGTCACTAATTACGACTTCGGTTCAATGGGACTATTCTCGGTAAAAGCACCAAAAATAAAGGCCGAGAAACCCAAAATAAAAGAAATATAATGAAAAATTTTAAAAATTTCGATAATTTTAATTGAAAGCAAAAATATTTACACAACAACCACTCAACAACAGCTCACACAACACACAACAGCTTAACATTCATTACAACACCACTTAATTTCAAAACACATAACATAAAGTCACAGGGTCATATTTTTCACAAGCACAACAAGACAACACATACACATAAACAAAAACAACAACAAAACAGCTGGCACCTAACTACTCCCACCCCACACTTAAACCGAACACTGTCCCTAGTGTTCACAAAATTCAACATATCACAAAGGTGGGTGGTGAAACTCCCTGATCAATCGATTATTCAACTTCTTCATCAGGTGTCATTGCCTCGTCTCCCATATCAGAATTGCCCCTGCTGTCCTCATCTGAGTCCTCACGGCGTGTCTCCTCATCGGTGGGGACAGCATCATCTACCGGCTCCACAAATGCTGGCCCCACTCTGCATAGAGCCCGAGCATTTTTGCCAAAGGGGTAATCCAAGTCAAGCTGCCAAAGCTCATCTTTTGTTGCTGGCCTCCCGCCAATGCGCAACTGCAGGATCTACATCCCGTACATGCGGGCCATATACTGATCATCCCGAGCATATCACTCGGCTAGTGTGAGAATAGGCCCGTGAGTTGTGTCGGGTGCCTTGGTTTTTGTGACATCCAAGGCACGCCTGTCAATCTGTGGGATGTAATCTAGGGCCTCCTCCTTGATATCATGGCCCCTTAGGAACGTGGTAAGCAAACCACCGAACCCGTACCTGTGCCCTTGATGCAAGCGGGCTCTCTTCATGGTGGAGATGATCACCGCCCCAACATTTATCTCAAGCTCTTTCATCAGGGCATACACCAAGCACACTCGATCCCAGGTGACATCTGTCATGTGTGGCCCCAGGATCAGGCAGGAACACACAATTTTTAGCCAGATCCTGGCTTCCCTGTTCATCTGAGAGTAGGGCAGTGTATGATGGTAACCCCTCTCTTTATGCCTGCTCTACCGTGCTATTGAACGGGCTTCACATAGAGTGCGTCTGATGTCCGCATAAGGTGGAGTTATGTTCAGCTGCCGGAGTACATGGGCGTTTGTGTCCCACGCCCCCAATATAGCATTCAAGTGATGGGGCTCAAACGTGACAACCTGCCCTCTTATCTTGACGGTGTGACTGCAGAGGGTCGGGTTCCAGTTGGCATAGAACTCCCGAATCAGATGGAGACTGCACTCCTTGGGCTCTTCGAAGATGAAGTTTCTTTGTGTTTTGCATACCATTTCTTCCCTTCATCAGTCACCCATCGGGTTCCGTATTGTCGGCGTTGGCCTCTCAGAACCGCTGGTGCTGCTGGGACTGTTGTTCCCCAATTATTCTTTTTCTGTCAGCGCCCGATGTGGATGCGCCCTTTCCCTTTTCTTGTCTGCCCGGCATTGTTCCTGCACATATAACCATACAATCCCAATGTTATTCAAATCAGACCTAGCTATGACTAAGGTTGGGTTTAATTGAATCACCCCACACTTAGTCTTTAGCCGCAATTAAAACAATTCGACAAGACATTCATGATTTCACAATCTTTACATTCAACATTCTTAGTGCCTTCATATAATTCGGTGGAATAATTACTATGTACTACTCAGACTTCGTACAACGAATAATAATATCGCCATCGATTCCATTATATCATCATAGCACTTAGCCAAATTTTTGTTCTCAACAACCTATGCAATTCACCAATTTCATTTTTCCAAAATTCCCTTGTCTACTTAGCATATTTAGCATTAATCACAACATAATTCACATCACCCACATGCACAACCCAATTTTTTCACATTTCAAACAAATTTAGTCTTCTTTCTATTCAAATTCCAACCCTAGCTACCAATTTCTTAAAAATTCACTAAAACATGCATTCATCGAGTTCATATACTCACAATAATATTATGAACATCAATCAATCATAACTCAAATGAATTGAAGCTTAATTTTCACTTAAGGCAAGTTTCAATCACTACACATGCTCAAGAATCGAAAATTCAAGAAAAAATGAGGTTAAGTTCAAGAACATACCTTTTCTCCGATGAAATTGAAGAAAACTTGAAGAAAATCGATGCCTAGGTCCGTGTCACGTTGGGGGAGGAGGAAATTTGGGGTTTTGGCCGTGGAGGGAATGGAAAATGAAGAAGAAATGGGGGAAAATCGGGGTTTTAAAAGTGTTTTTCGCGCGGGTTACCCGGCGACCCGGCGTGACCCAACGTGAAATAACACTCAACGTGTCACTGAGGGTAACGCGGAGCACCCCCTCCGTGACGTGGAGCACCCCCTCCGTGACACGGAGCCATCGCGCCCCTGTTATGGAATTTTTAAAAATTCCGAAATAGGCTTCAACGTGTCACGGAGGGTAACGCGGAGCACCTCCTCCGTGACACGGAGCCAACGCCTAGGCTCACTGTCATGCCACTTTTTATTTTTCTCACCTCGATTTTTTTTCCTTTGCGCTTCTTTGCATTTTTTCCCTCCGTTCCACCTGAAAATCATTTCACAACAAGAAATTGGTTAAGATTCATAGGTTTCAACGCAACAATAATTTTTTTCAATTTATTTTTTTCTTTTTATCTTTTTTTTCTCTTTTTTTTCTCAACTAATTCTCCTCATCTATTACAACAATTTCATGGGTTGCCTCCCGTGCAGCGCCTGGTTAACCGTCGCGTCTCGACGTCATTTACGCTCAATCATCCTCTAGAGTGATGGACGCCTTCTCTCGAATAACGTCCTCACCCCAGTAATGCTTACAACGCTACCCATTAACCAAGAATGTGGCACTTCGATCTTCTTGCCACAACTCTACTGCCCCGTGCGAGGTCATTCTTACTACCTCAAACGGCCCTGACGATTTGGGCCGCAATTTTCCTGGAACCAACCTCAATCTTAAATTGAAAAGCAACAGTTTCTGCCCCGGCTCGAATATCCGATGCCCTATATGCTTATCATGCCACCTCTTTGTTTTCTCTTTGTAGCACTTGGCACTTTCATAAGCATGCCAACAAAACTCATCAAGTTCGCTGAGTTGCATCAGCCTTTTCTTACCCCGCTAGCTCTAGATCCATGTTCAATTTCCTCAAAGCCCAGAAAGCTTGGTGTTGTAGCTCCACCGGCAGATGACATGCCTTTCCATAGACCAATCTGTACGGAGAAGTCCCAATTGGTGTCTTGTAAGTAGTTCTATAAGCCCACAATGCATCGTCGAGTTTGCTTGACCAATCACTACGTTGTGCATTCACTGTTTTCTGGAGAATCTGCTTCACTTCTCTGTTCGACACCTCCACTTGCCCACTAGTTTGGGGATGATATGTTGTTGCCACCTAGTGGCGCACCCCATACTTAGCTAGCAAGTTCTTGAAACTTGCATTTACAAAATGAGCCCCTCCATCACTGATAATGGCTTGGGGTGTCCCGAACCTGGTGAAAATGTGCTTTTTCACAAATTTCGTTACCACCTTGTTGTCATTCCTGGGGCAAGTTGTTGCTTCAACCCACTTTGATACATAATCAACGGCCACCAAGATGTAACGATTACCAAATGATGGTAGGAACGGGCCCATGAAATCTATACCCCATACGTCAAAGATCTCCACTTCTAGTATATGTTGTAGTGGCATCTCTTGCCTCCTACCAATTGTGTCTGTCCTTTGATATCTATCACATATTTTGACGTATGCCATAGAGTCTCTGAACAGTGTAGGCCAAAAGAAACCTAACTATAGCACCTTGTGCACTGTCCGCTCACCTCCGTGGTGCCCTCCATACAATGAAGAGTGAGAACTCCTCAAAACTTCTACAATCTAGCTCTTCGGGATGCATCTTCTCATAACCTGATTCGGTCGCTGTTTAAACAAGTACGGCTCATCCCAAATAAAATACCGGCAATCATGCCTCAACTTTTTTCTCTGCTGAGCCGTAGCCTCAGGTGGATAGACTCCACTCACTAGCAAATTCACTATGTCTGCATACCAAGGGGTCTCAGCTTCCCTTATTGCCAAGAGATGCTCATCCAGGAACTCCTGTTTGATGTTGTCACCTTCCTTCACATGCTACCTGCTTTCCAATCGCGATAGGTGATCTGCCACTTGATTCTCGCTCCCCTTTCTGTCCTTTATCTCTAGGTCAAACTCTTGCAACAACAAGATCCATCTAATCAGCTTGGGATTTACATCCTTTTTGTTAAACAGATACCGAATCGCTACATGATCGGTATACACCACTACTCTAGAACCCACCAAATAGGACCTGAATTTGTCAAACACAAATACCAATGCTAGCATCTCCTTTTCTGTGACTGTATAATTAACTTGGGCTGCATCGAGTGTTTTGCTTGCATAATGAATAGAATGAAAAATTCTATTCCTCTGCTGCCCTAATATAGCTCCCACAGCCACATCGCTTGCATCACACATCAGTTCAAACGGTTGTTCCCAATCCGGAGAAATAAGGATAGGTGCTTCTAATCAATTTCTGCTTCAACTCCTCGAATGCTTTGACACAATCTTCATCAAACTCGAACTTCACCTCTTTTTCTAGCAACCTGCATATTGGTCTAGAAATTTGAGAGAAGTTCTTAATGAACCGTCTGTAGAACCGTGCATGCCCGAGAAAACTGCGAACACCCTTCACTGACACAGGTGGTGGTAGCTTTTCAATAACTTCGATCTTAGCACGATCGACCTCCAACCCCTTGCAAGACACTTTATGGCCAAGGACGATACCCTCCTTGACTAAGAAATGACATTTCTTCCAGTTGAGTACAAGGTTGGATTCTTCACAGCGAGCTAGCACCCTGTCAAGATTCTGCAAACAAGTATCAAACGAATTACTGAAAATGGAAAAATCATCCATAAATACCTCAACGAAATCTTCCACCATGTCGTGAAAGATCGCTATCATGCATCTTTGGAATGTGGCGGGTGCATTGCATAAACCAAATGGCATCTGCCTAAAAGCATATGTCCCATAAGGACATGTGAAAGTAGTCTTCTCCTGGTCCTCTGGTGGTATGGCTATTTGGTTATAGCCAGAGTACCCATCAAGGAAACAATAATATTGTTGTCCAGCCAATCTGTCCAATATCTGATCAATGAACGGGACAGGATAGTGATCTTTCCTTGTGGCTTCATTGAGCTTTCTGTAGTCCGTGCAAATCCGCCAGCCTGTGACAGTGCGTGTAGGGATTAGCTCATTTTTCTCATTGGAGACCATGGTCATCCCTCCCTTCTTTGGGATACACTGAACGGGGCTGACCCATTTGTTGTCCGGAATAGGATAGACCACACCTGCATCAAGCCACTTAATTACTTCTTTCCTAACCACATCCTTCATCATCGGATTTAACCTCCATTAAGGCTGTACAGTTGTCTTTGCTCCTTCCTCCATGAAAATTCTGTGTGTGCAAAAAGCTGGATTGATACCCCGAATATCTGACATTTGCCAGCCCATCGCTTTCTTCCTTCTTTTGAGAACCACCAATGCTTCCTTTACCTGTGCCTCCATCAATTCTGCGGAGATGATGACTGGCAAAGTGTCATCTTCCCCCCAAAAGATATATTTTAAATGGGGAGGCAATGTTTTCAACTCCAGTTTGGTGCTTCCTCAATAGATGGTTTCGGCAATGGTTCCAAGGACCTCATTAAAGGCTGAAAGTCATGCTTCCTGAGATACCACTTTGGTTCATTCAACATTTGCACCATCTCATAAGTATCTCTATCTCCGAAATGATCGGAGCTCATCAATGCTCTTTCCAATGGATCTCGAGAATCAACAATCCGAAGAATTTCTGCTTGGTCTAGCACATTGATTGCTGAAAGCTCCTCATATATGGCCGGAAGCTTCATGGCCTTATATACATCAAATACCTACACTTTTTCATGAACTCGCATGGTTAGTTGCCCTACAGCTACATCAATCAAAGCTCTCTCAGTTGCCAAGAAAGAACGTCCCGAAATAATTGGGACTTCTGCATCCGACTCAAAATCTAAGACAATGAAATCTACCGGGAAGATAAGGGAGCCCACTTGCACTAGCACGTCCTCCACAATCCCATCTGGTCTGGCCAAAGAGCGGTCTAATAACTGCAAGATCACTGTAGTTGGTCTAGGACTGCCCAGCCCCAACTTCTTGAACACCGATGTCGGCATCAAGTTAAGCTCGCTCCCAAATCGCATAATCCGTGATATTGGATACTTTGCCCAATTGTTATCTAAATTGTAAAGCTCCCAGGGTCCTTGAGCTTTGTTGGCAACCTGTTCTGTATCCGAGAAGTGCACTCCTCAGTAAGTGCCACCGTAGCATACTCCGTCAATCTGCTTTTGTTAGCTACGATGTCCTATTTAAGCACCTCCATGAACTTTTTGAAACAAGCTTCCTCCTTGTGTTTCTTTAATCTTTGAGGGAACGGGAGTGGTTGTCTTTCTGCTTCAACTTCCTTCTCCTTTCCCCTCTCATCATCATGTTCCCTATCTTTCTCCACTACTCCTAACTGTTGAGGTGGTCTTTCTGGTTCCACCTCATTTAGTTGTAACCCACTCCTTGTAGTCACTACATTAACCTACTTGGGATTCGGGTCAGTGTCACTCGGTAGTCCTCCTCTAGGCTTGGTGTTTTAAGCTCCAGGTAGTTGTCCAAACTGGTACTCCAACGCCTTTGTAGCTAACTAGTTGTTTTTTATGTCTGTTGCCAATTTCACATAATCAGCCTGCATTTGAGCTTGGTTAGCTAACATTGTTTTAAATATTTCCTCAATGCTGGTGGGTGGTGGAGGAGGTGCATTGTTTCCTCTGTATTGAGATTGATAATTCTGCTGCCCTCCTTGATTTCTCTGCGCACCCTGATTCGAACTCTGCCCTTGATGGCTGTTACTACCCCAAGAGAAATTCGGATGATCCCTCCAATTCGAGTTGTAATTATTTCCATATTGTTGGTGATTATTTCTCTATACATTCCCAACAAAGTTCACTGAATCTGGATTTGCACCACAACACTCAGCTGAGTGTTCATTACTACCGCATACTTCACACTAAATCTGCTGCACTACATTAACTGGGGCTTGAGGTAGATACAAGCTCATATTGCTGAAGTGGGTGTTGAGTTGATTTTGCAATGTAGCTATCTGTGCAGCGATCGCTGTAAAACCATCCACTTCAAAGACTCCTGCCGCTTTCCTTGTTCCTCCTCTAGAAGAGTCCGCATTCCACTCTGGATTTCCCTGTGAAATACGATTTAACAAAGTATACAGCTCCTCATAAGTCTTTTCTAATGCTTGTCCTCCAGCTGCTGAGTCTAGCAAAATTTTTGTGTGGGGTTCCAAACCCTCTATGAAAGTATGCACCAGCACATCATTGGACTGGTGATGGTGAGGACAATCCCTTAGCAATGATTTGAACCTTTCCCAAGCTTGATACAGATTCTCCCCCTCTCTTTGTTTAAAACTTAGAATCTGACTTCTAAGTCTTGCTGTTTTCCCAGATGGAAAGAACCGTATCAGAAATTTTCTTGTAAGATCATCCCACGTGGTGATAGAGTTAGGTGGTTCAGCTTTCAGCCACCTCTTTGCTTCCCCCAATAATGAAAATGGGAATAATGTAAGCCTTACGTAATCAGACGATACTCCAGTGGGGATGTAAGTGTAACTTATCTCCAAAAAGTTTTGGAGATGTTGTTGTGGATCTTCGTGAGGGAGACCTGTGAATTGCCTGCTGGTGTGCAGCAATTGCACCATGTTCTATTTAAGATCAAACCTCCCTCCTGGCTCTGGTCTGCGAATACTTGATGTAACATTGTTAGCATATGGGATTTCCACTTCGCGAACCGGCCTAGCTGCCATTTCCTCGGGCACTAACACTGCCCTCACAAGTGGTGGATTCTGTTGTTGCTCCAGGATTGTCTGTCTGAGAAACTGTAGCTTTTTCTCTAGAGCTTCCCTTCTTTGACGATGAAATTGTCTTTCTGGCTCTATGTATGAATCCACCAACTCCTTATCTCTTACTAGTGTTCAACAGAATTCAATATCTGCAAAAGACAGGCTAAGATCAAGTTGTCAGCACTTATATAGAAATTATAAACTAACACTAAGAAAACAATTTTACCAATTGCTAGTCCCCGGCAACAGCACCAAAAACTTGTTCGGTGATTTGGTGACTACACGCAAGTGCACGTGGTCGAACAAGTAGTAAAATGGCTTAAGTAAGCCAAGTATCGATCCCAAAGGGACTGAACCAAGGTAATAATTAACTTAAGTGTTAATGAACTATATCTTTAAGAATGCAGACAACAAAATAAATAATATTTCGAGAGTTTTAGGTTCCTAATTTATACGAATCTAAGACAAAATTATAAAATGAGTCTGAACTATAGTAATGAGCATGCTGAGGTTAAAACGAACATGCAGAGAATTAATTTATCGATACAATGCAGTTAATCTTTCCTCCGGTTGCTAGTCAAGAATTAATGCCTATGGATTGGAACTTTCGTCTCCTATCCAACTTAAGAATCATGGACCTTCAATCTACATTTATGTGATAAAAGAATTTCATGTTCTAGCCATACAAAATCGATTCCTTAATTGACTAATAAGACTTTCAGATATATTTCTATTCTGAATGTAAATCAATTCTCAATTTTTCCAAACTAAGAAGAGATCATATCCTATCAATTCACAACTTTCCAATTTCTTTCCTTCTCAAAATCAAAATTGGATTTTTTAGATATACATTAACATTGGCCAAACATTAGTGCAGTAAGAATAAGAATTGATAGAACAACCATTGAAGAAAAGATGAAAACTAAAATGATCAACAATTACATTCCACTACAATTGTTCTTAACCTCAGGAAGAAGTGAATTTAGCCACTCATTTGTGGATTAAACATCATCAAATGAGTATAAGTCATACTAACACTTGAGATAAAAGAGAAAGAGATAGAGAAGAACCCTAGAATTTTCGTCCCCTCAACTTCCTGTAACCCACGTTCTTGCTCAACCAAGTCAAAATTGTTTAAAAATAAACCTAAGGGTGCTATTTATACTATTGAGAATTTTCTCGGAATAACAAGCAACGTGGCACGGAGTGTATCGCGGAGCACTCCCTCCGTGCCACGGGGGTATCGCGGACCCTCTCTGGAATTAGGCTCCTCAGAATTTTCACCTTGGCGTGCCACGGCCTGCATCGCGGAGCCTGGCGGACGTGCCACGGTGCTATCGCGCTCCTACACTGGAAATTGATGTCCTAGGTAATTGTACTCAACGTGCCATGGCTTGCATCGCGTGGCATTGCCTTCGTGTCACGGAGGTAACGCGAGGCTTCACTGGAAATGGCCAAAATTAAATCACCCGAGGCAGAATGCCTCCACGATTGCAACGTGACACGGCTCCATTGCGGAGCCCTTATTTTTGCTGCTCTTCCTTGACCTTTTCCACTCCTTGCTTCCAAGTCCATTCCCGATTTTTACCAACATGTATCTTATCTTCCCAAAATTCCATTTTACCTGCAAAAAAAATACTAATCATGTTGGTTAGTATAAATTCACATTTTAACTACAAATCACATGAGAATGCACAAATAACAACAGATAACAAAGACGAAATGAAGCATTTGAGTATCACTTGGGCATATAATTCTGCCCAAGATCAGGCTGCCTACTAGTTAAAAGGGGTAGCCCAAATCTAGTACGAGTAGTGGAAGGAGGGGAGACCAGCAGGAGCAGGAACGATGAAATAGGGGGAGTTCACTATAGCCTTCCTAGATAGATTCTTCCCTCGAGAACTCAGGGAGGAAAAAGTGGCGGAGTTCATGAATTTAAAACAGGGAAATCGGGCGGTGAAAGAGTATGCACTGGAGTTCACTGAGATGGTAGCTGAGCCAAGGGCTCGTATGCTGAAATTTGTTAATGGAGTGTCGAACCTGGTCCTCAAGGAGTGCAGGACTGCAATTCTTATTAAGGACATCGATCTCTCCAGCCTCATAGTTCATGCCCAGCAAATTGCGGTAGAAAACTTGAAAGATTTGGAGCGGGAGAACAAGTGGGGAAGAATTGGACAGTCAGATTATGGCCACCAGAGATCTGGCAATAGTAGCCACCCACATCAGCAGCAGAGGGCTCCAGTACCCTCTTCAGCCAGCGCCCCTACTTTTCGGTCCCGCAAGGATAGGAGGGGTGGAGCATCTAGCTCACAATCCTAGAGTTATAGCACCAATAACTGCTACAGCTACCCAGCTTGCCTTAAGTGTGGCAAGAATCATCCAGGAGAGTGTCTTCAGGGCTAAGAGGGTGGTTTTGGGTATGGACAGCTTGTTCATCAATTTAAAGAATGCTTGTTAGCAAGAAGGGGAGATCATAATCCACCACTTCAGCAGCTCCAGCAGGCCGACTAGCTCAATAGGCCAACACTTCAGGTACGGATGGTGGCCAGCGCCTGATCTTGGGCAGATTTATATGCTCAAGTGATACTCAAACGTATCATTTTTACCTTGTTTGTTGTGCAATGTGTATATAATATCATGTAATTGGTAATAAAATGCGAATTTATACTAACCAACATGATTAGCATTTGTTTAGCAGGTAAATGTGATTTTTAGGAGCTAAAATGCATGTTGGAACTATGTCGGAGTTGAACTGGGATGCGAGCATGGTAAAGACCCTGGAATGCATGATTTATAGGGGCTCCGCGATGGAGCCGTGCCACGCTACCATCGCGGTAGCACACTGCCTGGACATGAATTAAAATGGCAATTTCCAGTGTGCCTGCGCGTCAGCTCCGTGGCACGGAGAGAGGCCTCCGCGATGGCCTCCGTGCCACGTTGAGGCTAATTTACCGGACCCTGGAAATTCCAGTGAAGGTCCGCGTCCACGCCGTGTCACGGAGGCAGTGCTCCGCGTTGGCCTCCGTGACACGTTGCTTGTTATTCCGGGAAAAATTTCCCACTAGTATAAATAGCACACTTAGGTTTATTTTAATTAGTTTTTGGAGTTTTTAGACTGAGTTCAGAAGTGGAGAGCAGGAACGTGGGTTAGCAGCAGTTGAAGATTGGAAAAGCTAAGGGATTTCTTCTCTTCCTTTCTTCTTTCTATCAATTGTACGTATGATTTACACTCATTTGAGGATGATCAATCCAAGAATGAGTGGCTAATTCTCTTCCTAGCTGAGGTTTTGAACATGTGTAATGAATTCTGATTTTAATTGATATGGTTTTATTCTTCTTCTTTAATGTTGTTCTATTAATTCTTGTTCTTACTGCATTAGTGATTGGCCAACATTAATGTATATCTAAAAAGTCCAATTTCACTCGAAAGAGCAAGAAATTGGAAAGT
The DNA here is from genome assembly GCA_035772735.1 of Datura wrightii. Classification (NCBI taxonomy): domain Eukaryota; kingdom Viridiplantae; phylum Streptophyta; class Magnoliopsida; order Solanales; family Solanaceae; genus Datura; species Datura wrightii. The sequence goes on from JASDFA010000018.1 coordinate 126,330,694, forward strand.
TGTGAATTAATAGGGTATTGTTCTTAACTTGATTTGGGAAAATTGGGTTTTGATGTGCTTTCCTGATAGAAATATACTTGAAAGCCGTATTAGTCAATTTAGGAACTGGAATTGTAGTGCTAGGTCATAAATTGCATTTGATCACAGAAATGTAGACGGATGGTTTATGATTCTAAAGTGAAATTAAATACGAGAGTTTTAATTTCTAGGCGAATGTTCTTGGCTAGCAACATGAAGAAGAGATTAACCAAATTATCATGATTATCAAGTTCATTACTTGTTCTTAACCTTGGCATGTTCACATCCATTGTCTGAATTCAAAAGTAAATAGTTGTTATTAATTGTAGTATATAGCTTAGAAACAAAAACTCAATTAACTATTGGTTACATTGTTGTTAGCATAATTAGAAGTTAAATAGAAATATAGTAAATTAGGCAATTTTACATATCTTGAGCCTCCTTGGATCGATACTTGGCTACTTAGCCACTTTATTACTTGTTTGACCACGTGCACTTGCGTGTCGGTTTTTAATATAAATTACCAACAAGCAGAACAACCGCGAACAGCGCCAAAACTATTTTTATGATTTTTCCTTTCGTCAGGATCAGGAGAGCTCACCTGACGTGGTCACGGGTATGTTGCGCCTTTTTCATCTAGATATGTATGCCCTACGAGATACAAAAGCCACCCTTTCGTTCGTGACTCTCTATATAGCAGTCCAGTTTGATATCAGTCTAGAAGTTCTCTCTGAACCATTCTTTGTCTCCACCCTAGTTGGCGAGTCGGTTAGATCCAACCGGGTGTATAGGAACTGCCCAGTCTCGATCTTCAATAAATTCATTCCAGCTGATCTTGTAGAGTTAGACATGGTTGACTTTGACATCATTCTTGGCATTGATTGGTTACACTCCGGTTATGCCTCAGTCGACTACAGAACTAGGGTCGTCAGGTTTCAGTTCCCTAATGAGCAAGCTTTAGAGTGGACGGGAAATAGTTCAGCGCCTAAGGGTTAGTTTATTTCCTACCTTAAGGCTAGAAAGATTATTTCCAAAGGGTGTATTTATTATCTAGTTCGGGTCAAAGATTCCAGCTTTGAAACCCCAACTATCCAATTAGTCCCAATTGTCAGCGAGTTCCCTGATGTGTTTCCCGAAGATCTTTTTGAAGTTCCTCCTGAGCAGGTAATAGACTTTGGTATAAACCTTCTCCTAGATACTCAGCCCATCTCCATCCCTCCTTACAGAATGGCTCTAACTAAGCTTGAGGAGTTGAAGGAGCAGCTAAAAGATCTTCTTGACAAAGATTTTTTCAGACCCAACATCTCTCCTTGGCGTGCTCCAATACTATTCGTGCGAAAGAAAGACGGTACCCTTAGAATGTGCATCGATTACCGTCAGTTGAACAAGGTCACAGTCAAGAATAGGTATCCCCTACAAAGGATTGATGACTTGTTCGATTAGCTTCAGGGAGCCAATTGTTTCTCAAAAATAGATCTCAGATTGGGATATCATCAGCTAAGAGTCAAAGAGTGTGACATATCGAAAATAGCTTTACGAACTCGGTATGACCACTACGAGTTCGTGGTTACGTCCTTTGGACTCACAAATGCCCCTGAAGCTTTTATTGACCATATGAATAGAGTCTTCAAGCGGTATCTAGATATGTTCATCATTGTATTTATCGACAACATTCTAGTATAATCTAGAAATGAGGAAGAACATGCTAATCACCTGAGGATAATGCTTCAGACACTCAAAGACCGCCAGTTGTTCACAAATTTCAACAAATGCAAATTATGGTTGAATTCAATGAATTTCCTTAGTCACGTGGTCTCGAGTGAGGGTATTTAGGTGGATCCTCAAAAAATAGAAGCACTGAAAGACAAGCCCAGACTACTTCCCCAACTGAAATCAGAAGTTTCTTGGGTCTAGTCGGTTATTACCAATGTCTTGCGGAAGGTTTTTCCTCTACTGCATCTCCTCTGACTAGGTTGACTAAGAAAAAAAGTGAAATTTTAGTGGTCAGATGAGTGTGAGAAGAGTTTCCAGGAGTTGAAAACTCGACTCACTATCGCTCCAGTTTTGGCCTTACAAGAAGGAACAGATGGGTTTGTAGTGTATTGAGACGCTTCCAGATTTGGACTCGGTTGCGTTTTGATACAGTGGGGTAAGGTGATAGCTACGTCGCCAGACAGCTCAAGCTTCATAAAAAGAACTATCTGACTCATGACCTGGAGTTGGCAGTGGTGGTATTTGTGTTGAAAATATGGAGGCACTTCCTGTACGGGGCTTACGTGGATGATTTCATCAATCACAAGAGCCTTTAGTATGTGTTCAGTCAGAAAAATCTAAATCTTCTTCAAAGAAGGTGGTTGGAGCTACTAAAGGACTATGACATGAGCGTATTGTATCACCCTCGCAAAGCCAATGTGGTGGCTGATGCCCTAAGCAGGGTGTCTATGGGGAGAGTGGATCATGTTGAGGAGGGAAAGAAGTAACTGGCAAAGGATATCCACATACTAGCTCAGTTGGGAGTACAGTTGGTTGATATAGCTGAAGACAGAGTAGTGGTGCAGAGTGTATCGGATTCCTCGTTGGTAGTTGAAGTTAAGTCAAGGCAGGATGAAGACCTCGTACTGCTTAAACTGAAGGAGGCGGTTCTCAGAAAGAAGTGGAGGTTTTCTCCCGGGGGGGGGGGGGAGGGATGGTGTACTCCGTTACAAGGGTATATTGTGTTTACCAGATGTGGGTGAGTTGAGACAACAGATACTGGCTGAAGCATACAGTTCAAGTCCATCCACCCAGGTGCTACTAAGATGTACTGTGATTTACGGGATATTTACTAGTGGAACGGCATGAAGAGAGACATCACAGAATTTGTAGCTAAGTGCCCGAACTGCCAGTAGGTCAACGTATAGCACCAAAGACTGGGAGGTATGACTCAGGATATCAGCATAGCCACCTAGAAGTGGGAAGAAGTAAATATGGATTTTATTACAGGTTTACCTCAGACTCGTCAGCAACATGACTCAATCTGGGTAATAGTAGACCGGATGACTAAGTCAACACACTTCCTCCCAGTTAATACTACAGACCAGCTAAGGATTATGCTAGGCTTTATATCTGGGAGTTGGTCAGACTTCATGGGGTGCCCTTGTCCATTACCTCAGACAGAGGTACCCAGTTCACCTCTTATTTCTAGATGTCTTTTCAGAAGGGACTCGGTACCCAGGTCAAGGTTAGCACAACTTTTCACCCACAGACAGATAGACAAGCTAACTGAAGTATCTAGACCTTGGAAGATATGCTGAGAGAGTACGTGATCGATTTCAAGGGCAGTTTGGATGACCAATTTCCTCTCATCGAGTTTTCATACAACAACAGCTACCACTCCAGTATCCAGATGGCCTCGTTTGAGGCATTGTGTGACAAAAATCTTAGACTCATGAGTCATGTGAGAAAGATAAAACTTTCAATAATTTGTTAGGCATATTTTATAATTTTTAATTTTTTTATATGGAGCAGGTAATGGGACAAATAAAAATGAAATAGAAAAAATATGAGGAGGAAAGAAAATATTATTATGCTAACACCAAAATTTTAATAGGTTCGGTGAAGGAAACATGGGAAATATTTTTTTACTTTTTCTTATTTATTTTCTTCCTCTTTCTCTTTTTATTTTTTTCTTATTTGCTTCACTCTTTTTCCTCTAGGACCTAATCTGTTATATCCCTTCATGAATATAGATATTATTTTTTCTTCTCTTAATCAATATTTTAAATTTTTGTGAACTTGTTGCGGTTCGTATAGTTATATATAAAAAAACATCAGTAAATTTAGAAATAATTTATCTAAAAATTTAATTGAGATACAAAAAAAATCAACTATAAAATTTTAAAAATGATAAAATTACAAAATAGATATTTTAGTAGAATTGGAGTTTAAAAATATTACATTTTCATGGTTAAATATTTTTTAAAATGAAAAGAAAATTTTCATATATAACAAAGTTAATACATGATTTTATTATTTTAATATAGTTTGAAAATATGTATTTAAGGACTTGATCTTTTTTTTCTTTCTTTTATTACACGCTAAATCTTTTTCAATTAATATAAAAGAAAAAAGAAAAGGAAAGATAAAAAAGGTGATCAAACTAAAAATAGGAGAAAAAAGATATATGTATTTCTATTCCATTTTCTTTTTGATATTTATGTTTTCATTGTACTTCTTTTTTCTCTTATTTTTCATTATCATCAAAATAAATTATATTGTTAATTTTGTCTCTAGAGAGTACTGTATTTATTTTTTAATTCATTTATTAGTATCTTCTTCTTGTTTTTTCTTTTCCTTTACCTATCCCAAAGTTACTCTAAAAATTATTATTTTTCTATTTTTACAAATCTCTATTTTTGTATTCTAACCTTCTGACATCACAATGTTATCACGACTCAAATGACAGTGATTGACATCCACACTAATCCCCCGGTGGGTGAACCAGCGAAATTAGATATCAATCCCCAAGTGACACAAAACAAAACATTTATGAATAAAGCAACAATTATACTCTTTAAACAACTTCGAATCAATATATTGCGTGAAACAAACTAGTAAAACAAATCCTAAATACCTGATTGTCATTGCACCAGATGATAACGTCCAAAATACACTCTTCTTTTATGAAAGAGTGCAAACGTCCGTTGTATCAAAATAAATATCCTGACGGATGTCGGGGTCAAATCCCACAGAGACTAACGGGTGATATACGCAAGTGTTGTCTGAAAAATTTTAATTAGTTTGCACCATTCAAAAGAAAAAAAAGCAATAAATATTTTGGGGGAAACTTTATGTTAACAATATGGTGTGGAGTCTAACTCAGCTAATTAGAATAGAAAATAACCACAGTTGTAAACAATAAATGAGAGGGACTAGAGGTATGGTGTAAATAATTTTCTAACTAAACAAGGATATGCTAGATCATCTCATCATTGTAAATTATCTAAATAACTTTAAACAGGTGGGCATTCTATGCTTTTCAACCACATGAATGCCTCTTTCTAGAGTTCCTTCGAACCAATAGACACAATTAAATCAGCCCAATCAAGTTTGGATTAATTGATGTACTATCTATAGCTATTAGCTATTAATTAGGAGTGTGAATATAGGTTATGGCTATATCTAGCCCAACTCCACAACATCACATCCATTTCCCCCATCAAATTCTCTCTCAATACTAAATGCTTCTCTTTCAAGGAGAAATCAAGTAAGAAAAGTAGATCCACATTTGCAGCTATTGATCATCAATTATAAATTGGAGAGAACTTAACAGATTTGCACCAATTAATAAATATTGAGATGAATCTAGCAATACCCAATCTAATTAAGAACTCATCACCACAGACCTCTAGTTGATGATTTAGCTACTATGGTTAAGAAACTAAAGAGCATATTCAATAATAAACTCATTGATTTCATTAATGAGAGCAGCAAAATCAAATTCAAAATTATATCTACAACAATGGTGGTACCTTTCTATATAAGAAGATGAAGAAAAGAAAAATAATATTCAACAATCTCTACCAATAGAATTCTACTTTCTTTCACAGCAAAAGGAATGTTCAAAAAAGTTAAAGTTAAGATCTGATATGTACAGAGTACTTTCTTCTAGAATATATATATATATATAATTGATAGGGCAACCAATCTCCTCTTTTTCAGTGTTATACGCAATTGCCCCTATTTAGGCATTTTGGAACTTGCAAAAGCATTGACGGTTCGCCGGTTACACTCCACGAACCATCGTCAATCATCTTCTGCTCCTTTGGTGACCAGTACCATTCGACAGTATCTTCGGTGATTTGCCGGCTCCTAATCGTGCTACACCAATTTCTTTCATCCTTGATCCACCAAGTTCAAGCGCCTGTAGGTGAGTTAATTGGTGAGTCACCAGTTGATGTCCGCGACTACCGGTTCCTTTAGTTCCTCAAAGCAGTGGTCATCTGCGTTTGGCCGGTGTGCTCCAGTGGAGCACTAGTTTTCACATGATTTCCCTTTTACTCCACTTCTTGCTCTTTTTCTTCACCTCAGATGTCTGTACATAACAAGGCAAAGAGGGCATAAAATTCATCTAAATGACTTGAAAACTAAGATAAAGCTCATGCTTAAGACCTAATGAGTTGGTAAATTACCAATTTATCAAACCCCCAAATTTGAACCATTGTTTGTTCACTATTAATGCAATTTTTATCAGTTGAGAAACATGTCACTCCACACGAGTTTATATATCAATAACCACATAATTTATGAAAACCCAAAAATGCTCACCAACTCAAAGAAAAAGAGAAGCAAATTCCCCCAAAAACAAGAAAGGAAAAGTTTCAAGAGGCCACGACAATTTAAAGACATGATTCATAAGAGCTTTCATTTTGCAAAACAAGGGAATAGCTTATCCACAAATTACACATAGCATCTCAATTCATAATCATTGCACATTCAAAATCTGCCTTAGAGCTTGCACTTTTCGTGCCTTATGTAGACATTTACCTTAATGCAATTGTGTCCTCAAAAGGCATGATGCCACTCACAAAAGAGAGAATTCCTTTTCTTTATTATGAAATCAATGCATACACACAAGCAATTGTAGAAAAATATGATCACACTCACTCTCCCAAAAGAAATTTTCATGCATACAACTCGACCCATAGGCTTGCCTTTATGTAATTCGCCACTAATGTAGAGCAACTGCACTCAAAATCACTTAGGACTTGTAGATCGTAATGGAGACTAGGGCTAAGGGTAGGATAAATATTTGGTTTTAGTAACTAACGCCTCCCTAATGCCTTCACAAATGTATGTAGTATCCCAACATCTTGTTTAGATAACTCCACCTTATTTCTCTTTGTCCATCATCTTCATCTTTTGTGTAACACGAGCCACCTTTATGTGAATTTCACATTTAGCCTTATCTATGCAAGAGATAACACCTATCAACTATTCTTCTCTTTTGATGATTCGTGGTCTTTCAACCCATCTATTCACTCATCTCATCACAATTTCGGTGCTACCTCAATGTTTGGCTTCTCATTTCCCCCTACTCTTGCTAACTCCCAAACTTAGGCTTTTACCTCATTTCACATTCATTCCCTTTTTTCTCCCCATTTCTTGGGATTCAAGCCCCATTTTTAATTGTTTCATCACTAGCACTTAGGGAGGATGGGTGCTAAAGAGAAGGATTAAAAATGGTCATTAAGCTTGTAATGTATTTTCAAAGAAAGGGTCCAAGGCTCAAACGTTGTCTATCAACAATTAATGTTTAAAGTGGTCATTTTGGGTGAAGTGACTTAACAAAAGAGAGCCTAAGATCATGTTCTAAGTGCATCTACATCTAGAATTTTGCCTTGAGTCACACTTAGGGAAAGTTCTAGACGAGAAGCTATGCTAAGATTCACAAAAATCTTTACCACATAAGGCATCACATCTAAAGAGTCCACAAAAGTCATTATAAACACAAGATCTTGATTCAAGACATTAGAACATGCAAATTCATAAGCCAAACGAGAAATCTACAATGTATGACAAAGAGTGCTACATTCTCATTTCAAATGCCCCTTTTTTTAAATTTTTTTATGCCACATTTCAAAATTTTTGGTGGTACCTCTCAAAATTTCTCCACAATAGACTCAAGAAAGACATGGATTTTTCCTTAAGAGAGTCTCCTCACTATCTATCATCGAGAAGTGCCAACCCGGTTCAACAACAAAGAGAAAAGAAAAAGAAATGCTCCTTGGAAAAGAACCGTGGTATGAAGAAAACTCTTGGAGTTTGATTACTATTCTACTATTTACACAGGTGAACAAAAGACTAAGGTCAAAAAGTAATATTTAACAATTCAAAGAAAGGACCCAATTTTCATCACTAGCACACTAACATCCAAAAACTTATCGATTTCATTCATTCAGATTTTATCAATACAACTAGCCCGGCAAGAGCAATCATCGACAATACCAAAAATGAGCCAGAAAAAAGCTCACCAACTCTTAATAAAAAATAACAACAAAAGCCCCACAAAGGCGACATCAAATCATCACCAAATAAAACACAATTAACCCCCCAAAAAGCACTCATCCTACCCCCAACTTAAAGATTATATTGTCCCCAATGTTTGCATGCAAAATAAAGGGGTGAAAAACTCCCTAAGTGGATCACTCCTCATCCTCCACTGTAACACCCCAAAAATTCCTATGACTAAACCCTAGATTTGAAGTTGATCATACAGAGAAAATTGAAAAATGTCCTTAGAACGAGCCTTAGTACGACTCGTAGAATGATTGTACGAGTCGTACCAAAGACTCGTAGTGTGGTCTAGAGAGCTCAACAAAATGTGATTGAGAAGTCATGGAAGGCTATCACGACTCGTACCAAGTCAATACGAGTCGTACCAAGGTTTCATGGTATGATTCAGTGAGTTTAGTAGGAAGTAGCAAGGAAACCACGATTGGATCCTACGATCCGTATCAGGGTGGTACGATTCATAGTGAAGGATCATAGATAGTAGGTTCAGAGAATTTTCAAGGAAGGATTAGTAGCTACAAAGACTCAGTACGAGTCATAAGATGATGGTACGAATCATCATTTTAGTCTAGAGTTGAGATGTTGTACACCATGGACTTTCGGCTAAGTTTAAAACTATTCTAGGTGGGTGGATAGACCCGAACCTGATGAATTTAAGGAAAACAAAGTGTTAACATAAATTCTTAAGTGTAATAAGTGCACTAGATGCAAGTTAAGGTTATAAGGAACCTCCAGAAAAAAGTTGAGTTGAGAGTCTTCCTACCGATTGGATTTTTCATGAAAGTTCTTGCAAGGGACAACTTTAAACTATCATAAATCCTATTATACGAATTATTTTTGGGTGATCAAGAATATAAAATTAAATACCTTTGAGTCTTCTTTCAAACACGTCCAACCTTACATCAATTGGAGTCGGAGTAAAACGTTATGGCCAGTTTAGTAAAGGGCTATCAGCTTTAGCGGACAGGACCAGCCTTGTTACCACGAGTCTTGGTACGACTCATGGTATGAAGGTACAACACATACCAGGCACCAGTACCAGGAGTCTCAACAACCTTTTTAAGCCTCCCAGAAGCCACGAATGGCATACCACGACCCGTAGGAAGCCACCAAGAGTCATGGCACCAGATAGACAATTTTTTGAGAACTTTTTCCCAGGGTTATTTTTGTAATTTTATATGCTTCTAACTCTTAAACTAGGTAATTTTAGGCTTCTTTCGAATCAAATTAAAGGAGTTTTACTAGTGTAACCCCTCACTCTTCTCACAACTATTGTAAGTTCTTCTTCTCTCTTCTTCTCTCAAGGCTCAAGAACTAGGGTTCCTCTCCAAGGTGCAGCAGCTTCAAGATCTTTAGAGAGATTCTTCAACCAGGTATGTAGGAATTCAGAAAGGAGATTGTTCTCCCCTTGCCTCCCCCAGAAACCCTCTCTTAGTAAATTTTCAGTCCTAGCCCTGAGTTTTCGATTTTGTGGGAGTTCTTGAAATTTTTCCTTGAATCCACCTAGAATAATGTTTGCTATTATTTTAGTTATGGTTTTACTTAGTTCATGATTTATTTGGTGCTTATCTTCACAAAAGTGAATTTTAGCCCTATAGACTTTTCGAATCATAAAGAATTTCTTAATAGACCTCATTTATTTCATGTGGGATGTTATCCTATGTTGACTATAACTATTTTCCTCCAGTTTGTGATATCAAAAATGATTAGTATTGTGAGATGAAATAAATTTAGCCATAACCAATGGGATAGAAAGTCTTGAGCTCTGTTCTAGTGTTGAAATATTGAGTCTTAGTTTGAGCTTTCTATTATGGGAAATCCCCCTATTGCTAGTAGAAGTGAGTCTTGACTCAATTATTGTCAGTTCAACTTTAGTAAGAACTCTAGAAGTTTCAGTTTCAGTTAGAAATGTCAGTCTAGCCTCAGTCATATTTTAGCAACCTCTGGGTTGACAAGAATAATGTCAGTTGATCAGTTTGACTCTAGTTTTTCTTTTCGAGGTGTCAGTGGTGCCTGTAAATTATCAGACTCAGATTCAGAACTCGGATTATTTGGTCCATTAGGCGGTCATGACATTCAGTTATAGCTCTAACCAGCCCCTAGACCCCAGTTCAACTATCAGTTGGTTCTCTATACGGTTACGACGCTCTTAGATAAGCAACTTTAACTAGTCTTAGAATTCAGTTTCCAAATCTGGTTCTATAAGATGTTCAGGGAACTCTCCGACAGTACCCTTAGGTCAGTATAGTCTTTGACCCCAGTATCGAGTTATCGCTTATCAGTAGTAGCAGTAATAGAGTTATTCTAATGGGAGTAGGACTTAGCACCGAAAGGGCTGGGGTTCTAGCACACCCAGGTTCTAGAACTACGCCGTCACCATAGGTTTTATTTACTTGGCGTAACGACCCCCTTTTTGACAGTGATTTTCATAGTCCTTGCCTTTATACCCTGGCAAGGTATATTGGGTCCTACCGATGGGGTGTGTACATCGGACTCCACATTTAGCTCACATGGTTATATGTCGGTTATAGCCTATCCCACTAGTTAGTGCACTTACTCTCAGATCCTTCAGTTCAGATTAGTATAGTGCAATAGTCCAGACTCAATATCTCAGACTTAGAACATGTTTATGACCATCAGTCAGGATCATTTTTAACCATTTCAGTTCTCCACAAGTTGTATCATTTTTCAGTATTACAGTTGGTCATTTCATGTTGTATCAGTAAAGTGCAACTCAGTTCAGATCAGAATCAGACTTAAAACAAGCTAGACCACCAGACAGGGTCTTTCAGACCTTCCCAGTTATATTAGTTATTTAGTTCAGCAGTTTTAGTTGATTCTTGCATGTTTTCTCAATTCAGTATTAGTAGTACTTATCTCATGTTATGTTTCTCTCACATACTCAGTATATTCAAAGTACTGACGCATACTTTTATGCTGTATCATTTCATGATACAGCCACAGGTTCTCAGACTCAGTATAGATAGCTACCACATTTCAGAGTATCCCACCTCAGCAGTTGAAGTGTGAGTCATCATCATCCGAGGGCATAATTTCTTTCTTTCAGTCACTTATTAGCTTTAGTTAAACTTAGAGTTAGCTGGGGGCTTGTACCAGTAAGTCCTCAGTTAGATGACTTTCAGATAGACATGACTTTTAGTTTATTCAGTGTTATTTAAAGATTTGAACTTTTACTTTCAGATTTTTCTTTCTTAAATATTTTATGCTATTATTTTAAGTTCCGCCGTGTATATTTGCTCAAAAAACTAGTGAATGATAGACCAGGGGTTGACTTGGGGTCACTTGTGGCTTCAAGTACCGTGTTACATCCAGGGTGTAGACTCGAGGCATGACAAACATGGTATCAGAGCACTAGGTTTAGAGTATCTTCAGAATGTTTGAAAGCCGCATCGAGTAGAGTCCTTTTCATGGGTGTGAAGCGCGCCACACTTATGACGAGGAGGCTACGAGATGTTATTAGGAAAATTCCCCTTTTGCTCATATTCCCATCATGCGATAGAGTGAAAAATTTAAGGTCTCTATTTTAATTCGTGTTTAACGCCTTCACAGATAATGTCTCCTAGAAGGGATGTTAATCGAGGAAAGAATAGCGGGAATCCATTAGTTCCACAAACCCCAGTAGACCCTCCTAGTGGGAAAGTGACAGATATGGAGATCGGGGCTGCCTTTAGAGTGTTAATACGGGTTGCGACCACTCAGGTTAACCAGCAGGTAGTCACACCTACAAATCCTACCGAAGAAATAATAGCTACTAGGGATTGAAACTTCTTAAAAAGAGATCTATCTAAGCTTTATGGTCCGCAAGCAGATGGAAGGATCAGGGGAGAAGAAAAGGGAATCAAGAGAGCAAGGATAAGGGATATAAGTGTTACACCCCGTAAGTTTCTAACATTTAGTCGGCCTATTCGTATGTTGGTTGAGAGTTGTAGAGTGCCATACGTATGAGGAAAGGGCCCGAGAAAGGCCGAACGAATGCAAAGTTGGGATTTCGGGGGAGGAGGTCGAACTAAGCTGCCTAGAGGGGCAAAGTGGCATGGAGCAGCTCCTCCGCGTTAGCCATCGTGGCACGGAGCAAAATCAGCATGATGGGCAGAGTGCCACGTTGCCTTGTCTGCTGCCTCAAGTATATAAAGGTCTCATACTTAGAAGTTGGGTCATTATCCAAATAATCACGTCCAGAACAGAGAGAGTATGAAGAAACCAAGTAAAAATCATCTGATTACGCTGCTAAACGCCGTCCAAATCCAAATTAACTCTAGGTATTGAAGTATAAAGCTGCATGGAGCATTGCTGCAGAGTTATTTTCATAAAATACGGCCGAAAAATCATCATCCCGCCGAGATTAAGTTGATGGAATTGTTCCAAACTAGTGTCAATATGATCACGTGCCTACAGTAAGTATTTCTCCCTTTTAGATTCCCGAGAAATTACGAGTTTTCAATCATCTTTCGATAGGTTGAAATATAGTTACTATATATATAAAGTTATTGTTTTCTTTGAATTCAGTAATGAAGTTGGCCCTATTCTTCCATTAATATGATTACAGTTGAGAAGGATAGTTGAATACGAGCTGATACTCATCAGTTAGTCAGAAAACGGTGAACAATGTATGTAAGGCTTAACTCTCGGCAAGTATCCTTGTCGTACAATGTTACGACTTGTGTTCTCAAATAGAAATAACGATCTTAGATGCTGTAGATGGTTTCTACCATTAGATTGTAAATATTTCTGTTTAAACCATGATCATGAGCAAGTGCATAAATATACTCCTAAAAGATAAGTGGATATAAGAAGTTGTGTTGTTGCGAGCTATTTGATATGTTGTAATTAGCTGTTATTGATATACATATATAAATATTAGATATGTTGCGAGTAACTTCTAATAGGGATTATAGTTACATAAATTCTGGTTAGATTGCTAGAAAACATATACAGAATGTACTGCAGGACCCCTCGCCAAAAGGGAGCAGGTTAAATGTGATTCGCATTATGAACTCTATAGAAACTCTTTTAGTTCTCAGTTTATTGTGATGGTAGACTTGTATGTTTGTTGCCAGGACTAGACTTCAAAAGCTCGTAAGAGTTATTGGCCCGAATCAGTTGGTTAACCAGTATGGGCACAGTTAGATGGTCTAATGACCAGTTGGCGCCTTGTATTGGCAGGAAAGCATCCCTAGAGGTCATTAACGTTATCGGCCATTCCAGAACCAGAAATAAAGACAGAATAGGTATATTCTAGAGTTAGCGACACTAGGGTTCTCCAGTGTATTAAGTGATCACCCTCCATCCCTTTAGCCTTATCAAAGATTGTCAGTGTTAGTCGACCTAACAGTTATCATGTAGGATGCCCAGCAAGCCAGCCCAGTCGTCCGAGTCAGATAAACCCGTGGGTACTCCAAGGAGGGGTCCACATCAGTAGTCAGTGATGGGCCAGCACCCTAGCCGGTTCTTGTGAGGTATTCAAGTATAGAGTGCTAGGAGAGGGCCAGTCTATATAGAATTGCCTATAAGATTGAGAATAGCCCAGAACAGTAATATAGATCCAAGTGGATTCAGAATAGGCCTAAGGAGTCAGTAGTGCTCTACTAGTACAGTGTTAACCACAAGTTAAGGATATCGGTAAGCTCCCTATGGAGGACCAGGGTGCCGATTTCGTAGAAGAAAGTTCGACCAAGCCCAGCCCTATAGATGTTTAATTAGAAGAATAAAGTAGTTAACTATCTGTAACCCCACAGTTATTCATGAGTTATAGATTTCCGAGTAGGACATTCAGAGTATTGTTAGGCCACTTCAGACCTCGCCCTATTCATCCCAGACTATTAGAGATCATGATCACTATCAGGATCCTCTGATAAAATACGGGCACATGGCGTGCCTATAGACAGCCATACAGATTATCGCAGAAGTGAGTAGCACTAGCATGAGGCCCATAAGGCCAGATACGCACTCTTTATACAGATAGATTGATGTGTCATTATAGCACTTGGGTTGGGGTTGCCCTCAGTTAGAAGCCTTCCATGACCGCCCTAGGGTTAATAGTTGTGTCGCTCGCCCGCCAGGGGCGAGGATACATTGCTCTACGGAGCGGCATGCTGTCCGCAAGGGACGAAGATAGGGATCCAGATCCTCATAAGTCGTGGTTGGCCTTATACACACCCCCGCTGAGCGTTTACACCCGCGGTGTAGATATCAGGAGTCCTCCGGAATCAGACACAGCTACAGTTCAGGGGCCAAGCGGGCCCAGTTATAGACCTAGGGGACCGTAGGTTGGCTACAGTACTAGTAGAGTTGTAGACACCTGAGTAGGGGTATATAGATTGAGATGTGCTCGCTAGGACTTATGGGGTCCTGAAAGAGTTATTCCATGCTGATTGTACCTCCCTGCTTATGGGGGCCTGATGGGGTTCTTGTATGAATTCTTGTCTGCTAGCTATAGCGTATAAATGTGTAAGTATGCAGTCTTAGCTTATGTACATGTAGTGTCAGTTAGATGCAGATTACGAATTAGCAGGCGTACAGGTTAATCTTTCGGCTCTTCTTTTTATTTACTTCTAGTCCTATTCAGCTTATCTATTGCCTTACTTATTCGGTACATATTGTACTGACGCCCTCTTCTGGGGCGCTGCATTACTTGCCTGCAGGTGCAGATAGACGAGGAGCAGGTCCCTCCTTGTTCCAATCAGTCGTACAGAGTCGTTAGCTCCCTTCTTCCAGAGCTAGTGTGATAGAGGTTTACTTCTTTTGTTTGTATAGTATGGGTAGGTAGGGGCCCTGTCCCGACCATCTTATTACTCCTAGAGGCTTGCAGATTGTGTTACTTCCCTATGGTTAGATAATATCGGCTGTGTGGTGCCCTGTTTAGCTATTGATTGGTGGCCTTGTTGGTCATAGCTTACTTTAGCATCTGATTTTACTTTCCAGTTATAACTAGATATCATGGTGGTCTTGTCGGCCCGCATAGGACTCCCTATGTTTGTTTGTCTCTGGTTAGCTGTTTATTTTCATAGGTGGCTATAGGCCTTGTTGGCCGGGGGTTGTATTTACAGCCGCTATATAGCGCATTTTTTTCTCAATTCTAGAGTTAGAGTCAGCCTTGCACCAGAGGTGCTTAAGCTCAGTTAGCTCAGCAGTTCAGGTCCTAGTAGGGCACTAGGTGCCAGTCATGCCTCTCAAGGCGGGGCGTGACAAACTTTGTATCACAGCAGGTCGTATCCCAGGGAGTCTGCAAGCCGTGCTAAGTAGAGTCTTGTCTATGGATGTGTTGTGCACCACATACTATAGGTAGGAGGCTGCAAGGCATGATAGGATGGTTACTCTTTCTTCTTCTCAGATCGTGCTATAGAGCAAAGTTGTATAGGGTTAAGTCCCTAAGTTCTCTTTGTTATGTCTGTCTATGGTAATGTTTAATATAAGAAAGACACCAGCCAGTTGCAAGATAACTACAACAGCAGGAGGAGGTATCATTAAGATGCCACAG
Organism: Datura wrightii; assembly: GCA_035772735.1. Taxonomy (NCBI): domain Eukaryota; kingdom Viridiplantae; phylum Streptophyta; class Magnoliopsida; order Solanales; family Solanaceae; genus Datura; species Datura wrightii. The sequence continues at coordinate 126,346,262 of JASDFA010000018.1, forward strand.
TTGGGAGATAGTCGGCCTAAGGACGGAAGTGGACGTCCTTGAGCTCCCCAATACTCTCCCGAGGTACCAGGAACCTCATACTGTGATACATCTATTGGCACCGTCCTCAGTTCATTTTTATAACCTCAGAGTAGGAAGTCAGGAGTATAGCGTATATACAAGTCGACTTATCCGTTAGATATACAAGATCTAGTCAAGATGATAATTAATATTAGATTACCTGATGGATGTGAGAAAGAGAGGGAAATGCAGGATTTCAACCTCCATCCTTTCGAATGTTGTACAGCTCCATATTCCCAGTTCATTGCGGTAAGAAAAGGCTATTCCTACCTCATAGTTTTGTTTCCAATATAGCAAAGGGCATAAAAATTGAGGCAATATTACCCGGAGTAAATAGTAAGCGAAGGTTGGATTTGTTGACTCCAGAAAGTGTTCGGAAAGAGTAGGGAGCCCCAATGTTTATGTAAGTTGTCTAGACCTTCACGATAATAAGTCAGAAGAGCGGGTAAGACTACCATCTTACTCGAAGTGTGTGTGAGAAATCCATTAGTTATAAACTCCCAGTAATAGTCAAGTTTAAGTCATAAAAAGGTTGAATCCGCCATAGCATGCTAATGACGACAGGATATGCCTGCGAGATAATGGTTATGATCTTAGTTTGTGATATCGTAAGACAGGGAAGTCATATGAGTAAAATGGGTATGACTGCAAGCCAGAAGAAGTATAGGCCAAAATCTAGCATGTAACCTTATTGAAAATGTAAGGTAGGTACCATGAACCCAGAGCTCAGTCTAAGGAAGGTAAGGGGAAAAGCACGAATACCAGACTTTAGGGGAAATTAGAATCACCTCCAGGTTGATAGAACATCGTATATTGAGGACTAAGCCTCGGGCTAACAGTTAAGAGACAGTGAGGTTGTAGCCTAAAATGTTGCGGTACGCCCGCCTAAGGGGAAGATAAGAGAGTGCTGACACGGAGACTCTAATCTACTACAGCCTGGAAACAAGGCCAGTGGACAGTTACGGGCCTTCAATATAACAACAAGTAAGGTCACAAGTTTCGGATGTTGACCTCACATTCCAAGGGTGGTGGAACTTTAAATAGCAGACCATAGCTAAGGTGCATGTGTTCGTTGCTCCTAGAATTTAACGGAAATGCAATGAGATGGTACGAGAGGACAGGAGATATCATTAAATCATACAAGTAGAGCCCCAGTGACAGGCTAGAAAAGGTGAAATAGTAGGAACCGAGTTATCCAATATAAGAGATGGTTGTGGCTGCAAGGGAATGGAGTGTAATTAATATAAATACAGTCACAGGGTTATCTCACACCAGGTGTAGCATGACCTTATTTGAGTCAGTATAATAAGACCAATGAGGTCAATTCGTGCCTCGCCAGATGAAATTATGTCGCCATTAAGACTTATATCAGGTCAAATACCCCAAAAGTTTATGGAGTGAGTGGAGCCCCAGTGTTTGATAAACTCCGATAGAGGGGCGCAGTCTACGACTAAATTTTAGGAAGGGATGTTGGAAAAGACGGTGACACATGTTAACTTAAGCACAGTCTCTCGTACCCTAATTGGTGGCTAAGTAGAATATACAACTCAGACTCTCGAGGCCCACTATAAATGGAAGTGGAAGCCTTTTGGATGATAACTTCAAGTAGATAGAGCAAACCTGGACATGTTAAAATGGGCAGGAGGAAAAGTAAAGCTTATCAGGGAACGTCTGTTGACTGCTCAGAGCCGCCAGAAATATTATGCTGATGTGCGGCGGAGAAACCTAGAGTTTAATGTGTAGTCCTGAAGGTTTCACTGATGAAGGGTGTGACGAGATTTGGTAAGAAAGGCAAGCTCAACCCAAGGTTTATTGGACCTTATCAGATTTGACGAAGGATAGGCCAGGTGGCTTATGAATTGGATTTATCTCCAGAATTAGAATCCGTTCACCCAGTTTTTCATGCATCAATGCTGAGGAAGTGCATAGGAGATCCCTCCTGGATTGTTCCAATCCAAGACGTCCAAATCACTGAGGAGTTAGCTTATGAAGAAGCTCCAGTAGCCATACTAGATCGGCAAATTCGCAGACTAAGAACGAAAGATGTTGCTTCCGTTAAAGTGTTATGGCGGAATAAGAACTGAGAGGAGATGGCCTGGGAGGCAGAAGACAATATGAAAACAAGATATCCTCAGTTATTTTAGACTTAGTCAGATTGTGTAGCTAGAGGTATGTTGTTATTGTTGTTTCATAAGTTGCATTATATACATGTATATGTGAGATAATTGACTTCAGTCTATTGTGAAGTGAACGCTATAGTATTGTGTGAAGTACCTGTATTGGACTTTTCTGCGTTTCAAGGGTTTTGGAATAGTCCATATTACAGGGGAGACTCTGCCGAAATTTTTCCAGAATAAGTAATTGCAACGTTAAGGTTCTTGCAAGCAGAAGTTAACATTCGAGGACGAATGTTCTTAAGGGGGGGAGGATGTTACACCCTATAAGTTTCTAATATTTAGTGGGCTTATTCGTATGTTGGTTGAGAGTTTTAGAGTGCCATACGTACGAGGAAAGGGCCCGGAGAAAGGCCGAATGAATGCCAAGTCGGGATTTCGCGGGAGGAGGCCGAACCAAGCTTCCCAGAGGGGCAAAGTGGCACAGAGCAGCTCCTACGCGTTAGCCAATGTGGCACGGAGCAGAATTAGCGCAATGGGTAGAGTTCCACGTTGCCTTGTCTGCTGCCTCAAGTATATAAAGGTATCACACTTAGAAGTTGGATCATTGTCTAAATAATCATGGCCATAAAAGAGAGAGTACAAAGAAACCAAGTAAAAATCATCTGATTACGCTACTAAACGCCGTCCAAATCCAAATTAACTCCGGGTATTGAAGTAAAAAGTTGCAGGGAGCATCATTGCGGAGTTATTTTCATAAAATACGCCCGGGAAATCGTCGTCCTGCCGAGCTTAAGTTGATGGAATTGTTCCAAACTAGTGTCAATACGATAACATGCCTAAATTAAGTATTTCTCCCTTCTAGATTCCCGAGAAATTACGAGTTTTCAATCATCTTTCGATAGGTTGAAATATAGTTACTATATATATATATATAAAGTTATTGTTTTCATCGAATTCAGTAATGAAGTTTGCCCTATTCTTCCATTAATATGATTGTAGTTGAGAAGGGAAGTTGAATATGAGCTGATGCTCATCAATTAGTCAGAAAACAGCGAATGAGGTATGTAAGGCTTAACTCTTGGCAAGTATCCTTGTCGTACAGTGTTACGACTTTTGTTCTCAAATAGAAATAACGATCTCAAACACTGCAGATGGTTGCTACCATTAGATTGTAATTCGATGTTGTAATTAGCTGTTATTGATATACATATATAAATATCAGATATGTTGCGAGTAACTGCGAATAGGGATTACAGTTACATAAATTCTGGTTAGCTGCTAGAAAACATATACGGAATGTACTGCAGGACCCCTCGCCAAAAGGGAGCAGGTTAAATGTGATTCGCGTTATGAACGCTATAGAAACTCTTTTAGTTCTCAATTTATTTTGATGGTAGACTTATATGTTTGTTGCCAGGCCTAGACTTCAGAAGCTCGTAAGAGTTATTGACATGAATCAGTTGGTTAACAAATATGGGCGCAGTTACGCGGTCTAATGACCAGTTGGCGCCTGTATAGGCAGGAAAGCATCCTTAGAGGTCATTGACATTATCGCACGTTCTAGAACCAGAAATAGAGACAGAATAGGTATATTCTAGAGTTAACGACACCAGGGTTCTCCAGTTTATTGAGTGATTGTTCTTGGGCTTAATTACATGCCCAAGTGATACTTTATAACTTAGTTTTGCCTTGTTTATGTATTTAATTATGTACATTTTCATGCCCTTTTATATAAATGAGAAGAAATATTAAACAACATGATTATTCTTTGTTTTTTAAGGAAATAATGCATTGGAGGACTCAATCTATGATTTAGTGAAGTGAAGGAATGATATAGGGAGCGAAACACCAAAGTTGGAACAAAATGAGGGATCATTGAAGGGTGCTGCAACGGGAACCGTGTCATGGAGCCATCGCGGCAGTGTTCTGCCTCTAGGATTTAAATTGGGCGATTTCCAGTGGGCTTCCCCGATACCTCCGTGTCACGTAGGCAGTGCTCCGCGATACACTCCGTGTCATGGTGGCAGTGCTCTGCGATACACTCCGTGTCACGGTGGCAGTGCTCCGCGATACACTCTGTGCCACGGAGCCATTCCACGACAGGCATAATTTTGTACAATTCTCATTTACTATAAATAGGTCCCTTAGCTCCTAAAAACATTTTGTCACGATTTTATTCTGAAAAACCACCTAGGATTGAAGGGAGGAGTGGGAGAACTCACCTAGGGTTCATCAATTTCATCTTCCCTTCTACCAATTCTTGTAAGTATGTTACTTTAACAATGGTTTCTTGTAATTTTACGAACTTGAATGGCTAGAACCCTTCCTCTAGGGTTGAAGCCATGAGTTATGATTGTGTTTTTATGAATTTGTTTTGGAATTAAGTTATTGATTGTTGTTTTGTCTTGCATTCTTCATTATGGTTGGTTTTATGATGAAAACACACATGTCAAGCTTAGGTAAATGCTTGAGAAAGCAAACCAATGCAAGAACATAAGAATGTAGGAAGCAAGTTCTTGTCTTTTGATAAGATTTGTGGTTAGGATAGGAATATACCTAATTACCTTGCTTGGTTGATAAAATGGGAAGATAGAAAGACATCAACTTAGAATCATACTCCACCACTTGTAGGAGTAGTTGTGAAGATAAGATTGGTTAAATGGTTGGAGGTACGGAAGTACCCAAATCAATGGCATAAACCCCATAAACCACATCCACGTAGTGAATTGCCCACGAACTAGAAATGACATCCTCGCTCAACGATGTAGTAGTGAGGCTAGTTTGGTATGTTTAGAGGTTCAAAAGACCATGAACATACAATTTTAATTAAACAGTGCAAATTGTAGCATCACATGATTATCCGACTTTAACCCTAGTTGCTCCTTGAATGAATTCAGAGTATTTCGTTAACCACATCTAGACTTAATTAAATTTCTCAAAAAAGTCTATAATCAACACTTGCGGCATTTAATATCACACTTGAAATTGATAATTAGCTGAATTGGTCTAGTCCCTGTGGGTTCGACATTCGGCTCTTAAAAAGGGCCACTATATTACTTGTACGACCCGTACACTTGCGGGCTCATCAAGTTTTTGGCGCCATTGCCGGGGACTCGGAGAAGTTTAGTGAATTTGTCTATTTTTTTTTGTGATTTTTAAATTTCCTTAAGTGTTGAGAAACTTGGTATTAGTCTGGCTTATTGCAGGTGATAGGTTGTCTTGCCGATCTGGCTAAGAATAGAGAGCTTGTGGAACCGTTGCTTCAACCTGAATGTCAAATCCATTTGAGAAGGAGAGTAGCTCTTGAGCAAAAGCTAAAAAGACTTCAAGATAAGGTACAACAACAAGCACCCGCAGGACAAGCACAATTGTCACCGGAAGCAATGGCAGCCAAACTAGTTCGCGAAGTGGCAATCCCAAAAGCGACTAATGTGAACTCTAGTATCCGTAAACCGGAGCCTGGAGGGAACTTTGAATTGAAGCAAAACATGGTGCAGCTGTTACATTCTAGTGGTCAATTCACTGGGATGACACATGAGGACCCGCAGCAGCACTTACAGAACTTTCTTGAGATTAGTGACACGTTTGTCCCCACTGGCGTGTCCACAAATTATGTCCGACTTACCCTCTTCCCATTGACATTATTGGGAGAGGCAAAGAAGTGGTTGAAAGCTGAGCCACCGAACTCCATAACTTCGTGGAATGATTAGGCAAAGAAGTTCCTTATCAGATTTTTTCCTTCAGGCAAGACTGCAAAGTTGAGAAGTGAAATACTGAGTTTCAAGCAGAGGCCTGATAAGAATTTATATTTGGCTTGGGAAAGATTCAAGTCATTATTGAGAGACTGTCCCCATCACCAGCAATCGAATGAAGTGTTGGCTCATACCTTTGTAGAGAGTCTAGACCCGCACACAAAAATTTTACTAGACTCTACATCGGGTGGGCAAGTCTTATAGAAGACTTATGATGAGTTGTACACGCTGTTGAATAGAATTGCACAGGGAAATCCAGAGTGGCACAGCGAATTATCAAGAGGAGCAGGAAAGAGAGCAGGGTTGAAAGAAGTAGCTAGTATGAATTCCTTGGCAGCACAGTTAGCTTCATTCCAGCATCTGATGATGATTCAGTTTAATAAACTGAGTATGAACCAACAGCAGGGTCAGGTTAATGCAGTTCAGCAAGCTCCAAGTTGGTGTGAAATTTGTGGAAATAATGGGCACAATGCAGAATCTTGTGGAGCCAATCCGGAATCAGTCAATTTTGTTGAGAATGTGCAGAGGAACAATCAGAATTTTGGAAACAATTACAACAAGAATTGGCAGAGCCACCCGAATTTTTCTTGGGGTGGAAATCAAAAGCAAAGTTATCAGCAACCTCAACAGCAGCAGTATCAGCATAATAGGTAGAATGATGGCCAGTTGAGCAACAACATTGAGGAAACGTTGCAGAAAATCATGGAGGCCCGACTCAGTTAGTAGAAAATCAGGCGAGGATGGCATCAGACTTGAAGAATCAGCAAGTGGCCACCCGCAATCTAGAAAAGCAGATGGGTTAGATAGCATCTGCTCAAAACATGAGACTGCAGGGAGGACTACCAAGTGACACAGATCCTAACCCCCGGCATGTCAACACCATCAGTCTGAGGAGCGACAAGTAATTAGCTGATGCAGTGCCTAAAGAAAAGAGAAATGAGGTGCAGCCGGAGTTGGTTAGACTAGGACCATCCATTGACAAGGGAGAAAATCAAAGTGCTGTGCAACAAAATGCACAATCTTCATTGCAGCCAGCACAAAGACCACCACCACCATTCCCTTAGAGATTCAAAAAGAGCAAGGAGGAGGAATAATTCAAAAAGTTCTTTGAGATTTTCAAAGAACTTCACATAAATTTGCCTCTTATTGATGTTTTTCAAGGAATGCCCAAGTATGCTAAATACTTGAAAGACGTGATGGCTAACAAAGTCAGATTGGTGGATGTCCAGATAGTAGCACTGACTGAGGAGTGCAATCACAGGGTATTGAGCAAAACTCCAAAAAAGCTCAAAGACCCAGGGAGTTTTACCCTCCCCATGCAAATTGGTAAAGCTGAGGTGCTATGAGCTTTGTGTAATCTAGGGGAAGCAGTTAATCTAATGCCCCTATCTTTAGTTAACAACCTGGGGTTGGGAAAGCTGAGGCCAACGATGTTGATGCTGTAGCTGGCGGATAAGTCGCGAGTGGCACCTGATGGAATAATAGAGGACCTTCTCATCAAAGTAGGTAAGTTTATTATACCTGCTGATTTTATTATCTTAGATTTTCATGTTGATGACCAGGTACCCTTAATCTTGGGACGGCCATTCTTGGCCACCGGAGGAGCGGTAATTGACTTGAAAGTAGGGACCCTGAAAATGAGGGTCGAAGATGAAGAAGAACTCTTCTGAGTATACCAAGAAATATACCCATCCACACACTACAGAAACCTTTGTAAGGTTAGTGTGTTGTCAGAGGATAAGTGTGGGGTGGGGGATTCCATAGGTCAATGGCCAAAGGTAATGATAAATGTTCAGCCCGAGTCTGATAAAGGACTTCAGAGTGTGAAGAAGTTGGAGGAAGAGAGGAACAGAGTGGAGGCTGTTTCCTCTAAAAATCAAAAGAAAAGGAGATGGATCTCGAAAAGGAACCCAGGTATGAGGATGTCCCAAAAAGGATAGTTCACTTCGTGTCGCGACGTAAAATAAGGCGTTGCTTAGGAGGCAACCCAAGGGTACCGCAGGTACAATTTGTGATTTTTGTTTATGTGTTTTATTTATTTTCAATTTGTGTTGTTTTTGGTGGAAAGTTAGGCACAGATGGAGGGGAAGTCTTAGTACCCTTGGAGGAGGAAGCTAACCAACAGGGAAGATAAAAAGTGTGGGGTCAAACACCCACTTATGAAAACTTGAAGAAAAGCATGTTGTTAGTTAGGCATAGAGGCTCAGGGAGTATTTCTCATCCTGTTTAATTTTAATTTGATGCTATGGGGACATAGCATGATTCAAGTGTGGGGTGAGGAAAATTTCAAAAATTTTGTGCTTAACGATTTTTGGTGAATGTAATGCTTGTGAGAATTATTTGAAAAATATTTGAATTTTTTTTTTGTGAGTCAAGCATGACTTCATCACCCATTGGTTTTTCTTTTCGGTTCTTTTTTGAAGTGGGGCCTTTGAACCGAAGAATAAATTTTTTTTATTTGTCTGTATATAGTGTTTTTAGTCATAGTTAGGGACTGTTTCCGATGATGGATGGATGATGACCGCCTTGAGGAAAAATTAGTCAATAGGTTTTGGTTTTTGAACCCGTTGCTGATTGATGGCTTGATGTTCTTGTTATGTGCTATACATGATTGTAAGATACAAGTGTGGTTAGTGTTGAAGCATGTAAGAAGTGTATAACTTTGTTTGAGACACTTAGGCTCTTGAATTTGACTCAATGTGATTGAAGCTTAATTCTGAATTCTTGTGATTAGCTGAGTAAGAGTCTGTTGAATGTGTCTTGAATTGAGCATGTGCTGAGAGTGTAAGTTTTTCGAATATTCCGTGCTACTGTGGAGTGTCTAGAACTTTCCTAGTGTGTATATAAAATGGAATGAAGGATGTGGACTGTAGGAGATGATTTAGGCATTTCTTTGCATGAACCTAATTTTTATCCCTCACTTTACATACCTTTAATGTTGAATCCTAGTGAGCCCCATTGAGCCTTAATCCTATTCTTTGATAGCTATAACATAAGCTAAATCCTTTTTCTTTCATTAACCTTGAAATTGATCCAAAACTCCTAAGCGCTTAAGTGAAAAATCCGAAAGAGTGAAGGAGTGAGAATTGGGAAAAAGAAGGAAAAATAGCAGTTGTGGAAGTTAAGGAAAAACTTAGAGGTGCACTTGTTTGAAAATGCTTGATTATTGGTAGGGAGTAAGAAAAGAAATGAATGAAAAAGGGCTTAAGTAGTCCTTACCAATAAGCTAAGTGTGCTTAAAGAAATGGGAACAAGAAGAGAAAATTCAAGATTGAAAAGAATGGGGAGGAAGTAAGAAAAGAGATGTCCTTAATGAATGTTGGATGTATTAAAAGTGCTTGGGGAAGACAGTCACTATTACAGGCCAGAATAGTACCTACCCATCCCTTAGCTTACAATACAACCCATTAAGTCCTATTTGATCTTACGTTCATACATCCTTAAATTAGTGGAGTAAAACACTAAGGGAAAGGTTATGGTTCACTAGATGATGCATGTGAATTCTTTGAGAGAGTGAGCATAATTTCATTCATATACTCATACATGTCATGATTTGAAAATTTTGTGAGTAAAAATGGGTAACTCTCTTGTGTTGTGAGGGCACATGCTTAATGAGAGATAAAATTAATGTCGCATTTCTTGATCGGTTGATTTGCATGAGTTTACCAAGATTGAGAGTCAATTCTTAAGGTTAGGAAGTCTTAACGGAGTTGTATATCATTTAATTGATTAAATCATGCATGCGCTATTTTTAACTTGCTATCTTAAATAATCATTATAGCCGTAGCTTGATTTGTCGTGCTAAATTAGCTATGTTTGAATCTTCAAGTCCATGAGATGTACAAAGGTTGTTCGAGGACGAACAAGACTTCAAGTGTGGGGTTGTGATCTTGGGCATAATTACATGCCCAAGAGATACTTTATAACTTAGTTTTGCCTTGTTTATGTATTTAATTATGTACATTTTCATGCCTTTTTATATAAATGAGAAGAAATATTGACCAACATGATTAGTCTTTGTTTTTGAAGGAAATAATGCATTGGAGGACTCAATCTATGATTTGGTGAAGTGAAGGAATGATATAGGGAGCGAAACACCAAAGTTGGCAAAACGAGGGATCACTGAAGGGTGCTGCGATGGGCACCGTGACACGGAGCCATCGCGGCAGTGTTCTGCCTCCAGGATTTAAATTGGGCGATTTCAATAGGGCTTTCGCGATACCTCCGTGTCACGGAGGCAGTGCTCCGCGATACACTCCATGTCATGGTGGCAGTGCTCCGCGATACACTCCGTGTCGCGGTGGCAGTGCTCCGCGATATACTCCGTGCCACAGAGCCATTCCACGACAGGCATAATTTTGTACAATTCTCATTTAATATAAATAGGTCCCTTAACTCCTAAAAATATTTTGTCGCGATTTTATTCTGAAAAACCACCTAGGAGTGAAGGGAGAAGTGGGAGAGCTCACCTAGGGTTCATCAATTTCATATTCTCTTCTACCAATTCTTGTAAGTATGTTACTTTAACAATGGTTTCTTGTAATTTTACGAACTTGAATGGCTAGAACCCTTCCTCTAGGGTTGAAGCCATGAGTTATGATTGTGTTTTCATGAATTTGTTTCGGAATTAAGTTATTGATTGTTGTTTTGTCTTGCATTCTTCATTATGGTTGTTTTTATGATTGATCACCATGAAAACACACACGTTAAGCTTAGGTAAATGATTGAGAAAGCAAACCTAGGCAAGAACATAAGAATGTAGGAAGCAAGTTCTTGTCTTTTGATAAGATTTGTGGTTAGGATAGGAATATACCTAATTACCTTGCTTGGTTGATAAAATGGGAATATAGAAAGACACCAACTTAGAATCGTACTCCACCACTTGTAGGAGTAGTTGTGAAGCTATGATTGGTTAAATGGTTGGAGGTACGGAAGTACCCAAATCAATGGCATAAACCCCATAAACCACATCCACGTAGTGAATTGCCCACGAACTAGAAATGACATCCTCGCTCAACGATGTAGTAGTGAGGCTAGTTTTTGGTGTTTAGAGGTTCGGAAGACCATGAACATGCAATTTTAATTATGTGAGACGACAATTGATAGTTTCATACTTAAACCAGTGCAAATCGTAGCATCGCATGATTATCCGTCTTTAACCCTAGTTGCTCCTTGAATGAATTCAGAGTATTTCGGTAACCACATCTAGACTTAATTAAATTTCTCGAAAAAGTCTATAATCAACACTTGCGCCATTTAATATCACACTTGAAATTGATAATTAGCTGAATTGGTTCAGTCCCTGTGGGTTCGACATCCGACTCTTAAAAAGGGCCACTGTATTACTTGTATGACCCGTACACTTGCGAGCTCATCCGTGATTGCCCGCCATTCCTTTAGCCTTATTAGTGATTGTCAGTCTTAGTCGACCTAATAGTTATCATGTAGGATGCCTAGCAAGCCAGCCCAGTCGTCTGAGTCAGATAAACCTGTAGGTACCCTAAGGAGGGGTCCAGATCAGTAGTCAGTGACGGGCAAGCACCCTAGCCAATTCTTGTGAGGTATTCAGGTACAGAGTGCTAGGACAGGTCCAGTCTATATAGAATTGTCTATAAGATTGAGAATTGCCCAAAACAGTAATATAGATCTGAGTGGATTCAGACAAGGACTAAGGAGTCAGTAGTACTCTACTAGTACATTGTTAACCACAAGTTAAGGAGATCGCTAAGCTCCCTATGGAGGACCAGGGTGCCGATCGCGTAGAAGCAAGTTCGACCAAGCCCATCCCTATAGATGTTTAATTAGAAGAATACAGTAGTTAGCTATCCATAACCCCACAGTTATTCATGAGTTATACATGTCCAAGTAAGACATTTAGAGTATTGTTAGGACACTTCAGACCTCGCGCTATTCATCCCAGACTATTAGAGATCATAATCACTATCAGGATCCTCTGATCAAATACGGGCACATGGCGTGCCAGCAGACAGCCATACAGATTATCCCAGAAGCAAGAAGCACTAGCATGAGGCCCATAAGGCTAGATACACTCTCTTTATACAGATAGATTGATGTGTTAGTATAGCACCTAGGTTGGGGTTTCCCTCAGTTAGAAGCCTTCCATGACCACCCCAGGGTTAATAGCTGTGTCGCTCGCCTGCCAGAGGAGAGGATACATCGCTCTACAGTACCAGTAGATTTGTTTCCACTTGAGTAGGGGTATATCGATTGAGATGTGCTCGCCAGGACTTATGGGGGCCTGAACGAGTTATTCCGTGCTGATTATACCTCCCTGCTTATGGGGGCCAGGTGGGTTCTTGTATGAATTCTTGTCTGCTAGCTGTAGTGTATAAATGTGTAAGTATGCAGTCTTAGCTTATGTACACATAGTGTCAGTTAGATGCAGATTACGAATCAGCAGGCGTACAGGTTAATATTTCGGCTCTTCTTTTTATTTACTTCTAGTCCTATTCAACTTATCTATTGCCTTACATATTTGGTACATATTGTACTGATTCCCTCTTCTGGGGCGTTGCATTACTTGCCTGCAGGTGCAGATAGACGAGGAGAAGGTCCCTCGTAGTTCCAGTCAGCCGTACAGAGCCGTCAACTCCCTTCTTCCGGAGCTTGTGTGATAGAGGTTTACTTCTTTTGTTGGTATAGTATGGGTAAATTGGGGCCCTGTCCCGACCATCTTATTACTCTTAGAGGCTTGCAGATTGTGTTACTTCCCTATGGTTAGATAATATCGGCCATGTGGGGCCCATGTGTGCTTTAGATGATGTGTGTTGGCTGTGTGGGGCCCTTTTTAGCTGTTGATTGGTGGCCTTGTTTGTCATTGCTCAGTTTAGCATCTGCTTTTACTTTCTAGTTATAACTAGATATCATGGTGGCCTTGTCGGCCCGCATAGGACTCCCTATGTTTGTTTGGCTCTGGTTAGCTATTTAGTTTCATAGGTGGCTATAGGCCTTGTTGGCTGGGGGTTGTATTTATAGCCTTTATATAGCCCGTTGTTTTCTTGATTCTAGAGTTAGAGGCAGCCCTGCACCAGGGGTGCTTAGGCTCAGTTAGCTCAGCAATTCAGGTCCTAGTAGGGCACCAGGTGCCAGTCATGCCTCCTAAGGCGGGCGTGACACTAAGATATTCCCAATAGAGGATAAGTGGTAGACCTCGTTTCCAGTCTCATAGGAGGTCATCATCCCCAGCGCCATTGGTAGCCAAGTGTCCTAAGAAACCCAAAGTAAGGGAGATTACATACCTAGCTTGCGAGACCCGTTGGAAAAAACATTTGGGAGAATGCAAGGCTTGCTCAAGCAGTTGCTTTTGGTGCGTCAAGCCAGACCATAAACTCCGAGTGTGCCCAACAACCAAACGGGGTGAAGGTAGAGCTCCAGCTCCGGCTAACTCTTCTACAACCTTGTCAAGTCGCCCAGTTTGTGAGAAATGTGGAAGGAGCCACCATGGTAATTGTTTGCTCGGTAGGGAAAGATGTTTTGATGTGGTCAATCGGTCATAGAATAAAGAATTTCCCTCTAGTGGGACGTGGGAAGGCTCAGTCCACCATTCCAGTAGCTCACCCATCTCAGTAGGGAACAACATCTAGTACAGGTGGCAGACAACTCCAGATATAGTTGCAGGTATGTTATGAGCTTCTCATTTTGGTCCTTGCATGTTGTAAGCCCAGGAGCCATAGTATAAGGTATGAGATACCTTTTAGCATACTAGTATGAGAATTATCCCATGACTGGTAGGAGATGGTTATAAGTATGAAGTCTACAGTGATAGCTTTCGTGGAGAATGAGAACTCAAGAGTTAGTGATGTTATCCTAGCCTTAAGAAAGGATTAAGAGCTTGAGAATGATGACTTAAAGCTAAGGGGGAGATGATAAGTCAAAAAGGCCAAGTCAAGCCCTAAGTGTTCTAGTAGAAGGGTTCCAAACATAGGAGCTTTAGGATGTCAAACCTTCCTATCCAAATGTTTTCTCTTGTGTTTTAGTTGACACTACATTCTACTCATGCTTATGTTCAGACTCCTAGAATTATAGATAACCGCTTCAGAGAATGATCCCAGTCTTACTCCTTGATTCCATAAATCTCAGCTTCATGTCATGAAACTCATCATGTACGTGGACTCATGTGTCATATTATGCTCAACTCCATGAACTCAGTCCTTTAGATTCTCCTTAACAACTCATAAGATCATGCATATGCTCAGTTCAAAATTCGTAGATGATTCGTGCATATGATTTCCTTATCTTAAGCCCTGTGTACGTTCTCTTATGACAAAAATGATGGTTGCAATAGGTAGCTATGCTAGGGAGATGGAGAAATCCTAGGATGGTGTGCTACGAGGAGTCGTAAGATGATTTTAGTGATATGTTGGAAGGGTGTGGTGGTATTCAGGGAAGTTGGTGCAGCTAGCAAGGTGTCTCTAAAAGATTCACCCATGAAGGGGTGATGAGGTGTTAGTGAGGATGACAACCTCTTTTAAAATGAGATTCCACTTGAGATTCTGGACCGTCAAGTTCATAAGTTAGGGGAAATAAGGAAGAGGTTTCAATAAAGGTTTTAAGGAACAATCAGCTAGTAGGAGGAACTACTTGGGAAATAGTTTCTCCTTAGTACCCTAGTTAGTTTCATGTCAGCTTCATGTCCTTCTGTTCTTCTCATATCGTAGCACGCATGTATGATATAGAAACTCAGTTTAGATAAGTAGTTCAGCTCGGAGTCAGATACTCCATTGGCATTCAGCTTTAATATTTAGTTCTTGGGATTGCAGCTTTTTGCCTAGCCTTTTAGCTCAGCCACCGTGTTAGTTCTCAGTTTCAGATGTTTAGTGTTCGCGCTCTGCTGCTCGGTATATATTATACACCGACACGCAAGTGTACGTGGTCAAACAAGTAATTAAGTGGCTAAGTAGCCAAGTATTGATCCAAGGAGGCTGCTCTAGATATGCAAAACTGCCTAGTTTACTATATCTCTATTCTATTTCTAACTATGTTAACAACAATCCAACCAAGATTTGAGTGAGTGTTGTTTCTAAACTAATTATCTACTAAAATTAATAACTACTATTTATGTTGAGTTTAGACAATGGATATGCACATGCCAAGGTTAAGAACGAGTAATGAACTTGATAATCATGATAATTTGGTCATCTTCTTCTTCATATTGCTAGCCAAGAACGTTTGCCTAGAAATTAAAACTTCCGTATTTAATTTCACTTTAGATTCATAAACCATTCGTCTACATTTCTGTGATCAAATGCAATTTATGACCTAACACTACAATTCTGGTTCCTAAATTGACTAATACGGCTTTCGAGTATATTTCTATCAAGAAAGCACATCAAAACCCAATTTTCCCAAATCAAGTTAAGAACAATACCCTATTAATTCACAACTATCCAATTTCATGCTCTCTCGAGTGAAATTGGACTTTTTAGATATACATTAATGGTGGCCAATCAAGAATGTAATAAGCACAAGAATTAATAGAACAACATGCAAGAAGAAGAAGAAACCATATCAATTATTACCAACATTCATTACACAAGTTCAAAACCTCAGCAAGAAAGGAATTAGCCACTCATTCTTGGATTAATCATCCTAGAATGAGTGTGAATCATGCATACAATTGAAGGAAAGAAGAAGGGAAGAGAAGAAAACTCTTATCTTTTCTATTCTTCAATTGCCACAAAACCACGTTCCTCCTCCCACTTCTGAACTCAGGATCAAAAAAACTAAAACTAAAAAAACTCCTTTAAAAAATAACCTAAGTGTGCTATTTATACTAGTGGGAAATTTTTCCCGGAATAACAAGCAACGTGTCACGGAGGCCAACGCGGAGCACTGCCTCCATGACACGGCGTGGACGCGGACCCTCTCTGGAAATTGCATGGTCCGGATAATTAGCCTCAACGTGGCACGGAGGCCATCGCGGAGGCCTATCTCCGTGCCACAGAGCTGACGCGCAGGCACACTAGAAATTGCCACTTTTATTTCTGCCCAGGCAGTGTGCTACCGCGATGGCAGCGTGGCACGGCACCATCGCGGAGCCACTGCAAAATATGCCATCCGAGGTCTTTTCCACGCTCGCATCCAAGTCCAACTCCGACATAGTTCCAACACGCATTTTAGCTCTTAAAAATCACATTATCCTGCAAAACAAATGCTAATCATGTTGGTTAGTATAAATTCGCATTTTATTACCAAATACATGATATTATATACACATTGCACACAAACAAGGTAAAAATGATATGTTTGAGTATCACTTGGGCATATAAATCTGCCCAAGATCACTTACCCCACACTTAAATCCTTGTTCGTCCTCGAACAACACATACACAAATCATGCACATCACATCTCAACCTTTGTCACTATGGTGCAACCATTTACGTTACGGTCATACCGATTATTCGATTTTTGCAAATCATCAAGAAAACATGCTTGGTCGTACAAGACAATGACCTTAATACATCGAGGCTTCCTAGACTTTTAAGAATTGATTCTTGATATCGGCAAACTCATGCAAATCAACTAATCAAGAAATCTGACACGAAAATCAATCTTTCATCAAGCATGTACCCTCACAACTCGAGAGAAACTTCCCCTTTTATGCTCGTGAAGCACACAAACATGCAAGTAGGGGCATATAGAAATTAATTTCACTCTCTCTCCCAAAAGAATTCACATGCATCATGTCATGACCCATAGGCTTGCCCTTAGTGTATTACTCCACTAATATAAAGAAATGCAGTGTAGGATCAAATAGTACTTTTAATGGGTTGTAACTGGGCTATGGATCTAGTATATATATATTGGATTAGCCAATAATAGTCGCTAGCATCCTTAAGCGCCTTTTCAACTCATTCCCATCGACTCATGGACATTGTTCCTCTCTTTTCTCTTTTTCTCCCATTCATGCTGGTTTACTTTCATACAACCCATTTCATCAGGCACACTTGACCCCAAACGGAAGGTTTTCATGTACCCTCAGTTTCATTTAATTACAACTAGTGCCTCTTCAACATCATCTTTTCTTTCCTCACTTTGCTTTTCTTTTCTTTTCACTCTTTTCACTCTTTAACACTTTGGGAAACAATTTTCTGTTCTTTGTAAGCGCTTAAGAGCTTCTTATAGACTTTAAAGCTAATGAAAAGAAGGAATAAAGCTTAGTTCATACAATTCTGGACAAAAGAAAGAAATCAGCTAAAGGCTCAACGGGCTGACTAGGGTATACAACATATAAAAAGGTAGAACTTGACAAGAAAAAAATGGAAACTAACGATTAAAACAAAGAAATGCCTACATCCTTTCCGACACTACACCTCCTTCATTTCGCTTTGTATACACGCCAGGCAAGTTCTAGACAATTCACAATGACATGGAATAGCAAAACCTCACTCACACTTCATGCACATGCTCGAATCAAGATGCATTCACAGACTCTTTAATTAGTCAATTACATGAATTCAAGATTAAGCCTCAATCATAATGAACCAAATTCTATAGCCTAGGTAACTCAACATATTTACATAATTACATGCTTTCAAACGAATCACTTTCACATTTCGAACATCAATTACACACGCAACAAAATTTTAGCAACCATAAGCAACTACAGTTTATTGATGCAATCCACCAAAGAAACTAAAAACAAATCATCTACTCCTATCGACTACATTTCCCTTAAGACGGTCGTCATCCATCCATCATAGGGAATGTTCACTAACTATGACATCGGTTCAATGGGACTATTCTCGGTAAAAGAACCGAAAACAAACTCCGAGAAACCCAAAAATAAAACTTCAAAATTTTTGCAACACATCGATCATTTCGATGAAAAAAAAATATTTACAAAATATGTTGATAAGTGCAACATCTTTTCGCAAAGATTTTGAAAAATATCGATCATATCGATAGAGAAAAAATATTTACAAAATTTACAAAATATTTACAAAGGCAACCATAACTTTTTAAAGACACACATCATTAGCCACAAACAAATATATACACATCATTCACAAATCAGTTCACAACAACAGGGAAAGCACAGACATACATAAACGTCAAGGAAGAATATACAGCAGATTTAGAGCCTATGACCCAGCACCTAACTACTCCCCACCCCACACTTAAATCGAACACTGTCCCCAGTGTTCACAAAAATACAAAGCACAAAATTTTGGGTGGTGAAACTCCCTGCTCAGTCGAAATATTCGACTTCCTCATCCGGTGCTGCGGCCTCATCGCCCATATCTGAATCAGCTCCCTCGCCGTCATCGGACTCCACATCAGAGTCCTCACGACGTGTCTCCTCATCAGTAGGGACGTCGTCGTCAGTCGGCTCCACAAAGGCTGGCCCCACCTTGCATAAAGCTCTGGCATTCTCGCCAAAAGGGTAGTCCAGCTCCAGCTGCCATAATTCATCCTCGGTGGCTGGTCTCCCACCTATCCGTAGCTGCAGCATCTGCATACCGAGCATACGGGCCATATACTGGTCGTCACGAGCATGTCGCTCGCCTAGAGTCAGCACAGGTCCGTGTGTAGTGTCGGGGGCCTTGGTCTTTGTCACATCAAGGGCCCTCCGCTCCAACTGCGGAATGTAATCCAAGGCTTCTTCCTCAACGTCGAGGCCTCGGAGGAAGGTGGTGATGAGTCCGCCAAACCCATATCTGTGGCCCTGGTGTAGTCTGGATCTCTTCATGGCGGATATTATAACCGCCCCCACATTAATCTCAAGCCCTTTCATAAGGGCATACACCAGGCAGACACGGTCCCGGGTCACGTCTGTCATATGTACTCCCGGGATCAAACACGAACATACAATTTTTAGCCAGATTCTGGCCTCCCTGTTCATCTGCGAATAAGGCAGAGTCTGGTGGTAACCCCTCTCTTTGTGTCTACTCCATCGGGCTGTGGATCTAGCCACACACAATGTACGTCTGATGTCGGCGTACGGTGGGGTGATGTTGAGCTGGCGGAGAACGTGGGCGTCTGTGTCCCGCGCTCCAACGATGGCATTCAGCTGCTGGGGTTCCAGAGTGATAATCTGCCCTCTGATTTTAATAGTGTGGCTTCTGATGGCCGGGTTCCAGTTGGCATAAAATTTTCGGACCAAGTGAAGGTTGCACTCCTTGGGCTCCTGAAAAATAAAGCTGAGCCCAGCTGCTTCAATCCTCTGTACGATGCGAGGGAACTCCTGTGCGAGTGGTTCCCTTGAAATATGTTCCTCTGGGAAGTACTTGTTCTCCTTATGCTTTGCGTACCATTTCTTCCCTTCATCGGTGACCCATCGTGTCCCGTATCGGCGGTGTTGACCGCGGGGAATAGCAGGTGCAGCTGGGACAGCAGTGCCCAGTCTCATTCTCTTTCTGCAGGTGCCTGAGGTTGAAGCACCCTTGCCTTTATCTTGTCGGCTGGCCATTGTACCTGTCAATTTACACAGACAAGCACAACGTTAAGCTAAAAACTTGTTAGTTTTGGCTAAGGTCGGGTTAAACAAAATTTACCCCACACTTAGTCTTTAACAATATTTACAACATGTTAGCAAGGATAGATCTATTTACACCCCAAGCACAATCACTATAAACATATTGCTTAGTGCGTTCACAAAAATTCGACAGCATAACGGCTAGCGAACTACTCAGACTTCATACAGCTAACCCAATCCTACTATCGACAGCTATTCACCCATAGCACTTAGCAACAATAACAACAACAAAATAGAAACAACAATACAAACATTTTATATACACTAATCTAAGCAATTCAACCAATTCACATATTACGCAATGTCCCACAAAAACAAATCGAGAATTAGTCGTCTTTCACCAATTATACAATATTTACCACGACTTATCTCAAATAATAAACACACCCCGGCCTCAATTTCGTCAAACTATCAAGTTACCCAAGTTAAAATTCAACAACCCCAAGCCCTAGAACTCAATTCGACAATCAACAATGAATTATTCAATCAATCGATAAGTTCACACGTCAACTATAACAATCCGAACACAATCAATCACAAAATAATTCACGTCATGTTTAATTTCTACCTAGGGTGATATATCTCACCTCACATGCTCAAAATTGACAAAAATCGCCAAAACTTTGAGATAGACGATGAAAACATACCTTGGAATTGAAGAATCGATGAAAACTTGACGTTTTCCTTGCCTCTTAACGTGGCACGGAGCTTGGGGGTAGGGGAATGGGTGTTTGGTCGCGGAGGGAAGAGGGAATGGGGAAAATAGGGGCGAAATCGGGGGTTTTTATTAAGAAAACACGCGGGTCACCCGGACACCCGGTGTGACCCGGCACTGGGATAAGGGCAACGTGTCACGGAGGGTAACGCGGAGGCCCTCCTCCGTGACACGGAGCCAACGCGTTGGCTTACTGGAATTAAAAAAAATTCTAGATTTGCCTTCAACGTGTCACGGATGCCAACGCGGAGCATTGCCTCCGTGACACGGCGCCAACGCGCCAGTGCTCTGTTTCACTATCAAATTTTATTTTTCATACCTCACCTCATTTTCTCGATTCCACGTATTTTTCCTCCGGTATACCTGAAAATCACCTCACTAAACAAAAATTGGTTAAATGACTAGATTCCCTACTAAAAAAATAAAAATTACTAATTAAAATGCACATCTAAACCTAGTCAAGAAAAAGAAAAGAAAATAAAATAAAAGAAAAACTTTACACTAAGGAAAAAGAAAGAAAAATATTTTTCACGGGTTGCCTCCCGTGCAGCGCCTGGTTTAACGTCGCGGCTCGACATACCAAGTTTCACCACTTTTTCCTCCACCTTGAGGATATGAATCTCACCCCTAATTTCTTTTCTAATTTCCTCTTATGTTCTAGGGGTGGTGGTGAAAAATTGTAAGGACCAAGCAGTAGATGCTTTCTTTTGAACTTATTGGCCCTTGAGTAAGTAAAGTCATTTCGTTGCTTCGGGTAAGCAAATTTCAGAATATACGGGGCTTGGTCCTCCTCTAGACATTTCTCCATAATCTTGGAAGACTCTATTTCTGTGTCATCAACCAAACTTAATGTCGAGAAATGCTTTGAGTGTGGTCCAATCCACCTCAACTCTGAAACTACATTTTGCTTGACCTCCTTACTTGTATACTCCTTCTCAGCATCGACATCTATCTCTTCATTAATGTAAAATGGGGGATACTCCATCTCTTCTTCCATGAGTAGATTTTCCATAAGTGTGAGCTCATCACAGGGACACTCAAGAGATTCCAATTGTTGGGCTTCATCCACAAAGTCACCCTTGTCTTCCTCTTGTAGTTCCTCTTGAATATCGGCTAAAACTGTCACCTGCAAATTATCACAAGCTTCAGCCTCAGCACACATCTCCGTGAGTTGGACGCTCATCCTGCTTACAGCCTCTGCATTCTCCTTTTGCTGAGCTATCAATTCTGCCACCGACTCCTTCATTGCTTCTGATTGCTCCAGGAGTTGTTTCATCATGTCCTCTATTTGAACTTGGCGTCCCAAGTCCTCATTTTCAACATGCCTATATTCAGCAAAATCAACAAAAGGATCATAGTAGGGGCTTGGGGGAGGGGAATATGCCTTTGGACAATCACCCCAATGGCCATATTGACACCCACATATATTGCACGTGTTACAGTTTTGCCACCAGTGGGGTCCTCCACAGTTCAGACAAGATTCACTAAAATATGAGTATCCACCATTGAAACCATTTATATTCCACGACGTCATGTCAATAAGGGTATACGACAAGCAGAAAAATAAAATAAAATAAAGAAGAATTAAAACAAACACTAGACCAAGTTGTCAACACTTAAGAAAATAAAACAAAAATACAGTAAATTTATACTTAAACACAGTTTTACAAATCGCCTAGCCTCCCCGGCAACGGCGCCAAAAACTTGTTCGCGCTCTGCTGCTCGGTATATATTATACACCGACACGCAAGTGTACGTGGTCAAACAAGTAATAAAGTGGCTAAGTAGCCAAGTATCGATCCAAGGAGGCTGCTCTAGATATGCAAAACTGCCTAGTTTACTATATCTCTATTCTATTTCTAACTATGTTAACAACAATCCAACCAAGATTTGAGTGAGTGTTGTTTCTAAACTAATTATCTACTAAAATTAATAACTACTATTTACGTTGAGTTTAGACAATGGATATGCACATGCCAAGGTTAAGAACGAGTAATGAACTTGATAATCATGATAATTTGGTCATCTTCTTCTTCATATTGCTAGCCAAGAACGTTTGCCTAGAAATTAAAACTTCCGTATTTAATTTCACTTTAGATTCATAAATCATTCGTCTACATTTCTGTGATCAAATGCAATTTATGACCTAACACTACAATTCCGGTTCCTAAATTGACTAATACGGCTTTCAAGTATATTTCTATCAAGAAAGCACATCAAAACCCAATTTTCCCAAATCAAGTTAAGAACAATACCCTATTAATTCACAACTATCCAATTTCATGCTCTCTCGAGTGAAATTGGACTTTTTAGATATACATTAATGGTGGCCAATCAAGAATGTAATAAGCACAAGAATTAATAGAACAACATGCAAGAAGAAGAAGAAACCATATCAATTATTACCAACATTCATTACACAAGTTCAAAACCTCAGCAAGAAAGGAATTAGCCACTTATTCTTGGATTAATCATCCTAGAATGAGTGTGAATCATGCATACAATTGAAGGAAAGAAGAAGGGAAGAGAAGAAAACTCTTATCTTTTCTATTCCTCAACTGCCACAAAACCACGTTCCTCCTCCCACTTCTGAACTCAGGCTCAAAAAAACTAAAACTAAAAAAACTCCTTTAAAAAATAACCTAAGTGTGCTATTTATACTAGTGGGAAATTTTTCCCGGAATAACAAGCAACGTGTCACGGAGGCCAACGCGGAGCACTGCCTCCGTGACACGGCGTGGACGCGGACCCTCTCTGGAAATTGCATGGTCCGGATAATTAGCCTCAACGTGGCACGGAGGCCATCGCGGAGGCCTATCTCCGTGCCACGGAGCTGACGCGCAGGCACACTGGAAATTGCCACTTTTATTTCTGCCCAGGCAGTGTGCTACCGCGATGGCAGCGTGGCACGGCACCATCGCGGAGCCACTGCAAAATATGCCATCCGAGGTCTTTTCCACGCTCGCATCCAAGTCTAACTCCGACATAGTTCCAACACGCATTTTAGCTCTTAAAAATCACATTATCCTGCAAAACAAATGCTAATCATGTTGGTTAGTATAAATTCGCATTTTATTACCAAATACATGATATTATATACACATTGCACACAAACAAGGTAAAAATGATATGTTTGAGTATCACTTGGGCATATAAATCTGCCCAAGATCATTTAGTATTTTGGATTTCAGTTCCATCCTATCCTTTTAGTATGTTTAGCCTACATTCGAGGACGAATGTTCTCAAGGGGGAGATTGTTACACCCCGTAAATTTTAAATAAATAAATAGCCTAATGGCATATTGGTTAAGGGATTTAGAAGGTAAAAAATAATGAATAAATAGCAAAGTCGGCCCTTGCTGTTTTCATCCATAAAAACCAAAGAAAACAGAGGGTAGCCATTTTTAAGGCAAACCCACGACAATATATATATATATATATATCCTTACAATTACGCGATGAAACATGGTCTAAACTCCGTTCCGGCTTAGATACAGAGGTATAAAGCTGCAGAGAGCAATCCTACGGAGTTGGTTTCGTGAAATTTGGCCGGCGAAATGTCGTGCTACCGAGGTAAAGTAAATAGAATTGCTTTAAATTAGTACCAATGTGTTCCTAGCATTGCAGTGAGCATTTATCCCTTCTGGACTATCGAGAAATAACGAGTTTTAGACCGTTTTTCAAAAGGTTGAAGTTTGGGATAAATATATATCAAAAGTGATAATTTCTCCCGAATATTAATGTATTTAGTTCTAATTGACATGTATATGAATGTAGTTGGGAGAAACAGCAGAAGTACCGACGGAAATCACATCGGTCAGTCGGGTACTCAGAAACCAGGTATGTAAAGCTATTCTTTCGGCAAGCAAGGATGTACAGTTTAGAAAGTAAATAGAATAAAGGCTATTAACCGATACCCAGCGTACAGGAATGATTTTGGTACAATTTCCAGCAAGCATGCTAGTATATTAATTACGTATCATGCGATAATCAGAATAATAGATATTCAGGCAATACGTATTGCATATGTTGAGATTGTATCCAGTAGTAGATGGTACATTTTATATTATTGAGCTATATCCAGATATAATCAGATAGACAGATAAAGGATAGGTAGCAGTTAGTCCAACAATTAGAAATAGTGTAAAACAGAATATAGTATCAGTCAATTAATACAGACTGGCCTTGAGATAAAAGAAGAGAATATGGTTAGTATTTTTCATTGAGCATGCTTGTTGTGTATGTGTTTTGTATGTTGAGACTTGTTGTGGCATGTGGGCACCCTTTTAGCATCCCCACCGCCCCTGGGTTATAGCTTTGTCGATACCAGATTCAGATACCGACACCTGCTGGGCGATGCCGTCCGCCTAAAAGACGATGATGGCTGACCACCATGATAATACGGTCCAGACCACCCTGCTTGCAGGGGTAGTTTAGTTTACTCTGCGCAGAGCCAGTACACTCTGTTTACAGGGGCAGACCACTCTGTGTGCGCTTGTGGCCGGGGGCAGTTTTATATACAGATTTTTATAAAATCACCCTGTTGCGTGCTTGCACCCAGGGGCAGTTTCAGTCACAGATACAGCAGTAGATCACCCCGTGCGCATCTGCGCCCAGAGGAAGGAGTCTTCGGACTCAGACACAGTGTATTGTCAGAGGCCAAGGCCTGAGCTACGTACCCAAGGGGACCGGTAGGAGGAGCTCACAGTATCAGATGAGTGGAGTGACTTATTTTTGGTTGGTTTAGACCCGGGTAGGGGTATATAGATTGCTTGCTTGGTTGGCACCTTCCGGCTTATGGGGGTCGGTCAGGTATTGTGTGTACTATTATGTATATTGATATGTGCTATTAGATACTGATAGACAGTAGGATGACACGTCATCAGGTACGCTAAATTAGTTACAGAATGAACAAACTCTCCCCAGTTATCCTCAGCTAGATAGACTCAGCTACTTCTTGCTTATATGTCATGTTATTGTTGCCATTCATTTCAGTGCATATTTCAGTTTGCTTTACATGCTCAGTACCTGTGGTACTGACGCCCAGTGGGGCGCTGCATTGCTTGCCTGCAGGTACTCACGGACGAGGAGCCGATCCCTCGTGATTCCAGCCAGCGAGTGAGTCATCATCTCCTGTCTTTCGGAGTCTAATTCCCCGAGGTGTAGCTCCTTTTCTTTTGTTGTACAGTATGGGTAGGTCGGGCCCTATCCCGATCATTTCCACTATTTTCTTACAGTATTCGTAGAGGCTTGCAATCTGTATATATTTCCCTGTGGTCAGTTGGGCCGGTCGTGTGAGGTCGTGCAGTCTGCTGTAGCTGTTTAGTATTTCAGTTTATGTTGGCCATGTGGGGCCTTAGTTTGACAGTAGCGGTGACCTTGCCGGTCACGTAGTCTTACAGTAGGCTTGTGTTGAGTTACAGATAACTAGACAGCATGGTGGCCTTGTTGGCCCACATAGGCTCCCTTATATTGACATGTTTCTGGTTAGCTGTTATTACAGGTACAGATGGCTGCAGGCCAGTGGGCCGGAGGCTGTGTTTACAGCCATTATATAGCCGGTTTGTCTCTTGAAATAGAGCCAAAGCCAGCCAAAACACCAGATGTGCTCAGGCTGGACCATTTAATAGTCTAGAGTCTAGCAGGCACCAGGTGCCCGTCATACCCCCCAAGGTGGGGTGTGACAAACTTGGTATCAGAGCAGGTTGTGTCCCAGGGAGTCTGCAAGCCGTGCTAAGTAGAGTCTTGTCTATGGATGTGTTGTGCACCACATACTATAGGTAGGAGGCTGCGAGGCATGTTAAGATTGTCACTCTTTTTTCTTATTCAGTCGTGCTATAGAGCGGTGCACTATAGAGTTGACTTTTGAAACTCACCACCCTCTTTGCTTACAGATATTATGGCAGACCAGTGGCACCCAGCTACAGGTAGGAGATTGGATACAGCAGCGGGCGAAGGCACCAGTAGGATGCCTCAGTTACAGCCAGATTCTGCCTGGTCTGAGAGCAATACGGAGGCGTCATCTCGGCCCTTCCAGCAGTCTCCATTTCGCCAGACACCATTTGAGTCAGCATCGCCTCCCACAGCTCCTGCACCCACTTCATCTGATCAGGAGCTACGTAGTGCGGTGGTTATGTTGACTCAGATGCTAGCTGCTCAGCATCAGCCAGCACCACCTACAGCAGCAGAATCCCTAGGTGGGCCAGGTAGTTCCAGGGTTAGAGAATTTTTGGTGCTGGGACCCCCTCAATTTACAGGGTCGGATTCAGCGGAGGACCCTCAGGATTTTCTGGACCAGATACAGAGGATCTTTAGAGTCATGCACATAACCCCAGCAGAATCAATTGAGTTAGCAGTGTTCCAGTTAAGGGATATTGCTGTTTTGTGGTACGAAAGTTGGGAGAGGTCTCGGGGAAGAGATGCAGCCCCTCCTACTTGGTCCAGCTTTTCAGAGGCCTTCCTGGACCACTACTTACCCCGGGAAGTCAGACAGGCCCGGATGGACCAGTTCTTACATTTAGAGCAGGGGGCTAGGAGTGTCCGTGAATATTCCTTACAATTCGACTCCTTAGCCCGCTATGCTCCAGCATTTGTGGACACCATGTCGTCCAGAGTCCACCGCTTTATTATGGGCCTGAATCCAGAGTACATAGAGACATGCATGACGGCTACTTTGAGAGAGGACATGGACATAGCTAGGGTAAAGGCCTTCGCACAAACAATTGAAGGCCTGAGGCAGCGGCAGCGGGGTGACAGACAGGCGACTTCAGAGCAGCGCAGTAGAAGCAGACCTGCTGAGATTCAGAGGGAAATTCCTAGGGGGCCGAGACCACGGTTTTCAGATAGGCCACCCAGATCTTTACCGCCGGAACAGCAGCAGAGGGGCAGATTTATTCGCTGGAGTCAATCAGAGTCCGGTAGCAGTTCACGGACAGTAGCCTCACCTCAGCAGCGGAGGGTAGAACAGAGTAGATTTGCATCTACCCCTTGTCCTATATGCCACCGACTACATTCTGGAGCCTGCAGGCAAGGCTTCCCAGGGTGTTATTACTGCGGACAGGAAGGGCATTTAATGAGAGATTGTCCAGCCAGGGGACAGGGTAGTCAGGATGATTTGGATAGAGTGTCAGCAGGGCCACGAGTTCCAGCAGCCTTAGTAGGGCGCAGACCCTCAAGTTCAGGAAATAGGGGCCGAGGTAGATCAGGAGCCTCTGGCTCAGGTGCAGGCCCCAGCCGTACCTATGCATTACCAGGGAGGCATGATTCAGAGGCATCTCCCGATGTGGTCATAGGTATATTGATTATCTGCTCATACCCTGTTTATATATTGATTGATCAAGGGTCTACCTTGTCATATATTACACCATTTATGGCCCGAAAGTTGGGCATCGAACCAGAATTGCTTCAGCAGCCCTTTTCAGTGCTTACACCGGTCGGTGACTATATTATAGCTAAAAGAGTTTACCGAGGGTGTACGGTAGAGGTTGCTGATCACCAAACCACAGTAGACCTAGTAGAACTTGAGATGGTCGACTTCGATGCCATTATGGGTACGGACTGGTTAGTGCCATGCTATGCCAACTTAGAATGTTGGACCAAGACGGTCCGATTTCACTTTCCGGGGCAAGCAGTGCGAGAGTGGAAAGGGAGCACAGGTACGCCGAAAGGTAGGTTTATTTCCTACCTTCAGGCAAGAAAATTAATAGCAAAGGGATGTATTTACCACCTAGTTAGAGTCCAGGACGTTTGGGTGGAACCTCCGACTCTTCAGTCTGTTCGAATGGTCAATGAATTCCCTGACGTATTTCCAGATGAGTTTCCTGGTATCCCTCCCGAAAGGGAGATAGATTTTGTGATTGACTTATTGCCAGGGACTCAACCTATATCCATTCCCCCATATCGCATGGCACCAGCTGAGCTTAGAGAGTTGAAAGAGCAGTTAAAAGATTTGCTCGAGAAAGGCTTTATCAGGCCTAGTACTTCCCCGTGGGGTGCGCCAGTTCTGTTTGTAAGAAAGAAAGATGGCTCACTCTGTATGTGTGTAGACTACCGGCAGCTGAATAAGGTAACGGTTAAAAACAAATACCCGCTCCCTAGAATAGATGATTTGTTTGACCAGTTGCAGGGGGCCAGATGTTTCTCTAAGATAGATCTGAGGTCCGGATACCACCAGGTCCGGGTTCGTGAGAGGGACATTCCAAAGACTGCTTTCAGAACCAGGTATGGTCACTTTGAATTTCTAGTTATGTCTCCCGCAGTGTTTATGGACCTGATGAACAACATATTCAGACCGTATTTGGATCTGTTCGTGATAGTATTTATCGATGATATTCTGGTATATTCTCGTTCAGTTGCCTTTTTGGGGTATATCGTGTCGGATGCTGGTATACAGGTAGACACACAGAAAATGGAGGTGGTCAAGACATGGCCCAGACCTACCACTCCGACCGAGGATCGCAGTTTCCTGGGTTTAGCAGGGTATTACCGGAGATTTGTTGAATGATTCTCCACTATAGCAGCACCTCTTACAAAGATGACACAGAAAGCAGCAAAATTTCAGTGGACGGAGGCATGTGAGCAGAGTTTTCAAGAGTTGAAAGACAGATTGACCTCCGCCCCAGTACTAGCATTGCCAGAGGGAACAGATGGGTATGCGGTGTATTGCGACGCTTCAGGTTTGGGACTGGGTTGTGTGTTGATGCAGCATGGTAAGGTGATTGCTTATGCTTCCAGACAGCTGAGGAAACACGAAAATAACTATCCGATC
Organism: Datura wrightii; assembly: GCA_035772735.1. Classification (NCBI taxonomy): domain Eukaryota; kingdom Viridiplantae; phylum Streptophyta; class Magnoliopsida; order Solanales; family Solanaceae; genus Datura; species Datura wrightii. The sequence continues at coordinate 126,375,171 of JASDFA010000018.1, forward strand.
CATGACTTGGAACTGGCCGCAGTGATCCACACTCTGAAAATTTGGAGGCATTATCTGTATGGCATCCATGTAGACATTTTTACAGATCACAAAAGCCTGCAGTACATTTTCACACAGAGGGAGTTAAATTTACGGTAACGTCGCTGGTTAGAATTGTTGAAAGATTATGATGTAAATATTCTCTATCACCCGGGGAAAGCTAATGTAGTAGCAGATGCCCTGAGCCGTAAGTCAATGGGGAGTTTGGCGTATTTGCGACCCGAGAAGCGGGAATTAGCCAAGGAAATTCATCAACTAGCTGGTTTAGCCATTCGAGTAGTGGAGACAGAAAATAACAGAGCAGTAATTTAGAATTCTGCCGAGTCATCACTAGTTACAGAGGTAAAAGAACGGCAGTACGAGGACCCTGACTTAGTCCAGCTCAGAGATAGAGTTCAGAAAGGTAAGGAGTCAGATTTCCAAGTGACTGAAAATGAAGTGCTACATTGTAAGGGCCGTCTATGTGTCCCGAACGTACCAGGGCTTCGCCAGCAGATCATGCATGAGGTACATTACGCTCGCTATTCCCTCCATCCAGGAGCAATGAAAATGTACCACGATATCAGAGATATTTACTGGTGGCCAGGTATGAAATTTGAAATAGCTGAATTTGTATCTAGATGTCCTAACTGCCAGCAGATAAAAGCAGATCACCAGAAATCGGGCGGTCTGATGCAGGATATAGCTATGCCTATGTGGAAATAGGAAGCGATAAATATGGATTTTGTAACAGGGTTACCCCGTACCAGACGCAGAAATGATTCCATTTGGGTAATAATTGACAGGTTGACAAAATCAGCTCATTTCCTACCAGTGAAGGCTACCTTCTCAGCCGAGGATTATGCCGAGTTATACATTAGAGAAATAGTTAGACTACATGGAGTGCCGGTATCTATTATTTCAGACAGGGGAGCATAGTTCACAGCTAAATTTTGGCAGTCGTTCCAGAGGGGTCTGGGAACACAGATTAATTTGAGCACAGCATTCCACCCTCAGATAGATGGACAGGTTGAGCGAACTATCCAAACGCTTGAAGATATGCTACGAGCGTGTGTACTAGATTTTGGGGGTAGCTGGGATGAACATCTGTCGCTGATTGAATTTGCCTATAATAACAGTTATCATTAGGCTATCCAGATGGTGCCCTTTGAAGCATTATATGGATGAAAATGTAGATCACCGGTTGGCTGGTTTGAAGTGGGGGAATCAGCGTTGATTGGGCCAGACATCATTCAACAGTCAGAGGAGAAGATAAAGCATATCAAAGAACGCCTACTGATTGCTCAGAGCCGCCAGAAATCATATGCAGATGTACGGCGCAGAGACCTGGAGTTCAATGTGAATGACTGGGTATATCTGAAAGTGTCTCCAATGAAAGGGGTGATGAGATTTGGCAAGAAAGGCAAGCTTAGCCCGAGATTCATTGGGCCATATCAGATTCGACGGAGAATAGGTCGAGTTGCATACGAATTGAACTTGCCTCCGGATTTAGCATTTGTTCACCCAGTATTCCATGTATCTATGTTGAGGAAATTTGTAGGAGACCCTTCCACAGTTGTTCCGATTCAGGATGTCCAGGTCACAGAAGAGTTAGCATATGAAGAGGTTCCAGTAGCTATCTTAGACAGACAGATCCGTAGATTGAGAACTAAAGATATTGCGTCTGTCCAAGTATTGTGGTGTAACAGGAACCGAGAAGAAATGACCTGGGAAGCCGAGGAGGACATGAAAGCCAGATATCCCCACTTATTCCAGGCATAGGCAAACAGGAGGTATGTTAGAACTGTTTTCCTTATTAATGCTTATACTTCATATATGAAAGCAGGCGATTGGTTATAGACAGTTTTATACATGAATGTTATTATATCGTGTAGAGTACCTGTATTGGGCTTTTCTGCTTTTCAGGAATTTTGAGATAGTCCATAACACAGGGGAAACTCTGCCAAAATTTTTCTAGAAACAAGTTGAGTAAGTTGAACAGTCCTCTAGATAGAATGTCATTCGAGGACGAATGTTCTTAACGGGAGGAGGATGTTGCTCGGTGCTTTGGGCTACGGGTAAAAACTGACACGCAAGTGCACGTGGTCAAACAAGTAATAAAGTGGCTAAGTAGCCAAGTATCGATCCAAGGAGGCTCAAGATATGTAAAATTGCCTAATTTACTATATTTATATTTAACTTCTAATTATGCTAACAACAACGTAACCAAGGGTTAATTGAGTTTTTGTTTCTAAACTATATACTACAATTAATAACACTATTTACTTGTGAATTCAGACAATGGATATGAACATGCCAAGGTTAAGAACAAGTAATGAACTTGATAATCATGATAATTTTGGTTAATTCTCTTCTTCAAGTTGCTAGCCAAGAACATTTGCCTAGAAATTAAAACTCTCGTATTTAATTTCACTTTAGAATCATAAACCATCCGTCTACATTTCTGTGATCAAATGCAATTTATGACCTAGCACTACAATTCAGGTTCCTAAATTGACTAATACGGCTTTCAAGTATATTTATATCAGGAAAGCACATCAAAACCCAATTTTCCCAAATCAAGTTAAGAACAATACCCTATTAATTCACAACTTTCCAATTTCTTGCTCTTTCGAGTGAAATTGGACTTTTTAGATATACATTAATGTTGGCCAATCACTAATGCAGTAAAGAACAAGAATTAATAGAACAACATTAAAGAAGAAGAATAAAATCATATCATTTACAATCAAAATTTATTACACATGTTCAAAACCTCAGCAAGAAAGAGAATTAGCCACTCATTCTTGGATTGATCATCCTAAAATGAGTGTAAATTATACTTACAATTGATAGAAAGAAGAAAAGAAGAGAAGAAATCCCTTAGCTTTTCCAATCTTCAACTGCTACTAACCCATGTTCCTGCTCTCCACTTCTGAACTCAGTCTAAAAACTAAAAACTAATTAAAATAAACCTAAGTGTGCTATTTATACTAGTGGGAAATTTTTCCCGGAATAACAAGCAACGTGTCACGGAGGCCAACACGGAGCCTTGCCTCCGTGACACGGCATGGATGTGGACCCGCACTGGAATTTCCAGGGTCCGGTAATTTAACCTCAACGTGGCACGGAGGCCATCGCGGAGGCCTATCTCCGTGCCACGGAGCTGACGCGCAGGTACACTGGAAATTGCCAAATTAATTCATGCTCAGGCAGTGTGCTACCGCGATGGTAGCGTGGCACGGAGCCATCGCGGAGCCCCTATAAATCCTGCATTCCAAGGTCTTTTCCACGCTCGCATCCAAGTCCAACTCCGACATAGTTCCAACATGCATTTTAGCTCCTAAAAATCACCTTTATCTGCAAAACAAATGCTAATCATGTTGGTTAGTATAAATTCGCATTTTATTACCAATTACATGATATTATATACACATTGCACAACAAACAAGGTAAAAATGATACGTTTGAGTATCACTTGGGCATATAAATCTGCCCAAGATCACTTACCCCACACTTAAATCCTTGTCCGTCCTCGAACAACACATACACAAATCATGCAAATTACATCCCAACCTTAATCACTATGGTGCAACAATTTACGCTACGGTCGTACCGATTATTCAATTTTTGTAAATCATCAAGAAAACATGCTTGGTCGTACAATACAATGACCTTTAATACATCAAGGCTGCCTAGACTTTTTAAGAATTGATTCTTGATATCGGCAAACTCATGCAAATCAACTAATCAAGAAATTCGACACGAAAATCAATCTTTCATCAAGCATGGGCCCTCACAACTCGAGAGAAACTTCCCCTTTATGTTCATGCAACACACGAACATGCAAGTAGGGGCCTATAAAAATTAATTTCACTCTCTCTCCCAAAAGAATTCACATGCATCATGTCAAGACCCATAGGCTTGCCCTTAGTGTATTACTCCACTAATATAAAGAAATGCAATATAGGATCACGTAGGACTTTAATGGGTTGTAATGGGGCTATGGATCTAGTATGCATATATTGGATTAGCCAATAATAATCGCTAGAATCCTTAAGCGCCTTTTCAACTCATTCCCATCGACTCATGGACATTGTTCCTCTCTTTTCTCTTTTTCTCCCATTCATGCTAGTTTACTTTCACACAGCCCATTTCATCAACCACACTTGACACAAAGCAGAGGGTTTTCATGTACCCTCAATATCAATTAATTACAACAAGTGCCTCTTCAACGTCATCTTTTCTTTCCTCACTTTGCTTTTCTTTTTCTTTTCACTCTTTTCACTCTTTAACACTTTGGGAAACATTTTCTGTTCTTTGTAAGCGCTTAAGAGCTTCTTAAAGACTTTAAGGCTAATGAAAAGAAGGAATAAAGCTTAGTTCATACAATTTTGGACAAAAGAAAGAAATCGGCTAAAGGCTCAACGGGCTGACTAGGGTATACAACATATAAAAAGGTAGAATTTGACAAGAAAAAAAATGGAAACTATCGGTTAAAACAAAGAAATGCCTACATCCTTTCCAACACTACACCTCCTTCATTTCGCTTTGTATACACACCAGGCAAGTTCTAGACAATTCACGATGACATGGAATAGCAAAACCTTACTTCACACTTCATGCACATGCTCGAATCCAGATGCATTCACAGACTCTTTAATTAGTCAATTACATGAATTCAAGATTAAGCCTCAATCATAATGAACCAAATTCTATAGCCTAGGTAACTCAACATATTTACAGAATTGCATGCTTTCAAATGAATCATTTTCACAATTTGAACATCAATTACAACATGCAACGAAATTTTAGCAACCATAAGCAACTACAGTTTATTGATGCAATCCACCAAAGAAAACTAAAACAAGAATTAAAAAAATCCTACTCCTACCGACTACATTTCCCTTAAGACGGTCGTCATCCATCCATCATAGGGAACGGTCACTAACTATGACATCGGTTCAATGGGACTATTCTCGGTAAAATAACCGAAAACAAACTCCGAGAAACCCAAAAATCAAAATCGAAAAATTTTTTGCAACACATCGATCATTTCGATAGAAAGAAAATATTTACAAGTGCAAAATATTTTTGCAAAAATTTTGAAAAATATCGATCATGTCGATAGAGAAAAAAATTTATTTACAAAATTTACAAAATATTTACAATGGCAACCATACTTTCAAAAACACACATCCTTAACCACACAACAAATATATACACATACATCACAAACAGTTCACAACAGGGAAAGCACAACATACATAAACAACAAGGAAAAAGTATACAGCAATTTAGAGCCTTGACCTAGCACCTAACTACTCCCCACCCCACACTTAAATCGAACACTGTCCCTAGTGTTCACAAAAATACAAAGCACAAAATTTGGGTGGTGGAACTCCCTGCTCAGTCGAAATATTCGACTTCCTCGTCCGGTGCTGCAGCCTCGTCGCCCATATCTGAATCAGCTCCATCGTCGTCATCGGACTCCACATCAGAGTCCTCACAACGTGTCTCCTCATCAGTAGGGAGATCGTCATCTGTAGGCTCCACAAAAGCTGGCCCCACCTTACATAAGGCTCTGGCGTTCTCGCCAAAGGGGTAGTCCAGCTCCAGCTGCTATAACTCCTCCTCGGTGGCTGGTCTCCCACCTATCCGTAGCTGCAGCATCTGCATGCCAAACATACGGGCCATGTATTGATCGTCACGAGCATGTCGCTCGCCCAAGGTCAGCACACGTCCGTGTGTAGTGTCGGGGGCCTTAGTCTTTGTCACGTCGAGGGCCCTCCGCTCCAGCTGTGGAATATAGTCCAAGGCTTCTTCCTCAATGTCGAGGCCTCGGAGGAAGGTGGTGATGAGTCCGCCAAACCCGTATCTGTGGCCCTGGTGCAGTCTGGCTCTCTTCATGGCGGATATTATGACCGCCCCAACATTAATCTCAAGCCCTTTCATAAGGGCATACACCAAGCAGACACGGTCCCGGGTCACGTCTGTCATATGAACTCCCGGGATCAAGCACGAACATACAATTTTTCGCCAGATTCTGGCCTCCCTGTTCATCTGCGAGTAGGGCAGAGTCTGGTGGTACCCCCTCTCTTTGTGTCTACTCCATCGGGCTGTGGATCGAGCCCCACACAACGTACGTCTGATGTCGGCGTACGGTGGGGTGATGTTTAGTTGGCGGAGAACGTGGGCGTCTGTTTCCCGCGCTCCAATGATGGCATTCAGCTGCTGGGGTTCCAGAGTGACAATCTGCCCTCTGATTTTAATAGTGTGGCTCCTGATGGCCGGGTTCCAGTTGGCATAAAATTCCCGAACCAAGTGAAGGTTGCACTCCTTGGGCTCCTGAAAAATAAAGCTGAGCCCAGCTGCCTCAATCCTCTGTACAATGCGAGGGAACTCCTGTGCAAGTGGTTCCCTTGCAATATGTTCCTTCGGGAAGTACTTGTTTTCTTTGTGCTTCGCGTACCATTTCATCCCTTCATCGGTGACCCATCGTGTTCCGTATCGGCGGTGTTGGCCGCGCGGAACAGCAGGTGCAGCTGGGACTGCAGTGCCCAGTCTCATCCTTTTTCTGCCGGTGCCTGAGGTAGAAGCACCCTTGCCTTTGTCTTGCCTGCTAGCCATTGTACCTGTCAGTTTACACAAACAAGCACAACGTTAAGCTAAAAACTTGTTAGCTTCGGCTAAGGTCGGGTTAAACAAATTTTACCCCACACTTAGTTCTTAACAATATTTACAAAATTTCAGCAAGGATAGCTCTATTTACAACCCCAAACACAAACAACTATACACATATTGCTTAGTGCGTTCACAACAAAATTTCGACAGCATAACGGTTAGTGTACTACTCAGACTTCATACAGCTAATACCCAATCCTACTATTGCTAGCAATTCAACCATCGCACAAGCAACAAAACAACCACAAACTAAAAACAACTAGAAAAATATTTCATATACAAGCTAATCTAAACAATCTAACCAATTCACACATTATGCAATTTCCCACAAAAATTCGAGAATTAGTCGTCTTTGAACATTTACACACTATTTACCACGACTTATCTCAAATAATAAACACACCCCGGCATCGAATTCACCAAACAATCAAGTTGCCCAAGTCAAATTCAACAACCCAAGCCCTAGGATAGAGTTCGACAATCAATTTCGAATTATTTACATAATCGACAAGTTCAAATGCTAAATACAACAATCCGAACATAATCAATCACAACATAATTCACCATCATGTTTAATTTCTACCTAAGGTGGTATGTCTCACCTTACATGCCCAAAATTGACAAAAATCGCCAAAAAAATTGAGTTAGACGATGAAAACATACCTTAGAATTGAAGAATCAGAGAAACTCGACGTTTTTCTTTGCCTATCAACGTGGCACGTTGCTTGGTGAGGGGGAAATGGGTGTTTGGTCGCGGAGGGAAGAGGGAATGGGGAAAAAAAAGGGCGAAATCGGGGTTACATTTAAAGAAAACACGCGGGTCACCCGGAAACCCGGTGTGACCCGGCACTGGATAAGGGGCAACGTGTCACGGAGGCCAACGCGGAGGCCCTCCTCCGTGACACGGAGCCAACGCGTTGGCTTACTGGATTTTTGAAAAATCTAGATTTGCCTTCAACGTGTCATGGAGGCCAACGCGGAGCATTGCCTCCGTGACACGGCGCCAACGCGCCAGTGCTCTGTTTCACCCATACATTTAATTTTTCATACCTCGCCTCATTTTCTCGATTCCATGTATATTTCCTCCGTTATACCTGAAAATCACCTCACTAAATAAAAATTGGTTAAATTAATAGATTTCCCTAACTAAAATAAAAAATATTAAATAAAATGAAAATCTAACCCTAGTTAAGAAAAGAAAAAGAAAAGAAAAATAAAAATTATTCACACTAAAAAGAAACAAAGAAAATATTTTCACGGGTTGCCTCCCGTGCAGTTCCTGGTTTACCGTCGCGGCTCGACGTCCTTTAAGCTCATTTATCTACTAGGGAGATGGACGATTTGTCCCGATCATGATCATCCCCCCAGTAGCGCTTGCATCTCTTACCATTTACCAAGAACGTAGCACTCCTATCTTCTTGCCACAGTTCTACCGCCCCGTGAGGGGTCATTCTCACCACTTCAAACGGTCCAGACCATTTAGACCTCAGCTTACCAGGAAACAATTTCAATCTTGAATTAAAAAGCAAAACTTTCTGTCCTGGTTCGAAAATGCGATGCACCACATGCTTGTCGTGCCATCTTTTGGTTCTTTCCTTGTAGTACTTCGCACTCTCATAGGCATGCCAGCGAAATTCATCAAGTTCGCTGAGCTGCATCAATCTCCTTTTACCCGCCAGCTCTAAGTCCATATTTAGCTTTCTGACAGCCTAGAAAGCTCGATGCTCAAGTTCAACCGGGAGATGACATGCTTTTCCATAGACCAATCGGTATGGTGACGTTCCAATCGGTGTCTTATAAGTAGTTCGGTAGGCCCAAAACGCATCATCAAGTTTACCAGACCAATCATTCCATTGTGTGTTCACCGTTTTCTGAAGAATCTGTTTTACCTCCCTATTTGACACCTCTACTTGCCCACTAGTTTGTGGGTGGTATGCTGTTGCCACTTTATGGAGCACCCCATACTTAGCCAGTAATTTCTTGAAGCTAGCATTGACAAAATGAGCCCCTCCGTCACTGATAATTGCTCGGGGTGTCCCAAACCTTGTGAGAATGTGTTTCTTCACTAACTTAGTTACTATCTTGTTATCATTCCTGGGGCAAGCTATTGCTTCCACCCATTTTGATACATAATCTACAGCCACCAAGATGTAACGATTTCCAAATGACGGTGGGAATGGACCCATGAAATCAATGCCCCATACATCAAAGGGCTCAACTTCCAGTATGTTCTGCAAAGGCATCTCTTGTCTTCTGCCAATTGTTCTTGTTCGCTGACATCTATCACACATTTTGACATACTCCATAGAATCTCTGAACAGGGTCGGCCAAAAGAAACTTGACTGAAGAACCTTGTGTGCTGTTCTCTCACCTCCGTGATGCCCTCCATACAACGAAGAATGGCAGCCCCTTAGCACCTCTGCTATCTGACTCTCTGGGATGCATCTTCTCATCACCTGGTCTGGTCCCTTCTTGAACAAATATGGATCGTCCCATACATAATATCGGCTGTCATGCCTCAATTTTCTTCTTTGCTGGTCTGTTGCTTCAGGTGGGTAAACTCCGCTCACTAGCAAGTTGACTATGTCAGCATACCAGGGAACTTCAGCTTCTCCCACTGCCAATAGTTGCTCATCTGGGAAGTCCTCATTAATGTCATCACTTTCCGTCACATGCGACCGACTTTCCAGTCGTGATAGGTGATCTGCTACCTGATTTTCACTCCCCTTTCTGTCTCTAATCTCAAGGTCGAACTCCTGTAGCAATAAGATCCATCTGATCAATCTGGGCTTAGCATCTTTCTTGTTGAATAGGTATCGAATAGCTGCAAGATCAGTGTACACCACCACTTTCGAACCCACCAAATAAGACCGGAACTTGTCAAATGCAAACACCAGAGCTAGCATTTCCTTTTCTGTGACTGTGTAATTGCTCTGAGCCGTATTCAGTGTCTTGCTTGCATAATAAATAGAATGAAAAACTCTATTCTTCCTTTGTCCCAATACAGCTCCCACATCCACATCACTGGCATCACACATCAGCTCAAATGGTTGTTCCAAATCGGGAGAGGTAAGTATGGGTGCTTCTATCAATTTCTGCTTCAACTTTTCAAATGCTACCACACACTCATCGTTCAATTCAAACTTGACCTCCTTTTCTAGCAGCCTTCATAGCGGTCTAGAAATGTTAGAAAAGTTTTTAATGAATCGTCTGTAGAATCCTGCATGTCCCAGAAAACTGCGTACACCTTTCACGGATACTGGTGGTGGCAATTTCTCAATAACCTCAATTTTAGCACGATCGACTTCCAACCCCTTTTTAGACACCTTGTGGCCCAGGACAATCCCCTCCTTCACTAAGAAATGTCATTTCTCCCAGTTTAACACAAGGTTGGATTCTTCACATCGAGCCAGTACCCTGTCAAGATTCTGCAAGCAAGTAGCAAACGAATTACCGAAGACAGAGAAATCATCCATAAATACCTCAACAAAATCTTCAACCATGTCATGGCATGCATCTCTGGAATGTGGCGGGTGCGTTGCATAACCCAAACGGCATCCGCCTGAAAGCATATGTCGCATAAGGACAGGTGAAAGTCGTCTTCTCTTAATCCTCAGGAGCGATGGCTATTTGGTTATAGCCGGAGTACCCATCAAGGAAGCAATAATATTCCTGCCCTGCCAACCTGTCAAGTATTTGGTCAATAAAAGGAATAGGGTAATGGTCTTTCCTCGTGGCTTCATTTAGTTTTCGGTAGTCCATACAAATTCGCCAGCCTGTGACAGTTCGTGTAGGGATTAACTCATTTTTCTCATTAGTGATTACAGTCATCCCCCCTTTCTTAGGAACACATTGAACGGGGCTGACCCACTCGCTGTCTGAAATTGGGTAGACTACACCTGCATCAAGCCACTTGATTATTTCCTTCCTTACCACATCTTTCATTGCTGGATTAAGTCTCCTCTGCGGCTGAACAGTTGGCTTGGCTCCTGTCTCCATGAATATCCTGTGCGCAGAAAGCTGGATTTATACCCTAAATGTCGGACATTCGCCAACCCATTGCTTTCTTCCTCTTCCTTAAGACCCCCAAAGCTGCCTTTTCCTGTTCCTCTGTCAAGTCTGCAGAGATAATAACTGGTAACGTCTCTCCCTCCCCCAAAAAGATATATTTTAAATGGGGAGGCAATTCTTTCAGCTCCAATTTCGGTGCCTCCTCAACAGACGGTTTCGGCAACGGCTCTAGTGATCTCATCAAGGACTGAAATTCCTGTCTCCTCGGATGATTAGGTGCTCCATCCAACAATTGAACCATTCCACAAGCTTCTCTATCCCCAAAATGATCAGAATGTGTCAACGCTCTTTCCAATGGGTCTTGAGATTCAACAACCTGCTTACTCTCTCTATGTTCAACCACACTGATTTCCGAAAGCTCCTCATGTATAGCCGGCAGCTTCGTGGCTTTTAACACATCAAATACCTCTACCTTGTCATGTGCTTGCATTGTAAGTTGACTCGCAGCTATATCAATTAATGCCTTTCCGGTTGCCAAAAAGGGTCGTCCCAAAATAAATGGGACTTCAGCATCTGGTTCAAAGTCCAGAACAATAAAATCGACCGGAAAAATGAGGGAGCCTACTTGCACTAAAACATCCTCAACAATGCCATCCGGCTTAGCCAAGGACCTGTCTGCTAGCTGCAAGATTACCGTTGTAGGTCTAGGACTCCCTAGACCTAACTTTCTGAATACCGAAGATGGCATCAGATTTATACTTGCCCCCAAGTCGCATAATCCACGCGCTCGGATACTTTTCCCAATAGTCAGCTGGATAGTGAAACTTCCAGGGTCTTTCAGTTTTGTGGGCAACCTATTCTGAATACGGGAAGTGCATTCCTCCGTTAAAGCTACCGTGGCATACTCAGTCAAACGACTTTTGTTAGCCACAATGTCTTTAATATACTTCGCATATCTCGGCACTCCCTGCAAGACATCAACAAGAGGTAAGTTAACATGTACCTGTTTAAGTACCTCCATGAATTTCTAGAAACACGCCTCCTCCTTGTGTTTCTTAAGTCGTTGAGGGAACGGGGGTGGAGGCCTTTCTGGTTCAGCTTCTTTAGTCTTCCCCTTATTAGAACTTTGCTCTCCCTCAACATCTGCTGCTCCTGACTTTTGAGGCGGTCTTTCCGGTTCCACCTCCTTTAATTGTAAACCACTCCTCGTGGTCACTGCATTTACCTGCTTTGGATTTGGATCCGTGTCGCTAGGTAGTCCTCCTCTGGGTCTAGTATTTTGGGCACTAGCAAATTGCCCAAACTGATATTCAAGAGCCTTGGTCGCCAATTGATTGTTCTTCACTTCGGCTGCCAATTTGACATAGTCAGCCTGCAATTGTGCCCGATTAGCGATCATGGTTTTGAACATCTCCTCAATAGTCGGTGATGGTGTTGGAGGAGGGGCATTATGATTTCTGAATTGAGCTTGATAATTTTGTTGCCCTCCTTGGTTTCTGTGCATACCCTGCCCTAAACTCTGGCCTTGTTGATTATTGCTACCCCACGAAAAATTTGGATGGTTCCTCCAATTTGAGTTGTAGCCACCACCAAACTGTTGTTGATTTCTCTGTGCATTGCCCACTAAGTTAACAGAATTAGGATTTGCACCACAGCATTCAGCTGAATGCTCACTACTACCACACACTTCACACCACATCTGTTGAACTGCATTGACTGAAGCTGAAGGCTGGTTCAAATTTATATTGCTGAAGTGAGTGTTTAACTGATTTTGCAAAGCAGCTATCTGTGCAGCGATAGCTGTGAATCCATCCACTTCAAGCACTCCAGCTGCTTTCCTTGCTCCACCTCTTGAAGAATATGCATTCCATTCTTGATTGCCTTGTGAAATTCGGTTGAGCAAAGTGTACAGCTCCTCATAGGTCTTCTCCAGCGCTTGCCCTCCAGCTGCTGAATCTAACAGAATTTTAGTGTGGGGTTCCAAACCCTCAATAAAAGTGTGTACCAACACCTCATTGGACTGATGATGGTGAGGACAGTCCCGCAACATGGATTTGAATCTTTCCCAGGCTTGATATAGATTTTCTCCCTCCCTCTGTTTAAAACTTAGGATTTGACTCCTAAGTCTGGCTGTTTTACCAGAAGGGAAAAATCTAATAAGAAACTTCCGTGCAAGATCATCCCACGTTGATATAGAGTTGGGTGGTTCAGCTTTTAACCACCTCTTGGCTTCACCAAGTAAGGAAAATGGAAATAAGGTGAGCCGAACATAATCGGGTGACACTCCAGCGGGTATATAAGTGTCACTTATCTCCAAAAAGTTCTGGAGATGTTGTTGTGGATCTTCGTGAGGGAGATCGGTAAATTGCCCGCTTGTGTGCAAAAGTTGCACCATATTATGCTTTAATTCAAACCTCCCTCCAGGCTCTGGTTTGCGGATGCTAGAATGTACATTATTCGCGTGTGGGATTGCCACCTCGCGAACCGGCCTTGCTGCGGCTTCATCGGGCACAAAAACTGCCCTAACAACTGGTGGATTTGGTTGCTCCATCATAGACTGTTTAAGCAACTGCAGCTTCTTTCAAAGAGCTTCTCTACGTTGACTATGAAATTCCCGTTCAGGCTCTAAGTAAGATTCCACCAGATCTTTGTCCCTTGCCAGTGTTCACAGAAACAAAATCTGCAAAATACAGGCTAAGACCAAGTTGTTAACACTTAAGAAAATAAAAATACAAATACAGTAAATTTACACTAAACAAAATTTTACAAATCGCCTAGCCTCCCCGGCAGCGGCGCCAAAAACTTACTCGGTGGTTTGGGCTACGGGTAAAAACCGACACGCAAGTGCACGTGGTCAAACAAGTAATAAAGTGGCTAAGTAGCCAAGTATCGATCCAAGGAGGCTCAAGATATGTAAAATTGCCTAATTTACTATATTTATATTTAACTTCTAATTATGCTAACAACAACGTAACCAAGGGTTAATTGAGTTTTTGTTTCTAAACTATATGCTACAATTAATAACACTATTTACTTGTGAATTCAGACAATGGATATGAACATGCCAAGGTTAAGAACAAGTAATGAACTTGATAATCATGATAATTTTGGTTAATTCTCTTCTTCAAGTTGCTAGCCAAGAACATTTGCCTAGAAATTAAAACTCTCGTATTTAATTTCACTTTAGAATCATAAACCATCCGTCTACATTTCTGTGATCAAATGCAATTTATGACCTAGCACTACAATTCAGGTTCCTAAATTGACTAATACGGCTTTCAAGTATATTTCTATCAGGAAAGCACATCAAAACCCAATTTTCCCAAATCAAGTTAAGAACAATACCCTATTAATTCACAACTTTCCAATTTCTTGCTCTTTCGAGTGAAATTGGACTTTTTAGATATACATTAATGTTGGCCAATCACTAATGCAGTAAAGAACAAGAATTAATAGAACAACATTAAAGAAGAAGAATAAAACCATATCATTTACAATCAAAATTCATTACACATGTTCAAAACCTCAGCAAGAAAGAGAATTAGCCAGTCATTCTTGGATTGATCATCCTAAAATGAGTGTAAATTATACTTACAATTGATAGAAATAAGAAAAGAAGAGAAGATATCCCTTAGCTTTTCCAATCTTCAACTGCTACTAACCCACGTTCCTGCTCTCCACTTCTGAACTCAGTCTAAAAACTAAAAATTAATTAAAATAAACCTAAGTGTGCTATTTATACTAGTGGGAAATTTTTCCCGGAATAACAAGCAACGTGTCACGGAGGCCAACGCGCAGCCTTGCCTCCGTGACACGGCGTGGACGCGGACCCGCACTGGAATTTCCAGGGTCCGGTAATTTAACCTCAACGTGGCACGAAGGCCATCGCGGAGGCCTATCTCCGTGCCACGGAGCTGACGCGCAGGTACACTGGAAATTGCCAAATTAATTCATGCTCAGGCAGTGTGCTACCGCGATGGTAGCGTGGCACGGAGCCATCGCGGAGCCCCTATAAATCCTGCATTCCAAGGTCTTTTCCACGCTCGCATCCAAGTCCAACTCCGACATAGTTCCAACATGCATTTTAGCTCCTAAAAATCACCTTTATCAGCAAAACAAATGCTAATCATGTTGGTTAGTATAAATTCGCATTTTATTACCAATTACATGATATTATATACACATTGCACAACAAACAAGGTAAAAATGATACGTTTGAGTGTCACTTGGGCATATAAATCTGCCCAAGATCAGATGTTACACCCCGTAAATTTTAAATAAATCAATAGCCTAATGGCATGTTGGTTAAGGGATTTAGAAGGTAAAAAATGAATAAATAGCAAAGTCGGCCCTTGCTATTTTCATCCATAAAAACCAAAGAAAACAGAGGGTAGCAATTTTTAAGGCAAACCCACGACAATATATATATTTCCTTCCAATTACGCGATGAAACGCGGTTTAAACTCTGTTCCGGCTTAGATATAGAGGTATAAAGCTGCAGAGAGCAATCCTACGGAGTTGGTTTCGTGAAATTTGGCCGGCGAAACATCGTGCTACCGAGGTAAAGTAAATAGAATTGTTTTAAATTAGTACCATTGTGTTCCTAGCATTGCAGTGAGCATTTATCCCTTCTGGACTATCGAGAAATAACGAGTTTTTGACCGTTTTTCGAAAGGTTGAAGTTTGGGATAAATATATATATATCAAAAGTGATAATTTCTCCCGAATATTAATGTATTTAGTTCTAATTGACATGTATATGAATGTAGTTGGGAGAAACAGCAGAAGTACCGACGGAAATCACATCGGTCAGTCGGGTACTCAGAAACCAGGTATGTAAAGCTATTCTTTCGGCAAGCCAGGAAGTACAGTTTAGAAAGTAAATAGAATAAAGGCTATTAACCGATACCCAGCATACAGGAACGATTTTAGTACACTTTCCAGCAAGCATGCTAGTATATTAATTGCGTATCATGCGATAATCAGAATAATAGATATCCAGGCAATACGTATTACATCTGTTGAGATTGTATCCAGTAGTAGATGGTACATCTTATATTATTGAGATATATCCAGATATAATCAGATAGACAGATAAAGGCTAGGTAGCAGTTAGTCCAGCAATCAGAAATAGTGTAAAATAGAATATAGTATCAGTTATTTAATACAGACTGGCCTTGAGATAAAAGAAGAGAATATGGTTAGTATTTTTCATTAAGCATGCTTGCTGTGTATGTGTTTTGTATGTTGAGACTTGTTGTGGCATGTGGGCACCCTTTTAGCATCCCCACCGCTCCTGGGTTATAGCTGTGTCGATACCAGATTCAAATACCGTCACCAGCTGGGTGATGTCGTCCGCCTAAAGGACGATGATGGCTGACCACCATGATAATACGGTCCAGACCACCCTGCTTGCAGGGGTAGTTCAGTTTACTCTGCGCAGAGCCACTACACCCTGTTTATAGGGGCAGACCACTCTGTGCACGCTTGTGGCCGGGGGCAGTTTTATATACAGATTTTTATAAAATCACCCTGTTGCGTGCTTGCACCCAAGGGCAGTTTCAGTCACAGATACAGCAGTAGATCACCCCGTGCGCACCTGCGCCCAGAGGCAGGAGTCTTCGGACTCAGACACAGTTTATTGTCAGAGGCCAAGGCCTGAGCTACATACCCAAGGGGACCGGTAGGAGGAGCTCACAGTATCAGATGAGTGGAGTGACTTATTTTTTGTTGGTTTAGACCCGGTTAGGGGTATATAGATTACTTGCTTGGTTGGCACCTTCCGGCTTATGGGGGTCGGTCAGGTATTGTGTGTACTATTATGTATATTGATATGTGCTATTAGATACTGATAGACAGTAGGACGACACGACATCATGTACGCTCAATTAGTTACAGAATGAACAAACTCTCCCCAGTTATCCTCAGCTAGATAGACTCAGCTACTTCTTGCTTATATGTCATGTTATTGTTGCCATTCATTTCAGTGCATATTTTAGTTTGCTTTACATGCTCAGTACCTGTGGTACTAACGCCCAGTGGGGCACTGCATTGCTTGCCTACAGGTACTCACGGACGAGGAGCCGATCCCTCGTGATTCCAGCCAGCGAGTGAGTCATCAGCTCCTGTCTTCCGGAGTCTGATTCCCCGAGGTGTAGCTCCTTTTCTTTTGTTGTACAGTATGGGTAGGTCGGGGCCCTGTCCCGATCATTTTCACTATTTTCTTACAGTATTCGTAGAGGCTTGCAGTCTGTATATATTTCCCTGTGGTCAGTTGGGCCGGTCGTGTGAGGTCGGGCAGTCTGCTGTAGCTGTTTAGTGTTTCAGTTTATGTTGGCCGTGTGGGGCCTTAGTTTGACAGTAGCGGTGACCTTTCCGATCACGTAGTCTTACAGTAGGCTCGTGTTGAGTTACAGATAACTAGACAGCATGGTGGCCTTGTCGGCCCGCATAGGCTCCCTTATATCGACATGTTTCTGGTTAGCTGTTATTACAGGTACAGATGGCTACAGGCCAGTGGGCCAGAGGCTGTGTTTATAGCCGTTATATAGCCGGTTTGTTTCTTGAAATAGAGCCAAAGCCAGCCAAAACACCAGATGTGCTCAGGCTGGACCATTTAATAGTCTAGAGTCTAGCAGGCACCAGGTGCCCTTCATACCCCCCAAGGTGGGGTGTGACAGAGATATTGTAACACCCCAAAAATCCCTATGACTAAACACTGGATTTGAAGTTGATCATACAGAGAAAATTGGAAAATGTCCTCAGAATGAGCCTCAGTATGACTTGTAGGAGGATTGTACGAGTCATACCAAAGACTCATAGTGTGGTCCAGAGAGCTCAGCAAAATCTAACTGAGAAGTCGTGGAAGGCTCTCACAACACGTACAAAATCAATACGAGTCATACCAAGGTTTCATGGTATGATTCAGTGAGTTTAGCAGGAAGTGGCAAGGAAACCACGATTGGATCCTACGATCTGTATCAGGGTGGTATGAGTCATAGTGAAGGATCATAGACAGTAGGTTTATAGAATTTTCAAGGAAGGATCAGTAGCTAAAAAGACTTAGTACGAGTCATAACATGATGGTACGAATCGTCATTTCAGTCGTAAGTTGAGATGTTGTACACCATGGACTTTCGGCTATGTTAGGAACTATTCTAGGCAGGTGGATAGACCCGAACCCAATGAATTTAAGGAAAGAAAGGTGTTAACATAAATTATTAAGTGTAATAAGTGCATTATATGCAATTTAAGATTATAAGGAACCTCTAGCAAAAAGTTGAGTTGAGAGTCTTCCAACCGATTGGGTTTTTCATGAAAGTTCTTCCAAGGGACAACATTAAACTATCATAACTCCTATTATTCGAATTTTTTTGGGTGATCCAGCATATCAAATTAAATCCCTTTGAGTCTTCTTTCCAACGCATCCAACCTTACATCAATTGGAGTTCGGAGTAAAAAGTTATGGCCAGTTTAGTAAAGCACTGTCAGGTTTGGCGGACAGGACCAGCGCTGTTACCACGAGTCTTGGTACGACTTGCGGTATAAAGGTACAAGTCGTACTAGGAACCCGTACCAGGAGTTTAAGAAACCTTTTTAAGCCTCCCATAAGCCACAAATGGCATACCAAGACCCGTAGGAAGCCGCCACGAGTCATGGTACGACCCGTGGCACCAGATAGACAGATTTTTGAGAATTTTTCCCAGGGTTATTTTTGTAATTTTATATGCTTCTAACTCTTAAACTAGGTCATTTTAGGATTCTTTTGAGTAGAATTAAAGGAGTTTTACTAGTCTAACCCCTCACTCTTCTCACAACCATCATAAGTTCTTTTTCTCCCTTCTTCTCTCAAGGCTCAAGAACTAGGGTTTCTCTCCAAGGTGTAGCAGCTTCAATATCTTCAGAGAGATTCTTCAACCAGGTATATAGGAATTCAGCAAGGAGGTTGTTCTCCCCTTGTGTCCCCTAGAAACCCTCTCTTAGTAAATTTTCAGTCCAGTCCTAAGTTTTCAATTTGTGGATAGAATTCATGAATTTTTTCCTTGAATCCACCTAGAATAATGTTTGCTATTATTTTAGTTACGATTTTCATCAGTTCATGATATATTTGGTGCTTATCTTCACAAAAGTGAACTCTAGTGTTGCATACCTTTTGAATCTTAATGAATTTCTTGATAGACCTCATTTATTTCGTGTGGAATGTTATCCTATGTTGATTATAACTATTTTCCTCCAGTTTGTGCTATCAAAAATGACTAGTATTGTGAGATGAAATAAATTCAGCCATAACCAATGGGCTAGAAAGTCTTGAACTCTGTTCCAGTGTTGAAATATTGAGTCTTAGTTTGAGCTTTATATAATGGGAAATCCCCCTATTGTTAGTAGTAGTGAGTCTCGACTCAATTATTGTCAGTTCAGCTTTAGTAAGAACTCTAGAAGTTTCAATTTTAGTTAATAATGTCAGTCTAGCCTCAGTCATATTTTAGCAACCTCCGGGTTGACCATAATAATGTCAGCTGATCAGTTTGACTCCACTTTTTCTTTTTGAGGTGTCAATGGTGCCTCTCAGCTATCAGACTCAGACTCCGAACTCATATTATTTGGTCCATTAGGCGATCATGACATTCATTTATAGCTTTGACCAGCCCCTGGACCCCAGTTCAGCTATCAGTTGGTTCTCTAGACGGTTACGACGCTTTTAGATAAGCAACTTTAACTAGTCTTAGAACTCAGTTTCCAAATCGGGTTCTATAAGATGTTCAGGGAACTCTCCGATAGTACCCCTAGGTCAGTATAGTCTTGGACCCCAGTATCGAGTTATCCGCTTATCAGTAGTAGCAGTAATAGAGTTATTCTAATGGGAGTAGGACTTAGCACCGAAAGGGCCGGGGTTCTAGCACACCCAGGTTCTAGAACTACGTCGTCACCGTAGGTTTTATTTACTTGGCCTAACGACCCCCTTTTTGATAGTGATTTTCACAGTCCATGCCTTTGTACCCTAGCAACGTATATTGGGTCCTACCGATGGGGTGAGTACATAGGACTCCATGTCTAGCTCACGTTGTTATATGTCAGTTATAGCCTTTCCCACTAGTTAGTACAGTTACACTCAAATCCTTCAGTCCAGATCAGTATAGTGCAGTAGTCCAGACTCAGTATCTCAGACTTAGAACATGTTTATAACCATCAGTCAGGATCATTTTTAACCATATCAGTTCTCCAGTAGTTGTATCATTTTTCAGTATTACAGTTGGTCATTTCATGTCGTATCAGTATAGTTTAGCTCAGTTCAGATCAGAATCAGACTTAAAACAAGCTAGACCACCAGACAGGGTCTTTCAGACCTTCCCAGTTATATTAGTTATTTAGTTCAGTAGTTTTAGTTGATTCTTGCATGTTTTCTCAATTCAGTATTAGTAGTACTTATCTCGTGTTATGTTTCTGTCACATACTCAGTACATTCAAAGTACTGACGCATACTTTTGTGTTGTATAGTATCATGATACATCCACAGGTTCTCAGACTCTGTACAGATAGCTGCCACATTTAAAAGTATCCCACCTGAGCAGTTGAAGTGTGAGTCCTTATCATCTGAGGGCATAATTTCTTTCTTTCAGTCACTTATTAGCTTCATTTAAACTTAGAGTTAGCTAGGGGCACGTCCCAGTAATTCCTCAGTTAGATGGCTTTCAGACATACATGACTTTTAGTTTATCCAGTGTTATTTAAAGATTTGAAGTTTTACTTTCAGATTTGTCTTTCTTAAATATTTTATGCTATTATTTTAAGTTATGCGGTGCATGTTTACTCAGAATGCTAGTGAATGATAGACCATGGTTTGACTTGGGGTCACTTGTGGCTTCAAGTACCGTGTTACATCCAGGGTGTAGACTCGGGGCATGACATCTATGTCATAATCCGTACCTGCTCCTGCCTCACCCTTAAAGCCTGCATCATCTACATCTTCGGTGTCATCTCCCAAGCCCTCAAACAAATCATCTATGGGGCCTCAAACTGTAGAAGGGGTATCCATTGCGGCATCAAGATAACTCAGTTCAGGAACCTCCACGGATGTCTGACTTTTCCACTCCCTCACTTCAGTTTGAAGAGAGGTGACAGCCCCCTCCACTGTATCCACCCGTTTGCACAAGGTTGTAAGACTCTCATACATAAACTTCAGCTCCTTTTTTACTATTTGAGCAATGAGCGTAGGGAGGCTCCTAGCCAACTTTTGAAGTTGGTTCTCATGAGAGTTAGTCATTTCCATGAGTTTGTGGAGACCACTCGGTTAGGAGGATGTTGGAGGGGCTGATGCTCCCCGAAGAGGTATGTAACTGGAGGCTTGGCCCGAAGCTTCTTGGTGGGGGAAAGTTCAAATCTGGGGCCTGTGGAGATTTCTTTTGAACCATGGGATAGAGAACCCTCTGGCAAACCAAAAGCATGCATCCACTTTTGCTTGACAACGGGTGCCTTGGTATCTCTTTTCTGGTCTAATGTGATGACGCCCGAAGTAGGAACAGGGGTCTCATATGGAAATAATTGCACTCCTGCTTGCAAGAACAATTGTTAAATGAGCACGACGTATGGCATGGAGGTGCTGGCCTATCATTCTTTCCTCTTCATTTTCTTGAGCTACAATCTCCCTAAAGTTAATGGGGACTCCAGACATTATGTAGGCTATAAGAATAACCGTCTCCAAGCTGACCCACTGTTCATTTCTAAAAGGGATAATGTGACCACAAGTGAAATCTAGCCACAATTTGGGCTCAAATTGCAGATCATGGCAAGAAATTTTGCCGCCCATAGTATCCCAAAGAGGTGTGTCAGACGCATTGTAGGGGCTATCTAAGTGAATTAGTTCTTCATGTCAGCAATCCTAGCCATGTACTCTGAGCTAGTGTCAATCTTGTTCTTCCTAGAATATATAATTGATGGCTGCTGGAGTGATGTCCACCTCCATGTTCGCGCTCCAGTGTATGCGCAAGCATACACGGTCGTACAAGTAATACAGTGGCCCTTTTTAAGAGCCATATGTCAAACCCATAGGGACTGGACCAATTCAGCAAATTATCAAGTTCAAGTGTTGAAATTAACCTTCACAAGTGTTAATTATAGAAATTTTGAGAAATTCTAATTAAGTCTAGGGGTGATCACAAAATACTTGAGAAACAACCTTCGAAGCAACTAGTGTTAAGGCCAAATAATCATGCAATGCTCCAATTCTCAATGGTTGAGTATAAAAACTTCAGTTGTTGTCTCACATAATTAAAATGCTACGTTCATGGTCTTTCTAGCCTCTAAACACGACAAACTAGTCTCACACCTACATCGTTGAGCGGGGAAGTGACGTCCTAATTCGTGAGCAATTTAATTACATGGATGTGGTTTACGGAGTTTGCACCCTTGATTACGGACTTTCGTACCTCTAATCATTTAACCAAACTTAGCTTCACAACTACTTCTACGAGTGGTGATGTGATAATTCTAAGTTGGTGTCTAGCTCATCCCGTTTTAGTAACCAAGCAAGGCAAATTAGGTATAATTTCTATCCTAATTGCGAATCCTATCATAAAAGTAAGCAAGGCAAATTAGGTATAATTTCTATCCTAATTGCGAATCCTATCATAAAGGTAAGCAAGGCAAATTAGGTATAATTTCTATCCAAATTGCAAATCCTATCATAAAGGTAAGAACTTTCTCCCTACATTCTCATGTTCTATCCTAGGGTTACTCTTTCAAGATTTTACCTAAGCTTAACGCGTTTTTTTTCATGGTGGTCAAGCATAAAAATAACAATAGTGAAGAATGTAAGGCAAAACAACAACTAAAAACTCAAACTAAGAAGAATTCATGCATTTACAATCATCTTACGTAGCCTCAACCCTAGAGGAAGGGTTTTAGCTACTCATGTTCTTACAAATACTCAAACACATGATTCAAGCAACGTACTTACAAGAATAATTAAAGGAGAATGAAATATAATCAACCCTAGGTAGAGTTCTTCACTTCTCCCTTCGCTCCTTTACGGTATCACAAAGATATTTCGTGATCTTTGATTTTAGGAGCTAAGGTTTTAATTTATATTAAGTGGGAATTGGCAAAATTTGGCTGGGCGTGAAACTGCTCCGTGGCACACTTCCCATTGCCCCAATTTACCTTCGTTCCATGGAGCAAACGCGTATTCCCACTGTTTTGGATTTCTCGGCAGCATCGTGTGCTCCATTGTTGTGCGTCGCCTGGCGTGGCACGACAACCATCGGGCAGGTTTTAGGGCATGGCATGACGCCATCGCGTGCTACTGCTTCCTTGTCCCTTGCATGCGCGTACACCTTCCTTTGCATGCCATGACAGTGAATGCAACACAGGGCCAGCGTGACATGTTGTCTAGTGCGCCCTCCTGCCGGCGTGGCACGTTGGCTGGCACACCCATGGCACTTCCATGTTTTTTGCACGTCTCCTTCTTTGCACTCAATCCCAAACTCCCTTTATCTTCGTACAACATCATATTAAGCTCATCCTTAGCATTTTTCACCTCAAACAAAGAGCTAATAACATTGGTTAGTTTATGCACGAAATTATACAAAATCACATAAGAATATAATTAATTAAATTGACAAACATGACTAAATCAAGATATAAAATAGTACTTGGGCACGTAATTTATGCCCAAGATCACTACCCCACGCTTAAAGTCTTGTTCGTCCTCGAACAATTCTTTTACATCTCATGCACATGAAGACTCAAACATAGCTAATTGAAGAAAGACAATTCAAGCTAAGGCTACAATGATTGTTTTAGATAGAAAGTTAAAAAAAAAGAGCATGCAAGATTTAACCCTTAAAATCGAACATAACTATGTAAAGACTTCCTAACCTCAAGAATGGACTCTCAATCTCAACAAACTTATGCAAATTAACCGATCAAGACATCCGACATGAATTTTATCCTTCATTAAACATGTTCCCTCACAACAAGAGAGTTACCCATTTCTCACTCACAATTCTTAAAATTTAGAACATGTATGGGTCTATGCATAAGAGATAAGCTCACTCTCACAAAGAATTCGCATGCCACGTGTAATTGACCCATAAGCTTGCCTTTAGTGTTTTACTCCAATAACTTAAGAATGTTCGAAAGTAAGATCAAGTAGGACTTAATGGGTTATAATGTAAGTTAAGGGCATGTAGGTAATATTATGGCCAATAATAGTGACTATCTTCCCTAAGCGCTTTTAATACACCACACTTTCATTATGAATTTCCATCCTCCTGCTTCACCTTTCTAGTTTTCAACTCCCATTTTCCTCTTGGGTTTTCCCAACTCATTAGGCACACTTAAGATGTTAGTATGGAGTACTTGAGCAATTTCCTTTGATATTCTTTTTCACTCTTTTCTTCTTTCACTCCTTACTAACTCTTATTCATTTTTAAACAAGTGCACCTCTAGTCTTCTCTTCAACTCCCACAACTACTATTTTCCTTCTTCTTTTCACTTCTCACTCCTTAACTTCTTTTGCAATTTCACATAAGCTCTTAGGAGTTTTGGATCAAATTCAAGGCTAATGAAACGAAAGGATTAAGCTCATTTTGTGGCTAGCAAGGAATAGGCTAAAGGATTAATGGGGCTAACTAGGATCGGACGTTCAAGTTAGGTAAAGTGAGGGATTAAAATTTTGGCTCTTTCAAAGAAATGCCTAAATCATCTCCTACAATCGACATCCCTCATTTCCCTTTGTATACACACCAGGCAAGTTCTAGACACTCCATAATAGCATGAAATATTCAAAAACCTTTACACACACAACACATGCTCAATTCAAGACAAATTCAGTAGACTCTTAACTTTGCTAATCACAAGAATGCAATTTTCAACTTTAAGCATATCGAGTCACTTTCACGAGCCTAGGTGTATCAAATAATGTTATACAACTGCTCACATGCTTCAAAATTTACAACAGTTGCATCTCACAATCATATATAGCACATAACAAGAACATCAATCCATTAATCAACTAAGGGTTCAAAAATAAAAACCTATTGACTAATTTTCCGTCAATACGATCGTCATCCATCCATCGCTGGGAACAGTCCCTAACTATGACTAAACAACTATGTACAGACAAAGAAAAAATTTAATTCATAAGTTCAAAATGCCCCCAGTCGGAAAAAAACCGAAAAGAAAAACCAACTGGTGGGTGAATCATGCTCAACTCAACTTTTTCATCCAACAATTCCTTACAACGCACTAATTCTATCTAAAATCATTAAGCACAAAATTTTGAAATTTCCTTCACCCCACACTTAAAATATGTTATGTCCCCAAAGCATCAAATTAAAATACAACAAGGGTGAGAAATACTCCCTGAGGCCACTAGGCCTAGCTAACAACATGTTTTTTCTTCATTTTTGTTTAAGTGGATTATCAACCCCACACTTTTCCTCTTTCATGTTTCTTAGCTACCTCTTCCAAGGGTACTCATACTTCCCCTCCACCTGTGCTTAATCCACTACAACAAAAAAGCAGCAAGATGAAAATAAACAAAATCAACACAAAAAAAAAAAGTTGTACCTGCAGTACCCTTGGGTTGCCTCCTAAGAAACGTCTAATTTTACGTTGCGGAACGACGTGGACTATCCTTTCAGTACATCCTCAAACCAATGTTCCCTTTCAAGAACCATCTTCTTCTCTTTTTATTTTTCGAGGGAACAGCCTCCACTCTGTCCTGCTTTTCTTCCAACTTCTTCACTAACTTAAGCCCTCCATCAGATTCGGGCTGAAAAGTGATCATCTCCTGCGGTCGTGGACCTATAGAATTTTCCACCCCACAGTTAGCCTCTAAAAACACACTAACCTTACAAAGGTCTCTGTAGTGTGTGGGTAGGTTGATCTCTTGGTAGACCCCAAAGAGCTCTTCTTCATCATCGACCTTCATTTTCAGGGTCCCTGCTCTTACATTAATAATTTCTCCTCCCGTGGCCAAGAAAGGCCATCCCAAGATCAAGGACACCTTGTCATCAACTTTAAAATCAAGTATGATGAAGTCAGCGGGTATAATGAACTTACCCACTTTGATGAGAAGGTCCTCGATTATTCCATCTAGTGCCACCTGAGACTTGTCTGCCAACTGCAACATCATTCGTGTTGGCCTTGGCTGACCCAACCCCAAGGTGTTAAACAAAGATAGGGGCATTAAATTAATGCTACCCCTAAATCACTTAGAGCTCTTATCACCTCAGCTTTACCAATTTGTATGGGGAGGGTAAAACTCCCTAGGTCTTTGAGCTTTTTTGGTATCTTGCTCATTACCCTATGGCTGCACTCCTCAGTCAATGCCACTCTCTGAACATCCACCAATCTGACTTTGTTGGCCACCACATCTTTCAAGTACTTAGCATACTTGGGCATTCCCTACAAAACATCAAGCAAAGGCAAATTTATGTGAAGTTCTTTGAAAATATCAAAGAACTTTTTAAAGCATTCCTCCTCGTTGCTATTTTTGAGTCTTTGCAGGTATGGTGGTGGTAGTCTCTATGCTGGATGCAATGATGATTGTGCATTTTGTTGCACAACACTCTGATTATCACCCTTGTCAGTCGGTGGTCCCTTTCTAACCAACTCCGGCTGCACCTCATTTCTCTTCTCTTTTGGTGGTGCATTAGCCAATTGCGTGCCACTTCTCAAACTAATGGAGTTGACCTGTCAGGGGTTTGTATCTAAGTCTCTGGGGAACCCTCCCTGAGGTTTGGTGTGCTAAGCAACTGCTATTTTACCCATCTTCTTCTCTAGATTGCGGGTGGCCAGCTGCTGATTTTTCAAATCTGATGCCATCCTCACTTGATTCTCTGCTAACTGGGTCTGTGTTTCCATAATCGTTTGCAACATCTCCTCAATGTTACTGCTCGACTGGCCACCATTCTTCCTGTTCTACTGTTGATACTGCTGCTGCTGAGGGTGCTGGTAGTTTTGACTTTGATTTCCACCCCAAGAAAAATTAGGCTGGCTCTGCCAATTCTTGTTTTAGTTGTTCCCAAAATTCTGATTGTTTCTCTGAACATTCCCAACAAAATTGACCGATTCAGGATTGGCCCCGCAAGATTCTGCATTATGCCCATTATTACCACAGATTTCACACCAAATAGGAGCCTGCTGAACTGCATTCACCTGTCCTTGTTGTTGGTTCATACTCAGTTTGTTGAATTGAGTCATCATCTTATGCTTGAATGATGCTAGTTGTGCCGCCAAGGTATTTACACCATCCATCTATATTAGCCCTGCTATTCTCTTTCCTGCCCCTCTCGCTGAATCGTTGTGCCACTCTGGATTCCCCTGAGCAATCTTGTTCAACAAGGTGTACAACGCATCATAGGTCTTCTCCAATGTTTGCCCACCCGATGCAGAGTCTAGAAATATTTTAGTGTGTGGGTCTAGACTCTGCACAAAGGTATGGTCTAGCACTTCATTGGGTTGCTGGTAATGGGGGTAGTCTCTCAATAATGACTTGAATCTCTCCCAAGCCAAATACAAGTTTTCCTCTGGCCTCTGCTTGAAGCTTAATATTTTACTCCTAAGTTTGGCAATCTTTCCTGAAGGAAAGAATCTGATGAGGAACTTCTTTGCTAAATTGTCCCAAGAAGTTATGCAATTTGGTGGCTCAGCTTTCAACCACCTCTTTGCCTCTCCCAACATGAGAACGAGAAGAGTGTGAGTCGGACATAATCAGTTGACACTCCGGTGGGGACGAAGGTGTCACTGATCTGCAAGAAGTTCTATAAGTGTTGTTGTGGGTCCTCATGAGTCATCCCAGTGAACTAGCCACTATAATGTAACAACTGCACCATATTCTGTTTCAATTCAAAGTTCCCTCTGGGCTCCGATTTATGGATACTAGAGGTCACATTTGTCGCTAGTGGAATTGCTACTTCGCAAACTGGTCGGGCTGCCATTTGGTCAGGTAACAACTTTGCTTGACCTACTGGTGGATGTTGTTGCAATTGCTCTTGTAATCTTTTCAACTTTTGCTCTAAGGCTTTCCTACGAAGCAAATGCAATTGTCATTCAGGTTCTAACAATTATTCCACTAGCTCTCTATTCCTTACCAGCTCTACAAGGACAACCTGTCACTTGAAATGTAGATGACTAAGACCAAGTTTTTCAACACTTAAGAAAATTAAAAATCACATAAAAATAGAAAAATTCACTAAACTTTGCCATTCCCGGCAATGGCGCCAAAAACTTATTTGCGTTCCGGTGCACGTGCAAGTGTACGCGGTCGTACAAGTAATATCGTGGCCCTTTTTAAGAGCTGGATGTCGAATCCACATGGACTGGACCAATTTAGCGAATTATCAAGTTCAAGTGTTAAAATTAACCTACACAAGTGTTGATTATAGAAATTTTGAGAAATCCTAATTAAGTCTAGGGGTGATCACAAGATACTTAGGAAACAATATTCGAAGCAACTAGGGTTAAGGCCTAATAATCATGCAATTCTACAATTCTCAATGGTTCGAATATAAAACTTCAGTTGTTGTCTCACATAATTAAAATGCTATGTTTGTGGTCTTTCGATCCTCTAAACACGACAAACTAGTCTCGCACCTACATCATTGAGCGGGAATGTGACGTCCTAATTCATGAACAATTTAATTACATGGATGTGGTTTACGGAGTTTGCACCCTTGATTATGGAATTTTGTACCTCTAATCATTTAACCGAACTTAGCTTCCCAACTACTTCTACGAGTGGTGATGAGATAATTCTAAGTTGGTGTCTAGCTCATCCTGTTTTAGTAACCAAGCAAGGAAAATTAGGTATAATTTCTATCCTAATTGCAAATCCTATCATAAAGGTAAGAACTTTCTCCCTACATTCTCATGTTCTATCCTAGGGTTACTCTTTCAAGCTTTTACCTAAGCTTAACGCGTTTTTTTTCATGGTGGTCAAGCATAAAAACAACAATAATGAAGAATGTAAGACAAAACAACAACTAAAAACTCAAACTAAGAAGAATTCATGCATTTACAATCATCTTACGTATCCTCAACCCTAGAGGAAGGGTTTTAGCTACTCAGGTTCGTACTAATACTCAAACACATGATTCAAGCAACGTACTTACAAGAATAATTAAAGGAGAATGAAATATAATCAACCCTAGGTAGAGTTATTCACTTCTCCCTTCGCTCCTTTACGGTATCACAAAGATATTTCGTGATCTTTGATTTTAGGAGCTAAGGTTTTAATTTATACTAAGTGGGAATTGGCAAAATTTGGACGGGCGTGAAACTGCTCCGTGGCACACTTCCCATTGCCCCAATTTACCTTCGTGCCATGGAGCAAATGCGTATTTCCACTGTTTTGGATTTCTCGGCAGCATCGTGTGCTCCATTGTTGTGCGTCGCTTGGCATGGCACGACAGCCATCGGGCAGGTTGTAGGGCGTGGCACGGCGCCATCGCGTGCTACTTCTTCCTTGTCCCTTGCATGCGCGTACACCTTCCTTTGCATGCCATGACAGTGAATGCGACACAGGGCTAGCGTGACATGCTGTCTAGTGCGCCCTCCTGCCGGCGTGGCACGTTGGCTGGCACACCCATGGCACTTCCATGTTTTCTGCACGTCTCCTTCTTTGCACTCAATCCCGAACTCCCTTTATCTTCGTGCATCATCATATTAAGCTCACCCTTAGCATTTTTCACCTATAAAACAAAGAGCTAACCACATTGGTTAGTTTATGCACGAAATTATACAAAATCACATGAGAATACAATTAATTAAATTGACAAACATGACTAAATCAAGATAAAAAATAGGACTTGGGCACGTAATTTATGCCCAAGATCACTCCACCCCTCGCACCATGACTAAAGGCAGGTAGGGGAATTTATCGACCTTGCCTCTGTTGTTCATACTTTCCTTCCTAGCCTGGTAGGAAGCGTAGTACTCCGACACCAAGATTGGATAATAGTCTGGGAGAGGATTGGTGAAAATGTGCCATTGTCTATCTTTGAAATCGGTGGTGATGTTGGGGAGGTCACCGCAGCCCCACCAAGTAAAATAGTTTTTCTACGGTGATTGAGCGGCCCTTGCAGATGGTGTAGTGCCCCTTCATCTCTGGCACACAGAACATGATAGCCTCCTTGGAGTTGGCGGGCACTGCGGAGGCCTTTTCCTTTCCCTAGCTCTTTGTTGAAGAATAAGTTGGAGCTTTGCCCTTACCAATGTTCCTGGATGAAGTCATTTTCTGCAATACGATGTTAATAATAAAAGGAAACAAAAAACAACTATGCTAAAATTTTAAAGGAGAAAAAAAGTTGAAGAATTAACTTTCAAAGCATTGGCAGCACCGCAAAACACCGGTGAAACACAGAAGGGTATCTGCGGACTACCGCTGAACCACCAGTGAAAAATAGAAAAATGGGGGCGCAGATATTCAATCGATCACAGAGCCGCAAATCACCGGTCCCGATCTGTGAACCACCGATGTAACGCGGGATCAAGGCAGTGGCCATAAGCCAATGTTAGCCCAAACCGATGTTTCTTCAGCATTTCGGCAGACCCGACCGGTAAATCGCCGATAGTTATCGTCCCCAAGTCATCACCCTGAACTCAAATCTCACAATATCTCAAACACTCACACACAACATATCAAAGTAGTATCTCTACATATAAGAAGGGCTAAAATGACAATTTACCCTTAAGAATGGCGTCACCCAGTCTATCATAGGAAAAAGTATATCTTTTTAATCCCTTCTTGGGTTAGTCAGACTTCACCCCATTTAACTGTACACAAGAATAACAGATTCCCCTACACCCAATTTAGCAAGAAGCTTCTATCATCCCACTAATTTCATATAACACAAGTATAGTGTAAATCATAAAAATATTAGGGAGAATGGCAATAAAGAGGAGGGGAATATAAATCATCACAATATCTATAAGCAACCATATTACCATTGAGGAGAAAATAAGGAAGTTGAGGGTACATTACCACTCTTAATAGAATGCTTGGCAGAGACTAGCTGTGGGAGCTTGATAATTCTCAACAATGGCAAACTCTTGAGACTTGTTTAGTAGAGAGGAAGATTGTGAATGTAGTGAAAATTAGGTAGAAAGGGTTGGGGATTTTATAGGTGAGAAGGTGAGGATGTGGTTGGGTGAGGAGGAGGTGGATGATTAATGGTGTGTTAATTGTATGGGAAGTGGAAGAGAGGGAGTTGTGGGAATATGGAAAGGTGGGTGTTGGGAAAATAAAAAGGAGTGTGGGAAAATGTTAAAAAGAGGAAAAAGGGGAGTCTAAGTGATGTTTTCGCAGAGTAGGGTGGCTAGCACCAGATTTTGGGTCAAGTAGGGTGGACTTTTGGTTAAACTTTAAAAAGAAAAACCGTAACTTCATCGGTTTTACACCGATGACCACCGGTTGAGTCCGGTAGTTAGCCGCCTTACCATCTCATGCTTGATTTGTGTCCAGTTTGCTATCTTGCACTCGACATTTGACTGGCGGTTTGCAGACTAGGTTCTGGATTCCGTCGATGGATCACCTCTTAGGAACCCACTGCTCAAGTATTCGGGCTTGCACCAGTGATAAAGCGGCGGTACGCGACTTTGCATCGGCGTTCGGCCGACTCATTCGCCGGTCATCAGTTGTGTTCCCAGGTTTCTACTTGCCTGCTCAAGATTTCGGTAGTCCGCGCATCTGGCTCGGCAATTTACCAGTCCCATGTGGTGCCTGCCTTGTTTTTGTGCTTCCTCTCCTTGCTTCTCACCTAATTAGTCCTACAAAACCAAAAACAACCATGGCATTAAAATATTCAAAATAAGACACTTGGGTTGCCTCACAAGAAGCGCCTTAGTTAATGTTGTGGCACCACGTATTTCTCATTTAGCATTCATTCTACAAAGGATCATCCTCTGGCTTAACCTCCTCCATATCAACTCAACTATACTCATTCTCCTCATGCAGCACTCCAATTACTTTGGATTCATCAGGAGGTTCAATGAATGGGCACACATTGAAGGTAACCTCTTCACTTCTAACTCGAAACTTGAGCTTTCCTAGCTCCACATCTACCAAATCTCTACCAATGGCGAGCAATGGTCTCCCTAGAAAGATTGGTACTTCTAAATCCATTTCACAATCAAGAACCACAAAATCAGCTGGTAGAATAAGCTTATCCACCCTCACCAATACATCCTCTAACACGCCCACAGGTTTCTTTATGGAGAGATCAGCCATTAACAACCTCATTAATGTGGGTTTGGTGTTTCCAAGCCCCAATTTCTTAAAGATGATGAGGGGCATCAGATTTATACTTGCACCAAGATCGCAGAGGGAATTCTTAAACACACATAACCCGATAGAGCAAAATATCGTGAAGGCTCTTGGATCTTCCCCTTTTGGAGCAAGATTGCCCATCATCATCGCACTACAGTGATGTGTTGTCTCTCCGGTGACCACACTACCTTCTTCTTTTTCAATAGCTCCTTCATGAACTTGGAATATCTAGGCATTTAAAGGCATCTACCAATAGTATACTAATGGACAATTTACTGAACATGTCGATAAATTTACTGAACTGATCATCCTGCTTTTTTTGTTAGCTAACCATTGTGGATAAGGGGGTGGAGCTCTTAGTTCTTATTCTTTATTCATTTGAGGCCCGCATGCCTGCCTCTTCTTCATCAACATTTGAGCGAACTTTATCAGCCTCTCCCTCACCTTCTTCTTCAACATTTTCACAACCACTTGGTGCTTTTGGAACCACATCAAATTCATTTTTATCATTTGGTTTAGGAGCAACAACCTCCTTAGGATTCACACCCGCATCTCCAACTATTTTACCACTCCTCATATGATGGCTATGCATTGACTATCTTTCTTCGGGTTTTGGCATTGTATCACTTGCGAGTGTTCCTTTCATTCAGGGATTCATTTGAGAGGACAAGTTATTCATTTGAGATTCCAAATGCTTAAAGGATGTTGAATGAGAACTCATAGTTTGGGCAAGGTTAGACACCTCCCCTTTCAATTCTTTGACCCAGTTGTTGGTTGATTCCACTTTCTTGAGGACTCTAGCTAATATCTCTTCAATTTTTGAGCTACCTGCATCGCTCACAACTGGATGATTTTGGGCACTCTCAGCTTTAGTTGGTGGAGCATATGGGTTTGAACTTCAATGATAACAATCCCCCTCTCTATTTTTCCCTATAGTGCCCTGTCTTTCATTTCTATCGGGCCATCCTTGTGCGTCACGGTTACTCCAACCTTGGTTCTCTTCCTATAAGCACCAAGGGCCTTGATTAGTCCCTTGAAACTGGTTCAAGAACCTCCCATATGATTTTCCATTTATTGGAACTCCTCATCGTATCTCGGTGGCGACGATTCTCCTTCAAAGTGTAATGGACTCTGCAGACTTACAACATTCACAACTTTGGGCCCTGTCCCCATCACAAGTTTTGTCATTCGTTCCAGCTGCATCATCATTTAGCAAGATTCTCCTCTCACTCATCATCTCTTTTTAGCTCCTCAGCTGCCAACACATTAGAACTAACATCATGTGTCGATAAATTTGTCTCTCTCATATGCCATGCCTGATTTGTCTTTGTCATTCTGTTCAAAAGGGCCTTAGCTAACCCATATGTCTGATCCATGATTGATACTCTGGCTAAATTATTGGCAATAAATTTGTTAATGGAGTCTAGAGCTCAGTAAAAACTTTGAAGGAGCACTCCATCAGGGAGACCAAGATTGCGGCAAAAGGAAACCTTCTACTTGAACCTTAGCCATGCTTCATGCAACGGTTCCCCCTGGCTCTTGCCTAAAGTTTGTGATATCATCCCTCAGATACAACATTTTTGATGGAGGGAAGAAACGATCCAAAAAGGCTTCAGTCAATTCTTTCCATGATGTAATACAACCAGGAGGGAGTTCCTCCAACCACATAATCGCCTCTCCCGTAAGGGAGAATGGAAAGAGCATTAACCTGATAGCCTCTTGACTTATATTTGTTATGATGAAGGGCTGGAAAATCTCTAAGAAATTCCTCAACTGACGATTTGCATCCTCACTTGATTTGCCCCCAAAGAGCCCTTCCATCTGTAGCAAATTTAGCATTGTACTTGTGACATGGAACACGACATTCCCTACTGTGGGCGATAGGTGAATGACTCCTGCAATTTCAGGCATCACCAGGTTATCTTCTTCGTGCTCCATATTACCCTCAACTGAGCAATCCCCTACTTGTGAGTGTTGACTCACATGACTTTACCTAATAGTCATAGCAACATCAACGTCAACAACTAAGATGCAAGACTAATTCAAATTAACAATCAACACAAGAATATCAAGCGCTAGTCCCTGGCAATGGTGCCACTTTTTTATAACATCCAAAATACACTCTTCTTTTATGAAAGAGCGCAAATGGTTATCGTATCAACATAAATATCTCGACAGATGTCGGGGTCGAATTCCACAGAGACTAACGAGTGATATATGCAAGTGTTTTCTGAAAAATTTAAATTAGTTTGCAGCACTCAAAAGAAACAAAGTAGTAAATATTTTGGGGGAAATTTGATATTAACAATATGGTGTGGAGTCCAACTCAGCTCATTAGAATGGCAAAATAACCAAAGTTGTAGACAATAATGAGTGGGAATAGAGGTGTGGTGTAGATGATGTGCTAATTAAACAAGTCTATGCTAGATCATCTCATCATTGCAAATTATGTAAATAACTTTGGCATTTTAAGCTTTTCAACCTCATGAATGCCTCTTTCTACAGTTCCTTCGAACTAATAGACACAATTAAATCAGCCCAATCAAGTTTGAATTAATAGCTGCACTATCTCTAGCTATTAGCTATTAAATAGGAGTGTGAATATGGGCTCTGGCTATTTCTAGCCCAACTCTACAACATCACATCCATTTCCCCCATCAAATTCTCTCTCAATACTCAATTCTTCTCTTTCAAGAAGAAATCAAGTAAGAAAAGTATACCCACATTTGCAACTATAGATCATCAATTATAAATTGGAGAGAACTTAACAGATTCGTACTAATTAAGCAATATTGAGATGAATCTAGCAATACCCAATCTAATTAAGCACTCATCACCACACACCTCTAGTTGATGATTTAGCTACTCATGGTTAAGAAACTAAAGAGCATATTCAATAATAAACTCATTGATTTCATTAATGAGAGCAGAAAAATCAAATTCAAAACTATGTCTGCAACAATGGTAGTACCTTGCTAAAGAAGAAGATGAAGAAAAGAAAAATAATATTCAAAAATCTCTACGAATAGAATTCTACTTTCTTCCACAGCAAAAGGAATTTTCAAAAAGTTAAAGTTAAGATCTGATATGTACAGAGTACTTTCTTCTAGAATATATATAGTGATAGGGCAACCAATCTCCTCTTTTTTAGTGTTAGACACAATAACCCCTGTTTAGGCGTTGTGGCACTTACAAAAGCACTGATGGTTCATCAGTTACACTCCGCGAACCGCCATCAGTCATCTCTTACTCCTTTGGATATTCCAGTACCATTCAGCGGTATCTTCGGCGATTCGCTGACTTCCAACTACGCTACGTCGGTTTCTTTCTTCCTTGATCCAGCAAGTTCAGGCGCCTGTAGGCGAGTCGCCAGTTGATTTCCACGTTCACCATTTTCTTTAGTTCCTCAAAGAAGTGGTCATCTACGTTTGGCCGGCGTTTTGTCGGTATTCTCTGGTGAAGAATCGGTTTTCACCCGATTTACTTCTTTTTACTCTACTTCTTTCTCTTTTTCTTACACTCGGATGCTTGCACATAACAAGGCAAAAAGGGAATAAAATTCATCTAAATGACTTGAAAACTAAGCTAAAGTTCATGCTTAACAGCCTAATGAGTTAGTAAATTACCAACTCATCACCAGACGTCTACTTTACAAAGCTAAGAAACTAACAACTCAAAATGAAATAAGGTTTTCAAATGTATGAAAGAAAGACATCTGCAATGAAGGAGTGAACTATGTCCTTATCTACTCACCTTCTCAATCTTCGAAAACTGCTGGTTTACAAGTGAGGGTGTGAAGAACTGTCTGGCTCAAACTTTGCACTCGGAAAAGAATGTAGGGGTAGGGTCAGTACATAACGTGGTACTAGTAGGAATCATCGGCCGACCTTACATAATAATAGATAATCAAGGAAAAAGTGATATAAAATAAGTTCTCAACATCACACACAAGTACAAGCCATTATACAAACACTAACTCTACTAAAGTAACAGCCGGCCTGCTCACTGGATTAGGCCTCTCGCTGCAGCGGTCTCGCCGTAATGGAAGAAGTTTCGCTGCAGTGGCACTGCCTTTTGTTCGGTGTGTTATATGGGTATATAAAATGACACGCAAGTGCACGTGGTCGAACAAGTAGTAAGTGGCTTTAGTAAGCCAAGTATCGATCCCACAGAGACTTGGGATAAGTGCAATTTGCTCAAGTATACTGTATTTTTACTTATAAATATGCTGACAACTAAATAACCAAAAATTGAATAATTTGTTTTATAAATTTTATACTAAAACTACAGACAATTATCTACCTTGAATTTGGACTATGGATAAAAGCATGCTGAGGTTAAAGAACATGTAATGAAACTGATTATCATCATAAATTGGTTAATCTTTTCTTCCAGTTGCTAGCCAAGAACAATTTCCAAGAGATTAAAACTCTCGTATTTAATCTCACTTAAGAATCATGAACCATCCGTCTACATTTCTGTGATCAAATGCAATTCATGTTCTAGCCATACAATTTCGGTTCCTAAATTGACTAATACGACTTTCAGGTATATTTCTATCTTGAAGGTTCATCAAAACTCAATTTTCCCAAATCAAGTTAAGAACAATATCCTATTAATTCACAACTTTCCAATTTCGTGCTCTCTCGAGTGAAATCGGACTTTTTAGATGTACATTAATGTAGGCCACACACCAATGCAGTAGAAACAAGAATTAATAGAACAACATGGAAGAAAAAGATGAAAAACCATATAATTAATAATCAAAATTCATCACAAGTGTTCATAACCTCAGCAAGGAAGGGAATTATCCACTCATTTGTGGATTAATCATCATAAAACGAGTGTTAATCATACAAACAATTGAATTACAGAAGAAAGAAAGAGAGAAAAAACCCTGAACTTTTCGTCCCTCAACTGCCTGTAACCCACGTCCTTGCTCCACCAAGTCTGAATTATGAAAAATACACTTAAGTGTTCTATTTATACTAGTGGGAATTTTTCCCGGAATAATGAGCAACGTGTCACTGAGTGCATCGCGGAGCATTGCGTCCGTGACACGCCATGAATGCGGACCCTCACTGGAACTGGGGGTCCGGGAATTTAAACATGAACGTGGCACGACGTGCAACGCGGAGGCTAGCCACCGTGCCACGGAGCAGACGCGGACCTCCACTGGAAATTTGATGAATTTTCACCCTCCAGGCAGAATGCCTCCGCGATGGCAGCGTGACACAGCTCCATCGCGGAGCCCCTTTAATTTGTGCAGTCCTATGCCTTTTTCCTTGCTCGCATCCAAGTCCAACTCCGATATCATCCAACATGCATTTCAGCTTCCCGAAATCACATTTTACCTACAAAACAATGCTAATCATGTTAGTTAGTATAAATTCACATTTTATTACCAATTACATGAAAATGTATACACATTGCTAGATAACAAGGCGAAAATGATACTTTTGAGTATCACTTGGGCATATAAATCTGTCCAAGATCACCTTTGGTAGTAGCTCGACTTAGCTACTCCTTCAATAGTTCATCTATTCATTAACTCAACAGTTCTATAGTTTTCAACAATTCACCATCCCTTCGCATTAAATTCAGACATCACACAAGTCTAGATCAAAATTGATATAACTCATATTCGCAAAATGGATTCAACATTTAATCCCAAGGAGAATAACTCTACACTTACAAACACATAACTGGCACACACCTAAAAACCAAATTCAAGTCTTTTATTTCAATTCTCATAACATAGTCTGCTCTATCCAATAAACACTTAGCACATTCTACCTTCATTCATACACAAAATCATAGCACGACAAGAATAAATTAAAACATATGGTCACATATTGGGCACACGCCTCCGCTATGTTCCCATTATCACTCAATTCACAACTCAGTTAATATATATGCTAGAGGATATTATTCTTGCCCTTCCAGTCATGACCTCTAGGGGACTCTAGAAATCCATGTACTATGCCGGCATGGCACTCGCTTCGACTTAGATGCTCATCCGGATGCTCCCCTTGAACACGAGCCACTTGATAATAATATTTGCTAACCCGAATGCTCCCCTCGAGTACGAGCCTCTCATCTTAGGATGTTAATGGTATCATTCATCATTCACATTAAAAGAACACATCAAGGTGCATTTTTTCAGTATACAGGAGGTTACAATCTACTCCTCAAGTAAGCCATTATCAACTAACAACCCTCTTATTAATAGAGTATAACCACGTTACTAAACACTTAGCACAGTTAAATCCAATATCATGTTGACAATCTTTTTAACAAGTTATCATAGTTCAATATCACATCATAACAACATTCTTGCAATAAGTTATCGATAATAGACTCAGATAGAATGTAATATCGGAAGACCAATCGTACATCAACATTGCATAATATATATGCCATTATATAGGGTCTATCCCTATAAACCGTAACCTACCTCGATTTTGGAAATTAACAATTTGACTATTCCATGGGAGCCTTGCCTTTCCTCAAAGCTTCGAAATGCGTAAAATCTACACAACAAGGTAATTTGTTAGTTACTCTTCAGTCTTAGGGTCTAATAGATCAAACTCTCACCTTCGGGGTATTTTCGAGAGTAAACACCCCAATTCTACTAGGTTCTAGGTCTCTTTTTCCTGCGTAACACTTGTTCCCGACATGTAATTCTAAGGGGGTGATCAAAACTTCTCAACATCACCTAAATCACCCCAATATTCTAGCCCTAGTTTAACAACTTAGGTTCTTCCTCTACAAACTTACACCATTAGAGTTCTACAAGGATCCTAGAATCAAAACTATTCATCTTAGAGATAAAGAATTAAAAATCTTACCTTGGTTGAAGAGGTTACTGCTTTGGAGGGTTTTTCCATTCTCCAGACCTTTTGATCATGTTTTGGGAAAATAATGGGGTGAAAACCCCGTAATTCCCACTTAAATTCTCTTTCTGATACCCGTCGTTCACTGCGGTGGACCCGCTACAGAAGTCATAGGGTCGCTGCAGCACTTCCAACGGTTACTCCCCAATTTCTCCACGGTGGGACTCCGGCTGCTACCACGGTCTCGCTGCAGCAGAAATCCCACCGCTGCAGCAGTCCCCCGGACTAGTAGCTACCTGAAAATGCCCAATTCCATACTTAGTTTATTTCACTACCTCCCTATCTTTTTCTTTGCTTGTTTTCTATGTTCTATTCCCTTAACCATCCCGTAATAATGTTCAAGTCATTACATCATATACCAGTTAAAATACCGCTCGTCCCTGAGTGGTCTATACAAAAGTAGGAAAGATACATACTAGATTCTATGAACAACTGGGGATTTTTGACCTGCATATCAGCCTTAGTCTCCCAAGGCCTCGCCTTAAACACATCAAACCACCCAATTGGA
The DNA here is from genome assembly GCA_035772735.1 of Datura wrightii. Lineage (NCBI taxonomy): Eukaryota > Viridiplantae > Streptophyta > Magnoliopsida > Solanales > Solanaceae > Datura > Datura wrightii. The sequence continues at coordinate 126,414,559 of JASDFA010000018.1, forward strand.
GACCTACACTTTCTCCCGTACAAAGCTTCAAATGGCTCCATGCCAATGCTCGAGCGGTAGATATTGTTATAGGCAAACTCTGCCAAGGGTAAGAATTTGTCCCAATGGCCCCCGAAGTCTATCACACATGCCTGGAGCATTTCCTCCAACACTTGAGTAGTCCATTTCGATTTCTGTCTATCTAATGATAAAAGGCTTTGCTCAAGTCCAACCTCGTTCCCAACTCAGCCAGCAAGGTCCTCTAGAAATAGGAAGTAAATTGAGTTCCCCTATCTGATACAATTGAAATAGGCACCCCATGTAACTAAATGACCTCCTTCACATATAGCTTGGCTAGTTTCTCTTAGCTGTAAGTCACCTAGACCAGCAAGAAATGAGTAGACTTGGTCAACCTGTCCACTATAACACAAATCGAGTTAAACTTTCCCAAAGTCTTGGTATGACTAACCACTAAGTCCATAGTTATCCTCTCCCATTTCCTCTCATGGATAGGCATTCGCCGAAGTACTCCTCTAGACTTTTGGTGCTCGTACTTCACCTACTGATAACTTAAACACTGAGCAACGTAATCCATAATGTCCCTCTTCATCCTACACCACCAATAATGTTGTTTTAGATCATGGTACATCTTGGTGACTCCGGGGTGAATGGAGTACCTCAACTTGTGAGCTTCTACCAAGAGAGTTTTAATTACCTCACCTACTCAGGGAACACACACCCGTCCCTTTATTCTCAAGACCCTTCATCATCCAACACTTCTTCCTTAGCATCTCCCTGCAGAACTTTATCCTTGATCTTATGTAATACCCTGGAAGTGCCTAAGACTAGACTCAGGAATTTGAAATGAAAAGTAGCAGAGAAACCAAAAATTTCCCTCAGAATGATTCATGGTATGAGTCATTGGTAGGTCTAACGAATCGTGAGAAGCATAGGTTTCCTATAAATGAAAATAAAACAAAAACAAAAACTAAATTTTTGTAGTAAATCAAGAAAACGAAAAAGAAAAATCTATTTACACTTTACAAAGAGAAAAAGAAAATTTTTCACGGATTGCCTCCCATGCAGCGCCTGGTTTACCGTCGCGGCTCGACGTCGTTAAGCTCAGTTGTCCTCTAGGGTGATGGACGATTTCTCTCGATCACCATCGTCCCCCCAGTAGTGCTTACACCGTTCTGGTGGCTTTCCCATTAACTCTCGTGAATCCTTAATCTGCTCATTATCGCCTTGATCAATCACATTGATCACCGAGAATTCTTCATGCACCATCGGGAGCTTGGGTGCCTTGTACACATCAAACACCTCCACCTTGTCGTGTGCTCGCATTGTTAGCTGCCCCGCAGCTACGTCAATTAGTGCTTTCCCGGTCGCCAAGAAAGGACGTCCCAAAATAAATGGGACTTCCGCGTCTGGTTCAATATCCAGCACGACAAAATCTGCCGGGAAAATCAGGGAGCCAACTTGCACCAGAACGTCCTCCACAATGCCATCAGGTCTGGCTAAGGACCGATCCGCCAATTGCAAGATTACTGTTGTGGGTCTAGGACTCCCTAGACCCAACTTTTTAAATACCGATGACGGCATCAAATTTATGCTCGCTCCCAAATCACACAATCCACGAGCTCGGATGCTCTGCCCAATAGTAATATGTATAGTAAAGCTCCCAGGGTCTTTGAGCTTTGTGGGCAGTCTGTTTTGAATCTGGGAAGTGCACTACTCCGTTAGAGCCACCGTAGCATACTCAGTCAATCGACTTTTGTTTGCCACAATGTCCTTTATATACTTAGCATATTTCGGCACTCCCTGCAAAACATCAACAAGAGGTAAGTTAATATGTACCTGTTTCAGCACCTCCATGAATTTCTTGAAACACGCCTCCTCCTAGTGTTTCTTTAATCTTTGAGGGAACGGGGGGGGTGGTCTTTCTGATTCAGCTTCCTTAGTCTTCCCCCTTTCAGTACTTTGCTCCCTCTCAACTTCTGCTGCTCCCGATTATTGAGGTGGTCTTTCTGGTTCCACCTCTTTCAGTTGCAAACCACTCCTTGTGGTCACTGCATTCACCTGCTTGGGATTGGGATCTGTGTCGCTTGGAAGTCCTCCTCTAGGCCTTGTGTTTTGGGCTCCAGCAAATTGCCCAAATTGATATTCAAGTGCCTTGGTAGCTAACTGGTTGTTTTTCACTTCAGCTGCCAATTTCACATAGTCAGCCTGCAATTGAGCTTAGTTAGCTATCATGGTCTTGAACATCTCCTCAATGCTGGGTGATGGTGGCGGAGGAGGTGCATTGTTGTTTCTGAATTATGCTTGATAATTCTGCTGCCCTCCTTGGTTCCTTTGCACACCCTGACCCGAACTTTGCCCCTGATGGTTGTTGCTACCCCAGGAGAAATTAGGGTGGTTCCTCCAATTGGAATTGTAGCTATTACCACACTGTTGGTGATTGTTCCTTTGTACATTTCCCACAAAGTTTACCGAGTCAGGATTGGCTCCACAACACTCAGCTGAGTGCTCACTGCTTCCGTACACTTCACACCATATCTGCTGCACTGCATTTACTGGGGCTTGAGGCTGGTTCATTGTCATGTTGCTGAAGTGGGTGTTAAGTTGATTTTGTAATGCAGCTATCTGTGCCGCAATAGCTGTGAACCCATCCACTTCTAGCACTCCTGCTGCTTTCCTGGTCCCGCCTCTTGACGAATCAGCATTCCATTCCGGATTGCCCTGCGAAATACCATTCAACAAGGTATACAGCTCCTCATAAGTTTTCTCCAGCGCTTGTCCTTCAGCTGCCGAGTCTAGCAATATTTTTGTGTGGGGTTCCAAACCCTCTATAAAAGTGTGCACCAGCACATCATTGGACTGATGATGATGAGGACAATCCCGCAACATGGACTTGAATCTCTCCCAGGCCTGATATAAATTCTCTCCCTCTCTCTGTTTGAAACTTAGAATTTGACTTCTAAGTCTTGCTGTTTTACCGGAGGGAAAAAACCGTATAAAAAATTTCCTTGCAAGATCATCCCACGTAGAAATAGAATTCAGTGGCTCAGCTTTCAACCACCGCTTGGCTTCTCCCAACAGTGAAAATGGGAACAATGTAAGCTGGACATAATCTGATGACACTCCAGCGGGGATGTAAGTGTCACTTATCTCCAAAAAATTTTGGAGATGCTGCTGTGGATCTTCATGAGGGAGACCGGTAAACTGCCCGCTAGTGTGCAGCAATTGCACCATATTCTGCTTAAGTTCAAACCTCCCTCCTGGCTCAGGTTTACGGATGCTAGATGTGACATTATTAGCATGTGGGATTGACACCTCGCGAACCGGCCGAGCTGCTACTTCTTCGGGCACTAACACTGCCCGTACTACCGGTGGATTCTGTTGTTGCTCCATGATCGTCTGTCTGAGCAACTGCAGCTTCCTTTGTAGAGCTTCTCTCCGCTTACTATGAAATGTTTTTTCTGGCTCTATATACGAGTCCACCAGCTCCTTGTCTCTTGCCAGTGTTTAAAAGAAATTAAATCTGCAAAATACAGGCTAAGACCAAGTTGTCAACACTAAGAAAATAAAAATACAGTAAATTAACACTTAAAACAAATTCACCAATTACCAATCCCCGACAACGGAGCCAAAAACTTGTTTGGGGTGTTATATCGGTATAAAACTCACACGCAAGTGCACGTGGTCGAACAAGTAGTAAAGTGGCTTAAGTAAGCCAAGTATCGATCTCACAGGGACTGCAATGAAGTGCAATATGCTCAAGTGTACTATATTTCGATTCTAAAAATGCAGACAACAGTGTAACCAAAAGTTTGATATTTTGTTTTATACTTTTTATGCTAAATCTAAAATAACTATCTAATTTGAATCTGAACTATGAATGAGAGCATGCTGAGGTTAAACGAACATGTAATGAAATTAACTATCGATGTAATTTGGTTAGTCTTTTCCTCCGGTTGCTAGCCAAGAACATTTGCCAAGAGATTAAAACTCTCGTATTTAACCTCACTTAAGAATCATGAACCATCCACCTACATTTCTGTGATTAAATGCAATTCATGTTCTAGCCATACAAACCCGGTTCCTAAATTGACTAATACGACTTTCGGGTATATTTCTATCTTGAAAGTAAATCAATTCCCAATTTTCCCAAACCAAGAAAAGATCATATCCTATTAATTCACAACTTTCCAATTTCTTGCTCTCTCGAGTGAAAACGGACTTTTTAGATATACATTAACGTAGGCCACACATTAATGCAGTAAGAACAAGAATTAATAGAACAACCATGGAAGAAAAGATGGAAAACCAAAGAATCAATGATCACATTTCATTACAAGTGTTCATAACCTCAGCAAGAAGATGAATTAGCCACTCATTTGTGGATTAAACATCATTAAATGAGTGTTAAACATACAAGCAATTGAATTCAAGGAGAAGGAAAGAGAGAGAAACCCTGATAATTTCGTCCCCTCAACTGCCTGTAACCCACGTTCTTGCTCCACCCAGTCAGAATATTGAAAAATGAACCTAAGTGTTCTATTTATACTGGTGGAAATTTTTCCCGGAATAACAAGCAACGTGTCACGGAGTGCATCGCGGAGCACTGCCTCCGTGACACGCTAGAGACGCAGACCTTCACTGGAATTGAGGGTCCAGGAAATAAAGCCCAACGTGGCACGGCGTGCAACGCGGAGCCAAGCCACCGTGCCACGGACCCATCATGAACCCACACTGGAATTGGGCTGAAAATTCCCATCCAGGCAGAAGGCCTCCGCGATGGCAGCGTGACACAGCTCCATCGTGGAGCCCTTTTATTTTATGTTGTCCAATATCTTGTCCCTTGCTCGCATCCAAGTCCAACCCTGATATCCTCCAACATGCATTTTAGCTTCCCGAAATTACATTTTACCTGCAAAACAATGCTAATCATGTTGGTTAGTATAAATTCACATTTTATTACCAATTACATCAGAATGTATACACATTGATAGATAAACAAGGCTAAAATGACACTTTTGAGTATCACTTGGGCATATAAATTTGCCCAAGATCAAAGGGACAGGTTGAAAACTACTCAGAGTCGCCAAAATTCCTATGTCGATGTGAGAAGGAGAGAATCAGAATTTGAAGTTGATGATTAGGTATTTCTGAACGTGTCTCCCATGAAGGGAGTGATGAGTTTGGGAAAGAAGGGGAAACTCAACCTTCGCTATGTTGACCCCTATAGGATAGTGAAATGGGTTGGTAAGGTGGAATACAAATTGGAGTTGCCCTCAAAATTTGCTTCTGTGCATCCTATATTCCATGTATCGCTCTTGAAGAAGTGTTTGGGTGATCTATCTCTAGTTGTCCCGGTGGACAGTGTTGGTGTGAAAGACAACCTTGGTTATCAGGAGGTTTCGATATAAATACTGGATCGTCAGGATCGAAGGCTAAGGAACAAGGAAGTATCTTCAGTTACAGTGTTATGGAGGAATCAACATGTTGAGGGAGCAACGAGGGAAGCCGAAGCAGATATGATGGCTAAATACCCACATTTATTCTCTACCTGCTCAATTCCATCTTGAGGTATCAGTTTTTCCCTAAAACCCTATTTAGTTTTCATGTGCAGTTCATGTGCCCAAGTTTCTTTTATGTATATGGATGTATGTTGATTCGTGAATTCAGTTCAGCTATGTAGTTTGAATCGAGGTAGTCATTCCGTCAGTTTTTGTCTTTAATGATTAGTATTTAAATATGATGATTGCATTCCTCTGCTTTTCTGTATGTTGTCCAACATTCGAGGACGAATGCTCCAAAGGGGGAGATATTGTTATACCCCAAAAGCCCAAAGATCAGACCCGGGAGTTGAACCGAAGAAAATTTAAAACCTGGCATCAGGTATCAGAACGGGTCGTGAGGTGACCTATGGGAGCAGCCCACGAGTCGTGATATGACTCATGGTGAGGCTCAGGTGATGAGTTTGAAATTGGGAAATGGGATCCCCACAGACGTGACCATGAGTCGTGGTTAGCTGTACGACTTGTTAGGTCAGTCGCGGGGAGTGATGAGTGAGAAAAGAGAAGGAAGAAGGCAGTGTACTTAAAGGAAGGACCCCACAAGTCATGGTCAGTCACCACGATTCGTGGGGAGGGTCATGAGCAGCAGGGTAAAAATTTAATCAAAGTTGAGGAAGTGTACAGGACGATTGGTGACCACGAGTCGTGGTCACCCAGTAATGAGTCGTGAAGTCTCCCGTTACGAGCCCAGATGACCTGACAAGCAGTGTACATGACGGATCATGCCATGAGTCATGGCTAGAAATGACGAGTCGTCAGATTCTTCGTGGGGACTAACTGCCAGTTATTTTCTGCGAATTTAGTAAGGGCTTTTTCGTAATTCCTAAGATCCTAAGGCCTAAACTACGTTGTTTTAAGTTATGAATGATGTCTTTTAAGAGGGTTAAGTTCATTTTAGGCCGTATTCATTCATGCATGCAAAGATAGAAGGTTAGAGGGGGTGATCAATCTTGTTCTCCTTCAAATTTGTTTTCAATTCCTCTTGGGCGATCAGAGAAGTGTAAGAATTAGCTATAATCAGGTATGTAGGGTTATGAATGAGTGAATCCTTTCACATCCATGCCCAATCCCTCTCTAAATCATGATATTTCTATGTCTAATCTATGGGGTTTTAACCCAATGTATGAATTTCCTAAATTCTCTATATGGGAATGATTTAAATATGTTTCTACTATTGAATTACGAAGCATGGGCATGTTTTATAATATTTTCAATCAAAAATCATGTTTCTAGTTTTATGAATTAGAAAGCCTATTGATGAGAAGTTCATGAAAGATGAGATTTGTGATGAATGTATGATTATGATGAGATGTTATGACGAAAAGTATGTTTTTCAAGCTACCCATGTTTATAATCATGTTTTCGATGTGAATTGAGTATTATTCAAGCATGATAAAGTATTGGGCAATGCCCACATGTTCAAGTATGATTTATGATTTCTCGAATTAGGCTTACAACATGGTTTTGGAGTGAAGACTCCCAATTGTCTTTCAACTTGTGGTATGGTTTGAGTAAAAGCTTCTCATATGCATGATTTCATATTTGAGATGTATGTGATTATTGAGCTTCGTCAATAGACGATGTTTAGCTTCATTGGAAAATGATGGAGAGCATATGCATGTTTTTAAGATTAGTGTCTAGCACCGAGTAGGCTATGGGTCGATCACCCCACGCCTCAGAACTACACGCCAACGTAGGTTTATACTATTATATATTACTTCGGGACTTCCTTGTGAGTTATCCCCTACCTTATTGGGCCACGAGCTTGATATCAATATCGATATTGTGGTATTGTCCCTAGCCCTGCAAGGCTTTGGACGGCTCCACCCACTTGAGTGTGATAGTTGGGACCATGTAAGCTCTATCGTGGTATGTAGGTTAAAAGACTAGTCTCCCATTGTTTCTCATGATTTCAGTTATGTATGTTCATCATTCATGAGATTTATATATATCTATACATGTTCGAAAATAGGTTTGACTCAATGTTCAATTTTACTCATGGCTATCAGATTTCAACTTTGAGTCAACCGATTTAGTGATGATGTTATGTTATGTTATGATGAGATCATGATTTCAGAAAGAATGCATGCAAGACCTACTCTCAGATCCTTATTGTTTATGTTTTACATTATGCATGTCTTTAAATGATTTTACTTACTTAAGTGGTTTTACTTACCTTGCACACTTGGTACATTCCATATACTGACCGCATACTCTATGTTGTATTGCTTCATGATACAAGACCCAGCTCTCAGGCTCAGCCCTATTCATAGTCAATCTTTAGAGTTAGCATCTTGCGTTATTGGTGAGTCCTCATCTCCCGAGGACTATACTTATTCAGATTTCCTTTATGTATTTTCAGTTTCAGCTTTATTGAGTTAGTTGGGGTCTTATCCCATCAACTCGTCATGTTTAAAGGCTTTTTAGACAAAGAATATGTTCAGCTTCAGATTGTGTATTCAGATGTTATGTTTAATATAGACTTACTCTATGATTATCTTGTTGATTCTTCAGTTTTATCGGTTGAGTTAGATGTATGTTCAGGACATGGGTCGACTTGGAGTCTCTCGGGGCTCCTTGTCTCGTGTTGCGATCCAGGCCTCCATTCAGGTCGTGACACTATAACTTTACCGTGTTGCATGAGTACACAATCGAGACCGATCCTCGAAGTGTCACAATATACTACAAACCCGTCAGTACCCTCATGTAGGTTCAATACTGGTGCTGAGGTGAGTCGAGTCTTCAACTCATGAAAGCTTCCTCACAATCCTCCGACCATTGAAACTTCACTTTTTTCTGGGTCAACTTAGTCAACGATGCTGCAATGGATGAAAATCCCTCCACAAACCTCCTGTAGTAACCAGCTAAATCCAAGAAACTCCTAATATTCATAGGACTAACTGGTCTAGGCCAATTCTTAACCACTTTTAGTTTTTGAGAGTCCACCTGTACACCCTCAGTTGGCACCACATGACCCAAAACTGCCATTGAGTTCAACCAAAACTCACATTTGTTGAACTTAGCATACAACTGGCGATCCTTAGGAGTCTATAACACCACCCTCAAATGAGCGACATGCTCTTTCTCGCTCCAAGAGTATATGAGAATACGTCTATGAACACAATCACAAACATATCCAAGTATGGCTTGAACACCCTGTTCATGAAATCTATAAAAGTTGCAAGAGCATTTGTTAGTCCAAAAGACATAACTAAAAACTCATAATGACCATACCGAGTCCTAAAGGCGGTCTTCAAGATGTCACCCTCTCTAACTCTGAGCTGATGATATCCGGATCCGAGAAGAACTTAGCACCCTGAAGCTGGTCAAACAAATCATCAATCCTAGGGAGAGGATACCTATTCTTAATGGTGACTTTGTTCAATTGTTGATAGTCAATGCACATCCGGAGGGAACCATCCTTCTTCCGGACAAAGAGGACTGGTGCACCCCACAGTGATTTGCTAGGTCTGATGAAATCCTTATCTAGAGAGTCTATTAACTGCTCTTTCAACTCCTTTAACTTAGCTGGAGCATTTCTGTAAGGAGGAATAGATATAAGTTGCATATCGGAAAGAAGGTCAATACCAAAATTGATCTCCCGCTCGGGAGGAATTCCCGATAAATTATTTGGAAATACTTCTGGATATTCACACACTACAGGAACCAACTAGATAGTTTGGGTTTTGGATGTAGAATCCTTAGCCCTAACTAGATGGTACATGCGACCCTTAGAAATCATACTTTTAGCCTTAAGGTAGAAAATGAAGTGACCAACAGACATAACTGAACTACCCTTCTATTCTAGGAGTTGCTTACTCATAAACCGAAACTCTACCGTACGGGTTCTACAACTTACCGAGGCGTAATATGCATGTAACCAATCCATGCAAAAAATAACATCAAAATTTGTCATGGCTAGCTTTACTAGATCTATTGAGGTGACTTTCTAAAGGACCGTGATAGGGAAATTTCTATATACCCGCCGAGCTACCACTGAATCACCAACTCAAGTTGAGCCTGAGAAGGGTTCTGATAGTATTTCGGGACTGACTTTGAAACTACTGGCAACATAGGGCGTTACAAATGATAAAGTAGACCCAGGATCTAACAAAGCATATACGTCAAGGTGGAATACTTGTAACATACCGGTGACCACATCTGGTGAAGTCTCCTACTCCTGTCGAGATGCCAAGGCATAAAACCCGTTTTGGCACTGGCTACCACCTACACTGGTGGACGCACTGGGTGTGCTGGTGCTACTGCTGAGCTGGTAGCCTGAGCATGACCTCTACCATCACCCTGTCTAGACAACGGACACTCTCGATGCTGATAACGTCCAAAATACACTCTTCTTTTACGAAAAAGCGTAAACAGTCGCTGCTCAAAACAAATATTCCCGACGGATGTCGGGGTCGAATCCCACAGAGAATTGAGTCGATAATTCAAAAGTTATAAACTAATTCAAGATAGAGCGCATAATTGCTCAACATTTGAAAAGTAAGATTGGGGGAAATAAAAAGGGAAAATTAACTAACTAATTCTAAACTAAAACTAATTGGGGGGAATTCCAATTGAAGTAATCACAAGTGAGAGGCTAGGGGTATTCTATGGGTGAGATCACATTTAAATCGAGAACTTTTTCAATGCCTTGGATTCAAGTGTAAATAATCTCAGGATGTAGGTAGCCTCAGCTTCCCAGCCTATTGACTACCCCTAACTAGAGTTTTCTCAAAATCTAGCTGCGATTTAGCTCAACTTGAATTGATTTGGATCAGCAACTTCACTATTCCTAGCTATTAGCTACCAATTAGGAAGAAGGAAGTAATTTCAGCTATTTCTAACTTAATTTTACAATCTCCTATCCATACCCATTACTAGATTCCCTTCCAATACTTAATTATTCTCTCCCGAGCAACAATCAAGAAAGTATAGATAGACCCATATCATCATCAATGGATCTTCATTAATAGATTGAAGAGAATCTAATAGATTTACACTTAATTGAACAATAGGAAGATGAATCTAGCAACACCCACCTACAATCCAGTAAGAATCTAGGAGCAATTTATCAAAACCCAATCAAATTAACAAATCCACCATGAATATACTTCTAGCTAGCAAAATAGTAAAGAATAATTAAAGATACAGAGAAGATACCAAGAGGATTCCCCTCACATTCATTGCATTAGCTTCACTATTTTGCTTCACAAGCTCTTACAACAATGGTGGAATTCCCCAAAATGGGATAAATAAAATGAAGAAGAAAAGTCCTACCTAACTCTACAAAACTATGGAGAAAAGAATCTACTCCAAATTCTATGAAGAAGATGAAAATTAGATGAGTAATTTGTTGGTTGAATGGTTCTCCCTTTAGTTGGTGTACAATGGAGGTTATATATCTGTACTTTCTTGTGTACAACTTTTCCCAAATGTCCTTGGAGCTTCTAGATGCTTTTTGAGACCTTCTTGGACCGCTTTTACCCTTCATTAGACGGCCTTTCTGGTTAGGAACCAGCGTTTCGCCGGTTGCAATCTGTGGAGCACCAAACTTTAGCTGGTTGAAAACAGTGGCCTGGCAGGGGGGAATCAGCAGTTCAGTGGCTTTTAGCCAGTTCCATTCCATGAAGGGCCGCTTGTTTAGCCAGTCTGGGTAGTGGCTTCGGCGTTTCGCCCTTCTAGATCCGCGTTTAGCCGATTCAAAGCATGTCTTTGCACCTATTTTTGAACTCAAATCTTCCCTTATATTTACTCCTCTCCCTCATATGCTAACTCATCAAATTTCTTCTCAAACTCCATGTGTTTTTCTTAGTTTCATGCTTTCTTTACTCACACGAGGTACCTACAAAGAATTCAAGAGAAAGGGCATAAAATCCACATAAATGACTCGAAAACTAGGCAAAAACTCAAGATTAGGAGCCCAATAAGTTGGTAAATTTCCAGCTTATCAGACACCTGTGCCTAGGTCTCCACTCCCAAAATAGATATCTAACCCAATCAAGTATTCGTCCATATGATTCTCGCCACACTTCCCGCAGGCCGGGAAGGTATGCGTTGTATGCATGCTACTCTGGCCCCTCGAACCTGAGGCTCTACTCCTCTGATCACCTTGCAGTTTGTATGGTGCACTGGCCAATGATGGTGCTAGAGCTAATGACCTCTGATGGGATTGCTGGCGATGTCCACCTCCCGATCTCTGCTGAAAGTACCCCTAATTATCTATCTTGGCCCTCTTGGCCTCTCTCTGTCAGGTGTACCGCCTCCATCTTCTGGGTGTACAAAACCAATCGAGGAAAATCAATGTCTTGATGAAGCATAGAGGTCCTACAATCCTTGACCAAGTAGTCCACTACTCCATGTACAAACCTGCTCAACGAAGCACTCTAATCAGCCACTAGATCTGGTGCATACTTGGACAAATGAGTGAACTCCAAGGCGTACTCCTGGACTATCATGTTACCCTACTTCAGGTTCGGAAACTCAGCTGCTTTAATCTTCCTTATTTCACGAGGAAAGAACCGATCCAAGAATATGGTATATAACTCCTCTTAACCAATGGGCTTTGCTCTAACTATCCTGTTATCCTTCCATTGCCTGAACCAGATGTGCACAACCCCTTTCAACTAATACAAGGTTATCCCCACACTCCTCCCTAGTTACCCCCATGATCTGGGAGATCTTTAGAACCTCATCAATAAACTCATGTGGATCCTCGTCCACCTTTGACCCAAGAAACTCCGGAGGGTTCATCCTCAGAAAATCTCTAACTCTCGCCGCCACTGCATTCCCATTCTGAGGGACATTCGCTACCACCAGTTGGTTGACTTGGGCGGTCAAAGCCTGAGCTAGCATCTATATGGATGCCTTGAACTCTGCGTGGGCATCCTACTCAGGTACATGATCCTCGAGGGCTGATGGGGCCTGCTGGTGCCCATCTGCATTGCCATTTTCATGGCTATTTCCATTTCCATTTCTTCTTCCGCTAACTCAAAGAAGAGTCATGATTCTACAAATGTATGTAGCATGAGTTAGATGTATAGAGAGACATCACACGACATAAATCATGAATGAAGGGTGGTGCACTTCACACCCATGAAAAAGACTCTACTCAATGTGGCTTTCAGACACCCTAGGACACTTCAAAACCTTGCTTTGATGCCAAGTTTGTCATGACCCGAACATAGGCCCATATTGAGACACGAGACAAAGAACCCCGAGAGGCTCCAAGTTCACCCATGGCATGAATATGATATCTAAAACTCAACATAAATAAGAGGAATTCTAACATATATAATAGCATAAGTCTGCATACATATCAAGATAACACCGAATCAAAAATGACAAGCTGATTTCTACATAATGTCTGAATAGCCTCTAACATAGCTGACAAGCGGATGGGACAACATCTCCAACTAGCTTGACAAACGTCTATAACTGAAAGAGCATAACTACAAATAACTGAATGTCCTCGAAGGATGAGGACTCACCAATACTTGCTGAGGGATGTGAACTCTGAGAATCGACTAGTGACGGGGCTGAACCTGAATGTCAGAGCCCGTATCATGAAACAATACAACATAAAGTATCCGGTTTGTACTTGGAATATACTGAGTATGTAAGGTAAGTAAAAAAGGACAATTAAAATACATAAAAGTTCATTAGAGTAGGAGAGCATGATCATAGAGTAAATATCATAATGTAAAGATAAGGGCTTAACGTTTTCAAATCATTTGTAAACCATTCATAATCATAATCATAAGAGAAAACTTTATAAAACATAACTTGAGCCAAAGTAATATAACATAACCATGCATAAATCATGAGGAACGATGGGAGGACTTGTCTTAACCAACACCATCATGATAGATCCTTATATTATGCCCCACTATTTTGCCTAAGTGGTCAGGACTGTCCCCGACTTTCCGGGCAGGGCTACATGCGTGCGTGGTGATATCATAGGGATCCAAAAATAAACTTATATATATATATATACTTACGGTGACACGTAGTTCTCAAACTACAGGTTTACCTGAATGCCGGGTCTACTCGGTGCTAGACACTGTTCCCAAAAATATGCATGTGAGGGCTCATATAGTAACCGTAGAATCATTCATGAAATTCATGGACAAATAAATAATAACATGATGGATCCCACTTGAAATACATGATTAGCCATGAATAAGGACCCATGAATCGGCCAAGAGTCATAAATCCAGAAATCATGAAAATCATGCATACTTGTAAAACACTTATATACTTGATTTTCATAAATCCATGATGAGTACTTGAGATAAATCATATCATAAATCATAAATCATAATTTGGGGTTAAGAAGATCAAGATCATAATCGAATAATAACTTGACTTTTCATGAAGCATATATAATTGGGCATAATTTAACTAAAATATGAAACTATAAATTAATAACTAAAATAATAATAAAACCTTCCGATATATCATAATACATGATTGATACATGAAGGGAATTGATCCATAGATAGATCATAGAGAATTTCACAAGAATTGGGATAAACCCTATAAGATCATAAAGCTAGATTCTAGAATTGAAATTCATAGAATTGAGAAGAATTTAGGGTATGAGAGTGAAAGGAACTCTCATTCATAGCCTCACATACCTGTGTAAATCTAATTCACACTCCCACTTGAAAGCCCAAAGGAAATTGGAGAGAATTTGGAGAAATTCTTCAAACTTGATCTTTAAGGAAAAGCTCTAAGTTGAATGCATGGAGTGGAGATGCTTAGAATGGGTTTAACACCCTTAAAACCCTACAAACTGAGCTAAAAATAACGTAGTTTAGGACCTTAGGGATTCATAATGACAAAAATACCCTTAATAAAAAACCTAAAAATTTTGCATTGCCAATAACAATGACAAGTACAACGGGTCGTCACTGGCTCCAATAGGCCGTTACTTCTCTCGTTGCTTCATCCCATTTTCCAATCACAAGTCTACTTCCCCAATCAGACACGGTGAGTTGTTACCATTCCCGACGAATCGTCATTACCACCCATTGTCACCACTGCCCATTTTTCAAAAATCCTTCCGACGAGAGCATACAATGACCCGTTGCGCCAAATAAAGAGTCGCTCTATGAATCGTGCCTTCTTCCTTTATCATGAACACCCTCTCAACGACTTCCTCTTAATGACCCATTACATCAACCAATGGGTCGTCCTTAGACCCGTTGTCATAGAACTCCTTACAGTATAGTGAGATGGATTTCAGGTCAAACGGAGGAAAATATGCACGGAATCGCAAAGGAAAATTCGAGGTATGAAAATTAACAAAAAGTGGCAAAACAGTGAGCTGGGGCGATAGCTCCGTGTCACGGAGGTGGACCTCCGCGTTACCCTCCGTGACACGTTGAGGTATAATCCGAATTTTTTAAAATTTTCCATAACAGGCTCGCGACGGCTCTGTGTCACGGAGATAGTGCACCGCGATGCACTCCGTGACACGTTGTCGGGTATATCGCGATGGGTCACACCGGGTCGCCGGGTGACCCGCGCGATTTTACTACTTTTTAACCCCGAAAACCCCTCCCTTTTCCTTATTTTTCAATCACTCCGCAACCAAACTCCCCAAAACCCATCCCCCTTCAACGTGACACGGAGTAAGCTAAGAAAATCATCAAGTTTGCTTAAATTCTTCAACTTCAAGGTATGTTCTTCGATTCCATCTCATTTCTTGTCGATTTCTTCGATATTGAGCATGTGAGGTGAGCTAAGTTTGCCCTAAGTAGAAATTAATCATGAATTCAATTGAATTGCTGTTGATGAATGTTCGGAATGTCGTTATGAGTGCTTGAACTCATTAATTGCATAATTGAATCGAATTTTCTTGATATCATCAATTCTAGGGCTTGTTTTTGAATTTGAAGTGGAAAATGTAGTGAACTTGTGAAATTCATGCAGGGATGTACATGTTGAATGAGATGAGTCGATGTACTAATCATTAGGATGTTGAAAGAACGACAGATTCTCGGGTTAGAGGAATATTGAAATTTGCAAGAATTGGGTTGGTTGTATAGGTTCGTGTAGATAAATTCTTGTTGTTGTTTTCGTTTCTTTGTGTTTCCTTGCTAAGTGCGATGGATTAAAAGGTTATTGATGGTAATGATTGTTGTTAGCTGTACGAAGTATGAGTAGTTCATAGAATATATACCGTCGAATTCTTCGTATGCACTAAGCATGTCTGATAGTTGGTTGTTTATTTGTGTAAATAAAGATAATCTTGCCAGTATGTTATAACTATAGCTAAGGACTAAGTGTGGGGTAGCTCAGCTTAACCCGACCTTAGTCGAAGTTAATATCCATTGTCTTAACATTGATCTTATCTACTTGGGTTGACAGGTAAAATGGCGAGCAAGCAAGAAAAAGGGAAAGGTGCATCAACATCTGGCGCCGGAAGGAAGCGAATCAGACTGGGCACAGCAGTCCCAGCAGCACCAGCAGTTCCACGCGGCCAACGCCGCCAATACGGAACAAGATGGGTGACAGATGAGGGGAAGAAGTGGTACGCAAAGCACAAAGAAAACAAATACTTCCCCGAGGAGCATATAGCACGGGAACCGTTGGCATAGGAGTTCCCTAGGATTGTCCACCGGATCGAGGCAGCTGGGCTCAAGTTCATCTTTGAAGAGCCTAAGGAATGCAACTTGCACCTGATTCGGGAATTTTATGCCAACTGGAACCCGACTATCAGAAGTCACACCATCAAAATCAGAGGGCAAATAATCACTTTGGAGCCCCACCACCTCAATGCCATCAT
Source organism: Datura wrightii (assembly GCA_035772735.1). Lineage (NCBI taxonomy): Eukaryota > Viridiplantae > Streptophyta > Magnoliopsida > Solanales > Solanaceae > Datura > Datura wrightii. Next base: position 126,430,909 of record JASDFA010000018.1, read on the forward strand.
AGGAGCGCGGGACACAGACGCCCACATGCTCCGACAGCTGAACATTACCTCACCGTATGCGAACATCAGACGCACCTTGTGTGGGACCCGATCGACAGCTAGATGGAGTAGACACAAAGAGAGGGGCTACCATCAGACTTTGCCCTATTCACAGATGAACAGGGAAGCCAGAATATGGCTGAAGATTGTCTGTTCCTGCCTAATCCCGGGGGTACATATGACAGATGTAACCCGGGATCGTGTATGCCTGGTGTACGCCCTGATGAAAGGGCTGGAGATCAATGTGGGGGCAGTGATTATCTCCGCCATGAAGAGAGCCCGGTTGCATCAGGGGCACAGGTACGACTTTGGTGGACTACTCACCACCTTCCTCAGGGGCCTAGATGTCGAGGAGGAGGCCCTTGACTATATCCCGCAGATGGAGCAGCGGGCCTTAGATGTTACTAAAACTAAGGCACCCGACACCACCCATGGGCCAGTGCTTACACTTGGCGAGCAACACGCTCGTGATGATCAGTACATGGCTCGCATGTATGGGATGCAGATGCTCCAGCTGAGGATAGGCGGGAGGCCGGCGACAGAGGAGGATCTATGGCAACTCGAGCTAGACTACCCCTTCAGCGAGAACGCCAGGGCTCTATGCCGAGTGGGGCCAGCATTTGTAGAACCCACGGATGATGATGTCCCCACAAATGAGGAGACACGTCGGGAGGACTCTGATGTGGAGTCCGATGAAGACAACGGGGGCGATTCAGACATGGGAGATGAAACAGCAGCACCCAACGAAGAAGTGGAGTACTTTGATTGATTAGGGAGTTCCACCACCCGATTTTTGTGCTATTTTAATTTTTGTGAACACTGGGGACAGTGTTCGAGCTAAGTGTGGGGTGGGAGTAGTTAGGTGCTGGGCTGTGCTGTTATGTATGTATGCTCTAATCTGTTGTCGTGCATGTGAAATTTTGTTGTTCCCTGTGATTTATGAATTGTTAAGTTGTTGTTCTGTATTGTAAATTTATGTCAAATTGACGTGTGTTGCTGAATGTTGCTAGCTGATTTTGTACATATTTTTGTTATCGAAATGATCAATATTTTTAAAATATTTTGTACATATTTTTTCTATCGAAATGATCGATATTTTCAACATTTTTTTACTTCTTGGGTTTCTCGGTGTTTGTTTTCGGTTCTTTTACCGAGAATGGTCCCATTGAACTGAAGTCATAGTAGTGATCGTTCCCTATGATTGATGGATGACGACCGTCTTAAGGGAAATGTAGTCGTTAGGAGTAGTTTTTTCAATTATTTTTCAGTTTTTTTCTTTGGTGGGTTGCATCCCAAAAACCTGTAGTCATTGTATGGTTGCGAAATTCTGGTTGCGTGTTGTACATGATATTTAAAATGCAAAGGTGATTCGTATGAAAGCATGCAACTTGGTAAATATGTTGAGATACCTAGGCCATAGAGTTCGATTCAATGTGATTGAGGCTTAATGCTTGAATTCCTGTAATTAGCTGATTGAAGAGTCTGTGAATACATCTTGAATTGAGCATGTGCAAAAAAGTGTGAAGTGAGGTGTTGTTATTCCATGCTGTTGTGAAATGTCTAGAACTTGCCTGGTGTGTGTACAAAACGAAATGAAGGAGGTGTATTGTAGGAAAGGATGTAGGCATTTCTTTGTTTTAACCGAAAGTTTCTATTATTCATTATTGTACCCACCTTGATTGTATACCCTAGTCAGCTCGTTGAGCCTTTAGCCTATTATTTTTCTTTTGTCAAAAAGTGTAAACCGAGCTTAACCCTTTTCTTTTCATTAGTCGTAAAGTCGATACAAAACTCTTAAGCGCTTAAGATGAGAAAATCATTTTCCCAAAGTGTCAAAGAGTGAGAATGGTGAAAAGAAAAAGAAAAGCAGAGTGATAGAGGAAAAGAAAAGGTTGAAGGTGCACTTGTTATAAATAAACTATAATGAAGGTGCATGAATAATATTTGTTGTTGTATCAAGTGAGCTTAATAAGATGGGCCAAACTAAGGAAAAACATCAAGAATGGGAGGATGAAAGAAGAAACAATGTCCATGAGTTGATGGGATGTGTTGAATAGGCGCTTAAGGATGCTAGTGGCTATTATTGGCTAACCCAATATTTACTAGTTCCGTAGCTTCCATTACAACCAGTTAAAGTACTACGTGATCTTACATCACACTTCTTTATATTAGTGGAGTAATACACTAAGGGCAAGCTAATGGGTCATGACATGATGCATGTGAATTCTTTTGGGAGAGAGAGCGAAATTGTGTTTACATGCCCCTGCTTAAAATTTTGTGAGTAATATGAGCAAAAAGGGGAAGATTCTCTTGTGTTGTTAGGGCACATGCTTGATGAGAGATTAATTTTCGTGTCGGATATCTTGATCAGCTGATTTGCATGAGTTTGCCAATATCGAGAGTCGATTCTTAAGTCTAGGAGGTCTTGACGTATTGAAGGTCATTGCATTGATAGGACCATGCATGTTTTCTTGATGATTTGCTGCATTGAATAATCGGTATGACCGTAGCCTAAATTGTCGAACCAAAGTAGCGAGGTTGGGATGTAAATTGCATGAAGTGTAGGATTGTTGTTCGAGGACGAAGAAGGATTTAAGTGTGGGGTAAGTGATCTTGGGCAAATTTATATGCCCAAGTGATACTCAAAAGTGTCATTTTAGCCTTGTTTATCTATCAATGTGTATACATTCTCATGTAATTGGTAATAAAATGTGAATTTATACTAACCAACATGATTAGCATTGTTTTGCAGGTAAAATGTAATTTCGGGAAGCTAAAATGCATGTTGGAGGATATAGGGGTTGGACTTGGATGCGAGCGAGGGACAAGACATTGGACAACATAAAATAAAAGGGCTCCGCGATGGAGCCGTGTCACGCTGCCATCGCGGAGGCCTTCTGCCTGGATGGGAATTTTCAGCCCAATTCCAGTGTGGGTTCGCGATGGGTCCGTGGCACGGTGGCTTGGCTCCGCGTTGCACGCCGTGCCACGTTGGGCTTTATTTCCTGGACCCTCAATTCCAGTGAAGGTCTGCGTTCGTAGCGTGTCACGAAGGCAGTGCTCCGCGATGCACTCCCTGACACATTGCTTGTTATTCTGGGAAAAATTCCCACCAGTATAAATAGAACACATAGGTTCATTTTTAAATATTCTAACTGCGTGGAGCAAGAACATGTGTTACAGGCAGTTGAGGGGATGAAATTATCAGGGTTTTTCTCTTTTTCCTTCTCCTTGAATTCAATTGCTTGTATGTTTAACACTCATTTAATGATGTTTAATCCACAAATGAGTGGCTAATTCATCTTCTTGCTGAGGTTATGAACACTTGTAATGAAATGTGATCATTGATTCATTGGTTTTCCATCTTTTCTTCCATGGTTGTTCTATTAATTCTTGTTCTTACTGCATTAATGTGTGGCCTACGTTAATGTATATCTAAAAAGTCCGGTTTCACTCGAGAGAGCAAGAAATTTGAAAGTTGTGAATTAATAGGATATGACCTTTTCTTGGTTTGGAAAAATTGGTAATTGATTTACTTTCAGGATAGAAATATACCTGAAAGTCGTATTAGTCAATTTAGGAACCGGGTTTGTATGGCTAGAACATGAATTGCATTTAATCACAGAAATGTAGGTGGATGGTTCATGATTCTTAAGTGAGGTTAAATACGAGAGTTTTAATCTCTTGGCAAATGTTCTTGGCTAGCAACCGGAGGAAAAGACTAACCAAATTACATGGATAGTTAATTTCATTACATGTTCGTTTAACCTCAGCATGCACTCATTCATAGTTCAGATTCAAATTAGATAGTTATTTTAGATTTAGCATAAAAAGTATAAAACAAAATATCAAACTTTTGGTTACACTGTTGTCTGCATTTTTAGAATCGAAATATAGTACACTTGAGCAGATTGCACTTCATCCCAGTCTCTGTGGGATCGATACTTGGCTTACATAAGCCACTTTACTACTTGTTCGACCACCTGCACTTGCGTGTGAATTTTATACCCATATAACACCCCGAACACCCTTATCAATTGAACCTTCTCCATAGCCTCATAAATTGAATCTGGTCCTACCACCGCCGCTTCACCTATCTCAAACCAACTAATGGGAAATCTACATCTCTGCCTATAGAGAGCCTTAAATGGAGCCATATGATGCTGGAATGATAGTTGTTATTGTATGAAAACTCGATAAGAGGAAAATGATCATCCCAACTACCTTTGAAGTCAATCTCGCATGCTCTTAACATGTCTTCGAGAGTCTGAGTTTTTCGCTCTTCTTGTCCATCCGTTTGCGGGTGAAATGCTTTGCTGAGCTTAACCTGAGTACCAAGTCCTTTTTGAAATGACTTCCAAAACTAAGAGGTAAATTGGGTACCCCTGTCTGAAATGATGGATAAGGGCACTCCATGCGATCGAACTAGCTCCCGAATATATAGTTTGGCATAATCCTCCGCTGAATTCATGGTTTTAACCGGTAGAAAATGGGAAGCCTTGGTCAACCTGTCTACCACAATCCAAATGGAGTCATATTGTCGACGAGTACGAGGTAAAACTGTGATGAAGTCCATATTAATTTCTTCCCACTTCCAAGTAGGAGTGTTGATATCCTAATGCACACCTCCCAGTCTCTGGTGCTCAACCTTTACTTGCTGATAGTTTGGGTACTTAGCTACGAATTCTGCGATATCCTTATTCATGCCATTCCACCAATAGACTTCTATAAGTCATGGTACATCTTGGTAGCACCTGGATGGATAGAATACGTGGATCCAATTAACCTCGTGCAACATTCGGCTCCTCAAATCATCAATATCTGGAACACATAGATGACCCTGGTACCGAAGCACACCATCTCCCCCTTTGGAGAAGACCTCTACCTTCTGATTCTGAACAGCTTCCTTCAACTTTACTAAAATCGGGTCCTCATCTTGTCTAGCTTTTACATTAGTCACAAGTGATGATTCTTATTCGTTCTGAGCAATAACACCGCCATCGGGTTGAGTCGACCAACCTAACTCCCAACCTTGCGAGTCGCTGCACATCCTTCAGCAGCTCCTTCTTTCCCTCATCCACATGGGAACACTCTCATAGAGAGTCTAGTGAGTGCGTCTACCACTATATTGGCCTTACCCTGATGGTAAAGCACACTCATATCATAGTCCTTGAGTAGCTCAAACCACCTCCTTTTCCGAAGATTGAGATCCTTCTGGGTAAACACATATTGCAAACTCTTATGGTTCGTGAACACATCCATGTGGATCCCGTACAAATAATGTTGCCATAACTTCAATGTGAATACCACCGTGGTCAATTCAAGATCATGGGTCGAGTAATTCTTCTCATGGACCTTCAGTTGTCTAGAGGCATATGTTATAACCTTTCTGCACTGCATCAATGCACACCCAAGTCTAATCCTCGAAGCATCGCAATACACCATGAACCCATCAGTACCCTCTGATAGAGTCAATGCTGGTGCTAAAGTGAGTCGGGTCTTCAACTCTTGGAAGCTCTTCTCACAAGCCTCGGACCATTGGAATTTCAATTTGGTCAAGGGTGCTGCAATGGATGAGAAACCTTCAACGAATCTTCGATAGTAGTCGGCTAAACCCAAGAAGCTCTGAATATCTTAAGGATTCACCGGTCTAGGCTAATTCTTTACCATTTCTATCTTTTGAGAGTCCACCCTTATGCCTTCGCTTGATACTACAAGTCCCAAAAATGCCATTGAGTTCAACCAAAACTTACGCTTGCTGAATTTGGCATATAATACGCAATCCTTGATAGCCTGCAACACTACTCTCAAATGAGCGGCATGCTCCTCCTCGCTCCAAGAGTATATCAGGATGTCATCAATTAACACAATCATGAACATATCCAGGTATGGCTTGAACACCCTATTCATCAAGTCCATAAAAGTTGCAGGAGCATTCGTTAGTCCAAAAGACATAACTATAACTCATATTAACCATACCGTGTCCTGAAGGCTATCTTCGGGATGTCACTTTCCCAAACTCTAAGTTGATGATACCTGGATCTGAGATTTATCTTTGAGAAACATTTGGCACCCTGAAGCTGGTAAAATAAGTCATCAATCATGGGTAGAGGATACTTGTTCTTGACGGTGACTTTGTTCAATTGCCAATAATCAATACACAAGCGAAGAGAACCATCTTTCTTTCAAACAAAGAGAACTGGTGGCACTACATGGGGACTTGCTTGGTCTAATGAAACCTTTATCCAACAGGTCCTTCAACTGCTCTTTCAACTCCTTTAACTCAAATGGAGCCATTATGTAGGGAGGAATAGATACAGGTTGCGTATCAGGAAGAAGGTCAATACCAAAATCAATCTCCCTCTCGGGAGGGATTCCCGATAAATCATCTGGAAAGACCTCAGAATACTCACATACTACTGGGACAGACTGGATAGTAGGGGTCTCAGACGTCGCATCATTAACCATAACTAGATGGTACACACAACCAATGGAAATCATCTTTCTGGCCTTAAGGTAGGAAATGAAACGACCCACAGGCACAGGTGAACTACCCTTCAACTCTAAGACTGGCTCACCTGAAAATCTGAACTCTACTACTCAAGTTCTACTATTAACTGAGGCATAACATGCAAATAGCCAATCCATGCTGAGGATAACATCAAAATCGTTCATGGCTAACTCTATCAAATCTGCTGAGGTGACTTTCTGAAGGACTGAGACCGGGAAACCTCTATACACCCATCTAGCTATCACTGAATCACTTACTAGAGTAGAAACTGAGAAAGGTTCTGATAAAACTTCGGGACTGACTCTGAAGCTACTGGCCATATAAGGTGTCACAAAAGACAAGGTAGCCCCTGGATCTAACAAAGCATAAACATCAAGATGGTAAACTCGTAACATACTAGTGACTACATCTGGGGAGACCTCCTGCTCCTAGTAGGATGCTAAGGCATAGAATACGTTTTGGCGCTGACTGCCACCTGTGCTGATAGATGCCCCCTGGTGTGCTGAGTGTACGGGTGGAGCTTCTTAACTAGAAGTTGGGCCTCGGCACCCATCATGATCCTGTCTCGCTGTTAGGCAATCTCTAAGCATATGTCCAGGCCTCCCACACCCAAAAAAAGCACCTGTACCTGCTAAATTGGCCCGTGTGCGCCCAACCACATCTGCAGCAAGCTGGGATACTAGAATATGTGGGTCTGCTGCTATGACCCCTAGATCCTGATACTCGCCTCTGATCGTGCCTAGGCCTAGATGGCACACTCAATGCTGAAGATGATGGGGCTAAAGATCTCTGGTAGGTATGCTGTCAGTTCCCACCACCTGACCTCAGCTGTAACAATTTGTGGTCATCGGTCCTGTCCCTCTTGACCTCCTTCTCTCTCAAATATGCCGCCTCTATTTGTTGGGCTTACAAGACTATCTGAGGGAAATCCATATCCTAATGAAGCATAGCGGTCCTATAATCCTTGTCCAAATATCCCTCTACACCATGAACAAATCTACTCGTCCGCGCCCTCTGATCAGCCACTAACTGTCACGACCCAAACGTACACCCGAATCATAGGCACAGGACAAGGAGCCCCGAGAGACCCCAAGTCGACCCATGGCATGATCATACATCTAATTCATTCACATGAGAAAAAGACTTATCATAAAAGAACATAATCATAACATAGCCAAAGGAAAAAAAATAGTATAAGACTTATACAATACGGCTGCATACAATCTGTAGTCTGATAAGCCTCTAAACATGTAGGACAGATTGATAGGACAACTCCCCAACTAATCCAACATCCAAAAATTGAAAGAACAGTATAGAGTATGAACATATAGCCCTCGAGACATGAGACCTCACCAAGAGCGCTGAGAGAAAATCTGAAACTATCGAAAGGTGAGAATGAGCCTGGGAACTAGGACCTGTATCATGAAATTATATAGCATAGAAGGTATGTGGTCAGTACGTGGAATGTACTGAGTATGCAAGATAAGTAAAACGGACATTTAGAACATATAAGAAATTCATAAATGATCATAATAGTAGGACATTATGTTTGTATCGTAAATCATAATAACATATCATACGGCTCAAGGTTTTCAAAACATTAGTAACATAAACATAATCATAATCATAATAGAAGAGCTTTAATTGACATGACTTGAGCCAATATACATAATCATAACATGCATAAATCGTGAGGAACAGTGGGAGATTCTTATAACGGACATACCCCATATGAGCACACATGAAGCCCGATTTGTACCCTAGTCGGGAGGGTGTTCGTACCTTTCCAAGGGTAGAACCGTGAAAGTGTGATATCACTATGAAAAGGGACATTTGGATCAGGGGCTAACATGAAAGGGGTCCGACATACCTACGGTGGCACATAGTTCATGAGATCTGAGACTTAACTTGAGCCCCGAACCTACTCGGTGTTTGATACTACTCCCAAAACATATATAGTGCTCATAATAATACATACATGAGTTCATGAGCTAGTTAAATCATGATAATCATAAACATACTTGTACATATGTGAACTAGCCATGAAATGAGGCCGGTGAGTTGGCCAAAACATAATTTCATGATTCATAAGGTTCATGCATACTTGTAAATCATGCATAGATTGAAATTCATAAATCATGATGGGTAATATCATAAATCCATAATTTGAATCATAATTCGTGCTATACTTGCAAATATCATCAATGGAAATAGCAGATCATAAATCGATTTATCATGGATCATGCATATTAGGCTTAATATCATAGAAATCAAAATCGATAAAATTATAAATGATTTAAGTAATAAAAATTGATCAAAACTCAAAGATTATGATGAGATTCTAAAATCACAAAACCCATTATCAAATCATTAGACTTTTATAGAAATCCTCTTAAGAACCCCATGAGTTTTTAAAAAAATATTTGTAAAAATCATAGAGGATGGGTATGAGTGTGGAAGAATTCACCCATTGATAGACTTACATACCTGGGATTATCAAATTCTAACTCTCCTTCAAAGCCCAAGGATAAATTTGGAAGAATTGAAGAGAAGAACTTAAAATCTCCTTAGATCACCTTTCAATATCCTTACTTGTATGAATGAGAGTTTAGGAAGGATTATTTTCTTAAAAACCCAGCTTTCCCAAGCCAAAATGACGTAGTTTAAGGCCTTATATCGTGAAAAAGTCAAAAATACCTTTAATGAACCTGCCCTGAAATTTGGCCGGATAGAACCAACAGATGGACCTAACGGATCGTTATAACCAATGACGACCCGTCCTGTCACTTGTCATATGCACTGCTGAAAGTCTTCATTCGGACCCAACCAATAGATGGTCAGGATGACCCATCCATTCAACCCACGATAAGTTACATCGTCCATGATTTGCCCCTTAACCTTGGCATCTCATCTTCTAACGGGTCACACCACAGCTCGTCACAACAAGCAACGAGTCATTGTTTCCCTCCATCAAGTCCACTAGAAAACTTAACCTCCAAAAACGACCAAAACCAACAACTCGTGGTTTCTCCTAAAGGGTCGTTGGGACGCCCGTTGTAAGTCACCTGATGAAACCAGCTCCTTCCCACGACTGCTAACAACGACTCGTTATTTCCCACAACGAGTAGTCATGTCACCCGTGGTTTACACTGTCACCCGTGGTTTACACTGTCACCCAGCCTAAACCTAACCATGACTTGTTACAATGACCCATGGTATGACACCACGAGTCATACTTTGTCCCGTCCTGAGATATTTTCCCACATTTTCTGTAGTTTTCAACTTTTCACTTCCGGGTCTACTCCTACGCAGTCCTTGGTATTACAATATCTCCCCCTTGGGAACATTCATCCTCAAATGTTAGAAACAAACAGAAAACTTAGAAATAAGTAATCATCATATGCAATTACTGATTATTTAACCCAAAAACTGGTGGAATGACTACCTCCGAAACGGACTACATAGCTGAACTAAATTCAGACATCACGTACATCTATCATAACATAAATCAAATTTGTGCACATGAACTGAACATGGAAACCGACTAGAGAATTAGCGAAAAAACTTAAACCTTAAACTGAAACTGAGCCGGTAGAGAACAGGTGAGGGTATTTAGCCATCATAGCCGCCTCGGCTTCCCACGTAGCTCCCTCAACATGTTGGTTTCTCCATAACACCTTCACCGAAGCTACTTCTTTGTTCCTCAGCCTCTAAACCTGACGATACAAGCTTTCCACTGAAACTTCTTCATAGTTGAGGCTATCTGTTAGTGCTCGGGCACACGCACAAGCGTATGCAGTTGTACAAGTAATAAAGTGGCCTTTTTTAAGAGCCGGATATCGAACCCACAAGGACTGGACCAATTTACCGAATATTCAAGTTCAAGTGTAAGATTAACCTTCACAAGTGTTGATTATAGAAATTTTTGGGAAATTATAATTAAGTCTAGGGGTGATCACAAAATACTTGAGAAACAATATAAAAAGCAACTAGAGTTAAGGCCTAATAAGCATGCTATGCTACAATTCTCAATGGTTCAGGTATGAAAACATCTGTTGTTGTTGCACATAATGAAAATGTTATGTTCATGGTCTTTTGAGCCTCTAAACACGACAAACTAGTCTCACACCTACATCATTGAGCGGGGATGTGACGTCCTAATTCGTGAGCAATTTAACTGTATGGATGTGGTTTACAGAGGTTTCACCCTTCATTATGGACTTTCGTACCTCTAGTCATTTATCCGAACTTAGCTTCACAACTACTTCTACGAGTAGTGATGTGATAATTCTAAGTTGGTGTCTAGCTCATCCCGTTTTAGTAACCAAGAAAGGCAAATTAGGTATAATTTCTATCCTAATTGCGAATCCTATCATAAAGGTAAGAACTTTCTCCCTAAATTCTCATATTCTAGCCTAGATTTACTCTTTCAAGCTTTTACTCAAACTTAACACATTTGATTTCATGGGGATCAAGCATAAAAACAACAATAATAAAGAATGGAAGACCAAACAACAACTAAAAACTCAAACCAAGAAGAATTCACGCATTTACAATCGTCTTACATAGCGTCAACCCTAGAGGAAGGGTTTTAGCTACTCATGTTCATACAAATACTCAAAAACATGTTTAAAGAAGAGTACTTACAAGAATAATTAAAAGAGAATGAAAAACAAGGAACCCTAGGTAGAGTTCTTCCATTCTCCTGTCGCTCCTTTACGGTTTCCCTAAAATATTTTGTGACAAATGATTCTAGGAGCTAAGTATCCTATTTATACTAAGTGGGAAAATACTATTTTTGGCCATGCATGAATCTGCTCCGTGGCACACTGACCATCATTGGCAGTTTGGCTCCGTGACACGAAGCAGTCGCGCAGGTGCACTGGACGGTTGACCTTGTCAAGGCATGGGCGAGAGCATAGGGCGTGGCGCAAAGGCCATCGCGCCTTTCGCACACCGTGGCACGAACTGGATGCTCTGCACCACTAAAATCTCAGTAGTTGACATTCCCTCACGCGCGCATGGCATTGGCATGACACGCCTATTGGCGCAGAGCTCACACGCCATGGAACGGCACTGTCGCGCAAGCACTCTGCCTGGAACTCCTCGCGCACACTCGTGCCTACGTGACACCGCGCCCGTCGTGGCAGTCTTTTGTCGTGTCACGCTATAGGGTGTGATCAAGGAACTTCTACATTTTCTTCATGCTATCTTCCGTGCACTTAATCCTTAAATTCCTTTAACTTGGTACATCGTCATATTAAGCTCATCCTTAGAATTTTTCACCTACAAAGTAAAGAGCTAATCACATTGGTTAGTTTATGCACGAATGTATACAAAATCACATGAGAATATACTACTTAAATTGACAAACTTGACTAAATGAAGTTATAAAATAGCACTTGGGCATGTAATTATGCCCAAGATCACTACCCCACACTTAAAGCCTTGCTTGTCCTCGAACAACTCTTTTACATCTCATGCACATGAAGACTCACACATAGCTAATTGAAGCAAAACGATTCAACCTAAGGCTACAACGAATGTTTTAGATGGCAAGTTACAACTAGAGCATGCAAGATTTAACCCTTAGAATTCAAATATAACTATGTAAAGACTTCCTAGCCTCAAGAATGGACTCTCAATCTCAACAAACTCATGCAAATTAATCGATCAAGACATTTGACATGAACTTTATCCTTCATTAAATATGTGCCCTCACAACAAGAGAGTTACCATTTCTCACTCACGCTTCTTCAAATTTAGAACATGTATGGGTCTATGCATAAGAGATAAGCTCACTCTTATAGAGAATTCGCATGCCACGCGTAATTGACCCATAAGCTTGACTTTAGTGTTTTACTCCAGATATTTAAGAATGTCCGAAAGTAAGATCAAGTAGGACTTAATGGGTTGTAATGTAAGCTAAGGGGGGTAGGTACTATTATGGCTAGTAATAATGACTTGAATCTCTAAGAACTAAAATACATCACACTTTCCTTAGGAATTTCTATCCTCCTACTTCAACTTTATACTTTTCAACTCCCATTTTCCTCTTTTGTTTTCCCATCTCATTAGGCACACTTAAGATGTTAGTATGGAGTACTTGAGAAATTTCCTTTGATTTTCTTTTTCACTCTTTTCTTCTTTTACTCTTTACTAACTCTTATTCATATTTAAACAAGTGCATCTCTAGTCTTCTCTTCAACTCCCACAACTACTATTTTCCTTATTCTTTCACTTCTCACTCCTTAACTTCTTTTGAAATTTCACATAAGTGCTTAGGAGTTTTGGATCAAATTCAAGGATAATGAAAAGAAAGGATTAAGCTCATTTTGTGGCTAGCAAGGAATAGGCTAAAGGCTCAATGGGGCTAACTAGGATCAAACATTCAAGGCAGGTAGCGCGAGGGATAAAAATTAGGCTCTTTCAATGAAATGCCTAAATCATCTCCTATAATGTACATCCTTCATTTCGCTTTATATACACACCAAGAAAGTTTTAGACACTATGCAATAGCATGGAATATTCAAAAACCTTACACACACAGCACACACTTAATACAAGGAAAATTTAGCAGACTCTTAATTCAGCTAATCACAAGAATGCAAAGTTCAGCTTTAAGCAAATTGAGTCACATCCAAGTGCCTAGGTATCTCAAACAAAGTTATACAACTGCTCACATGATTCAACTTGCATCTTACAATCATACATAGCACAAAATAAGAACATCAAGCCATCAATCAACTACGGGTTCACAAATAAAAACCTATTGACTAATTTTCCCTCAAGACGGTCGTCATTCCTCCATCGTCGGGAATAGTCCCTAACTATGAATAAAACATCTATGTATAGAAAAAGAAAAGTTTTATTCATCGGTTCAAAGTGCCCCCCGTCGGAAAAGAACCGAAAAGAAAAACCAACAGGTGGGTGAATCATGCCCAGCTCAACTTTTTCATCCAACAATACCTTACAAAGCACTAATTCCACCCAAAATCATTAAGCACAAAATTTTAAAATTTCCCTCACCCCACACGTAAAATATACTATTTCCCCAAAGCATCAAATTAAAATTCAAAAAATGTGAGAAGTACTCCCCAAGGCCACTAGGCCTAGCTAACCACATGTTTTTATTCATTTTTGTACAAGTGGGTTATCAGCCCCACACTTTTCCTTCTTCACGCTCCTTAGCTTCCTCATCCACGGGTACTTAGACTTCCCCTCATCTGTGCTTAATTCACCACCAAAAACACCACAAGATGAAAATAAACAAAATCGACACAAAGAAAAAATAAAATTGCACCTGTGGTACCCTTGGGTTGCCTCCCAAGCAGTTCCTAAGTTTACGTCGCGGCACAATGTGGACTATCCTTCTTAAGACATCCTCAAACCAGTGTTCCCTTTAGAGAACCATCTTCTTCTCTTTTTGTTTTTTCGAGGGAATAGCCTCCACTCTGCCCTCTCTTCATCCAACTCCTTCTCTAACTGAAGCCCTCCATTATATTTGGGCTGAAAAGCGATCATCTCATGCGACCGTGGACCTATGGAATCTGCCACCCCACACTTATCCTCTAACAACACGCTGACCATACAAAGGTCTCCGTAGTGTGTGGGTGGGTTGATCTCTTGATAGACCCGGAAGAGTTCTTCTTCATCATCGACCCTCATTTTCAGGGTCCCTACTCTTACATTAATAATTGCTCCTCCAGTGGCCAAGAATGGCCATCCCAAGATCAGGGGTACCTTGTCATCAACATTAAAATCAAGTATGATGAAATCAGTGGGTATAATGAACTTACCCACTTTGATGAGAAGGTTCTCGATTATTCCTTCTGGTACCACTTAAGACTTGTCTGCCAACGATAGCATCATTCGTGTTGGTCTCGGTTGACCCAACCCCAAGGAGTTAAGCAATGATAGGGGAATTAAATTAACTATTTCCCCTAAATCACATAGAGCTCTTATCACCTCAGCTTTACCAATTTGTATGGGGAGGGTAAAACTCCTTGCGGCATTGAGCATTTCCAGTATCTTGCTCATTACCCTGTGCCTGCACTCCTCAGTTAGTGCCACTGTCTAAACATCCGCCAATCTGACTTTGTTGGCCACTACATCCTTCAAGTACTTAGCATACTTGGGCATTCCCTGAAAAACATCAAGCAAAGGAAAATTTATGTGAAGTTCTTTGAATATATCAAAGGACTTTTTAAAGCATTCCTCCTCCTTGCTCTTTTTGAGTCTTTGGAGGGAATGGTGGTGGTCGTCTCTGTGTTGGCTACAATGATGATTGTGCATTTTATTGCACAGCACTCTGCTTATCACCCTTGTCAGTCGGTGGTCCCTTTCTAACCAGCTCGGGTTGCACCTTATTTTTCTTTTCCTTCGGCGGTGTATCAGCCAATTGCTTGCCACTCCTCAGACTGATGGCATTGACCTATCGGGGGTTTGTATCTATGTCACTGGGTAACCCTCCCTGAGGTCTGGTGTGTTGAGCAGCTGCTATTTGACCCATCTGCTTCTCTAGATTGTGGGTGGCCAACTGCTGATTTTTCAAATATGATGCCATCCTCCGTTGATTCTCTGCTAATTGGGTCTGTGTTGCCATAATCTTCTGCAACTTCTCCTCAATGTTGCTACTCAACTAGCCACCATTCTACCTGTTCTGCTACTGGTGAGGTTGCTAGTAGCTTTGACTTTGATTTCCACCCCAAGAAAAATTCGGGTGGTTTTGCCAATTCTTTTTGTAATTGTTCCCAAAATTCTGATTGTTTCTTTGCACATTCCCAACAAAATTGACAAATTCAAGATTGGCCCTGGAAGATTCTGCATTGTGCCCATTATACCGCAGATTTCACATCAACTAGGGGACTGCTGAACTGCATTCACCTGTCCCTATTGTTGGTTCATACTCATTTTGTTGAACTGAGTCATCATTTGATGTTGAAATGATTCTAGCTGTGCCTCCAAGGCATTGACACCATCCACCTCTATCAGCCCTGTTGTTCTCTTTCCTTCCCCTCTCGGTAACTCGTTGTGCCACTCTAGATTTTCCTGAGTAATCCTATTCAACAAAGTGTACAACTCATCATAGGTCTTCTCCAATGCTTGCCCACCCGATGCAGAGTCTAGTAAAATTTTTGTGTGTGGGTCTAGACTCTCCACAAAGGGTATGGGCTAGCAATTCATTGGACTGCTGGTGATGGGGGCAGTATCTCAATAGTGACTTGAATCTCTCCCAAGACAAATACAAGTTCTCCTCTGGCCTCTGCTTAAAACTTAATATTTCACTCCTGAGTTTGGCACTCTTGCCTGAAGGAAAGAATCTGATGAGGAAATTCTTTGTTAAGTCGTCCCAAGAAGTTATGGAATTAGGTGGCTCATCTTTCAACCACCTCTTTGCCTCTCTCAACAATGAGAATGGAAAGAGTGTGATTCGGACATAATCAGTTGACACTCCGGTGGGGATGAAGGTGTCACTGATATCCAAGAAGTTCTGTAAGTGTTGCTGTGGGTCCTCATGAGTCATCCCAGTGAACTGGCCACTCGAATGTAATAGCTGCACCATATCTGTTTCAATTCGAAGTTCCCTCCGAGCTCTAATTTGTGGATACTAGAGGTCACATTTGTCGCTAGTGGAATTGCCACTTCGCGAACTGGTCGGGCTGCCATTTGGTCAGGTAACAACTCTGATTGACCTGCTGATGGATGTTGTTGTAACTGCTCTTGTAATATTTTTAACTTTCGCTCTAGAGCTTCCCTCTGGAGCAAATGCAATTGTCGTTTGGGTTCCAACAATGGTTCCACCAGCTCTCTATTCCTTGTCGGCTCTATAAGGACAACCTGTCACCTGCAATGAAGCAGACTAAGACCAAGTTTTTCAACGCTTAAGGAAATTAAAAATCACACAAAAAAAATAAAAATTCACTAAACTTCGCCAGTCCCCAACAACGACGCCAAAAACTTGTTCGTGCTCGGCCGCACGCGCAAGCGTACGCGGTCATACAAGTAATAAAGTGGCTCTTTATATGAGCCAGATGTCAAACCCACAGGGACTAGACCAATTCAACGAATATTCAAGTTCAAGTGTAAGATTAACCTTCACAAGTGTTGATTATAGAAATTTTTGGGAAATTATAATTAAGTCTAGGGGTGATCACAAAATACTTGAGAAACAATATAAGAAGCGACTAGAGTAAAGGCCTAATAATCATGCAAAGCTACAATTCTCAATGGTTCAAGTATGAAAACTTCAGTTGTTGTCTCACATAATTGAAATGTTATGTTCATGGTCTTTCGAGTCTCTAAACACGAAAAACTAGTCTCATACCTACATCATTGAGCGGGGATGTGACGTCCTAATTCGTGAGCAATTTAACTGCACGGATGTGGTTTACGGAGGTTGCACCCTTGATTATGGACTTTCGTACGTCTAATCATTTAACCGAACATAGCTTCACAACTACTTCTACGAGTGGTGATGTGATAATTCTAAGTTGGTGTCTAGCTCATCCCGTTTTAGTAACCCAGCAAGGCAAATTAGGTATAATTTCTATTCTAATTGCGAATCCTATCATAAAGGTAAGAACTTTCTCCCTAGATTCTCATGTTCTAGCCTAGATTTAATCTTTCAAGCTTTTACCCAAGCTTAATGCATTTGTTTTCATGGTGATCAAGCATAAAAACAACGATAATAAAGAATGGAAGACAAAACAACAACTAAAAGCTCAGACCAAGAAGAATTCATGCATTTACAATCATCTTACCTAGCCTCAACCCTAGAGGAAGGGTTTTAGCTACTCATATTCATACAAATACTCAAAAATGTGTTTAAAGAAGAGTACTTACAAGAATAATTAAAAGAGAATGAAAAACAAGGAACCCTGGGTGGAGTTCTTCTATTCTCCCATCGCTTTTTTACAGTTTCCCAAAAATATTTCATGACAAATGATTCTAGGAGCTAAGTATCCTATTTATACTAAGTGGGAAAATACAAATTTTGGCCGTGCATTGAAACTGCTCCATGGCATGCTGCCCATCGCGGAAATTTTGCTCCGTGACATGGAGCAGTCGCGCAGGTGCACTGGACAGGTGACCTTGGTAAGGCATGGGCAAGAGCATAGGCCGTGACACGGCGCCTATTGCGGCAGTCTCTTGTCGTGGCACGCTGCAGGGTGTGATCGAGGCACTTCTAAATTTTCTTCATGCTATCTTCCGTGCACTTAATCTCAAAATTCCTTTAACTTCATGCACCAACATATTAAGCTCATCCTTAGCATTTTTCACCTACAAAGTAAAGAGTTAATCATATTGGTTAGTTAATGCATGAATGTATACAAAATCACATGAGAATATACTACTTAAATTGACAAACTTGACTAAATGAAGTTATAAAATAGCACTTGGGCATGTAATTATGCCCAATATCACTACCCTTTACACCAATGTTGTCCACTAAAGCTGGATCACCCAAGCACTTTTTCAAGAGCAACACATGAAGCACGGGATGCACAGAAGATAACTCTGATGGAAGGTCCAACTCATACCCTGCTTTACCAACTCTTCTCATGACCCGGTAAGGACCAACATATCGGGGACTGAGTTTCCCTTTCTTTCCAAACCGCATGACTCCCTTCATGGGAAATACCTCTAAAAATACCCAGTCATCCACATCAAACTCCTGATCCCTTCTCCTCACATTAGCATATGATTTCTGATGACTCTAAGTGGTTTTTAACCGGTCCCTTATCAATTGGACCTTTACCATGGCCTCATGAACTGAATCAGGTCCTATTATGGCTGCCTCACCAACCTCAAACCATTCGATGGGTGATCTACACCTTCGCCCGTAAAGAGCCTAGAACGGTGCCATCTGGATACTAGAGTGATAACTGTTATTATAAGCAAACTCAATTAAGGGCAAATGATCATCCCAACTACCTTTAAAATCCATAACACATGCCCTCAACATTTCCTCAAGAGTTTGGATTGTTCATTCAGCTTGGCCATCCGTTTGCGGATAAAAGGCTGTGCTGAGATTGACATGAGTCCCAAGTCCCTTATGAAAAGACCGCTAGAACTGGGAGGTAAACTGAGTACCTTGGTCTGAAATAATAGACAAGGGCACTCCAGAAGTCGAACCAACTCCCGAATATACAATTTGGCATAATCATCCACTGAATCCATGGTCTTGACTGGTAGAAAGTGTGCGTCCTTGGTTAACTGTTCGGGGGTTTGTTGGGTATATAACTACACGCAAGTGCACGTGGTCGAACAAGTAGTAAAGTGGCTTAAGTAAGCCAAGTATCGATCCCACAGGGACTGGGATGAAGTGCAATCTGCTCAAGTGTACTATATTTTAATTCTAAAAATGCAGACAACAGCATAACCAAAAGTTTGATATTTTGATTTATAATTTTTATGCTAAATCTAAAACAACTATCTAATGTGAGTCTGAACTATGAATGAGAGCATGCTGAGGTTAAATGAACATGTAATGAAATTAATTATCGACATAATTTGGTTAGTCTTTTCCTCCGGTTTCTAGTCAAGAACTATTGCCAAGAGATTAAAACTCTCGTATTTAACCCCACTTAAGAATCATGAACCATCCACCTACATTTCTGTGATTAAATGTAATTCATGTTCCAGCCATACAAACCCGGTTCCTAAATTGACTAATACGACTTTCAGGTATATTTCTATCCTGAAGGTAAATCAATTCTCAATTTTCCCAAACTAAGAAAAGATCATATACTATTAATTCACAACTTTCCAATTTCTTGCTCTCTCGAGTGAAACCGAACTTTTTGGATATACATTAACGTAGGCCACACATCAATGCAGTAAGAACAAGAATTAATAGAACAACCATGGAAGAAAAGATGAAAAACCAATATGATCAACAATCACATTTCAGTACAATTGTTCATAACCTCAGCAAGAAGATGAATTAGCCACTCATTTGTGGATTAAACATCATTAAATGAGTGTTAAACATACAAGCAATTGAATACAAGGAGAAGGAAAGAGAGAAAAACCCTGATAATTTCGTCCCCTCAACTGCCTGTAACCCACGTTCTTGCTCCACCAATTCAGAATATTGAAAAATGAACCTAAGTGTTCTATTTATACTAGTGGAAATTTTTCCCGGAATAACAAGCAACGTGTCACAGAGTGCATCACGGAGCACTGCCTCCGTGACACGCTACGGACGCGGACCTTCACTGGAATTGGGGGTCCAGGAAATAAGGCCCAACGTGGCACGGCGTGCAACGCGGAGCCACCGTGCCACGGACCTATCGCGTACCCTCTCTGGAAATTGGGCAAAAATTCCCTATCCAGGCAGAAGGCCTCCGCGATGGCAGCGTGACACGGCTCCATCGCGGAGCCCCTTTAGTTTATGCTTTCCAATGCCTTGTCCCTTGCTCACGTCCGAGTCCAACCCCGATCTCTTCCAAAATGCATTTAAGCTTTCCAAAATTACATTTTACCTGCAAAACAATGCTAATCATGTTGGTTAGTATAAATTCACATTTTATTACCAATTACATGAGAATGTATAAACATTGATAGATAAGCAAGGCTAAAATGACACCTTTGAGTATCACTTGGGCATATAAATTTGCCCAAGATCACTTACCCCACACTTAAATCCTTGTTCGTCCTCGAACAACAATCCTACACCTCGTGCAATTTACATCCCAACCTCACTACTTTGGTTTGACAATTTAGGCTACGGTCATACCGATTATTCAATACAGCAAATCATCAAGAAAACATGCATGGTCCTATCAATGCAATGACCTTCAATACATCAAGACCTCCTAGACTTAAGAGTCGACTCTCGATATTGGCAAACTCATGCAAATCAGCTGATCAAGATATCCGACACGAAAATTAATCTCTCATCAAGCATGTTCCCTCACAGTACAAGAGAATTTTCCCCTTTTTGCTCATATGAACTCACAAAATTTCAAGCAGGGGCATGTAAACACAATTTCGCTCTCTCTCCCAACGAATTCACATGCATCATGTCATGACCCATAAGCTTGCCCTTAGTGTATTACTCCACTAATATAAAGAAGTGCGATGTAAGATCATGTAGGACTTTAACTGGTTGTAATGGAAGCTACGGAACTAGTAAATATTGGGTTAGCCAATAATAGCCACTAGCATCCTTAAGCGCCTTTTCAACACATCCCATCAACTCATGGACATTGTTTCTTTCTTCATCCTCCCATTCTTGAAGTATTTCTTTAGTTTGGCCCATCTTATTAAGCACACTTGACACAACAACAAAGATTATTCATGCACCTTCATTATAGTATATTTATAACCTTTACAGCTTCAACCTTTTCTTTTCTTCCATCACTCAGCTTTTCTTTTCTTTTCACCATTCTCACTCTTTTGACACTTTGGGAAAATGATTTTCTCTTCTTTAGCGCTTAAGAGTTTTGAATAGACTTTACGGCTAATGAAAAAAAAGGATTAAGCTCGGTTTACACTTTTTGACAAAAGAAAAAAATAATAGGCTAAAGGCTCAACGGGCTGACTAGGGTATACAATCAAGGTGGGTACTACAATGAAAAATAGAAACTTTCGGTTAAAACAAAGAAATGCCTACATCCTCTCCTACAATACACCTCCTTCATTTCATTTTGTACACACACCAGGCAAGTTCTAGACACTGCACAATAGCATGGAATAACAAAACCTCACTTCACACTTATTGCACATGCTCAATTCAAGATGTATTCACAGACTCTTCAATCAGCTAATTACAGGAATTCAAACATTAAGCCTCAATCACACTGAATCAAACTCTATGGCCTAGGTATCTCAACATATTCACAAAGTTGCATGCTTTCATACGAATCACCTTTGCATTTCAAATATCATGTACGACACGCAACCATAATTCCGCAACCATAAAGTAACTACAGGTTTTGGGATGCAACCCACAAAAGAAAAACAACTGAAAAATAATTGAAAAACCTACTCCTAACGACTATATTTCCCTTAAGACGGTCTTCATCCATCCATCATAAGGAACGGTCACTAACTATGACTTCGGTTCAATGGGACCATCCTCGGTAAAAGAACCGAAAACAAACGCCGAGAAACCCAAGAATTGAAAAAAAATTTAAAAATATCCATCATTTCGATTAACAAAAATATCGATCAATTCGATAACAAAAATATGTACAAAATCAGCTAGCAACATTCAGCAACACACAACAGGTTCACATATATTTACAATACAAAACAACAACTTAACAATTCACAAATCACAGGGAACACAAAATTTCACAGGCACGACAATAGATTAGAATATATACATAACAACACAACCAGCACCTAACTACTCCCACCCCACACTTAGCTCGAACACTGTCCCCAGTGTTCACAGAAATTAAAATAGCACAAAAAATCGGGTGGTGGAACTCCCTGATCAATCAAAGTACTCCACTTCTTCATCAGGTGCTGCTACTTCATCTCCCATGTCTGAATCACCCCCTTCATCATCATCGGACTCCACATCGGAGTCCTCCCCACGTGTCTCCTCGTCTGTGGGGACATCATCATTCGTTGGCTCTACAAATGCTGGCCCCACTCGGCATAAAGCCCTGGCGTTTTTGCCAAAAGGGTAATCTAGCTCGAGATGCCATAGCTCCTCCTCTGTTGTCGGCCTCCCGCCTATCCTCAGCTAGAGCATCTGCATCCCATACATGCGAGCCATATACTGATCATCACGAGCATGTCGCTCGCCAAGTGTAAGCACTGGCCCGTGGGTGGTGTCGGGTGCCTTAGTTTTAGTGACATCTAAGGCCCTCCACTCCATCTGCGGGATATAGTCAAGGGCCTCTTCCTCAACGTCTAGGCCCCTCAGGAAGGTGGTGAGTAGCCTACCAAATCCGTATCTGTGCCCCTGATGCAACCGGGCTCTCTTCATGGCGGAGATAATCACCGGCCCCACGTTGAGCTCTAGCCCTTTCATCAGGGCGTACACCAGGCATACATGATCCCGGGTTACATCTGTCATATGTACCCCCAGGATTAGGCAGGAACAGACGATCTTTAGCCATATTCTGGCTTCCCTGTTCATCTGTGAATGGGGCAAAGTCTGATGGTAGCCCCTCTCTTTGTGTCTGCTCCATCTAGCTGTCGATCGGGTCCCACACAATGTGCGTCTAATGTTCCCATACGGTGGAGTGATGTTCAACTGTCGAAGCACGTGGGCGTCTATGTCCCACACCCCTATGATAGCATTGAGGTGGTGGGGCTCAAATGTGACTATTTGCCCTCTAATTTTTATGGTGTGACTTCTTAGGGTCGGGTTCCAATTGGCATAGAATTCCCGAATCAGGTGCAAGTTGCATTCCTTGGGCTCTTCAAAGATGAAGTTGAGCCCAGCTGCCTTGATCCGGTGGACAATCCTAGGGAACTCCTGTGCCAATGGTTCCCATGCAATGTGTTCCTCGGGGAAGTACTTGTTTTATTTGTGCTTTGCGTACCACTTCTTCCCCTCATCTGTCACCCATCTGGTTCTGTATTGGCGGCGTTGGCCGCGTGGAACCGCTGGCACTGCTGGGACTGCTGTGCCCAATCTGATTCGCTTTCTTCCGGTGCCAGATGTTGATGCGCCTTTCCCTTTTTCTTGCCTGCTTGCCATTTTACCTGTCAACCTAAGTAGACAAGATCAATGTTAAGACAATAAATATTAACTTCGACTAAGGTCGGGTTAAGCTAGGCTACCCCACACTTAGTCCCGGCATGAATTTCACAAGTTCACTACATTTTTCCACTTCAAATTCAAAAACAAGCCCTAGAAATGATGATATCAAGAAAATTCAATTAAATTATGTAATTAACGAGTTCAAGCAATCATAATGATATTCCGAACCTTCATCAACAACAATTCAATTGAATTCATGATTAATTTCTAATTAAGGCAAACTTAGCTCACCTCACATGCTCAATATTGAAGAAAATCGACAAGAAATGAGATGGAATCGAAGAACATACCTTGAAGTTGAAGAATTGAAGAAAACTCAATGATTTTCTTGGCCTATTCCGTGTCACGTTGAAGGGGGATGGGTTTTAGGGAGTTTGGTCGCGGAGTGAGTGAAAAATAAGGAAAAGTGAGGGGGTTTTGGGGTTTAAAAGTGGGAAAATCGCGCGGGTCACCCGGCGACCCGGTGTGACCCGTCGCGATATACACGGTAACGTGTCACGGAGTGCATCGCGGTGCACTGCCTCCGTGACATGGAGCTGTCGCGAGCCTGTTCTGGAATTTTTTTAAAAATTTTGGATTTATACCTTAACGTGTCACGGAGGGTAACGCGGAGCTCCTCCTCCGTGACACGGAGCTATCGCCCTAGCTCACTGTTTTGCCACTTTTTATTGATTTTCATACCTCAAATTTTTCTTTGCGATTCTGTGCATATTTTCCTCCGTTTGACCTGAAATTCATCTCACTACACGAAATTGGTTAGACTTATAGGTTTCACTCTAAATAAAAATAAAAACAAAAGAAAAAACTAAAAATTTTGTTGTTAATCAAGAAAAAGAAAAAGAAAAATCTATTCACACTTTACAAAGAGAAAAAATTATCACGGGTTGCCTCCCGTGCAGCGCCTGGTTTACCGTCGCGGCTCGACGTCGTTAAGCTCAGTTGTCCTCTAGGGTGATGGACGATTTCTCTCGATCACCGTCCTCCCCCCAGTAGTGCTTGCACCGTTCCGGTGGTTATCCCAATAACTCCCTTGAATTCTTCCTCTGCTCATCATCGCCTTGATCAATCACATTGATCACCGAGAGTTCTTCGTGCACCATCGGGAGCTTGGGTGCCTTGTACACATCGAACACCTCCACCTTGTCATGTGCTCGCATTGTTAGCTGCCCCGCAGCTACGTCAATCAGTGCTTTCCCGGTTGCCAAGAAGGGACATCCCAAAATAAATGGGACTTCCACGTCTGGTTCAAAATCCAGCACGACAAAATCTACCGAGAAAATAAGGGAGCCAACTTGCACCAGAACGTCTTCCACGATGCCATCAGGTCTGGCTAAGGACTGATCCGCCAATTGCAAGATCACTGTTGTGGGTCTAGGACTCCCTAGACCCAGCTTTTTGAATACCGATGACGGCATCAAATTTATGCTCGCTCCCAAGTCACACAATCCACAAGCTCGGATACTCTGCCCAATAGTGATTTGTATAGTAAAGCTCCCAGGGTCTTTGAGCTTTGTGGGCAGTCGGTTTTGAATCCTGGAAGTGCACTCCTCCGTTAAAGCCACCATAGCATACTCAGTCAACCGACTTTTGTTTGCCATGATGTCCTTTATATACTTGGCATATTTCGGCACTCCCTGCAAAACATCAACAAGAGGTAAGTTAATATGTACCTGTTTCAGCACCTCCATGAATTTCTTGAAACACGCCTCCTCCTTGTGTTTCTTTAATCGTTGAGGGAACGGGGGTGGTGGTCTTTCTGATTCAGCTTCCTTAGTCTTCCCCCTTTCAGTACTTTGCTCCCTCTCAACTTCTGCTGCTCCCGATTATTGAGGTGGTCTTTCTGGTTCCACCTCTTTCAGCTGCAAACCACTCCTTGTGGTCACTGCATTCACCTCCTTGGGATTGGGATCTGTGTCGCTCGGAAGTCCTCCTCTAGGTCTGGTGTTTTAGGCTCCAGCAAATTGCCCAAATTGATATTCAAGTGCCTTCGTAGCTAACTGGTTGTTTTTCACTTCGGCTGCCAATTTCACATAGTCAGCCTGCAATTGAGCTTGGTTAGCTATCATGGTCTTGAACATCTCCTCAATGCTGGGTGATGGTGGTGGAGGAGGTGCATTGTTGTTTCTGAATTATGCTTGATAATTCTGCTGCCCTCCTTGGTTCCTTTGCACACCCTGACTCGAACTTTGTCCCTGATGGTTGTTGCTACCCCAGGAGAAATTTGGGTGATTCCTCCAATTGGAATTGTAGCTATTACCATACTGTTGGTGGTTGTTCCTTTGCACATTTCCCACAAAGTTTACCGAGTCAGGATTTGCTCCACAACACTCAGCTGAGTGCTCACTGGTTCCGCACACTTCACACCACATCTGCTGCACTGCATTCACTGGGCTTTGGGGCTAGTTCATTGTCATGTTGCTGAAGTGGGTGTTAAGTTGATTTTGCAATGCAGCTATCTGTGCAGCAATAGCAGTAAACCCATCCACTTCTAGCACTCCTGCTACTTTCCTTGTCCCGCCTCTTGACGAATCAGCATTCCATTCCGGATTGCCCTGCAAAATACGGTTCAACAAGGTATACAGCTCCTCATAAGTTTTCCCCAGCGCTTGTCCCCCAGCTGCTGAGTCTAGAAATATTTTTGTATGGGGTTCCAAACCCTCTATAAAAGTATGCACCAGCACATCATTGGACTGATGATGATGAGGACAATCCCGCAACATGGACTTGAATCTCTCCCAAGCCTGATATAAATTCTCTCCCTCCCTCTGTTTGAAACTTAGAATTTGACTTCTAAGTCTTGCTGTTTTACCGGAGGGAAAAAACCGTATCAAGAATTTCCTCATAAGATCATCCCATGTACAAATAGAATTCAGTGGCTCAGCTTTCAACCACCTCTTGGCTTCTCCCAATAGTGAAAATGGGAACAATGTAAGCCGGACATAATCTGATGACACTCCAGTGGGGATGTAAGTGTCACTTATCTCCAAAAAATTTTGGAGATGCTGCTGTGGATCTTTATGAGGGAGACCTGTAAACTGCCCGCTAGTGTGCAACAATTGCACCATATTCTGCTTAAGTTCGAACCTCCCTCCTGGCTCAGGTTTGCGGATGCTAGATGTGACATTATTAGTATGTGGGATTGCCACCTCGCGAACCGGTCGAGCTGCTACTTCTTCAGGCACTAACATCGCCCGTACTACCGGTGGATTCTGTTGTTGCTCCATGATCGTCTGTCTGAGCAACTGCAGCTTTCTTTCTAGAGCTTCTCTCCACTTACTATGAAATATTCTTTCTGGCTCTATATATGAGTCCACCAGCTCCTTGTCTCTTGCCAGTGTTCAACAGAGACTAAATCTGCAAAATACAGGCTAAGACCAAGTTGTCAACACTAAGAAAATAAAAATATAGTAAATTAACACTTAAAACAAATTCACCAATTTCCAATCCCCGGCAACGGCGCCAAAAACTTGTTCGGTGGTTTGTTGGGTATATAACTAAACGCAAGTGCACGTGGTCGAACAAGTAGTAAAGTGGCTTAAGTAAGCCAAGTATCGATCCCACAGGGACTGGGATGAAGTGTAATCTGCTCAAGTGTACTATATTTTAATTCTAAAAATGCAGACAACAGCGTAACCAAAAGTTTGACATTTTGATTTATAATTTTTATGCTAAATCTAAAACAACTATCTAATGTGAATCTGAACTATGAATGAGAGCATGCTGAGGTTAAACGAACATGTAATGAAATTAATTATCGACATAATTTGGTTAGTCTTTTCCTTCGGTTGCTAGTCAAGAACTCTTGCCAAGAGATTAAAACTCTCGTATTTAACCCCACTTAAGAATCATGAACCATCCACCTTCATTTCTGTGATTAAATGCAATTCATGTTCTAGCCATACAAACCCGGTTCCTAAATTGACTAATACGACTTTCAGGTATATTTCTATCCTGAAGGTAAATCAATTCTCAATTTTCCCAAACTAAGAAAAGATCATATCCTATTAATTCACAACTTTCCAATTTCTTGCTCTCTCGAGTGAAACCGGACTTTTTGGATATACATTAACGTAGGCCACACATTAATGCAGTAAGAACAAGAATTAATAGAACAACCATGGAAGAAAAGATGAAAAACCAATATTATCAACAATCACATTTCAGTACAATTGTTCATAACCTCAGCAAGAAGATGAATTAGCCACTCATTTGTGAATTAAACATCGTTAAATGAGTGTTAAACATACAAGCAATTGAATACAAGGAGAAGGATAGAGAGAAAAACCCTGATAATTTCGTCCCCTCAACTGCCTGTAACCCACGTTCTTGCTCCACCAAGTCAGAATATTGAAAAATGAACCTAAGTGTTCTATTTATACTAGTGGGAATTTTTCCCGGAATAACAAGAAACGTGTCACGGAGTGCATCGCGGAGCACTGCCTCCGTGACACGCTACGGACGCGGACCTTCACTGGAACTGGGGGTCTAGGAAATAAGGCCCAACGTGGCACGGCGTGCAACGTGGAGCCAGGCCACCGTGCCACGGACCTATCGCGTACCCTCTCTGGAAATTGGGCGAAAATTCCCTATCCAGGCAGAAGGCCTCCGCGATGGCAGCGTGACACGGCTCCATCGCGGAGCCCCTTTATTTTATGCTTTCCAATGCCTTGTCCCTTGCTCACGTCCGAGTCTAACCCCGATCTCTTCCAACATGCATTTAAGCTTCCCAAAATTATATTTTACCTGCAAAACAATGCTAATCATGTTGGTTAGTATAAATTCACATTTTATTACCAATTACATGAGAATGTATAAACATTGATAGACAAACAAGGCTAAAATGACACCTTTGAGAATCACTTGGGCATATAAATTTTCCCAAGATCACTAACCTATCTACCACCACCCAAATGGAATCATACTGTCGTCGAGTACGAGGTAGGACTATAATGAAGTCCATGTTAATCTCTACCCACTTCCATGTGGGAATGCTGATATCCTGAAGTATGCCTCTCGGCCTCTGATGCTCGACTTTCACTTGCTGACAGTTTGGACATTTGGCTACGAACTCCACAATATCCTTCTTCATACCATCCTACCAATAGATTTCTCGCAAGTCCCGATACATCTTTGTGGATCCCAGATGGATAGAGTACCTGGTACTATGTGCCTCATGCAATATTCGAACTCTCAAATTATCAATGTCCAGGACACATAGTCGACCCTGGTATCATGGCGCACCATCTCCCCCTTGGGAGAAAACCTCCACCTTTTGACTCCGCACTGCTTCCTTCAACTTCCTAAAAATCAGTTCCTCATCTTGCATAGATTTGACATCAACCACCAAGGATGATTCTAACCCATTCTGCACAGTAACGCCGCCATCGGTCAAGTCGATCAAGCTAACTCCCAACCTTGCAAGTCGGTGGACATCCTTCACCAACTCCTTCTTTCCCTCATCCACATGAGACACACTCTCCATAGAGAGCTTACTAAGTGCATCCGCAACCACGTTAGCCTTGCCCAGGTGGTAAAGAACACTCATATTGTAGTCCTTTAGTAACTCCAACCACCTCCTTTGCCAAATATTGAGATCTTATTGTGTGAACACATATTGCAGGTTCTTGTGATTTGTGAACACATCCATGTGGACCCCATACAAGTGATGCCACCATATCTTTAATGCAATCACCACCGCAGCCAACACGAGATCACGGGTCGGGTAATTCTTTTTGTGAACTTTCAGCTGTCGAGAGGCATATGCTATTACTTTCCCATGCTGCATCAACACACATCCCAATCCGACTCTCGAAGAATCACAATATAAAACAAAGTCATTCGTACCCTCGGGTAAAGTCAACACTATTGCTGAAGTGAGTCGGGTCTTCAATTCCTGAAAGCTTTTCTCACAAGCCTCCGACCATTGGAACTTTATCTTTTTCTGAGTCAACCTGGTCAATGGGGCTACAATTGATGAAAATCCCTCAAAAAATCTTCGATAGTAGCCTGCTAGGCCCAAGAAAATCTGAAATTCTGAAGGATTTACCAGTCTGGGCCAATTCTTCATCGCTTCAATTTTATGAGAATCTACCTTTATGCCCTCACTTGATACCACGTGGCCATAAATGCCACCGAGTCTAGCCAAAATTCACACTTGCTAAACCTTGCATACAACTAACTATCCTTGAGAGTCTGCAGCACTATCCTCAAATGAGCGACATGCTCCTTCTCGCTCTAGGAGTATATAAGAATATCATCAATGAACACGATCACGAACATGTCCAAATATTGCTTAAACACCCTGTTCATCAGATCCATAAAAGCTGCAGGAGCATTGGTTATTTCAAATGACATAACTACAAGCTCATAATGGCCATATCGGATTCTGAAGGCTGTCTTTGGTATATCACCCTCCCGAACTCTGAGCTAATGATATCCGGACCTGAGATCTATCTTTGAGAAACACCAGGCACCCTGAAGCTGGTCAAATAAATCATCAATCCTGGGCAAGGGGTAGCTGTTCTTAAGAATGACCTTATTCAACTGTCGATAATCAATACACATCCGAAGTGTTTCATCCTTCTTTCGAACAAAGAGAACCGGTGCACCCCATGGAGACTTGCTCGGTCTAATGAAACCCTTATCCAACAAGTCCTTTAACTGTTCTTTTAACTCTTTTAGCTTGGCTAGGGCCATCCTGTAAGGAGGAATGGAGATAGGCTGCAAATCGAGCAATAGATCAATATCAAAATCAATTTCCCTCTCTGGAGGAATACTTGGCAAATCATCGGGAAAAACATCTGGTTACTCACACACCACCGGAACTAATTGAATAGTCGGGGTCTCGGACTCCACATCCTTAACCCTAACTAGGTGGTACATGCAACCCTTAGAGATCATTTTCCTGACCTTAAGGTAGGAAATAAACCGACCGACTGGTACAGCTGAATTACCCTTTTATTCCAAAATTGACTCACTCGGAAATCAAAATTCCACCGCATGGGTCCTACAATTAATTGAAGCATAACATGCAAACAACCAATCCATACTTAAGATGATATGAAAGTCTATCATGGCCAACTCTACTAAGTCTGTGGAGGTAACCTTATGCAGCACAGTGATGGGACACCCTCTATAAACTCGCCTAGCTACAACGTATTCACCGACTAGAGTAGATACGGAGAACGGTTCTGACAGAATTTCAGGAATAACTCCAAAAACTACTAGCAATTTAAGGGGTCACAAAAGACAAAGTATCTCCTGGATCTAACAAAGCATAAGCATCAATATGGAAGATTTTCAACATACCCGTGAGCACATCTGGCGAAGCTTCCTGCTCCTGGCGAGGCACTAGGGCATAAAACCTATTTGGCGTTGACCACCTGCTGAACTAGTGGAGGCGCCCTGCTAAGGGGGTCATGCTGCTGGATCTAGAACTGGCTACAGGGCAATCTCCCAGGTTTGCAACACCCGAAACAAGCATCCGCGCTGACCAGGCACCTCCCGGGATGATTCTTGTCGCACTTCGCACAAATTGGAAAAGTGCACTCCACCTGTATGCTACCATGATTCTTCAAGCCTGTAGCCCTACTCCTATGGTCTCCCCTAAACCTGGATGTCATGTTGGCCGATGATGGAGTTGGAGAAATAGACCTGTGCTAGGACTGCTGACGTGGTCCACCCCTTGACCTGGCTTGAGAAACCTCGTAATTGTCGGTCCTGGCCCTCTTGGCCTCTCTCTTCCTCCTGTAGACTATCTCCATTTGTTGTGCATGCAATACAATACGGGGAAAATCAATGTCCCAGTGAAGCATGGCGATCCGGCAATCCTTAGCCAAATAATCTGCTACCCGATGCACAAAATGGCTCACCAGAGCCCGTTGATCCGCCACCAACTCCGGAGCATATTTAGATAACCGGGTGAACTCCAATGCATATTCCTGGACTAACATATTACCTTGCTTTAAATTAACAAACTCAGCCGCCTTGAGCTCTCTCATCTCCTGAGGGAAGAACTGATCCATGAAGGTAGTGTGAAACTCATCCCAACCTATTGAGTCTGCACTTGCCGCCTTGGCATCTCTCCATTCTTTAAACCATATATGTGCTACCCCCTTTAGCTCATAGGAGGTCAAGTCAACACATTCCCCATTGTTCACCCCCATAACCTGGGTGATCTTTAGAATCTCCTCAATGAAATCATGTGGATCCTCATCCACCCTTGACCCCGTGAACTCCGAAGGGCTCATCCTCAAGAAATCCCTCACCGTAGCTGCCCCTGCATTCCCATTCTGAGGGAAATGTGTCACCATTTGATTCTGGACCTGGGCAGTCATGGCATGTGCCAGCATCTGAGTTGCCGCCCTAAACTCAGTGTGGGTGGCTAGCTCCGGTACGTGCTCCGCTGGCTGATGCTCACCATCATAGGCACCCTCATGATCATTACCATTTCCGTTTCTCCTAACGTTTACTCGACGTGGAGGCATAATTCTGCAAACACGAATAGCATGAATTAGAAGAGTAAAGGATGTTCATCGCACGACATAGATCATGAAAGAAGGGAACATTTCCTAAACGTCTAGTAGCCTCTTCATCATTAGTGTTGTGCGTTTCACACCCATGAAAAAGACCCTACTTAACGCGGCTTTCAGACTCCCTAGGACACACCAACCTATGGCTCTGATACCAAGTTTGTGACAACCCAAATGTACACCTGGATCGTAGCCACGGGATGAGGAGCCCGGAGAGACCCCAAGTCGACCCATGGCATGAGCATACATCTAACTCATTCACATGAGCGGAAGACTTATCATAAAAGAACGTAATCATAACATAGCCAAAGGGAAAAAAATAGTATAAGACTTATATAATATTGCTGGATACAATATGTAGTCTAATAAGCCTCTAAACATGAAGGACGGATTGATGGGATAACTCCCCAACTAATCCAACATCCAGAAACTGAAAGAACAGTATAGAGTATGAACATACAGCCCTCGAGATATGAGGACTCACCAAGAGTGCTGAGAGCAAATCTGAAACTATCTATGGGTGAGGATGAGCCTGGGAACTAGGACCTGTATCATGAAACGATACAGCATAGAAGGTATGCAGTCAGTACGTGGAATTTACTAAATATGCAAGGTAATAAAATGGACATTTAGAACATATAAGAAATTCATAAATGATCATAAGAGTAGGACATAATGTTTGTACGTATATCATAATAACATATCATACGGCTCAAGGTTTTCAAAACATTAGTAACATAAACATAATCATAATCAT
This sequence comes from Datura wrightii, assembly GCA_035772735.1. NCBI lineage: Eukaryota > Viridiplantae > Streptophyta > Magnoliopsida > Solanales > Solanaceae > Datura > Datura wrightii. Next base: position 126,463,482 of record JASDFA010000018.1, read on the forward strand.
AATAGAAGAGCTTTACTTGACATTACTTGAGCCAACATACATAATCATAACATGCACAAATCGTTAGGAACAGTGGGAGATTCTCTTAATCGACATACCCCATATGAGCACACATGAAGCCCAACTTGTAACCCTAGTCAGGAGGGTGTTCGTACCTTGCCAAGGGTAGAACCATGAAAATGTGATATCACAATGAAAAGGGCCATTTGGGACAGGGAATAATATGAAAGGGGTCCCGACATATTCGTAGACATTAGTTTGGAGCAAATCCACTTACCTTAGTCCGGTAGCTCGACGATTCGTCGGCTGTATTTTGCGAAAATAAATTCGTAGGAATGCTCTCTGCTGCTAAATACCTTGGTATCTGAGGTTAATTTGAGTTTGGACTACGTTTAGCAGCGTAATCGGACGAAAATATATTTACCCTCTTCGTTCTTTTCTTTCCTCTGGTCTTTCCTCTCTGTTTTTGCTGGAAATTATAAGAATGATTGATTAAAAACCGAAGTGGGGCTTTATATACTTGGGCCTGGACATGGCCAACGTGTCACGGAGCCAACGCGGAGGCTCCACCTCCGTGACACGTTACCATCACGGAGGAGCTCTGCCTCGGCTCCTTCCGTGATGGTTCGACAGGTTTCTCGTCCGATCTTTTTCCGGGCCTTTCTCTAGCACGTATGTCTTTCAAATATGCTCAATTACCATGCGAATAGGCCATCTAGGTGTCGGAAATCTTACGAGGTATAACATTCTCCCCCCCTTAAGAACATTCGTCCCCGAATGGAAACTGCTATCTAGAGGACTTCTCAACTTACTTGATTAGAAAAATTTCGGCAGAGTCCCCCCTGTATTATGGACTATACCAAAAACCTGAAATGCAGAAAGGTCCAATACAGGTACTGAACCCAATATTTAGGATTCACTGGATAGCTAAGCATCAATCTTTCTCATGTATTCATACACAACTATAAGGTATTGCATAAGTAATAATACAGACATACCTGTCGCCTGACTAGGCCTGGAGTAAGTGAGGATATCTGGTCCTCATATCTTCCTCCCCTTCCCAAGTCATCTCCTCTCGGTTCCTGTTACGCCATAATACCTTGACAGATGCAATATCTTTAGTCCTCAATCTGCGAATCTGTCTGTCTAAGATAGCTACTGGAACCTCTTCATAGGCCAGCTTTTTCGTAACCTGGATATCCTGGACTGGGACTGCTCTGGACGGGTCTCCTATGCATTTCCTCAGCATAGATACATGAAAGACCGGATGAACGAATTCTAATTCTGGAGGCAAATTCAACTCATATGCTACTCGGCCTATCCTTCTATGAATCTGATAAGGCCCAACAAACCTTGGGCTGAGCTTACCTTTCTTGCCGAATCTCATTACCTCTTTCATCGGGGATACTTCAGAAATACCCAGTCATTCACATCAAACTCCAAATTTCTGCGCCGTACATCTGCATATGATTTCTAGCGGCTCTGTGCAGTCAGTAAGCGTTCTCGGATAAGCTTTACCTTTTCCTTTGACTGCTGAACAATGTCTGGGCCAACCAACGCTGACTCTCCTATTTCAAACCAACCATTCGGTGATCTGCATTTTCACCCGTATAATGCCTCAAAAGGCGTCATCTGGATGGCTGAATGATAGCTATTATTGTAGGCAAATTCAATTAACGGCAAATGCTCATTTCAGCTACCACCGAAATCTAGCACACACGCTCGCAACATGTCTTCGAGCGTCTAAATTGTGCGCTCAGCCTGCCCATCTGTTTGAGGATGGAATGTTGTGCTTAAATTAATCTGCATTCCCAGACCTCTTTGAAATGACCGCCAACATCTAGCCGTAAACTGTGCTCCTCTGTCTGAAATAATGGATACTGGTACTCCATGTAATCTGACTATCTCTCTGATATACAACTCAGCATAATCTTCGGCTGAGAAAGTAGCTCTTACTGGCAGGAAATGAGCTGATTTTGTCAATCTGTCAACTATCACCCATATAGAGTCATGTTTGTGTTTAGTACGGTGTAATCCTGCTACAAAATCCATATTTACTACTTCCCATTTCCAGAGAGGCACAGCTATGTCCTGGGTCAAATTGCCTAGTTTCTGATGTTCTGCTTTCACCTGTTGGCAGTTAGGACACTGAGCTACAAATTCAGCAATTTCTCTTTTCATACCTGGCCACCAGTAGTTTTCTTTAATATCATGGTACATTTTCGTCGCGCTTGGGTGGAGAGAATAGCGGGCGTAATGCGCCTCGCTCATAATCTGCTGGCGATGCCCCAAAATATCTAGAACACAAATGCGGCCTTTACATCGCAACACTTCATCCCCGGTTACCTGAAAATATGTCACCTCTCCTTGCTGAACCTTATGTTTAAGTTGAACCCGGCTAGGGTCTTCATACTGCCGTTCCTTTACTTCCACCACTAAAGACAACACTGCGACATTCTGTATTACCGCTCTGTTGTCCTTTATTTCTGCTATGTGAACAGCTAAACTGGCTAACTGGTTAATTCTCGGGACAATTCTCGTTGTTCAGGCTGCAAGTATGCCAACTCCCCATAGATTTACGGCTAAGGGCATCTGCTACCACATTAGCCCTTCCTGGATGATACAAAATATTCATTATTTAAGGCATAAACTACTGCAGCTAACTCCAGGTCATGGGTAAGATGATTCTTTTCATGTTCCTTCAACTGCCTAAAAGCATAAGCTATTACTTTACCATGTTGTGTCAACCCTCTGTACCTTCTGGTGATACTAATACTGGGGCAGATGTTAACCTGTCTTTTAACTCCAGGAAGTCCTGCTCACACACCTCAGTCTGCTGGAACTTTGCTGCCTTCTGTGTCAATTTAGTCAGAAGTGCTGCTAAGGTGGAAAATCCTTCCACAAACCCTCTGTAGTACCCGGCTAACCGTCGGGATTGCGTACTTCGATCGGAGTGGTAGGTCTGGGCTATGTCTCCACTGCTTCGATTTTCTGTGTATCTACCTGCACACCAGCCTCTGACACAATGTGACCAAAAAGGCTACTGAACTCAGTCAAAATTCACATTTAAAAAAATTGGCATAAATCTGACGGTCATACTGGTTTATTATACCGGAGAATCTGAGAAGTAATCTACCGGTATAGCTAGAGCTTATTTGGCCTTCTGGCCGCATGCTAAGGCTACTTGTTGTTGAGATAACCTGAACGACTATCTGCACACCATGCCCGTATCTAATCAGAGGATCCTGACAATGATCATGATCTCTAATAGTCTGGCTGAATAACCTTGACTAACTAAATAGCTGGGTTGGATGCTGTAGTATTCAAACGATGCTCTACATGTCCTACTCGGTCATCTATAGCTCATGCATAACTGCGGCGTTGTGGACGACTAACTATTTTGTCCTCCTAATTGAACAAGTGTAGTGTTGTGCTTAGTCCAACCTACTCTCAGGCAATCCGTCCCTGGATCTTCATAGCGAACCTACCAATCTCCTTGTCTTAGTAAATACTATGCTAGCAGAGCACTACCAACTTCTTACGCCTTATTCGTACCCCCTTGGATTTATATTACTGTCCTTGGAAATTCTCAGTCTTATGAGCCATTCTGTAAAGACTGGCCTTCTGTTAGGGCTCTGTATCTTAATACCTTATGAGAACCAGCTGAAGTACTAGTCCGTCACTGACTACTGATATGGACTCTTTCTTGGGGTACCCACAGGTTTGTCTGACTGAGACGGTCGGCTGACTTGCGGGGTGTTCCGCATAATAGCTGCTAGGTTGACTAAGGCCGACTCTCACCTACAAGGCTGGGAAAACGATGTACGACCACTTAACATGCCCCCCTCTCTTTTGGTGAGGGGTCCTGCAGTACAATCTGTATATATTTCCTAGCAGCTAACCAAAATCTGTGACTGTAACCCCCATTGCCAACTACTTACATCATATCTATCATCTGTAGATATATATATATATCAACAACTATGTACAATACATACTGAATTTTGTGGTGATACGTAATCTCTAACATGCCTTACTGGATTTTATACTGCACATGATATACCGCTCCTACGGTCTAATGATATCTCATATCCTCTCGTATCATTTCATGGGATTTATATTTTCATTCCATTCTGGAAGCAACACACACATGCACTTTAGCTATGATCTGCTATTTGAAATTTCGCCACTCTTACAATGTGGGGTCAACATCCGAACCTTGTGGCCTTACTTGGCATTATATTAAGGCCCGTGACTGTCTGTTGGACCTTGTCTCTGGACCACACTAGATTGGAGTCTCTGGTTCGGTACCCTCTTACCTTCTCCTTGGGCGGACATACCGCAACATTCTAAACTACAACCTTACTGTCTCTTAGTTGTTCGTCTAAGGTTTAGTCCTTAACACACGATGTTCTATCAATCTAGAGGTGATTCTGATTTCCCCTCAAAATCTAGTATTCATACTCTTCACCTTCATCTTCCTTAAACTGGGCTATGGGGTTCAAGGTACCTGCCTTACACTATCAATAAGGTTGCTAGTCAAGTTCCAACCTATACTTCTTCTGACTTGCAGTCGGACCCATCTTATTCATATAATCCCCTTGTCTTTTGGTATCACAGCTAAAATTATAACTATTATCTTGCAGACATACCCTGTCGTCGTTAGCATGCCACGGCGGATTCAACCCTTTCCTGACTTGAACTTGACTCCTACTGGGAGTCCATCATTGACGGATCTCCTACACCCACTTCGAGTAAACTAGTAGTATTACTTGCTCTTCTGACTTATTACTGGGAGGGTCTGCACAACTTACATAATCATAAGGGCTTCTTACTCTTTCTAACACTTTCTGGAATCAACCAATCCACCTTCCACTTACTGCCTGCTTTGGGCAACATCATCTCAATCCTTATGCCCTTTGCTACACTGGGATCAAAACTAAGGGGTAGGAATGACTTTTTCTTACTGCAACGAAATGAAGACATAGAACTGTACCACACCTGAAGGAATGGAGGTGGGAATCCTACATTTCCCTCTCTTTCTCACACTTATCTGATAATCTAATATTGTCTACTATCTTAATCAGGTCTTATATATATATATATCTAACAAATAAATCGACTCATTTATACGTTATGCTTATGACTTCCTATTCTGAAGTTATCGACATATACTGGGGATGGTACAATAAAAAGATAACATTGGGAGGTCCCTGTTACCTCCTCCTGCTACTGTAGTTACCTTGTAACTGGCTGATGTTCTCTCCTGTTGCTATATCTGATCTTCTGCCTGGGATAGGATTTCGCTGGTCTGACTTGTATCTATATTCAAAGAATATGATAAGTTTAAAAAGGACCAACCCTGTACTGTACTGTGCTATGGCACGACCGAGTATGGAAGAAGGGTAACCATCCTATTTGCCTCGCAGCCTCCTGCCTATAGTATGTGGTGCACAACACCTCCATAGACAAGACTCTTCTTAGCACGGCTTGCAGACTCCCTGGGACACGACCTGCTCTACTACCAAGTTTGTCACACCCCGCCTTGGGGGGTATGACTGGCACCTGGTGTCTTACTAGGACCTGAACTGCTAGACTACTGAGCCTAAGCACATCTGGTGCCTGACGGGCTCTAACTCAGATTCAGGAAAATAATGGGCTATATAACGGTTGTAAATACAGCCTCCGGCCGACTAGGCCTATAGCTACCTGTACCTGTAATAGCAGCTAACCAGAAACACACTCGTAATAAGGAACCTATGCGGGCCGACAAGGCCACCATGCTGTCTAGTTATCTGTAACCCAATAATGGGATACTGAATACCTACGTGACCGGCAAGGTCACCACTACTGACTGGATAAGGCCTCACACGGCCAACATAAACTGAAGTGCTAAACAGCTATAACATACTGCACGGCCTCACATGACCGGCTCAACTGACCACAGGGAAATACATACAGACTGCAAGCCTCTAAGAATACTGATAAGATGGTCGGGACAGGGCCCCGACCTACCCGTACTGTACAACAAAAGGAAATGATATAAACCTCTGAAATATCAAGCTCCGGATGACAGGAGCTGATGACTCTGCGCTGGCAGGGATTACGAGGGATCGCCTCCTCGTCTATGAGTACCTGCAAGCAAGTAATGCAACGCCCCACCGGGCGTCAGTACCACTGGTACTGAGTATGTAAAACGATAACTGAAGGAAATATCTGAAAACAACAACACAACTGATGAAACTGAAATAAGAAAGAATAGACTAACTGACTGAAAATATAAAGCTATGCCTGCTCTTAACTATACTGGAAGGAGTAGGAGTCATACCTGGAGATGTATCGTTCTACTGTCGATCTACTCGTATCTAGTGTAACATGGCATAACATAACATAACATAACATAGCACACACAAACCTTACCCGGCCCCCATAAGCCGGGAGGTACAAACAACCCGCAATCTATACACCTAACCCGGTCGTCCCATCTCCTATAATAACTATAAGCATCCTGTCGGTCCCCTGGGTATGCACTTGGGCTCGCTGAGCCCCTGACTATAACTGTACCTGAGTCTGGAGGACTCCTGAATCGACACCCGGGCGTATCCGCTCGACAGGGGTGTGTAAGGGCCGACCAAGGCACAATATGGGGAAAACTGGCATCCCATCTTCGTCCCCTGTGGGACGGCATGCCACTCCGTAGAGCGACGTATCCTCATCCTCTGGCGGACGAGTTGATACAGCTATTAACCCTGGGGCGGTCATGGATACTAGGTAATCCAACCCCAAGACAATACAATGGTCTCAACAAGTAATACTATCTGCATATCCCACATACTGAAGCTAATGATAATAAAGTATTTATACATACTGTATGCTGAACTAGTGATAGTAATATGTATGAACTTAATACATGCTGAGACTGATAATAGTATATATATATATAAATATAATCTTCTGTCATACTGTGATGAGTCTAATGCTGAACAAGATATAGTCTTTCTGCTGGAAACCATGTTGTATACTGAGTTTCTATAGTAACATGATTTACTATTTCTACATGCTTTCTAAACTTCATTTTAACCTATTATTCTACTTCTGAGATACCTTACAGATATTACATTGCTTTACTGGGTTTTAACTGAATACGATAATATCCTAACATTCTGTACTACATCACATACTGAGCATGCTGTGCAGTTTCTAACACTTGTATTAGAATTCATATCGTGCTAGCAAGTTTCGTGCTAAATATAACATGATGCTTCTAATATCGTACCAACATTCGTAATAAACATAACACCTGATTTCTGAACATTCTACTGGCCTTTAAACTACTTTACTATACCAAGATTACTAACTTGCCGAGGAAACTAGCTTTACATACCTTCGCTTCTGATTTCCCGACTAACTGGCGTAGCTTGGTCAGTATTTCCGCTATTCCTCCCAACTGCATTCATATATATGTCAATCAGTACTAAATACAACTTTATTCTGAAGGACAACATCACTTTCGATATAATTATAGCCTAAACTTAGGCTTATCGAAAGACGGTCGAAAACTCGCTATTTTTCCAAAGTCCAGAAGGGAGAAATATTCACTTCATAGCTAGGAATACATAGACATTAGTTTGGAGCAATTCCACTTACCTTAGTCCGGTAGTTCGACGATTCGTCGGCCGTATTTCGCGAAACTAAATCCGTAGGAATGCTCTCTGCTGCTAAATACCTCGGTGTCTGAGGTTAATTTGAGTTTGGACTACGTTTAGCAGCGTAATCGGATGAAAATATATTTACCCTCTTCGTTCTTTTCTTTCCTTTGGTCTTTCCTCTCTGTTTTCGCTGGAAATTATAAGAATGATTGATTAAAAACCGAAGTGGGGCTTTATATACTTGGGCCTGGACATGGCCAACGTGTCACAGAGCCAACGCGGAGGCTCCACCTCCGTGACACGTTGCCATCGCGGAGGGGCTCTGCCTCGGCTCCTTCCGTGATGGTTCAACAGGTTTCTCGTCCGATCTTTTTCCGGGCCTTTCTCTAGCACGTATGGCTTTCAAATATGCTCAATTACCGTGCGAATAGGCCATCTAGGTGTCGGAAATCTTATGGGGTATAACATTTCATACCTGAGATTATCAAATTCTAACTCTCCTTAGAAGCCCAAGGATGAATTTGGAAGAATTGAAGAGAAGAACTTCAAATCTCCTTAGATCACCTTTCAATATCCTTGCATGCATGAATGAGTCTAGGAAGGATTATTTTCTTAAAAACCAAGCTTTCCCAAGACAAAATGACATAGTTTAGGGCCTTATATCGTGAAAAAGTCAAAAATACCCTTAATGAACCTTTCCTGAAATCTGGCCGGATGGAACCAACGGATGGATCTAACGGGTCATTGTAACCAACGACGACCCGTCCTATCACTCATCGTATGCACTGTTAAAAGTCTTCATTCGGACCTAACTAACGGATGGTCAGGACGACTCGTCCTTTCAACCCACGATTCATTACATCGTCCATGGTTTGCCCCTGAACCTTGGCATCTCATCTTCTAACGGGTCACACCACGACTCATCACAACAAACAACGAGTCGTTGTTTCCGTCCGTCAAGCCCACTATAAAACTTAAACTCCAACAACAACCACAACCAACGACTCATGGTTTCTCCTAACGGGTCTTTGGGATGCCTGTTGTAAGTCACCTAATGGACCCAGCTCCTTCCCACAACTGCTAACAATGACTCATTGCTTCCCACAATGAGTCATCATGGCACCCGTGGTTTACACTATCACCCAGCTTGAACCTAACAATGAATCATTACAACGACGTGTGGTATGACACCACGAGTTGTACCTTGGCCTTTCTTGAGATATTTTCCCCCATTTTCTACAGTTTTCAACTTTTCACTCCCGAGTTTACTCCTACGCACTTTCGGGGTATTACACTAACTTTGGGGCGTACTTCAATAGGCGAGTGAACTCAAGGGCATACTCCTACACCATCATCCTCCCTAGCTTTAGATTTATGAACTCAGCTGCCTTCAGCTTCCTCATCTCACGAGGGAAGAACCGATCTAAGAATGCAACATGGAACTCCTCGCAAGTGACAGGACCTGCTCCGGCGGCCCTACTATCTTTCTAATGGTGAATCCAGATGTGTGTGACCCCTTTTAGCTTATGTGAGGCTTATTCCGCTCACTCAACTCCATTCACCCCAATGACTTGGGTGATCTTCACAGTCTCATATATGAACTTATGTGGGACCTCATCTACTTTTGACCTGAGGAACTCTGGCGGGTTCATCCTCAAGAAATCCTTGACTCAAGCCGCCACCGCATTGCCATTTTGCGGGACATGCGCAACTGCCTGCTGATTGACCTGAGAGGTCAAGGCCTGTGCGAGCATCTATATAGCTACCCGAAACTTAGCATGGGCAACCTGCTCCGGTGCCTGGAGCTCCTAGACTGGTGGGGCCTGCTGGTGCCATTTTCATTGCCATCCTCATGGCCGTCTCCATTCCCATTCCTTCTATAATTTACTCTTTAGGGAGCCATCATTCTATAATCACGATTAGCACAAAATAGAAGGATAGGGAGACATTTCATCACACGATATAGATCATGAAAGAAGGGAACATTTCCTAAACGTTTCGTAGCCTCTTTGTCACAAGTGTGGCGCGCTTCACACCCATTAAAAAGACTCTACATAACGCGACTTTCAGACACCCTAGGACACTTCAAAACTATTTCTCTGATACCAAGTTTTTCATGACCCGAACGGAGACCCAGATCGCAACACCGGACAAGGAGCCCTGAGAGACTCCAAGTCGATCCATGGCCTGAAAATACATCTAACTCAACCGATAAAACTGAAGAATCAACAAGATAATCATAGCGTAAGTATAAGTTAAACATAACATTAGAATACACAATCTGAAGTTGAACATATCCTTTGTCTGGAAAGCCTCTAAACATGACGAGTTGATGGGACAAGACCCCAACTAACTCAATAAAGATGAAACTGAAAATACATAAAGGAAATTTGAATAAGTCTAGTCCTCAAGAGATGAGGACTCACCAACAACATAAGATGCTAACTTTGAAGACTGACTATGAATGGGGCTGAGCCTGAGAGCCGGGTCCTGTATCATGAAACGATACAGCATAGAGTATGTGGTTAGTACGTGGAATGTACTGAGTATGCAAGTTAAGTAAAACCGCTTAAGTAAGTAAGATCATTTAAAGACGTGCATAATGTAAAATATAAAAATAAGGATCTGGGAGTAGGGCTTACATGCATTCTTCTGAAATCATGATCAAATCATGATCAAATCATAACATAACATAACATCATCACTGAATCAATTGACTCAAAGCTGAAACCTGATAGTCATGAGTAAAACTGAATATTAAGTCAAACCTCTTTAGAATATGTATAGATATATATAAATCTCATGAATGATTAACATGCATAACTGAAATCATGAGGAACAATGGGAGACTCATATTTTAACCGACATACCACGATAGCGCTTACATGGTCCAAACTATCACACTCAAGTGGGTAGAGCCGTACAAAACCTTGCCAGGGCTAGGGACGATGCCATAATATCGATATCAAGATCATGGCCCAATAGGGCAGGTGATAGCTCATAAGGGAAGTTCCAAAGTAATATATAATAGTATAAACCTACGTTGGCGCGTAGTTTTGAGGCATGGGGTGATCGACCCTTAGCCTACTTGGTGCTAGATACTACTCCCAAAAACATGCATATGCTCTCCATCATTTTTCAACGAAGTTCAATAATCACATACATCTCAAATATAAAGTCATGCATATGAGAAGTTTTAACTCAAACCATACCACAAGTTGAAAGATAATTGGGAGTCTTTGCTCCAAAACCATGTGGTAAGCTTAATTCAAGAAATCATAAATCATACTTGAACATGTGGGCATTTCCCAATACTTTTTCATGCTTGAAAATACTCAATTCACATTGAAAATATGATTATAAACATGGGTAGTTTGAAAAACATGCTTTTCATCATAACATCTCATCATAATCACACATTCATCACAAATCTCTTCTTTCATAAACATCTCATCAATGGGCTTTTTAATTCATAAAACTAGAAACATGATTTTTGATTTAAAGTATTATAAAACTTGCCCATGCTTCATAATTCAATAGTAGAAACATATTTAAATCATACCCATGTAGAGAATTTAGGAAATTCATGCATTGGGTTAAAACCCCATAGATTAGACATAGAAATCTCATGATTTAGAGAGGGATTGGGCATGGGTGTGAAAGGATACACCCATTCATAACCCTACATACCTGATTATAGCTTATTTTTACACTTCTCTGATTGCCCAAGAGGAATTGAAAACAAATTTGAAGAAGAACAAGCTTGATCACCCCCTCTAACCTTATATCTTTGCATGCATGAACGAATATGACCTAAAATGAACTTAACCCTCTCAAAACATCATTCATAACTTAAAACAACATAGTTTAGGCCTTAGAATCTTAGAAATTATGGAAAAACCCTTACTAAATTTATAAAAAATAACTGCCAGTTAGTCCCACGAGGGACCTAATGACTCATCATCTCTGGCCACGACTCGTGGCATGATCCGTCGTCTACACTGCTTGACAAGTCATCTGGGCTCATAACAGGAGACTTCACGACTCGTTACTGGATGACCACGACTCGTGGTCAGCACTCATCCTGTACATTTCCTCAACCTTGATTAAGTTTTTACCCTGTTGCTCATGACCCTCCCCATGAATTGTGGTGATTGACCATGACTCGTGGGGTCCTTCTGTTAAGTACACTACCCTCTTCCTTCTTTTTTCTCACTCATCACTCCCCACGACTGACCTAACGAGTCGTGGGGATTGACCACAACTTGTTGTCACATTCGTGGGGATCCCATTTCCCAATTTCAAACTCATCACCGAAGCCTCACCACGAGTCACATCACGACTCATGGGCTACTCCCACAGGTCACCTCATGACCCGCTCTGATACCTGATGTCAGATTTTAACTTTTCTCTGTTTCAAATCCCAGGTCTGATTTTTGGGCTTTTAGGGTATAACATATAGCCTATGTTTCTAGGCAGCTGAAAGTCCATGAAAAGAACTATCCGACTACGACCTCGTGTTGGTAGTGGTAGTATTTGCCTTGAAAATTTGGAGACACTATCTGTACGGGGTCCATGTAGATGTGTTTATGGACCACAAAAGCCTACAGTACATGTTTACCAAAAGGATCTGAATCTACTTCAGAGGAGGTGGTTGGAGCTTTTGAAGGATTAAGATATAAGTGTCTTTTTTCATTCGGGCAAAGGTAATGTAGTGGAAGACACTCTTAGAAGTCTTTCTATGGAGAGTGTGTCCCATGTAGATGAGGAAAGGAAAGAGTTAGTGAAGGATGTGCATTGTCTTACACGGCTAGAAGTCCTTCTTGTTGACTCAACGGATGGAGGTATCATTATTCAAAATGGATCAGAATCTTCCTTGGTGAACGAGGTCAATTCTAAACAATATGAGGATCCAATTTTGGTAAAGTTGAAGGATGTCATTCAGAATCAGAAAGTGGAGGTCTTCTCCCAAGGGGGAGATAGTGTGCTATGATATCAAGGTCATTTGTATATGTCGGTGTTGTTGACCTGAGGGAGAGGATGTTGCATGATGCTCATGGTTCTAGATTTTCTATACATCCAAGTTCCACCAAGATGTATCGTGACCTACTAGAAGTCTACTGGTCAGATGGCATGAAGAAGGACATAGCAGAGTTTATGGCTAAGTGTCCGAATTGTTAACATTTGAAGGTTGAGCATCAAATACTTGGAGATGTGCTTCAAGATATTAGTATCCATACTTGGAAGTGGGAGGAAATTATTATGGACTTCATTACAGGTTTGCCTCGCACTCGCCGACAGTATGATTCTATTTGGGTGGTTATAGATAGGTTGACTAAGGCAGCTCATTTTCTACTGGTCAAAACTACTGATTCAAACGAGGATTATGCTAAGTTATACATTTGGGAGTTAGTTCAATTGCATGGAGTGCCCTGTCCATTATATCAGATAGAGGTACTCAGTTTACCTCCCAGTTTTGGAGATCTTTTCAGAAGGGACTTGGTACTCAGGTCAAGCTTAGCACAACATTTCACTCGCAAACAGATGGTCGGGTGGAGCAAACCATTCAAACTCTCGAGGATATGTTGAGAGTGTGTCTGATTGATTTCAAGGGTAATTGGGATGATCATTTGCCTCTCATTGAGTTTGCATATAATAATAGCTACCATTCCAGCATCAAATGGCTCCATTTGAGGCTCTCCATGGGCCAAGATATAGATCATCTATTGGTTTGTTCGAAGTAAGTGAAGCTGCATTGATAGGACCAGATTCAGTCCATGAGGCTATGGAGAAAGTTCAGCTTCTAAGGGATAGGTGGAAAACAGCTCAGAGTCACTAAAAGTCCAATGCGGATGTGAGGAGGAGGGAGCTTGAGTTTAAAGTTGATGATTGGGTGTTTTTGAAGGTGTCTCCCGTGAAGGGGGTGATGAGGTTCGAAAAGAAAGTGAAACTCAGCCCCCACTATGTTGATCCGTACCTGATTATGAGATGTGTTCGCGAGGTGGCTTATGAGTTGGAGTTTCCCTCAGAATTGGCTTCAGTGCATCCGGTGTTCCATGTGTCACTTTTAAAGAAGTTCTTGGGTGATCCGGCTTTTGTTGTTCCGGTGGATAGTGTAGGTGTGAAGGGTAGCCTTAGCTATGAGGAGTTTCCAGTGGAAATACTTGATCGTCAGGTCTGAAAGCTACGGAACAAAGAAATAGCTTTAGTAAAGGTGTTGTGGTGGAATCAACACGTTGAGGGAGCTACATGGGAGGCTAAAGTAGATATGATGGTTAGGTACCCGCATCAATTCCCTCCTGGCTCAGTTCCATCTTGAGGTATCAGTTTCCTCCTTAGTATTCTATTCATTTTTATGTTCAGTTCATGTCCCCCAGTTTCTTTCATGTCAATGTATGTATGTGTGATTCATGAATTCAGTTCAGTCATGTATCTAGTCTGAAGTTAGTCACTCTACCATTTTTCACCTTAAATGTTCAGTATTTGGCATTGTTCTTGCATTTCTCAGCTTTTCAATATGTTTACCCACAATCAAGGATGAATATTCCCAGGGGGAGATATTGTAATACCCCAGAAATGCCTAAGATTAGACTCGGGATTTGAAATAAAAAGGAGCAGAGAAACCAGAAATTTCCCTCAAAACGATTCGTGGTATGAGTTATTGGTAGGTCTGACGAATCGTGAGAAGCAGTCGTGGTTGGGTTCTGCTATAAGGAGTTCTATGACAACGGGTCTAAGGATGACTCATTGGTTGATGTAACGGGTCTCTTAAGTTCTATGAAAACGGGTCTCTTAAGTTCTATGAAAACGGGTCTAAGGACGAGCTGTTGGTTGATATAACAGGTAATTTAGAGGAAGTTGTTGTGAGTGTGGTCATGATCAATGATGCAGGCACGAGTCATGAAACGACTCGTTATTTGGAGCAATGGGTCATTGTATGCTCCCGTCAGAAGGATTTCCTGAAAATGGGCAGTGGTGACAACGGGTGCTAATGACGAGTCGTTGGGACTGCTAATGACTCATCATGTCTGGTCGAGGTAGTAGACCTGTGGTTGGAAAATAGGATGAAGCAACGAGGGAAGTAACAGCCCATTGGAGCCAGTAACGATCCATTGTACTGGTCATTGTCACTGGCAGTGCAGAATTTCTAGGTTTTTCATTAAGGGTATTTTCATCATTCCTAAGTCCTAATGTCCTAAACTACATCATTTTAAGCTCAGTTAGTAGGGTTTTAAGGGTGTTAAACCTATTCTATGCATCTCCACTCCATGCATGCAACTTAGAGCTTTTTCTTAAAGATCAAGTTTGAAGAATTTCTCCAAAAATTCTCTCCAATTTCCTTTGGGTTTTCAAGTGGGAGTGTGAATCAGATTTACCCAGGTATGTGAGGCTATGGTTAAGAGTTCCTTTCACTCTCATGCCCTAAATTCTTCTCAATTCTTGAATCTAGCTTTATGATCTTATGGGCTTTATCCCAATTCTTATGAAATTCTCTATGATCTATGGGTCAATTTCCTTCGTGTATCTAATCATGTTTTATGATCTATGGGTAGGTTTTATAATTATTTTGATTATTAATTTATAGTTTCAAATTTTAGTTAAATTATTCCCAATTATGTATGCTTCATGAAAAGTCAAGTTATGATTCCATTTATGATCTTGATCTTCTTAAGCCCAAATTATGATTTATGATTTATCATATGATTTCTCTCAAGTACTCATTATGGATTTATAAATATCAAGTATATAAATATTTTACAAGTATGCATGGTTTTCATGATTTATGGATTTATGACTCTTGGCCAATTCATGGGCCCTTATTCATGGCTAATCATGTATTTCAAGTGGAATCCATCATGTTATTATTTATTTGGCCATGAGTTTCATGAATGATTTTACAGTTACTATATGATCCCTCTCGTGCATATTTTTGGGAGCAGTGTCTAGCACCGAGTAGACCCGGCGTTCAGATAAACCCCGTGGTCTCAAAACTACGTGCCACTATAGGGGTGTGTGTGTGTGTGTGTGTGTGTATTATTAGATCCCTGTGATATCACCACGCACGCACGTCCCCTGCCTGGCAAGCCAAGGACGATCCTGACCACTTGGGCAAAATAGTGGGGCATCAAGTAAGGTTCTATCATGATAGTGTCGTTAAAGACGAGTCCTCCCATTGTTCCTCATGATTTATGCATGGTTATGTTATGTTACTTTGGCTCAAGTTATGTTTTATAAAATTTTCTCTTATGATTATGATTATGAATAGTTTACGAATGATTTGAAAACCTTGAGCCCTTATGTTTACATTATAATGTTTACTCTATGATCATGTTGTCCTACTCTTATGTACTCTTGTGTATTTTAACTGTCCATTTTTACTTACCTTAAATACTTTCCAAGTACTGACCGCATACTCTATGTTGTATCATTTCATGATACAGGCTCTGATATTCAGGTTCAGCTCCGCCATTAGCCGATTCTTAGATTTCACATCCCTCAGCTAGTGTTGGTGAGTCCTCATCCTGCGAGAACATTCAATTATATGTAGTTATGCTCTTTCAGTTATATACTTTTGTCAAGCTAGTTGGGGATGCTATCCCATCAGCTCGTCAGTTATGTTAGAGGCTATTCAGACATTATGTAGAAATCAGCTTGTCATTTTTGATTCGGTGTTAGCTTGATATATATGCAGACTTTTGCTATTATGTACATTATACTTTCATTTATTTATATTGACTTTTAGATATTATGTTCATGTCATGGGATGACTTGGAGACTCTCGGGGTTCTTTATCGCGTGTCTCAATCCAAGCCTATGTTCGGGTCATGACATCTTACCAAGCTTTTCATCTTCAAATTGTCTGGTTTTGATTTCCTCTAGCAGCGAGGATTTAGCCTCCAGTTGGCTAGTATCCCACCAATTTCGATTAGCGACAATCTCACCAATTTGTTTGCTAAGGTCTGAACTTCCCTGGACATCGTCACTGAGTAGCTTCCAAGCAAGCCAAACTACCCATGCTCACCGTCTTCCTACTCAACGCGTCTGCCACCACATTGGCCTTTCCTGGGTGATACAAGATGGTGATGTCATAGTCCTTAAGTAGCTCCATCCCTCTCCTTTGCCTCAAAT
Organism: Datura wrightii; assembly: GCA_035772735.1. NCBI lineage: Eukaryota > Viridiplantae > Streptophyta > Magnoliopsida > Solanales > Solanaceae > Datura > Datura wrightii. The sequence goes on from JASDFA010000018.1 coordinate 126,480,260, forward strand.
TGAGATCATTTTGGGAGAATACATACTGTAAGCTGCGATGATCTGTGAACACCTCACATCGAGCTTCATACAGATAGTGCCTCCAAATTTTCAATGCAAACACCACTGCTAACTCCATATCATGCATGGGGTAATTCTTTTCATGCACCTTTAGCTGTCTTGAGGCATACGCAATAATCTGTCCTTCCTGTATGGACATAGCACCTGACCCAGACCGTGAGGCATCACAATAAACAACAAAGTGTTTACCTTCCATGAGTAACACCAGAATAGGTGTTGTGGTTAGCTGAGTCTTGAGTTTCTAAAAGCTCTCTTCACATTCCTTTGACCACTAGAAAAGGTACATCCTTTAATGTCACTTAGTCAATGCTGAAGTGATGGAGGCGAATCCCTTCATGAACAAACGGTAGTAACTGGCCAACCCTACAAAATTCTGGATTTCTATAACATTAGTTGGCCTTGCCCAGTTTCTAACTGGCTCCACATTCTGTGGGTCAACTCAGATTCCTTGCTTGGAAACCACATGCCCCAGAAGGACACTGATTCCAACCAAAACTAGCACTTAGTGAATTTGGCATATAACTGCTTTTCCTTCAATAATCCCAACACAATCCTTAAATGATTTTCGTGCTCCTTCCTGGTCTTAGAATACACCAAGATATCATCAATAAACACAATAACAAAGAAATCTAGGTAAGGTTTGAAAATACCGTTCATCAAGCTCATGAATATAGTCGGGGAATTAGTGAGTCCGAATGACATGACCAAAAACTCGTAATGCCCATACCTGGTTCGAAAGGCTATTTTAGGAGTGTCTTCAGCCCAGATTTTCAACTGGTGATAACCGGACCTCAAAACAATTTCCTTGTAACTGGTCAAACAGATCATCTATTTGAGGAAGAGGGCACTTATTCCGAATGGTTACCTTGTTCAACTGGCAGTAGTCGATGCACATCCGCATACTATCATCCTTCTTCTTTACAAAAAAAACCGAGGCACCCCACAGCGACATACTCATCCTAATCAATCATTTACTGAGCAACTCCTGCAACAGCTCCTTGAGTTCTCTCAACTCAGCAAGTGCCATTCAGTATGGAGGAATAGAAATAGGTCGGGTTCCTGGTTCCAATTCTATAATCTATGTCACGGTCCAGCGGCATCCTGGGCAAATCTATAGGGAACACCTCTAAGAACTCACAAACAGCCAGGACCGACTCTATAGAAGGACCCTATGAACTAGTATCCTGAACATGCGCCAGGTATGCTGAACAACCCCTCTCTATCAACATATAGGCAAGAATATCATAAATAAGTTTCTTAAGATCAGGGCTGCAATTCCCCTACAACTCCAACCTATACAACTTTAGAACCGATATAGTGACAGTCTTAGCATAACAATCTAGAATGGCATGGTAAGGGGAAAACCAGATCATTCCCAAAATTATATCAAAATCAACCATGTCTAAGATCACTAAGTCTACTAGAGTGTCAAATCTCATGAATTCAACAATGCAATCACAAACAACCCTATCCACTAACACAGAATCCCCAACAGGAGTAGACACACAGATAGGAGTATTAAGCACATCATACACAAGATCCAAACCCAAAGAAAAGTAAGTAGACACATAAGATAATCTAGAGCCCAGGTTAAACAACGCCATATCCATTCTATCGGCCATGAAGATCATACCTGTGATAACGTTTCTAAAGCCTCTGCCTCTAGTCTACCAGGAAAAGCATAGAAATGGGTCTGATTACCCACCTGAGAACTGCCCCGGTTAGGCTCTACCTGCCTGGGTGCCAGCCCTACCTGCCTTAGTACGTCCTCTACTCTACTGAACACCACCTCTAATGGCTGGATGACCACCTCATCCCAATTGTGGATGATTCAGACAGGAAGCACTACCTCCACTCCTGGCAGGGGCTGAAGCTCAAGGAGTTGGGTGAAGAACAATCTGTCTGCCCTGTTCAAACCTGGGGCTCCATTTGTGGATGTGGCCAGACTCACCACACTCATGGAAAACCTTCTTAATAATTAGTCTATGAGCTGGAACAAAAGAAATAGGATGAGCCCCAAAATCAGAACGAACTATCTGAGTATCCTTAACTGCACCTGACGGTCGCGGGACTATCCCTAGTAGACCTCCGACTAACACCTGTATGGCAGACTGAATAGGGAACCTAGAGAAACCCTGTGGTGCTGGAGCTTTCACATAAGAACCACTGAAAGAACCTACTCTCTGAGCCTTCTTCTCAGCATTTCTCGCATAACCCTCCTACTTCACACCTTCAACCGAATTCACATACTCTACAACCTCCTGAGAGGTCTTACCCGAAGAGATCATCTGCAAAGTTTATACCGAGAAGTGTACATTCAATCCTTTAACAAACCATTGATCCTCTCCTCCTCAGTGGGCAGTAAGGGTAGAGCATACTTGGACAAAAAGTGAAATCGAGCCTCATATGCAGCAACAAATAAGATCCCATGCTCAATGGTGATGAACTCATCCCGTCTCCCATCTCTCAGAGTGTGGAAAACATATTTCTCCAAGAACGCGGTGTAGAATTTAGTCCATGACAACAGTGGCGACCCTGTTGGTCTACTCTCTACGAAAGCCTTCCACCCGAGCTTTGCATCACCCATCAGCTGGAAGGTGATGAACTCTACACCATACTTCTCCACCGCCCCCATCTTATAGAGCCTCTCATGATAATCTATGTGAATTCATAGGCATCCTCCGCCTCTATGCCGTAGAAGGTGAGAGGCTTCATCTTGGTGAACCTCCAACACAAGTCATGCTCTTTCCCTATCATCTCCAGTCCAGCCACCAGCCTCGGAAATATAACAGCCTCCGACATGTCATCAATATATGGGGACACAGTGGCTGCATGCTGAATTCCTAACTGTTGTTCCTCTGGAGTTGTTGGCGCTACCCCAGTGCCCACAAGGTCGCTTAGAAGGTTGAGGACCTAAGCTAGGACCTCCGAAGAAGCTGGCGCGCATGAGCTTTTCCCTGCGTTGGTACCTCAACCTCAACAAACACCCACTCCTGCACTGCTTGTGGCACGGGAGACGTAGACCTCTTCCTGATTGGAGTAGAAGCATGGGCCCCTCCTCTAGCAACAACGCGTCTCCAACCACGACCTCTACCCCTTCCTCTGGCGCAAACTAGGGTCGCCACTACTGGCTCGGGTGTTGTGTCTCTGTTACCATTTGCGTGTGTTCTCATCATATAAGAAGGAAAGAAGAAAAGTTGTTAGATACCAATTGGAATCAAGTAATCACACAAAAGTAAAGAAGGAGGGAGTTTTCCTAAAGTCCTGCAGCCTCTAGAAGATAAATTACAGACGTCTCCGCAGCGATCTACGAGACTCTACTAGACCCGTCTTAGTGAAATCATATCAATGAACCTAGAGATCTGATTCCAACTTTTTCAGGACCCAAATGGCTATGATTGCCCTCCACACTAACCCCCCGGTGGGCGAACTAGTGAAATCTGATACCAATCCCCAAGTGATCCAAAACAAAACATTTATGAATAAAGCAACAATTTTACTCTTTAAACAACTTCAAATCAATATATTGCGTGAAACAAACTAGTAAAACAAATCCCCAAAACCTTATTGTCATTACACCAGACGTCTATTTCACAAAGCTAAGAAACTAATAACTCAAAGCAAAACAAAATTTTCAAATGTCTGAAAGAAAGACATATACAACGAAGGAGTGAACTGCATCCTCATGTGAGTACCTTCTCAATCTTCGAACTGTTGGTTTACAGGTGAAGGCATGAAGAACTGCCTGGATCAAACTATGCACTCAGAAAAAAATGCAGGGGTAGGGTCAGTACATAATGCGGTACTGGTAGGTATCATCGGCGACCTTATATAATAACAAATAATCACGGAAAAAGTGATATAAACAAAGTCCTCAACATCACACAGAAGTACAAGCCATTTTACGAACACTAGCTCTACTTAGGTAACAGCTGACCTGCTCACTGGATTAGGCCTCTCATTGCAATGGTCACTTGACCGCTACAACGGTCTTGCCGCAGCGGAAGAAGTTCCACTTTAGTGGCACTGCCTTAGGCAGTAGCTCGACTTAGCTGCTCCTTCAATAGTCCATCCATTCATTAACTCAATAGTTTCAAAGGTTTCAATAATTCACCATACCTTTGCATTAAATTCAGACATCACACAAGTCTAGATCAAAATTGATACAACTCATATTTGCAAAACAGATTCAACAGTTAATTCCAAGGAGAATAACTCTACACTTACAAAAAACATAACCGGAATACATCTAGCAACCAGATTCATGTCTTTTATTTCAATTCTCATAACATAGTATGCACTATCCAACAACCACTTAGCAGGTTCTACGTTCATTCATACACAAAATCACAGCGCAATAAGAACATAATAAAACATATGGTGACATGTCGGGTACACGCCTCCACCATGTTCACGTTATCACTCAATTCACAACTCGGTGTACACACATGCCAGAGGATCTTGTTCTTTCCCTTCCATTCATGACCTTCAGGGGACTCTAGAAATCCATGTACCGTGTCGGCGTGGCATCCGCTCCCACTCATATGCTCATTTGGATGCTCCCCTCGAACACGAGCCACTCAATAATAATATTCCTTAACGCGAATGTTCCCCTCAGGCACAAGCCTCTCATTTTAGGATGTTAATGGTATCATTCATCATTTACATTAAAAGAACACATTAAGGCGCATTATTTCAACATACAGGAGGTTACAATCTACTCCTCAAGTAAGACATTGTCAACTAACAACCCTCTCATTAACAGAGTATAATCACCTTAAACACTCAGCACAGTTAAATCTAATATCATGTCCATACTCTTTTTAAAGAAGTTATCTCAGTTTAATATCACATCATAAATATATTCTTGTGATAAGTTATTGACAGTCGACTCACATAGCACGTAATGTACGAAGATCAATCGTATATGAACATTGCACAATATATATGTCATTATATAGGGTCTATCCCTATAATCCGTAACCTACCTTGATTTCGAAAAGTAACAATTCGAATACTCCACGGGAGCCTTGCCTTTCCTCAATGCTTCAGAATGCGTGAAATCTACACAACAAGGGTAATACGTTCGTTACTCTTCAATCTTAGGGTCTAACATATCAAACCCTCCACTTTAGGGTATTTTTTAGAGTAAACACCCCAATTCTACTAGGTTCTAGGTCTATATTTCCTGCGTAACCCTCGTTCCCGACATGTAATTCTAGGGGGGTGATCAAAACTTCTCAACATCACCCAAATAACTCCACAATTCCACCCGTAGTTTAACAGCCTAGGGTTCTTCCTCTACAAACTTCCACCATCAGAGGTCTACAAGGATCCTAGAATCAAAACTACTCATCTTAGAGATAAAAAATCGAAAATCTTACCTTGGGGTGAAGAGGTTACTACTCCGAAGAGTTTTTCGTTCTCTAATCCTTTTGATTGTGTTTTGGGAAAATAATTGTCACGCCCCACAGGAGCTGAATACTCAACCGCTGATGGGGATCACGAGGTATCGCCTGCTCGTCTATGGGTACCTGCAGGCAAGTAATGCAGCGCCCCACTGGGCGTCAGTACCGCTGGTACTGAGTATGTAAAGTAAACTGAATACAGCTGAATACAAGCAATATAACTAAAAATTCTAAATAGTAGGAGATAACTGAATCTGTAAGAACTGAAGGGATGTCTGAAATCAATAACATAACTGACGAAACTGGAATAGAAGAACTAAATTACTATCTGATAGTGTAGATTGTACCTGTCCTTAATCATACTGAAGGGAGTAGGAATCATACCTGGAGGCGTATCATTTCACTAATAATCTGCTCGTATCTACTGTAATCATAGCATAACATACATAACATAACATGGCATACATAACCTTACCCGGCCCCCATAAGCCGGGAGGTACAATCAACACAGAATCTATACCCCTACCCCAGTCAACCCATCTCCTATACTGGCTGTAAGCATCCTGCCGGTCCCCTGGGTATGCACTTGGGCTCGCTGAGCCCCTGACTATAACTGTATCTGAGTCCGGAGGACTCCTGAATCTGCACCCAGGCGTATCCGCTCGACTGGGGTGTGTAAGGCCGATCAAGGCACAAATATGGGGAAAAACTGGCATCCCATCTTCGTCCCCTGGCGGGACGGCATGCCACTCCATAGAGTGACGTATCCTCATCCTCTGGCGGACGAGTCGATACAGCTATTAACCCTGGGCGGTCATGGATGCTAGGTAATCCAACCCCAAACAATACAACGGTCTCAATTGGTAATACTATCTGTGTATCTCACATGCTGAGGCTACTAGGGGTAAAGTATTATATATATACATGCTGGGCTAATGATAGTAATCTGTACGTATTTAATACGTGCTGAGGCAGGTAAAGATATATAAATGTGAATATAGTCTCCTGCCAGGCTGTACTGAGCAAATGCTATATAAGATAATGTTTCTGCTGAAAACTCTGCTTTTTGCTAAGTTTCTGTATACACTATATGTTGGACTAGTGATAGGAATAAGTACATACTTAATACATGCTGAGGCTGGAAGTACTATATATGTATGTACGAATATAATCTTTCTGCTAGACTACGTTGTATACTGACTTTCTATAGTAACATGATTTACAAATCCTAACATGCTTTCTGAACTTCATTTTAGTCTGCTATTCTATTTCTGAAGTGTTTTTCGGGTATTGCATTACTATACGGGGCCTCAACTGAATACAACCATATCTCAACATGGCATATCACAATACATACTGAGTATACTGGGCAATCTCTAACGCTTGCGTTAGAATCTATTTCATACCGTTAGGTTTCATACACATTACAACCCAATGTTTTCTAACATCGTACCAATATTCATAATAACGCAATACTCGACTTCTGAACATTCTACTGGTCCGTAATTTATTATGCTATACTAATATTACTTAACTTGCCGAAGGAAACTAACTTTACATACCTTATCTTCGACTATTCGTCCGTCGGACGAGGCTCGGCCGGTACTTCAACTATTTTCTCCCAACTGCATTCATAAATACGTCAATCAATACTAAATACAACTTTATTGTAACGAGCAACGTTACTTTCGATATAGTTTATAGCCTAAACTTAGGCTTATCGAAAGACGGTCGAAAACTCGCTATTTTTCAGCGGCCCAGAAGGGAGAAATATTCACTTCTCAGCTAGGAACACATAGACATAAATTTAGAGCAATTCTACTTACTTTAGTTCGGTGGCTCACTGATTCGTCGGTCGTATTTCGCGAAACTAACTCTGTAGAAATGCTCTCTGTTGCTAAATACCTTGGTATCTAGGATTAATTTGGGTTTGGGCAGCGTTTGGCAGCGTAATCGGATGATAATTTATAATCTCCCTTCGTTTTCCCTCTGTTCACTACGTTTCTGGAAATTTACTAGTGATGAAATGAATTTTAAACCGAAGTGGGGCTTGTATACTTGGGCCTGAACCTGGGCAACGTGTCACGGAGCCATCGCGGAGGCCTCACCTCCGTGACACGCTGCCATCGTGGAGGGGCTCTGCCTCGGCTCCTCCCGCGATGGTTCGACGGGTTTCTCGTCCGATCTTTTCCCGGGCCTTTCCCTAGCACGTGTGGCTTCCAAATATGCTTAACCAACGTGCGAATAGGTCATCTAAGTGCCGGGAATTCTACGGGGTATAACATTCTCCCCCCCTTAGGAACATTCGTCCTCGAATGTATACTGCTATCTAGAGGACTGCTTACTCTAGTTTCTGAAAAAATTTCGGCAGAGTTTCCCCTATAATATGGACTATCGCAAAGACCTGAAACGCAGAAAAAGTCCAACACAGGCACTGCACACAATATTCTACAATCCACTGGACAACTAAATATCACTTCTTTCTTTATCATTTACAACATACAAACCATAAAGTACTGTGTAAATAATGATACGGACATACCTGTCGTCTGACTAGGCCTGAAATAAGTGAGGGTATCTGGTTTTCATATCTTCTTCAGCCTCCCACGTCATTTCCTCCCGATTTCTGTTACGCCACAATACCTTGACAGATGCAACATCTTTAGTTCTCAGCCTGTTAATCTGTCTGTCTAAAATGGCTACGGGAACCTCTTCATATGTTAACTTTTCTGTGATCTGGACATCCTGAACTGGAACTACTGTAGAAGGGTCCCCTACGAACTTCCTTAACATAGAAACATGGAATACTGGGTGAACCGACGCTAACTCTGGAGGCAAGTTCAACTCGTATGCCACGCGGCCTATTCTTCGCCGAACCTGATACGGTCCAATGAATCTTGGGCTAAGCTTGCCCTTCTTGCCAAACCTCATTACCCCTTTCATCGGGGACACTTTCAGATATACCCAATCGTTTACCGAAAATTCTAGATTTCTGCGCCGCCTATCTGTGTATGACTTCTGGCGGCTCTGAGCGGTCAGTAAACGCTCTCGGATAAGCTTTATCTTTTCCTCGGACTGCCGAACAATGTCTGGGCCAACTAATGCTGATTCTCCTATCTCAAACCAGCCCACCGGCGATCTACATTTTTGCCCGTACAATGCCTCGAAAGGCGCCATCTGAATAGCTGAATGGTAGCTGTTATTATAAGCAAATTCAATTAACGAAAGATGTTCATCCCAGCTACCCCCAAAATCTAACACACACGCTCGTAGCATATCTTCGAGCGTCTGAATTGTACGTTCCGCCTGCCCGTCTGTCTGAGGATGGAATGTTGTGCTCAAATTAATCTGCGTCCCCAGACCTTTCTGAAATAACTGCCAGAATCTAGCTGTAAACTGTGCTCCCCTATCTGAAATAATAGATACCGGCACTCCATGCAATCTAACTATTTCTCTGATATATAATTCGGCATAGTCCTTGGCTGAGAAGGTAGCCCTTACTGGCAGGAAATGAGCTGATTTTGTCAGCCTGTCAACTATTACCCAAATGGAATCATTTCTGCGTCTAGTACGGGGTAACCCTGTTACAAAATCCATGTTTATTACTTCCCATTTCCACATAGGTATCATTATCTCCTGAGTCAAACCGCCCGGTTTCTGGTGCTCTGCTTTCACCTGTTGACAATTAGCACACCTAGATACAAATTCAGCTATCTCAGTTTTCATACCTGGCCACCAGTAGATGTCTCTGATGTCGTGGTACATTTTCGTCGCCCCTGGGTGAAGGGAATAGCGAGCGTAGTGTACCTCATGCATGATCTGCCCACGAAGTCCTGCGACATTCGGGACACGAAGGCGGCCCTTACAATGTAGCACACCATTCTCGGTTATCTGAAAATCTGGCTCCTTACCTTTCTGAACTCTATCTCTGAGCTGGACTAAATCGGGATCCTCATACTGCCGTTCTTTTACCTCTGTAACTAACGATGACACTGCAGAATTCTGAATTACTGGTCCATTATTTTCTGTTTCTATTACTCGAACGGCTAGGCTAGCTAACTGATGAATTTCTTTAGCTAATTTCTGTTTCTCAGGTCGCAAATACGCCAAACTCCCCATTGACTTACGGCTCAGGGCATCTGCTACAACATTAGCTTTTCCGGGGTGGTATAGAATATTCACATCATAGTCTTTCAACAACTCTAACCAGCGGCGTTGCCGCAGATTCCACTCCCTCTGGGTGAAAATGTATTGTAAGCTCTTATGATCTGTATAAATGTCAACATGGACGCCGTACAGATAATGCCTCCACATCTTCAAGGCATGAATTACTGCGGCCAATTCCAGGTCATGGGTAGGGTAATTCTTTTTGTGTCTTCTCAGCTGTCTGGAAGCATATGCAATCACTCTACCATGCTGCATTAACACACAACCCAATCCGACACCTGACGCGTCGCAATAGACTAAATAACCCTCTGTGCCTTCCGGCAATGCTAATACTGGGGCGGAGGTTAACCTGTCTTTCAATTCCTGGAAACTCTGCTCGCATGCCTCCGTCCACTGAAACTTTGCTGCTTTCTGTGTCAATTTAGTTAAAGGTGTTGCAATGGTTGAGAATCCCTCAACGAATCTCCGATAATACCCTGCTAACCCCAGAAAACTACGAACTTCAGTCGGGGTGGTAGGCCTAGGCCATGACTTAACTGCTTCTATCTTCTGCTTATCTACCTGTATACCGGTGTCTGAGACAATATGCCCTAAAAAGGCCACTGAGTTAAGCCAGAATTCGCACTTTGAAAATTTAGCATACAACTGGCGGTCCCTGAGAATCTGGAGCACTGTCCGCAAATGAGTCCGGTGATCTGCTTCAGAGCGAGAATACACCAGAATGTCATCAATGAATACTATCACGAACAAGTCCAGGAAGGGTCTGAAAATACTGTTCATCAGGTCCATAAAGACTTCTGGGGCATTCGTTAGCCCGAAGGACATAACCAGAAATTCAAAATGCCCATATCGGGTCCTGAATGCCGTCTTAGGAATATCCCTCTCACGTACTCGGACCTGGTGATATCCGGACCGCAAGTCAATCTTAGAAAAGTATCTGGCTCCCTGTAGCTGATCAAATAAATCATCAATCCTGGGGAGCGGATACTTGTTCTTTACTGTAATTTTGTTTAGCTGCCGATAATCTATGCACATTCGGAGCGAGCCATCTTTCTTTCTCACGAATAAAACTGGCGCACCCCACGGTGAAGTACTCGGCCTGATAAAACCTTTATCTAACAAATCTCTCAACTGCTCCTTTAATTCTCTGAATTCTGCAGGAGCCATACGATAAGGAGGTATTGATATTGGCTGGGTTCCTGGTAACAAGTCGATAGCAAAGTCTATTTCCCTTTCTGGGGGAATACCAGGTAACTCATCAGGAAATACATCTGGGAATTCATTTACCACTGGGACAGACTGAAGTGTCGGAGATTCTGCTTGGACATCCTGAACTCTGACAAGATTGTAAATGCACCCCTTAGATATCAACTTTCTCGCCTGAAGGTAGGAAATAAACCTACTTTTTGGCGTAGCGGTGCTACCCTTCCACTCCCGTACTGCTTCTCCTGGGAAGTGGAATCGGACCGTCTTGGTCCAACATTCAACATTGGCAAAGCATGGTACTAACCAGTCCATACCCATTATGGCATCGAAGTCTATCATTTCTAACTCGACCAGATCTACTGTGGTCTGACGGTCAACAATCTCTACTGTACACCCGCGGTAGATTCGGCTAGCTGTGATAGAGTCATCGACGGGCGTAGATACTAAGAAGGGCTGCCGTAATGATTCTGGTACAATACTAAACTTCCGTGCCACAAATGGAGTAATATAGGACAAAGTAGACCCTGGATTGATTAACACATAAGCAGGGTGTGAACAGATAGTTAGCATACCTGTCACAACATCAGGCGACGCTTCTGAATCTTGCCTCCCTGGTAAAGCATATGTACGGCTTGGGCCCGCACCTGTACTGGAGGCCCCTGATCTGCCCCGACCCCTGCCTGCTGAAACTGAGGGCCTGCGCCCAGTCGAAGATGCTGTAGCTCGTGATCCTGTTGATGCCCTATCCTGTCTATCCCGGTCCTCTCGACCCCTGGCTGGGCAATCTTTCATCAAATGGCCTTCTTGGCCACAATTATAACATGCGGTGGAGCCATATCTGCATGCTCCAGGATGGCGTCGACGGCATATAGGGCAAAGTGGTAGGGTATACCTGCTCTGCTCTCCCCTCCTCTGTGATGGTGAATCTGCCATCTGCGAGCCTCTACCAGTCCCTGACTGTCCCCTGCGGCCGGATCTACCCCCCTGTGACTGCGGCGGAGGTGGGGGCCTGGGCGGCCTGTCTGACATTCGGGGCCTGGGTCCTCCCCGGGCCTCTCCCTATAATTCAACTGGCCTGTCCCGGCGACGCTGTTCCTGATTAACCCTTCTGACCTCTCGTTGCCGCTGTCTGATGCCCTCAATATTCTGGGCAAATGCCTGAATGCGAGCAATATCCATGTCCTCTCGCAGTGTAGCTGTGGTACAAATCTCAACATATTCTGGATTCAAGCCCGTAATGAAACGATGCACTCTGGATGCCATGGTATCAACGAAGGCCGATGCATATCGGGCTAGAGAATCAAACTGCAAAGAATATTCCCGAACACTCATGGCCCCCTGTTCTAGATGTAGGAACTGGTCTACCCGGGCCTGTCGAATCTCCCGCGGCAGATAATGATCCAGAAAGGCTCCTGAAAAGCTGGACCAGGTGGGAGGGGAAACATCTCTCCCTCGGGACCCTTCCCAGCTTTCGTACCATAACACCGCAATATCCCGTAACCGGAATGCGGCCAACTCAACTGACTCGGTAGACGTGGCATGCATAACCCTGAAGATTCTCTGCATCTGATCCAGAAAATCTTGGGGGTCCTCTGTTCGGTCCGTACCTGTGAATTGTGGGGGATTCAGGGCTAAGAACTCTCGGACCCTCAAACTACCGGGCCCTCCTGATGATTCTGCAACTATAGATGGCATTGGCTGACGCTAAGCAGCCATCATCTGTGCTAACAGAACTACAGCACTCCTAACCTCCTGATCGGAAGGAGTCAATATAGGGGCTGCTGAAGGTAGTGTCGCCACAGGTGGCTCCTGACGTGGTGGAGACTGCTGAGGAGGCTGGGATGATGCCTCTGTAGTGCCCTCTGGTCGGGCTGTCTCCAAAGGAGGGTGAGGCATCCTGCTGGTGCCTTCCCCTGCTGCAACATCTAAGTTCCGACCTGTGATAGGATGGCGCTGGTCTGACATTATCTGTAACCAAAGAGTATGGTAAGATTTTTAGGGACTCAACCCTAAACTGTACCGCTCTACAGCACGACTGAATAAGAATAAAAGACAACCATCGTATCATGCCTTGCAGCCTCCTATCCATAGTATGTGGTGCACAACACATCCATGGACAAGACTCTACTTAGCACGGCTTGCAGACTCCCTGGGATACGACCTGCTCTGATACCAAGTTTGTCACGCCCCACCTTGGGGGGTATGACTGGCACCTGGTGCCCTACTAAGACCGGACCTGCTGAACTGTTAAGCCTGGGCGCATCTGGCGCCTGGCTGGCTCTAACTCAAATTTCTGGAAACAAAGGGCTATATAACGGCTGTAAATACAGCCCCCGGCCCATTGGCCTATAGCCTTCTCTATCTGTATTACAGCTGACCAGAAACAAGGTAATTCAGGGGAACCTATGCGGGCCGACAAGGCCACCATGCTGTCTAGTTATCTGTAACTCAAGCATAACATACTAAAAAGCTACGTGACCGGCAAGGTCACTACTACTGGCAAACTATGGCCCCACACGGCCATTACAAAAGAAAGAAGGAGCAAAGGCAACTATACAACTGCCCGGCCTCACACGACCGGCTCATCTGACCGCAGGGAATATATATACAGACTGCAAGCCTCTAGGAAGGATAATAGAAATGATCGGGACAGGGCCCCGACCTACCCGTACTGTACAACAAAAAGAACTGGGCTACACCTCTAGAAATTCAGCCTCCGGATGACAGGAGCTGAATACTCAACCGCTGATGGGGATCACGAGGTATCGCCTGCTCGTCTATGGGTACCTACAGGCAAGTAATGCAGCGCCCCACTGGGCGTCAGTACCGCTGGTACTGAGTATGTAAAGTAAACTGAATACAGCTGAATACAAGCAATATAACTAAAAATTCTGAATAGTAGGAGATAACTGAATCTGTAAGAACTGAAGGGATGTCTGAAATCAATAACATAACTGACGAAACTGGAATAGAAGAACTAAATTACTATCTGATAGTGTAGATCGTACCTGTCCTTAATCATACTGAAGGGAGTAGGAATCATACCTGGAGGCGTATCATTTCACTAATAATCTGCTCGTATCTACTGTAATCATAGCATAACATACATAACATAACATGGCATACATAACCTTACCCGGCCCCCATAAGCCGAGAGGTACAATCAACACAGAATCTATACCCCTACCCCGGTCAACCCATCTCCTATACTGGCTGTAAGCATCCTGCCGGTCCCCTGGGTATGCACTTGGGCTCGCTGAGCCCCTGACTATAACTGTATCTGAGTCCGGAGGACTCCTGAATCTGCACCCGGGCGTATCCGCTCGACTGGGGTGTGTAAGGCCGATCAAGGCACAAATATGGGGAAAAACTGGCATCCCATCTTTGTCCCCTGGCGGGACGGCATGCCACTCCATAGAGTGACGTATCCTCGTCCTCTGGTGGATGAGTTGATACAGCTATTAACCCTGGGCGGTCATGGATGCTAGGTAATCCAACCCCAAACAATACAACAGTCTCAACTGGTAATACTATCTGTGTATCTCACATGCTGAGGCTACTAGGGGTAAAGTATCATATATATACATGCTGGGCTAATGATAGTAATCTGTACATATTTAATACGTGCTGAGGCAGGTAAAGATATATAAATGTGAATATAGTCTCCTGCCGGGCTGTACTGAGCAAATGCTATATAAGATAATGTTTCTGCTGAAAACTCTGCTGTTTGCTAAGTTTCTGTATACACTATATGCTGGACTAGTGATAGGAATAAGTACATACTTAATACATGCTGAGGCTGGAAGTACTATATATGTATGTACGAATATAATCTTTCTGCTAGACTACGCTGTATACTGACTTTCTATAGTAACATGATTTACAAATCCTGACATGCTTTCTGAACTTCATTTTAGTCTGCTATTCTATTTCTGAAGTGTTTTACGGGTATTGCATTACTATAGGGGGCCTCAACTGAATACAACCATATCTCAACATGGCATATCACAATACATACTGAGTATACTGGGAAATCTCTAACGCTTGCGTTAGAATCTATTTCATACCGTTAGGTTTCATACACATTACAACCCAATGTTTTCTAACATCGTACCAATATTCATAATAACGCAATACTCGACTTCTGAACATTCTACTGGTCCGTAATTTATTATGCTATACTAGTATTACTTAACTTGCCGAAGGAAACTAACTTTACATACATTATCTTCAACTATTCGTCCGTCGGACGAGGCTCGGCCGGTACTTCAACTATTTTCTCCCAACTGCATTCATAAATACGTCAATCAATACTAAATACAACTTTATTGTAAAGAGCAACGTTACTTTCGATATAGTTTATAGCCTAAACTTAGGCTTATCGAAAGACGGTTGAAAACTCGCTATTTTTCAGCGGCCCAGAAGGGAGAAATATTCACTTCTCAGCTAGGAACACATAGACATAAATTTAGAGCAATTCTACTTACTTTAGTTCGGTGGCTCGCCGATTCGTCGGCCGTATTTCGCGAAACTAACTCCGTAGAAATGCTATCTGCTGCTAAATACCTTGGTATCTAGGATTAATTTGGGTTTGGGCAGCGTTTGGCAGCGTAATCGGACGATAATTTATAATCTCCCTTCATTTTCCCTCTGTTCACTACGTTTCTGGAAATTTACTAGAGATGAAATGAATTTTAAACAGAAGTGGGGCTTATATACTTGGGCCTGAACCTGGGCAACGTGTCACGGAGCCATCGCGGAGGCCTCACCTCCGTGACACGCTGCCATCGCGGAGGGGCTCTGCCTCGGCTCCTCCCGCGATGGTTCGACGGGTTTCTCGTCCGATCTTTTCCCGGGCCTTTCCCTAGCACGTATGGCTTCCAAATATGCTTAACCAACGTGCGAATAGGTCATCTAAGTGCCGGGAATTCTACGGGGTATAACAATAATGGGGTGAAAACCTCGTAATTCCCACTTAAACTCACTTTATGATACCCGTCGTCCGCTGCAGCAGTTACATTTCCAGTGCATTGAACCCGCTATAGCGGTTATAAGGTCGTTGCGGCGGTTCCAGCAATTACTCTCCAATTTCACCGTGGTGGGACTCCGACCTCTACCACTGTCTCGCTGCAGCGAAAATCCCACTACTGCAGTGATCCCCCGGACCAGTAGCTACCCAAAAATACCCAATTCCATACTTAGTTTATTTGACAACCTCCCTATCTCTTCCTTCGTCCATTTTCTGTGTTCTATGCCCTTAACCATCCCGTAACGAGTCCGGGTCGTTACAAATGTATTTCTATTTCAATATTTTTATTACTCATCTTACAAGTAAGGAAAAGTACATCTAGAAAAAATAGTTGAAAAATGCAAAAGAAATTTTTTTTACAATTTACATAATATATAATTTAAAAATTTCTACAAGAACATTTAATATTTTTATTTTATTTTATGAGCATCTCATATGACAATAGTAAACTATGATTGTCACCTGTTCACTTCGTCTTGGCTTCAATTGAGATAAAAAAAACTACCTGAAGATATTACTGATATTCTTATAAAGGAATTTTAGTTTAATTTATTTAAAAAGATATAATTGACTAAGGTTGAAGTTGAACAATATTATTGTCTTTATCAAGTATATATACTTATTACAGTTAATTCTTTTGCTAATTTTTGTAAAAATAGAAGAAATGAATAAATTTTTAAAGAAAACATAAATGTTCTTCATGTCATAAGAAACACCTAAAGAAGGGCGTATTTCAATATTTAATATATTTATAACACTCATCATTGATATATTTTTAACCTTGATTAGTAGTAACTGATTTTCTACAAATTTACACATACTAATATGAGCCTAACCAAAAATAGATATAATTGATTAACGTTGAAGTTGAACAACATTATTGTGTATATCAAGTATATATACTTGCTATAGTTAATTTTTTTGCTAATTTTTTTAAAAGTAGAAGAAATGAACAAATCTTTAAAGAAAATATAATGTTCTTCATATCATATGAAACATCTAAAGAAGAATACTTCGTTTAAGCGATTAATAATATATTTTTAACCTTGATTATTAGTAGCAGATTTACTACAAATTTTATGCAACACTAATTTGAGGCTAAACAAAACAAACTTGCGATAATAAAAAATAATAAAATTTCAAACAAAAGAAATTTCATAGAGAGAACGCACGAGAAAATAAACAG
The DNA here is from genome assembly GCA_035772735.1 of Datura wrightii. Lineage (NCBI taxonomy): Eukaryota > Viridiplantae > Streptophyta > Magnoliopsida > Solanales > Solanaceae > Datura > Datura wrightii. The sequence goes on from JASDFA010000018.1 coordinate 126,497,316, forward strand.
ACAAGAAAAAAGATACAACACACACATTTTTCTTAGGATCTTAATCATAAAAAATAGATTAAAAATATAGAAATCGATGCATAATTTTTCGAGCTCTTTACCGACATTCCTCCCGCAAACTGATCGACATCCAAGAGCTTTCTTTATCGAGTCAAGCTATAGGATAGATCTAATACTACAATATTAATAGACTTCAAATATGCAATGAAAAGGATAATCTTAAGTAGGAGTCTCATGAAAAAAAAAATGTGAATTTATATATTAAAATGGACGAATATCATAAGGTATCTTAAATTTAAAATTAAATATTGAAGGTTATAAATATTAAAAGTTAAAAATCATGAAATTAATAAGAGTAGAAATTTAATAAATTTAAATAATGGCGGTGAAAATTTCAAACAAATGAGGAAGAAAATAGATGAATAAAAAGAATTGTAAAGGTATTAAGTATTATATATATATATACAGACATATATATATATACAGACACACACATACACACACTTTATTTTAATATTTTTTATTTTTTTATGGAGAAAATAAAAAGGTTGGAGTAGTAAATATTCGGGGTTTTAAAAACTTCAATAAAAAATAGGAATAAATGGAGTAGTAAATTTTGAGACATTTGATTTTTTACAATAAAATAGAAATCAACGGAGGGAGTAGTCATTGACACATTGCACACAGACACACACACGTATATATATAGACACACACACACACATCATTTTAACATATTTTTAATCTTTATAGAGGAAATGAATGGTTGGAGTAGTAATTATTTAGACTTTTAAATATTACAATAAAGAATAGAAATAAGTGGAGTAGTAAATTTTGAGACATTTAATTTTTTACAATAAAATAGAAATCAATGGAGGGAGTAGTAATTGACACACGCGCGCGCGCACACACACTTCATTTTAACATATTTTTATTCTTTACAGAGGAAATGAAAGGTTGAAGTAGTGAATATTTAGACTTTTAAATATTACAATAAAGAATAGAAATAAGTGAAGTAGTAAATTTTGAGACATTTAATTTTTCTGCAATAAAAAAGAAATAAATAGAGGGAGTAGTAATTGACACATTTATTTTTGTATAAAATAAGTAAATAGAAATGTGAAAAAAATTATCAAAAAAAAAAGCGACAAAAGATAAATAGAATTCTTGGCCAAAGAGAAGTACCACATAACTTTTTTAACTAGCTTTATATAATATATAGATTAGTTATGCAGTGTTTAGATGTATTTATTATTCCACATATCCTGCATACAATAATATGTAGATTCCCTCATAACTTATACATGTATTAGTTATTCAAATTTTTAAATTGAGAATCAAATACCATATTAATTTTATATATGAGTAACTAACCTTCTACCCAAAATTTAATATCTGCATAATTTATCTCAAACCTATGACTTCTTTTTAGCCGGAAAAAAACTTTGATATACGTTAACTAAACACACGCATGCACAGACCCACTATCGTGTGTAAAATGAAGTAGATAAGTAATCGTGGAATAACAATAATAATGTTTTGATAATCAAGGACAATTATTTATAGAAATAAAAGAGTGAAAGAGTAGTGGACTCCAACATGTTCTTGAACAACCAACTTAAGGAAAGATTTCTTACAATATCTGGATTCATGCTCTGATTTGTCTTGTATGAATAAAATAAGTTGATAAATCTTTTGTTTATTACGTGCCTAAATGTTGTCACTTGTGTGAATACTTGTAATCATAAAATTTGATGACTAGTATATTTAATCTTCCTAATGTATTTTGTTTAATAAAGAACAAGGATTGTAGACTAGGAGCTGCGTCATCTTTATTATCCTGTCGTTTTCTTATCTATATGTCATAGCCTTCTTTTAAGGATTATGTCATTTTCTTATCCTCAATAAATCGACACCGTCAACAACCACCAAAAAGGTAGGAAAAAAAAAGAAGAAGAAGAAGAAGAGGAGGATATTGAGCTAGAAATTAATAGCAAAATCATTAATTCCCATAATACATTTGTTTCGTTCTATTGTTCATTTTTATTTAACATAAAACAACTATATGTCTGGAAAAGGCTAGAAAGTATGCAAGGAAGGCAATTATTGATTGAGAAATGGCAAAATGTTAGGATTAAAATTTTTAATGATGGTTAATTTAATTGCGTAAGAAAGTATCAAGTTGTCAAAACACTAGACCCACACAAACGAACAACAAAGAATTTCAAAGAAGATCTTACATTTGATAAGTTGTGCAGTCAAAGAAGGAATCTCAGCTGTTAAGAAAATCTATATATATACATATATATATATATATATATATATTAGTTTTTGTGAACGTGCGTAGCATGTTTTATTTCCAAAAAAGTAGATATTTTAAAATTTGTATGCCAGCGAAAAATATTTAAATGCTACATATATTTTCAAACTTTCTTTATAAAAAAGTAATAATCCATATAAGATGAAATTTCATTAAATGGTAATTTGTTGATCTCATCTTTTATGTAATCAATCTATATTTTTGTTGTATAAAAATACGTAGAACTCACCATGTCTAGAAGCACGACTTCAATTTTCGTTTACCAGTGATATATTTAGGGCGACTTAGATTTTTAGTTAAGCTAATTTACAAATGTTGTTATAAAGAAATCGAAGTGAACTTCTCCAACATATATAAGTGCTTTTATCCTTTCTATAGAATAGAACTATTGAGTTTTATATTTATGATTGTTTTTGTACTTTTTTTTGTGTGTGATTTTTTCACTCTGTAATGAATCTTGCCTATAATCTAATTTGTTGTAATTTCTTAAATTATTCAAAGTTTTAAAGTAACAGAGAAATTTATTTTTGCTCCTAGATTAACTTTTTGAGTTATCTTTATTTGAATGTCCATTACATCAGGTACGCATTTCACAAGTATATGTATTAATGAGTACACAAGTTTTAAAAAGAATCAGTTAAATATTAGTATTAGATAATGTGTTTGGATATATAAAATTTAAAAAAAAATTAAAGAAAACTTTTAAAAATGATTGATCAGGTACGTATTTCACAAGTATCTATATTAACAAGTACACAAGTTTTAAAAAGAATCAGTTAAATATTAGTATTAGGTAATGTGTTTGAATATATAAAATTTTAAAAATAATTAAAGAAAACTTTCTGAAATGATTGAATTTTATTCTCTTTTAATTAGTAGCTAAAAAAATCGAAAAATCATATTCACTCATATTATAATATCTAATGAAAACTATTGTTATATGTGACTTAATACTAAAAAAAATATAAAATACTTTAATCACGATTCTTCAAATATTTATCAAATAAAAAAAATTAAAAATTAATTTTTTTTAATTTCGGATTCATCATCCACGTTGATAAAGTTTGTCAAGTCATTATAATTCGTAGTAAGTCCGACTTTTTTCTAATAGTAATATATATAGTGGAAAGAAGGAAAAAAATTAAAGTAAAGAGAACTGTCTTCTTAAATAATTTTTATCTAGCTTTTATTTGCACATTTCTAAAAAGATAAATCTAAAACTACTATGTTCATCTTTCTCTGTTGCAAATAGGAGGACATTAATTTATAGTCACCTCTGGAAAGCACTAAAGAGATTAACATCTAAAGCATAATAAGAGATTAAAAATATCATAAGAGAGTGAACAATAAATAATAATTAAAGCCACATTTTTTAGATTGCAATTTAAATCGTTTAATTATGAAAAATTATGTATGCTCTAATTTGCAAAAAAATCTCGTCTAGAGATACAAAAGAAAGACACAGAACATTGCATAGAGATAGGATATATATATATATACATACATAGCATGATGTTATAGTTTGTTTGTCCTTACTGGTCAACCAACAACTACATCTATTTTATGAAATCACAATAATTCTGAAGCAACTTCATAATTTAGTTGATTTTATATAAAAACTTAGCTTGAATTTCAGTGAAGGTAATTGCAGCACTTGTAATTCACCTAGCATTTTCACAATCTTTTTTTATAAATTTTTTTTTTTAAAAAAGAGGAAAATAAAAGAGTTAAAAGATTTTCTAAACCAAAAAGACATCTTTGAGGAAAATCAAAATCATTTCTTGTTTTTATATAGTTATTTTTCTTATTATTGTTCTTTGGACTTCTCTTTCACATAATTATTAATTGAATTAGCCTTACATTTAATGTGTTAATGGATTATTAATTGTATAATTTTTTCTGCATTAACAAAGAGGTTGAGTAATGAAGGAATAATTTACAAAGTTATATAGAAGATAAAATGTGAAAAGTTTGATATTGTAAATAAATATGATTTATTTTAATTTATTATTAATTAATTAATTTTATTTAGTAGAGTGGCAAAATAATAATTTAAATTTTCACTTAAGGTCTTTCCACTTATATAATAATATGATAAAGGAAGATTTTGAATGTGTAGCATGCTTTTAAAGTCACCATATTTATTTTTCTTTTATTTTTTTAGCATTTTTCTTCATTTTTCCTATTAATAGTTTAATTATCTTTGTAACAATATTAAATGGCTCAATAATTAATACTCCACTATTTACCTCTTAAAGTCTCACTAATAATATTTACCAACCCAGTATACTATATTTTTTCTTTTCTTAAAGTTTCACTAATGACATTTATCATTCCACTACACTATTGGTTTTATCTCTATCTATCTATATGAAAAAATATATTTTTTTTCTCTTAATACATTAAAAATGACAAATGTAAAAGTGTAAGTCTATTTTTAATATAGTGAACAAGTCAAAGTAAGTATAGGAATTATATTTTTTTCTCTTTTTTTATTTTTTGTTTAACTTAATATTAAAAAATTAAATATCTACATAATTACTCAATTAAGAGGAAGACAATTACCGACTACAATGAAATATGAAAAGCCGTAACTCTCCAAAACGTTTTTTCCAACTTCCTCTTATATATATAGAGAGAGAGTAAACTGATAGCTTCTTCCTTCCCCAAAATATAAAAATATATTTTTAATTAGTATATATTTACTGGCACAAAATTTTAAGAAAGTGACACAATAGTGTTAGGTGAAATCTCCACCATCGAGATGTTGATGGAAGTGATGGAATGCGAAGGCAGCGGCACGACTTCTTCAAGTGGAAGTAGTAGAGATTGAAACAATCTTTCAAAATGACATTTGGCTTATGTCCTAACAAACTGCTCATTTTAACATTTATTTTTAATCCCTTACATAGATCGATGTCACGACAATATGATATTTCATATCATAATTTTCTAAGTAGCTACTATGGAGGAAGTTTAAACGCCAAGGAACTAAAGTGAAACAACGAATCTAGCTACCATCTCTTGCTTTCTTTGTTTTTTGCAAAATCTAAGTGTAAATATTAAAGAGAAGTAATAGAGCGGAGGTTGAAGTCGGCAATGATTTAGTAATATAGATTTGATATCATATTTTTACATCTAAAGGATATTTGATATAGTTCTTTTTGGTTAATGATTTATTTTTTATTTGGCTCTTTTCACTATTTTTTTTCTTTCATTCAATTCACTCTATTTTGGATGATATGACATATTTCAATTTAAGTATTTTTTTTGTGGTTATATTTACAAAGAATAACTACTCATACTATATCTCTTCAATTCTACTTTTAATAATTCATATATATATGACACGTCTCTAAGTATTTTTCTCTTTCTATATATATAATATACAACTAAGAATAATAATAATGGTAGGAATAGGAAAAGTGATGTGGCACCAATATTTGAGCAAGAAATACAATTATCTTTTTTTCTTCTTTATTTTTTCAAAAAAAAGTTTCTCTAATTTTTCCTCATTTATGTATTATATTAAAAAAAAAAACTTAAAATATCACTCTTTTACTCTCTTAATTATATGAAATATTAAGAAGTTAAAAGTTCATTTCTTTAAATTTCTTTAATGTAAATATAATGGTCTTTATTTTCATTACTCCTGTAATTTTTTATTGTCATAACCCTTATAAAATTAATAGTCATATTCATGAAATTATTTGGTATTTCATATTGTAGTCCTATAAATAGAAATATTATAAGACTTTATAGAAATGATCACATTAGATTTATGCTTTAGTTTGACTTAAAAAATAAGATGAAGACCATTGAATGGTGATCGGCTTGTGGGAGCGGATGTTGACAAGAGTTCAAAAGATTGTGCATTAATTTTTTATTAAGATTGTAAGAATGATGTTGCATTATTTTTTTTTTTTTGTATGTTCTCTGTGATTTCTCTTTATTTTGTATTTATATGAATTTCTGATTATCATAAGTTTATAATTTCTCTTGGTTATATATATTGTGAATATCTCTTCTATTATTATTATATTTTATAAAATTATTAATATTTTATTATTTTTTTAATCGCCGAAAGCGCAAACAATTCACTAGTAAGTATTAAAAATTGAGATATTGAATGACGACAAGTAAGGAAGTGAATATCGATGGATTTAATGAGTAACAAATCAACTTATCAACAGCTAATCTAAAGCCCACATTAAAGGAAGGAAAACAAACTCTAAAGAAAGAAGTACCAGACGCGTTTGAAGACTAAAGATATCAAGTGTCATCTACAATACACTTTAGTCTTAGCAATAGGATCATCTACTCATGTTTTCACATATCAAAAATCTTGGGTTGTCATATCTAATGAGCAAAATGGCCAGTCTTGAAGACTATATGAAGAGGCTCTGCGACGAAGAGTAACTCTATAAAAAGTTTGAATCTTTTCAAGTTTTTGCTCTATTTTTAAAAAGTATTGTAATTATTATTAATTAGTATACTTGATCGCGCTTCGCACAGTAATAAAAAAAATTCTCTTACAAATACAAAATTTACAAATTTAATAAAAATATAGAAGAATACAAAAAAAAAATTTAATGATAAGTAAAATAAAAGATATTGATGAGTTGGTAATTTACCAACTCATTCGACTCTAAAACTTGTATTTTTGCTTAGTTCTTGAGTAAATTATATACATTTTATGCTCTTTTTTTCTTTGTTGTATGTAGATGCCCAGATGTGTAAAGAAGAGCAAAAATTGAAGCAACAAGAAGGAAATGAGAGAAAAGCGGTGCATCACCAATGAAAACCGAAGAAACGCCGGACAGAGGCCGATCAACACTTCTTCAAAGTAATAATTACCATTGGCGAAACACGAATCGCAAATGGAGAGATACCGGATCAATCACCAAATCATTAGCCAAGTTTTGGAATGAGGGGCAAAACCTCGGCGGTTCGCGAAATGAGATGGACGAGATGTCGGATGTGCCGCTGAAGCTAACTGAAATTTGATAATAACACAACAAAATGCATCCGGTGGTTCATGGGTATGAACTAGTGAATCGCCGGTGTTCCGCCGATGAAGAGATGGTGCTCAGGGGCAAAAGAGTCAACATGGAAAAAGAGGTAAGAGAGAACCTTCTTTCTACATATAGTCTAAGAAAAGTACAAAGGAGTAGTCAGCTTTCACTGTAATTTTCCACTTTTTAGATTATTCTTTTTGCAGAGAAGAGTAGAAGATTGTAATTGGTGACTTGAGATTTATTCCTTTTACTTCTTCTTCTTCTCCATAGCAAGTGACTACCATTGTTGCAGACCATTATTGTGAAATTGATTTTTCTACTTTTGTTACTGAATTTGATGAGTCTATTGTTAAATATGCTTGTGAAATTCTTAATCGTGAGTAGCTAAGTCATTAGCTAGAGGTGGGTGAAGATGATGATTGTTGATTAAAGTAGGAATTGCTAGAATTATCTTAACAACGTTCAGTTAATTATGAATCTATTAGATTCTCTCCAATCATTAATTGAAGATCCATTGATTTTCATATGAGTTTATGTTTTCTTACTTGATTGTTGCTTGAAAAAGAAGAATTAAGTATTGGGAGAGAATTTAATAGTGGGTATGGTTGGGAGATTGTGAATTTGGGCTAGAAATAGTCAAATTCATGCTCTCACTCCTAAATTAATGGTTAATAGCTAGAAATAGGAAACTATTAATCCAAATCACATTGCGCTGAGTTGATTGAGTCTAGAGATTTGAAAGAACTCTAGCTAGAGGTATGAAATTGGCTAAAAAGCATGGAATACTTCTGTTCGCCTAAGGTTATTCACATTAGTTGAACTTGTGAGATGATCTAGCAAGACGTTATCTAATTAATTATCTAATTAATCCATCATCTACACCCCACCTCTAGCATTTTCACATCATTGTTGACAACTTTGGTAAACCTTGCTATTTGAACTAAACCACTTTAGACTTGATAATCTCTTACATATTGATACTTCCCCCAATTGGTTCTCATTTGTGTTTGTTTTGAGTAGTGCAATCTAAAGTCAACTTTATAATCAACACTAGTCACTATCATCCCCAAGTCCTCGTGGGATTCTACCCCGGCACTCATCTGGATTACTTGTTTTGATACTTTGACCGTGCATATTCTTTGAAAAAGAGGGTATGATTTGAACGTCATTAAAAATGGCGGTGTTGCCGGGGACTAGTGTATGATAATCTTGTGATCAATTGTTAAGTTGAAATAGTTTTGCATTATAGCTACTTAATGTGTGTTTAATATGTTGTGAGGATTTCATAACCACATGAGCCATCACTTCCAAGAAGGGGATAGCTTGGTCGAAGGTAATATGGAACTTGAGGATGATAATCCGGTAATGCCAGAAGTAGCAGGAGCTATTCGCCTACCACCTATGGTAGGGAATGCAATTTTCATGTCACAACCACTATGTTGCACTTATGACAAATGAAGGGGCTCTTTGGCGGAAAGCCAAGTGAAGATGCGAATCGACATCTGCGAAACTTCTTCGAAATTTGCCAACCATTCAATATCACCAATATCAGTCAAGAGTCCATCAGGTTAAGACTTTTTCCCTTTTCATTGATAGGGGAGGCGATGATTTGGCTAGAAGAACTCCCTACGGGATGTATTACTTCATGGAAAGAGTTACCGGAAGCCTTTTTGGATCATTTTTTCCCTCCATCAAAGATGCTTCAGCTGAGGGATGATATTACAAATTTCAGACAAGAACTCGAAGAGCATTTACATGAGACATGATTGAGGTTAAGAAGAAAGTTGCCCTTTGCTCAAACCATGGATTGCCGGATGGAGTACTTCTACAAAGCTTCTATAGTGCCCTTGATTCAATTAACAAATCGATTGCCAACAACTTAGCTTATGGTTCTATCATGGACCAAACGTATGGGTTGGCCAAAGCCTTCCTACATAGAATGAGAAAGACCAATAGGGATTGACACACGAGAGAAACAAATGCGTCCACTCATAAAGTTAGCTCAAGTGCATTGGTAGCTGAGTTGAGGAAAAGGGATGAAGAGCGAGACGAGACTCTTGCTAAAATGATGACACAACTTGAATTGATGACAAAGCATGTAATGGGTGCAGGGCCAAAGGTGGAAAATGCCATAGGAATACAAGGTCCCTTGCAATATGAAAGTGAGACGTCACCACCAAAATATGAAGAGGAATGCCAATATATAGGTAATCAGATAGGAGATCCCAGACCTGGGTTCCAAGGAGCAAATCAAGGCCCATGGAGACCAAGGGATGACAACCAAGGGTGGAAAAATCGTGAGCCACAGGGATGGCCGGAAAGGAATGGCCGATGGGGAAATAAAGAGCAAAACCAAGACACTGATCGCATTCCCCCTCCAAAGGCCGCAAACTCCCACAATCAACCGAGTGTGAGTGACGCGGGAAACTCCAAAATTGAAGAGATGCTCTCAAGAGTTATGAAAAAGGTCGAGTCAACTGAGAGCGGGGTGACACAGTTAAGAGGGGGGGTGTCTAACCTCACCCAAATAGTGAGTTCACATTCCGCTTCCATCAAGTATTTGGAGGACAAAATGAATCACTTATCATCTCAAATGAATCCCCGGATGAAGGGAACACTACCCAATGACACAATGCCAAATCCTAAGAAGGATGGCCAATGCATGTCCATTGTCACTAAGAGTGACAAAGTGATTGGAGATGCCCTGGTGAAGCCGAGTAAGATTGATAACCAGAAACCAAGTGAAGAAGATGAAGGCGATAAAACACCAATGATTCCAGAAAATGAAGACAAGCTTGACGAGGAAAAATAGGGAAATGATGATGACGTCTTATCCCCCGATAATGATGAGGAGATGGGCCTACAGGCCCCAACTAATGACAAGGTTGATTCAAAAATTCCCCCTCCATATCCACAACACCTGACCCAGAAAAAGAAGGATGACCAGTTTAAAAAGTTTGTTGACATGTCAGTAAGTTGTCCATAAATATTCCGTTAGTGGATGCTTTGCTCCAGATACCCGTTTATGCAAAGTTTATGAAAGATTTATTAAAGAAGAAAAAACTGGTGGATGTAGATAATAAAGAGAAAACTCACCATTGTAGTGCGGTAATGATGAGTAATCTTGCTCCAAAAAGGGAGGACTCCAAAGCATTTATAATACTATGCACAATTGGGAGATGTGTGTTTCAGAAAGCTTTATGTGATCTAGGCGCTAGTATAAATTTGATGCCTCTGGAACACCAAACAGACGTCAATGAGGCTGCTCATGGCAGATAGGTCAATAAAACGATTGGTGGGGGTGTTAGAAGATGTGTTAGTGAGAGTCGACAAGTTTATCTTACCAGCTGACTTTGTTATCTTGGATTGTGACATGGATGAAGAGGTTCCCATTATTTTGGGTAGACCACTGTTGGTTACGGGAAGAGCTGTGGTGGAAGTGGAGCTCAGCGAGTTGAAATTTCCAGTCGGAAGTGAAGAAGTCACTTTTACAGTGTGTCCATCAGTTAAGATGCCTTCTGAATGCAAGGTGGTCGAATTTTTGCAAATTGATAAGGAAGAAAAAGATTTAGAGCTGAAGGAGGCAGTGTTGGAGGATGACCCATCAAACTAGAATTGATGAGAGAAGGTCTTTGTCGTGCCACGATGTTAACTAAGGAGCTTCTAGGGAGGCAACCCAAGTTTTTAGTGAATTAATTCATGTTATTGTTGTTTGTGTCTTTATAGGTTCTGAAAAATGAGGAGCAAAGAGGGAACCAAACCATGAGGGAAGGAATGGTGAGAGACCGTCGAGCCGCCAGTGAAGGTAAGCACTAAACAGAAGGTTGAGGATCGAATTGAAATACTGGTGGCCACATTGGCAAACCTCCGAACAGAATCCGTGTTTCGCCGGTTGATGGTTGATGGCCAAAGAACACCTGAAGCTAAGGCATATAAGCGGCGGGTAATTTGCGGATCGCCGCTTCAATCTGTAAACCATCGATAAATCGTCGGTAATGAAACAGATCACTAGGCAACTTGCAGGGCACAAGATCTTAGTTCGAAGACCACTGGTGTGATTCGGTGAACCGCCGATCGAGGTATGAGACTATTGCAATGTGAATTTAAAAGAGAGGGCCCACCAAATCCCAATAACCCAGTCAGCCACCCTATTTCTGAAAATATTCTCATAGCCTCCATTGTTCCACCATTTCTCCATTCCCTTTTTGTCTTTCCATTACCCAACATCCCCATTTCTCCATACTCATCTATTCTAAACCTTTTCACTTTTCCACCTTTTTATCAACACACACCCATTAAATTCTCCACCTTCCCCTCAACCTATTACACTTCCCTCTTTCACCTATAAAACCCCCTCCATAGTCCACTAATCCCCTCGCTTCAATGACATTTTTTTAATCTACTACTTATATCTTAAGGTGATATTGCAAGTAAATTTGAGCTTTTTGAACGTCCAAGTGTGCAGGCACTCCTTCAATTCGATAAAAATCCTCTTTCCCATATTTTAATTTTCTCATTGGTGTTTTAAGGGTAATACTTTGTTCCCTTTCCTTGGTAAAATCTTGAATGTGCTATACCTGAATGAATGGAATGAAGTTGTGCTTTTGTTTATGGAATTTTGAAAAGGGTGAAGTCTGAGTAACCCATTTATTTAAATCACAATGTTTTGCCTGATGATAGACCGGGTGACGCCATCTTAAGGGCTAAACATCATGAACAAGGGTTTTAAGAGTGTCATGTTGATTTTAGTATGATTGGAAGTGAGTGTGTGTTAGCGGGCGCGTATATGTGATAATTTGAAAAACAATTGGGGACGACGAGGTCCGCCATTTTGCCGGTCGGATTCGGTGAATTGCCTATGATACGCTGGCTCACTCTGCAACTTGGCTTCAAGCCACTGAGTGGATACCGCATTACATCGGCGGTTAACGAATCCTGACGGTCGGTACAATGATGAACCGCTGAAACATCTATCATTTGCCTAATTGTCTGTAAAGCATCGACTAGAATCAGGCGGTCCATGAAGTCATTTCGGCGAACCTCCGGTCTTCCGCTGTTATCAATAGTTCTTTTAATTGAGTGTCTCATTTCCCTTGTTCCTTAGTTCTCCCTACGATTAGATTTCTTTTTCATTTTATTTTTTTAGTTTCTCTTTCACTAGCTTGCACTAACATCATGTTTGCAGTAAAACAAATCATGTCATCTTCCAGGAACACTGGCAAAGGAAAGGCCCCTGCTTCCTCTGCTAGCAAGGGCAAAGGCAAAAAGAAGGTTGCACAACCATGGGCAAACACAAAGGAAGCCATCATTTTCTGTGTTCCGAACATGAAAGAACACTATGTCATCTACCAGGGACGCTCCATCACAGTAGAGAAGAGGTTTGACTTGGCCAAGTTAAAAGGTGATTTTCCTCTCATCACCGTGTAGTTCACCGACAGATAGTGGCACGCGTTTGCCAACCCTCTCCCATCTTACTACCCCAACCTGGTCACAAAGTTCTAAGCCTCTTATCAGGCCCACCAAGAGAGTATGCAACACGGGGGCAAAGTGGATGACTTACCCTACTTTCCATCAGTGATGATCCGTGGAGTGAAAGTTGATATCACCTCGGCTGCTATAAACTACCTGTTCTAGGAGGATGAAATCGACTCCATTATAGAGTATATGGCACGGGTGGACAATATGAAGGACCAGTTTGCGTGGGTTGCTCGCATTATTGCTGTTGATACTTCTCTCTGGGCCTCAATGGGTGGAGAAATCTCTCGCCACTATTTGAAGTTTGAGGCCAAGATGTGGCAGGATTTTATTTGTTCTTGCATCATCCATCCAAAAATGAGTAGCAGGTCACCATGGAAATGGTCATCCTGATTGCTTGCATAATGTCGGGGTCCCCATCAACTTCGGAGAAATTGTAGCTCAACAGATGAAGAAGAAGGCCCGACAGTCTAGTACCTCCATGCCATATGCTGTTTTGATTTCCCAGCTTTGCGAAGTAGCTGGAGTGCCCCTTTTTACTGATGAGACTCCTTCCTCTGCACTAGGAATGATTATTTGTCGAAACGAGCTGGTATTTCTCGATGATAGATTGAGTGGCGACATTCTTAAGAGAAAATGCCATGTTCTTTTGAGTCTTGTGTGAAGATGTTTTGAGAGGAACCACAAAAATTTTTTTTTTGTACCTTTAGATGAAGGCATGAAAATGGAAGATAATGAGCAAGGATGGCACTGTAGCATAGTATTCTCTTTTATACATTGTAAATTCTTTGCTTGACTTATGATGTTTGCCTGCTTTGATGTCCTAAAATTAAAAGTATTGTGGTGAGAATGACTCTTATGGACCCTTTAAGTGTGATGCCTTGTGAGGTGAGGAATTATTGATGAGTCTCATGTATGACTTCTTGTCTAGAACTTGCCCCAATTGTGATTCAAGGTGAAATCCTAGACATAGTTGTATTAAGGATATAATCTTAGACTTTCCTTTATTTAGCCACTTCACGCATATACCCTCCTTGAGCATTAACCTTTGTCAACTAACGTTGAGCTTTAGACCCTTTCTTTGGAAACTACATTACAAGCCTTAAGACCATTCTTGACACCCCTCTTTGGCACCCATTCTCCCTAAATTCTGGTGATAAGATAGTGATGAAATGAGGTTGAAAGCCTAAGAAAAAGGGAGTCAGGCAAGAAATGTAGAATGAGGCAAAAGCCTAAGTTTGGGGGTATGCATGGAAAAATAAGATTATCATTTTGAGGTAGCTTTGTTGTCAAAATGCATAAAAGATAAATCAAAATGAGAAAATCAAATTTGTGTGAGTTGGTGCTTGCTCTTGAGGTTCTAAGGCTAGTTGTAAAATAAAAGGGGTTATAAGGAGGGTTATTGAGAAACGAAAGTCAAAAACAATGAAAAAGTGAAATAAGATGAAGCAGATGGAAAGATTTGATGGAAGGTATGTCCACCAAAAGCATTAGGGAGGATCTAGTCACTACAACAAAATCCTTATCCTACCCTTAATCCGAGCCTACATCAGAACCCTCAAGTCTTAAATGATCTTGAATCCAACTGCTCTACATTAGTGGCGAATTACAAGAAGGGCAAGCCTATGGGTCAAGAGTATGCATGAATATTTATTTTGGGAGAATGAGTGCGACGATCTCCCCAATACAATCCCTTGTGAGTGTGCAATGATTTCATGACAAAAAGAATAGGGATTATTATTTCGGTGAGTGGCATCATCCCTTTTTTAGGACCCAAGTGCATTTGAACACTAACTTGAAAATAGGGAATTGGCAGTATAAACTCTAAGACAAGCTTTGAAGTTGCACTGATTATGATGGGAGATGCTATGTGTGTTTTATGAATGAGTAATGCCTTTGTTTTACTAAAGGATTTCCCTCACTTAAGCTTTGTTGATGGAAAGTGGTAGCTGATTGAAATGTCTTCACTGTCTTAGTCTTTTGGGGTATTTACCTCTCTTTTTGGTGAGTTTAGTGAGCATCTTTAGGTGTCATAGTGTAGGTGATTGGTGATGTTCAATGTTATGTAGAAATGACATGTTTTCAATGATCGACAGTTACATTACTTGAGGACAAACAATGATTTAAGTTTGGGGGTTTGATGAGTTGATAATTTACCAACTCATTAGATTCTAAAACTTGTGTTTTTGCTTAGTTCTTGAGTAAATTATATGAAATTTATGCTCTTTTTGTCTTTGTTGTATGCAGATCCCCAGATGTGTAAATAAGAGCAAAAATTGAAGCAAAAAGAAGGAAATTAGAGCAAAGCGGCACATCACCAATGAAAACCGGCGAAACACCAGACAGAGGCTGATCAACACTGCTTCAAAGGAAAAACTTCCATCCGCGAAACACAAATCGCAAACGGCGAGTCGCTGGATCAATCACCGAATCATTAGCCAAGTTTCTGGAATGAGGGACAAAACCTCGGCGGTTCGCGGAATGAGATGGGCGAAACACCGGATGTGCCGCCGAAGATGACTGAAATTTGGTAATGATACAACAAAACACATCCGGCGGTTCACGGGTATGAACTGGCGAATCGCCGGTGGAACACCGGTGAAGAGATGGTGCTCAGGGGTAAAAAAGTCAACATGAAAAAAGAGGAAAGAGAGACTCTACTTTCTACATATAGTCTAAGAAAAGTACAAAGGAGTAGTCAACTTTCATTGTAATTTTCCACTTTTTAGAACATTCCTTTTGTAGAGAAGAGTAGAAGATTTTAACTGGTGACTTGAGATTTATTCCATTTACTTCTTCTTCTCCATAGTAAGTGACTACCATTGTTGCAAAACATTATTGTGAAATTGATTTTTCTACTTTTATTACTGAATTTGATGAGTCTATTGTTAAATATGCTTGTGAAATTCTTAATCATGAGTAGCTAAATGATTAGCTAGAGGTAGGTGAAGATGATGATTGTTGATTAGAGTAGGAATTGCTAGAATTATCTTAACAATGCTCAGCTAATTGTGAATCTATTAGATTCTCTCCAATCATTAGTTGAAGATCCATTGATTTTCATATGGGTCTATGTTTCCTTAATTGATTGTTGTTTGAAAAAGAAGAATTAAGTATTGGGAGAGAATCTAATAGTGGGTATGGTTGGGAGATTGTGAATTTGGGCTAGAAATAGTCAAATTCATGCTCTTGCTCCTAAATTAATGGATAATAGCTAGAAATAGTGCAACTATTAATCCAAATCACATTGGGCTGAGTTGATTGAGTCCAGAGATTCGAAAGAACTCTAGCTAGAGGTATGAAATTGGCTGAAACGCATGGAATACTTCTATTTGCCTAAGGTTATTCACATTAGTTGAACTTGTGAGATGATCTAGAAAGACATTATCTAATTAATCCATCATCTACACCCCACCTCTAGCATTTTCACATAATTATTGACAACTTTGATAAATCTTGCTATTTGAACTAAACCAATTTAGACTTGATAATCTCTTACATATTGATACTTCCACCAATTGGTTCTCATTTGTGTTTGTTTTGAGTGGTGCAATCTAAAGTCAACTTTATAATCAACACTAGTCACTATCATCACCCAGTACTCGTGGGATTTGAACCCGGTACTCGTACGGGTTACTTATTTTGATACTTCGACCATGCATATTCCTTAAAAAAGAGGGTATTGTTTGAATGTCATCAGATATAGACATTAATTCCTACATTAAGTTTAATATATTTTTTTAACCAAAGAAATAAAATTTAATTTTATAATATAAATGCATAAAAAATATAATTGATATGCTAATAAGCATAGGAATTAAAAAAATATATAAACAAAAAGGTCAACAAAAAAAAGTAAAATAAAAGTATAACACATATTTTGTTAGTTTCAAACCTTTCACCGAGAGTATTAACTTCATAAAAAAATAAAAAGATAGTATAAAATTCAATGGAATTAAAAGAACAAAGGCACAAAGTAAGAAAATTTAAGAAAACAAAATGAAAATTACGTGTGGATTAATTTTTTTTTTTAAAAAAACACATTAAAAGGTAATCGTACTCGCGCTGATGACTAAAGGAGATTTAAAATATGTCAAAAATTCTTTAAATTTTTATTCTATTTAAATAACCATAAGCATTATATAAAATGTCAAGAAAAGCCTATAGACCTATAGAAAAAAATAAAGTAAATAAAAATATATTACTTATTTGTTAGTCATGAGTCTTTATCTAAGAGTATGAATTTGAAATAAAATTAAAAAGAAATCAAAATCAAATATTCCTTCTAGCACATAACAAAAATAAAAATTATTTTTTGAATAATAACAACAAAAAATACAGAAGAAAACACGTATGAATAATCTACCTTATAATAATGACTCTTAAATTCTTTTGATTTTTTGAAATTTCTCGTGAAATTTAAATACATAAAATTAAAATCGGAAGAGATCATTTAAATGGTAAGAAATATAAGAATAAAAAAAATTAGGAAGAAAAAAGTATTTGCTAAGTATGAAATACCCAAACCGAAAAAAGAGGAAGAAGGAAATTCTTATCATTTTTGCCCCAAAAAACTGAAACTTAACTATAAAATTATATTTGGGTATGCTTTAGTATTCATTTCATTAAAATTAAATAGCCTCAAAGAAGAGTAAAGGAGGTAAATCTTTTTTTTTTTTTTAAAAATAATTAAAGTATTTTAATGTGAGTTATGATATTGTTAATCAGTTATTTATTAAGAGTAGAAGTTATGAATACGAAGAGATGTGATTATGGAGATAATTTTAAAAAATGAAATAATTAACAAAGATGAGGAAAAGTGTCAAAAAAAAAGGAGACAAAAATAAATATAATCTTTGGCCAAAGAGAGATGTCACATCACTTTCTTTTTGCCAAGCTTTATTATATATATAGATATAGATTTACTGTGAACACAACAAAGAGACTACACGAAACTGAGAATATAGTGACATTATATAAATGACATATTAAGTTATTTAAATATCACAAATTTATTTACCGATATTTTTTTACATTTGAATCAAATGTCATTAGTTTCAATGCCTGAAATTTTTTGACTTTTAGATAAATGTTGGTAAGAATTTTAAGACATTTATTTGTGAAATTTAGGTAAATGTTGGTAAGAAATTTACTATATTTATTTTTTAAATCTTACTAAAAAATTACAATATTTATTTTTGAGATTTCGGTAAACGTCATTAAGAAATTTACGATATTTATGTAACTGCCATTTAAAATTTTTGACATTTAGATTAATGTTGATAAAAATATTGCCACATTTACTTGTGACCTTTATAAAATGTCACATTTAAATTTTTGAAATTTTGATTAATTTCAAAAAAAAAAAAATTCTAATGTCGTAAAAATTAGTGATATTTAAAAAAAATTGCAAAATGCCACATTAAATTTTTCTACATTTAGATTATGATATTTATATAACATTCATATAAATATCTGCTATTTAGATTAATGTTGATAAAAAGATTACCACAATTACTTGTCGCCTTTATAAAGTATCACATTTAAATTTATGAAATTTTAATTAATGTCAACAAATAAAAAATTCAAATGCAGTAAGAAATTAGTGATATTTTTTTTAAAAAATAATTATTACAAAATGCCACATTAAATTTTTCTACATTTTGATTTATGTCACCACCAATTTTTTTTTAAAATATTGAATAGAATCCTCTATACAGTTTTAATCATGAGACAAATATTTATATATATTCAATTTGTACATTTATAAATGTCAATTTTTTGTAACAAACATGAATATACGTAAAATAAATTTCTTTCAATATTATAACTAAATTAAGAATAAAGTAGAGATATAATAAGTAGTAATGAAAAATAAAAAATTCAAATGTCAAACTTAGTGATTAATGTCAACAAATAAAAATTTAAATATAATAAAAAATATTACTCTTACTAACCACATGTAACAATCTCACATGTGATGAAGTTTGAGGAGATTTAATTACTCTTGAGAAGACACATCTTACTAACCAAGGACAAGATGAAAGAAAAATGAAAATTATTACATTCAAGGCCAAAAAATAAGAGAAAGAAGAAGAAGAATTAGGTGATGAAGAAACGGCTATGATATCAGATTTATTGTGGACTTCATAAGAAGATTTAGAAACAACAGGAGAGGCAAAGCAAAATTTAACCAAAGTAAAATATATTACTGGTCAAAATAAAAATGATGAAAAATGCTATAAGCGTGAAAAGTATGAACACGTGGCTGCTGATTTTTCAGAATTAAGAAAGAGACACTCCAAAAGCTATCAACAAAATAATGCATTCAAATGATTCAGCTAATGGAAATGAAGAAATAGCTAACCTATGTTTTATGAAAATTGGAGAAGCAAGAGATGTAGGGTCTCAAATTTGCAATAATTATACTGAATTTCATAAACTTTTAGATTATGCTATATCTGATTTAACTCATGTGTTTTATGACCTTAGAATCTTGCAAAGAGAAATCAGAGATAGAAAAATAAAATAGGAAGTTTGTGAAATGGGAGAAATTTTATTCAAGAAGAATTTCAAGAATTGCAAATGCAACTAAATGACAAGCGTAAATTCTCCAATCAAATCTCAGCCATATCTATTTAGTTGACTCTTAATACAATGTCAATTAGGTAAAGAAGTTATTAATAACAAACTTATTTCTAGTACTCCAATCTATAGTTCAGTCACTAGTGCAAGAATTGATTAGTCAACTCACTCTTGTAGGTCAACTAAAATAAATCATAAAGGTGTCAAATCCAGTTTAGGTAAGTCGACTTACAAGTCAGTCATTGAAGAACCCTTTCTTCAAACATGTTATTTTTGTGATAAAAGTGGTCATAAATATTATAAATGCAGATTTTGTTTTATAAATATTCTTGATTTGGTATGAAGATCGAAACATGAGTCAAATAATATTGAGTCTAATCCTAAAGGACCCAAGATAGCTTGGATCTCTAAAAAAAGTAATTATTTTATTTTATAGGAATGCCACAAGAAGAAATTAAAAGAAAAATGGTATCCATATAGTGTCTCTCCAAATCACATGACATGAAATAAGTATATGTTCAAATTAGTTGCTAAATTTGATGGAGGAGTAGTGCGATTTGGGGAAAACTCAAAAGAAACTTTTAGTGGTGTAGGATCCATTGTTTTAGTGATTCTTTTGATATTACTAATGTTTATCTTTTGAAGGGACTAAACTACAATGTTTTGAGCATAAGTCAACTAAGAAACTCAACACTTGAGGTATTGTAACGACCAATTCAGTCGTTATGGGGTGGTTAGGGTGATAGTACCCTTGTTAAGGTCCCCATAGTGAAAGTGAGCTAATAAAACTCAAGGGTGGAGAAGTTTAAAAACTAAAATATATGTATAATATTGATAACTGATATTGTGATGTGTCCCGTTAGTGAGTGACCTAGTGAATTAGACCTCCATAGGAAATTCTCAGACTATGAGTAAATTCATAGAACTATTTACAGTGGAGTACGCATTTGAAATGTGTTGTGATGTGTTGATGTAATATTAGTATTTTGAAATGGAAAATTTTTCAGTTTTGCTGAGCTATAGATCAACGAGTACCTCTATAGAGTTGAAATTTTCGCTACAGCGAGACCGCCGTAGCGGTCGAAGTGCCACTGTAGTGGTGGTTGGCGAGATGCCATGTCTCGCCATAACGAGACCCTGATCTCTATAGCGGGTCCGCTGTAGTGAAGATGGTGACTGCTGCAGCAAACGATGCGAGGCAGTATGCATGTAAAAGTAAGTTATTTTGAAATTTTCATCTCATTACTCTAAGGCACGCACTCTAAGAGCTAATGAATGATTTTTCCAAGGGTAGGTCATATCTCCCCTTCAAGGTAAGTCTTCTTCATCAAACTTTGCGTCTATCAATACTCTAACTCCCTAAAATTGTTGGAATGTCATTAATTGACACCACCCAAATGGACAGATCATGCGGCACCTACATCGACTGTAGCTCGATAGAAGAACCCCTTCTTGAATAAAATAAATTCAATATTTCTTAATTTTCACAAATTAAAATGTTTCTAAAATTGAAATAAATCCTTTCCTAAAACCATGATTCCCCAAGGATCTAGTCTGGACAGGTACACAAGCTTTAAATAAAATATTGATAAAATAAAAAGACACATTTTTGTCTGCAGTGAAGTGCAGAAGCTGATGGTGAATATGCCACGTCAGTCATAAAGCTTTAAACCTGCCACAACCTACACCCAAAAAGGAGTAGTAAGGTAGTATCAGTATACCACTTGTACTAGTTGGTGAAGTTTTTTTCTTCCCTAGCCTCCCTTTCCTTTTACTAAAATAACCAAGATAGGTTTCAGGGTGTTCTTAATGACAAAACCTTATTATAATATGATCTGGATTATAAAAGTGGGAAAATGTGAAGTTCTTGGCTCACGCTCGCTACAACGATTTAAGACCCGCTGTACCAGTCTCATCATGGCGATTAGGTGCCTACTGTAGCAGTCTTGTCGCAGGTCCTACCAAAATTATTAATTTCGCCCTTTCAAATAAAACCTAGTCATTACCTCTATTCATACTAGTAAATAAACCAGATTGTAAAAACTTCAAATTCAAGGGGTTTATCATTGTCAAGGTGTTAAAGTGATCAGAAGGATCATTACATCAGATACCAATTAAAAATTTATTCGCCTCCGAATGGCTCCATTAAATTGGTTAGGGGTTTTAGTTGTCTAGAGTTAACTTGACACGGTGTCATAGTCCTGATGCTCCTAATCAACACTGGGGTCTCATTATATTGCTTCCAGCTTTTTAGACCCGTATTCTCCTTATACTATAGTCGAAAGAAGTTTCTCTAGTGCTTTACTCCTACTTGCTAGTCTCGTGTTGGCTCGAGCCACCTAACCTCGAGCCTCCTGAATTTCTCACTTGCCACTCACATCATTTACTTGTGGCATGTGCAACCCCTAGACGAAACCAATTCCTTTAGAGCTTCTTCTAACCGGGACATTAAGATGTCGCCTTGAATCACATTTGGCGCAAGTTCTAGACAAGATATAATGCATGAGATTTATCAAATATTTCCTCACAATACAAGGCATCACCCTTAAAGGGTCTACAAGAGTCATTCTCAATACAAGATAACAAATTAGGACATCAAAGCAGGCAAACATCATAACTCAAGCAAAGAATTTACAATGTATGACGAAGAATGCTATACTACAGTGTCAACACCTGCTCATTATCTTCATTTTCATGCCCTTGTTTTAAAATTCCATTTCAACAATTTTTTCGGTGGGTTCCTCTCAAAACAACTTCACAAAAGACTCAAAACAACATGGCATTTTTCATTAAGAATGTCGCCACTCAATCTATCATTGGGAAATACTAACCCCGTTCGACAACAAAAATAAACAAACACAAAAGAATGCTCCTCGAGAAAGAACAGTGGTCAAAAGAAAATCCTCAGAGTTTTAATTTCTACTACTATATACGATGGCGAAAAAGGAACAAGACTTTGGGGTCATTTCATTTAAGATTTTGCAATTCAAAACAGAGACCCCATTTGATCACGAACCATCAACCAAAAAAAAAATAATCCAAGTCATTCATTTCAAAACAAGACACCCCCGACAAAGACTGGACTTAATCAAATTCAAACAAAAACATAAGAACATCCAAAGAAACAAAGAAAAATCCATCCCTGGCCCCATCATCACTTGCGCTCATCCCTCCCCCACTGAAGAGAATACATTGTCCGAAATGTAAATATGCAAAAGGAAAAGGGACAAGAAACTCCTTGAGTGGGTCACTCCTCTTCATCGTCAGCATCTGCCTCACCACCACCATTGCTAACCTCACCTAGCCCAACGAAATCATCTCCCAACCCTTCAAAAAGATCATCAATTGGACCCCGAACTGAGGAAGGAGCAGCCATTGCAGCATTCAAGGTGCTCACATCTAGCACTTCTATTGAAGTCCAACTTTTCCTCTCTTGAACCTCAGTCCGGAGGGAAGTGACTGCCCCTTCTACCACATCTACCCTCTTGCATAGCATGGTGACATTCTCGTATAATGACTTGAGCTCTTTTTTGATTGTTTTGGAAATGAGTACGGGGAGGCTCTTAGCCAATCGTTGGAGTTGGCTTTCATACGCGTTTGTCATCTCCACAAGTCTATGGAGTCCACTTGGCTGAGAGGATTGCGGAGGGGGAGATGCTTCCCACTGAGGCATGTCACTTGATGCTTGGCCTGACATTTCTGGATGGGGCATATTTTACTCTGGGGCATGTGGTGGTTGGTCTGATCCATGGGAGAGGGATCGTTCTTGCACTCCAAAGGCTTGCAGTTGCTTTCTTTTCATTGCCGGTGTGTCATCATATCTCTTCCGATCAATGTATATCACTCATAGAGCAGTGGAAGCAGTTTCATCAGGGAACATAGGCACTCCAGCTGCTAAGTAAAGCTGGGAAATCAAGACGGCATAGGGCATTGAAGTGCTGGACTGTCGGGCCTTTTTCTTCATTTGCTGAGTAATAATTTCCCCAAAGTTAATGGGGACTCCCATCATTATGCAAGCAATAAGGATGGAAGTTTCAAGGCTGACTTTTTGCTCATTTTTAGAGGGGATGATCCGAGAACAAATAATATCCATCCACAGCTTGGCCTCAAACTTCAAGTCGTGGCGAGATATTTCGCCACCCATTGAGGCCCAGAGAGGATTGTCAACAGTGATAATGCGGGTGACCTAAGAAAACTGATCCTTCGTATCAGCTACCTGTGCCATGTACTTCGTACCAAAGTCAATCTCATCCTCCTAGAATAGCTATTTATGGCAGCCGGGGTTATGTCAACTTCCACTCCCCAGATCATGACTGATGGCAAACATAGGAAATCATCCACTTTGCCCCTGTGCTGCATGCTCTCTAGTCGGGCCTGATGTGAGGCATAGAATTCTGTTACCAAGCTAGGGTAGTAAGGTGGGAAAGGTTTGGAAAATGCATGCCATTGTCGTTCTATGAACTATTCGGTGATGTTGGGAAAATCATCTCTCAACCCTGCCAAGTCAAACCTCTTCTCCACGATGATTGATTGGCCTTGATAAATGATGTAGTGCTCTTGCATATTGGGGACGCAAAAGATAATATCTTCCTTGGTGTTGGCACGCGATGGGGCGGCCTTTGCCTTGCCCTTTCCCTTGCTAGAAGATGAGGCAGGGGCCTTTCCTTTTCATGTGTTCCTTGATGAAGACATGATTTCTTTTTCTACAAGAATGATGTTAGTGACAGCTATTTGAAGAGAAAATTGAAATAATCAAAAAACTAGTTTAAGGAGGAACTAAGAAACAAGGGAAACCAAAAAATCATTTAAAGAATCAATAACACTAGTGGAGGACCGGCAGTTCGCAGGAGCAATTTCGCGGATCGCCCTTTGCCCATCGATGCCTTATAGACAACTAGGCAAGTGAGGGGTGTATCGGTGGTTCAACGGTGAATCGCCGGTCTAGATTCGTGAACCGCTGATGTAATGCGGGTTCCACTCAGTGTCTTGAAACCAATTTTCAGAGTGAACCGGCGTTCCATCAACGATTCGCCAAATCTGACCAGCGAAACACCGGACCTCATTGTCCCTAAATTTTTAACTTAACAACTCATAGAGACCTATTAACACAAACTCACACACAACATGATAAAATCAACACTACTCCATTCAAACACACTCATGATGTTTTGCCCTTAAGAATGGCGTCACCCGATCTATCATCGGGCAAAACGTTGCCTTATATTCAATTGGGTTACTCAGACTTCAACCCTTTTCAAAATTTCACACACATAAACACATATTTCCCATTCCATTCAACAACAAAAGCATATTCATGGCTCAATAAAGAGGGGAAACAAAGTATTATTGCTAAAGAATTAAGCACCAATAAGAAAATCAAGACAAGGGCAAGAAAACTTTTACCAAAGTATAGGATTGCTTGCGCACTTGAACTTCAAAATCTTAGCTAATTCTCACAATGGAACTTTGAGATATATGTATTAGAGGAAGGAAATGTGAGTGAAGTGAATGTGTTAGTGAAATATGGAGAGGGTTGTATAGGTGAAAGGTGGAAGTTTGATAGGTTGAGGGGAAAGTGGAGGGTTTAATGTGGGTGTGCTGGTGGGAAGGTGGAAAGGTGCGAAAGTGGAAAGGTTGAAAATAGAGGGATATGGGGAAATGGGAATGTTGGGTAATAGAGAGACAAAAATGGAATGGAAAAATGGTGGATAAAGGGAAACTAGGGGAATATTTGCAGAATAGGGCGGTTGATCAGGTATTTAGGATTCTATGGGCCCGCTCTTTAAATTTCATTTTGAAACAAACTTGTACATCGACCGGCGTTTCATTGGCTGTTCGCCGAGTCACACCGGCATTCCATTGCTTTAATTTTCCTCTGCCATGTATTTTCTTGCCTAGTTATTTGTTTCTTGTCCGGTGATCCACTGGCGTTTCACGGATGGATTGGCGATCCGCCGGTTACCCGCCGCTTATGTGCTGGAGCTTTAGGTCCTCTATCTTATATCGGCAACCCACCGGTGGTCAACGGTGTTGATTCGGCGGTTCGCCGATGGGTCCGCCGGTCCTTCGTTCCAAACCCAGCCTTCTGTTTTACACTCGCCTTCATCGTCGGTTCACGCTTCTGGATTGTTGACTCGCCGGTTCTACGCCATTCCTCTGTTCATGGTTTATTTCTCCCTTTGTTCCTCACTTCACATCTCCTACAAACATAAAAACAACAAAGACATCAAATAATTCACTAAACACTAGGGTTGCCTCCCAAGAAGCGCCTTAGTTAACGTCATGGAACGATATGGATCTCTTTTCACCAACTCTTGTCCGACGAGTCATCATCCGACTCCATCTCCTTCAGCTCCAATCCCTTGTACTCTTCATTTTGCAACACTCCAACCACCTTGCATTCGGGGGGTGTTTCAATAGATGGACATACCTTGAAGGTGACTTTCTCACTTCCAACTCAAAATTTTAGCTCTCCAAGCTCCACATCCACAACGGCTCTCCCCGTAGCTAATAATGGTCTTCCTAAAAAAATGGGAACCTCTAAATCCATTTCAGAATCCAAAATAACAAAATCAACCGATAGAATAAACTTGTCCAGGATTACCCACACATCTTCTAACACCCCCACTGATCTTTTTATTGATCTATCTATCATGAGCAGCCTCATCGACGTCGGCTTTGTGCTTCTAAGTACCAATTTCTTGAAAATGAGTAGGGGCATCAAATTTGTGCTGGCGCCAAGATCACATAGAGATTTTTTAAACACACATATCCTAATTGTACATGGGATTGTGAAAGCTCCTGGGTCCTCCTGTTTGGGGGAAAGATTACTCATCATCACCGCACTACAATGGGGGCGTTTTTTCCCCATTACCTGCATCAACCACCTTTTTCTTCTTCAGCAATTCTTTCATAAACTTTGCATAACCGGGCATTTGGAGTAGAGCATCCACTAACTGTATATTTATGGACAACTTGATAAACATGTCAACAAACTTTTTGAACTGGTCATCCTTCTTTTTCTTGACCAGCCATTGTGGATAAGGAGGTGAGGTTCTTGATTCAACTTTGTCATCAATTGGGGCCTTCATGCCTGCCTCATGATTATCAGCATGCGAGAGGATTTCATCATCCTTTCCCTCTCCTTCCTCATTATTCTTTTGTTCATTCATAGGAGTCATTAGCATTTTGTTGGCTTCATCTTCTTCATATGATTTCGGGTTATCAACCTCTTTAGGCTTGAATAGGGCCTCTCCAATCACCTTGCCACTCCTAGTGACAATAGCCATGCATTGACCATCTTTTTTTGGATTAGGTGTCGTGTCACTAGGTAGTGTTCCCTTCATTCGGGGGTTCATTTGAGCCGACAAGTGATTTGAGCCTCCAAATGCTTGATGGAGGAAGAATGCGAACTCACTATTTGGTCAAGGTTATACACCTCCCCTCTTAATTCTTTCACCCTGCTCTCGGTCGACTCAACCTTTTTCAGAACTCTCGATAGCATTTCTTCAATTTTTGAGTTACCTATATACTCACGCCCAGCTGATTGTGGGGATTACCAACCTTTGGAGGGGGAACATATGGGTTCGAACTCCGGTGATAGAGATCACCCTCTTGGTTTGGCTCTATATTACCCCACCTCTCATTTATTTTGGGTCATCCTTGTGGCTCACAATTTCACCAACCTCGGTTGTCATCCCTTGGGTGTCATGGGCCTTGGTTTACTCCTTGGAATCCAGGTCAAGGACCTCCCATTTGATTTCCCATTTATTGGCATTCTTTTTCATATTTGGGCGATAACGACTCTCCTTCATATTGTAAGGGACCTTGCATTCCCACAACATTCACCACCTTGGGCTATGCTCCCATCACGTGTTTTGTCATCAATTCTAATTGTGTCATCATCTTGGAAAGATTTTCATCCCGTTCTTCATCTCTTTTCCGTAGCTCATCCGCCAATGCACTTGAGCTGATCTCATGAGTGCACACATTTGTTTCTCTCATGTGCCAAGCTCTATTGGTCTTTGTCATTCTGTCTAGGAGGGCTTTGGCCAACCCATATGTTTGATCCATAATAGAAACACCAACTAGGTTGTTGTCCAAGGACTTGTTGATTGAATTAAGGGCTTTGTAGAAGCTTTGGAGAAGCACTCCATCCGGCAGTCCATGATTTGGGCAAAGAGCCACCTTCTTTTTAAACCTCAACCATGCCTCGTGCAAAGGCTCCCTCGATTCTTGCATGAAATTTGTAATATCATCCCTCAGTTGAAGCATCTTTGATGGAGGGAAAAAACGGTCTAAAAAGGTCTCGGTTAACTCCTTCCATGAAGTAATACATCTCGGAGGGAGTTCCTCTAGCCACATTGTTGCCTCCCCCATCAGTGAAAAAGGAAAGAGTCTCAACCTGATTGACTCTTGACTGATATTTGTTATATAGAAGGGCTGATATATTTCCAAGAAGTTTCTCAAATGTCGATTCGCGTCCTCGCTTGCTTTTTTGCCAAAGATCCACTTCATTTGAAACAAGTGAAACTAGTGCTTGTGACA
The DNA here is from genome assembly GCA_035772735.1 of Datura wrightii. Classification (NCBI taxonomy): domain Eukaryota; kingdom Viridiplantae; phylum Streptophyta; class Magnoliopsida; order Solanales; family Solanaceae; genus Datura; species Datura wrightii. The sequence continues at coordinate 126,525,261 of JASDFA010000018.1, forward strand.
TGAAATACTGCATTCCCTATCGTCAGTTGTAGGCGAACGGCTCGTGCAATTTTCGGCATCACCGAATGGTCTTCATCATGTTCCATGTTACCTTCTACTGATCTTTCCCCTACTTGGGAGTGATGACTCATGTGGTTATGAGATCCTAACAACACAGCAAACTCACGTCAAGTAGCTACGATTCAAAACTATTTCAACTTAACAATTAACACAAGAATATCAAGCGCTAGTCCCAAAAAATGGCGCCATTTTTGATAATGTCCAAAATATATCCTTAATGCAAAGAATATACACGACCAAACTATCAAAACAAGTAACTCAATGGGTGCTGGGGTCGTATCCCATGAGGACTAGGGAATGATAGTTACAAGTGTCGATTGAGAAATTAACATTAGCTTACACCACGTAGATTTAATATGAAAACAAATAAAATTGGGGGGGGGGGTTTGAAATTTGTAGTGAATTGTATTGGGTGAGTTAGTGAAATAAAACAACAAGATCAGCTAAGTTGTAAACAAGGATGTGAAATACTAGAGGTGTGGTGTAGATGAAATACTAACTAGATAGGGACATGCCAGGTCATCTTACGAGTTCAACAAGTGTAAATAATCTTGGAAAGTGGGTAATTACAGCTTTTCATCCTTCTATTTGCCTCTTACTAGAGTTTTTTCAAACCTCTAGTCACGATTTAGCTCAATCCGATTTGATTTGGATTAGCAACTGCACTAATTTCTAGCTATTAGCTGCTAATAAGGAATGACAATGCAATTTCAGCCATTTCTAGCCCAATTTCACATTCTCTTATCCATACCCACTATTAAATTCTCTTTCAATACTTAATCATTCTTTTACAAGAAACAATCAAGTAAGAATAAATAGACTCATATCATAATCAATGGATCTTCCTTTATAGATTGAAGAGAATCTAATAGATTTACACTTATTGGAACAATATGAAGATGACGCAATACCCAATCCAATTAAGTATTAATCATCACACACCTCTAATTAATGATTTAGCTACTTATGATTAAGAAATTTCAAAACACATTCATCAATAGCTTCATTGAATTTAACAACAAGAGTAGAAAAATCAACTTCACAATATAATTTCCAACAATAGCTTAAACTTACTAGCACAAAGAAGAAATAGAGCAGAGTACTTTCTACAAATTTACCAATAAAAATCTCCCTATTTCAACTAAGAGAATGTTCTGCGGCTAAAAGGGAAATAATAATGTGATATATGCTTTGCTCCCTCTCAATATCTCTATTTCTATGTCTCCTTTTGTATACCTCTGTACAAAGTACTTTATCCTCTATTTATATCCTAAAAAGTAGGGCACTTTTTATCTCTTTTCCGGTGTTGGACGATTATACCCCTAAGTACCATTCTGTAATCGACAGAGACATCGACGGTTCGCCGGTTCGAATCTTTGAACCGCTGGATATCTTTTCTGAGCCCTTAGTAAATTCCAGTGAACATCAGCGGTGCACTCGGCATTACGCCGATGCCAATCCATGAATCGCCGGCCCTTCAAGCTATTTTCCAAAACTTTGAGTGTCTTTCGGCGACTAGACAGGCGAATCACCGCTAGCAATCCATGAACCACCAGTAGGATTAATCCTTAGAGGTAGTAATGTTCATCCTTTGGACGGTGTTTCTCCTGTTTTCACCTGTGGATTGCTGATTTCCTCTCACTCCCTTTTTTTGCTCCATTTTTTCTCCTCTTCACATTTTGTCATCTTCACACAACAAAAGCAAAAAGGGCATAAAATTCAGATAATCAACTCAAGAACTAAGCAAAAACTCAAGTTTTAGAACCTAATGAATTGGTTTGGTAAATTACCAATTCATGATGGATCTATATTTTCAAGTTTAAGATGATTTTACTCAGTTATGTGTGGTTTTTAAGCTTATGAATCTATAAATTCAAGTTATGACTATTTATTCAAGTATGTATGATTTGCATGAAACTCAAGTTTATGTATCATGGCTAATTCAATGGTATTATTTTCATGACTATTTCACATATGTCAAGTATGACTATGACTACATGATTTAGACCAACCATGTAAGATCAAGTATGTTTCACGATGATGATTATATTATGAGCCATGTGCATATTTTAGAAGTAGTGTATAGCACCGAGTAGGCCGGGGTTCAAGCAAAACCAGGTGTCATAACTACGTGCTACTGTAGGTGTGTGTATGTATATATATATATATCTATTTGGGCTATTTCCCATAGCCCCATGGGGTTCTCACAAGTGATATCATGCGTTTATTATTCTTCGCTCTGGCAAGGCTTAGGAAGGCTCTACATACTTGAGCGAGATAGTTGGGGCATCATGTAAGCTCTATCATGATGGTGTCGGTTATGATGAGTCTACCATTGTTCCTCATGTTTTATTTTATTCATGTACAAGACTTATGATATCATGTTTTATAGTATGATTAGCCTATTGAACAAATTATGAGCTTTTACTTATGTTTTCAACCTTGCTAAACCATATGCTTTTACTTTTAAAACCTTGGTTTGTTATGCTTCAGCTTACACTGAATAACTCATGTTTATGACTATCTCACGATTATAATTTTAGTATGTTGTCCTTACTCTAGTGTAAAAAGCTTGCTTTATACTCATGGTTTCTGACTATCCTTTTACTAGCATGTTACTTTTTTTACATGCATATTACATTCCACGTACTGACCACATTACTCTATGCTATATCATCTTATGATATAGGCTCGGGTGATCAGCCTCAGCCCAGACACTATCTTCGCTCCTATTTTAGTCTAGCTTAGCCCAGTTTGGGTGAGTCCTTATCTTCCCATGACACTTGGTAGCTTGTGATGAGTTGGTAATTTACCAACTCAATAGGCTTTTAAGCATAAGCTTTAGCTTAGTTTTTAAGTCTTTTAGTTGGATTTTATGTCCTTTTTCCTATGGATGTTGCAGGTACCTAACTTGAAGAGAAGAAGCATGAAATTGAGTAAAAAGGATGAGATTCAGGTGGAAACTAGCGCTCTGCCGGAAGAGACCGACGAAATGCTGGCTGACTGCAGGCACCCACTGGAAAGAAAAAATTGCAACCAACGGCTCGTGGAACAGCAGTCGGTGAATCATTGGTGACATCACCGGTTGGCTTTGGAATTTACTGGACACCAGAGGAGATCAACCGGCAGCACGCAGATGGACATGGCAAACTGCCGGTGACTCGCAAGTGAAATACGCCTGAAAAGGGAAAAAACGTTTAGCTAGAAAAAGAGGAGAATATTATGACCTACTTTTGAACATATTCTAGAAAAGTACTATGAACAAGAAGGTTATTATTCTCCATCACTTTTTGAAGAGAGATTTGCATAGAAAATAGAGCTTTGAATATTTCTTTTTTCATTTTCATCTTCTTGAGCGAGGTATATGTTATACCCCAGAAGCCCAAAGATCATACCCGGGAGTTGAAATGGAGAAAAACTTAAAACTGGCACCAGGCATTAGAACGGGTTGTTAGGTGACCCGTGAGAGCACCCGACGAGTCGTGGTGTGACTCGTGGTGAGGCCTAGGTGATGAGTTTGAAGTTTGGGAAATGGAATCCCCACAGACGTGTCCATGAGTCGTGGTCAGGCCTGACGACTTGTTAGGTCAGTCGTGGGGAGTGATGAGTGAGAAAAGAGAAGGAAGAGGGCAGTGTACTTAACGGAAGGACCCCATTAGTCGTGGTAAGTCACCACGACTCGTGTGTAGGGTCATGCACAGCATGGTGATGTAACAGAAAAATCCATGGCAGTGTACATAATGAGTGGTGACCACGAGTTGTAGTCACCAGTAACGAATCATGGAGTAACCTATGACTAGCCTAGAAGACTTGAGAAGTAGTATACTCGATGGATCATGCCATGAGTCGTGGCCAAGGGTGACAAGTCGTTAGGTCCCTCGAGGGGACTACCTGACAGTTATTTTCTACGAATTTAGTAAGGGGTTTGCTATAATTCCTAAGATACTAAGGCCTTAACTACATCGTTTTGAGTTATGAATAGTGAATTTAAAGGGGTTAAGTTCATTTTAGGCCATATTCATTCATGCATGCAAGATAGAAGGTTAGAGGGGGTGATCAAGCTTATTCTTCTTCAAATTGGTTTCAATTCCTCTTGGGCAATCAGAGAAGTGTATGAATCAGCCTCAATCAGGTATATAGGGTTATGAATGGGTGATTCCTTTCACACCCATGCCCAATCCTTCTCTAAATCATGAGATTCCGAAGTCTAATCTATGGGGTTTTAACCCAATGCATGAAATTCCTAAATTCTCCACATGGGTATGGTTTAAATATGTTTCTACTTTTGGAATATGAATCATGGTCATGTTTTATATTGTTTTCAAGTTAAATCATGTTTCAAGTTTTATTAGTTGAAAATCCCAATGATGAGAAGTTCATGAAAGAAGAGATTTGTGATGAATGTATGATTATGATGAGATGTTATGATGAAAAGCATGTTTTCAAGCTACCCATGTTTATAATCATGTTTTCGATGTAAATTTAGTATTTTCAAGAATAAGAAAGTATTGGAAAATGCCCACATGTTCAAGTATGATTTATGACTTCTCGAATTAAGCTTACCACATGATTTTGGAGCGAAGACTCCTAATTATCTTTCAGTTTATGGTATGGTTTGAGTTAAAGCTTCTCATATGCATGATTTCATATTTGAGATGTATTTGATTATTGAGCTTCGTCAAAAGACGATGTTGAGATTCATTGAAAAATGATGGAGAGCATATCCATGTTTTTGGGAGTAGCGTCTAGCACCGAGTAGGCTAAGGGTCGATCACCCTATGCCTCAGAACTACATGCCAATGTAGGTTTATTCTTATATATATTACTTCGGGACCTCCCTTGTGAGCTATCCCTGGCCCTATTGGCCCATGAGCTTGATATCGATATCATGGTATCTTCCCTAGACCTGGCAAGGCTTTGAATGGCTCTACCCACTTGAGTGTGATAGTTGGGACCACGTGAGCTCTATCGTGGTATGTCAGTTAAAAGACGAGTTTCCCATTGTTGTTCATGATTTCAGTTATGCATGTTCATCATTCATGAGATTTATATATATATATATATATATATATATATATATATAAATATATATGTTATAAAGAAGGTTTGACTCAATGTTTAGTTTTACTCATAATTACCAGATTTCAGCTTTGAGTCAATCGATTCAGTTATGATTTTATGTTATGTTATGATGAGATCATGATTTCAGAAAGAATTCATGCAAGCCCTAATCTCAGATTCTTATTGTTTATGTTTTACATTATGTATGTCTTTAAATGATTTTACTTACTTAAGCGATTTTACTTACCTTGCATACTTGGTACATTCCACATACTGACCGCAAACTCGACCCGGCTTTCAGGCTCAGCCCCTTTCATAGCCAGTCTTCAGAGTTAGCATCTCACATTGTTAGTGAGTCCTCATCTCCCGAGGACTAAACTTATACGAATTTCCTTTATGTATTTTCAGTTTCAGATTTATTAAGTTAGTTGGGGTCTTGTCTCATCAACTTGTCATGTTTAGAGGCTATTCAAACAAAAGATGTATTCAACTTCAGATTGTGTATTTGGATGTTATGTTTATTTCAGACTTCCGCTTAACTTATTATGTTATTTATTCTATTTTATTGATTGAGTTAGAAGTATGTTCATGCCATGGGTCAACTTGGAGTCTCTCGGGGCTCCTTGTCTCGTATTACAAACTAGGCCTCCATTCGGATTGTGACAAACTTGTTTTAGAGCAATAGGTTTAAAGTGTCCTAGGATGTCTGAAAGCCCCGTTAAGTAGAGTCTTTTTCATGGGTGTGAAGCGCGCCACACTTATGACAAAGAGTCTATGAAACATTTATTCCCTTCTTTCATCATCTATATCGCGCGATGAAATATCTCCCTATCCTTCTAGTTCTTGCTATTCGCGGTTGCAGAATCATGGCTCCCCCAAGAGTAAATGGTAGAAGGAATGGGAATGAAGATGTCCACGAGGATGGCAATGGAAACGGGTACCAACAGGCCCCACCAGTTCAGGAGCACCATGTACCGGAGTCTGTTGCCCATGCTGAGTTTTGGGAAGCTGTTCATATGCTCGCACAGGCCTTGACCGCTCAGGTCAATCAGTAGGCAGTTGCACATGTCCCGTAAAATGGCAACGCGACGGCGGCTCGAGTTAGGGATTTCTTGAGAACGAACCCGCCAGAGTTCCTCAGGTGAAAAGTACATGAGGACCCGCATGTGTTCATAGATGAAATCGTGAAGATCACCCAAGTCATGGGGGTGAATGGAGTTGAGTGTGCGTAGTTGGCCTCATATCGGCTAAAAGGGGTCGTACACATCTGGTTTCGTCAATGGAAAGATAGTAGGGCCGCTGGAGCAGGTCCTGTCACTTGGGAAGAGTTCCATGTTGTATTCTTAGATCGGTTTTTCCCTCATGAGATAAAGGAGCTGAAGGCGGCTAAGTTCGTAAACCTGAAGAAAGGGAGGATGACGATGCAGGAGTATGCCCTTGAGTTTAGTCGCTTATCGAAGTATTCCCCAGAGTTAGTGGCTGATCAGAGGGCGTGGATGAGCAGGTTCGTTCATGGAGTGGTGGGCTATTTGGACAAGGATTGTAGGACCGCCATACTCCACCAGGATATGGATTTCCCTCGGATAGTCTTATATGCGCAACAGATGGAGGTGGCACATCTAAGAGAGAGGGAGGACAAGAGGGCCAGGACCGAAGACTACAGATTCTCCCAGCCAACGTCAGGTGGTGGGCACTAACAACAGATCCACCAGAGACCTTCATCCCCAGCATCTTTAGCATTGAGTGTGCCATCTAGGCCTTGGCACAATCAGAGGGGGCGAGCATTAGGCTCTACAGGTCAGAGTAGCAGACCCGCAGATTCTAGTATCCCATCTTGCCGCTGGTGTGGTCGGGGGCATACGGGCTAGTGATTGGCAGGTTTAGGTGCTTGTTTCGGGTGTGGAATGCCCGAACACATGCTCAGAGACTGCCCAGCAGTGAGATAGGATCATGATGGGTATCGAGGCCCAGCTTCTAGTTCAGCAGCCCCACCCATATGCTCAGCACATCAGGGGGCATCTACCAGCACAGGTAGCGATCAGCGCCAAAACAGATTCTATGCCTTAGCATCCCGCCAGGAGCAGGAGGTCTCCTCGAATTTAGTCAATTGTATGTTACGAGTTTTCCATCTTGATGTATATGCCTTGTTAGATCTAGGGGCTACTTTGTATTTTGTGAAACCTTATATGCCAGTAGCTTCAGAGTCAGACCCAAAGTCTTGTTAGAACCCTTCTCAATTTCTACTCTAGTAGGTGAGTCAGTTGTAGCTAGACGGGAGTACAGAAGTTTCCCGGTCTCAATCCTTTAGAAAGTCACCTCAGCAGATTTGATAGACTAGCCATGACCAATTTTGATGTTATCCTCAGCATAGATTGGCTATTTGCATGCTATGCTTCAGTTAATTGTAGAACCCGGGTAGTATAGTTCAGATTTTCGGGCGAGCCAGTCTTCGAGTGGAAGGGTAGTTCAGCTATGCCTGTAGGTCATTTCATTTCCTACCTTAAGGCCAAAAAGATGATTTCTAAAGGTTGTGTTTACCATCTAGTTAGGGTTAAGGATGCTAAATTCGAAACCCCGACTATCCAGTCTATCCTAGTAGTATGTGAGTATCCAGAGGTTTTTCCTAATGATCTACCGAGAATCTCTCCTGAGCGGGAGATTGATTTTAATATTGACCTTCTTCCCGACACGCAACCTATATCTATTCCTCCTTATAGAATGGCTTTGGCTGAGCTAAAGGATTTGAAGGAGCAATTGAAGGATCTATTAGATAAGGGTTTCATTAGACCGAGCAAATCCCTATGGGGTGCGCCAGTTCTATTTGTTCGAAAGAAAGATGGTTCTCTTCAAATGTATATTGATTATCGGTAATTAAACAAAGTCACCATCAAGAGCAGGTATCCTCTACCTAGGATTGATGATTTATTCAACAAGCTTCAAGGTGCCAAGTGCTTTTTGAAGATAGATCTCAAATTCGGGTACCACCACCTTAGAGTTCGGGAGAGCGATATCCCGAAGACAGCCTTCGGGATGTGGTATAGTCATTATAAGTTGTAGTTATGTCTTTTGGACTAAAGAATGCTACCTGCAGCTTTTATGGACTTGATTAATAGGTGTTCAAGCCATACCTGGATATGTTCGTGATTGTGTTTATTGATGACATCCTGATATACTCTCGGAGCGAGGAGGAGCATGCCGCTCATTTAAGAGTAGTGCTGCAGACTCTCAAGGATCGCCAATTATATGCCAAATTTAGCAAGTGCGAGTTTTGGTTGAATTCCGTAGCGTTTTTGAGCCATGTGGTATCAAGTGAGGGTATAAAGGTGGATTCTAAAAAAATAGAAGCAGTGAAGAATTGGCCTAGGCCGGTGAATCCTTCGAATATTCAGAGCTTCTTGGGTTTAGCTGGCTACTATTGAAGATATGGAAGGTTTCTCATTGATTGCATCACCTTTGACCAAATTGATCCAGAAGAAGGTGAAATTTCAATGGTCAGAGGCTTGTGAGAAGAGCTTCCAAGAGTTGAAGAATCGATTTACCTTAGCATCAGTGTTAACTCTACCGGAGGGAACTGATGGGTTCGTGGTGTATTGTGATGCTTCAAGGATTGGACTTTGGTGTGTATTGATGCAGCACAGAAATGTTATAGTATATGCCTCTAGACTGTTGAAAGTTCATGAGAAGAATTACCCGACCCATGATATTGAATTAGCCGTAGTGGTATTCGCCTTGAAGATTTGGAGACATTATTTGTATGGGGTCCACGTGGATGTGTTTACAGAACACAAGGGTTTACAATATGTATTTACCCAGAAGGATCTCATTCTTCAGCAAAGGAGGTGGTTGGAGCTACTCAAGGACTACGATATGAGTGTGCTTTACCATTTGGTTAAGGCCAATGTAGTGGAAGACGCACTTAGTAGACTCTCTATGGAGAGTGTGTCCCATGTGGATGAGGGGAAGAAGGAGCTAGTGAAAGAGGTTCATTGACTCGCAAGGTTGGGAATTAGGTTGGTTGACTCGGCCGATGACAGTGTTATCATTTAGAACGGATCAGAATCGTCATTGGTGACTGATTTAAAGGCTAGACAAGATGAGGAACCGATTTTGGTAAAGTTGAAGGAAGCCATTCAGAATCAGAAGGTAGAGGTCTTCTCCAAAGGGGGAGATGGTGTTCTCGGTACCAAGGTAATTTATGTGTTCAGATGTTGATGATTTGAGGAGCCAGATGTAGCATGAGGATCATGGATCCAGGTATTCAATCCATTTAGGTGCCACAAAGATTTACTGTGACTTACGGGGAGTCTATTGGTGGAATAGCATGAAGAAGGACATAGCAGAATTCATTGATAAGTGTCCGAACTGTCAACAAGTAAAGGTTGAGCATTAGAGACCAGGAAGAGTGCTTTAGGATATCAGTATTCCTACTTGGAAGTGGGAATAAATCAATATGGATTTTGTCACAGGTTTTCCTCGCACTTGTTGACAATATGACTCCATTTGGGTTGTGGTAGATAGGTTGACCAAGGCCGCTAATTTTCTACAGGTCAAAACCACAGATTCGGCGGAGGATTATGCCAAACTATATATCCGGGAGCTAGTTCGATTTCATGGAGTGCCTTTATCCATCATTTCAGACAGAGGTACCTAATTTACCTTTCAGTTTTGTAAGTCATTTCAAAAAGGACTTGGTACTCAGGTTAAGCTCAGCATAACATTTCACCCACAAACGGATGGTCAAGCGGAGTGGACAATTCAGACTCTCGAAGACATGTGTTGAGAGCATGCGTAATTGACTTCAAATGTAGTTGGGATGATCATTTGTCTCTCATTGAGTTTGCATACAATAATAGCTATCATTCAAGTATTCAGATGGCACCATTCGAGGCTCTCTATGGGCGGAGATGTTGGTCGCCCATTGGTTGGTTCGAAGTTGGTGAAGCAGCAATGATAGGGATGGATTCGGTGCATGAGGCTATGGAGAAGGTTCAGCTCATACGGGACAGGTTGAAAACAACTCAGAGTCGCCAAAAGTCCTATGCTGATGTGAGAAGGAGAGAATTGGAATTTGAGGTGGTTGATTGGGTGTTTCTGAAGGTATCTCCTATGAAGGGAGTGATGCAGTTTGGAAAGAAAGGAAAACTCAGCCCTTGTTATGTTGGCCCCTACTGAATTGCGAAACGGGTTGGCAAGGTGGCATATAAGTTGGAGTTTCCCTCAGAATCAACTTCTATGCATCTTGTATTCCATATATCGCTCTTAAAGAAGTGTTCGGGTGATCCAGCTCTAGTTGTTTCGGTGGACAGTGTTGGTGTGAAAGACAACCTTAGTTATGAGGAGGTTTCAGTAGAAATACTAGATCGTTAAGTGCGAAGGCTAAGGAATAAGGAAGTAGCTTCAGTTAAAGTATTATGGAGGAATCAACATGTTGAGGGAGCTACATGGGAAGCCGAAGCGGATATGATGGCTAAATACCCACATTTATTCTTTACCGGCTCAGTTCTAGTTTGAGGTATCAGTTTTGCCCTAAGACTCTATTTAGTTTTCATGTTCAGTTAATGTCCCAAAGTTTCATTTATATATATGTATGTATTTATGTTTCATGAATTCAATTCAGCTATGTAGTTTGAATCGGAGACAACCATTTCGTTAGTTTTCAGTTTAAATGATTAGTATTTGAAAATGATGATTGCATTTCTCTGCTTTTCTGTATGTTTTCCAATATTCGGGGACCAATGTTCTCAAGGGGGAGATATTGTTATACCCTGAAATCCCAAAGATTAGATACAAGAGTTGAAATGGAGAAAAACTTAAAATTGGCACTAGGCATCAGAACGGGTCATAAGGTGACCCGTGAGAGCAGCCCACGAGTCGTGATGTGACTTGTGGTAAGGCCCAGGTTATGAGTTTGAAGTTTGTGAAATGGAATCCAACAGATGTGACCACGAGTCGTAGTCAGGCCCCACGACTTGTTAGGTCAGTTGTGGGGAGTAATGAGTGAGAAAAGAGAAGGAAGAGGGCAGTGTACTTAACGGAAGGACTCCACAAGCCGTGGTCAGTCACCATGATTTGTGGGGAGGATCGTGAGCAGCATGGTGAAGTAATAGAAAAATCCATGGCAGTGCACATAATGAATGGTGACCACGAGTCGTGGTCACTAATAATGAATCGTGGAGTAACCCGTGATGATCCTAGAAGACTTGAGAAGCAGTGTGCTCGAAGGATCATGCCACGAGTCGTGGCAAGGGTGACGAGTCGTTAGGTCCCTTGAGGAAACTACCTGGTAGTTATTTTTTGCGAATTTAATAAGGTCTTTTATGTAATTCCTAAGATCCTAAGGCCTAAACTACATCGTTTTAAGTTATGAATAGTTACTTTAAAGGGGTTAAGTTCATTTTAGGCCATATTCATTCATGCATGCAAGATAGAAGATTAGAGGGGGTGATCAAGCTTGTTCTTCTTCAAATTGTTTTCAATTCCTCTTGGGTAATCAGAGAAGTGTATGAATCAGCCTCAACCAGTTATGTAGGGTTATGAATGGGTGATTCCTTTCACACCCATGCCCAATCCCTCTCTAAATCATGAGTTTCCTATGTACACTCTAAGGGGTTTTAACCCAATTCATGGGTTTCAACTTGTGGTATGTTTTGAGTTAAAGCTTCTCATATGCATGATCTCATATTTAAGATGTATTTGATTAGTGAGCTTCGTCCAAAGACGATGTTGAGATTCATTGAAAAATGATGGAGAGCATATGCATGTTTTTGGGAGTAGTGTCTCGGACAGAGTAGGATAAGGGTCGATCTCCCTATGCCTCAGAACTACGCGCCAATATAGGTTTATTCTTATATATATTACTTCAGGACCTCCCTTGTGAGCTATCCCCGGCCCTGTTGGCCCACGAGCTGGATATTGATATCATGGTATCGTCCCTAGCCCTGATAAGGCTTTGGACAGCTCTACCCACTTGAGTATGATAGTTGGGACCACGTAAGCTCTATCGTGGTATGTCGGTTAAAAGACGAGTCTCCCATTATTCTTCATGATTTCAGTTATGCATGTTCATCATTCATGAGATTTATATATATATATATATATATATATGTTCTAAAGAAGGTTTAACTCAATGTTCATTTTTCCTCATGACTACCAGATTTCATCTTTGAGTCAATCAATTCAGTTATGATGAGATGATGATTTCATAAAGAATGCATGCAAGCCCTACTCTCAGATTCTTATTGTGTATGTTTTACATTATACATGTCTTTAAATGATTTTATTTACTTAAGCGGTTTTACTTACCTTGCGTACTCGGTACATTCCACGTACCGACTACATACTCTATGTTGTATCGTTTTATGATACAAGACCCAACTCTCAGGCTCAGCCCCGTTCATAGTCAGTCTTCAGAGTAAGCATCTCATGTTGTTGGTGAGTCCTCATCTCCTAAGGACTAAACTTATATGGATTTCCTTTATGTATTTTTAGTTTTAGCTTTATTGAGTTAGTTGGGGTCTTGTCCCATCAACTCGTCATGTTTAGATGCTTTTCAGACAAAAGATGTATTCAGCTCCAGATTGTGTATTATGATATTATGTTTATTTCTGGCTTCCGCTAAACCTATTATATTATTTATTCTATTTTATTGATCGAATTAGAAGCATGTTCAAGCCATGGGTCGACTTGGATTCTCTCGGGGTTCCTTGTCCTGTGTTACGATCCGAGCCTCCATTCGGGTCGTGACAGTATATCCACCATTGTAGAGACATTTTTGAGCTTGATTGTGTATAACTCATAATTATGAAATTGTGAGTCTATTTATAAATAAGCTCTTGTGTTTCTCAATTATGAGTAGCTAAATCTATAGCTAGAGGTATGTGATGATGGGTATTTGATTTAATTGGGTATTGCTAGATTTATCTTGTTATTACTTAATTAGTTTAAGTCTATTGATTTCTCCTCAAATTATTGTTGATTGTTCATAGTTGGAAAAATGGGTATTGTTTGCTTACATAATTTTGGCTTGAAAAAGAGGAATTAAGTAATTGGGGAGAACTTAATAGTGGGTTGCGATTTGATTATGTGGGGTTGGGCTAGAAATAGCCAAAACCCACAGTCATAATCCCATTAAAGGTTGATGGCTAGAAATAGCTCAACCCCTAACCCAAATCATATTGGAATAGTTGAATTGCACCTTGAGGTTTGAAAGAATTTGAGGAAAAAGTTCCCAAGTTGTTGAAAAACATCGGGAACCATCTTTTCCAAGGTTATTTACATATATTAGTTAGCGGCCTTGTCGGCTTTAGTGTGAATATGATGCCTATTTTCATTCTGTTATAACTAGACAACATGGTGGTCTAGTCGGCTCGCATATGATCCCTTAGTTATGTTGCTGGGTTAGTTGTTTTCCTTTACAGGTGTTGCATGGCCTTGTCAGCCCGAGGCTGTATTTACAATCGAGATATAATAGTTTGTTTTCTTGATTTTGAGTTGCTGGTAGACACTAGAGGTGCTTATACATAGCTAGGCCAGCCCAGGTCCCAATATGGCATTAGGTGCTAGTCATGCCTCATAAGGTGGAGCGTGACAAACTTTGTATCAGAGCAACTTTGTATCCTAAGGAATCTACAAGCCATGTCTAGTAGAGTCTTGTCTATAGATGTGTTGGGCACCACATTCTATAGGCACGAGGTTACGAGGCATGATAGCGTGGTTACCCTCCTTTCTTCTCCAGTCGTGCTATAGAGCTTTGTGATATAAGGTGAATCCCTAATATTATGTTATTCTGCTTATTTATAGAGAAAATGTCCGATGTACGACAAACCACGACTGGTCGAGAGCTAGATATTGCAGAAGGTGAGGGCACTAGCAGGGTGCCCCAGTTAGAGCCGACCCAATTTGAGGGCGATAAGGAGACTTCATATATATATATATATATATATGGATATATATGCGTGTTTGCTTGTATTTAGTCTCTTAAAGTAGGTGTCCTTTAATTTTTTTCAGAATGCATCGGAGAGTTACTGGGACGAAGAAGGACTATTTGAAACCAATTAATTTGACATTATGTATCTTAATTATTTACTTATTTATTTTTATCATTTTTAATAAACACTCATAATAGTGGAAGGGTTTGTTTTCTGGGTGGGTGGCATCTTTATGTGCCACGACCCGAGTTTATACCCTATCCGTAACACGGGACAAGAAACTACGAGAGGCTCCAAGTCGACCCATGGCATAATCATGGCACAAGATTAACAATGTAACAACTAATCATAACTGAGCGGAAGCTAACTGAAAGAGTCTAATCAACACCATAAGAACATAGTCTATTATAAAAAACTAAAACATAAGTTGAATCTGTCTACACATGTCTGAAAGCCTCTACTACACTGATGAGCTACTGGGACAAGTCCCCAACTAACGCCTAAAGCTTGAAACTAAAATAAAACTAAAATAAAAAAAAAATTGATAACTCTTGTCTTCGGTAGATGGGGACTCACCAATGCAAGATGAGGTGAGAATAGAGCGTGTCTAATCGCGAGGGTGACTCTGGAAACCTGGATCTATATCATAAAATTATATAGCACATAAAATATAAGGTCAACACTTGGAATGTACTGAGTATACGAGAAATGTAAAGGGACTAAACATGCAAGTATACGGGAGGAAGTAAACTGAGTACATCACTGCATATATAACTGAACTGAAATACAATAACCCTATCTGAGATATATAAATATTAACGTGATGCTTTTATTTGAAAACATTTAATGAAGTATAATCAAACTGATGCATAAGGGTCATGTACATGTATTGAGAAATGAAGTTGTAACTGATATCATACACTGTACTGATTAACTATTGACAACTGAAACTAAATTCTACTAAGAATGATTTGAATTGAAGTCTGAGACTATACGGAGCTGAGCAACAACTGAAGTCGTAAACTAAGGGATACATTCTCTTCTATTGAGAGTCCCTGACTGAACTAAGTGAAACGTTCTTTGCTATTGAGAATCCATGACTGAGCTAAGGGAAACATTCTCTGCTGTTGAGAATACCTAACTGAACTGAGGGAAACGTTCTCTGCTATTGAGAATCCCCGACTAAGCTATGGGAAACATTCTCTGTTATTGAGAATACCTGACTGAACTAAGGGAAACATTCTCAGGTATTGAGAATCCCTAACTGAACTAAGGAAACATTCTATGCTATTGAGAATCTCTGACTGAACTAAGGGAAACTGTCTCTGCTATTGAGAAATCCCTGACTGGGCTAAGGAATCATAGAACTAACATCATTTGTCTAATCTAGGCTACTTTAGCTAATCAGAGACCTGAGCGTTCAACTAGTCATAACATACTGAATTAATTAGAGTCTGATCAAGGCTACTTTCTACTATCAAGAGGCTTGAAAGTCTAAAAAAATATGATCACTCTTTATCATCAAAATTCATAACATTATAGTCCAAAAAATAGTATAACTCATGTGTCTCATATCCCCAAAAACCCATAGGTTCAAGTCATTCTTTAACACATATATAAAATCATATGTTCTAGATTTATGGAAACCCATATGTTCGAATCATGTTTTAGACATATATAACGAATTCATGGTAAGAGCATTTGAATAATTAATAAGGCCATATTCTGAAGTTAGTGCTAATTCATGGTAAAATTTCTATAGTCATACTATTCTCATATCATGTACATAATTCATGAATTTGAAAGTAATTTCATAATCATACATGACTATTTATCATGAGGGTCTTGGAATCCATAGAATACATGTGAGAATTCATGCATAGATTGAAACCCTAAGGAATGCCTTTCTAGAAATCAAGGGATTAGGGTTTTAACGTAAAAATTGGAACACAAGGATGAAAGAAAATCCTTGTTGAAGTCCCACATACCTGGCTTGACGAAATCCCCCACTAGAGCTTGGGTCTTGAAGCCCTTGAAGAAAATCCTAGGTGATCCTTGAGCCTTGAGAGAAAAGAGGAAGAAGGACTTGAGAGTGTTTATGGATTGAATGAGGGATTAGACTAGGAGGAGCCCTTAAAATCATCCCATCTAGTACTCAAAACGACGTAGTTTAGAAGTTAGAAGCATAGGATTTTACAAAAACACCCTTGAAAAAACGCAGGAAAATTAACACTGCCAGTCCTCACGATGGACTGGACGAGTCGTTACATCACTGGAAGACTTGTCATGTCTACTCATCATCAACACTAGAAAAATCTTCCATTAATGATCTTTCTCTACCCCATAGAAGAAGGGACGAGTCGTCATGTAGGCTCCCTCTTGCACTTAACGAGAGGCACCACGATTCGTTAAGTCAAGTGATGAATCGTTCCTCGACCCATTGCCATCGATGAGACTTCTTCCACAACCAACTCCACCAGATCTAACGGACCACTCAACAATCCGTTAAGTGACTTCACGGGTCACTTGATGGGTCGTTCTGTGACCTGATGTGATTTTTTTTCTCAGCTTCATCTCCCGAGTCTGATCTTAAGGACTTTCGGGATATTACATTATGCCCTTACATTCATATATCCTTTCCCGACCCCTTTCCAGTGACATGTTTAATTTTCCATGCCGTCGTTAGAAATTTGCTTGTAGGCTCATAATTCGGATGTGTTAATTTTTGCATAACTTTGAGTAGAGTTAATGCTTATTTAATAATTGAGTACCACTGCGTCATTTAAAATTATGCTCATGATAATTAATTTCCATTCCTATAGGATTTTGTTGTATATTTAATCTTTAGAAATCATGCCTATAGGATAAACATAGAGGCTTATATGTAGCCTTTACATGCTTACTGTGTTCCTTTAGTCTATTATTTGTTTACCTGGCGTTATCACATAATTAATAGTCTTAAGTTTAATTTATAACCCAAATTCAAAATAATAGTCCAATGCCTCTTGGACATTAGAATTGGTGCGGGTAGGCACATGTTTAGGACAACTAATCTTTGCTTTCTTTAGAACGATTTTAGAATTAATAACTAATAAACTAGGTGGGTAGTGGGACATGATAGTTTGTGCTCGCTGGATAATACGAGTAATCTTTTGGTTGCGAAGTATTAGTTTAGTTGCATGGGGTGATCCTGTTAGGTTAAAATAACCCCTTTATAAATGCAAAACTACGTCTGACCTGATTCTGTTAAGCCCCGAGTTTATATCCTGGACGGGACACGGTACTTGGAGTCACAAGTAACCCCAAGTCAACCCCTGGTCTATCATATACTGGCATTCTGAGTAACATATATGTATATACAACGAAATTTTAAAGAAAAAATATAAACATCTGAGAGAATAAAGCTGGTTCATAATATTTGAAAATATTTGAGCAAAGCTACAAGTCTGAAAACCAAATTTGTGTCTGAAAGCCACTACAACTGATGAGTTGCTGGGACAAGCCCCCAGCTAAATCCAAATCTAAATAAAAGTAAAGAAAATGTAACTGAATTAAATAATCTTCATCCTCGAAGAATGAGGACTCACTAGCTAGAACAGTTGAAGTCTTCGGAGAGCGATCGACTAGCGAGGCTGAGACTGAGATCCAGCAACTATATCATAAAATGATACAACATAAAAGTATGTGTCAGTACTTTGAATGTACTGAGTAAGTGGGAGAAACATAGCACAACTAAAAGTGCTGAACTGAAAAGACATGTAATGACCAACTAAAGCTACTGAACTTGAATAATTGAAATAACTGAGATGGTCTAAAAGACCCTGTCTGAAGGTCAAGGACATGCCCTATTTCTAAGATAGTGAACTGAACTGATATGAAATTGAACTGAACTTACTAGCGGGAGAGTCTATTAACAGACATATAACCATGTGAGCTAAATGTGGAGTCCGATATATACACCCCATCAGTAGGACCCAATATACCTTGCCAGGGTATAAAGGCATGAACTGGGTGATCACAAGAGTTTGGGGCCATCAAGACAATAAAACTGAAATCTACGGTAGCAACGTAGTTTTGGGAACCTAGGTGCGCTGGAACCCCGATCCACTTGGTGCTAAGTCCTACTCCCGCTGGATAGTCCTAGACTAATTACTATGCTGATAGCTCGAAATTGGGGTCCAAGACTAGTCAGGGATACAAATCTGAAAGCACCCTGAGAGTCTTAGCAATCCAGATTCTGGAACTTGGTTCTAAGACTGGTCAGAGCTGCTTATTTGGAAATGTCGTAACCATCCAAAGAATTAACTAGAATCTAAAGCTGGGGTCATAAGGCTAGTCAGAGCTGCTAGTCTAAAGTTTCATGACCGCCTAGTGGACCACTAAAAACTAAGTTCTGAATCTGATTCTAATAATTGGGATGTACTACTGACACCTCAGGAATTTCTACAGTCAAACTGGTCCGTTGACATTTCTTACTGACACCGAGAATTCTAACATTTTGGATAAAACTGAACTGGCAATAATCTAATTTAGTTTCAATGCTACTAACAACATAGGAGTCCCTAACACTGATAAAATCAAGCCAAGTTTTGATATTCAAACACTATTGCAAAATTCAAGATTTTTTCTAGTTCAAGATATAGGGCTAAATTTCCCTTCACAAGAATAATCATTATTTCAGTCACAAACTGGTGGAAAATATGTACAGCTAAGATGAAGTAACATTCCACATGGATTAGACGAAGTATGACTATAATTTCTTAACATTTGATAATTCTAGGGCTAGAACTGATAGAGAAAAGTAGGGATGAATTTAGGGACATAAGGGAAGAATTATTCTCTTGTTGAAATCCCACATACCTGGTGAAGAAGCCCAAAGAATTTCCTTGAGAAACCGAGGAGGAATGGACTGCCCTAGTTCTTGCTTTGAAAGTTCCTGAGAGAAACTATTCGATGTTTTTCTAAGAATTTGAGTGGGGAATGAGGGGAAAACCATTTATCCCCTCTATATTCCCTTAAAATATATTAAAACGACGTAGTTTAGGGTCTAGGAGGTTAGGAAAATTACTGAATCACCCTTAGGAAATTCGCAAGAAAACATACTGTCAGCCCCCAAGGGGGACCTAACGGCTAGTCACTTCAGGCCACGACTCGTGGCATCGGCTTTCAAGTGCACTGCCTAACTAATTATCTGGGTTCGTCACGAGCGACATAACGAATCGTTATAGGTGACCACAACTCATGGTCACCGCTCGTCATATGCACTGCCTCAATTTCAAATAAATTCCATCCGGCTAACCATGACCAATCCCACGAATCATGGTGACTGACCACGAATCATGGGGTCCTTTCGTTAGGTGCACTGCCATACTTTTTTCCCCTTTATAATTCCTCTGGCCACGGCTGACCTGACGAGTCATGGGGGCTTGACCACGACTCATGGCCATGCCCGTGATGACTCCCCTCAACAATGCCTTTAACTCAAGCCCAGGCCTCACCACGAGTCACTTAACGACTCGTGGTCACCTCTCACGGATCACAGAATGACTCGTTCTGTGACCTGGTAAAGATTTTCCAGTTTTCTCTAATTTAAGTCCCGAGTCTAGTCTTTGGGTTTTCAGGGCATTAAAATATATCCCCTTTGGGAACATTCATCCTCGAATGAGGACTAAAACTGCAGAAAAACTAGGAAAAGAGCTGAGATTTCTAGACTAAGACTATGAGCTGATTTCTGGAGAAGTAACTGACTCCGAACTGACTTTACCGTACTAACAGAGCTGATGCAACTAGAATGCACATAGAAAATCTAAATAAAGCTGGTGAGTATGGGACTGAATAGAGTACTAGGAAGGAATTTAGTACTTGATGCTGAAACTGAACTGGAATTGAATAAGTGTGGGTATCTGGCCATCATTTCTGGTTTAGCTTCCCATATAGCTCCTTCTACATGCTGATTTCTCCATAAGACCTTGACTGAAGGTACCTCCTTGTTTCTCAACTTACGAACCTGACGGTCAATGATCTAGACTAGGACCTCTTCGTATGAGAGACTATCTTTCACTCCCACACTGTCTAATGGCACGATTGAAGTTGGATCACCGATGCACTTCTTCAATAGTGACACATGGAATACTGGGTGCACAAATGCCAATTCTGAAGGTAATTCCAGCTCATAAGCTACCTTTCCAATTCGTCTCAAAATTCTGTAGGGTCCTACATATCTCGGACTGAGCTTTCCCTTCTTCCCAAACCTCATCGCCCCTTTCATGGGTGAAATTTTTAGATAGACTCGGTCATCCACAACAAACTCCAATTCTCTTCTCCTCACATCAACATAAGATTTCTGATGGCTTTGAGCTATTTCCAATATCTCCCTGATGAGCTGTACCTTCTGCCTAGCTTCATGAACCGAGTCTAGCCCTATTAAAGTAGCTTCACCAACCTCAAACCAGCCAATAGGAGATCTGCACCTTCTACCATACAATGCCTTAAACGGGGCCATCTGGATACTGGAGTGGCAGCTGTTGTTGTACGCAAACTCGATAAGAGGCAAGTGGTCATCCCAACTACCCTTGAAATCGATCATGCACGCTCTCATCATATCTTATAGGGTCTGAATAGTCCGCTTAGCTTGCCCATCTATCTGGGGGTGAAAAGTTGTGCTGAGCTTGACCTGAGTACCAAGCCCTTTCTGAAAAGACTTCCAGAAATGAGAGGTGAACTAAGTACTTCTGTCTAAGATAATAGATAATGGCACCCCATGAAGTCTGACCAACTCCTAGATATAAAGACTAGCATAGTTCTCAGCTGAATCTGTAGTTTTAACTAGGAGAAAATGTGATGACTTAGTCATCCGGTCTACTACTGTCCAGATAGAATCATGTTGCCGATGAGTTCGAGGTAGACCTGTAATAAAGTCCATATTCACTTCTTCCCACCACGTGGGTATGATGATATCCTGGGTCATACCTCCCGGTCTCTTGGTGTTCTACCTTGACTTCTGATAGTTCAGGCTCTTAACTCACGAATTCAGTGATGTCTTTCTTTTTGCCATTCCACCAATAAATATCCCACAAATCGTGGTACATTTTAGTAGCACTAGGGTGGATGTAGTATCTCGAGTTGTGTGCTTCAGCCAATATCTACTGTCTCAAGTCACCGACGTCCGGTACACTCAATCTTCCTGGTAGCATAGCACACCATCTCCACCTTTGAAGAAAGCCTCAACCTCTTTCCTGAGAACCACTTCCTTAAGTTTAAGTAAAATGGGATCTTCATCCTATTTGGACTTCACTTCAACAACCAATGAGGAATATGACCCATTTTACATCACCACTCCACCCTCAGGTGAGTCAACCAACTGCACCCCTAGCCAAGCTAGTCTATGAATATCCTTCGTCAATTCCTTTTTTCCTTCCTCAACATGAGCCACACTACCCATAGACACTCTGCTTAGGGCGTCATCCACCACATGTCTTTGCCCGGATGATATAGCACACTCATGTCATGAATCCTTCAGGAGCTCGAACCACCTTCTCTGATGAAGATTTAGGTCCTTTTGAATGAATACATACTAAACACTCTTGTGATCGGTGAAAACATCCACGTGAGACCCGTACAGATAGTGTCTCCATATTTTCAACGCAAACACCACCGCTGCCAACTCGAAGTCATGAGTTGGGTAATTCTTCTCATGAACTTTGAGCTGTCTGGAGGCGTAGGCTATCACCTTGCCCCACTGCATCAGAACACAATCGAGTAGCTTGAAACTGGGGTTCAGTACTAGTCAGGGACACATATCTGAAAGCATCTTGAGAGTCTTACTAGACCAAATTCTGTAACTGGGTTATAAGACTGGTCAGAGTTACTTATGTGGAAGCGACGTAACCGTCTAAAGGACGAACTGCTATCTGAAGCTGGGGTCCTAAGGCTAGTTAGAGCTACTAGTTTAAAGTGTCATGACCATCTAGTGGACCACTAAAAACTGAGTTTTGAATCTGATTCTGATAAGTGGGAGGTACTACTAACACCTTAGGAATTTTTGCAATCAAACTAATCAGTTGACATTTCTTACTGACACCGAGAATTCTAACATTTTGGATAAAATTGAACTGAAAATAATCTAATTTAGTTTCAATGCTACTAACAATATGGGAGTCCTCAACACTGATAAAATCAAGCAAATTTTCGATATTCAAACACTGTTGCAAAATTCAAGATTTTCTAGTTCAAGATATAAGGCTAAAATTCACTTCACAAGAATAAACATTATTTCAGTCACAAACTAGTGGAAAATATCTATAGCTAACATGAAGTAACATTCATCATGGATTAGCCGAAGTATGACTATAATTTCTTATCATTCGATAATTCCAGGGCTAGAACTGATAGAGAAAATTACAGAGGAATTTGGGGACACAAGGGAAGAGTTATTCTCTTGTTGATATCCCACATACCTAGTGAAGAAGCCTGAGGAATTACCTTGAGAAACTGAGGAGGAATGGACTGCCTTAGTTCTTGCTCTGAAAGTTCCTGAGAGAAACTATTTGATGTTTTTCTAAGAATCTGAGTGGGGAATGAGGGAGAAAGCGTTTATCCCCTCTAAATTCCCCTAAAATATACTAAAACGACATATTTTAGAGTCTAGGAGGTTAGGAAATTACTGAAGCACCCTTAGAAAATTCGCAGGAAAACTGACTGTCAAGCCCCCTACAGGAGACCTAACGGCTTGTCACTTCAGGCTATGACTCGTGGCATCATCCGTCAAGTGCACTGCCTAACTAATCAACTGGGTTCGTCACGAGGGACATCATGAATCATTATAGGTGACCATGACTTGTGGTCACCACTCGTCACACGCACTTCCTCAATTTCAAATAAATTCCATCCGGTTGACCAAGACCCATCTCACGAATCGTGGTGATTGACCACGACTTGTGGGGTCCTTCCATTAGGTGCACTTCCTTATTTTTTTCCATTTTTAATTCCTATAGCCACGGCTGACCTGACGAGTCATGGGGCCTGACCACGACTCGTGGTCATGCCCATGATGACTCCCCTCAACAATGCCTTTAACTTAAGCCCAGGCCTCACCACGAGTCATTTAACGACTCGTGGTCACCTCTCACGGGTCATGGAATGACTCGTTCTGTGACCTAGTGCAAATTTTCCAGTTTTATCTGATTTAAGTCTCGGGTCTAGTCTTTGAGTTTTCGAGGCAATTCAGATTCCCTTCAGGGATACATAAGAGTCTCTACGAGGCTTGGTCTAATCGTTTAAAAACTTTATCATTTGTTTTTCTATTTCATTTTTCTGTTTTATTTTCCAATTACTATTTCTTTGTTGTATGAGTTCTTATAATAATAAATCTCGTTCTATATATACTGGCCAAATCTTCTTTCTTCTCGCTTGTCTGAATTATTTGTTCTTCATTTTATTATGTCTCTAGAAATCTTTATCTGTATATGATATTCATTTAAATCACTTAGTATCTTAGGTTTAGTAAAAATTGACCTTTTTTGATCATATAGTTAAATCTCCCACATAATTATTGAATCTGAAAGGGATTCACAGTCGTGGTCCTCGAAAGGTGCCTAACATCTTTTTTTCAAGGTAACTTGAACCCTTAGTCAATTTTTGGTGACATGGACTAATATAGAGTTTTCTCTAATTAGTTTAGTATGATGCCCTAACACACCATAATTCGTGAGGTGACAACTCTTCATCTTTTTATCCTAAAAAGAGCTGTCACATGTTGAGTTCCGTTTCGGAGAAAAGTGGTGATCGACAGCATGACGACTCTACTAGAGAAATACCTAGGTTCCTACCACTATGGATTTGCGGTTTATGTGGGATTTTGTGATTGCATTTTTCATTTGTCCTTTTGTTAAGTTAATAATTTTTGTATTTTAAATTCTTTTTTTAAAATATATATTTTGTTTTGTGCTGTATTTGAATTATTCCTTGATTGATTGCTTTTTTTAAATTAGTTTTTAAAATATTGGTTTTTGAAATAATTAACTTTCATGTTCTTCCCTTTTATTTTTTTCGTTATTTATTTTCTCAAATAATTAACTTTCATATTTAAACCTTTTCTTGCTTCTAATCATTTGTTTCTCTAAATAATTGATTAACTGTCATGTTTATCTTTTTCTTTACTTCTATTAATTTAGTTACCATGTTTGGTGTGCTCCTTTCATTTGCTTTCCTATTTAGTTAATTTCTTTCCAAGTTTACTGACTGTTGTCGTTTTTTGCTTCTTTGTTTAAAGGTGCGTTTTCCTTCCTTTCATGTCTAATTCTTTTCAAATATTCTTTTATTTCATTCCTTATTATGTTTATCTTATTTGTTTACTATTTTATTTTGATAGCTTAACATGTAAATCCCATTCCCCTCACCCCTTCATTCTTTTCTTATCTTATGCACTTTTCTTAAATATTTTTTATTTTTTGTT
This sequence comes from Datura wrightii, assembly GCA_035772735.1. Classification (NCBI taxonomy): domain Eukaryota; kingdom Viridiplantae; phylum Streptophyta; class Magnoliopsida; order Solanales; family Solanaceae; genus Datura; species Datura wrightii. Next base: position 126,549,762 of record JASDFA010000018.1, read on the forward strand.
TAAATATTATCTTCTCTTAACTATGGGACTAACAAGCTTCTTTTGATATTCATATTTATTATTTAAAGTATTTTATATTTAGGTTAGCAGTTTAATATAAATTGTGTATGTTGTTACTATTTTTCTTTATCTATTAAATGTTATTATTTTATCTTAAATTGTTATTTATTTTGCCGTTCACTTTAATATCTGTGTCGAGGAAGGCCTCGTGATTTGATCGATCACCGGTGCGTCAACGGTCATGAGCTTTCTCACTATCAAGTTGTCCGCTTGGGACCCCGTGTTTCTAATAAACCATTTCTTATCATGCCTATTCATTTGTTGCTTTATAATTTATTTTAGTTTCATGTATATATTCCCTTTTTCTTCTTTTCCATTATTTACTTATTTGACAAATCTGTAACCTGTTATGTTTAGTTTGTTGCTTTAATAATTATTTATTATTATCATTATTATTATTATTATTATTATCATCACTATTATTCATTGTATTACCCTTTTTATGTGCTACATGTTATTGTTTATATAATTTTCATCCCGCTCATATCCCATTGGAACCTCCTTTCTTTTTCTTTTGGAATGGTTGTGTGGTCACGCGGACGTTCATTTTTAAAACACCCGTGTTGGAAAATGTCTTGTAGATTGGTCGATCAGCAGTGCATCGACGACCATGAGCTTTCCTACTCTCAAGTTGTCCTCTTAAGAGAATCAGGTCTACACCCACTACATGCTCTTTAGATCTTGATCGTGTGTCCTTAGTAAGGAATACACATCATGTTACACCTAGAAAGTTGCGACGCCCATGGTGCGTCAAGACTGATAGTAAAATTTTTTCATGAGTCTTAAGGATTCTCAATCCCGAAAAGGACGCCTTCATAATCTATGTGTATTTAAATTATTCCCTTTTCCTTATTTCCTTTATTTGTTTCCCTAATTAAATTATTATATTCTTTCATGTTTAATCCTTTTCCTTATTCCCTTTATTTGTTTTCTTGTTTAAACTATTATATTCTTCCATGTTTAAACCTTTTCCTTTATTCCCTTTATTTGTTTCTTATTTAAATTATTTACTACATGCTTAATCCCCTTCCTATTTTTCTCATATTCTTTCTTGTGTAATGTTATTATTTCATGTTTAGTTTTTTCCAACTATATGTGTTTATTCGAAATAACTTATGACATATTTATTTATTTATTTATTTTGTTGCTTTATTTAATATTTATTGATTTTCTTAACTGCTTATGGTGTTACCGCTTTTCATTATGTGTTAATAACATTGAAAATTGTCATTCTGCTCATAGTTCCTCCACTCAGGAACCTCTCACTATCACAACTGTACACGCGAGTTGTGCTTTACACTTCTCCGAAATTATTTCAACAACATATTTAGATAGTTGACATATACGTGGGTTGAATGGATAGTTTTAAACCATGTGACCATATGCCTTCTCGCATAGAAAAAACCTTTCAGTCAGTGTTTACCCAACTCTTAGAAATATAGGTCGTATCATGCATGCATTATCCCTAGGATGTCTTGATACCGTTGGTATATTAAGACCAATAGTTTGACCTTTTGGATGTCCCAAAGGGGTTCACGACCCTGAAAAGGATGCTATCATACTTATTTGTATTTTGAGAGGTTTATATGCCTAAAAATGTAGAATATCTGTTCTTTAGGTGGCTATGATAAACTAACGTTTTTATGATGTAGATTATTACAGACAAATCCAACATGAAATTTTATATAAATTGTGGAGAGGCCAAAAGGAGGAGGAACGTTTCATTTAAACTATAGTTTTATTTATTCTTTAGTTATTTTGCATTTTTTTCATTCCTATAATATTTTATTTTGTAAAATAAAGTAAAAAATTTATTTATATTTTAGTGGGAGCAAATAAGATTATATATTATGACATGTTCCCTAGGCCTACCTCTGGCACAAAAGAGGTCACAATACGCTAGGACGTGCAATTTATTGCTACATGTTTATGGATATTGCATGTTTTAATTATTTGTGTATTTGTTTATTCTTTGTCCTCTTAATCTTTGGTTATTTCTAGAATCACTTCGCGCTTTCACTCTATCATTTAAAAAAAATACATATAACTTACATTTTTAGGCCCAAATCATATAATCTCGGAGCCTAGTCCACATTATTTTTTCTTTCAGCAAAATTATTTTCTATATGCCTCCCAAAATATCCTCTTTAGCATGTTTTTTCCTCACGATCAATTATTTGTTCAGTGTATCTTGACTTCATACTTTTCGTGGTTACATAATTATTGCATAATAATCATGCTTTCTCCAAATTCCGCTGGCCATTAAGGTTTCGATGTTTGCATTAAGCCTTTCATAACTTCAATTCTTTCTTAATGAGCATAACTCTTTTCAATAATTTTATCATCTTGCGTACTTCTTCTACTCCAAAGTTTGACTAAAGTTGAACATCAAAATAGATCAAATGGCTAGCCAAAAAGTGTTTATCGATCTTGTCGACAACGAAGTTGAGCACTAAGATTTTCGGTCACACCAAGATAAGATTACTCCATTTGAGGCAAGCATGGAGAGCATGGAAAGGAAAATAGATCGAATAAGAGGATTGGTTGTCAACCTTAGAAACTCATCCGATATGCCACCAGGTTTTTCAGAATCAATGCCTAAGAATCACTCTACTACTCCCATCTGTACCATGGCACCTCTCACATTGTCCACCTCACTCGTACAGAACACGCAAGAGGGATCAAGTTTGTATTCACTAACACTTCAAAGAGCACGCAATGGTTTGGAAGGAATGGGCAAGACAAAGGAAAGAGGAGATAAGCCCTTAGGTTACATGATGAGTTGGTAAATTACCAAATCATTAGGCTCTTTAGTGTGAACTTTAGTCTAGTTCTCAAGTCTTTTAAATGGATTTTATGCCCTTTTTGCCTTTTTGTGTGCAGATTTTATGATTTGGAGAAAAGTACAAGAAAGGGAGCAAAAAGAAGGAAATCAGGTAAAAACTGGTGCTTCATCGGAGAAGATCGGTGAAACGCCGGCCAAATGCCAGCCAAGAGCTAATGAACACTACCTCTGGGAATGACAGCAATCGGAAAATGTGGGCTTCAACCAATGACTCGTCATTCCTTTTGTCGAATGAAACCTGAAAATTCTGGATCAAAGAGAAAAGAATTGGCGGCACACAAGTGGAGACAGGCAAAATGCTGAAGGAATTGCCTAAGGCCACTGGAACTCACTGGAGGCGAAATTAATTAGTGTTGGAGGTTCGTGGAATGTAATCGGTGAACTGCCAATACTCCCGCAAGTGTCAAAATGCTGAACCAGGGGTAAAAATATCTAGCACAAAAAAAGAGATAGGTGGATACCCTACTTTTGGATATATTCTAGAGAGAAGTACTCTGTACTGATTAGATCTTAATTTTTAGCTTTTAGAACGGTCTCTTGGTAGAGAAGAAAGTAAGAATTTGATTGGTGGAATTTGAAAAGAATTGTTTTCTTTTTCTTCTTCTTCTTCCTCTATAGCAAGGTACTACCATTGTTGAAGACTTCTTGTTGAATTTGATTTTTCTACTCCTATTATTGAATTCAATGAGTTTATTATTAAATGTGCTTTTGAATTTCTTAACTATGAGTAGCTAAATCATTAACTAGAGGTATGTGGTGATGAATGCTTAATTAGAGAGGGTATAGCTAGAGTCATCTTAATATTGTTTAATTAGTGTAAACATGTTAGATTCTCTCCAATGAATAACTGAAGATCTGTTGTTGTGATGTAGGTCTAATTGTTCTTACTTCATTTTTGCTTGCAAAAGAAGAATTGAGTATTAGAAGAGAATTTAATGGTGGACATGGATGAGAGATTGTGAAATTGGGTTGGAATAGCCAAAATTACATTCTCACTCCCAATTAATATCTAATAGCTAGAAATTAGTGCAGCTATTAATTCAAATCTGATCAGGTTGAGTTAATGGTGTCTAGCGTTTTGAAAGAAATTTAGCAAGAGGTATTTATGAGGCTGAAAAGCATTAAATGCACACTTTTCCGAGATTATTTACACAAATTGAGCTTAAAAGATGACCTAGCATGACCCTATTTAGTTAGGATATCATCTACACAACACCTCTACTCTTTCACATTCTTGTTAACAACCTTGGCAATTTTGCTATCGTAGTTTGCCAAATTAGAAGTTATATTCTATTGTAAATTTCAATCTCCCCAAGTATGTTTATTTTCATGTTATTCTCAAGTGGTGCAAGCTAAATTCAATTTTTCAAATGACACTCGTACGTATCATTCATTAGTCCCTGTGGGATTTGACCCCGACATCCGTCGGGACATTTGTTTTGATACAACAACCGCTTATGCTCTTTGTATGAAGAGTATATTTTGATGTTCTAAAAAATGGCGCTGTTTCCGGGTACTAGCATTTGATATCCTTGTGTTGATTGTCAATTTGAATTAGTTTTACACCACAGTTGTTGCTATTAAGCAATTGCCGAGTTACTCATGAGCATCTTCGAAAGGTGGTTGAAAGACCCCGAGGGGTTGCCTTATGTGGAGACTATCAAACTAGTAGATAAGATGTGGCATAGAGAATGGAAGAAAGAAACAATGTTGCTGGTCATGATAAAGCAAATGGAGTTGTTGACGAACTATATAAAGGGTTTCCATGTAAGATACCACCAAGCCAACCATGACTATGAAGAGGCTTATCATGGATATCAATGTCGGAACAATATTTGGTCAGTTGAGATGAGTAGATAGGAGAGCGATGAGTTAGTCCCATCTCGAATGGAAAGCGCTCTCGAAGTGGTGCTTGAAAAGGTCCTTTCAACTCAAGCAGGAATTCTGGACTTGCGGAGTAAACTATTGGACTTATGACCACCGTGAAGAGTCATGACGTAATAATACAACATTTGGAGGATAGAATGAATGAGTTAGCATCTCAGGTGGTATCTTAAACAAAATAAACAAGCACTTCCTCACCTCAAGCCACCATGGACGATGATATATTTGAATTGGAAATGGAGGAAGAGGTCGAAGGAGAAACGATTGCTGATTTCTTTTTGAAAGGTGAAGAACTCGAGGAGGTTCGTCAAGTGCATAAGGAAATAATAAATTATCCCTTCCAACCATGAAAGCTTGATCTTAATTTAAAAAATTGCACAACTTCTCCGTCACATCCATCCATTGTGGCACCTACGAAGCTGGAGCTCAAACCCTTACCCACTCACTTGCAATATGCATATCTGAGGGAGAAAGAGACGCTCCCAATCATTATTTCAGCAAAACTCACTCCTTCCTAAGTATAAAAACTCATCGTGGTATTGAAAAGGCACATTCGAGCTATAGGGTGGTTGATAGCTAATATCATCGGTATTCCTCCGGGGATTTGCAGTTACAAGATTAATCTTCAAGAAAATTGCAGCCCATTAGTTGAGCATCAAAGGTGTTTGAACCCACCTATGCAAGAGGTGGTAAAAAAAGGAGATTATAAATGGCTAGATGCAGCTGTGGTATATCCCATCGCAGGCAGCAACTGGGTAAGCCCTATACAGTGTGTGCCAAAGAAAGGAGGCATTAAGGTTGTCCTGAATGAAAAGAATGAATTAATTTCCATGCGCCCAGTCACTAGATGGAGAGTTTACATGGACTACATTAAGTTAAACTCTTGGACAAAGAAAGATCATATCCCGGTGCCCTTCATTGACCAAATGTTAGATCGGCTGGCTGGAAAGGAGTACTATTGTTTCTTGGATGGATACTCGGGGTACAATCAAATTTTGATCACACTCGAGGATCAAGAAAAAAACACTTTTACATGTCCCTATGGCACTTTCACATTTAAGAGGATTCCTTTTGGCCTTTGCAATGCCCCCCCCCCCCCCACTTTCAAAAGATGCATGATGTCTATCTTTTCAAATATGGTGGAAGATACTATGGAAGTATTCATGGATGACTTTTCAGTTGTGGGGGACTCGTTTGACGACTATTTGACACACTTAGAGGAGGTATTAAAGAGATGCAAAGAAACAAATTTGGTCCTTAATTGGGAAAATTTTCATGTCATGGTAAAAGAAGGGATTGTGTTGGTGTTATACCCCGTAGAATTTCCGGCACCTAGACGACCTATTCGCACGTTGGTTAAGCATATTAGAAGGCCATACGTGCTAGAGAAAGGCCGGGAAAAAGATCGGATGAGAGACCCATCGAACCATTGCGGGAGGAGCCGAGGCAGAGCCCCTTCGCGATGGCAGCGTGTCACGGAGGTGAGGCCTCCACGATGGCTCCGTGACACGTTGCCCAGGTTCAGGCTCAAGTATATAAGCCCCACTTCGGTTTAAATTCATTTTAATCAAAGGAAAATTTCCAGAAAACAGAGGGTACGGCAGAGAGGAGTAAGAACGAAGGAAATTAAATAATTTTCATCCGATTACGCTGCTAAACGCTGCCCAAATTCAAATTAACCCCAGATACTGATGTATTTAGCAGCAGAGAGCATTCCTACGGATTTAGTTTCGTGAAATACGACCGAAGAATCGGCGAGCCGCCGAACTAAGGTAAGTAGAATTGCTCTAAATTAAGTTCTATGTGTTCCTAGCTGAGAAGTGAATATTTCTCCCTTCTGGACCGCTGAAAAATAACGAGTTTTCGACCGTTTTTCGAAAGGTTAAAGTTGGGATAAATATATATATCTAAAGTGACAATTTCTCCCGAATATTAATGTATTTAGTTCTAATTGACGTGTATATGAATGTAGTTGGGAGAAACAACAGAAGTACCGACGGAAATCACATCGGTCAGTCGGGTACCCAGAAACCAGGTATGTAAAGTTATTCTTTCGGTAAGCCAGGAAGTACAGGGTAGTAAATAAATAGAATAAGCGCTATTAACAGATACCCAGCGTTTAGGAACGATTTTAGTACAAATTCCAGCAAGCATGCTAGTATGTTATTACGTATCATGCGATAATCAAAATAATAGATATTCAGGCAATACGTATTTCACCTGTTGAGACGGTATCCAGTAGTAGATGGTACATTATATATCATTGAGCTATATCCAGTTATAGATGGCATGTACTATGTCATTGAGTTATATTCAGATATAATTAGATAGACAGATAAAGGCCAGGTAGCAGTAAGTCCAGCAGCCAGAAACAGTGTAAGACAGCATATAGCATCAGTTAATTAATACAGATTAACCTCGAAAATAAAAGAAGAGAATATGATTAGTATTTTTCATTTGAGCATGCTTGATGTGTATGTGTTTGTATGTTGAGACTTGTTGTGGCATGTGGGCACCCTTTAGCATCCCCACCGCCCCTGGGTTATAGCTGTGTCGATACCAGATTCATATACCGCCACCAGCTGGGCGATGCCGTCCGACTAAAGGACGATGATGGCCGACCACCATGATAATACAGTCCAGACCACCCTGCTTGCAGGGGTAGTTCAGTTTACTCTACGCAGAGCTAGCACACCCTGTTTACAGGGGCAGACCACTCTGTGTGCACACTTGTGCCCAGAGGCAGGAGTCTTCGGACTCAGACACAGTTTATTGTCAGAGGCCAAGGCCTGAGTTACGTACCCAAGGGGGCCGGTAGGAGGAGCTCACAGTTATCAGATGAGTGGAGTGACTTGGTTTTGGTTGGTTTAGACCCGGGTAGGGGTAAATAGATTGCTTGCTTGGTTGGCACCTTCCGGCTTATGGGGGTCGGTCAAGTATTGTGTGTATTATTATTATATATATTGATATGTGCTAGTAGATACTGATAGACAGAAGGACGACACGTCTTCAGGTACGCTCAGTTAGTTACAGAATGTATAAACTCTCCCCAGTTATCCTCAGCTAGATAGACTCAGCTACTTCTTGCTTAGATGTAATGTTATTGTGCTATTCGTTTCAGTTGCATATTTCAGTTTGCTTTACATGCTCAGTACCTGTGGTACTGACACCCAGCAGGGCGCTGTATTGCTTGCCTACAGGTACTCACGGACGAGGAGCCGATCCCTCGTGATTCCAGCCAGCTAGTGAGTCATCAGCTCCTGTCATCCGGAGTCTGATTCTTAGAGGTGTAGCTCCTTTTTCTTTTGTTGTGCAGTATGGGTAGGTCGGGGCCCTGTACCGATCATTTCTATTAATTGCTTACAGTATTCATAGAGGCTTGCAGTCTGTATATATTCCCTGTGGTTACTTAAGCCGGTCGTGCGGGGCTGTGCAGTCTGTTGTAGCTGTTTAGTATTTTAGTTATGTTGGCCGTGTGGGGCCTTAATTTGACAGTAGTGGTGACCTTGCTGGTCACGTAGTTTTACAGCAGTCTTGTGTTGAGTTATAGATGACTAGACCGCATGGTGGCCTTGTCGGCCCGCATAGGTTCCTTGTTATAAGTCTGTTTCTGGTTAGCTGTTGTTACAGGTACAGATGGCTACATGCCAGTTGGCCGGAGGCTGTAGTTACAGCCGTTATATAGCCGATTTGTTTCTTGAAATAGAGCCAAAGCCAGCCAAAGCACCATATGTGCTCAGGCTGGACCATTTAGAAGTCCAGAGTCTAGCAAGCACCAGGTGCTCGTCATACCCCCCAAGGCGGGGTGTGACAAACTTGGTATCAGAGCGGTTCGTGTCCCAGGGAGTTTGCAAGCCGTGCTAAGTAGAGTATTGTCTATGGATGTGTTGTGCACCACATACTATAGGCAGGAGGCTGCGAGGCATGTTAGGGTTGTTTCTCTTCTTTCTTACTCAGTCGTGCCATAGAGTGGTACAGTATAGAGTTGACTTTTGAAACTCACCGCCCTCTTTGCTTACAGATATTATGACAGAACAGTGGCACCCAGCTACGGGCAGGAGATTGGATACAGCAGCGGGCGAAGGCACCAGTAGGATGCCTCAGTTACAGCCAGATTCCGCCCGGTCTGAGAGCAATACGGAGGCGTCATCTCGGCCCTCCTAGCAGTCTCCGCCTCGCCAGACACCATTTGAGGCAGCACCGCCTCCCACGACTCCTGCACCCACTTCATCTGATCAGGAGCTGCGTAGTGCGGTGGTTATGTTGACTCAGATGCTAGCTGCTCAGCGTCAGCCAGCACTACCTACAGCAGCAGAATCCCCAGGGGGGCCAGGTAGTTCCAGGGTCAGAGAATTCTTGGTGTTGGGACCCCCTCAGTTTACTGGATCGGATTCAGCGGAGGACCCTCAGGACTTTTTGGACCAGATGCAGAGGATCTTTAGAGTCATGCACGTAACCCTAGCAGAATCAGTTGAGTTAGCAGTGTTCCAGTTACGGGATATTGCTATTTTGTGGTACCAAAGTTGGGAGAGGTCTCGGGGAAGAGATGCAGCCCCTCCTACTTGGTCCAGCTTTTCGGAGGCCTTCCTGGACCACTACTTACCCCGGGAGGTCAGACAGGCCCGGATGGACCAGTTCTTACATTTAGAGCAGGGGGCTAGGAGCATCCGTGAATATTCCTTACAATTCGACTCCTTAGCCCGCTATGCTCCAGCATTTGTGGACACCATGTCGTCCAGAGTCCACCGCTTTATTATGGGCCTGAACCCAGAGTACATAGAGACGTGCATGACAGCTACTTTGAGAGAGGACATGGACATAGCCAGGGTACAGGCCTTCGCACAGACAATTGAGGGCCTAAGGCAGCGACAGCGGGGTGACAGACAGGCGACTTCAGAGCAGCGCCGTAGGAGCAGACCTGCTGAGATTCAGAGGGAAATTCCTAGGGGGCCGAGACCACGGTTTTCAGATAGGCCACCCAGATCTCTACCACCGGTACAGTAGCAGAGGGGCAGGTTCATTCGCCGGAGTCAGTCGGAGTCCGGTAGTAGTTCACGGACAGTAGCCTCACCTCAGCAGCGGAGGGTAGAACAGAGTAGATTTACATCCACCCCTTGTCCTATATGTCACCGACTACATTCTGGAGCCTGCAGGCAGGGCTTCCCAGGGTGTTACTACTCCGGACAGGAAGGGCATTTAATGAGAGATTGTCCAGCCAGGGGACAGGGTAGTCAGGATGATCTGGATAGAGCGTCAGCAAGGCCACGAGATCCAGCAGCCTCAGCAGGGCACAGACCCTCAGGTTCAGGGAATAGGGGCCGAGGTAGACCAGGAGCCTCTGGCTCAGGTGCAGGCCCCAGCCGTACCTATGCATTACCGGGGAGGCAGGATTCAGAGGCATCTCCCAACGTGGTCACAGGTATATTGACTATCTGCTCATGCCCTGTTTATGTATTGATTGATCCAGGGTCTACCTTGTCATATATTACACCATTTGTGGCCCGAAAGTTGGGCATCAAATCAAAATTGCTTCAGCAGGCCTTTTCAGTGCTTACACCGGTCGGTGACTCGATTACAGCTAAAAGAGTTTACCGAGGGTGTATGGTAGAGGTTGCTGATCGCCAGACCACAGTAGACTTAATAGAACTTGAGATGGTCGACTTCGATGCCATTATGGGTATGGACTGGTTAGTGCCATGCTACGCCGACTTAGAATGCTGGACCAAGACGGTCCGATTTCACTTTCCGGGGGAAGCAGTGCGAGAGTGGAAAGGGAGTACGCCTACGCCGAAAGGTAGGTTTATTTCCTACCTTCAGGCAAGAAAATTAATAGCAAAAGGATGTATTTACCACCTGGTTAGAGTCCAGGACGTTCGGGTGGAACCTCCGACTCTTCAGTCTGTTCCAGTAATCAATGAATTCCCTGACGTATTTCCGGATGAGTTGCCTGGTATCCCTCCCGAAAGAGAGATAGATTTTGCGATTGATTTGTTGCCAGGGACTCAACCTATATCCATTCCCCCGTATCGCATGGCACCAACTGAGCTTAGAGAGTTGAAAGAGCAGTTAAAAGATTTGCTCGACAAAGGTTTTATCAGGCCTAGTACTTCCCCGTGGGGTGCGCCAGTTCTGTTTGTAAGAAAGAAAGATGGCTCACTTCGTATGTGTGTGGACTACCGGCAGCTGAATAAGGTAACGGTTAAAAACAAATACCCGCTCCCGAGAATAGATGATTTGTTTGACCAGTTGCAGGGGGCCAAATGCTTCTCTAAGATAGATTTGAGGTCCGGATACCACCAGGTCCGGGTTCGTGAGAGGGACATTCCAAAGACTGCTTTCAGGACCGGGTATGGTCACTTTGAATTTCTAGTTATGTCTTTCGGCCTGACGAATGCTCCCGCAGTGTTTATGGACCTGATGAACAACATATTCAGACCGTATTTGGATCTGTTCGTGATAGTATTTATCAATGATATTCTGGTATATTCTCGTTCAGAGACAGATCACCAGAACCATTTACGAACAGTACTCCAGATCCTTAGAGAGCGTCAGCTGTACGCCAAGTTTTCTAAGTGCGAGTTCTGGCTGAACTCAGTTGCCTTTTTGGGGCACATCGTGTCGGATGCTGGTATACAGGTAGACACACAGAAAATAGAGGCGGTCAAGACATGGCCCAGACCTACCACTCCGACCGAGGTCCGCAGTTTCTTGGGTTTAGTAGGATATTATCGGAGATTTGTTGAAGGATTCTCCACTATAGAAGCACCTCTGACAAAGCTGACACAGAAAGTAGCAAAATTTCAGTGGACGGAGGCATGTGAGCAGAGTTTTCAAGAATTGAATGACAGATTGACCTCCGCCCCAGTACTAGCATTGCCAGAGGGAACAGATGGGTATGCGGTGTATTGCGACGCTTCAGGTTTGGGACTGGGTTGTGTGTTGATGCATCATGGTAAGGTGATTGCCTATGCTTCTAGACAGCTGAGGAAACACGAAAAGAACTATCCGACCCATGACCTGGAACTGGCCGCAGTGATCAACGCTCTGAAAATTTGGAGGCATTATCTGTATGGCGTCCATGTAGACATTTTCACAGATCATAAAAGTCTACAATACATTTTCACACAGAGGGAGTTAAATCTGCGGCAACGTCGCTGGTTAGAATTGTTGAAAGACTATGATGTAAATATTCTCTATCACCCAGGAAAAGCTAATGTAGTAGCAGATGCCCTGAGCCGTAAGTCAATGGGGAGTTTGACGTATTTGCGGCCCGAGAAGCGGGAATTAGCCAAGGAAATTCATCAACTAGCTGGTTTAGCCGTTCGAGTAGTGGAGACAGAAAATAACAGAGCGGTAATTCAGAATTCTGCCGAGTCGTCACTAGTTACAGAGGTAAAAGAACGGCAGTACGAGGACCCTGACTTAGTCCAGCTCAGAGATAGAATTCAGAAAGGTAAGGAGTCAGATTTCCAAGTGACTGAAAATAAAGTGCTACGTTGTAAGGGTCGTCTGTGTGTCCCGAACGTACCAGGGCTTCGTGAGCAAATCATGCACGAGGTACACTACGCTCGCTATTCCCTTCATCCAGGGGTGACGAAGATGTACCACGACGTCAGAGACATTTACTGGTGGCCAGGTATGAAAGCTGAGATAGCTGAATTTGTATCTAGATGTTCTACTTGTCAGCAGGTGAAAGCCGAGCACCAGAAACCGGGTGGTTTGATGCAGGACATAACGGTGCCTATGTGGAAGTGGGAAGCGATAAACATGGACTTTGTAACAGGGTTACCCCGTACCAGACGCAGAAATGATTCCATTTGGGTAATAATTGACAGGCTAACAAAATCAGCTCATTTCCTACTAGTGAAGGCTTCCTTCTCAGCTGAGGATTATGCCGAATTATATATCAGAGAAATAGTTAGACTACATGGAGTGCCGGTATCTATTATTTCAGACAGGGGAGCACAATTCACAACTAGATTTTGGCAGTCGTTCCAGAGGGGTCTGGGAACGCAGATCAATTTGAGCACAGCATTCCACCCTCAGACAGATGGACAGGCTGAGCGAACTATCCAAACACTCGAAGATATGCTACGGGCGTGTGTACTAGATTTTGGGGGTAGCTGGGATGAACATCTGTCGCTGATTGAATTTGCTTATAATAACAGCTATCATTCAGCTATTCAGATGGCGCCTTTCGAGGCATTATACGGGCGAAAATGTAGATCGCCGGTGGGCTGGTTTGAGATAGGAGAATCAGCATTAGTTGGCCCAGACATTGTTCGGCAGTCCGAGGAAAAGATAAAGCTTATCCGAGAATGTTTACTGACTGCTCAGAGTTGCCAGAAGTCTTATGCAGATATGCGGCGCAGAAATCTAGAATTTTCGATAAATGACTGGGTATATCTGAAAGTATCCCCGATGAAAGGGGTAATGAGGTTTGGTAAGAAAGGCAAGCTTAGCCCAAGATTCATTGGGCCATATCAGATTCGGCGAAGAATAGGCCGAGTTGCATACGAGTTGAACTTGCCTCCAGAGTTAACATTTGTTCACCCAGTGTTCCATGTTTCTATGTTTAGGAAGTTCGTAGGGGACCCTTCTACAATAGTTCCGGTTCAAGATGTCCAGGTCACAGAAGAGTTAGCATATGAAGAGGTTCCCGTAGCTATCCTAGACAGACAGATTCGCAGGTTGAGAACTAAAGATGTTGCATCTGTCAAAGTATTGTGGCGTAACAGGAATCGTGAGGAAATGACATGGGAAGCAGAAGAAGATATGAAAGTCAGATACCCTCACTTATTTCAGGCCTAGTCAGGCAACAGGTATGTCCGTATTATTACTTATGCAGTACCTTATTGTTGTATGTCTGTGAATGATAAAGAGTGATATTTAGTTATCTAGTGGATCCTAGAATATTATGTGCAGTGCCTGTGTTGGACTTTTCTGCATTTCAGGTTTTTGTTATAGTCCATATTACAGGGGAAACTCTGCCGAAAATTTTCTAGAAAATAAAGTAAGTAGTCCTATAGATAACAGTGTACATTCGAGGACGAATGTTCTTAAGGGGGGGAGAATGTTATACCCCGTAGAATTCCCGACACCTAGACGACCTATTCGCACGTTGGTTAAGCATATTAGAAGGCCATAAGTGCTAGAGAAAGGCCGGAAAAAAGATCGGACGAGAGACCCGTCGAACCATCGCGGGAGGAGCCGAGGCAGAGCCCCTCCGCGATGGCAGCGTGTCATGGAGGTGAGGCCTCCGCGATGGCTCCGTGACACGTTGCCCAGGTTCAGGCTCAAGTATATAAGCCCCACTTCGGTTTAAATTCATTTTAATCAAAGGAAAATTTCCAGAAAACAGAGGGTACGACAGAGAGGAGTAAGAACGAAGGAAATTAAATAATTTTCGTCCGATTATGCTGCTAAACGCTGCCCAAATTCAAATTAACCCCAGATACTGAGGTATTTAGCAGCAGAGAGCATTCCTACGGATTTAGTTTCGTGAAATACAGCCGATGAATTGGTGAGCCGCCGAACTAAGGTAAGTAGAATTGCTCTAAATTAATGTCTATGTGTTCCTAGCTGAGAAGTGAATATTTCTCCCTTCTGGACCGCTGAAAAATAACGAGTTTTCGACCGTTTTTCGAAAGGTTAAAGTTGGGATAAATATATATATCTAAAGTGACAATTTCTCCCGAATATTAATGTATTTAGTTCTAATTGACGTGTATATGAATGTAGTTGGGAGAAACAGCAGAAGTACCGACGGAAATCACATCGGTCAGTCGGGTACCCAGAAACCAGGTATGTAAAGTTATTCTTTCGGCAAGCCAGGAAGTACAGGGTAGTAAATAAATAGAATAAGCGCTATTAACAGATACCCAGCGTTTAGGAACGATTTTAGTACAAATTCCAGCAAGCATGCTAGTATGTTATTACGTATCATGCGATAATCAGAATAATAGATATTCAGGCAATACGTATTTCACCTGTTGAGACGGTATCCAGTAGTAGATGGTACATTATATATCATTGAGCTATATCCAGTTATAGATGGCATGTACTATGTCATTGAGTTATATTCAGATATAATTAGATAGACAGATAAAGGCCAGGTAGCAGTAAGTCCAGCAGCCAGAAATAGTGTAAGACAGCATATAGCATCAGTTAATTAATACAGATTAACCTCGAAAATAGAAGAAGAGAATATGATTAGTATTTTTCATTTGAGCATGCTTGCTGTGTATGTGTTTGTATGTTGAGACTTGTTGTGGCATGTGGGCACCCTTTAGCATCCCCACCGCCCCTAGGTTATAGCTGTGTCGATACCAGATTCAGATACCGCCACCAGCTGGGCGATGCCGTCTGACTAAAGGACGATGATGGCCGAACACCATGATAATACGGTCCAGACCACCCTGCTTGCAGGGGTAGTTCAGTTTACTCTGCGCAGAGCTAGCACACCCTGTTTACAGGGGCAGACCACTCTGTGTGCACACCTGTGCCCAGAGGCAGGAGTCTTCGGACTCAGACACAGTTTATTGTCAGAGGCCAAGGCCTGAGCTACGTACCCAAGGGGGCCGGTAGGAGGAGCTCACAGTTATCAGATGAGTGGAGTGACATGGTTTTGGTTGGTTTAGACCCGGGTAGGGGTAAATAGATTGCTTGCTTGGTTGGCACCTTCCGGCTTATGGGGGTCGGTCAGGTATTGTGTGTATTATTATTATTATGTATATTGATATGTGCTAGTAGATACTGATAGACAGAAGGACGACACGTCTTCAGGTACGCTCAGTTAGTTACAGAATGTATAAACTCTCCCCAGTTATCCTCAGCTAGATAGACTCAGCTACTTCTTGCTTAAATGTCATGTTATTGTGCTATTCGTTTCAGTTGCATATTTCAGTTTGCTTTACATGCTCAGTACCTGTGGTACTGACGCCCAGCGGGGCACTGTATTGCTTGCCTACAGGTACTCATGGACGAGGAGCCGATCCCTCGTGATTCCAGCCAGCCAGTGAGTCATCAGCTCCTGTCATCCGGAGTCTGATTCCTAGAGGTGTAGCTCCTTTTTCTTTTGTTGTGCAGTATGGGTAGGTCGGGGCCCTGTACCGATCATTTCTATTAATTGCTTACAGTATTCATAGAGGCTTGCAGTCTGTATATATTCCCTGTGGTTACTTGAGCCGGTCGTGTGGGGCCATGCAGTCTGTTGTAGCTGTTTAGTATTTCAGTTACGTTGGCCGTGTGGGGCCTTAATTTGACAGTAGTGGTGACCTTGCCGGTCACATAGTTTTACAGCAGTCTTGTGTTGAGTTACAGATGACTAGACAGCATGGTGGCCTTGTCGGCCCGCATAGGTTCCTTGTTATAAGTCTGTTTCTGGTTAGCTGTTGTTACAGGTACAGATGGCTACAGGCCAGTTGGCCGGAGGCTATAGTTACAGCCGTTATATAGCCGATTTGTTTCTTGAAATAGAGCCAAAGCCAGCCAAAGCACCAGATGTGCTCAGGCTGGACCATTTAGCAATCCAGAGTCTAGCAAGCACCAGGTGCTCTTCATACCCCCAAGGCGGGGTGTGACAGTTGGGACACAGGATTTTCGAAAAAGGGATTGAGGTGGACCAAGACAAAATCAACGCTAGTGCTCAATTACCTCCACCATGCACCGTGAAGGGTGTTAGGAGTTTCCTTAGACACATGGGCTTTTACCACTGATTTATTAAAGATTTCTCTAAGATAGCTCATCCTATATTTTGGCTGCTGTAGAAAGAAGCAAAGTTCACTTTTGATGAGGAGTGCATGAAGGCCTTTGTGGAGTTGAAGGAATAGGTTGATTTCCTCTCCAATCGTTATAGCATATGATTGGTCAAAACCCTTTGAGCTCATATGCGATGCCAGTGGGGTGGAATTAGGAGAAGTCCTTGGTCAATGGAGAGACAAGATATTTCACCCAATCTATTGCTAGCAAAGCTCTAAATGACGCACAAACAAACTACACAGTAACGGAGCAGGGGTTACTCGCTGTTCTATTTGCATTTGAAAAGTTTTGGGCATACTTGTTAGGAACGAAAGTGGTGGTGCCTACAAACCATACATCGCTTAGGTATTTAATGGCCAAGAAAGATGCTAAACTGAGACTAATCAGGTGGGTTTTGTTGTTGCAGGAATTTGACTTTGAGGTGAAGGACCATAAGGGATGTGAGAATCAAGTGGCACTATCGCGCATAGAAATAAGTGGTCAGCCAGGAGCACATGAGGAGATCAATGATACCTTCCTGGATGAACATATTCTGGATGCAACCCATGATTTAACACCATGGTTTGTCGATTTTGCTGATTACTTGGCCAGTAACATCATACCCAAAGGTTTGAACTTTCAACAAAAGAATAAATTCATGCATGGTGTTAGGAAATTTTATTGGGACTAACCTTACCTCTTCCGAAGTTGCGCAGATGGTTTAATACGAAGGTGTGTTCCAGAAGTAGAGATGGTCCCAATTCTAGAGGCTTGCCATTCTTCACTTGTTGGGGATCATTATGGGAGTGCCCAGACAATAGCAAAGGTGTTATAGTGTGGGTTTTATTGGCCTACACTACATCAGGATGCCCATGACTTTGTGAAGCAATGTGATCAGTGTCAAAGGATAGGGAGCATTTTAAGGAGGCATGAACTTCCACTAACACCGATCTTAGAGGTGGAGTTGTTCGATGTATGGTGGATCGACTTCATGCTCTTTTGTGATCTCTTATGGAAACACATAAATCTTGGTAGCAGTTGATTATGTCTCTAAATGGGTAGAAGCTGTTGCACTACCTAATAATGAAGGAAGGAGCGTAGCAACCTTTTTGAAGAAACATATTTTCTCCTGATTCAGTATTTATAGAGCTATCATTAGCGATGGGGGATCACATTTTTTCAATCGAGTATTCAGCATATTTCTAGCTAAATATGGTGTGAAACACAAAGTGGCCACCCCTTATCACTCACAAACCAACGGCCAAGTAAAAGTTTGAAATCGGGAAATAAAATCTATCTTGACTAAAATAGTCAATGTAAACAGAATGGATTGGGCACGGAATTAGATGATGCCTTGTGGGAATATCAGACTACCTTTGAAACGCCAATAGGGATGTCTCCATATCAACTTGTGTTTGGCAAATCACGTCACCTCCCTGTTGAGTTAGAACACAAATCTTGTGGGCATTGGAAAGCTTGAATCTTGAAATGGGAAGAGCTGTCTAAAGACGAGTTCATAATCTACATGAGTTAGATGAATTCAGAATGAGGACATATGAAAATGCCGCCATTTACAAAGACAAAATGATACATTATCATGACCAAAAAGTGTTGCAGCGCAATTTTTCTCCAGGGGACTGGGTGTTGCTATTCAATTCATGGCTATTGCTATTTCCCGAGAAGTTAAAATCTAAATGGTCAAGGACTTTTAAGGTATCTCAAGTATATGAAAATGGTTCCATAGAAATCCATGGAGAGAATGGGAGAAAGTTCAAGGTGAATGGACAACGACTAAAAAGATATCTAGGGTGTTTGAAGAAGTTGGCCGAATATAGGTCGTATATATAGATGAACCGTAGGTCATGAGAGATCTTTGTCGTGCCACGAAGTTAACTAAGGCGCTTCTTGGGGGGAAACCCAAGCATTTTTATTCTCTAACTCTTCTTATATGTATTGTTATTTTTGATTTTTTTAGGTTAGGTTGGTGAACTTCAAGAAGAACAAAGATAAGGCTGGCCGGCGCTAGACCGACAAAACACATACAACACTCCATGAACCGATGGTGGGTCGCCAACCTTATCCAGTGCACTAAAGGATCCAAAGCTAATAGGATCCACCTGGGGAAGCGCTGCTTCAAAAGTGCGAACCTCTGTTAAGTTGTCAATTTCAACCAGTGTACCTGGGAGTGGCCTTGAAAGTGGCTTCTCACCTGGAAATATGTCATATGCATTCCTCGACACGCCGATCAGTCACCGATTCAATTTTTAGAAACTCACTCATGTAATGTCAACCGCGGCCATATAAATGAATCACCGGTCAACTTTGGCAATCGCCGGTACGCCCTGATTTAGAATATTTCCCTTTTCAAAAGTTTGACCGACCTCCACACCTTTCATCTTCCATTTCCTTCTTTCCCACCATTTTTCATTCTTCTAAAAACCCATTTTCCCACCTATACTCCATTAATGACCACCATCTTTCCACCCAATCAACTTCCCCTCCTTTCTCATTTAAATACCTCTATACACTTTCATTTACCCATCTCCTTCACTCAACCATACTCTCAACATACCAGTAGTAAGAAGAGGCTAGCATTTTTGGATACTCCCCTATTTGGTAAGGTCTCTGTTGCTTAGCTTTAAAATTTCGAATAGTATTGGTGATATTTTACTTTTATGTGTTTATCTCATGCTTTTCTTTGCTATATTATTTTGGATTTTGTTTTATATTTTGTTCACGTGAGTGTCACATTGTGTTTAGGTGAAGTCTGAGTAACCCCGAGTGGGACACCCTCTCAAGTTGCCCAATGATAGATCGATTGACTCCTTTCTTAAGGGTGACTTGTCATTTTATTAGCATTGGATGAAAATTGGTGTACATTTATGTTGGGTGGAATGTGGCTTAATTACATTAAGGTTGCCCACTGGCAGAACGCCGATTATTTCGCGGATTGACTTGCCTAATACTGCATGCTGGCATAAAACTGCAGGTCACCGCGCTTCGCGGTTCAGGACCGACGTTTCGCCGGTGGGGGCATTTATAAGTATGATATTTACTCCCAGGTTACTGCCTCACACCAATGATTCATCCGCGTTTTGCGGAACCGCATCCAGCTTTCGCCAACGATACACTGGTGTCACCTGAAGCAATAATTGTCACACTTTGAGTTCTTTCCTCTTTATTTGCTCTGGGTTTAAAAATGTGTGCATAATTCTAACCTTAGTTTTCAGCATCATGTCTATTTCCCCACAGTATCATAGAGGCCAAGCATCAATGCACACCAGCAACACACAGGTTCAATTTGGGTTGGAAAGAATGGAGGACTATTACGTCACTTTCAAGGAGAAGTGATCCATCCATGCAGAAGCCCAATTTGAGGTGGACTCTTTCAAAATGCCTTCCCAGATATCTATGATTAGTTGGGATGGACGATTGGGGTCCATTCACCATACTAGTTGAACTATATTTTCCAGAATTGGTGTGGGAATTTTATGCGTCATACAAGGCAAGGCAACGACTCCTAAAGCACAAGGGCCACAGAGAAACATTACTGTGCCTACCGTCAGTATGGTTGTGTGGTCAAGAGGTGCCCATAACTCCAGAGGCAATCAATTATCTTTATTGGGTTGAGCTGATCCAATTACATTCGACATTCCACAAGAAAGTGGAAGATAAAGAAAACCAGTTCCAATGGGTAGCCAACATGACATTAATTGGTCAACTACAATGAACCATCTGCAGGGTCTAATTCATTGTCGTGACTTGAAATTTGAAGCCGCATATGGTTAGACTTGGTTTGTGCGAGGTTAATACCTTCTCAGAATACAATAGAAGTCCTAATCGAAGTTGCCATTCTTATCGCCAGCATCATGGATCATGTACACATCAATGTTGGGGAGCTTAGTTGATCAATTCAAAAGAAGGGCCAAGCAACAGGCTACATCATTGCCAAATCCTAGCCTCGTGAGTATGTTATGTGTGCGGGTTGCGTGCCCTTTGTTCTGACCATTGGATAGGACTGTGCGGGCTGATAGTGTAGTAACATTGGTTACCAAAACTGACAAAGATTCCCCATCTATGAAGTGAGCAAAGAGTACAGAGAACAGGACTCCACCACCACCTTCGGCGCCTTCTCACACATCGGCGACCCAGTTCCATAGAGCTACCACTCTCACCCCCTCACCTCCTAATTTTATCAAATTAGCACAAAGGGATCAAGTATATGAAAGCCAGCTTGTGAAGTTAGCTAAGGCTATCCCATCCATGATACAACTTGCCATCATGAAATCCATGCAACCTGCTAGAGATAAGTTGAAAGGTCTATGCACTACAGTTGAGGTCCCAGAGGGAGAAGTGATTACTTTGAGGAAAGAGGTGGCTGTACTCAGTGGACCTCCATCTACCAGCAACCCAATCCTTCTTGAACCTACAGCGGTGCCCTTGCAGCCCGAGGCACCTAGGAGTCCACCAGATGATTGGTGGCTGGGGTATCATAGCGCATCGGAAATAGTGTCAAATGAGGAGTTATATCGTAGCCTCCCGCCACCGCCTCTAATGCTCTCTATGTACGGCGTAAATCCATCCCGGACACCAAGAGGAGTGCTGACGACTTTTTACCATGAGCTTCGTACTCTGCTGGACAAATGGGTGGTGCCCGGACATGGGAAACCATTGGAAATCCCAACTGATCCACTAAGGCTGACTGTTGAAGAAACAACCTCTTGGCACTTTGATGCAGCCACATATTCTTGGGTCCCTCGTCCCAACCACTAATTCAATCAGGAAGCCTCCTTCATCTTGTTGTCTGTCATTTTTGTGACATTAGGGGAAATGTCTGGTTTAAAGTGTGTGTGTGTGTGTATGTTTTGCAAAAGTTTTTTTTTGTGTATTAATAATGAGAATGGGGTCCTTGTCTTGAATTTTTTTACTTCTTTAGGACCTAAAATTCTTTGTTTATTCACTGTGTAAATAATTGAATAGTAATCAAACTCCAAGTGTTATTTTCATACCACGGTTCTTTCCCGAGGACCATGTCTTTGTTTTCCTTTCCTTTTTGTTGTCGAACCGCATTGGCACTTTTCGATGATAGATTGAGTGGCGACTTTCTTAAGAAAAAATGCCATGTCATTTCTGAGTCTCTTATGGAGCTATTTTGAGAGGCACTGCCAGAAATGTTTTTGAAATGGAATTTTAAAATGGGGCATGGAAATGAGAAATAATGAGCAGATGTTTGAATCGAGAACGCAACACTATTTGTCATACTTTGTAGATTCCTCACTTGACTTATGAATTTGCACGCTCTGATGTCTTAAATCAAGATTCTATGTGGATAATGATTTTTGTGGACTCTTCATGTGTGATACCTTGTGTGGTAAGGAGTTTTGTGAATCTCATGCACATCCTCTTGTCTAGAACTATCCCCAAGTGCGACTCAAGGCAAAATATGAGATGTAGTTGCACTTAGAACAAGATCTTAGGCCTTCTTTTGTTAAGTCACTTCTTTTGAACATTAATCTTTGATACACAACATTTGAACCTTGGACCCTTTCTTTGAAAATACACTACAAGCCTAATGACCATTTTTAATCCTTCTCTTTGGCACCCATCCTCCCTAGTTGCTAGCGATGAAAAATGAATATAATAGGGTCTTCAAGCCCATAAAATGGGGAGAAATAAGGAAATGAATGTGAGATGAGGCAAAAGCCTAAGTTTGGGGGTTTGCAAGAGAAGGGGGAAAATGAGAGCTTCAATGTGAGGTAGCACTAGAATTGTCATGAAATGAATGAATCCTTGGATTGAAAGACTTCAAATCATCAATAGAGGAAGAATAGTAGAAAGGTGCTATCTCTTGCATATATAAGGCCAAAGGTGAAATTCGTAGGTGTTACAAGGGTGGCTTGTGTTACACAAATGATGTAGATAATGAACAAGGAGAAATAAGGTGGTGTAATCTCATTAAGATAATGGAATGTTCAAGTGTTTATAAAGGCATTAGGGAGGCATTACTTACTAAAGCTAAACATTTATCCTACCCTTAACCCTAGCCTACAGTATGACCCACAAGTCCTATGTGATTTTAAGTATAGTTGCTCTACATTAGTGGCGAATTACACGAAGGGCAAGCCTATGGGTTGAGTTGGGTGCATGCAGATTTCTTTTGGAAGAGTGAGTGCAATATTTTCTTTGTGCAATTCCTTGTGTGAATGCATTGATTTCATGAATAAATAATAGGGATTTTCTCTTCGGTGAGGGGCATCATCCTTTTTGAGGACACAATTACATTAAAGGTAAATTTGTGCATAGGGCATGAGAAATACAAGATCTAAGGAAAGCTTTGAACATGCAAGGATCATGAATTGAGATGCTATGTGTACTTCATCGATGAGTTGTCCCCTAGTTTTGCAAAAAAAAAGCTCTTGTGATCACGCTTTTGAATGGTGGCGGCCTCTTGAAATGTTTCCATCTTTGTTGTTTTGGGGGAATTTGCTTCTCTTTTTTAGTGAGCCCGTGAGCATTTTTTGGGTTGTCTAAAGTCAAGTAGTAATGAATGCATACATTTGTATGAAGTGGCATGTTGTTTACCTCATAATAACTGCATTACTTGAGGACAAGCAGTGGTTCAAGTTTGGGGGTTTGATGAGTTGGTAAATTACCAACTCATTAGGCTCTTAAGCATGAACTTTAGTCTAATTTTCAAGTCTTTTAGATGGATTCTATGCCCTTTTTCCCTTTTTGTGTGCAAATATCTAATTTGGAGAAAAGAACAAGAAAGGAAGCAAAAAGAAGGGAATTAGGTGAAAATTGGTGCTTCACCGGAGAAGACCGGTGAAACACCGGCCAAGACCTAATGAACACTACCTCTGGGAATGATAGCAATCGATGAACGTGGACTTCAACCGACGACTCGCCAGTCCTTTTGTCGAAGGACACTTGAAAATTCTGGATCGAAGAGAAAAGAATCACTGACACGCAGGT
The DNA here is from genome assembly GCA_035772735.1 of Datura wrightii. NCBI lineage: Eukaryota > Viridiplantae > Streptophyta > Magnoliopsida > Solanales > Solanaceae > Datura > Datura wrightii. The sequence goes on from JASDFA010000018.1 coordinate 126,573,265, forward strand.
GGAGACCGGCGAAACATTGAAGGAATCGCCCATGGCCACTGGAACTCACTGAAGGAAAAATTAATTAGAGACGGCGGTTCGCGGAATGTAACTGGCGAATTGCAAGTACTCCCGCAAGTGCCAGAATTCTAAATTAGGGGTAAAAATGTCCAGCACACAAAAAGAGATAGGTGGATACCCTACTTTTGTATATATTCTATTGAGAAGTACTCTGTACTGACCAGATCTTAATTTTTAGCTTTTAAAACATTCTCTTACCAAAGAAGAAAGTAAGAATTTGATTGGTGGAATTTGAAAAGAATTGTTTTATTTTTCTTCTTCTTCTTCCTCCATAGCAAGGTACTACCATTGTTGAAGACTTCTTGTTGAATTTGATTTTGCTACTCCTATTATTGAATTCAATGAGTTTATTGTTAAATGTGTTTTTGAATTTATTAACTGTGAGTAGCTAAATCATTAACTAGAGGTGTGTGGTGGTGAATGCTTAATTTAGAGTGGGTATTGCTAGAGTCATCTTAATATTGTTTAATTAGTGTAAATCTGTTAGATTCTCTCCAATTTATAATTGAAGTTCCATTGTTGTTGATATGGGTCTAATTGTTCTTACTTGATTTTTTCTTGCAAAAGAAAATTTGAGTACTGGGAGAGAATTTAATGGTGTACATGGATGAGAGATTGTGAAATTGCACTCAAAATAGCCAAAATTACATTCTCACTCCTAATTAATAGCTAATAGCTAGAAATTAGTGCAACTATTAATTCAAATGTGATCGGGTTGAGTTAATGGTGTCTAGGGTTTGAAAGAACTCTAGCAAGAGGTGTTTATGAGGCTGAAAAGCATTGAATGCCCACTTTCCCAAGATTAGTTACACAAATCGATCTTAAGAGATGACCTAGAATGACCCTATTTAGATGGCATATCATCTACACCACACCTCTAGTCTTTCACATTCTTGTCGACAACCTTGATAATTTTTCTATCGTAGTTAGCCAAATTAGAAGTTATATTCTATTGTAAATTTCAATCTCCCCCAACATGTTTATTTCCATGTTATTCTCAAGTGGTGCAAGCTAAATTCAATTTCTCAAACAACACTCATACGTATCATTCACTAGTCCCTGTGGGATTTGCACCTACATCTGTCGGGATATTTGTTTTCATACAAAGACCGTTTATGCTCTTTGTGTGAAGAGTATGTTTTGGACGTTATCACTACATGGCTGGAAACACTCAACCAAGGAAGATGGATAAGTTGGCCAAATTAGTGGAAGATGGAAAAAGAGACCTTGATTTTCCATTATTTGATGGGTCTAGAGATCCTCATTCCTATTTGAAGGCATACCTCGACAAACTGATGGGGTATTGGGAAAAGTAAAGATCTTATTATTAAACCTTTTGTTAGGAAACTGACTGGATCAACTTTGATGTGGTACGCGAAGAAATACACAAAAGAATGGGTTTCTTGGAACCATTTGGCCAACAACTTTCTAGAGCAATACCACAACAAACTAAAGAGAAAGATTATAGAACCGATCATAGAAAAAGTATCAATGCACAACAAGTTTGTCTCACCAAGACACAATCCAAGAATAAGGGGAAAGACATAATCAAACTTCCAAAGTTCAAAACAAGGAAACCCCAAGTTATGACATAGTTGGCCAAACCACCTGCAATTACTTTTGAGATGTTAAGGTCACATGGAGTTTTACAAACAAAGCACGATGGCATTCCTAATCCTTTACGCGAGGACTTTGACCCAAATAAGCAAGTTCTTTCCATTCTGGCATACAAGGTCATGATACAAATGAGTGCCTCCAGTTAAAGGAAGAAAAGTTGATAAGCAATGGTAGGATATCACAAAGGCCTCGCCCTCAGCTTGTATGATATCAACCACCATTCCAACACCAAACTATATTCCAATGTATCACCAACCATTTGCCGTGAGACCTCCTTTTCAGACTATGTGGTAACCACCTCCTACCATTTCTCCCACTTCACGTTGCATCCCGATATCTTATCCATAATTTGTTGGTGCAGCTTATCCCCACAACCAAGAAACCATACCAAGGGCAACAAAGAAATGAGTGCAACCTTTAATTGATAGAGTTGACAACAAGGCATTTGAGGAAGAGACTTGAATAAGAGAGGTGATCTCATTAGTTTGCAAGGCTACCATTTCCATTTTTTTCCTTTTAGTTTTCTTGTTTTCAATTGCTTTTGTATTTTGAACTACGATTGACCTGATTCCTATTCAGGATACGTTGGCGTTCATTTAATGGGTTCGGTCTCACCATAATAAAATTTTCATTTTTTCCCAAGCTCTTTAGAAACTGGATAAGCGGTCTTCTGAAGTTGAAACTAGGATGACAAAATGAGATGGTAGCAATAATGGAGGGTATACTTTAAGCCATGAGTATGATGTTCAACATAAGTCGACCTTGTTTATTCCAATGACTTGCTAAATTTCTTTAGCATTGTCACAATCCATTCGTTCAAATCTTATCTCTCTAGCACTCATCAAGTGTTACATATTTTGATTCAAATAGCGAGTTCCATACTGTTGTCCTCTTTATGCTTTCAAATGTTTTCATTAATTTAGAGTTTAGAATTTGATTATCTGCCCTTTAATGAATTCATCATTTTGATGTTATTAATTTTATCGTTGTCATTTTGTTCTTATATGTGTTGTATCTTAACTGATTTTTGCATTTTATATGTTTATTTTTTTAAAGGTTGTCAGATATTTGAACACCGATTAAGTTGAGAATCAGTAATTTGAAAAAAAATTGTCCAATATTCCAAACAATTCTAGTCCTTTTCTTAACACAAACTTTGGTCCTCCCACGACACAAAGTATCTTCTCGAAAGTACCTCTCCATCCAACCCCATATCATACACTCCCTCAACAGATTCCTTCATCGCACGCCCATCTTAGCACTTTGCAAGACATGAAAACATTCGAAGGTGAGATCATCACACTACGGAAAGAGTTCACTAACTTGAAAAAGATTATGGATGAGAAACTAAGCTCAAGAGATATTTGAGAACTAGGGTATAAGAAGTTGTGCCTAACCCAAGTCTTAAGTTGCCGCCGAGATACAAGATCCCAAAATTCAACATCTTCGATGGGCACGAGATCCAATCGAGCATCTGAAGGACTATTATGGCAGATTAGCCGGAATTGGACATGATTAAGCTCTCCTAATGAGATTAATATGCATAGTCTATCAGATATTGCATTCACTTGGTATGTCAAGCAAGATTTCAAAAAATGGCATACTTGGGAAGATATGGCTCAAGATGTTATAGAGCAATACAAGTTTAACACCAAGGATGATTCAACATTTTTGGATTTGCTTGAAATAAGGAAAATGACTCACAAATCTTTTGAGGAATATGTGAGACAATGAAGGGGAGAAGCTTCTAAGATACGTAACACACTATCTGAAGAGGAATTAGACCAATATTTCGTCAAGTCACTACACAGTATGTACCGTAAATACTTTATTTCATAATAATTCATAGCTTCACAGGTTTGATTTGGATTAAGAATTGGAATATGGCATCTGAACAGGAAAAATTATTGATATTGCCACAATACAAAAAAGTTCTCAAGCACGAGAAAGTCCTCCGGATAAGAAAAAAGGTATCTCAACCATTATACCTCCACCACAACACCATCAACATATACAACAAGTATGCGCCATCTTTGACTCCGACAATGCGCAGAGCTCCCCACACCAAATTTATCAGACACCACTTGATTTCAACCAACATGATTTTCGATATCAGGCTAATCCAGTGCAATCCAATCAATTAAAAGAAGTAAGGTCTCACACATTTATCCCTTTAACTGAAACTTTGACAAGCATATTTGAAAGGTTGAGGGTCCAAGGAGTTTTGAAACCAAGGGATCCCAAATATCAGTCCCCAAATTTTGATCCATCCACTAGATGCGCATACCATTCAAATATTCAAGGCCATGATACTAAAAAATGTGCAGCACTAAGGTACAAGATTCAAGGATTTATTGAGAAGAGGAAGATAATAGTGCATCAAGGATCAGTGGAGTACAGTTACATAAGTCCTGGAGAAATCATTGTCCAAGGTGATCCGACAAAGATAGTTCCGAGACATTTGACAAGAAAGTGCAAAAGGAACTGACAAAGACGAGACCGCCATAAGCAAAGTGCCTTCATTCGCCATTCGTCCACTCTATAGCATTCCCATTTTATTCATTTTATTTATACTTTGAACTACGTGTAACCTGATTTCCTTTATGGATACATAGGCAGCCCGCTTTTGGGTTCAGTCTCAATTAAATAAAACTTTCTTTTTCCCATAGCCAAATCAAATATCTTGCTCACATTCGAATATGAAATCCATGGCAATTTCGTTTGACCCTTAAACAACAAATGTGGATTCAAAACTGAATCTTGATGTTCAAATATAAGACAACCATTTCTTCTGAACTAATAATTTTGTTTGAGTGAAGAAGGAATACAATGTCCTTAAGTCAAACTGGGGCAGAATTTTTGAGGAAACCTCAAAAATTCCACAAGCCAACAACAAAGAAGTGTGCAAAGAATTTTGCCCTCTAAACTAGGGCAGAAATTTTTGAGGGTCACTCAAAATTTCACCAAGACAAAGTGCGAAGTCCAAGAGGTAGAAACAATGATAAGAAGCAAAGGACAAGCAAAGGTACATTACCAGTCTTACCTTTTCAAACTCATAATTTTTCTTTGAGTGTAGGTTTAATGATACACAATGCCGGAGACACGTATTTTGCTACTTGCTAGCTGCTATTATGCCTCTAGATTCAAGTTTTTTATGACACTGTATCAAGCTACTATTGTCGAGTTATTACTATGCCTTTTTTATTTGAGTTATTATGTTATCAAGTCAAGCTACTATTGTTAAATGGTTATCATGCTACTATCATTCAATTTGGGCCCATTATGCTACTATTCATAGTTATTATCATGCCACTATCACGTCACTATTTCAATCAAGACACTATTATGATACCTTCAGGCCACTACTTCGCAATCTTCAAGCTACATATTTTGCTCCTATCAAGCTACTATTATTATTGTGCTATTTCAAGATATCGTTGTGCTACTTTTGAGCTCCTATTATGCTATTACTATTGTGCTACTTCAAGCTTCCATTATGCTACTTTCAAGATGCTATTGTGCTACTGTTTTATGCTACTTTCAAGATACTATTGTTTTAATATTGTTATGCTACTTTCAAGCTACTATTGTGCTATTGTTGTTATGGTACTTTCAAGTTACTATTATGCTACTTTGAGGCTACTATTTTACTACTTCAAGCTACTATTATGTTATTCGAGCTACTATTAAGATACTATCGTACTACCTACCATGCTACTGTGAATTGAGCTACCATAATCTGAGCCACTGATATTATACTACTATAATTTGGGCTCATCCTCCATAAAAATGGACATTTTTGGGCTCATTTGCCCTAAAAATGGACATTTTGGGCTCGTCTGACCTAAAAATGGACAATTGGGATCGTCCGCCCTAAAATAGATAATTAGGCTCGTCCGCCTTAAAAATAGACATTTTGGGTATGTCCTCCCTAAAAATGATCTTTTGGGGTTCGTCTGCCCTAAAATAGACAATTGAGCTTGAGCCCAATCATATTTTGATCCTGAGTATTGTATTTGAGACCTATGATTTACATTTTGAGCCCGTTATTTATATTTGAGCCTGTCAGTTCTAAAATAGGATGATTGGGTTTATCCGCCCTAAAGTCGGATATATGAATGTGTATTCGAGTACTAACATACTTATCTAGTTTGCAGGTATCCTCCTAGAAAAATTCAAATTGGGGTAGATTTTTTGAGGTTCCTCAAAAATTATATATTTTGCCTTTGTTGCTACTTATTCTGGAATTACTTTTCTATCAGTCAATGTTTTTCATATATCTTATTAACTATTTTATCTAGTATTGTTAAAGTCTGTAGGTACAAAGCTAGAAAAATATCTTTCGTCAAACAAAAGCAATTTTCGCTTCCAGTTCGCCTTAAATCCTCTATCTTCTAGGAAATCGTCATCCTGACATCACCATAATGTGATATCAAGGTTATAATTCACATTCCTTTATCATCTATGTGTTCTTATCATTCTATACTCCCTCCTTCAAAACCTGCATTTTTTATCTGCTTTAGGGATCTCATCTGTCCCTAAATCTAGAACTACACACAGCCTAATTCTTGTAACCCGAGGTATGTAGGTGACTTGATACTAAAATATCGACCACAAAATCTTCACAACTTTTAGTTTTTTCTTACCCAGGTCCCACCAAGATCGTTCTTCGGTCGGACAAAATTGGCTACTAGGTCAACGTTGTTTGCTCAGCAATTTATCCTTCATTCCCGAGCAAAGAAGGGGTAGTTGTTGTCGCACAATTTTAACCTCCCTTTTCCCCATCTAAGCAGCATTATTTAAATATATGCGTATTTTTTAATTATCTTTTTTACATAATTATTTAATATATTTATGTTATACCCCGTAGAATTCCCGGCACCTAGATGACCTATTCGCACGTTGGTTAAGCGTATTTGAAGGTCATACGTGCTAGAGAAAGGCCCGGGAAAAAGAACGGACGAGAAACCCGTCGAACCATCGCGGGAGGAGCCGAGGCAGAGCCCCTCCGTGATGGCAGCGTGTCACGGAGGTGAGGCCTCCGCGATGGCTCCGTGACACGTTGCCCAGGTTCAGGCCCAAGTATATAAAGCCCCACTTCGGTTTTAAATGCTATAACCTTTAAAAATTTTCCAGAGAACAGAGGCAAACGCTGAGAGAGAAGAAAGGAACGAAGAAATTAAATAATTTTCGTCCGATTACGCTGCCAAACGCTGCCCAAACTCAAATTAATCCTAGATACCGAAGTATTTAGCAGCAGAGAGCATTCCTATGGATTCAGTTTCGTAAAATACGGCCGACAAATCGTCGAGCCACCGAGCTATGGTAAGTGGAATTGCTCTAACTTAGTGTCTATGTGTTCCTAGCTAAGAAGTAAATATTTCTCCCTTCTGGGCCGCTGAAGAATAGCGAGTTTCTGGCCGTCTTTCGATAAGCCTAAGTTTGGGCTATAAACTATATCAAAAGTGACGTTGCCTTTTGAAATAAAGTTGTATTTAGTGTTAATTGATATGTTTATGAATGCAGTTGGGAGAAAATAGTGAAGTACCGGCCGAGCCTCGTCCGACAGACGAATAATTCAAGGATAAGGTATGTAAAGTTAAGTTTCCTCGGCAAGTTGAGTAACCTCAAAGCAGTATAGTAATTTACAGACCAGTAGCATGTTTAGAAATCGATTATCGTGTTATTTTTGAATATTGGTGCAATATGAGAAGTTTTGGGTTGTAACGTGTACGATACCTATCCGTACGATATAGATTCGCGCGTAAGTGGTTAAGGCTGCCCAGTATATTCAGTATGTGATGTAATATGCCATGTTAAGATATTGTTGTGTTTAGCTGAAACCTCGCGAGGTAGTACAGTATCAGTAAAGCATTCCAGATATAGAATAGTAACTATATATGGTTTAGGAAGCATGTTAGAAATAGGAAATTATGTTAACACAGAAACTTAGTAAACAGTATAGTTTTCAGCAAAAACACCTCCTCGTATAACTTTTACCCCAGTACAGTTTGACAGGAGGCTATATTTATATTTATACTTACCTGTCTCAGTATGTATCAGACACTTACAGATTGCTATTATTAGCTCAGTATGTGATTTATACGATACCCTACACCTGATAGTCTTAGCTTATGAGATACACAGGCAGCATGATTAGTTGAGACCATTGTATTGATTGGGGTTGGATTACCTAGCATCCCTGACCGCCCAGGGTTAATAGCTGTATCGACTCGTCCGCCAGAGGACGAGGATACGTCGCTCCATGGAGTGATATGCCGTCCCGCAAGGGGACGAAGATGGGATGCCAGTTTCCCCATATTGTGCCTTGGTCGGCCCTTATACACCCCCGTCGAGCGGGTACGCCCGGGGTGTTGATTTAGAGTCCTTCGGACTCAGATACAGTTATAGTCAGGGGCTCAGCGAGCCCAAGTGCATACCCAGGGACCGGCAGGATGCTTACAGCCACTATAGGAGATGGGATGACCAGGGTAGGGGTATAGATTCTGTGTTGGTTGTACCTCCCGGCTTGTGGGGGCCGGGTAAGGTTTGTGTGTGCTATGTTATGTTATTTCATATTATGCCATGTTATGTTAGATACAAGTAGATCAGCAGTAGCACGATACATTCCAGGTATGACTCTTATCCCTTCCAGTAAAGATTGTGAGAAGGTAAGGTTTACATTATCAGACAGTTAAGTTATTCCTTCTACTTCAGCTTCATCAGTCATATTATTGCTTTCAGATGTTGTTTTCAGTTATATTATTTCAGTTGCTTTACATACTCAGTACCAGCGGTACTGACGCCCAGTGGGGCGCTGCATTACTTGCCTGCAGGTACCCATGACGAGCAGGCGATACTACGTGATCCCCATCAGCGGTTGAGTATTCAACTCCTGTCATCCGGAGACTGAATTTCTAGAGGTGTAGTCCAGTTCTTTTTATTGTACAGTACGGGTAGGTCGGGGCCCTGTCCCGGTCATTTCTATTATCCTTCCTAGAGGCTTGCAGTCTATTTATATTCCCTGTGGTAAGATGAGCCGGTCGTGAGAGGCCGTGCAGTTGTATAGTTGTTAGCATTCCTTCTTTCTATTGTGATGGTCGTGTGGGGCCATAGTTCTCAGTAGTGGTGACCTTGTCGGTCACGTAGCTTTTTAATACGTTATGATTGAATTGCAGATAACTAGATAGCATGGTGGCCTTGTCGGCCCGCATAGGTTCCCCTGAATTACCTTGTTTCTGGTCAGCTGATAATACAGGTACAGAAGGCTATAGGCCAATAGGCCGGGGGCTGTGTTTATAGCCGTTATATAGCCCTTTGTTTCCAGAAATGTGAGTTAGAGCCAGCCAGGCACTAGATGTGCCCAGGATTAACAGTCCAGCGAGTCAGGTCCTAGTAGGGCACCAGGTGCCAGTCATGCCCCCCAAGGCGGGGCGTGACAAACTTGGTATCAGAGCAGGTCGTATCCAGGGAGTCTGCAAGCCGTGCTAAGTAGAGTCTTGTCTATGGATGTGTTGTGCACCACATACTATAGGCAGGAGGCTGCGAGGCATGATATGATGGTTACCCTTCTTTCACAGTCAGTCGTGCTTTAGAGCGGTACAGTATAGGGTTGAGTCCCTGAGAACTCACCGTATTCTTGATTTCAGATACAAAGGCAGATCAGCATTATCCTATCACAGGCAGAAGATCAGAAATAGCAACGGAAGAGAGCATCCGTCAGTAACATGATAACTACAGCAGCAGGAAGAGGTATGAGAGACCTCCCAGCGTGATACCTTTATTGGCATTATTCCTAGTATACGTTGATAACGTCAGAATAGGAAGTCAGAAGTATAATATACATATGAGTTGATTTACTTATTAGTTATATAAGATCTGATTATGATTAAAGATAAGGTCAGACCACCAGGTAAGTATAAGAAAGAGAAAAAGAATGCAGGAATCCCAAATACATCTTTTTGGGTGCGGTACAGTTGAATGCTTTTATTGTTGCAATACGAAAAGGGTTGATTGATCCTAGTAAGTAGTAGAAAATATAGAGAGCCCTTATGATTACGTAAGCTGTACAGACCCTTATGATAACAAGCCAGTAAAGAAAGTAAGACTGTTGGCTTACCCGAAGTAGGGGTAACAGACCTGCTAGGGATGAATGTCTAATAATAGTCAAGTTTGAGTCATAAAAAGGCCAAGTCTGCCATGTACGCTAACAGATAGTAAGACATACCTGTAAGATTATAGTTATGATCTAGTTGTGACCTCGGAAGATATAGAGGTCAGGTGAATCAGTTGGGCTTGAATATACGCCAGAAGGAGTATAGGCCGAGGCTGGATCAGTAATTTCATTAGCAATGAAAGGCAGGTACCTTGAACCCTAGAGTTCAGTTTAAGCAAGATGAGAGGAAGAAGCAGGAATGTCAGATCTTGTGGGAAAATTAGAACTACTCCGGATTGATAAAGTATTGTATTAAGGATTAAGCTTCGCGCTGAAAGTAAGATCGCGGTTCAGAATACCGCAGTATGTCCGCTATTGAAAAGTTAAGAAGTTACCGATACAGCAATTCTAATCTAGTGTGGCCTAGAGATAAGGCCCAGCAGATAGACATGGGCTCTCAATATATGCCTAGTAAGGCTACAGGATTCGAACGTTGACCCCCACATCGCAAGAGTGGCTGAATTTCAAACAGCAGACAATAACTAGAATGTTTATGATGTTACTTTCAGAATGGGGTAGCAATGCAATGAAATGATAAGTCAGGGCAAGAGATGGTATTAGGCCGTAGAAGCAATGTATCATGTACGATGTGAGACTCAACAGAACCTGTCAGAGATTATGAACTACCGCAGTAATCAGTACATATTGTACGTAGCTAGCGATATATAGATATACAGATGATAGATAGGTTGTGAGTGGCTGCCTATAAGGGCTACAATCACAGATGCTGATTAGTAATAGAAAGCCTATACAAATTGCATTGGGGGACTAAAAAAAAAAAAGAAAAGAAGAAGAGAGAGGGCGGATTAAGTATGAGTTACGTATGAAGTCATAAAAACTATCTCAGTTCTCAGTTATTAAGTTGATAGATTCATGTGTTGTTGTCGGATCTAGGCTCTAGGAGCTTACCAGAATTATTGACCTAAGACAGATGGCTAGATGATGAGGGCGCAGTTAGACAGTCTACCGACCAGCTGTCGCCTGCATCAGCAGGGAGGCATCCCTGAAGATCGGTAACAGTAGTGCATTTTCCGGAACCAGGATTAGAGACCGAATAGGCAAATTTCAGAGATTAGCAATACCAGAATTGTTCTAGCATGCTAAGTGGTCATACGTCGTTTTCCCAGCCTTGTGGGCGACAGTCGGCCTTAGCCAACCTAGCAGTTGTTATGTAGGAAACCTCATAAGTCAGCCGGCCGTCCTAGTCAGAATACCCGTGGGTACCCTAAGGAAGGGTCCACATCAGCAGTCAGCGATAGACTAGTATTTCAGTTGGTTTTCGTAAGGTATTTAGATACAGAGCCCTAGTAGAGGGCCAGTATTTACAGAATATCTCATAAGACCGAGAATTCCCCAGAATAGTAGTATAAATCCAAGTGGATACACACGAGGCATAAGAAATTAACGGTACCCTGCTAGCATAGTGTTTATTAAGACCAGGGGATCAGTAGACTCCCCGTGGAGATCCAGAGACTGATCGCCTGGGAGTAAGTTGATTAAGTCCAGCCTTACAGTGGTTTAAGCAAAATAACAGAGCAATTAGATGCCCACGAGTTGGCGCTGATGCACGAACTATAAGTACTCAAGTAGTACAGTTAGAGCATTACTAGACTACTGTCACATTCGGGTCATTCAACCCGACTATTCAGTCATTTAAGGTTATATAGCCAGATCATTAAAGATCATGGTCAGTATTAGGACCCTCTGATCAGATAAAGGCACAAGGTGCGCAAACAGTCGTTCAGGTTATCCCAGCAATAAGTAGCCTTAGCATGCGGCCAGAAGGCCAGATAAGCTCTAACTATACCGGTAGATTACTTGTCAGATTCTCCGGTATAATATACCAGTATGACCGTCAGTTATATGTCAAATTTTGTAAATGTAAATTTTGATTGAGTTTAGTAGCTTTTTTTGGTCACATTGTGTCGAAGGTTGGTGTACAGACAGATACACAGAAAATTGAAATAGCGAAGACACAGCCAGACCTACCACTCCGACCGAAGTACGCAGTCCCTGCGGTTAGCCGAATACAGCAGAGGGTCTATGGAAGGATTTTCCACCTTAAACAGCACCTCTCACTAAGTTGACACAGAAGGCCGCGAAGTTCCAGTAGACTGAGGTGTGTGAGCAGAACTTCCAAGAGTTAAAAGCCAGGTTAACACCAGCTCCAGTGTTAGTATCGCCAGAAGGTACAGAGGATTGGTGCAGCATGGTAAAGTAACAGTTTATACTTTCAGGCAATTGAAGAAACGTGAAAAGAATTATCTCACCCACGACTTGGGTATTACCCAGTTAGCTGCAGTAGCTTATGCCTTACAAGAGCGAAAATTTTGTATCATCCAGGAAGGGCTAACATGGTAGCAGACGCCCTTAGCCATAGATCTATGGGGAGTTGGCATACTTACCTCCTGAACAGCGGGAGTAGACCCGAGAATTTTACTAGTTAGCCGGTCTAGCCGTTCGCATAGCAGAAATAAAGGATAACAGAATGATAGTACAGAATATCGCTGTATTGCAGTTAGAGGTGGAAGTAAAGGAATGGCAGTATAGAAACCCTAGCCAGGTTTAACTTGAACACAAGATTCAGTAAGGAGAGATGACATATTTTCAAATACCCGGGGATGAAGTGTGGCGATATAAAGGCCGCATTTGTACTCCAGATATTTTGGGGCATCGCCAGCAGGTTATGAGCGAAGTACATTACGCCCGCTATTCCCTTCATCCCGATACGACAAAGAGGTACCATGACATTAAAAAGAACTACTGGTAGCCCAGTGTCCTAACTGCCAACAGTTGAAGGCAGAATATCAGAAACCAGGCAGGTTAGTTTAGAACATAGCTGTGCCTCTTTGGAAATGAGAAGCGATGAATATGAATTTTATAGCAAGATTACCCCGTACTAAACACAGACATGACTCTATATGAGTGATAAGTGACAGATTGACAAAAATCAGCTCAGTTCTCGCCAGTAAGAGCTACTTCCTCGGCCAAAGATTATGCTGAGTTGTATATCAGAAAGGTAGTCAGATTACATGGAATACCAGTATCCATTATTTCAGACGAAGGAGCACAATTTACAGCTAGATTCTGTCAATCATTTCAGAAAGGTTTGGGCACGCAGATTAATTTAAGTACAACATTCTATTCTCAGACAGATGAGCAGGCTGAGCGCCCAATTCAGACGCTCGAAGACATGTGCTTGATTTCGATAATAGCTAAAATGAGCAGTTACCATTAGTTGAATTTGCCTCCAGAATTAGAATCCATATATCCGGTCTGTTATGTAGCTATGCTGAGGAAATGCATAGGGGACCCGTCCAGAGTAGTCCCAGTCCAGAATATCCAGGTTACAAAGAAGCTGTCCTATGAAGAGGTCCCAGTAGCTATCCTAGACAGATAGATTCGCAGACTCCGCACTAAAGATATTGCGTCTATCAAGGTATTAGGGCGTAACAAGAACCGAGAGAAGATAACTTGGGGAGCAGAGGAAGATATGAGGACCAGATATCCTCATCTATTTCAGGCCCAGTTAGGCGACAGGTATGCCCGTATTATTACTCATGCAGTACCATATGGTTGTATGTCTGTAAATGAGAAAGATTGATATTTAGTTATCCAGTGGATCCTAGAATATTACGTGCAGTGCCTGTGTTGGACTTTTCTGCATTTCAGGTTTTTGCTATAGTCCATATTACAGGGGATACTCTGCCGAAATTTTTCTAAACAAGTAAGCTAAGTAAGTCCTCTAGATGGCAGTATACATTCGAGGACGAATGTTCTTAAGGGGGGGAGAATGTTATACCCCGTAGAATTCCCGGCACCTAGATGACCTATTCGCACGTTTGTTAAGCGTATTTGAAGGTCATACGTGCTAGAGAAAGGCCCGGGAAAAAGAACGGACGAGAAACCCGTCGAACCATCGCGGGAGGAGCCGAGGCAGAGCCCCTCCGCGATGGCAGCGTGTCACGGAGGTGAGGCCTCCGCGATGGCTCCGTGACACGTTGCCCAGGTTCAGGCCCAAGTATATAAAGCCCCACTTCGGTTTTAAATGCTATAACCTTTAAAAATTTTCCAGAGAACAGAGGCAAACGCTGAAAGAGAAGAAAGGAACGAAGAAATTAAATAATTTTCGTCCGATTACGCTGCCAAACGCTGCCCAAACTCAAATTAATCCTAGATACCGAAGTATTTAGCAGCAGAGAGCATTCCTACGGATTCAGTTTCGTAAAATACGGCCGACGAATCGTCGAGCCACCGAGCTAAGGTAAGTGGAATTTCTCTAAATTAGTGTCTATGTGTTCCTAGCTGAGAAGTAAATATTTCTCCCTTCTGGGCCGCTTAAAAATAGCGAGTTTCTGGCCGTCTTTCGATAAGCCTAAGTTTAGGCTATAAACTATATCGAAAGTGACGTTGCCTTTTGAAATAAAGTTGTATTTAGTGTTAATTGATATGTTTATGAATGCAGTTGGGAGAAAACAGTGAAGTACCGGCCGAGCCTCGTTCGACAGACGAATAATTCAAGGATAAGGTATGTAAAGTTAAGTTTCCTCGGCAAGTTGAGTAACCTCGAAGCAGTATAGTAATTTACAGACCAGTAGCATGTTTAGAAATCGATTATCGTGTTATTTTGAATATTGGTGCAATATGAGAAGTTTTGGGTTGTAACGTGTACGATACCTATCCGTACGATATAGATTCGGGCGTAAGTGGTTAAGGCTGCCCAGTATATTCAGTATGTGATGTAATATGCCATGTTAAGATATTGTTGTGTTTAGCTGAAACCTCGCGAGGTAGTACAATATCAGTAAAGCATTCCAGATATAGAATAGTAACTATATATGGTTTAGGAAGCATGTTAGAAATAGGAAATTATGTTAACACAGAAACTTAGTAAACAGTATAGTTTTCAGCAAAAACACCTCCTCGTATAACTTTTACCCCAGTACAGTTTGACAGGAGGCTATATTTATATTTATACTTACCTGTCTCAGTATGTATCAGACACTTACAGATTGCTATTATTAGCTCAGTATGTGATTTATACGATACCCTACACCTGATAGTCTTATCTTATGAGATACAAAGGCAGCATGATTAGTTGAGACCATTGTATTGATTGGGGTTGGATTACCTAGCATCCCTGACCGCCCAGGGTTAATAGCTATATCGACTCGTCCACCAGAGGATGAGGATACGTCGCTCTACGGAGTGATATACCGTCCCGCAAGGGGACGAAGATGGGATGCCAGTTTCCCCATATTGTGCCTTGGTCGGCCCTTATACACCCCCGTCGAGCGGGTACGCCCGGGGTTTGATTTAGAGTCCTTCGGACTCAGATACAGTTATAGTCAGGGGCTCAGCGAGCCCAAGTACATACCCAGGGACCGGCAGGATGCTTACAGCCACTATAGGAGATGGGATGACCAGGGTAGGGGTATAGATTCTGTGTTGGTTGTACCTCCCGGCTTGTGGGGGCCGGGTAAGGTTTGTGTGTGCTATGTTATGTTATTTCATATTATGCCATGTTATGTTAGATACAAGTAGATCAGCAGTAGCACGATACATTCCAGGTATGACTCTTATCCCTTCCAGTAAAGATTGTGAGAAGGTAAGGTTTACATTATCAGACAGTTAAGTTATTCCTTCTACTTCAGCTTCATCAGTCATATTATTGCTTTCAGATGTTGTTTTCAGTTATATTATTTCAGTTGCTTTACATACTCAGTACCAGCGGTACTGACGCCCAGTGGGGCGCTGCATTACTTGCCTGCAGGTACCCATAGACGAGCAGGCGATACTACGTGATCCCCATCAGCGGTTGAGTATTCAACTCCTGTCATCCGGAGACTGAATTTCTAGAGGTGTAGTCCAGTTCTTTTTATTGTACAGTACGGGTAGGTCGGGGCCCTGTCCCGATCATTTCTATTATCCTTCCTAGAGGCTTGCAGTCTGTTTATATTCCCTGTGGTAAGATGAGCCGGTCCTGAGAGGCCGTGCAGTCGTATAGTTGTTAGCATTCCTTCTTTCTATTGTGATGGTCGTGTGGGGCCATAGTTCTCAGTAGTGGTGACCTTGTCGGTCACGTAGCTTTTTAATACGTTATGATTGAATTGCAGATAACTAGACAGCATGGTGGCCTTGTCGGCCCGCATAGGTTCCCCTGAATTACCTTGTTTCTGGTCAGCTGATAATACAGGTACAGAAGGCTATAGGCCAATAGGCCGGGGGCTGTGTTTACAGCCGTTATATAGCCCTTTGTTTCCAGAAATGTGAGTTAGAGCCAGCCAGGCACCAGATGTGCCCAGGCTTAACAGTCCAGCGAGTCAGGTCCTAGTAGGGCACCAGGTGCCAGTCATGCCCCCCAAGGCGGGGCGTGACAATTTAATTAACATACAAAGCTTAATATATCATTTTTGTTAATCATTGGATAGAATTAGTTCTTTTGCTTAATTATTTACCATTAATGCATATTTTAATTCATATTTTTATCTTAAAAGTATTCTATTGCATTAACTTTAAGTTATTAATTTTCCTAATATTATATGTAATTATTCATTTTACTATAAATTATCCATTTCATATTTTAATTAAACGAACTTTTAGTTTTTTAAAATATAATTTTACTTAATTTTTATAAATTATTTATAATTAATTCATAACAATAATATTTATATAGTTTTATCGTAAATCATGCTATTATATTACCTATTTACTAAATTATATATAAGTATAGTACTTTTATTAATTTAATAGAAGCTAATTCATTTTCCTCCAATTTATTTAAAATCTAGCTATTTTCTATCTATTTTTTTAATCAATTGTAGCCATTTTGATCAAATTTTTGCCACATTTTAAATTTCAATTCAATATCAATTTATTCCTACCTATTTACCAAAATACAGTTAATCCATCTATGACTGCAATCCGACCAATCTTATGGCTTTTAATCTCAGTCGTCCATCTCACATAATCCTATGGTCATGATTAAAACCCTACTCACTTTCCTTTTAACCTATTCAACCCTAAATCGAAACCTAACACTCATTCCTCTCTAACAAGATCCGCCGCAACGCTTTCTCTTCTCTTCCTTTTCGACACAACGGCCAGAAAAAACTTTCGCCGAACCACCACGGCAGAAGCACCGCACCTTCCTCTCTTATCTCCCTCTCCGCTATCCTTTCCGACCATACTAGTGTTGTTTCCCTCTCTTTATTCCTGTCACTGTTGCTCCGACCGGCGCTGCCACAACTCTGCCCACGCCGCACCGTTGCTCCGATCAGTAAAAATCTGGCGAGAGACCATCATTCGCTTATGCCCGAGCATTGCATAAGCATTTTGATGGATCTGTACAGATTGTCCTTGCCACATTGTGGGTAGGAGAACATGGCCCCTAACGTGGGGACATGACACTTACAGATGGTTCAGAATACGCCGTTGTCACATTTGCCTCAAAATTGGACTCCGATGTTGACTTTTGGGATAGATTCTCATGAATCTGTCCATGGTATGACATCACTCCTCCTTAGCTCATTTGCATAATTGTTGATATTTTTGTGATAATATATGAGATTCGTACAATATTATCATCTATTCTTGTCTAAGAAGTAATGAATTTCACTCCTCTGTGTTTATTATCATATGTCGAAATCCCAAATTCTTGTAATATTTCCTGTCAATCCCTCACTCTATGGTATGTTCGATTATGTGTTTTGCTTAATGTTCATGTCCTATGTATTTAAACTATGAGCTTAAATGATTCTTTACTAGCTTGGCTCTGTTAGTTCTGTAAGGGAAAAACTATATATGTCTTAATTTGTTGTCCGTATGCTATAACTGATTGTTTTCATTATACGAAAATTTGGTAGAATTTATTTTTCTTCCTACTTCAGTGATCCATGCTAATGTGTGTAAGGCAATTATTTATTTATTTATTTATGCGACATGTGATACCCTTAGTATGTCTATTCTATGGTGATTCTGAGTTGTCCATTTTCCTCTCCTCCTTTAAGTAAACTCTTGTTGGCCTATTTGTTAAATTTGATAATGTAAGTATTTTCTATTGTCGTAAGACATCTTCTAGTGTTTATGGTCTAATAAAACATTGAAATACACCGACTTTGTTAGGATATTTTAGTTGTTAGTTGGAATTTGCTTTATTTAGTCAATCTCAATAGACATTTTTCTATGACAAACTTAGACCTATTGGATATGACAATAGAAGATTTTACTTCATGATTAGTTATATAAAATTGTTTCTTCATTCCCGAGCTCGATCATAACAACACTAGAATCTCATTTCATATAGTAATGTGGGCTAAAAGTATCCATGTCCTTTTTCAGAAATACAAATTGTGGCAGTATCCCATATATATTTAGTAATTTTAACTAATACTACTGATTTGAGGCTATCACTGCAAATTAAAAGAAAATCTCTTGATTTTTGCCTTATCATAAGAATTAGACAGTGGATATTTATTCATTATGGTAAGTTAAAAATTGATTATAATCCTTGATAATTTCTAGATTTTTCATTAGTGATTCTGTAACAATTATGGTAATCCTAATATTAGTACATCATATATATGGTAGTTTGAGGCCTTATTTGATTCTTTCTATTTCATTAAGGCAGGAATGCCTATAATTGATTATCCCCTTTATGTGCTAAATGTTTAATAAGGGAAGATTTATGTGATAGATTTCCCTCCCTCTTATCTAATTGATTATGTTTCTTTCGCTATATAACAAATGATTTTTCTCTTATTCAAGGAATCACTGAATACACCTATTCCTCTATGATACATCATTCCAACACTCCTGATTATGAAAAAATACAATGAACTTTACATGTTCTTTGAATATGCAACTTTAATTTCTCTTTTCATTATTATTCAAATATTCCTATTCCTTTAGTAATATAATTTAGACATCACATATTCTGGAACAAGATAACCTTTGGTTCCTCTTTTCTTTTAACACCGAAACATTGCTATTCCTTTTAGCAACATAACATATGAATATTCCTATTCTATAGAAGAGAAAGTCTGGTCTTCCTTTTTTCTCATATTTCTCAAGTCTTGCTACTTTGTGAAATTTCGCTGAATTTCTGATTTCCTATTACTTAAAAATTTCTTAACTGGTCAGTCAATCTTAGTATACAACCCTTATTTATTTTATCAGTTTAATTTTTCGTGATTCATGTTTGATATGTGTAAATTTATTTGATTTATTTTCTGCTAGATTTTTCTATGTCTACATGAAAAGTATTAATCTTTGAATTTTATTTGATACCCTTGTTTCATGCATATATACAATACTATCTCTCTCCCGATATATATATATATATATATATATATATATATATATATATATATATATATATATATATATGCGTGTTTGCTTGTATTTAGTCTCTTAAAGTAGGTGTCCTTTAATTTATTTTGGAATGCATCGGAGAGTTGCTGGGATGAAGAAGGGCTGTTTGAAACCAATTAATTTGACATTATGTATCTTAATTATTTACTTATTTATTTTTATCATTTGTACTATTGTAATAAACACCCATAAAGTAGAAGGGTTTGTTTTCTGGGTGGGCGGGATCTATATGCCTTTACATTTGTATTTTCTTACCCTACCCTTTTCTAGTGACATGTTTAATTTTCCATGTTGTCGTTGGAAATTTGCTTGTAGGCTCATAATTAGGATGTGTTAATTCTTGCATAACTTTGAGTAAAGTTAATGCTTATTGAATGATTGAGTACCACTTATTTAAAATTATGCTCATGATAGTTAGTTGCCATGCCTATAGGATTTTGTTGCATATTTAATCTTTAGAAATCATGCCTATACGATTTTGTTGCATATTTAATCTTTAGAAATCATGCCTATAGGATAAACACTGAGGCTTATATGTAACCTTTACATGCTTACTGTGTTCCTTTAGTCTATTATTTTTTTGCCTAGCATTATGACATGATTAATAGCCTTAAGTTTATTTTATACCCCAACTAGTCCAATGCCTCTTGGACATTAGAATTGGTGCGGGTAGGCATATGCTTAGGAAGATCAGTCTTTTCTTTCTTTAGAAGGATATTAGGAGTAATAACTAATTAACTAGGTGAGTAGTGGGACATGATAGTTTGTACTCGCTGGATAATACAAGCAATATTCTGATTGTGAAGTATTATTTTAGTTGTACGGGGTGATTCAATTAGGTTAAAATAACCCCTTTATAAATACAGAACTACGTCTGACCTGATTTCCTTAAGGGATACGTAGGCGTCTTTACGAGGCTCGGTCTAATCTTTTAAAAACTTTTTTATTTGTTTTGCTATTTCATTCTTTCTATTTATTCGCCAATTACTATTTTTTTGTGGTATGTATGAATTCTTAGATTAATAAAATCTCTTTCTATATATACTAGCCAAATCTTCCTTCTTCTCGCTTGTTTGAATTGTTTGTTCTTCATTTTATTATGTCTCTAGAAAAATGTTATTGCAAATTTAGTTAAAATATTCTTACTTCATTTGTTTATGATATTCGTTTAAATTACTTACTGACTTAGGTTTAATAATAATTGACCTTTCCTGATCATATAGTTATATACCCCACATAATTATTGAATTCGATAGGGACCCACAATTGTGGACCTCGAAAGGTTTCTAACACCTTCCTTTCAAGGTAACTTGAACCCTTACCCAAGTTCTGGTGACATGAACTAATATAAAGTTATCTGTAATTAGTTTAGTATGATTCCCTAACGTACCATAATTCATTAGGTGGCGACTCTTCATCTTTTTTTATCCTAAAAAAAATTGTCACATGTTGTGTTCAGCTTTTCGCGAGAAAAATAGGGCACAACATCTAAGCTCGCTCAAACTGTGAGCTCCCATTTGGCTTCAATAAAACACCTCAAAGAACAAATGGACCATATGTCTGCATAGTTGAACCCCGCATAAAGTGTGCGCTTCCTAGTGATACTGTGCCGAACCCAAAGAAGGATGGTGATTGCATGGCAATAATGACTAGCAGTGGTAAGGTCTTGAAGGATGCGGAAGTGAAGCTTAAGGATATTGATGCCCCGAAGGCAATTGATGATGATGCGTTGGATGAGGTGCCAATAGCACCAAATGTTTATGATGAGGGTGAGAAAGGTGAGGGAGATGTTGATGTAACTCCCTCGGACAATGCTTATGTGTATATTACAAAGAAATCCCCAAGTGACAAGGATCATGAAATGAGAATTCCCCTTCCATATCTATAGCGGTTGGCCAAAAAGGAGGAGGATAATCAGTTTCAGAAGTTTTATTGAAATGTTTAGTAAATTATCTATCAACATACTGCTAGTGGATGCTTTGACTCAAATGCCAGGTTATGCAAAATTTATGAAGGAACTCTTGAAGAAAAAGAAGATGGTGGATATGAGAACCGATGAGGTAACCCATCATTATAGTGCTGTCATGACTAGAAACCTTGCTCCAAAATATGAAGACCTTAGGGCATTAACCATTCCCTGCACAATTGTCTTATGCATGTTCAATAAGGCTTTGTGTCGACTTTGGTGCTAGTATCAATCTCATGCCTCTCATGATATTCAAAAAACTCAAGTTAGGGAGTCCAAAATCTACCTCTATGAGGTTTTTGATGGCGGATAGGTCAATCAAGAGACCCGTTGCAGTGCTAATTTATGTTCTTGTGAAGGTAGATAAATTCATACTCCCAACTAATCTCATTGTGCTGGATTTTGAAATGGACAATGAGGTGCCAATCATCTTGGGGCGACCTCTACTGGCAATGGGAAGGGCTTTAATTGATGTGAAGCTCGGGGAGCTGATGTTCCGAGTAGGTGGTGACGAGGTCACCTTCAATATATGCGAGCCTATCAAGCCTCTGGATGAGTGCAAGTCATGGCAGTGCTCGATGGGAAAGAAGACCATTATGAATATTTTGATGACGAGCGTGAAGCCGAGGATGGTCTTCCAAAATGTTGAAAATCAAGGAGGTATCCATTGTGCCACAATGTTAACTAAGGCGCTTCTTGGGAGGAAACCCAAGCATCTTTATCTTGAGCCTTTTGATGTTTTGTTGTTTTTGGTTTTGTAGGTAGCGTGGATACATAAACAATAAAGAAGAAAAACAAAGCAGGCACGACATTAAACCAGCAAAACACTGGTGCCAACATGCAAAATACTGCCCTTTCGCTAGTAATAAATAGAAGAAGGGGAAAAAGAAGAGGAAACCGGCGACTCACTAATGGAACGCCGATACCGATTCACGAACCGTTGATGAATCATTGGTTCAAGACAATGCACCAGGAAGTTTAGGGGTGTTCGGCGAATCACCGGTGCTATTCTGCAACTTGTCGGCCAATCGCCGCTAGATGACTAATGAACTAGAAAGGTATTGGGCGCCGGCAAACCACTGGTCCTTACCGGCGACCGTTGGGTAAGTGTAGGTGCAGGTAAGTTCATCCTCTAAATATTTTTTAATGATCCATGGATCGACCCAGCTGGGAATTTAAAAACACTGGTCGAAACCCCTCTAAATTCCCATAAACCCTTGCTTCCACCTTTCCACTTCCCCATAACACCTTTCTAACTTCCCCATACATCACCTTTCTACCTTCCCACCACCAAACCAAGCTTTTCACCTACCATCCCCTCCACTCTTCTCTCTTATAAAACCCACACTCCTATTCCTTATCATCATCACTACTCACTCAACTCTTAAATATACTAAATATGAACAAGTTGTGTGGAGCTCTTTTTTGTGCAAACTTTGATCTTTCTCATCTTTGTGATTTAAAATCCATCTAGTATGTCATTCTTACTCTGCTTTTAACTATTGATTGGCACAATGTAATACCCCAGAACATTCCTAGATCAAACTCAGATCTTGCAAGAAAAATCTAAAAGAAACCAGAAACGTTGCCTCAGAATGACCGAGACAACAAGTCGTGGTCATCTTCAACAACTCGTTGTGTCAGTCGTGGTCAGCCCTAGTTGGTCCTTCGGGAACCAATGGGACATGGAACGACTCGTTGTGAGAAATAACGAGTCATTGTTCGGTGGTTCGTTTAGGGTTAAAAATCGACACGCAAGTGCACGTGGTCAAACAAGTAGTAAGTGGCTTAAGTAAGCCAAGTATCGAACCAAGGAGACTCTGGATAAGTAAAAATTGCTCAAGTATACTATATTCTATCTTACGTCTAAATATGCTGACAACAAAGTAACCAAAAGTTAAATAATTTGTTTATAACTTATATACTAAAACTATTAACAACTATCTACTTTGAATTGAAACTATGGATATGAGCATGCCAAGGTTAAGAACAAGTAATGAACTTGATTATAATCATAATTTGGTTAATCTTTTCTTCCTGTTGCTAGCCAAGAACATTAGCCTAGAGATTAAAACTCTCGTATTTAATCTCACTTAAGAATCATAAACCATCCGTCTACATTTCTGTGATCAAATGCAATTTATGACCTAGCAATACAATTTCAGTTCCTAAATTGACTAATACGGCTTTCAAGTATATTTCTATCAGGAAAGCACATCAAAACTCAATTTTCCCAAATCAAGTTAAGAACAATACCCTATTAATTCACAACTTTCCAATTTCGTGCTCTCTTGAGTGAAATCGGACTTTTTAGATGTACATTAATGTCGGCCACACACCAATGCAGTAGAAACAAGAATTAATAGAACAACATGGAAGAAGAAGATGAAAAACCATATAATTCAATAATCAAAATTCATCACCATTGTTCATAACCTTAGCAAGGAAGGAAATTAGCCACTCATTTGTGGATTAATCATCCCAAAACAAGTGTTAATCATACAAACAATTGATTGAAAGAAGAAAGAAAGAGAGAAAAACCCTGAGCTTTTTCGTCCCTCAACTGCCTGTAACCCACGTCCTTGCTCCACCAAGTCTGAATTCCTTAAAAATAAGCCTATGTGTTCTATTTATACTAGTGGGAATTTTTCCCGGAATAACAAGCAACGTGTCACGGAGTGCATCGCGGAGCACTGCCTCCGTGACACGGCGTGGACGTGGACCCTCTCTAAAAATTTGGTGTCCGGGAATAAAGCTTCAACGTGGCACGACATGCAACGCGGAGGCTTGCCTCCGTGCGACGGAGCTGTCGCGAGGCTCCACTGGAATTTGACTAATATTTCACCCTCCAGGCAGAGTGCCTCCGCGATGGTAGCGTGGCACGGCTCCATCACGGAGCCCCTTTAATTGGTGCAGTCCACTGCCTTTTTCGTGCTCGAATCCAAGTCCAACTCCGATATTGTTCCAACATGCATTTTAGCTCTTCGAAATCACATTTTACCTACAAAACAATGCTAATCATGTTGGTTAGTATAAATTCACATTTTATTACCAATTACATGAAAATGTATACACATTGCACAATAAACAAGGCGAAAATGATACGTTTGAGTATCACTTGGGCATATAAATCTGCCCAAGATCACTTACCCACACTTAAATCCTTGTTCGTCCTCGAACAACAAATACACAATTCATGCAAATTACATCCCAACCTTCGCCACTATGGTGCGACAATTTATGCTACGGTCATACCGAACATTCAATATTGTAAATCATCAAGAAAACATGCATGGTCTTACAATGCAATGACCGTTAATACATTAAGACTTCCTAGACTTTAAGAATCGACCCTCGATATCGGCAAACTCATGCAAATCAGCTAATCAAGATATCCGACATGAAAATCAATCTTTCATCAAGCATGTTCCCTCACAACTCAAGAGAATCTTCCCCTTTTTGTTCATGTGACACATAAACATTCAAGTAGGGGCATGGAACACAATACCTCACTTCACACTTTATGCACATGCTCGATTCAAGATGCATTCACAGACTCTTTAATTAGCCAATTACATGAATTCAAAAATTAAGCCTCAATCACACCGAATCGAATTCTACAGCCTAGGTATCTCAACATATTTACAAAATTGCATGCTTTCATACGAATCACTTTTGCATTTTGAATATCAGTTACAACACGCAACCAACCTTTCACAACCATATAGTAACTACAAGTTCCGTGATGCAATCCACCAAAGAAAAAACTGAAAACAAATTAAAATCACTACTCCTACCGACTACATTTCCCTTAAGACGGTCGTCATCCATCCATCATAGGGAACGGTCACTAACTATGACGTTGGTTCAATGGGACTATTCTCGGTAAAAGAACCGAAAATAAACTCCGAGAAACCCAAAAATAAAAATAATTTTTTTTTGCAAACATCGATCATTTCGATGGAAAAAATATTTACAAATTTTTTTTTATATGTACAAAATATTTTCGCAAAATTTTAAAAATATCGATCTTTTCGATAGAGAAAAAAAATAAATTAAGAAAATATTTACAAAATTTTTACAGACTTAGCTGGCAACCACAACATTTCACAACACACATCAATTACCACAATTATGTACAGATACAAAGCAGTTTGCACTTTGCATTTCACAAACACAGGGCAACATAAACATACAAAACAAACAGAGGAAAAACATACAAGCAAACCAGCCTAGCCCCAGCACCTAACTACTCCCCACCCCACACTTAAATCGAACACTGTCCCCAGTGTTCAAAAAAATTAAAATCACAAAATTGGGTGGTGGAACTCCCTGATCAGTCAAAATATTTGACTTCTTCATCAGGTGCTGCTGCCTCATCTCCCATGTCCGAGTCACCTCCATCGTCATCATCGGACTCCACATCGGAGTCCTCCCGACGTGTCTCCTCGTCTGTGGGGACATCATCGTCAGTGGGCTCTACAAAGGCTGGCCCTACTCGGCATAGAGCCCTGGCGTTTTCGCCAAATGGGTAATCCAGCTCGAGCTGCCATAGCTCCTCCTCCGTGGCTGGTCTCCCACCAATCCGAAGCTGGAGCATTTGCATTCCAAACATCTGTGCCATGTACTGGTCGTCACGAGCATGTCGCTCGCCAAGCGTCAGCATTGGCCCGTGTGTGGTGTCGGGGGCCTTAGTTTTGGTCACGTCAAGGGCCCTCCGCTCCAACTGCGGGATGTAATCCAAAGCCTCTTCCTCAACGTCGAGGCCCCGGAGAAAGGTGGTGATAAGTCCCCCGAACCCATACCTATGGCCCTGGTGTAGTCAGGCTCTCTTCATGGCGGATATGATGACCGCCCCAACATTAATCTCCATCCCTTTCATCAGGGCATACACTAGGCAGACACGGTCCCGGGTCACATCAGTCATGTGCACCCCTGGGATTAGGCACGAACATACTATCTTTAGCCAGATTCTGGCCTCCCTGTTCATTTGAGAATACGGTAGAGTCTGGTGGTAACCCCTTTCCTTATGTCTGCTCCATCTGGCTGCGGATCGAGCCCCATACAATATGCGTCTGATATCGACATATGGTGGGGTGATGTTTAGCTGGCGGAGAATGTGGGCGTCTGTGTCCCGCGCTCCGATGATGGCATTTAGCTGCTGGGGTTCCAGAGTGACAATCTTCCCTCTGATCTTGATTGTGTGGCTTCTGATTACCGGGTTCCAATTTGCATAGAACTCCCGGACTAGATGTAGGTTGCATTCCTTGGGCTCCTGAAATATGAAGCTGAGCTCAGCTGCCTCGATCCTTTGCACTATGCAGGGGAACTCCTGTGCTAGTGGTTCCCGTGCAATATGCTCCTCGGGGAAGTATTTATTCTCCTTGTGTTTGGTGTACCACTTCTTCCCCTCATCGGTTACCCACCTCATTCCGTATTGGCGGCGTTGGCCGCGTGGAACTGCTGGTGCAGCTGGGACTGCTGTGCCCAGTCTAAGTCTTTTTCTCCCGGTGCCTGAAGTAGATGCACCCTTACCCTTATCTTGCCTACTTGTCATTTTACCTGTCAACACAAATAAACAAGCGCAATGTCAAGCTAAATAAATATTAACTTCAGCTAAGGTTGGGTTAACCAAGTTTACCCCACACTTAGTCCTTAGCTACGGTTACGATACTACGGCAAGAATCACTTTATTTACACCAAAAACAAACAACTATACAATTTATGCTTAGTGCATTCGCAAAGAAAAATTCGACGGTATAACTTTAGCGTACTACTCAGACTTCATACAGTTAATCCCAATCACTACCATCGCTAGCAATTCAACCATCGCACTTAGCAAATGAAAACAACAAACCAAAAACAACAACAAAAATTCTATATACATACGAACCTATATAATCAACCCAATTTGAACAATTTTCAACATTTTCCCAAAAAACCCGAGAATTCATCGTCTATTACATTCAAACAATATTCTACAACGACTTATCTCATTCAATACATACAACCCGGCATATATTTCACAAATTTAACAAGTTACCAATTTCGAATTCAACAAC
Source organism: Datura wrightii (assembly GCA_035772735.1). NCBI lineage: Eukaryota > Viridiplantae > Streptophyta > Magnoliopsida > Solanales > Solanaceae > Datura > Datura wrightii. The sequence continues at coordinate 126,600,557 of JASDFA010000018.1, forward strand.
CAAGCCCTAGAATTTAATTTCGCAATCAAATTCGAATCATTCACACAATCGACAAGTTCAAACGCTCATTACAACATTTCGAACATTTATCAATCAAGGAATAACTCAATTTCATGCTAAATTTTGACTTAGGGTGATTTAGTTCACCTCCCATGCTTAAATTCGAATGAAATCGACAAAAACTTGAGAGATAATCGGAAAACATACCTTGTAGTTGAAAAATCGAAGAAAACTCGGTAAATTGTTGCCTTAAGCCGTGGCACGTTGGTGGGAGAGGGGTTTTGGGACGTTTGGTCGCGGAGAAGTGTAAAAATGAGGGGAAAAGGGGGGTTTTCGGTGTTTAAAATGAAGAAAACACGCGGGTCACCCGGCAACCCAGTGTGACCCGTCACAAATTATAGGGCAACGTGTCACGGAGTGCATCGCGGTGCACTTCCTCCGTGACACGGAGCCATCGCGATAGCTTTCTGGAATTTTTAAAAATTCCAGATTAAACCTCAACGTGTCACGGAGGGTAACGCGGAGGTCCTCCTCCGTGACACGGAGCCATCGCCCCAGCTCACTGTCTCTGCATTTTATTCATTTTTTCATACCTCACCTTTTCCTTCACGATTTCATGCACATTTTTCTCCGTTTGACCTGAAAATCACCTCACTAAACAAAATTGGTTAGATTAATAAGTATCACTAACTAAAATGAAAAAAATACTACTAAAACGAAAAATTTGTACTAAATCAAGAAAAAGAAAATTAAAATAAAATCTATTTACACTTTTACAAAATAAAAGAAAAAATACATTTTTCACGGGTTGCCTCCCGTGCAGCGCCTGGTTTACCGTCGCGGCTCGACGTCCTTTATGCTCAATTGTCCACTAGGGTGATGGACGATTTCTCACGATCATTGTCCTCCCCCCAGTAGTGCTTACACCTCTGCCCATTTACTAAGAACATGGCACTCCGATCTTCTTGCCACAATTCTACAGCCCCGTGAGGGGTCATTCTTACCACTTCAAATGGTCCCGACCATTTAGACCTCAGCTTTCCAGGAAACAACTTCAATCTCGAATTAAAGAGCAAAACTTTCTGTCCAGGCTCGAAAATACGATGCACCACATGCTTATCATGCCATCTTTTGGTTCTTTCCTTGTAGTACTTAGCACTCTCATAGGCATGCCAGCGGAACTCATCAAGTTCACTGAGCTGCATTAGTCTCTTTTTGCCCGCCATCTCTGAGTCCATATTTAGCTTTCTAACAGCCCAGAAAGCTCGGTGCTCTAACTCCACCAGGAGATGACATGCTTTGCCATAGACCAATCGGTATGGTGAGGTTCCAATCGGTGTCTTATAAGCAGTTTGGTAAGCCCACAATGCATCATCGAGTTTGCTTGACCAATCATTTCGTTGTGTATTCACCATTTTCTGAAGAATCTGCTTCACTTCTCTATTTGACACCTCTACTTGCCCACTAGTTTGGGGGTGGTACGCTATTGCCACTTTATGGCGCACCCCATACTTGGCTAGTAATTTCTTAAAACTTGCATTGACAAAATGAGCCCCTCCATCGCTGATAATGGCTCGGGGTGTCCCGAACCTTGTCAGGATGTGTTTTTTTACAAACTTCGTTACTACCTTGTTGTCATTCCTGGGACAAGCTATTGCTTCCACCCATTTTGATACATAATCTATAGCCACCAAGATGTAACGATTACCAAATGACGGTGGGAATGGACCCATGAAGTCAATGCCCCATACATCAAAGGGCTCAACTTCCAGTATATTCTGCAAAGGCATCTCTTGTCTTCTGCCAATGGATCCTGTACGCTGACACCTATCACACATTTTGACATACGCCATAGAGTCTCTGAACAGTGTTGGCCAAAAGAAGCCTAACTGTAGAACCTTGTGTGCTGTTCTCTCGCCTCCGTGATGTCCTCCATACAATGAAGAATGTCAGCCCCTCAGCACTTCTGAAATCTGACTCTCTGGGATGCACCTTCTCATTACCTGATCTGGTCCCTGTTTGAATAAATATGGTTCATCCCAAACATAGTGCCGGCTATCATCCCGCAATTTCCTTATTTGCTGTTCTGTTGCCTCAGGTGGATATACTCCGCTCACTAGTAAGTTGACTATGTCTGCATACCAGGGAACTTCAGCTTCTCCAACTGCCAAGAGTTTCTCATCGGGGAATTCTTCATTTATGTTATCACTTTCCATCACATGCGACCGACTTTTCAGTCGTGATAGGTGATCTGCTACTTGGTTCTCGCTCCCCTTTCTGTCTCTGATCTCAAGGTCGAACTCCTGCAACAATAAGATCCATCTAATCAATCTGGGCTTAGCATCCTTCTTGTTGAATAGGTACCGAATAGCTACATGATCGGTGTACACCACAACTTTCGAACCCACCAAATAAGACCTGAATTTGTCAAATGCAAACACCAAGGCTAGCATCTTTTTCTCTGTGTCTGTGTAATTGCTTTGGGCCGTATTCAGTGTTTTGCTTGCATAATAAATAGAATGGAAAATTCTATTTTTTCTTTGTCCCAATACGGCTCCCACAACCACATCACTGGCATCACACATCAGCTCAAATGGTTGTTCCCAGTCAGGAGAAATAAGTATCGGTGCTTCTATCAATTTCTGCTTCAACTTATCGAATGCTGTAACACACTCATCATTCAACTCGAACTTTACCTCTTTTTCTAGAAAATCTGCATAGTGGTCTAGAAATGTTGGAAAAGTTTTTGATGAATCGTCTGTAGAATCCTACATGCCCAAGAAAACTGCGCACACCCTTCACTGACACTGGTGGTGGCAACTTTTCAATAACCTCGATCTTAGCACGATCGACTTTCAACCCCTTTTTAGATACTTTGTGGCCAAGGACAATCCCCTCCTTCACTAAGAAGTGGCATTTCTCCCAGTTTAATACAAGGTTGGATTCTTCACATCGAGCCAGCACCCTGTCAAGATTCTGCAAACAAGTAGCAAACGAATTACCAAAAACAGAAAAATCATCCATAAATACCTCAACAAAATCCTTAACCATGTCATGGAAAATAGCCATCATGCATCTCTGGAATGTGACGGGTGCGTTGCATAACCCAAACGGCATCCGCCTGAAAGCATATGTCCCATAAGGACAGGTGAAAGTAGTCTTCTCTTGATCCTCCGAAGCTATGGCTATTTGGTTATAACCAGAGTACCCATCAAGAAAGCAATAATACTCCTGTCCTGCCAACCTATCAAGTAATTGATCAATAAAAGGGATGGGGTAATGATCTTTCCTCGTGGCTTCGTTTAGCTTTCCGTAGTCCATACAAATCCGCTAGCCTGTGACGGTTCGAGTAGGGATCAACTCATTTTTCTCGTTAGTGACTACAGTCATTCCCCCTTTCTTTGGAACACATTGAACGGGGCTGACCCACTCACTGTCTGAAATTGGGTAGACCACACCTGCATCAAGCCACTTAATTATTTCTTTCCTTACCACATCCTTCATTGCTGGATTAAGTCTCCTTTGCGGCTGAACGGTTGGTTTGGCTCCTGTCTCCATGAATATCCTATGTGTGCAGAAAGCTGGATTGATACCCTGAATGTCAGATATTTTCCAACCCATTGCTTTCTTCCTCTTTCTGAGGACACCCAATGCTGCCTTTTCCTGTGCCTCCGTCAAGTCTGCAGAGATGATAACTGGTAACGTCTCCCCCTCCCCCAAAAAGATATATTTTAGATGGGGAGGCAATTCTTTCAGCTCCAGCTTCGGTGCCTCCTCAATGGATGGTTTCGGCAAAGGCTCTGGAGATCTCATCAATGATTGAAATTCCTGTCTCCTCGGATGATTCTGTGCTCCATTCAACAATTGGACCATTCCACACGCCTCTCTATCCCTAAAATGATCAGAGTGTGTCAACGCTCTTTCCAATGGGTCTTGAGATTCAACAATCTGCCTAATTTCTTCATGCTCAACCACATTAATTTCCGAAAGCTCCTCATTTATAGCTGGCAGCTTCATGGCTTTTAACACATCAAATACCTCTACCTTGTCATGTGCTCGCATTGTAAGTTGACGCGCAGCTACGTCGATTAAGGCTTTCGCAGTTGCCAAGAAGGGTCGTCCCAAAATAAATGGGACTTCCGCGTCTGGTTCAAAATCCAGAACAATGAAATCTATCTGGAAAATGAGGGATCCCACTTGCACAAGCACATCCTCAACAATGCCATCCGGCCTAGATAAGGATCTGTCTGCCAACTGCAAGATTACGGTTGTAGGTCTAGGACTACCTAGACCTAACTTTCTGAATACCGAAGATGGCATCAGATTTATGCTCGCCCCCAAGTCACACAATCCACGAGCTCGGATACTCTGCCCAATAGTAAGCTGGATAGTAAAACTTCCAGGGTCTTTTAGCTTCGTAGGCAGTCTATTTTGGATCCGGGAAGTGCATTCCTCCGTCAAAGCTACCGTGGCATACTCAGTCAAATGACTTTTGTTGGCCACGATGTCTTTAATATATTTGGCATATTTTGGCACTCCCTGCAAGACATCAACAAGAGGTAAATTAACATGTACCTATTTAAGCACCTCCATAAATTTCTTGAAACACGCCTCCTCCTTGTGTTTCTTGAGTCGTTGAGGGAACGGGGGTGGAGGTCTTTCTGATTCTGCCTTTTTGGTCTTCCCCCTATCCGAAGTTTGCTCTCCCTCAACATCTGCTGCTCCTGACTTTTGAGGTGGTCTTTCTGGTTCCACCTCCTTTAGCTGCAAACCACTCCTTGTGGTCACTGCATTTACCTGCTTTGGATTTGGATCCGTGTCGCTAGGCAGTCCTCCTCTGGGCCTTGTGTTTTGGGCACTAGCAAATTGCCCAAATTGATACTCAAGAGCCTTGGTCGCTAATTGATTATTTTTCACTTCGGCTACCAATTTAACATAGTCAGCCTGCAATTGCGCCTGATTAGCGATCATGGTCTTGAACATTTCCTCAATGCTAGGTGATGGTGGTGGAGGAGGGGCATTGTGATTTCTGAATTGAGATTGGTAGTTCTGTTGCCCTCCTTGATTCCTTTGCATACCCTGACCCGAACTTTGGCCTTGTTGGTTGTTGCTACCCCATGAAAAATTTGGATGGTTCCTCCAATTTGAGTTGTAGCCGCTACCAAACTGCTGCTGATTTCTTTGTGCATTGCCCACAAAGTTAACAGAATCAGAATTTGCTCCACAGCACTCAGCTGAGTGCTCACTACTTCCACACACTTCACACCATATTTGCTGGACCGCATTGACTGAAGCTGAAGGCTGGTTCAAATTCATGTTGCTGAAGTGGTTGTTCAACTGATTCTGTAAGGCAGCTATCTGTGCAACGATAGCTGTAAATCCATCCACTTCAAGCACTCCTGCTGCTTTCCTTGCTCCACCTCGTGATGAATCAGCATTCCATTCTGGATTGCCCTGTGAAATCCGGTTTAGCAAAGTGTACAGCTCCTCATAAGTCTTTTCCAGCGCTTGCCCTCCAGCTGCTGAGTCTAACAAAATTTTATTATGGGGTTCCAAACCCTCAATAAATGTGTGTACCAACACCTCATTGGACTGATGATGATGAGGACAGTCCCGCAACATGGATTTAAATCTTTCCCAGGCTTGATACAAATTTTCCCCCTCCCTCTGTTTGAAACTTAGAATTTGACTTCCAAGTCTGGCTGTTTTACCAGAGGGAAAAAATCTTATCAAGAACTTCCGTGCTAGATCATCCCACGTTGAGATATAATTTGGTAGCTCAGCTTTCAACCACCTCTTGGCTTCACCAAGTAATGAGAACGGAAATAGTGTGAGCCGAACATAATCAGGTGACACTCCAGCGGGTATATAAGCGTCACTTATCTCCAAAAAGTTTTGGAGATGTTGTTGTGGGTCTTCATGAGGGAGACCGGTAAATTGCTTGCTTGTGTGCAACAGTTGCACCATATTCTGCTTGAGTTCAAATCTCCCTCCAGGTTCTGGTTTGCGGATACTTGAATGTACATTGTTGGCATGTGGGATTGCCACCTCGTGAACCGGCCTTGCTGCTGCTTCTTCGAGCACTAACACTGCCCTCACAACTGGTGGATTTTGTTGCTCCATAATAGTCTGTCTGAGCAACTGCAGCTTCTTTTGTAGAGCTTCTCTGCATTTACTATGAAATATACGTTCAGGCTCTATGTAAGATTCCACCAACTCTTTGTCTCTTGCCAGTGTTCACAGAAATCAAGTCTGCAAAATACAGGCTAAGACCAAGTTGTCAACACTTAAGAAAATAAAATAAAAATACAGTAAATTTACACTTAATACAATTTCACCAATTGCCTAGTCTCCCTGGCAACGACGCCAAAAACTTGTTCGGTGGTTCATTTAGGGTTAAAAACCGACACGTAAGTGCACGTGGTCAAACAAGTAGTAAGTGGCTTAAGTAAGCCAAGTATCGAACCAAGGAGACTCTGGATAAGTAAAAATTGCTCAAGTATACTATATTCTATCTTATGTCTAAATATGCTGACAACAAAGTAACCAAAAGTTAAATAATTTGTTTATAAATTATATACTAAAACTATTAACAACTATCTACTTTGAATTGAAACTATGGATATGAGCATGCCAAGGTTAAGAACAAGTAATGAACTTGATTATAATCATAATTTGGTTAATCTTTTCTTCCTGTTGCTAGCCAAGAGCATTAGCCTAGAGATTAAAACTCTAGTATTTAATCTCACTTAAGAATCACAAACCATCCGTCTACATTTCTGTGATCAAATGCAATTTATGACCTAGCAATACAATTCCGGTTCCTAAATTGACTAATACGGCTTTCAAGTATATTTCTATCAGGAAAGCACATCAAAACTCAATTTTCCCAAATCAAGTTAAGAACAATACCCTATTAATTCACAACTCTCCAATTTCGTGCTCTCTCGAGTGAAATCGGACTTTTTAGATGTACATTAATGTCGGCCACACACCAATGCATTTGAAACAAGAATTAATAGAACAACATGGAAGAAGAAGATGAAAAACCATATAATTCAACAATCAAAATTCATCACCATTGTTCATAACCTCAGCAAGGAAGGAAATTAGCCACTCATTTGTGGATTAATCATCCCAAAACAAGTGTTAATCATACAAACAATTGATTGAAAGAAGAAAGAAAGAGAGAAAAACCCTGAGCTTTTTCGTCCCTCAACTGCCTGTAACCCACGTCCTTGCTCCACCAAGTCTGAATTCCTTAAAAATAAGCCTAAGTGTTCTATTTATACAAGTGGGAATTTTTCCCGGAATAACAAGCAACGTGTCACGGAGTGCATCGCGGAGCACTGCCTCCGTGACACGGCGTGGACGCGGACCCTCTCTGGAAATTTGGGGTTCGGGAATAAAGCTTCAACGTGTCACGGCATGCAACGCGGAGGCTTGCCTCCGTGCCATGGAGCTGTCGCGAGGCTCCACTGGAATTTGACTAATATTTCACCCTCCAGGCAGAGTGCCTCCGCGATGGTAGCGTGGCACGGCTCCATCGTGGAGCCCCTTTAATTGGTGTAGTCCACTGCCTTTTTTGTGCTCGAATCCAAGTCCAACTCCGATATTGTTCCAACATGCATTTTAGCTCTTCGAAATCACATTTCACCTACAAAACAATGCTAATCATGTTGGTTAGTATAAATTCACATTTTATTACCAATTACATGAAAATGTATACACATTGCACAATAAACAAGGCGAAAATGATACGTTTGAGTATCACTTGGGCATATAAATCTGCCCAAGATCAGTCGTCCTGTCACTCATTGGTCCCCAGCTCAGAAATCCCTCTTCTAGGATCCCATGACTCAACCAATGAGTAATCGTGTGATACAACTACATGTGGTGTCAGTCGTTGGTTGAATGTCCCAGGAACTTCCTTCAGTGACGAGTGGTAGCAACGACCCGTTATATCGCACAACAAGTCATTATGACCACCCGTTGTGCTAAGTTCAGTGGCTTTAATAACCTTTCCAGTAAAGGTAATGACATGACACAATGACCTGTTGGGTCCACCAACGATTCGTTGTGTTGCCCATTGTCAGTCCTCCCAGAATTTACATCTAGTGACCACAGGAGGAACCAACGACTCATTGGTTCATCCAACGAGTCGTGCTACCTCTCGTTGCTAGTTCTAGTGAGCCCAAATACAAGGCCTCAGGACCCACGACTGGTCCTTGTGAGTTGTTGTCCCAACCAATGACTGGTTGAGTGACCCGTTGATCCCTTGTCGGTAGTTTTTCCAGGTTTTTCCCTAGGGATATTTTTATAATTTCTCACTTTTTAATCCCTAAAATATGTCATTTTGGGTTGTTTTAAGGGAATTTAGAGGGGTAATCGATAATTACTTCACTTTTTTCATCCCCGTAGGAAATCATTTCGTAAAATTTCTCTTAAAAACACTCAGAACAAAAGAGAGGGAAGTCAACTTCTTCTCTGATTCTCAAGGGATTCTCTCCAGAAATTCTTCACCAGGTATGCGGGAATTCAACTAGGGAATTGTTCTTCCCGTGGTTCCCCCAAAACCCTTCCGTAATTCTTCTATCAGTTTAGTTCCTGAGTTTTTGAATGGGAATGAATTTTTAGCAAGATTTTGACTATAATGTGTGGAATATTATTCATGCTAATTGTAATTATAATTCCACTATGTTGTGACTATATAGATGTTTTTCCCTGCAAAATGAACTCTAGCCCTAGCTTTTGAATGTAGGAAAACTAGAGTCTTGCATAATTGATTAATTATACAAATTTCTTGATTCTATCAGTGTTGGGGATTCTCATATTTTTAGCGTATGTTGTAATCTCAGTCGGATACATGTTAGTCTAGTCTTAGTCAGATAATTAGCATACACAGTATTATTCAGAAAGGTCAGCTGATCAATTTGACTACAATCTTTTCTTGAGGTGTCAATGGTGCCTCTCAGTTATCATTTATTAGACTCAGATATCGGATTTTAGTGGTTCTTTAGATAGTTATGACACTTCCAAATAAGTAGCTATGAATAGTATTAGAAACCCGAGCTTCAGGTTTTAGTTTACTCTTTAGACGGTTACGATGCTTCTAGATATGCAGCTCTGGCTAGTCTTAGAACACCAGTTACAAAATTCGGTTCAATAAGACTCTCAGGGTACTGCCAGATAGGCATTCCTGACTTATTCATGGACCCCAGTTTGGAGCTATCAACTTAGTAGTCATTTTAGGACTATCACTTGGGAGTAGGACTTAGCACTGAGCGAACTAGGGCTCCAGCGCATCCAGGTTCCTAGAATTACATTGCCACTGTAGGTTATTTTATTGGCCTTATGGCCCCAGACTTGTGATCACTCAGTTCATGCCTTTATACCCTGGCAAGGTATATTGGGTCCTACCAATGAGGTATATACATCGGGCTCCACATCTAGCTCACGTGGTTACATATCAGTTATAGTCTCTCCCACTAGTTGGTATAGTCTCCGTTTAGCTCAGCTCAGCTCAGAACAGTTTTAGTTTACTCAGTTCAGATAAGTATCTCAGATTCAAGGCATGTCTATGACCATTAGACAGCAGCATTTTGACCATTCCAGTTATATTCTAGTTTACTCAATTTCAGTATTGCAGTTGGTCATTGAATGTCACTATAGTTTAATTATTTATTCCTTTATATTATATTTTTCTCCCACTTGCTTAGTATATTCAAAGTACTGATGCATACCTTCTATACTGTATCGTATCATGATACAGACGCAAGTTCTCAATCTCAGCACCGCTAGTAGATCTTCTTTAGGTGATATCAGCTATACCAGCGGTGAGTCCTCATCATTCGAGGATGATGTTTATCTTCTTCAGTTATTTTCATACAATTATACTTAAGAGTTAGCTGAGGGCTTGTCCCAGCAACTCATCAGATATAGATGGCTTTCGTACATAGATTCAGACTTTCAGTTTTTCTTTTAGATGTAAAAGCTTTTATTATTTAGTTTTTCATAAATGGTTTATTTATTTAAGCTTCCGCTATGATTACTCAAATTACCAGTGTTATGATAGACCATGGGTTGGCTTGGGGTTATTTGTGACTCCAAGTACTATGTTTCGTGTAGGGTATAGACTCCGGTCATGAAAAACTTGGTATCAGAGCCTTAGGTTTAGAGTATCCTAGGATGTCTGAAAATCTCGTAAAGTAGAGTCCTTTTCATTGGTGTGAAGTGCGCCACACTTATGACGGGGAGGCTAGGATACGTTATTAGGAAAACTCCTTTTTGTTCATATTCCTTGTCGTTCTTTGAAGTTTAATGTTATACCCCGTAGAATTCCCGGCACCTAGGCGACCTATTCGCACGTTGGTTAAGCATATTAGAAGGCCATACGTGCTAGAGAAAGGCCGGGAAAAAGATCGGACGAGGAACCCGTCGAACCATCGCGGGAGGAGCTGAGGCAGAGCCCCTCCGCGATGGCAGCGTGTCACGGAGGTGAGGCCTCCGCGATGGCTCCGTGACACGTTGCCCAGGTTCAGGCTCAAGTATATAAAGCCCACTTTGGGTTTAAATCATTTAAATCTTTAAAAATTTCGAGAGAACAGAGGCAAATGCAGAGGGAGAAGAAAGGAACGAAGAAAATTAAATAATTTTCGTCCGATTACGCTGCTAAACGCTGCCCAAACTCAAATTAATCCCAGATACCGAAGTATTTAGCAACAGAGAACATTCCTAAGGGTTTAGTTTCGTGAAATACGGCCGACGAATCGGCGAGCCACCGAACTAAGGTAAGTAGAATTGTTTTAAATTGATGTCTATGTGTTCCTAACTGAGAAGTGAATATTTCTCCCTTCTGGGCCGCTGGAAAATAGCGAGTTTTCGACCGTCTTTCGATAAGCCTAAGTTTAGGCCATAAACTATATCAAAAGTAACGTTGCTCTTTACAATAAAGTTGTATTTAGTATTAATTGACGTATTTATGAATGCAGTTGGGAGAAATTAGTTGAAGTACCGGCCGAGCTTCGTCCGACGGACAAATAATTCAAGGATAAGGTATGTAAAGTTAGTTTCCTCGGCAAGTTAAATAATATTGAGACAGTGTAGTAATGTACAGACCAGCAGAATCTTCAGAAGTCGAGTGTTACGTTATTATGAATATTGGTACAATATGAGAAGCATTGAGTTGTAACATGTATGAAACCCATTAGTACGATATAGATTCTAACGTAAGTGTTAGAGATTGCCCAGCATGCCCAGTATGTGATGTAATATGACATGTGAAGATATTGTTGTATTCAGTTGAAACCCCGCGAAGTAAGGTAGTATCCATAAAGCATTTCAGAGACCGAATAGCAGACTAAAATGATGTTTAGAAAGCATGTTAGAAATAGGATATCATGTTAATATAGAAATTCAGTAAACAACATAGTTTTCAGCAGCAACACTATCTTGTATGGCCTTGCCCCAGTACAGTTTATCCGGAGACTATATATATATATATATATATATATATTTACCAGCCTTAGCATGTATCAAATACGTACAGATTATTATTATTAGCCCAGCATGTAATATATACGATACCTTACCCCTGTTAGCCTCAGTATGTGAGATACACAAACATCATTACTAGTTGAGACCGTTGTATTGTTTGGGGTTGGACTACCTAGCATCCACGACCGCCCCAGGGTTAATAGCTTTATCGACTCGTCCGCCAAAGGATGAGGATACGTCACTCTACGGAGTGGTATACCGTCCCGCAAGGGGACGAAGATGGGATGCCAGTTTCCCCATATTTTGCCTTGGTCGGCTTTTATACACCCCCGTCGAGCGGATACGCCCGGGTGTTGATTCAGGAGTCCTTCGGACTCAGGTACAGTTATAGTCAGGGGCTCAGCGAGCCCAAGTGCATACCCAGGGGATCGGCGGGATGCTTACAGCCACTATAGGAGAGGAGATGACCGGGGTAGGGGTGTAGATTCTGTGCTGGTTATACCTCCCGGCTTATGGGGGCCGGGTAAGGTTTGTGTGTGCCATGTTATGCCACGTTATGTTAGACACAAGTAGATCAGCAGTAGATGGATACGTCTCCAGGTATGATTTCTATTTATTTCCAGTGTAAATGAGAAAAGGTATGACTTACAGTGTCAGGCAGTAATCTAATCCCTCCTACTTCAGTTTATCAGTTACTTTGTTGTTTCCAGACTTTGCTTTCAGTTATTGCTATACATACTCAGTACCAGAGGTACTGACGCCCGGTGGGGCACTGCATTACTTGCCTGCAGGTACTCATAGACGAGCAGGCGATACTACATGACTTCCTGTCAGCGGTCGAGTGTTCAGCTCCTGTCCTCCGGAGGCTGAATTTCAGAGGTGTATTTCAATTCCTTTTTGTTGTATAGTACGGGTAGGTCGGGGCCCTGTCCCGATCAGTTCTATTGCTATTCCTAGAGGCTTGCAGTCTATATATATTCCCTGTGGTCAGATGAGCCGGTCGTGTGAGGCCGTGCAGTTGTATAGCTGTTAGTATTCCTTCTCTCCTCTATGTTGGTCGTGTGGGGCCGTAGTTTGCCAGTAGTGGTGACCTTGCCGTTCACGTAGCTTTTAGTACTTCATGATTGAGTTGCAGATGACTAGACAGCATGGTGGCCTTGTCGGCCCGCATAGGGTTCCCTGAGTTGATATGTTTCTGGTCAGTTGTTAGTACAGGTACAGGAGGCTATAGGCCAATGGGCCGGGGGCTGTGTTTACAGCTGTTATATAGCCCTTTGTTTCCAGAAATATGAGTTAGAGCCAGCCAGGCACCAGAGGTTCCCAGGCTTAGCAGTCTAGCCGTTCAGGTCCCAGTAGGGCACTAGGTGCCAGTCATACCCCCCAAGGTGGGGTGTGACAAACTTGGTATCAGAGCAGGTCGTATCCCAGGGAGTCTGCAAGCTGTGCTAAGTAGAGTCCTGTCCATGGATGTGTTGTGCACCACATACTATGGGTAGGAGGCTGCAAGGCATGATAGGATGGTTGTCTTTTATTCTTATTCAGTCGTGCTGTAGAGCGGTATAGTATAGGGTTGAGTCCTTGAAAGCTTACTATATTCTTTGGTTACAGATAATGTCAGACCAGTGACATCCTATCACGGGTCGGAGCTTAGATGTTGCAGCAGGGGAAGGCACCAGCAGGATGCCTCCCCCTCGTCTAGAAACAGCCCGGTCAGAGGGCACTACAGAGGCATCGTCCCAGCCTTCTCAGCAGTCTCCACCACATCAGGAGCCGCTTGGGGCGACACTACCTTCAGCAGTCCCTATACCGACACCCTCCGACCAGGAGGTTAGGAGTGTTGTGGTTATGTTAGCACAGATGATGGCTACTCAGCGTCAGCCAATACCGTCTACAGTTGCAGAATTATCAGGAGGACCCGGCAGTTCGAGGGTCCGAGAGTTCTTAGACCTGAATCCCCCACATTTTACAGGCTCGGACCGAACAGAGGACCCCCAGGATTTTCTGGATCAGATGCAGAGAATCTTCAGGGTTATGCATGCTACGCCTACTGAATCAGTTGAATTGGCAGCATTCCGGTTATGGGATATTGCGGTGTTATGGTATGAAAGCTGGGAGAGGTCCCGAGGGAGAGATGTTCCCCTCCTACCTGGCCCAGCTTTTCAGGAGCCTTTCTGGATCACTACTTGCCGCGGGAGATCCGACAGGCCCGGGTAGACCAGTTCCTACATCTAGAACAGGGGGCCATGAGTGTTCGGGAATATTCCTTGCGGTTTGATTCTTTGGCTCTATATGCACCGGCCTTTGTTGATACCATGACATCTAGAGTGCACCGTTTTATTATGGGGATGAATCCAGAATATGTTGAGACTTGTCTTACAGCCACACTGCGAGAGGACATGGACATTGCTCGAGTTCAGGCATTTGCCCAAAATATTGAGGGCATCAGACAGCGACAACGGGAGATCAGAAGGGTTGGTCAGGAGCAGTGTCACCGGGACAGGCCAGTTGAGTTACAGAGAGAGGCCCGGGGAGGACCCAGGCCACGATTGTCCGACAGGCCGCCCAGGCCCCCGCCTCCGCCACAGTCGCAGGGGGGTAGATTCAGCCGCAGGGGGAAGCCAGAGACTGGGAGAGGCTCGCAGGCGGCAGATTCATCATTTCAGAGGAGGGCAGAGCAGAGCAGGTATACCATACCACTTTGCCCTATATGCAGTCGACGCCATCCTGGAGCATGCAGATATGGCTCCACCGCATGTTATATTTGTGGCCAAGAAGGCCATTTGATGAAAGATTGCCCAGCCAGAGGTCGAGAGGACCGTGATAGACAGGATAGGGCATCAGCAGGGTCACGAGCCACAGCATCCTCGACTGGGCGCAGGCCCTCAATTTCAGCAGGCAGGGGTCGGGGCAGATCAGGGGCCTTCAGTACAAGTGCGGGCCCAAGCCGCATATATGCCTTACCAGGGGGGCAAGATTCAGAAGCGTCGCCTGATGTTGTGACAGGTATGCTAACTATCTGTTCACACCCTGCTTATGTGTTAATTGATCCAGGGTCTACTTTGTCCTATATTACTCCATTTGTGGCACGGAAGTTTACTATTGTACCAGAATCATTACAGCAGCCCTTCTTAGTATCTACGCCCGTCGGTGACTCTACCACAGCTAGCCGAATCTACCGCGGGTGTACAGTAGAGATTGTTGACCGTCAGACCACAGTAGATCTGGTCGAGTTAGGAATGATAGACTTCGATGCCATAATGGGTATGGACTGGTTAGCGCCATGCTTTGCCAATGTTGAATGTTGGACCAAGACGGTCCGATTCCACTTCCCAGGAGAAGCAGTACAGGAGTGGAAGGGCAGCACCGCTACGCCAAAAGGTAGGTTTATTTCCTACCTTCAGGTGAGAAAGTTGATATCTAAGGGGTGTATTTATCATCTGGTCAGAGTTCAGGATGTCCAAGCAGAATCTCCGACACTCCAGTCTGTCCCAGTGGTGAATGAATTCCCAGATGTATTTCCTGATGAGTTACCTGGTATTCCTCCAGAAAGGGAAATAGACTTTGCTATCAACCTATTACCAGGCACTCAGCCAATATCAATACCTCCCTATAGTATGGCTCCTGCAGAACTCAGAGAATTAAAGGAGCAGTTGAAAGATTTGTTAGATAAAGGTTTTATCAGGTTGAGTACTTCACCATGGGGTGCGCCAGTCTTGTTTGTGACAAAGAAAGATGGCTCGCTCCGAATGTGCATAGACTATCGGCAGCTCAATAAAGTTACAGTGAAGAACAAGTACCCGCTTCCCAGAATTGATGACTTATTTGATCAGTTGCAGGGAGCCAGATATTTTTCTAAGATTGACTTGCGGTCCGGATATCATCAGGTCCGAGTACGTGAGAGAGATATTCCTAAGACAGCGTTCAGGACCCGATATGGACATTTTGAATTTCTAGTTATGTCCTTCGGGTTAACGAATGCCCCAGCAGTCTTTATGGACCTGATGAATAGTATTTTCAGACCTTTCCTGGACTTGTTCGTGATAGTATTCATTGATGATATTCTGGTGTATTCACGCTCTGAAGAAGATCACCGGACTCATTCGAGGACAGTGCTCCAGATTCTCAGGGACCGCCAGTTGTATGCTAAATTTTCGAAGTGTGAATTCTGGCTTAACTCCGTGGCCTTTTTAGGGCATATTGTCTCAGACGCTGGTATACAGGTAGACAAGCAGAAGATAGAAGCAGTTAAGTCATGGCCTAGGCCTACCACTCCGACGGAAGTTCGTAGCTTTCTGGGATTGGCAGGGTATTACAGGAGGTTCGTTGAAGGGTTCTCGACCATTGCGGCACCTCTGACCAAGTTGACACAGAAAGCAGCAAAGTTCCAATGGATGGAGGCATGTGAGCAGAGCTTCCAGGAATTGAAAGATAGATTAACCTCCGCTCTAGTGTTGACATTACCGGAAGGCACAAAAGGTTATTCAGTTTATTGTGACGCGTCAGGTGTTGGGTTAGGTTGTGTGTTGATGCAGCATGGTAGAGTAATTGCATATGCTTCTAGACAGCTGAGGAAACAGGAAAAGAATTACCCCACCCACGACCTGGAATTGGCCGCAGTAATCCACGCCTTAAAAATGTGGAGGCATTACCTGTACGGCGTCCATGTTGATATTTACACAGATCATAAGAGCCTACAGTACATTTTCACTCAGAGGGAGTTAAATCTACGGCAACGCCGCTGGTTGGAGCTGTTAAAAGATTATGATGTGAATATTCTATACCACCCCGGAAAAGCTAATGTTGTAGCAGATGCCCTGAGCCGTAAGTCAATGGGGAGTTTAGTGTATTTGCGACCTGAGAAGCAGAAGTTAGCCAAAGAAATTCATCAGTTAGCTGGTCTAGCCGTTCGAGTAGTGGAAACAGAAAATAATGGAGCAGAAATTCAGAATTCTGCAGTGTCATCATTAGTTACAGAGGTAAAAGAACGACAGTACGAGGATCCCGATTTAGTCCAGCTCAGAGATAGAATTCAGAAAGGTAAGGAGCCAGATTTTCAGATAACCGAGGATGATGTGCTACGTTGTAAGGGCCGCCTCTGTGTCCCAAATGTTTCAGGACTTCGTGGGCAGATCATGCACGAGGTACACTACGCTCGCTATTCCCTTCATCCAGGGGCGATGAAAATGTACCACGATATCAGAGACATCTACTGGTGGCCAGGTATGAAAGCTGAGATAGCTGAATTTATGTCTGGATGTTCTAATTGTCAGCAGGTAAAAGCCGAGCACCAGAAATCGGGCGGTTTGACGCAAGAGATAACAGTACCTATGTGGAAATGGGAATCAATAAACATGGATTTTGTAACAGGGTTACCCCGTACTAGACGCAGAAATGATTCCATTTGGGTAATAGTTGATAGGCTGACAAAATCAGCTCATTTCCTGCCAGTGAGGGCTACCTTCTTAGCTGAGGATTATGCTGAATTGTATATCAGAGAAGTAGTTAGATTGCATGGAGTGCCAGTATCTATCATTTCAGACAGGGGAGCACAGTTTACAGCTAGGTTCTGGCAGTCATTTCAGAAAGGTTTGGGGACGCAGATTAACTTGAGCACAGCATTCCATCCTCAGATAGATGGGCAGGCTGAACGTACAATTCAGACGCTCGAAGATATGCTACGAGCGTGTGTGTTAGATTTTGGGGGTAGCTGGGTGAACACCTCTCGTTAATTGAATTTGCTTATAATAACAGCTACCATTCAGCTATTCAAATGGCGCCTTTCGAGGCATTATACGGGCGAAAATGTAGATCGCCGGTGGGCTGGTTTGAAATAGGAGAATCAGCATTAGTTGGCCCAGACATTGTTCGGCAATCTGAGGAAAAGATAAAGCTTATCCGAGAACGTTTACTGACCGCTCAGAGCCGCCAGAAGTCTTATGCAGATAGGCGGCGCAGAAATATAGAATTTTCAGTAAATGACTGGGTATATTTGAAAGTCTCCCCGATGAAAGGAGTAATGAGGTTTGGCAAGAAAGGCAAGCTTAGCCCAAGATTTATTGGGCCATACCAGATTCGGCGAAGAATAGGCCGAGTTGCATACGAGTTGAACTTGCCTCCAGAGTTAGCATCTGTTCATCCAGTATTCCATGTTTCCATGTTAAGGAAGTTTGTAGGGGACCCTTCTACAGTAACTCCAGTTCAGGATGTTCAGGTCACAGAAGAGTTAGCATAAGAAGAGATTCTCGTAGCCATTTTAGACAGACAGATTCACAGACTGAGAACTAAAGATGTTGCATCTGTCAAAGTATTGTGGCATAACAGAAATCGGGAGGAAATGATGTGGGAGGCTGAGGAATATATGAAAACCAGATACCCTCACCTATTTCAGGCCTAGTCAGGTGACAGGTATGTCCGTATCATTACTTATATAGTACCTTATGGTTGTATGTTGGTAAATGATAAAGAAGAAGTGATATTTAGTTATCCAGTGGATCCTAGAATATTACGTGCAGTGCCTGCGTTGGACTTTTCTGCATTTCAGGTTTTTGCTATAGTTCATATTACAGGGAAACTCTGCCAAAATTTTTCCAGAAAGTAAAATAAGTAGTCCTCTAGATAACAGTGTACATTCGAGGATGAATGTTCTTAAGGGGGGGGAGAATGTTATACCCCATAGAATTTCCGGCACCTAGACGACCTATTCGCACGTTGGTTAAGCATATTAGAAGGCCATACGTGCTAGAGAAAGGCCGGGAAAAAGATCGGACGAGGAACCCATCGAACCATCACGGGAGGAGCCGAGGCAGAGCCCCTCCGCGATGGCAGCGTGTCACGGATGTGAGGCCTCCGCGATGGCTCCGTGACACGTTGCCCAGGTTCAGGCTCAAGTATATAAAGCCCACTTCGGGTTTAAATCATTTAAATCTTTAAAAATTTCCAGAGAACAGAGGCAAACGCAGAGGGAGAAGAAAGGAACGAAGAAAATTAAATAATTTTCGTCCGATTACGCTGCTAAACGCTGCCCAAACTCAAATTAATCCCAGATACCAAAGTATTTAGCAACAGAGAACATTCCTACGGGTTTAGTTTCGTGAAATACGGCCGACGAATCGGCGAACCACCGAACTAAGGTAAGTAGAATTGTTCTAAATTAATGTCTATGTGTTCCTAACTGAGAAGTGAATATTTCTCCCTTCTGGGCCGCTGGAAAATAGCGAGTTTTCGACCGTCTTTCGATAAGCCTAAGTTTAGGCCATAAACTATATCAAAAGTAACGTTGCTCTTTACAATAAAGTTGTATTTAGTATTAATTGACGTATTTATGAATGCAGTTGGGAGAAATTAGTTGAAGTACCGGCCGAGCTTCGTCCGACGGACAAATAATTCAAGGATAAGGTATGTAAAGTTAGTTTCCTCGGCAAGTTAAATAATATTGAGACAGTGTAGTAATGTACAGACCAGCAGAATGTTCAGAAGTCGAGTGTTACGTTATTATGAATATTGGTAAAATATGAGAAGCATTGAGTTGTAACATGTATGAAACCCATTAGTACGATATAGATTCTAACGTAAGTGTTAGAGATTGCCCAGCATGCCCAGTATGTGATGTAATATGACATGTGAAGATATTGTTGTATTCAGTTGAAACCCCGAGAAGTAAGGTAGTATCCATAAAGCATTTCAGAGACCGAATAGCAGACTAAAATGAAGTTTAGAAAGCATGTTAGAAATAGGATATCATGTTAATATAGAAATTCAGTAAACAACATAGTTTTCAGCAGCAACACTATCTTGTATGGCCTTGCCCCAGTACAGTTTAGCAGGAGACTATATTTATATATATATATATATATTTACCAGCCTTAGCACGTATCAAATACGTACAGATTATTATTATTAGCCCAGCATGTAATATATACGATACCTTACCCCTGTTAGCCTCAGTATGTGAGATACACAGACAACATTACTAGTTGAGACCGTTGTATTGTTTGGGGTTGGACTACCTAGCATCCACGACCTCCCCAGGGTTAATAGCTGTATCGACTCGTCCGCCAGAGGATGAGGATACGTCACTCTACGGAGTGGTATGCCGTCCCGCAAGGGGACGAAGATGGGATGCCAGTTTCCCCATATTTTGCCTTGGTCGACTTTTATACACCCCCGTCGAGCAGATACGCCCGGGTGTTGATTCAGGAGTCCTTCGGACTCAGGTACAGTTATAGTCAGGGGCTCAGCGAGCCCAAGTGCATACCTAGGGGACCGGCAGGATGCTTACAGCCACTATAGGAGAGGGGATGACCGGGGTAGGGGTGTAGATTCTGTGCTGGTTGTACCTCCCGGCTTATGGGGGCCGGGTAAGGTTTGTGTGTGCCATGTTATGCTATTCCATGTTATGCCACGTTATGTTAGACACAAGTAGATCAGCAGTAGAGGGATACGTCTCCAGGTATGATTTCTATTTCTTTCCAGTGTAAATGAGAAAAGGTATGACTTACAGTATCAGACAGTTAATCTAATCCCTCCTACTTCAGTTTATCAGTTACTTTGTTATTTCCAGACTTTGCTTTCAGTTATTGCTTTACATACTCAGTACCAGCGGTACTGACGCCCGGTGGGGCGCTGCATTACTTGCCTACAGGTACTCATAGACGAGCAGGCGATACTACGTGACTTCCTGTCAGCGGTCGAGTGTTCAGCTCCTGTCCTCCGGAGGCTGAATTTCAGAGGTGTATTTCAATTCCTTTTTGTTGTATAGTACGGGTAGGTCGGGGCCCTGTCCCGATCAGTTCTATTGCTATTCCTAGAGGCTTGCAGTCTGTATATATTCCCTATGGTCAGATGAGCCGGTCGTGTGAGGACGTGCAGTTGTATAGCTGTTAGTATTCCTTCTCTCCTCTATGTTGGCTGTGTGGGGCCGTAGTGTGCCAGTAGTGGTGACCTTGCCGGTCACGTAGCTTTTAGTACTTCATGATTGAGTTGCAGATGACTAGACAGCATGGTGGCCTTGTCGGCCCGCATAGGGTTCCCTGAGTTGATATGTTTCTGGTCAATTGTTAGTACAGCTACAAGAGGCTATATGCCAATGGGCCGGGGGCTGTGTTTACAGCCGTTATATTTCCCTTTGTTTCCAGAAATATGAGTCAGAGCCAGCCAGGCACCAGAGGTGCCCAGGCTTAGCAGTCTAGCAGTTTAGGTCCCAGTAGGGCACCAGGTGCCAGTCATACCCCCCAAGGCGGGGTGTGATATTTAATTCCAAAAATGTTCTCCTAACTCATGCTCTATTTCATTTCAGTGAAATCATGAGTCTAAGATGCGGTAATGGAAGAAGGGTCGGCAATGCTAACCGACCTGGCCCACCAGCTCCAGTAGCCCCTCAGGATGACCAAATGTCCTCAGCAAAGTTCAGAGCGAGAATCCAGTTACTGGAATAGATAGTCACAAACGAGGTGAATCAGCACGTGGTTCCGGTGAACACAAATGGGTCCGCAGTAGCTGCCCGAGTTCGAGACTTCACCCTTATGAACCCTCCAGCCTTCCATGGATCTTAGGTGGGAGAAGACCCACAGGAGTTTGTGGATGAGATACGAAAGATCACCCGAATTATGGGTGTTAGTTTCACTGAGAGTGCTGACCTAGCTACCTACCAGTTGAAAGGGGTAGCCCAGATCTGGTACGATCAGTGGAATGAAGGGAGACCAGGGGGAGCAGCACCGGTGGAGTGGGATGAGTTCAGAACAACCTTCCTAGATAGCTTCTTCCCTCGGGAGTTAAGGGAGGCTAAGGTCACAGCTTTCATGAACTTGAAACAGGGCAACAAGACAGTGAAAGAGTATACACTGAAGTTCACATGGTTGTAAAAACATGCTCTGGAGATGGTAGCCGAGCCAAGGGCTCGCATCCTAAAATTTGTCAATGATGTATCGAACTTGTTCCTTAAATAGTGTAGGACGAAAATGCTCATCAAGGATATTGATCTCTCTAGCCTCATCATGCATGCCCAGCAGATTGAGGTAGAAAAGCTGAAAGACATGGAGCGGGAAATTAAGCGGGCTAGGATAGGCCAATCAAATTATGGCCACCAGATGTCTGGAGGTAGTAGCCGCCTACAGTAGCAGCAGCAGCAGCAAAGGGCTCTAACACCCATTTCAGCAAGCCCCTACTTTCCAGTCTAGCAAGGATCAGAGGGGCGGAGCATCTGGCTCACAGTCGTAGAGTCACAGCGCCAGCAACTGCTACCCAGCTTGCCTTAAGTATGGCAAAAACCATCCTGTTGTCCCATAAGCTCATCCAAATTCGAGGCTTATCAGACTTAGACATGTATTCAGCTTCAGATGATCATTCTGTTGTTATGTTAAGTTAGACTTCTGCTAAGTTATAATTTTGTTTCCTTTATGTTTATTGAATGAGTTAGTGAATGCTTATGTCATGGGTTGACTTGGGTCCTCTCGGGGTCCCTTGTCCCGTGTCTACGATTCGGGTCCCCTCTCGGGTTGTGACAAACTTGGTATCAGAGCCATAGGCTTGCAGTGTCCTAGGGAGTCTGAAAGCCACGTTAAGTAGAGTCTTTTTTCATGAGTGTAAAGTGCTCCACGCTTGTGACGAAGAGGCTACAAAACATTTTAGGAAATGTTCCCATCTTTCATGCTCCATGTCGTGCGATTAAAAGCCTTTCTATTCCTCTAATTTGAGCTATTCACGATTGCAGAATTATGGCTCCTCGAAGGATGAATGAAAGGAGAAATGGAGACGTTGAAGGCCACGAGGATGGCATGGGTCGTGGGCATCAACAGGTCCCACCGATTTAGGAGCCCCAGGCACCGGAGCCAGCCGCCCACGCAGAGATTCGGGCCGCTATCCAGATGCTTGCATAGGCCTTGACCACTCAGGTCAATCAGAAGGTTGTTGTGCATGTTCTATAGAATGGAAATACAGCGGCGGCTCGAGTCAGGGACTTCTTGAGGATGAACCCGCCGGAGTACTTGGGGTCCAAGGTAGGTGAGGATCCACATGAATTTGAGGTTGTCAAGATCACCCAGGTTATCAGGGTGAATAGTGTTGAGTGTGAAGAGTTGGCCTCCTACCAGTTGAAGGGGGTTGCGCATATCTGGTTTTGTCAATGGAAGGATAGCAGGGTCGCCGGAGTAGGTCCGGTCACTTGGGAAGAGTTCCATGTTGTATTCCTGGATCGATTCTTCCCTCGGGAGATGAGGGAGCTAAAGGCAGCTGAGTTCATAAATCTGAAGCAAGGGAGAATGGCGGTACTAGATTATTCCCTTGAGTTCAATCACCTATCGAAGTATGCTCCTGAGTTAGTGGCCGACCAGAGGGTGCGAGTAAGAAGGTTTGTGTATGGGATAGCAGGTTTCGTGGATAAGGAATGCAGGATTACTATGCTCTATCAGGATATGGACTTCCCTCATATTGTGTTGTACGCCCAACAGATGGAGGTGACACATTCGAGAGAGAGAGAGAGAGAGGCCAAGAGGGCCAGGACTAAGGACCACAAATTCTCCCAGTAGAGGTCAAGCAGTGGGCCCCATCAGTAGACCCACCAGAGGTCATCCGCCCCAGCTTCATTAGCCTTGAGTGTGCCATCTCGGCCTAGGCATGATCAGAGAGGATAAGCATAAGTCTTTGAAGGGTCAGAGCAGCAGGCCCACAGATTCAGGTGTTCTAGCTTGTCGTAGATGTGGCTGAGGGCATAAAAGGCTAGTGCTTGGCAGGTTCGGGTGTGTGTTTCGGGTGTAGGAAACCCAGACACATTCTTAGAGATTGTTCAACAGCGAGACAGGATCAGGTTGGGAGTCGTGGCCCAGCTTCTAGCTCAGCAGCCCCACCCCGTCGTTCAGCACATCAAGGGGCATCTACCAGTGTGACTAGTGGTCAGCGCCAGAATAGATTCTATGACCTAGCATCCCGTCAGGAGCATGAGGTCTCCCCGGATATGGTTACTAGTATGTTACGAGTCATTCATGGATGTTTATGCATTGTTAGATCCAGGGGCCACCTTGTCCTTTGTGACACGGGAAAAACAGCCCCAAGAGACTCCAAGTCGTCCCATGACACGAACATACATCTTACTCAATCAATAAAGCAAAATACTTAGCATAATATCATAGCGGAAACATAATCATGACATACATAGAAAAATGAAATCCACTTTATACATGACAGCTGAATACTACACATAGTCTGAAAGACTTTAACATATCTAATGGGTTGATGGGACGACACCCCTAACTAACCCGACAAGTCTAGAAAATTGAACATAAAGGAATAACCAATATCAACTGGTCTTTCGGGGATGAGGACTCACCAATGAGCTGGATACGTACTTTGAGATCGAGCTAATAACGATGCTGGATTTGAAGATTAGAGCCTGTATCATGAAACGATACAACATAGAGTATGCGGTCCGTCCATGGAATGTACCGAGTATGCAAGGTAAGTAAAAAAAATAATTTAAATGCATAAAAGATCATAAGAGTAGGACAACATGCTCATATGATAAATATCACAATGTAACATAAGGCTCAAGGTTTTCAAAACATTCGTAAATTTACCATAATCATAACCATAAGAGAAATACTTCATTAAGCATGACTTGAGCCAAATCATAAGATTATAACCATGCGTAAATCACGTGGAACAATGGGAGGACTCTTCATAACTGATATCATCATGGTAGAGCCTTACATGATCCCCAACTATCTCACTCAAGTGGGCAGAGCCGTGCCAGGCTTGCTAGGCTAGGGATGTGCATTATGTGATATCACGAAAGAGAGGATCTGTTAACATTGTAATGTATCAGTATGAACCTACGGTGGCACATATTTGGGAGACACCGAATTAGTCGTTCAAACGCCGGGCTACTAGGTGATAGACACCACTCCCAAAAACATGCACATTAGGCTCGTATGTAAATCATAAACATCATTCATGCATGTCCAAATAAACATTAACTTCATTGATCCCATTTACATACCTGTTTAGACATGAATCAAGGGCCCATTAATCGGCCAATGTCATAAATCGATCAATCATGATATCCATATCATAAGTCATAAATCATGCTTGAACATGTGGCCATTGCCCAATACTTAACATACTTGAAAATACTATATTCACTTGAAAACATGATTATAAACGTGGGAAACTTGAAATATGCTTTTTATCATCAATACTTCATCAAACATGAACATTCTTCATAAATCACAACTTTTATAAACTTCTCATATTTCGGCATTTTAATTTATAATGCTTGAAACACAAATTTTATTAAAAACAATGTAAAACTTGCCCATGATTCATAATTCAATAGTAGAAACACATAAAAATCATACCCATATAGAGAGTTAGAAATTTCATGCATTGGTTTAAAACCTCATAGAATCATCATAGGAAATTTCATGATTTGGAGAGAGATTGGGCATGGGTGTGAACAGATTCACCCATTCATAACCCTACATACCTAGGGGAAGATCAAATTTTTCCACTCCTTGAAAGCCCAATGAAGGATTGAAGGACAGCTTGAAAAATCCTAACTTGATCACCTCCTAAACCCCTTCAATATGCATGCATGGATGTGAATGAGCCTAGGATAGATTTTTCCCTCATAAAACACTGCATTTCTAGCCTTAAACAATGTAGTATAGGACCCTAGGTCTTAGGAATGACAAAAATACCCTTAATGAATTTCCTAAAAATTCTGCATGGGCAGTGACAATGGCCGATCAAACGGGTCATTCCTATATATCACAAGTCGTGGTATCCATCCATTGCGTCCATTGCGCAAACTTCACTTTTTAGATTCAATCCCACGACTTGATAGGACCAATCGTTACATTAGACGACAGTCCGTTGTATCCTCTATTGCTTCCTCCTGATGACCTGCACTTGTGCCTTCCCATGATCCGCACCAGGACTTGTGCCATCTTCCAATGAGATAGTGGTTTCTATCCATCACTTTGACAGGGAATTTTTCTACTCTTTCCAATGATTGCTCACCACGATCCATTACTGCTCACAACGGGTCGTCCTACGACCTGTTACTTCCTCCTAGGCTAAGGACTAGTCTCACCATGACCCCAAGTCACGAGTCATGACATCAAACCAAGGGTCATTACGTCACCCGTTACTCCCAATTGCGACCCGGCTATACCTCACCACGAACATTTCCTACGGATCATTGGTGGAACTAACGATCTGTTACATGACCCGTTCTATGGTATTTTCCAGATTTCTGCCAACTTTCAATTTTATGTCCTGGGTCTAGTCTTAGGCACTTCCAGGGTATTACAGTTTAATTATGAATACATATCACAACCTTGCAACTATGAGAGGCTAAAACCTTCATTGATAGGATTGTGGGAACCATGGTGGATTAACGAGTTAGGGATACACAAAAGTGATTCAAAACCAATGTAAAACGCTTGTATTGTATTCTTTTCATGCTCAAATGTTTCTTAATGGTGTACAACATTAGCACTTGCCCGAATTGTTTACTCGCTTGAGCCTAGAGAGGTAGAAATTAAGAAAAGAGAATTACAAAAAAGCTTTAATCTTGATGATCATTGTATTAATTTGACTTGTGGTCTCAGGATAGTTGAATTTGGAACTTAATGATAACAGACAATTTGGAACCGCTAATGACCTGACTTGGTGATTAAGTATAGTCATCCAATAGGGACGAACAAGTCGTTTGGATGAACCCTAGTTATCAGTTCTACAAGTAAGCATTGGTATTGATTACATATGTATACCCAAAGCAGTTATGAACCCATGGGGAACACAAACCCTAGTTATTGTTAACTCTTGATTTTAAATCATCATTTCAATCATTGTTTTAATTATTGTTTTCTTAAAACCCCCAAATTAGAGTAACTAACCAACAAGTTCACTTACCGGCATTAGTCTAGATGTTCCATATTCCTTATGGGTTCAACCCCAACCTCTTTGTTGGGTTCTTTATTGACAACGCCCGCTTCATACTTCAATAGGAGGTGTGAGTTTGAGCATTATTAGCCATCACAGCACTACGATGATGCAACACCTCCACTGTGCCCGCATCCACAATCTTTTTTTTCTTCAGCAACTCTTTTATAAATTTAGCATATCCTGGCATTTTGAGCAACGCATCAACCAACGGTATATTGATGAACCACTTGCTAAACATATCAATGAACTTTCAGAACTAGTTGTCCTCTTTATTTTTTACCTACCATTGAGGGTAAGGAGGTGGGATTCTAGGCTCTTGGCCTTATGCATTTGAGGCTTCTTCACCCTCTTTTGCAAAATCAACATTCTCTTGAGGAACATCTCCTCCTTCCTTATCTTGTTCTCCTTCATTATCAACAAAGATTTGTGCTCTTGGCACTATATCTATCACTCCATCATTTTTTGTTGGATCAATAACTTTCTTAGCCTTCACACACATATCGGCTACAATTCTTCCATTCCTAGTGACAATCACCATGCAGTTAGCATCCTTCTTTGGATTTTGTATGGTGATCTTGGGCAGATTTATATGCCCAAGTGATACTCAAAAGTACCATTTTTGCCTTGTTTATTTAGCAATGTGTATACGTTTTCATGTAATTGGTAATAAAATGTGAATTTATACTAACCAACATGATTAGCATTGTTTTGTAGGTAAAATGTGATTTCGAGGAGCTAAAATGCATGTTGGATGATATCGGAGTTGGACTTGGAATCGAGCAAGGAAAAAGGCATTGGACTGCACAAATTAAAGGGGATCCGCGATGGAGCCGTGTCACGCTGCCATCGCGGAGGCATTCTGCCTGGAGGGTGAAAATTCACCAATTTCCAGTGGAGGTTCGCGTCTGCTCCGTGGTACGGTGGCTAGCCTCCGCGTTGCACGTCGTGCCATGTTGGTGTTTGATTTCCTGAACCCCAGTTCCAGTAAGGGTCCGCGTTCACGGCGTGTCACGGAGGCAGTGCTCCGCGATGCACTCCGTGACACATTGCTCATTATTCCGGGAAAAATTCCCACTAGTATAAATAGAAAACTTAAGTGTATTTTTCATAATTCAGACTTGGTGGAGCAAGGACGTGGGTTACAGGCAGTTGAGGGACGAAAAGTTCAGGGTTTTTTCTCTCTTTCTTTCTTCTCTAATTCAATTGTTGGTATGATTAACACTTGTTTTAGGATGATTAATCCACAAATGAGTGGCTAATTCCCTTCCTTGCTGAGGTTATGAACACTTGTGATGAATTTTGATTATTAATTATATGGTTTTTCATCTTTTTCTTCCATGTTGTTCTATTAATTCTTGTTCTTACTGCATTGGTGTGTGGCCTACATTAATGTACATCTAAAACGTCCGATTTCACTCGAGAGAGCACGAAATTGGAAAGTTGTGAATTAATAGGATATTGTTCTTTTCTTGATTTGGGAAAATTGAGTTTTGATGTGCTTTCCTGATAGAAATATAATTGAAAGCCGTATTAGTCAATTTAGGAATTGGAATTGTATGGCTAGAACATGAATTGCATTTGATCACAGAAATGTAGACGGATGGTTCATGATTCTTAAATGAGATTAAATACGAGAGTTTTAATCTCTTGGCAAACGTTCTTGGCTAGCAACTGGAAGAAAGGATTAACCAATTTATGATGATAATCAGTTTCATTACATGTTCTTTAACCCCGGCATGCTTTTATCCATAGTCCAAATTCAAAGTAGATAATTGTTTGTAGTTTAGTATAAAATTTATAAAAAAAATTATTCAATTTTTTGTTATTTAGTTGTCAGCATATTTAGAAGTAAAAATATAGTATACTTGAGCAGATTGCACTTATCCCAAGTCTCTGAGGGATCGATACTTGGCTTACTGAAGCCACTTACTACTTGTTCGACCACGTGCACTTGCGTGTCGGTTTTATAATACCCCTACGAAACCAACCGAACAAGTTTTTGGCGCCGTTGCCGGGGACTTGGCAATTGGTGAATTTGTTTTAAGTGTTAATTTTACTGTATTTTTACTTTTTTTTTCTTAAGTGTTGACGACTTAGTCTTAGCCTGTATTTTGCAGACTTAATTGCTGTGAACACTGGCAAGAGACAAGGAGCTGGTGGAATCTTATATAGAGCCTGAACGTATATTTCACAGTAAACGGAGAGAAGCTCTACAAAGGAAGCTGCAGTTGCTCAGACAGACTATTATGGAGCAACAAAATCCATCGGTAGTAAGGGCAGTGTTAGTGCCCGAAGAAGCAGCAACAAGGTCGGTTCGCGAGGTGGCAATCCCACATGCCAATAATGTTACATCCAGTATCCGCAAACCAGAGCCTGGAGGGAGATTTGAACTCAAGCAAAATATGGTGCAATTGTTGCACACAAGCGGGCAATTTACCGGTCTCCCTCATGAAGACCCACAACAGCATCTCCAAAACTTTTTGGAGATAAGTGACACTTATATACCCGCTGGAGTGTCACCTGATTATGTTCGGCTTACATTATTTCTGTTCTCATTACTCGGAGAAGCCAAGAGGTGGTTGAAAGCTGAGCCACCAAATTCTATTTCAACGTGGGATGATCTTGCACGGAAGTTCTTGATAAGGTTTTTTCCCTCTGGTAAAACAGCAAGACTTAGAAGTCAAATTCTAAGTTTCAAACAGAGGGAGGGAGAAAATTTATATCAAGCCTGGGAGAGATTTAAATCCATGTTGCGGGACTGTCCTCATCATCATCAGTTCAATGAGGTGTTGGTGCACACATTTATTGAGGGTTTGGAACCCCATACCAAAATTTTGCTAGATTCAGCAGCTGGAGGGCAAGCGCTGGAAAAGACTTATGAGGAGCTGTACACCTTGCTAAACCGGATTTCACAGGGCAATCAAGAATGGAATGCTGATTCATCACGAGGTGGGGCAAGGAAAGCAGCAGGAGTGCTTGAAGTGGATGGGTTTACAGCTATCGCTGCATAGATAGCTGCCTTGCAAAATCAATTGAACAACCACTTCAGCAACATGACTTTGAACCAGCCGTCAGCTCCAGTTAATGCAGTCCAGCAATTGTGGTGTGAAGTGTGTGGAAGCAGTGAGCACTCAGCTGAGTGCTGTGGAGCAAATCCTGATTCGGTTAACTTTGTGGGTAATGCACAAAGAAATCATCAGCAGTATGGTAGTGGCTACAATTCAAATTGGAGGAACCATCCAAATTTTTCATGGGGTAGCAACAACCATCAAAGCCAAAGTTGGGGTCAGGGTGTGCAGAGGAATCAAGGAGGGCAACAGACTACCAATCTCAATTCAGAAATAACAATGCACCTCCTCCACCACCATCACCCAGCATTGAGGAGATGTTCAAGACCATGATCGCTAACCAAGCGCAATTGCAGGCTGACTATGTTAAATTGGCAGCCGAAGTGAAAAACAACCAGTTAGCGACCAAGGCTCTTGAGTATCAATTTGGGCAATTTTCTAGTGCCCAAAATACAAGGCCCAGAGAAGGACTGCCGAGCGACACGGATCCGAATCCGAAGCAGGTAAATGTAGTGACCACAAGGAGTGGTTTGCAGCTGAAGGAGGTGGAACCAGAAAGACCACCTCAAAACTCGGGAGCAGTAGAAGTTGAGGGGGAGCAAAGTTCGAAAAGGGGGAATACCAAAGAAGCTGAATTAGAAAGACCTTCACCCCCGTTCCCTCAACGACTCAAGAAACACAAAGAGGAGGCGTATTTCAAGAAATTCATGGAGGTGCTTAAACAGGTACATGTTAACTTACCTCTTGTTGATGTCTTGTAGGGAGTGCCTAAATATGCCAAATACATAAAGGACATCGTGGCAAACAAAAGTCGTTTGACTGAGTATGCCACGATCGCTTTAACTGAGGAGTGCACTTCCCGGATCCAAAACAGACTGCCCACGAAGTTAAAAGACCCTGGAAGTTTTACTATCCAGCTTATATTGGGCAGAGCATCCGAGCTCGTCGATTGTGTGACCTGGGAGCGAGCATAAATCTGATGCCATCTTCTGTATTCAGAAAGTTGGGTCTAGGGAGTCCTAGACCTACAACGGTAATCTTGCAGTTGGCGGATCGATCCTTAGCTAGGCCGGATGGCATTGTTGAGGATGTTCTAATGCAAGTTGGCTCCCTAATTTTCCCGGTAGATTTTATTGTTTTGGATTTTGAACCAGATGCGGAAGTCCCATTTATTTTGGGACGACCCTTCTTGGCAACCGGGAAAGCATTAATCGATGTAGCTGCAGGGCAACACACAATGCGAGCACACGACAAGGTAGAGGTGTTCGATGTGTATAAAGCACCCAAGCTCCCAATGGTGAATAAAGAACTCTCGGTGATCAATGTGATTGATCATGGTTATGCTAAGCAGCTGAAGCATTCCCGAGAGTTAATGGGAAGACCACCGGATAGGTGTAAGCACTACTAGGGGGAGGACAATGATCGAGAGAAATCGTCCATCACCCTAGCGGACAATTGAGCTTAAATGACATCGAGCCGAGACGGTAAACCAGGCGCTGCACGGGAGGCAACCCGTGAATTTTTTTTTTCTTTCATCTTGTAAAGTGTAAATAGATTTTACTTTTTATTTTTCTTGATTTATTACAAAATTTTTCATTTTAGTTAGTATTTTTTATTGTTAGTTAGGTGAAACCTATTATTCTAACTAATTTTATTTAGTGAGATGATTTTCAGGTCAAACGGAGAAAAATGTGCACGGAATCGTGAAGGAAAAGGCGAGGTATGAAAAATTAATAAAATGTAGAAGACAGTGAGCTGGGGCGATAGCTCCGTGTCACGGAGGAGGACCTCCGCATTACCCTCCGTGACACGTTGAGGTATAACCCGAAAATTTTAAAATTTCCAGAAAGCTATCGCGATGGCTCCGTGTCACGGAGGCAGTGCACCGCGATGCACTCCGTGACACGTTGCCGTGTAAATTGTGACGGGTCACACTGGGTTGCCGGGTGACCCGCGTGTTTTTCTACTTTTTAAACCCCGAATTCTCCCCTTTTCCCCTCATTTTCATTTTCCTCCGCGACCAAACGTCCCAAAACCCTTCTCCCATCAATGTGCCACGGCTTAAGGCAACAAATTACCAAGTTTTCTTCGCTTATTCAACTACAAGGTATGTTTTCCGATTCTCTCTCAAGTTTTTGTCGATTTTATTCGAAATTAAGCATGGGAGGTGAGATAAATCGCCCTAAGTCGAAATTAAGCATGAATTCGAGTTATTTGTTGATTGATAAATGTTTAGAATATCGTTTTGATTGGTTGAACTTGTCGATTGCATGAATTATTCGAATTTGATGGAAGAAATCAATTCTAGGGCTCGTTGTTGAATGTGAAGTGGGTAATGTGTTGAAATCATGAATTGTATGCCGGGTTGTGCGTGTTGAATGGGTTGAATCGTTGTAAAAATTGTTTGAATGATTAATAGACGACGAATTCTCGGGTTTTGGGGAAAATGTTGAAATTTGTTCAAATTTGGTTGGTTGTATAGGTTCATGTGTATAGAATTTTTGTTGTTGTTTTTGTTTCGTTGTTTTTCTTTGCTAAGTGCGATGGTCAAAATGCTAGCGATGGTAGTGATTGTGATTAGCTGTACGAAGTCTGAGTAGTACGCAGAAGTTATACCGTCGAATTTTCGTTTGAACGCACTAAGCATGATTGTATAGTTGGTTGTTTGGTGTAAATAAAGTTATTCTTGCCGTAGTATCGTAACTGTAGCTAAGGACTAAGTGTGGGGTAAATTTAGCATAACTCGACCTTAGCCGAAGTTAATATTCATTTAACTTGACATTGAGCTTGTTTACTTGTGTTGATAGGAAAAATGGCAAGCAGGCAAGATAAAGGGAAGGGTGCATCAACTTCAAGCACTGGAAGAAAGCGACTCAGACTGGGCACAGCAGTCCCAGCTGCACCAGCAGTTCCACGCGGCCAGTGCCGCCAATACGGAACGAGATGGGTGACGGACAAGGGGAAAAAGTGGTATGCCAAGCACAAAGAGAACAAATATTTCCCCGAGGAGCATATAGCACGGGAGCCATTAGCACAGGAGTTCCCCATAATGGTTCACTAGATCGAGGCAGCTGGGCTCGGTTTCATATTTCAGGAGCCCAAAGAATGCAACCTGCACTTGGTCTGGGAGTTCTATGCAAATTGGAACCCGTCAATCAGAAGCCATACCATCAAGATCAGAGGGCAGATAGTCACTCTGGAACCCCACCAACTCAATGCCATCATTGGAGCGCGGGACACAGACGCCCACGTTCTCCGCCAGCTGAACATTACCCCACCGTGTGTTGACATCAGACGCACACTGTGTGGGGCCCGATATACAGCTAGATGGAGTAGGCACAAGGAAAGGGGCTACCACCAGACTCTGCCATATTCTCAGATGAATAGGGAAGCCCGAATTTGGCTGAAGATAGTCTGGTTGTGCCTAATCTCGGGGGTACACATGACTGATGTGACCCGGGACCGTGTTTGCCTGGTGTACGCCCTGATGAAAGGGCTGGAGATTAATGTCGGGGCGGTCATCATATCCGCCATGAAGAGAGCCCGATTGCACCAGGGCCACAAGTATGATTTCGGTGGACTACTCACTACCTTTCTCCGGGGCCTCGACATCGAGGAGGAGGCTTTGGATTATATCCCGCAGTTGGAGCGGCGGGCCTTGGATGTGACCAAAACTAAGGCTCCCGACACCACCCACGGGCCAGTGCTGACACTTGGCGAGTGACATGCTCGTGATGACCAGTACATGGCGCGGATGTATGGGATGCAAATGCTCCAGCTAAGGATCGGTGGGAGACCAGCCACAGAGGAGGAGCTATGGTAGCTCGAGCTAGATTACCCGTTTGGCGAAAACGCCGGGGCTCTATGCCGAGTGGGGCTAGCCTTTGTAGAGCCCACAGACGATGATGTCCCCACGGACGAGGAGACACATCGGGAGGACTCCGATGTGGAGTCTGATGACGACGACGGAGGTGACTCAAACATGGGAGATGAGGCAGCAGCACCTGATGAAGAAATGGATTACTTTGACTGATCAGGGAGTTCCACCACCCGATTTTGTGTTATTTAATTTTTGTGAACGCTGGGGACAGTGTTCGGTTTAAGTGTGGGGTGGGAGTAGTTAGGTGCTGGGCTGGGCTGGTTTGCTTGTATGTTTTCCTCTGTATTTTTGTATGTTATGCTTCCCTGTGTTTGTGAATTTTTAAATTGTTCTGTATCTGTACATATTTGTGGAATTGATGTGTGTTGTGGAATGTTGCCAGCTGAAAGTTTTTGTAAATATTTTTGGCTTATCGAAATGATCGATATTTTTAAAATTTTGTGAAAATATTTTGTACATATTTAAAATATTTTGTACATAAATTTTTCTTTTGCTATCGAAATGATCGATGTTTTGCAAAATTTTTCAATTTTTTTTAATTTTGGGTTTCTTGGCGTTTGTTTTCGGTTCTTTTACCGAGAAGAGTCCCATTGAACCGACGTCTTAGTTAGTGACCGTTCCGTATGATGGATGGATGACGACCGTCTTAAGGGAAATGTAGTCGGTAGGAGTAGTTTTTTTTCTCCAATTATTTTTTGTTTTTCTTTGGTGGATTGCATCCCGGAACCTGGAGTTACTATATTGTTGTGAATTTGTGGTTGCGTGTTGTGTTGATATTCAAAATGCAAAGGTGATTCATATGAAAGCATGCAATCTTGTAAATATGTTGAGATACCTAGGCTGTAGAGTTTGATTCGGTGTGATTGAGGCTTAATGTTTGAATTCATGTAATTAGCTGATTGAAGACTCTGTGAATGCATCTTGAATCGAGCATGTGCATAAAGTGTGAAGTGAGGTATTGTTATTCCATGCTATTGTGAAGTGTCTAGAACTTGCCTGGTGTGTGTACGAAATGAAATGAAGGAGGTGTATTGTAGGAAAGGATGTAGGCATTTCTTTGTTTTAACCGAGAGTTCCTATTTTTTTCTTCTTGTCATACTCCCCCTTTATGTGATGGTATACCCTAGTCAACCCTTTGAGCCTTTAGCCGATTATTTCTTTCTTTTGTCCAAAAAGTATAAACTGAGCTTAATTCTTTCTTTTCATTAGCCGTAAAGTCTATACAAAACTCTTAAGTGCTTAAGAAGAGAAAATAATGTTCCCAAAGTGTCAAAGAGTGAGAATGGTGAAAAGAAAAAGAAAAGCAGAGTGAGGAAAGAAAAGAAAAGGTTGAAGGTGCACTTGCTATAAATAAATGATAATGAAGGTGCATGAATAACCTTTGTTATTGTGTCAAGTGTGCTGAATGAAATGGGCCATACTAAAGTAAATCATCAAGAAGGGGATGATGAAAAAAAGAAAAAAGAGAAAGAATGTCCATGAGTTGATGGGAATGTGTTGCAAAGGCGCTTAAGGATGCTAGTGGCTATTATTGTCTAATTCAA
Organism: Datura wrightii; assembly: GCA_035772735.1. Lineage (NCBI taxonomy): Eukaryota > Viridiplantae > Streptophyta > Magnoliopsida > Solanales > Solanaceae > Datura > Datura wrightii. The sequence goes on from JASDFA010000018.1 coordinate 126,635,485, forward strand.
TATATACTAGTTCCATAGCTTCCATTACAACCCATTAAAGTCCTACGTGATCTTACATTGCATTTCTTTATATTAGTGGAGTAATACACTAAGGGCAAGCTTATGGGTCATGACATGATGCATGTGAATTCTTTTGGGAGAGAGAGTGAAATTGTGTTTCACAGTTCTCTTTTGGCTTTAGGCTAGTGCACTTCTATTCCTCTCTTGAGATTCACTAGTGTCACACCTACAAAATGCAAGTCTTCCATTTTCAGCACTTGCTCTTTGTTCAATTTCTTTAATTTCTTTGATCCTAATACCTGCAAAATCAAAGGAAAAAGGCATAAAACTTTCCTAGATGACTTGAAAACAAAGCAAAAGCTTAAGCTTAAAAGCCTAATGAGTTGGTAAATTACGAACTCATCACTTTTACCAGAAGAAGTACTTCAACAGTTTTAACAAGACTACTAAAGTGTGGTTTGATTATTCAGCCAAATGATGCAAGTGAATAAATGGAAGTTAAGAGGACTAAGGGGCTTAATGTGAGGTAGGAAAAATGATATCAAAAATTGAATGAATAGTAAGTAAGAATATATGTTACATGATAATAGCCAGGTTAGTCGTGTTTAATGATTTAATGCATTACGCTTGAATATGACGAATGACAATATATGAGTATCATTTCCACATAAAATAATTCAGTTATGTTCAAGAAAGAATGATGATTCCTAGCTATGCTTAGTACAAATATCATACATAAGAAGAAATATAAAAGATACACTATTAACGGTCACTTATTGTCCCAATTACAATGAAGAATGTACATGCTTATGAGGGGATAGAATGAAAAGATACCAAAGTAAGTTGTTGGCAAAATCCAGTAAGTAAAGAATGGACAATTGTAGATTGATTCGCTTCAGCTCAATCAATTTGGAAATCCCTAGACAAGTTAAACGATTATGTTAAGTTATAGATTGCAAAAATGATCTAGAAAGACAAGGTTCAAATTTTTATGGTCTCTATTAAGATGTTAAACTCATAAAATGCATTGTTAGAAAGATGGATGATTAAGTGGAGTGTGTGATTTATACACTCAAATATATGTTCAAGACAAATATTTTGATTTTAGCAAAGTAATTGGGATGGCTAGTTAACCCTTGTTGAATTGTTTAGAATTATAGCCACCATATCAACATTCGTATGGAGCTTTTTAAAAACTTGTATATTGTGAATTCGCTGCTTCTCTCAAATGGATTTGAAATTTTATTATCATCTGTTGATAAATCAGAATGCAGTTATCCTACAAATAGCCTTCAGGGTTCATTCAATTATGCATTATATGCTGATAGAGCTCACTTATTTACTTCCCTAAGGAAGATGGTCATGTGCCTATGTTCATTTGATGTATGTCCATGATTACTATTCACTTGTTTACGGCCTGACCCAAGGAATAAACACTCATTCATGTAACATTTATTTCCATTAGCTCCTGAATATGATATAGGGAGTGAGTCACCCTCACTTGTTATGTCTATAATGGAAGCCCCGACTACATGGTCAGACCAAACTTGTTTAAGCTCAAACTTATTAATCTTTATATGTTATAGAGCTACAAGTTGATTTCATGTGTACGTGATAATTACAAGTTATTAGCTACATACAAGTGTTTATATTGTATAATTCCCTTGAGGATCTTATGATCACTTTCTTACTTGAATCAACTTAAGATCAAAAGAGTTGGTTCAAGTAAAGAGAAAAAAAAATTAAGCAAGCATTAACCAGGGATATTCACTAGCTAGCCAGACTAGAGGTCCGACTTTTGGACTCTAAAGATGATGGTGTAATTTTTAGAACACTATTGTGTCATCCTTAGTGACAATAGTAAAAGAGAATCAATATGATGACCCTTTATTAAGTTATATAAAGGGGATCCACCAACATAGAGTAACAATTGTTGAACTTGTAGGTGATGGCACTCTAAAGTGCCAAGGAAGTTTATGTGTTCCTAATGTTGAATGGATCTAGGAAAAGATAAGCATCTTGTTCCTAGTGGTATTCTATTTACCCTAGTTCCATAAAAATGTATCGCAACCTTAAAGAGGCCTAATGGTGGAACAATATGAAAATAAATATAACACACTACGAAATAGTACCCCAATTTTAAAAGATAAAAGAAAACATTAAAGTTCTAATGGCCTAATATAGAACATAGATATGTTAGTATGAATGTAATATGTGATCAAGTGGATGTCGTGGCAATTAAAAAAGTTAAATTGACCTAGGATTGATTAAGAATCACTTATAACTACCATAAATTTTATTAGGGTGTGCGACATAGAGATCTGGAATCCCATATTGATAATTGTATGTTCTTAAAGGTTTCATCTATAAATAGAGTCCTAAGATTTGAAAAGAAAGACAAACTGAGCCTTAGATATATTAGGAACTCACAAAATCAAATAGTGAATTTTCTAGGTGTCCTATAGGGTAGATGTACCTCCAGAACTACTCATGGTACACCCAGTATTTCACATGTCTATGCTACACAAATGTTTAGGGGATCCTTCATTCACACAAGACCTTTCATTTGAAGAAGTCCAGTTAGCTATTCTTGATTGTCAAGTTCAGAAGTTGAGGACTAAGAATATATCCTTTGTTAAAGTGTTATGAAAGAGCTAGAATACTGAAAATGATATTTAGGAAGCATAAGATGATACAAATTCTAAATACCTACACTTTTTTCAAGTATCAATAAAAGGCATATGATTCTTGCCTAAAACCCCCCACTTTTTCATGCTCTATGTTCCCAGAGGAAGAAATTAGGTGAGATACACTTACACTGAAATACGTTTTATCTGAATATATGGCCTAAAGTATCCTCTAATTGCCATAAGCTCATTTTGTATGCCTTATTTGTTAAGACACCCTACAAGGCTTGTCTATACATGTTTCTAGTTAGGTAACAAGTTTTGGATAGTCTTGGTTACAAAGGAAATTTTGAAAGTATATTTAGAGAATTCAGGATTTAATTTTGTTTTGAGCTACACCTCTTATTCGAGGAAGAATGACCCTAAGAGCGGATAATGTAATGGCCTTACTTTTTAACCAGTATACGACTAAGTTAACATCAATGGAGGTATTTAAACTCGAGATAATGATGTGGTATTTAACCCTAAAAGTTTAAAATAGCCAAAGGATAGATAGTATTATTTTAAAGTATAGGGATAAAGATTTGAAAAATAAAATAAAATAAGTGAGGTGCTTGCTTGACGTAATTAAGCTTATAGGTGATAATAAGGTGCATCACCTATTTATGCTAAATGGACCAAGTTAAAATAGCCAAGTAGGTGCATCACGTATTTAGACTAATGGAACAAATTGTGGCTTATATTAAGTGAAACAAAATGAGAGGAAAATTTTAAAAAGGATGGCATCCAAGGTCCAAATCTATCTAAGCCCCACTAACCCAATTTAAAGGGCTATGTAGGTGCATTACCTACTTAGACTTTTAACCAGCTTAAAAAGTCAAGTAAGTGCAGCACCTAATTGACCAAATTGAGGCCTGAATTCATGGAATCCTATGGCTCAATAGCAAGGCCCAATTTGGTCTATAAAGGGCCAAAAAATGATGGCTATTGATACTCTTAGTAACACCTCTCAATGAAGTATAATGTGGTCACTGTCAAATATAGAATTCAACTAGGTTGGGGTTGAATTCCATAGGGAATATGGCGATAAAAGAGTCAAAGAGAGTATTCAACTAGTTGCTAACATTGGGGGGGGTTGTAAAAACTAAAAGAATTTAAGATTTGTTGTATTAGTAACCGATGATTGAAAACTATTTGATTATATTTGATATCTGTGAATGAACTAGGATTGTGTTCCCCATGATTTCATAGCTTCATAAGATTTATTGAATGAGTGATCTATCCCAGTGTTATTCATGAAATCTAACGAATAAGATTCATCTGACATCACTCTACCCATTAGATGAATGACATTTGAAATACTTTCGGCATTTAAATATTCGCATATTAAAGCTCGTCATTCCTTTTGGTTTGTCTTTCTCGCAAGATCTCAAGTCATTAGATGAGGGTTAGGAATCTCAAATCTCCATTTTTACTCATTTTCATAACCTATACTTCTTTAGTCAAGAAAGTTAAGGTTTATGACAAGTTCTAACATTTGCAACCATTAAAGGAAACAAAGCGAAGAGATTAAAAATACACGCATAATCACCATTTGAGAATCACTTTTTTCATTTATCTTTCATTAGTCCATCATGCTTCTCACAACCCTAGCTATGTAAATTATTTACCCATGCTTGTATTAACAATATAAATCTTTGTATAAGAGTTCATGACTATCAACTTACAAAAGAAGAATTGTCCAACTGAATTTGATTACAAAAAAGGAAGAACAAGAACCTTGTATATGTTTGTTTCTCCTTCTTTGGTGTATGAAAATATTTGATAACTCAATGATACCTAATACAGGCATCCCTTAGTGGTATTTATAGTAGTGGATTTATTTTGCTCTCTTCTACATTGACTAGAATTTGACTTGAGTGAGTCATGGCTGAATCATAGCTACTCCACTTCATGCACCTTATCACGAGGTTGTTACTAATTGATATAGAGGCCAAATCGTCTAGATATATCTTCACAATGCTGAGTTGATCACGCAGGTTGACTAGTATTTCAACCTTCTGAAGTTTGGTTATAGGAGCGACATGGACCTCAATGCACAAACTTGACTCCGCATTGCCCACCTCTATTTTCCGCTGCAAATAACTTTGTTCAAGTCCCGTATCATCTACACTTCACTTCTTTCATTATTTTGGGTCAAATCTTAGCATATTTTAGCTTGTAAATATCTAATCATACATGTTAGCTCATTAAAAAAGATAAAACTTAAAATCATAGCAACACACATGATCTTTCTCCTTAAAACATAGTTAAATATGGGAAAAATATGGTAATTGGATGCATAAATATGACCAAGATCACTATCCCATACTTCAATTATTATTCGTCCTTAAGCAATCCACTATACCCAAACTATACATGTTAACCACTCACATCTACCCAACAAACAGGTCTACTTACACTCAGGTTCACTAGACAATTTAATCATGCATTATAATCCACAAAACATGCATAAACATTCAAAATCAAAGATCATTTGAACACTACATAGCCTCTACAATTGACTCATCACGATAAGTTGGGCCAACATGATCATGTATAATCTAGCAATGAATATTACACCGAAATGTCACCATTATGTGCCCTTACTATTTAGGAGAGATGTCCCTCACTCACATGATGTATAAAACATTTGATTCAATGGCATAAATATAGAAATTTCACTCATTCTCTCAAAGAACTTTTCATGAACATATGATGAACTATAAGCTTCCCGTTAGTGTAGACACTCCATTAATATAACAAATAAAATTTAGAATCTATTAGGAATTAAATATTTGTAATTCGGTCTAAGGGACATGTAGAAATTATTTGTCTAGAATAGTGACTAACCTCCCTAAGAACTTTAGTACTTCACAACTTTTTCAACTTTATCATGCACAATCTTCAACCAGCTAACTTTTCTTTCTTTTTCTGCCCTATGTTATTCCTTATGTCTCCATTCATATAAGTAATACAATCATTGGTAACTAGTAGGGAGCAATCAATTATGCTATCTTTTCTTTTTATTCTTCTTTTTCTTCAATCTTTTTATTCTTCTTTTTCTTTTCCTGACTAATACCACATATTTTGTTTTACTTCTTTCACCCTTAATCTTTTCTTTAGGAGCCCACCCTACAACTTTCTCCTTTTTTTCAATTATAGTCCTTTAACAACTAATTTTTTTTATTAAAGTGTCTTAGGAGTAATTTGGATCAAATTAAGTTCAAGTGGAACATCAGGATTTAGCTTCGATCATGGTTGCCAAAAGAATAGGCTAAAAGGCTCAAAATGGCTACTAAGGATATTACATATCGGTAGATAATTCATACACTAAAAGTAGGCTAATCAAAGAAAACCTATATATCAACACTCTTCATTTTTATTAGAATCCACATTGGGCAAGTTCTGGACATCAATATAAAAGTATGGAATGTTTGCAACTATCTCACTCACAGATAGCTCAATGGTTCAACGATGGTTACCAAGTCACATAAATAGAACATTAATAAATTGAATATTTTACATGTTTAAGCCCATTTTTAGCATTAGAGTCAAATTCAAGATTCTATGATTTCTACTTGTTAATCTTTATGGGTGAATTGTTTATAACATGTAGTGTTTTTCCTTAGTGAAGCGTCTAGCGTTCGGAAGGTCACTAGTTCTCCTCTACCTAAGTCTAATTTTTCTTAAGATGATCATCATCCATCCATCATAGGAAAAAGCCATTACTATGTCTAAATGAAAAAAATCCTTAAAATATTTCTATTGTAGACATATCTAGTTGGTTCAAAGAGAGTATCCATCAAAAAAGTACAAAAAAAATTGAGGAAACCAACAAATCATAATTAATAACCATGAAACTTTAAAATAAGGCAGTCAGCATCAACATTACAACAACAAAAATAACAAGATATAAAGACCTCATACAGTTATAGTAAAAAAAATATGAGGAAATTTAATACCCCACCCACAGTTAATTATTATCATCGTTCCTAGTGCTTAAACAATAAAAAATACAAAGGTGAAGTGAAAATATACTCCCTGACCTACTCCTGCTCGCTGTTAGTGTGAGCATAATTAGCCTCTCCCAACTCAAAATCATCTCCATCATCATCATCAGACTCTAGATTGGAGTCATCCCTAACTTGCTCATCCTCAATGGGAATATCATAATCCATCGAATCCTCACAATATGCTCCAACCCGGTAGAGGGCTCCGGTGGGCTCATTCAGTGAGTGGTCTGTATTCAAATATTATATTTGCTTTCCTATTACCCCACTCATCCTGAGCTAGAACATGGCTATGCCATACATGTGGCTCATATAACTGTCATTCTGAGCATTATGATAAGCAATGGATAGCACTGGGCCATGTAGCACCTTTGGCTATTAGTCTTCATGACATCAAGCCCTATCATGTCACGCAGTGGTTGGTAATCAACAACCTCCTCCTCTATTTGATATCTTGAAAAATGGATAATAAAACCCCCAAAGCCAAAATATATCCCCTTCTGTATCCTTATCTTTCTCATAGAGGACCTCAACACTGTCGCCACATTAATCAGTATTCCAGTCATCAATGCATAGACAGGAAGACCTTGTTTTTGGTGACGTGGACCATATAATTTCCTAGTACAAGGTGGAATCCAAAAAGGTTAAGTCAAATTCTACTTCTCTACTTATGTGAGCATATGAGAAAGTCACGCGGTACCTTTTCTATTGGTGGCAGCTCCATCTAGCCAATGGCCTACGAAAACAAAGGGTGTGGCGTATGTCCAAATAGGGTAGCCATAATAGGAGCTTCCTCAGTGGGTTAGGATTTACGTTAGAGGCGTTGAGCAACTTATTTAGGGAAATAGCTGCGAAATCCATTATATTCTCTCTAATTTTGACCTAGTTGCTTCTAGCTTTTGGATCCCAATATTCTCGAAGCTCTCTTACTATGTTCAGGTTGTATTCCCTAGGATTATTGGAAATGAATTCTAGCTTGAGTGCTAGCAACCGCTGGACTATATGAGGGCATTTCTCAGCCAAACTCTCCCTATCTATCCATATTTTTGGGATATATTTTGACTCTTTGTAGTCCTTGAACCACTTTTTATCCTCTTCTATAACCTAACGTAATCCATCTCTTTTTGCCTGTACAGGATTGTAGAGTTCTTTAGTCTGTAGTTGGGAACTTTGTCCTGTGCGGGATCACTTTTGTCCTTTTCTTGAAGATGCAATTTCCTTTCCCTTGCCTATTTTTGGTTCTATTGATGGAGTTTAGTAGGATATGGAGGTTATTTGTGAGAAAGAGTGGAAGCTGGAGGAGTTTTTGAGAGAGAATGGGAGGTGTGCAGTGTGGACTTGGAGGGAAATGAAGAGAAAAGTAGGGTTTTGGATTTTAAAGTATGTCCATGCGCGGGTTTGACCTATGGAACCAGATATATTTTTTTCCCCAAAATAGTTTGGGAATGGTGCAGACTCTATCATGGAGGATGAGGTCCGCGTCACACAGCTTATGGTGCTAACCTTGCTCTCCATTGTATAGGTCATTGCGGAGTGGCTTCTTTGCATCCTGCAATTCCTAGTGTAGCATCAGCTCTACAATGTGGAGTTATGCTCTGTATCTGTCTATTTTTTTGCTGCACACTTCAACAAGAATCAATTCCAAAGAACCAAAATAAAGTACAAATCACCTTGCGTTGCCTCCCAAACAGTGCTTGATTTAACCTCGTGGCACGATGTAGGTACCTTGATTACTCAAACTTTATCAAGATACCTCTTGGGTTTCCTCCCAAGTAGCACCTAATTTATTGTTGCAGTACATTACAAGAACCTTGATTACTCAACTTTCATCAAGGTACACCTCTTCAATTAATTTTACCTCATCTGGTGCTCCAAAGTATTGCTTGATGCGCTGGCCATTTACCTTGAGTGTTTTACCATCCTACACTTCAATCTCGATCTCTCTATACGAGAACACTTGGACCACATTAAAGGGACCAAACTACTTAGACTTCAACTTGCTGGAAACAAGTGAAGCCTAGAGTTGAATAACAACACTATATCACATAGGTTAAACTCCCTCTTTTCAATCTTCCAATCATGATACAACTTTATATTTTCTTTGTACAGGTCTACGCTCTCATAAGCCCTAAGACTAAACTCTTCCATCTTATTGAGTTGATCAAGCCTTAGCTTAGCGACTTCACCCTATTTCAAATTTAACTTTTTGAGTGCTCATAAGGCCTTGTGCGCAAGCTCCACTTGTACGTTACACACTTTTCCATAGACCAACTGATATGGAGACATACCGATAGGTGTTCTGTAAGCTATCTGATATGTCCATAGATCCTTTTTTCAACCTCCTTGACCAGTCAGTTATGTTTGCATTCACAGTTTTTACAAGGATGGTCTTTATCTCCTGGTTAGAGACCTCTACATGCCTGCTTGTCTGAAGATAATAAGGTGTTTCCACCTTATGCTTGACACCATACTTCTCAAGCAAGTCATTAAATAGTCTATTGCAAAACTGAGACCCATCAATGCTGATTATAACCCTTGGTTTACCAAACCTAGAGAAGATATTTCAAGAATGTTGTGACATTTATACTCTCATTTTTTGAAGCGCTACAGCTTCCACCCACTCTAAGACATAGTAAATAGCCACCAATATGTATTTCAACCCATAGGAGATCAAAATCATTCCCATGAAGCTACTTCCCCAAATGTTAAACAACTTTATTTTAAGTATTGGTTTCAATGGCAACTCATGCTTTCTCGACACACCCCCTTGTCATTGACATTATCACAGGACTTCACATCGTCATATGCATCCTGATGAATTGTGGGCCATTAGTAACTACAGTGTAAGATCTTTTGAGTTGTGTTGATACCACTGTGATGGCCCCTAATAGGGGATATGACATGCCTCAAGAACACTCATCATCTATGCCTCTAGAACACACCTTCTGATCAAATTATATGTACAGACTCAGAACAAGTATGACTCATCCTAAAAGAACTTCTTCTCATTGTGGAAGAATTTCTTCCTCTGATGGATGTTCATGTCTTCAGAAACTATATCACTAATTATGAAATTTGTATAATCCGCGTACCGCAAAATCAGATCATGAGATACAGCTAACACCTATTCATCAAGGAATGAGTCATTGATCTCCAACTCATTATTCAATTTTCCTTTTTCATCCAACTTGGACAAGTGATCAACCACTTGGCTTTCAGTGCTCTTTCGGTCTTTGACTTCAAAGTCAAATTCCTGCAACAACAATACCCACCGAGTAAGCCTCGACTTTACATCCTATTTTGTCATTAGGTACTGAATGGTTGCATGGTCTATGTGAACTATCACATTCGTTCCCAACAAGTATGGTTTGAATTCCTTAAATGCTTAGACTACTGCTAGCAACTCTTGTTCAGTTACTGTATAATTCTTTTGAGCTCTGTCCAGAGCTTTGACAACATAGTAAATAGGGTGAATGATCTTCTCTTAACTTTGACCCAGAATAGCTCCCAAAGTTGTCCCACTTGCATCAATCATAACATGTCCAGTCTGGTGCAACAATAATAGGAGTAGTGATAATCTTCTCCTTTAAGTTCAAATGCTTTAAGGAATGCTTCATTAAACACAAATTTTGCCTCTTTCTTTAACAACTATGTAAAGGGTTAGCAATTTTGAAAAATATCTTTAATAAAATACCGGTAAAATCCTAAATGCCCAAGGAAGCTTCGAATATCCTTAATAGAGTGGGGATGAGGTAGTCCAGAGATAACCTCAATCTTTACTTTGTCAACCTCAATCCTCTATTCGGAAACATTATGCCCTAGCACAATGCCTTCTTTCACCATTAAATAACACTTTCCCAAATTCGACACTAAATTTGGTTCCTCATAGCACTTAATTACTGAAGCTAAGTGAGCTAAAGAATCTTCAAATGAATCACCTACTACTGAGAACTCATCCATCAAAATCTCAGTAGTGTCCTCTACCATGTCTGAGAAGATAGCCATCATGTATCTTTGGAAGCTGGCAGGAGCATTTCATAACTCGAAGAGCATCTACTTGAAAGCTAATGTCCTATAAGGACATATAAAGGCAGTCTTCTCCTAGTGTTTAGAAGCAATGGAGATCTGATTGTAGCTCAAGTACGTCACGACCCGAACATAGGCCTAGATCGAGACACGGGACAAGGAACCCCGAGAGGCTCCAAGTGAACCCATGACATGATCATAGCATAATATTAGCAAAACAACAGCTAACAGAATCATAACTAAGCGGAAGCTAACTGAAAGGGGCGTAACCATAATACATAAGAACATAATCGAATAAAACACTAATACAAAAGTTGAATGTGTCTATCCAACCCTAAAAGCCTCTACTACCTTGATGAGTTGCTGGGACAAGCCCCCAGCTAACTCCTAAAGTCCAAAAACTGAAATAGGAAACATAGATCGCGTCCTCGAGAGATGAGGACTCACCACAATTAGTTGAGATAGAAATGGAGCATATCTAACCACGTGGATGAGTTTGGAAACTTGAATCTATTTCATGAAATGATATAGCACGTAAAGTATGCGGTCAGTACTTGGAATGTACTAAGTATGTGGGAAGCATAAAGAAACCAAAACATGCAGGTATACAGGAAGGAAGTAAATTGAGTACATCACTAAACATATAACTGAACTGAAATAAAATAACCCTGTGTGATATATATATACACATATATATATGTATATATATATATTGACATGAAGCTTTTATTTGAAACCATTTACTGAAGCATAATCAATCGGATGCATAAGGGTCATGTACTGTACATATATTGAGAACTGAAGCTGTAATAGATACCATACGCTATACTAACTAAATGCTGATAACTGAGACTGTATTTTGCTAAGACTGATTAAAAATGAAGTTTGAAACTATACAGAGCTGAGCTGACTGATATCATGGACTGAGCTAATGGAGACATTCTTTGCTATGAAGTGTCCCTAACTAACTGAGGGAGACATTCTCTGCTATTGAGACTTCCTAACTGAACTAAGGGAAATATTCTCGGCTATTGAGAATCCCTAACTGAGCTAAGGGAAATATTCTCAGCTAATGAGAATCCCTGACTGAGCTAAGGGAAATATTCTCAGCTAATGAGAATCCGTGACTGAGCTAAGGGAGACATTCTCTACTATTGAGAATCCATGACTGAGCTAAGGGAGACATTCTCTACTATTGAGAATCCCTGCTAAGCTAAGGGAGACAATCTCTGCTATTGAGAATCCCTGACTGAGCTAAGGGAGACATTTTCTGCTATGGGGAATCCCTGACTAGACTGAGGGAAAAATTCTCGACTATTGAGAGTCCCAATAAAAGTTTTACATGAAGGTACTAATCAGACATTCATTCATATAGTCTAAGATACTTTAGCTAATCAGAGATCTGAGTGTTCAACTAATTACATCATACTGAATTCATTTAAAGTATGACCAGGGCTACTTTCTGCTATCAACAAGCACGAAAGTCTGAAAGATCATAATCATGCTTTGTTCTCAAAGTTCATAACATTTCAATCTCGACTTCATCTCATATGTCATATATTCTAAATTCATGCAAGATCCATTGGTTCAAGTCATACTTTAATATATACCTGAAATCATGGTGAAAACATACACATATTTCATATTCACCCAAGCCCATAAGTTATAATCATGCTTCAACATGTGTACTAAATTATATATTCTAGATTTATGGAAACCCATATAATCGACTCATGCTTTAAATATATATATCGAGTTCATGGTAAAAGCATGTGAATATTTAATGAATTCCCATTTTGAAATTCATGCTAAATCATGGTGAAAATTCTAAAATCCTACTATTCACACATCATGTACATAATTCAAGACCATGAAAGTAATTCGTAAGCATACCTGGTTATTAATTATGATGGCACTTAGAATTCATTGAAGGCATATGAGATTTCATCCATAAATTGAAATCATAGAACATGCTTTTCTAGAAATTTAGGGTTTAGTAAGAAAATTGGGACACAAGGATGAAAGGAGATCCTTGTTGAAGTCCCACATACCTAATTTGAAAGGCTCTCTTACAGATCTTGAAGCTTGCAGCTCTTGAAAGAAACCCTAGATGCTCTTGAACTTGAGAGAAGAAGAAGAAGAAGAAGAAGAAAACTTCTATGGATGGTTTTGGAGAATGAGGGGCTTAGGTTTGAGAAAATCCCTTTAATTCCACCCTTAAAATATCCAAAACAATTCCATTTAAGAACTAGAAGCATAGGACTTTACAAAAATACCCTTGGGATTTAGAATAAAAACTTGCCGAATCAGTGACCACGACCCTCACCACGAGTCGTTGGTCTTTACCATGGCTTGTGGTGACCATCCGTTGCTTCTGGGGTCCTTTATTTCTAGATTCTATTTATTAATCCAACAATTGACAGGATGAGTCGTTACTTGATCGGACGAGTCATCAATACTTCCCATTGTCAACATTGTTTCCTCATCCCAATATCCCTCGAACGACCGTCAGTATGGGTCATTACTTCACCTATAGTTCATGGTCTCTGTCCATCGTTGCTGAACCAGAAACCAAATACTTTTCTGAGCTTCAAATAACGACTCCTCAGGACAACCCATCACAACAACCAACGAGTCATCACTTGGCTCGTTGTTTCTAGGAGGTCTGGTCCGCTAGCTCACCCTGCCTCCATCTAATGGACCGTTGTTCCTCACAATGACTCGTTGCTTTCTTCCATGGTATGAAAACCCTATTGAAATGTTTCTGAAACTCTTCCCATGAGTCAATCTAAAGGACCAATAGAGCAACCCACGACTCGTTGGATGAGTCATTTTGAGATATTTCTGCTGGTCTTCTTACTAAACTTCATCTAACTCTGGGGCCTGATCTGAGAAACTCTTGGGGTGTTACAATATCTCCCCCTTGGGAACTTTCATCCTTGAATGTAGGTTAAGCTTACTGAACATTTACAACTGAAACTGATGGAGTATCTGACTCCGGGCAGATTTAGATATTCGAATTGAATATCTAAATTGTACATGCATGCTAAGGCGTGAGAGGGACTGAAAGACATGAAACTGACATGGAACTAGATAGAACACTAAGAAGGATTCTTTTCCTCTAACTAGCACTGAGCTGATACGGACTAAGTCATCATTCTCAAATAGCTTTCTGATACTGAGCTAGAATTCATGATATCTGGTCTAACAGCAATTAAGGGACTCATGAGCATGAATCATTCATGACATATACAACTGAACACATACATGAGGTAACCTTATCTATTGAGCTACTAAAGCATCTTCTACAGACTGAGTTCGAGCTGAGCATACTGGAAGACATTAGTTAACACACATAGTTAATTTATAACATGAAGATAAGCCTTAAGGATTCATGGAGTAAGATTGGCATCGCTATTTCTGAAGCAGTTATCTAGAGATTCTGGAAGTCTGAACATAAGAATGGATAGAGCATAGCTTCAACTAAAACACAAGAGGAATTATTTGAACCTGAAGGGATTGACATACTGTAACTATTAGGGATGGAACCCCCCTACTAGCATACTCAAGATTCGACTTGTCTCATAAACTTTCCATCTCCCCCTTAGCTTTAAGAAGCCATCATTCTAAGGCTCCTGGATCTTTCATAAGGTTGGGGATACACCACTAACTCTTGACTCCTCCCCCTCTTATATTCACTGTAACCCTCATACTCACAGCTATTTCACACTATACCTCGACAATCTCTTCTAAAAAAACATCACAAGAGCTTCTTATTCAATACTGGTGTTCGGGAGCTAGCAGCATGCAAAGAGTGACACAAGAAATTCATAACATACCTGTTACTACTTTTGGCGACTTGCCCTTATCCTGATGTGCTGCCAAGGCGTAGGAGCGAATTTGACGTTGTCTGCTATCTGCGCAAGATGATGCACCCTACTGAAATGGGCAGATTACGGGAGCTACTGAAGAGGTGATGGGACCCTTCACTTGCCCGGCTTAGCTACTACACAATCTCATTACTTATGACCCAACTTGCTGCACCAAAAATAAATGTTTGAGCTGGCCATGCATTCTTCCAAATTGTGCATCCCATAGCTCTTACGAACTGAATAGGTATATCTCCTACCCTAGGTCTGTATGGAACACTGGCTGTCAAAGGTGCTGGGGCTGATAATCTCTGCTGGGAGCATGAGCGGTGTCCACCACTCGACCTCTGAGGGGAAAACTATGAATCTCCTATCCTAGCCCTCTTGGCCTCTCTCTCTTTTTTCTTCACCTATTTCACTCTATTTGTTGTGTGTATATCACCAAACATGGAAAGTCTATGTCCTTGTGCAACATGGCAGTCCTGACTCTTTGACCAAGGAGTCTGACACTCTATTCACGAACCTGCTCACACGAGCCTTCTGGTTGGCTACCAACTTCGGTGCGTACTTGGACAATCGAGTAATCTCCAATACATACTCCTGGACAGTCATGTTGTTCTGCCTCATGTTGATGAACTCTGCTTCCTTTGCCTCCCTCAACTCTGTAGGGAAAACTTTTCCAGGAACACAGACTTATCCTAACTTACGGGGGTTGTTCCAACTCCCCGACTATCTCTCCACTGAAAAAACCATATGTGAGAAATTCCTTTCAGCTGGTAGGAGGCTAAATCTATGCTCTTAGTTCCTATCACCCCCATAATTCGGGTGATTTTTTGGACCTCCTCTAAGAACTTATACGGGTCCTCATACACCTTTGACCCCAAGAATTAGGGTGGGTTCATCCTGAG
This sequence comes from Datura wrightii, assembly GCA_035772735.1. NCBI lineage: Eukaryota > Viridiplantae > Streptophyta > Magnoliopsida > Solanales > Solanaceae > Datura > Datura wrightii. The sequence goes on from JASDFA010000018.1 coordinate 126,650,967, forward strand.
GAAGTCTCTCACCCTAGCCGCTGCTATGTTCCTATTTTGGGGAGCATGCGCCATCGCCTTCTAATTAATCAGGCGATCATGAACTACACTAACACGTGAAGGGTTGCCTTGAACTCGGCATGAGTGACATGTTCGTCCATTGGGTTTTCTGGGGCTGGTGGGGCTCGCTGGCGCCCATTACCATTTATTCTTCCATTAGCTCATCTGGGAGGCATTATTTGTGAGCAAATAAAGCACAAGTCAGGAGAGGAATTGTTAGAGTTTCATACTCAATGCATGATAAGAATCATGAAGAAAAGGGAATATTCCTAAAACGTATCATAGCCTCTTCATCATAAGTATGGCGTGCTTCATGCCCATGAAAAAAATTCTACTTAATGTAGTTTTCAGACACCCTAGGACACTCTAAACCTTTACTCTGATACCAACTTTGTCACAAACCTAGCATAGGCCCTGATTGAGTCATGGGACGAGGAACCCCAAGAGGCTCCAACTCGACCCGTGGCATGATCATAGCATAACATTGGCAAAAAAAATAGCTAGAGGTATAATAGCTGAGGGGAAGCCAACTAAAAGGGGTCTAACCATAAGCCACAAGAACATAATCGAATAAAACTTTTATACAATAGCTGAATGTGTCTATACAAGTCTGTAAGCCTCTAATACCTTGATGAGTTGCAGGGATAAGCCCCCAGCTAACTCATAAAGTCTAAAAGCGGAAATATAACTGAAATAGGAAACATAGATCGCATCCTCGAGAGATGAGGACTAACCACAATCAGATGAGATAGAAATGGAGCATATCTAACTATGTGGTTGAGTCTGGAAACCTAAATCTATATCATATGATATAGCACAAAAAATATGTGTTCAGTACTTAGAATGTATTGAGTATACGGGAAGCGTAAAGAAACTAAAACATGCAAGTACACAAGAAGAAAGTAAACTAAGTACATCACTGAACATATAACTGAACTAAAATACAATAACCCTTTCTGAGATATACATATATGTTGACATGAAACTTTTATTTGAAAACATTTACTGAAGCATAATCAAAAGGATGCATAAGGTTCATGTATTGTACATATACTGAGAATAAAGTTGTAGGTGATATATACACTGTACTGACTAACTGCTGATAATTGAGACTAAATTCTGCTAAGACAGATTAAAACTAAAGTCTGAAACTATACAAAGCTGAGCTGACTGATATCATAGACTAAGCTAACGGAGACATTCTCTGCTATGGAGTGTCCCTGACTAACTGAGGGAGACATTCTCTGCTATTGAGACTCCCTAACTGAACTAAGGGAAACATTCTCGGCTATTGAGAATGCTTGACTGAGCTAAGGGAAACATTCTCAGCTAATGAGAATCCCTGACTGAGCTAAGGGAGACATTCTGTGCTATTGAGAATTGATAACACTCAAACCATACCTCTTACCGAAGTATGAAGATGACGTTGTCACTAAAGAACCCAACTAGAGGTTAGGGTCGATCCCACAGGGATATGAAAGAATATAGAAGAACGTTAGTATTTAAACTTTTAAGTCAATTATCTCCTAAATGGGGGGATTTTCAATAGTAATAAATAACAATATTGAAAAATTGAATGTTGATTCCAAATTAATGCAATTAACTAGGGTAAGTGTTCCCCATGGATACTTAACTACTTCGGATTTTACACTTGTAATCTATCCCAATACTTTACTTGTAGAACTGATAACATATGTTCATCCAAACGACTGGTCCGTCCATTTTAGATAACTATACTCAATCACCGGGTCAGGTCTTACGAGCTATTTCAATTTAATCGTTATCAATTTGTCCCAAATTTAACTATCCTGCGATGACCACAACTAAAGTTAATACAATGATCATCAAGATCAAAGCTTTGTTGTAATTCGCTTTTCCTAATCTCTACCTCTCTAGGCTCAAGAAAGTAAAGAATTCAAGCATGTCCTAATGTTGTGCGCCGTTAGGAAACATTTAAGCATGAAGAGAATACAATACAAGCGTTTAGTATTAGTTTAAAATCACTTAGTGCAAACCCTAGTTCGTTAATTCCCCATGGTTCCCATAACCCTAGTTGTGGTAGTTTTAGCCTATCATGTTTATAAGTAAATTAATTTCATTCATAGACAAAAGCATAAATTAATGCTTACAATGATGCTGGGAAGAAACTCACTTGATTATTGCAACAATTCGGAAGAAAAATTCAACAATTTGTATCTGAATGTAAAACTAGCTTCTCAACTCTAAATTGTAAATTGTACCTCCAAATCCTTTATAAAACTCCAAAACTTCCCTTAAAATTTCTCTAAAACTTCAAAACTTTCAACTTGGCTATTACATAAAAATAAAAGGCATTTATAGTAGTAGATTTATGCTTTTCTTGTTCCTTGACAAATTTGATTTAGGATTTGAAGTTCCTTTTCTTAGTTGAAGTAGGAGATCATTTTTGGCCGTTGAACACCCTTGCCGCGTCTCCCATGACAACACGCTAAGGCTGTTCCTAATCGCCCATGCCAATGCGCAGGAGAAGGGTTGCGTCGCCCCTGCCATCGCATCGGGAGAGGGACTGCTTCGCGCCTACCAATGGACAGGAATAAGGGCGCCTCGCGCCTGGCCTTGTGCCAGTCTTTCTGCTACCTCATGCGGCCTGTAGCGTCAATTGCCTGGCACCTCGCGCATGGCAGTGTGCCATTTTTATTCTCCTATGTTCTTGCTTAGTTCATTCCTTCTTCTTCAACTCTATTCCAAATGTCTCAAACATTCCCAAATCCATCACTTTTAGCCCTGAAAGAATCTAATCACGTGCGCTATCCATTTTAAAAAATATATAAGATAAACATATGCAAACACACATAATTTGTTCTCAAAACATATAAAATACAGGCAAAATGTGTCTATGAAGTGCGTGAGTACGCCCTTTATCAACACCCCACACTTAAACTATTTTTTGTCCTCGAACAATCTACTACTTCCCTTCACACATTTTAACACCAAATTCCTCCTACGAATAGGTCTACTTGCACTTGGGATCATGAGACAAATTAATGAAGCTCAAACAATTCACTCGCATGCATATAGGATCAACATTAAAATGTCTAAGTTTGAAATCACTTAACTTTTGAAAATTAACTCATCAAGACATATTTTGGGCCAACATGAATTATATGTAATTTAGCAATTAAAATTAAACCAAAGTCTTACCATTGTGCCCCTCACAATTTGGAGTGATGCCCTTTTCTCACATAAGATATAAGTCAATATAAACTTGGGCATAAACAAAACAATCTCCGCTTACTCTCCCGAAGAACTCAACATACATGCAAAAGACGAACCATAGCCTTGCCCTTAATGTAAAACTTTGCTAATATAGAATTATGAATCAGGGATCAATTAGGACCTGAATTTGGTTGTAATTTAGGCTAAGGGACAGGTAAGTATTATTTGGCCAAGATAGAGATTAATCTCCCTAAGCACTTTAATACTTCACAACACTTTCATTTTTAGCTCATTCTTCAATTTCCAAATTTTCTCCTTATACCTCCTTTTATTTTTCACTTTTTCAACTTAAGTGGTTAGTCAAGATTTTTCTTTCAACATTGAGCTCATTCACACATTTTTTCATCTTCAATTTTTCAAAGCTCTTTCATCTTTTTGTTTTCCCACTAACCGTCACCCTCCTTGTTTATCAAAATTCCACCTTTTTCCTTTCTTCTAATTCACCATACTTTTTAGATTTTTCTTTCACTTCTCCAATTATGCTCCTTTCATACAAAATTTATTTCATTAAAGTGCTCTATGTGTCATTTGGATCAAATATAAGTTAATAGAACAAAAAGGAATTTAACCTTGTAATATGGCTATCCAAAGAATAGGCTAAGACTCAACCCGGCTAACTAGGATAATTACAATCAAGGTAGGTAAAATAGGATAAAAATAAGGCTACCAAAGTAACGCCTATATCACTTCCTAAATCCGTCATTCTCATTTTTTTTTGCACACACATCGGGCAAGTTCTAGACATCAATTTGCAAGGATGGAGTATATCAAAAATAATTCCTCACAAATTTGCCCAAGATGGTTTAACAATGGAAATCAAGATCACATAAACACATATATTCATATTGCATGCATAACATAATTAAGCCCAATAATTTTTCTTTTCAAGCACAAGAGTCAAGTTCAAAAAGACTAAGTGTTTCTTCCTTTTTCATGCATTTTTGAGTGAATTTAATGAAATCTCAATCATACCTAAAGTGAAGCACCTAGCATTCATTGGATCCAAGTTGTTGTTCTTCCTATTGACTAATTTACCCTTAAGACGGCCGTCATCCATCCATTATCGGGAAAAGTCATGACTCAATGACTAAAAGAAGTAAAATTAAAGAAAATCTAGATTCTCTAGTCGGTTCTAAGGGACTATCCACCGGAAAAGTACCGAAAATAAAAACTGGAGGAACCCAAAATAAAATAAAACAAAAACTACTACAAACAAATAAGCATGCATGATAAATCATAAATCTCAAAAAAAAACTAGGCCTACCATGTGGAAATTTAGAAATTAAAGAATGCATGGTAATATGAAGTTCACTTCTCCCACCCCAGACTTAATTAGTCACACAACCCCCAGTGCTACAACAAATAAGCATAAAGTAATAGAGTGAAAGAGGAACTCCCTAGGCCTATACTCCTCATCGTCTGTGGGGGCAAGAGAAACTTCCCCCATCTATGCATTTCATGCTCCGAATTCTTTATAAATTATGACTTAACACCTACACACTTGAACAAACATGTAAAAACAAAACAAAAAAATCATCTTGGGTTGCCTCCCAAGTAGCGCCTGATTTAACATTGTGGCATGACACAAGTGTCTTGATTAGTTAGACTTCATCAAAATACCTATTGAAACTGTGGTCACATATTGGCAGCTTGTTTCACCACACTACCCTGTGACACGTCAGACAATAAATGAAAAACAAAAAATAGGAAATAAAGACTAAAATTTAAATATAAATAATTAATCTAATTCCAAGCCGTATTCCCCGCCAACGGCACCACTTTCTGATAATGCTCAAACCATACCTCCTACCGAGGTATGAAGAGGACGTGTCAATAAAGAACTCAACTAGAGGTTGGGGTCGATCCCACAGGGAATATGGAAGAAAATAGAAGAACTCTAGTATTTAAGATTTTAAGTCAATTATCTACTAAATAAGGGGATTTGTAAAAGTAATAAATAACAATGTTGAAAATTTGAATGTTGGTTCCAAATTAATGCAATTAACTACGTAAGTGTTCCCCATGGATCCTTAACTACTTTGAATTTTACACTTGTGATATATCCCAAACACTTTACTTGTAGAACTGATAACATATGTTCATCCAAACGACTGGTTCATCACTATTGGATAACCATACTAAATCATAGGGTTAAGTCTCATGAGCAATTTCAATTTAGTCGTTATCAATTTTTCCCAAATTTAACTATCCTGCGACCACAGCTCAAGCTAATACAATGAATCATCAAGATCAAGGCTTTGTTGTTATTCTCTTTTCCTAGTCTCTACCTCTCTAGGATCAAGCAAGTAAAGAATTTAGGCATGACCTAACATTGGGCACCGTTAAGAAACGTTTAAGCATGAAGAGAATATAATACAAGCGTTTAGTATTGGTTTAGAATCACTTCGTGCAAACCCTAGTTCGTTAATTCCCCATGGTTCCCATAACCCTAGTTTTAGTAGTTTTAGCCTATCATGTTTATAAGTAAATTAATTGCATTCATAGAAAAAAGCATAAATTAATACTTACAACGATGCTAGGGAGAAACTCACTTGATTATTGCAACAATTCAGAAAAACAATTCAACAATTCGTATCTCATTGCAAAACTAACTTCTCAACTCTAAATTGTAAATTGTGCCTCCAAATCCTTTCTAAAGCTCAAAAACTTCCCTTAAAACTTCTCTCAAACTTCAAAAACTTTCAACTTGTCTATTACATAAAAATAAAAGGGCATTTATAGTAGTAGATTTATGCTTTTCTTATTCCTTGACAAATTTGATTTAGGATTTGAAGTTCCTTTTCTTAGTTGAAGTAGGAGATCAATTTTGGCTATTGAACACCCTTGCCGAGTTGCTCATGCCAATGCGCAAGAGAAGGGCTGTGTCGCCCCTACCATCACGCCGGGAGAGGGGCTGTTTCGTGCCTGGCAGTGCACAGGAATAAGGGCGTCTCACACCTGTCCTTGTGCTAGTCTAGCTGCTGCCTCGCGCAGCCTGTAGCGCCAATGGCCTGGCGCCTCGAGCATGGAAAGGTGCCATTTTTATTTTCCCGTGTACTTGCTTAGTTCATTCCTTCTTCTTCAACTTTATTCTAAACGTCTCAAACACTCCCAAATCCATCACTTTTAACCCTAAAAGCATCTATTCATTTGTGTTAGCCATTTTCAAAAATATATAACATAAACACATGAAAACACACATAATTTGTTCTCAAAACATAGTAAAGTACTGGAAAAATATGTCTATGAAGTTCGCTAGTACGCCATTCATCAAGAATCTCTGATTGAGCTAAAGGAGACATTCTCTGCTATTGAGAATCCCTGACTGATCTAAGAGATACATTCTCTGCTATTGAGAATCCCTAACTAAACTAAGGGAGACATTCTCTGCTATTGAGAATCCCTAACTGAGCTAAGGGAGACATTTTCTGCTATGGGGAATCTCTGACTAGACTGAGGGAAACATTCTCGGCTATTGAGATTCCCGATAAAACTTTTACATGACGTACCAATCTGACATTCATTCATATAGTCTAAGCTACTTCAGCTAATCAGAGATCTAAGTGTTCAACTAATTACATCATACTGAATTCATTTAAAGTCTGATCAGGGCAACTTTCTACTATCAACAAGCCTAAAAGTTTGAAAGATCATAGTCATGATTTTGTTCTCGAAGTACCAAACATTTCAATCATGACTTCATAGCGTATGTCATATATTCTAGATTCATGCAAGATCCATAGGTCCAAGTCATACTTTAACATATACCCGAAATCATGGTGAAAGCATGGACATATTTCATATCCATAAGTTCTAATCATGCTTCAACACATGTACTAAATTAGATATTTTAGATTTACGGAAACCCATATGATTGACTCATGTTGTAAACATATATATCGAGTTCATGGTAGGATCATATGAATATTCAATGAATTTCTATTTAGAAATTCATGCTAAATCATGGTGAAAAGTCTAAAATCCTGCTATTCACACATCATGTACATAATTCAAGAACATGATAGTAATTTCGTAAGCATACCCAACTATTAATAATGATGGGTCTTAGAATTCATAGAATGCATATGAGAATTCATCCGTAAATTGAAACTGTATAACATGCTTTTCTAGAAATCAAGGGTTTAGAGTTTAGTATGAAAATTGGGACACAAGAATGAAAGGAGATCCTTGTTGAAGTCCCACATACCTGATTTAAAAGGCTCCCTTACAGATCTTGAAGCTTGCTTCTCTTGAAAGAAACCCTCGATGCTCTTGAACTTGAGAGAAGAAGAAGAAGAAGAAAATTTCTATCGATGGTTTTGGAGAATGAGGGGCTTAGGCTTGTGAAAATCCATGTAATTCCACCCTTACAGTATCCAATACGATGCCATTTAAGAACTGGAAGCATAGGACTTTACAAAAATACCCTTGGGATTTAGAATAAAAACCTGCCCAGTCAATGACCACGACCCTCACCACGAGTCATTGGTCCTTACCATGGCTCGTGGTGACCATCCGTTGCTTCTGGGGTCCTTTTTCTCTAGATTCTGTCGCTTAATCCAATGATCGATAGGATGAGTCATTACTTGATCCTATGACTCATCGGTACTTCCCATTGTCACCACTGTTTCCTCATCCCAAGATCACTCTAACGACCGTCACTATGGGTCATTACTTCACCTAATAGTTCATGGTATCCGTCCGTCGTTGCTGAACCAGAAATCAAATCCTTTTCTGAGCTTCAACTAATGACTCCTCAGGACGACCCGTCACAATAACCAATGAGTCGTCACTTGGCTCGTTGTTTCTGGGAAGTCTAGTTCGCTATCTCACCACGTCTCCATCTAACAGACCGTTGTTCCTCAAAATGACTCGTTCCTTGCTTCCATGGTATGAAAACCCTCTTGAAATGTTTTTGAAACTCTTCCCACGAGTCAATCTGACGGGCCATTAGAGTAACCCGCGACTCATTGGATGAGTCATTTTGAGAAATTTCTACTAGTCTTCCTACTAAACTTAATCTAAATCTGGGGTCTGATCTGAGAAACTCTTGGGGTGTTACAAAGTACTGATCAAGATAACAATAATAAGCTTTACATGCAAGCTTGTGCAACATATGATTCGTGAAAGGCATCGGGAAGTGGTCTTTTGGGTCTACTAGATTAATTTGCGATAGTCCATACACACCCTCCAGATGGTCACATTTCTAGTCAGTACCAATTCACTCTTCTTATTAGGGACTACATTCATCCCATCTTTCTTGGGCAATCATTGCATAGGACTAACCCAATTACAGGTGAAAATAGGGTAGACCACTCCTGCATCCAATTACTTGATAATGTTTTTCTTGATCACCTCGTGCATTGGAGGGTCTAGCCTCCTCTGCTGCTCAATGCTCGAAATACAATCCTACTTATGCTGAATCTTATGGATGCAAATACCTAAAGAAATTCTTGTAATATATGCAATGGACAACCCAGTGGCGCTCTTGTATGTTCTCAAAATAGACATCAAGGCCTCAACTTGCCACTCTAATAGTCTGGTAGAGATGATCACAGGAAAAGTGTCATGTGGTTCGAGGAACACATATCACATATGAGTAGGCAGAGGCTTGAGCTCCAAAACCGGTGGCTCTTCAATAGACTGCTTAACAAGTGGCTTCTCTCTAATCTTCAGATCAAGATCAAGCTTCCTAAGGGCAAAAGAGTAAGACCCCATTCTCACTGTTGCATTCACTGTCTCCTTAAACCCTTCAATATTCTCATTAGCAAATTTCATGATCACTCCCGCTAATGCCTCGGCCATAATCTTTTCCTCAGTAGCAACCTCAGCTACCTCATCAATAGTGTCAATGAAAAAGATGACACTCATATCTCTAGACTACATTGATTTTCACACAAGGAATATCACTTCCTTGTTGTTTAAAAGAAACTTCAACTCCCCACTCTCAAATCGAAACTTCAACTATCCACTTGCAACGTCAATAAGTGCTCTACCGGTAGTCAAGAATGGTTATCCCAATATGATAGGAACTTCAAAGTCCACCTCAAATTCCAAGATGGAAAAATCAGTTGGAAAGAAAAAATTCTCCACTTTCACAAGAACATCAATTAATATGCCAACTGGTCTCTTCACCGTCTGATCATCCATAAGTAGAAACATTATCGTCGGTTTGAAGGCTCCCATTCCCAACTTCTCATAAATTACAAATGGCATCAAATTGATGCTTACATCCAGATTACATAAATCCTTTAGCAAAATTAAAGGCCTCTATCATGCATGGAATACTGAAGGCCCCAAGATGCTCTTTCTTCTGGGATAGGGAGTGAGAGGAAATTGCACTATAATAGTGCAAGTTATCCACCGGTTCAAAAGTCATTGTCCTCTTCTTTATCACCAGATCCTTCATAAATTTTGCATACCCCAGCATCTGCTCAAGTGCCTCTGTGTCACGACCCGAGCCGAGACTCCAAATTGAGATACAGGACCTAGAACCACAAAAGACTCCAAGCTAATCCATGGAACATATCTAGTACGATAAGAGACTTACTAAATAGAAATAAAACATGAACATGATATAAGCGAAAGTCTGTGTATCATAGGAACAAAAGTGTAAACACAAATCACCAACGTTGAACTGTCTATACATGATTATCTGAAAAGTTTCTACTACCACGATGAGTTGATAGGACAACACCCGCAACTAGCTCACTAAGTCTGTAATTGAAAGACATGATAAGATCATAAAGTTGATAACGTCCTCGGAGAATGAGAACTCACCTAAGCGGAAATAGATCTGGACTGATCGGGAGTGAACTATCGATAGAACTGAGATGGATCACCTGAACCTATATCATGAGACGATATATCATAGAATATGTGGTCAGTACTTTGAATGTACTGAGTATGTAAGGTAAGCGAAACATTATAGTAAAAAATAGTTTGAAATCATGAAATATAAATCAAGATAGATCATGAAAGTAAGGACATTATGCAAAAAAATCATATATCTGAAGTATACATATTCATAAGCTACACATAGTAATTTGACATGATGGCCCAACATTTAAATTTAGAAATCATATAGCTTTTCATGCTTGAAATCATAAGTGGGAACTCATAAACTGATCAATGGGTCAAAAATGACTATAAAATATGATATCATAAGTCATCAACATGAGTAATTGAAAATATGAGAAGCAATGGAAGGCTTCATCTTAACTGATACCATCATGATATAGCTTACATGATGCTCCAACTATCTCGCTCAAGTGGACAGAGCCTTCCTAAGCCTTTCCAGGACAAAGAACGATGGAAGTGTAATATCCCTGATGTGCCCTCAGATGGGGTAAACAGTCTCTTGAGAGGTCCCAAATTAGGATATATACCTAGGTGGAGCGTAGTTATGAGACCGAGCTTCTCGAAATCCCTACCCTACTCGGTACTAGACATTGCTTCCAAAACATGCATATTGCTCCTAATTATATTCTCAAAACATAACTTGAACCATTTACAAGGAGTCTTAACTCCAAACATTCCTTCAAAACTGATCATATAAGACTTGGCTAAAATCATGATAAAGCATACTTGACTTTACATGGGCTTACCCAAATCATGATATCATACATACTTGAAATAAGCCTCATAATTCAAAATCATGGAATCATAAGTTTAAGAATTTTTAATCACTCATTCATACTTGGATAATTCATCATACTAGAAATCATGGACCCATAAGCTTTGAAATTCATAATCATGTATAGTAGGACATAATCTTCATAAACTTAAATTCATGAATTCGTGAGTGAATTGATAGTCAAACTTTCCCTAATAGCCATAAAAATGTTATACCCCGTAAGATGTTACTGGCTATTGTGTAGGTATGTGGGTTTGTGGTGAGCAATGAAAGCTTGATGTGTGTGGGAAGAGCCTCGAAGGGAGGATGAGCGAGGACGTTGTCAAGTGATTTAGCAGGATTCGGTGAGGCCAGGCCGTGAGGGCCTATGCGACGCGCTAGCCCTACCTGAGTGATGGGCTGCGCAGGACGCCGGCATCTTGGCGCGTTGGCTAGCGCGGGGTGCCACCCCCTTCCACTGCATATGCCTATATAAAGTCATCCTTAGAGAATTTAAGTCATTATCAAAATAAAAATCAACCAAGTACAGAGAAGGCATGGGAAGTTCATTAAAGTTTAGTCAAATTATGCTATCAAATGCCATCCAAATGCAAATTAACTTCGGGTAACAAGTTCTAGGCCTACGAGAAGCATCTCTGCGGGAGTTATTTCTTGAAAATTTGCTCAGCATAGGAACCCCGTCGAGTAAAGTTTGTCCAAATTACTCCAAATTGACTCCTACACCGCCACAGGCAATAGGTAAGCATTTCTCTCTTCTAAACTCTCAAGAAATTTTGGCTTTTCGACCAAGTTAAATAAAGTTGAATTATAGTTATTATTATTATCGAAAGATATTCTTGTTTTTTAGTATGGAAAATAGACATATTCTCTCAGCGGAAGGGCTGCAGTTGAATGGAACCGCCGGTTACAAGTTGGAACTCATCAGTTAAATGAGAATCGGAATTCGAGATATGTTAAGGCTTACCCCCAAGTTATTATCGTCGTATAATGATACGACTACATCTTTGGATGAAGATAAGTATACTATATGTTATCATTAGCTGCTGTCAGTAGATTATGATTATATAAGTTATGGTTTGCTGCTAAAATACGTATTAAGAGTATATTGCAGTATCCCTCATCGGGAAGGAATATGCTAAGTGTAACTCACGCTAGGAGCATCATAGAAACTCCTCTATTCTTTTGTTCATTGTATTAGTAGAATTCTGATGTTTCATTGTCATGTAAAAGCCTCAAAAGGTTATGGTTAACTATTGGTCCTGATTTTGGTAAGTGGACAGCGTTGGGCACAGCTGGGCGATACAACTTTCAGCTTGACTCTTGTATTGTTAGTAAAGTTCTCCCAGAGGTCGTTGGTGTACCTTGGCGCCTCCAAGGACCGAATTTTGAATAGGATGGCCTTACCCTAGAGTCAGCGGTACCACGATTTTCCCAGTGAAATGAGTGAAAGCCTGCCATATAGTTAGGTACTGCCAGTGACTCTTAGTTTTAGTCGACTTTGTGCTTGCCATACAGGTCACTTAGGAAGCCATCCCAGTTGTACAAGTCAGATAGATCCGTGGGGTACCCTAAGGAGGGAACCTTATCAGTAGTTGAATGTGGGGCCAATGCCCTAGCCTGCTCGTATAGATACTCAGCTACAGGTTGCCGCGAATGGCTAGGTCCATGTAAACTTACGTACAAAGTTAGGAATCGCCAGAGAAGATATATGAAATCTGAATAGGCCTAGTTAAGACCTAAAGGACTAGAACCACAATAGTACAATATTAACTCAGGCTAATAATTATAGTACACTACCTGGGGAAGGTTAGGGGCTGACTGCTCAGGAGAATGTCCAATTAAGTAGAAGCCCTATAGTTGTTCTAATTGAAGGAACTAAATAGTTGGTCATCTGTGACCTTACGGTTCGCTTGTGAGCTATCACTGTCCTAGCATGACATTCAAAGTATCATTTAGGCCACTCCAGATCTTTCCCTAGTTGGTCTAGACCATTAGAGATTATGATCACTATCAGAATCCTATAATCAGATATAGGCACACGGGCTATGCTTGTTTGCAGCTACACAGACTATTTTAGAGGTGAGTAGCGGTTGCGTTAGACCTTAAGAGCTAGATACGCCTTCTGAGTGGCTAGATTGAGACTAAGATATAGTATATCGATTGGGATTGACCCACCTAGGATAGCCTTCTGTTGACCAACTTCAGGGTTGCTAACTATGTCATTGCCTACGGAGCTATTGATCGCTCAGAGGAGCTATATGATAATATCATCACCTACAGGGATATTGATCGCTCCAAGGAGCTATATGTTATCCCAAGGGACTATATTTAGGCCTAAGGTCCATATTTCAATCCATCCAAGGATGGGCTTCTATTCTTATGTCGTATCAGCATCACTGACCCTCCGTCGAGCCTTGTGTGCCCAAGGTGCAGTTACAGGAGCCCAACGAGCTTAGACATAGTTATAGGAGTCCAACGGGCTCAGATGCGGACCCAGAAGTCAGGTAGGTTGGCTATAGTACCAGTAGAATTATAGGAACCTGGATAGGTGTATATAGATTGGATTGTACTTGTTAGAGTTATGGGGGCCCCGGTAGGTTATTTCTGTGTTGCTTGCACCTTCCAGGATTATGGGGGCCAGGTTAGTTCTTGTTTGTATACTTATTTGTTAGCTATAGAGTATGAACGTATAGTCGTACAGTTTTAGCTCATATATAGTGATTTACTGAATGCAGGTTATGAATAAGAAAGTTTATAGGTTATCTTCTGCCCCTTATTTCTACTTACTTTCAGTCTTTATCAACTTCTATTCAACTTCTTAATTACTGACTTACATATTCGGTACATATTATACTAACGCCCAACTTTGGGCCACTGCATACTTGCCTGCAGGTTTAGACAGACAGATTGCGAGATCCCCTAGCAGCTATTTAGAGTTAGTAGTTTGGCCAGCTCATTTCATTAGGAGTTGCCAAGTTGTAGAGGTTTATGTATCTTTTATTTGTATGGCTTTTGGGCAAGTCGGGGCCTTGTCTCGACCAATATTTTCAATCCTAGAGGCTTGCAGGCGACAGTATTTAGTCAGTTGATTGTTGTTGGTCGTGTGAGGCCCATGTTTGTCTTATTTTGTGTGTTGGCCATATTGGCCCTAGTATAGCTGCTTTTTTTCATTCCTGTTATAACTAGACAACAAGGTGGTCTTATCGACCCGCATAGGTTCTCTTTTATTGTTATATTGGCTGGGTTAGTTGTTCTCTTTTATAGGTGTTGCGTGGCCTTGTCGGCCCGAGGCTATGTTTGCAGTTGAGATATAGCAGTTTGTTTTCTTTATCTGGAGTCGCTAGTACGCACCAGAGGTGCCTATGCCCAGCTAGGTCAGCTCAGATCTCAGTATGGCATTAGGTGCCTGTCATGTCTCCCAAGGTTGGGCGTGACAAACTTGGTATCAGACCTAGTCGTATCCCAGGGAGTTTGCAAGCCGTGTCTAGTAGAGTCTTGTTTATAAATGTGGTGTGCAACACATTTTATAAGCAGGAGGCTATGAGGCATGATAGTATGGTTACCCCTCCTTCTTCTCAGATTGTGCTATAGAGCCGAGTTGTATAGGGTTGAGTCCCTATGCTTTCATTGTCGTGTCTGTCTAGGAGTAATATTTTATATAAGATAGATTCCAGCCAGCTGCAAGTTAGCTACAACAGTAGGAGAAGGTACCAGTGAAGTGCCACAATTAGGGGACAATCATCCTAAAGGTGAAAGCAGATGCCCTTTTAATCTCCCCAGCATCCTCCCGGGGCACCAGGAAATTCATAAGGTAATAGATATGTCAGCATCGTCCCCCATTCTTTGTTTAGCCTTGGAATAGGAGGTCAGGAGTATAGTGTATATAAGAGTTGGCTTACCTCCTAGATATTTAGAATTTGATAGGGGAGACAGTTAATGTTGGATTACCTGAAAGGTACGAGAGAAGGGGGAAATTACGGGATTCTTACATCCAACCCTTTGGATGTTGTAAATGCCTATACCTTAGTCCTATCGTAGTAAGATATGGCTATTTTTTGCCTCCCAGCTTTGTTCTCAAGTATAACAAAGAGTATAAGTATTGAGTCATGTTGCCCAAAGTAAATAGTAAAGGAGGGCTAGATCCGTTGACTCCTTGAAGGTGTTAGAAAGTGGTTGAGATCCCTATTGTTTAAATAAGTCATCGAGACCTTTACGATAGAAAATCAGGGGGGCAGGTAGGATTTCCAGTAGCACCCAAGTGCATGTGGAAGTCCACAAGCAATAAACCCCCAATAACAGAAAAGCTCAGATCAGAAATAGACTAATCCCACTACGGTGTGTGGGTGGTGGTAGGAGATACCTGGAGAACATAGCCTACAACCCCCAACTTATCATGTTAAGGGTTAGAGACACTATGTGATGGGAACTGGACCGAGTACAGGTAAGGACGATATATGTTGGCAGACATAGCCGGTAGTATCCTTACCAGTATGGTGTGTGGGGCATGAACCCCGATTTTTATCTTATAGAAGTAAGATCAAGATATGATCATTGAGCTTGGGAGGAGAACAGAACCATCTCTAGATTGTAGCGGGATAATAGAGCTTGGAATTTCCACTGAATGTCAAGGAATAAGCATCAGATTGACATTTAAAGGGTAGTGAGATCCTGACCTAGAATGTTGCGGTGCCACCTTTAGTTGTGGAAGTAAGGGAGTGACAGTATTGAAACCCTAGCCTACTGCAGCCCAAAGACAAGGCCCAACAGGGAGTCATTGGCCTGTGATATAGTAGGGGACAGAGTCTTGAGATCCAGAGGTCGACTCTTCTTCCTAAATATGGTCGGGCTTCGTCAGTAGACTATAGAAAGGTACACCATATTCATTATTCCCTCTGCCCGAGTTTGACGAAAACGCATCAGGTCCTGAAGGGTATCTATTGATGGTGTTTGGAAGGAGAAAGAAACTATCGAGTTGTAGCACAGAACTCCAATGGCCAGCAGGGAAGGGAAAGACCTCGGAACCAGGCAGGCTAATTCAGGAAATAGCCATGCCTGCGTGAAAATGGAAAGTAGAAAATATGAATATAATTATAGGGTTACCACGTACCAGGCATAAACATGACCCCGTTTGGGTCATTGTTGAAAGGCTAAGGAGATCAACACACCTTTTGCTGGTCAAAAGTATGTTTCAGCTAAGGGTTACGTTGAATTAAATACTAAAGAAATGTTCCAGCTATGTGGTGTCACAGTGTCTATTGACTTCTGACAAAAAGGACACAACTCACAGCTATGTTTTGGAAAGGCTTTCAGAACAGATTGGGATGCATGTTAATTTAGGTATGACTTCTCGTCCCTAAACAAAGTGCCAAGTAGAAAACATAACTCAGATGCTCGGAGATGTGTTATGGGTGGAAATGCATGCCCCCTATATGATGGCCTGAAGTAGGTAGTTAGGGATAACTGAACTAGGCATAATACATCAGTCAGGGGGAAAAAGTTAAACTTACTCAAAGATATATGCTGGCAGCCCAAGGTCGCCAGAAGCCTTATTCTGATGCATGGCGTGGAGAGTTAGGGATAAAAGAAACAACTAGGTGTTCCTCAAGTCTTGCCTATGAAGGGAGTTATGACAACTGACAAGAAGGGCAAGTCCAGCCCTAGATTCACCAAGCTATGCCGGATTCTTCAGAAGTTTGGCCAAGTGACCTATGAGATAAAGTTACCTTTGGGGCTAGGATCTATTCATCAATCTTATGCAAGTGTGTAAGAGACCTCTCTCGAGTTATCCGAGTCAAGGATGCTCAGGTCACAGCAGAGTTGCCCTACGAGGAGACTCCTATAGTTATACTAGATTGGCAGATCCATAGGGGCTACCTTGAGAACCAAAGTTGTAGCATAATAGAATCGTATGGAGGAACAAAAAGGTAGAAGTGATGACCTGGGAAGCTGAGGGCGACATGAGGTTTAGATATCCTCGCTTATTTCAGACCCTATCCCAATTGAATAGTTGAAGTGATATTGTTGTTCAGCTATTGTGTTTTTATGTATAATATCAGTATTGTTTAGTTATTTGCCTTTATGACATAAGCTATGTTGTGTCATTGCTTGTAGCATCCTGTGAGACTCCTATGTTGGGATTTTCCATGTTTCAGGTTTTCGAATAGTCCATAATATAGCAGGGACTCTATTGAAATTTTTCTGGCATTAATTAAGAGAGTTAAGTTAAGCCTGAAGATTACATTTGAGGAAAAATGTTCCTAAGGGGGGAGGATGTTAGACCCCGTAAGATGTTAGATGATAGTGTGCGTGCATGTGGGATTGTGGTGAGCAATAAAAGCTTGATGCATGCAGGAAGAGCCTCAAAGACAGGATGAGCGAGGACATTATCGAGTGGTTTAGTAGGGTCGGGCGAAGCCAGGACACGAGGGCCTGCACAACACACTATCCCTTCCTGTGCGATGGGAAACGTGGAGCGCCAACCTGCCTGTGCGGTGGGCAACATGGCGCGCCAGCCTGCGTGTGCGATGGGCAGCGGGGGGCGCCAGCATCTTGGCACCTTGGCCAGCGTGGGGCGCTACCCCCTGCCACCGCCTATGCGTATATAAAGTCATCCTTAGTGAATTTAAATCATTTTCAAAATAAACCTCGACCAAGAACAAAGAAGGCATGGGAAGTTCAGTAAAAAAAATTCAAATTACGCCAAAACGCAAATAACTTCGGGTAACAAATTCTAGGCCTACGGAAAGCATCTTTGCAGAGTTATTTTTGAAAATTCGTTCAACACACCGAAACCCCGCCGAGTAAAGGTTGTCAGAATTACTCCAAATTGAATCCTAAATGGGCATAGGCAATAGGTAAGCATTTCTCTCTTCTAAACTCTCGAGAAATTGTGGCTTTTTTGGCCAGGTTAAATAAAGAGCAATTATAGTTATTATTATCATCGAAAGATATTATTGTTTTTCAAATTTAGTATTTAAAATAGCCCTATTCCCTTGTCAGAAGGGCTGCAGTTGAGTGGAACCGCTGGTTACAGGTCGAAACACATCAGTTAAATGAGAATCGACATTCGAGGTATGTTAAGGCTTACCCTTTTAGCAAGTTATTCTTGTTGTATAATGATACGACCTAAGTTTTTGGATGAACATAACAATCCTATATGTTGTGATTAGCTGTTGTCAGTAGATTATGATTATATAAGTTATGGTTAGCTGCTAAAATACGTATTGAGAGTATAATACAGTATCCCTCATTGAGAAGGAATATGTTAAGTGTAACTCATGCTGGGAGCCTCATAGAAACTCCTCTGTTCTTCTGTTCATTGTATTAGTAGAATTGTGATGTTTTGTCGTCATGCCAAGGCATCAGAAGGTTATGGTTAACTATTGGACCTGATTTGGTAAGTGGATAGAATTGAGCGTAGCCAGGCGATATAAGTTTCAGTTTGACGCTTGTATTGTCAGTAAAGCTCGCCTAGAGGCCGTTAGCGTACCTTGACGCCTACAAGGCTAGAATTTGGATATGATGGTCTTTCTGTAGAGTCAGTGGTACTAGGATTTTTCCATTACAATGAGTGACAGCCTTCCATCTTGTTAGGTACTGCCAGTGACTATTAGTTTCAATCGACTTAGTACTTTCCATACAGGTTGCTTAGGAAGCCATCCCAGTTGTACAAGTCAGATAGACCCATGGGTACCCTAAGGAGGGAATATTATCATTAGTTTAATGTGGGGTCAACCCCCTAGCCTGCTTGTATAGATACTCAGGTATAGGTTTCCACGAATAGCTAGGTCCAGGTAAACTTACCTACAAGGTTAGGAATAGCCAAAGAAGATATATGAAATCTGAACAGGCCAGTTAAGATCTAAAGGACTAGAACCACAGTAGTATAGTATTACCTTTAGTATAAGAATTATAGTAAACCTCCTGGGGAAGGTTAGGAGCTGGCTATTCATGAGCATGTCCGATCATATAGCAGCCCTACAGTTGTTCTAAGCAAAGGAACTAAATTGTTGGTCGTCCATGACCTTACGGTTCGCTTATGAGTTATCACTGTCCTAGCATGACATTGAGAGTATCATTTAGGACACTCCAGATCTCGACCTAGCTGGTTTAGACCATTAGAAATTATGATCACTATGAGGATCCTCTGATTAGATATAGGCACACGGGGTATGCTTGTTAGTAGCTATACAGACTATTTTAGTGGCGAGTAGCGGTCGCGTTAGACCTTAAGAGCTAGATACACCTTCTAAGTGGCTAGACTGAGACTAAGATGCAGTATATCGGTTGGGATTGATCCAACCTAAGATAGCCTTCCGTTGACCAACTTCAGGGCTGCTAACTGTGTCATTTCCTATGAGGCTATTGATCGGTCAGAAGAGCTATATGATAATATCACTGCCTAAGGGGCTATTGATTGCTCCAAGGAGCTATATGTTTTCCCAAGGAACTACATGCAGGCCCAAGGGCCATATTATAGTCCATCCATGAATGGGCTCCTATTCTTATAGCCGTATCAGCATCATTGACCCTCCATCGAGTCTTATGTGCCCATGGTCTAGTTACAGTAGCCCACCGGGCTCAGACATAATTACAGGAGTCTAGCCGGCTCAGATGCGGACCCAGAAGCCAAGTAGGTTGGCAATAGTACCAGTAGAATCGGAGGAACTTGGATAGGGGTGTATATAGATTGGATTGTACTTTGCAGAGCTTATGGGGGCCCTGGTAGGTTATTTTTGTATTGCCTGCACCTTCCAGGCTTATGGGGGCAGGTTAGGTTCTTGTTTATATGTTTGCTTTTTAGCCATAGCCTATGAATGTACAGTTGTACAGTTTCAGTTCATATATGTGTAGTGATTTACTGAATGCAGGTTATGAATACGAAAGTTTATAGGTTATCTTCCGCCCTTCTTGCTACTTACTTTCAGTCTTTATCAACTTCTATTCAACTTCTTAATTATTTCCTTATATATTCGATACATACTGTACTGAAGCCCAACCATGGGGCGCTGCATACTTACCTGCAGGTATAGACAGACAGATTGTGAGATCCCTTAGCAACTATTCAGAGTCAGCAGTTTAGCCAGCTCCTTTCATTCGGTGTTGCTAGGTTGTAGAGGTTTATCTATCTTTTATTTGTATAGCTTTCAAGTAGGCCAGGGCCCTATCCTGACCAATATTTTCAATCCTAAAGTCTTGCAGACGACAGTATTAAGTTAGTTAGTTGTTGTTTGCCGTGTGGGGCCCATGTATGTCTTATTTTATGCGTTGGTCGTGTGGGGCCTAGTATAGCTGCTTGTTTTCATTCCTGTTATAACTAGACAGCATGGTGGTCTTGTCGGCCCACGTAGGATCCCTTTTATTCTTATGTTGGCTGGGTTAGCTATTCTATTTTATAGGTGTTGCGTGGCCTTGTCGGCCCAAGGCTGTGTTTACAACAGAGATATAGCAGTTTATTTTCATGATCTGAGTCGCTAGTAGGCACCAGAGGTATCTATGTCCACTTGGTCAACTCAGATCTCAGTATGGCATTAGGTGCCAGTCATGCCTCCCAAGGTGGAGCATGACGAAAAATCAATCTAAACATGAGAGGATTAAACGCATAGAGATGGCATAGGAGTTTTCATGATAATTAGGTAAAACACTAGAACTTTCAATAAACTTGACTGGAGACTTGAATTCATGAGCTAGAGAAGAAATCCCCTATTTATGACCCTACATACCTAGGTAATTAACTCCTAAATGTCATTTAGGAGTTAAAAGATTAGGAATTTACAAAAATGCCCCTAGAAAAAATGTAATTAAAAAGCTTACTGATAATGCTCAAATCACACTCCTGTAAAAGTATGATGTGGACGTTGTCAATAAAGAACCCAACTAGGTTGGGGTTTGTCCCACAAGGAATATGGTCAAAATATAGAATAATGTTAGAATTTAAGCTTTTAAGTCTATTATTTCCTAAAGGGAGGGGGTTTATAAGGAAGTAAACAAATAATAGTATTGACAATTGGATTGTTATCAAGAAAATGCAATTGACCAGGGAAGTGTTGCCCATGGGTTCATAACTACTTCGAGTTTTACACTTGTGATCTATCCTAATTATTGACTTGTAGAACTGATAACATAGGTTCATCCAAATGACTTCCTCCCTACTGGATGACTATACTCAATTACCAGATTGGGTCTCCGAGTGATTTTCACTTTAACCATTATCAATTTGTTCCAAATTAACTATCCTGCGACCGCAACTAAAGTCATACAATGAATCATAAAGTTCAAGGCTTTGTTGTTATTCTTTTTTCATAATCTCTACCTCTCTAGATTCAAGCAAGTAGGGAATTCGAGAAAGTCCTATCATTGCGCTCCATTAAGAAACGTTTAAGATAGAAGAGAATACAATACAAATATTTGCATTGGTTTAAAAACACTTTGTGAAAACCCTAGTTTGTAATTCACCATGGTTCCTACAACCCTAACTGTGGAGGTTTTAGACTCTCATGATTTTAAGAAAACAAATAGCATTCATAGATAAAAATATAATTTAGAACTTACAATGATTATTGAAAAGTAAACCCACTTGATTATTGCAAAAGATTAATGAAGAAAATTCAAGAATAATGGTTGAATCAATGCAAGAAACTCTCCAAAAGTTGTTCTCAATATTCCAAAAAGTTTATTACTTGTCAAAAGAATCGAATTAGGTTCTCCTTCTAACAAAAATAACCTAGAAAAGTATTTATACAAATAATTAGAAACCTTTCCTAAATTAACAGGAAAACTGATAAACTGTCGCCGCATTCAAATAAGGCTCATACCATTATTGTACAGGTCATACCTTTGCTTGTACAGTATATGGAAACTTCTGATTTTAGCTAAGTGTTGGAACTTGGTACAAGTAGTACATTAATCCTACAAGCCTAATCCTTTTGTGGTCTGAATATTAGAGTCGTGACATCCTCTAAATAATTTCACGAGTTCCTTTGTATGACTCGTACCTTCCTCCTACGCCTCGTGACTGCCTCTCGCACCTTGAGTTATGTCATTCCTCAATGCTTCTGAACTTTACCACAGCTCCTTGGTATGGGTTGTAGGTAGGTATCACGATCCGTGGTTGCTACCTGTACCAGGAGATTAACCCAATGCAGCTTCTTCTAAAGTTTTCTACCACTACCTTGGTATGGCTCGTACCAGGATGGTACGGCTCATTCCACTAGTCGTAACATGGCCTTTTCCTTTAGCTCTTCTTCTGGACTTTTCCATGACTCTCAATATGGCTCGTACCATCATTGTACGGTTCGTACTGAGGCATGTACTTGGCCCTTTTCTACACTCTTTTCACTTCTTTTACAGATTTCAACTCCAACACCTAATTTCCCTGAAAATAAAGCAAAAGTGCATCATATCCATATAAACACACTTAAGACCATGCTTATTTCCCAGTTTTATGCATCGAAAGTGCTTTAAACCCATTGCATATCAACAACCTCAACTTAATACTTCTGTATGTCCTTAAGAAAACTAAATTAAACTATAAAATGACACTTAACTAGAAAGTAAACTAGAAGACCTATAGCCAACATAACAAAATTTGCACAAAAAACCATTATCAACTTTTGACCCCTTTTTCATTCAAACCAAGTTAGCTATGCACACATGTAACTAAAACTCTTGACATACAGGGATCAAGATATGGAATCTAACTATCAACAGAGAATTAAACTATCACTAGTGCTATTCGCACAGACAACTGACAGAATACAATACAAATCATGTACCCTCACAACAAATGAAGTCCCCAAAACTAAAAAATATATAGAAATATGAAACTTAGGGATAATCAAGTAAGACTCTCACTCTCACAACGAAGTTCCAAATACTACATAGCAAATATCATAGTTTGCCCTTATTTTCTCCACTTTGGTTTTTTTCAGACAGTTAGGCTAGGATCACTATAGGACTTTTTTTGGCTTTTAATGTAGGCCTCGAGTTGGGTATGCTAGATATGGATATTAGTGACTAACCCTCCTTGGCACCACAAAACATGGCTTTACTTTAAACTTTTTACCCCTTTCTTCTCCTTTTAGCTTTTTCCTCCCTTCTTCACCATTCGAATGCAATATGCTGGTGTGGTGTATTTTTTATCCCTCTTCAACTCTTTTCCTTTTCTTTTCATTTTTACAATTCATCTCTTTTTCATTATTTTTTTCACACCACACCCCACTTTTCGTTGACTTTTTCTTTCTTTTCCACCTCCTCATAGTCTACGCACCCCTACTATAGCCACCCTCAACTTAGGCATTTTGCCTGATTTGAGGTTCACAATTTCCAAGGAGGTACTAGGGTTAAACAGGTTCATTATAAAGATGGTAAGGGTGAAAATCAACTTTTTAGGATCAAAATCAGGATCAAGGGATTCATTTTTATTTGGTTGGATAATTTAAGCTAAAGTGGGCTTAATCAAAAATAGCCTATGATCCTTTTCTAACCAACTATCCTACAACCTATGTAAATACCAACCAGGCAAGTTCTAGATCTTTTACGCAGTATTGAACTAGGTAAGCTTTCTCAATCTCTCATGATATAGATTTGCATTAATTCTATCTATCTGGTTCATGCACCGCTAAACTACAATTACACATGCTAATATACTAAATGCCATACAAAGATCCACAGAAGTCATGCATTGCAGTTAACATACATAGCTAGCCACCAAATTTTTTTTTAAAATAAGGTCATTTTTTCAACATTTCAAAACATGTGCATTTATTGGTTGTATAGTACTCCTAAACTACTTCTAGCTAAACAAAACACAAAAACAAAATCTTAAATATGTTGGTTCTACTAGATAGCATGTACGAGGGAAAAGAAACACAACAACAAAAACCCTTGGATGAGTCAAAACCCAAAAATCACAAGTACACCCCCCCCCTTAAAAACATGATTTGTCCACAAAGCATAAAATGTAAGAACTGCGATGGAAAGGGACATACACGTGGCGATACTGTCATTTACTAACACTTCACAGACCATTCATGGGTTGCGTCCTATGCAGTGCATGATTTAGCGTCGCAGAACGACGAGTCTCTTGACTACTTAAAATTCGCCAACAAACTCAAAATCATCCTCGATTGCTAACACAATCCTTAACTCATTGAGCTACTTCATTGACTGGAAGACATTAAAGGTGGCCTCCTTCTTATTCAGCCTAAACTTCATCTGGCCAGCCTCAACATCTACTAGAGCTCCCCTAGTGGCGAGGAATGGTCTCCTTAAAATAATGGGAACCTTAAAATCAACCTCGCAATCCAAGATCATGAAGTCTACTGGGAAGATGAACTGATCCACCTTAACTAGCACATCAACAAGGATCCCCACTGGCTTTTTAACTGTGGGTCAACCATCAATAGCTGCATTATCAGCGGTGTGGGGGCTCCAAAGCCCAACTACCTGAACGTAGCTAACGACATCAAGTTGATGCTCGGTCCTAAGTTACGCAGTGCCTTTGCAAACTCAAAGTCACCAATCATACAAGGAATGGTGAAGGCACCTAGATCCTCCTTCTTCTGGGCAAGAACCCGTGAGGCTATGGTACTGTAGTGATGTAAATTACCAACCGACTCATAGCTTGTGGACCTCTTTCTAGTCACAAGGTTCTTCATAATATTAGCATATCTGGCATATATTCCAATGCCTTGACCAATCATATGTTCACAAATAACTATTTTAGCATAGAGAGGAATTTCTGAAACTTACCATCTTCTGCCTTCTTCTTCATTCACTGAGGGAATGGTGGCACTAGTTGAGGAATGGCCCTATACACCTGTGTGGAACCTTGTTCCTTCCGTTTATCACCTCCATACCCTTTTGCACCAGCTGGAGTCTCAGTCAACTTAGCCTCACATGCAAGATCCTGGTCAACACCTCATCATCCTCATTAAGCTCGATCTGAATCTGTCTTTCCATCTCAACTACAACCGGAAGGGGAGGGTCAACAATAGTCTTCCCACTCCTAGTCATCACTACCATACAATGACTTCCATTCTTTAGATTTTGGATGGTTTCGCTAGGAAGTGTCCCTTTTTGCCTTCGGTTTAGGGATGCATATATTTGACCAAACTGCTGCTCAATCTGCCTGATTTGTAGCGTGGGATTCAACTTTTTGGCCCATGCCAAATATATCACCCAGAATATCCTTCAGCTGATCATAGCTTTAATTTATCCCTCTTGAGAAGCTCAGCCATCATGTTGTCTAATTTTAATGGTCTAGCCTCACCCTCATGAGCATTTGAAGGAACATACAACCTTGCACAGTCGTTGTGGTAGCCATCCTTCTTTCTCCATTCTTATTCTTGTTCACGACCTCTGATTTTTTCCCTATATCCATACTTGTTGTAGTTTTCTCGATATTAGTTCTGACCTTGATTTCCAAAACCATGGCACCAAGGGTCCATCCAGACCCTTGGGCGTTGACCTGAAAACCTGCCACCTAGTTTTCCAAGAAGTTTGCCTCCTCCTCCAAATTTGATTGCTCAAACCCTGACTCCTGGTCTTGAGCTCCAACTGGATTTACCTTTTTCACACCAACACCCATAATATGTTTCATGAGCAGGTCCAAGGATATCCTCATGTGAGCAATCTCCTGATCACACTCCTCCTCCTTTCTGCGCTGCTCCGCAGTCATACCAATAACAGAGGTACTAGAAGCTTCTTCTGCTTCCCTGGTATGCCAGGCTCTATTTGTCTTGGTCACTCGGTTAAGTATAACAGTCGCTTGGTCCCATGAATGACCCATCAATGCTCCTCCTGCCACAGCCTTAGTGCTATTGTTTAGAGACCTGTAAAAGATTTCCAACTATCAATGGGAATTTTATGATTCGGACACTTAGTCAGTTTCTTTTTAAATCTCAGCCATGTCTCATGAAGTGCCTGCGTCTTGAGTTGGCAGAAATTACAGATCTAATTCTTTAGTTGTATCATCCTGGAGGGTGTAAAGAATATTTTCAAGAAGGCCGATTTAAGATCTATCCAGTTGGTTATGGAGTCATTAGGAAACTCTGACAACCAAATTGTGGCCTCTCCAGCTAGAGGGAATAGGAAGAGTCTTAATACTATAGCATCTTGGCTGACACGTGGCAATCTGTACGCCTTGTATATACCAACGAAGTTCATTAAATGCAGATTTGTGTTGTCAACTATATTACCACTAAACCCCTTTCATATTCAGCAACTTAATCATGGTGCTGGTGATATCAAACTTTTCCCCACCAGGAAAATATATTGGTACGATGGCTCCTGTTGACCTGACTTTATTAATATCTGGGTCATAATCATTATAGAACTGAGAAGCATATCTTTGGCCTCTATTTCCCTTTCCAAGGCAGCCATCATACACTACCTCATCATGAGCATCCTCTACTTCCTAAAGTGCATCTTGTCGAGCTATCTCATATGGACAAGCTTCTTTAGCCGAACAGGCCTCTCTCTACTTAGCATTTTCCATCCTACATAGGGTTCGCTCGAATTCAAGATCCAATGGAATCAGGGGGTTTCCGCTTCATCGAGTACTTGGAATCCACCAAATGACAACCTGTGGGTGCCAAAAACAAAAGAAAATGTAAATAAGGAAAATAACGACTCAAAGTTAAACACAAGAAATTACTCTAATCATAAGTCGTATTCCCCGACAATGGTGCCACTTTTGATAACGCTCAAATCACACTCCTATAAAAGTATTATGCGGACGTTGTCAATAAAAAACCCAACTAGGTTAGGTCAATCCCATAGGGAATATGGGCAAGATATATAATAATGCTAGTATTTAAGCTTTTGGGTATGTTATTTCCTAAAGGGGGGTTTTATAAGGAAGTAAACGCATAACAGTATTGACAATTGGATTGTTTACAAGATAATGCAATTGACCAGGGAACTGTTCCCCATGGTTTCATAACTACTTTGGCTTTTATACTTATGATCTATCCGGTGCTTGAATTGTAGAACTGATAACATAGGTTCATCGAAACGACTGATTTGTCCCAATTGGATGATTATACTCAATTAACGAATTAAGTCTCTTGAGTGATTTCACTTTAACCATTATAAATTTTTTCCAAATTAACTATCCTATGACCGCAACTCAAGTCATAAAATGAACCATAAACTTCAAGGCTTTGTTGTTATTTTCTTTTCCTAATCTTTAACTCTCTAGATTCAAGCAAGTAGGGAATTCGGACAAGTCCTAACATTGCGCTCCAGTAAGAAATGTTTAAGATCGAAGAAAATACAATACAAGTATTAGAATTAGTTTAGAATAATTTTGTGCAAACCCTAATTTGTTAATTCACCATGGTTCCCCCAACCCTATTTGTGTAGGTTTTAGCCTCTCATAATTGTAAGAAAACAAATAGCGTTCATAGACAAAAACATAATTTAGAACGTATAATGAAGATTGAAAAGTAAAGCCACTTGATTATTGTAAAAGATTAATGAAGAAGAATTCAAGAACAATGGAAGAATCAATGCAAGAAACTCTCCAAAAGTTGTTTTCAGTATTTCCAAAAGTCAAATACCTGTCCAAAGAATCGAATTCTATTCTCCTTCTAACAAAAATAACATAGAAAATTATTTATACAAACAATTAGAAACCTTTCCTAAATTAACAGGAAAATTGATAAAATGTCGCCATCTTCACATACGGCTTGTACCATGATTTTACAGGTCGTACCTCTGCTTGTACAATGTCTGGAAACTTCTAATTTTTTTGAAGTGTTGAAACTTGGTAAAACTCGTACATTGATCCTACGAGTTGTACACTTTTGTCGTGATTTGAATCTGAGACATCTGACTGCCTCTTGTACCTTGAGTTCTGCCATTCGTTAATCCTTCTAAACTTTAACACGACACCTTGGTATGGATCGTAGGTATGTATCACAATTCGTGGTTTCTACCCACACTAGGAGACTAATAAGTGCAACTTCTTCTGAAGTTTTCTACAACTGCCTTGGTATGGCTGACACCAGGATCGTACGGCTCGTACCACGAGTCATAACTTGGCCTTTTCCTTAAGCTCATCTTCTGGACTTTTCCACGACTCTTAGTATAGCTCGTACCATGATTGTATGGCTCATACTGAGGTTTGTACTTGGTCCTTTTCTGCACTCTTTTCACTTCTTTTACAGACTTCAACTCCAACACCTAATTTCCATAAAAACAAAGAAATGTGCATCATATCCGTAAAAAAATACCTAACACCATGCTTATTTCCCAGCTTTAATAATGGAAAGTGTTTTAATCGAAAGTGTTTTAAACCCACAACATATAACTTACTTCCAGGTACCACTAGTCGTACCACCTTACCACAACTCGTTCTTTTCTTTCGTTGGTTATCGGCCAAAAACCTCTAGTTCTCTGATTCAGGATATGAGTGCCCACTAATAGTTATCCCACCATACCACGAGTTGTCGTGTCACTCATGGTTAGTGGATATTCCTATCACTTCCTCAAAATCTCCATCCTACGACTCTCACACCACGACCCGACACACCATACAATGAGTCATACCTTTGCTCGTATATTCAAGACCTAACAACCAGTGGCTTATCATGACTCCTGACCATGAATTAATATATCAATCTATGACTCATACCATGGGTCATTATCACTAGTTATGGAATCTACTATCTCACTCACTGGATGGGACAATGAGTCGTTGTTGCCACTCGTTGTCACCGGAAGAGTTTTCTATAAGATTCTAGATATCCCCCACGGACGGACAGAACGACCCGTTGCTGGCAACAACTAATTTTTGGCACCAACCATTGCTACTGAAGGTATTTCTAACTTTCATCAAACAGCTCCTCACGATGAGTCATTGTATCCAACAACGGTCCATCATATAACTCATGGTTTAGAGGACTATTTTGACTAGTTTATGGACTGGTAATAATAGATCAAGACAACAACCCATTACTATAAACAACGGGCCATTGTGTTGCTCGCTGAATCTGTGGAAAAATATACAAGGGATGGCAACAACTCTCACAATGGGTCGTCAATATTGACAAAGACTCATTAGTTGAGTCATTCTAAGGCAATAATTTTTTGGTTCCCTTCTAGTTTTTCATTCTAAGTCTGGGCTTGGTCTAAAAAACTTTTGGGGTGTTACAAGGTCATAGAATAGGGATGAAATTGGGCATGAGGGTGAAATAATTTCCTCCATTTCTAACCCCACATACCTGAGCTTGATGGAATCCTTGCTAAGGTTTGGTGCCCAAGAGGATTTGGGAAAGAAGGAGGACCTTGATTCTTGAAGCTTGAGAGGATTTTCATATTCAACTTGGAGCATTAGGAAAATGAGAGTTTAGGATAGTTAAAACCCTTATAAACGCCCTTCTAGAGGCTTGAAATGACATAGTTTAAGAGTTAGAAACTTAGGAATTACGAAAACATACTTAAAAACCCAATTGGAAAAATCATACTGTCAGACCCAATGAGTGACCCGACGACCCGTTGGGAGACTTGATGGGTCTTCACTTAATTCGTTCCTACTAGCCCATTTTTCTCCAATTTTATGATCTTTTCTTGACGTCTCACTTAACAATTTGTCGTCTCACTTAAGGGTCACTTAACCAGTCATCAAGAATCTTTGATACTACCCTTTTCACCAATCTACCCACTTAAAGGGTCACACCGTGAGTCATCGGGTCACTTGCAAGTCACACAATGACTCATTCTGTGGCCTGATGCAGGTTTTCCTGTTTTCTCCATTTTAGTCCTCGGGTCTATTCTTAGGGACTTTTGGGGTGTTACACCTAGTACGCTGTATGTTTTGCAAATCCCTATAAAATTCAGCAAGTATTGATTTGGTTCCTCTCCAGCTAGACCATTGAATAACTCCTTCATGTTGACCAGTTGCACCATCATACTTTGTGATCTTAAACTTTGCATTTGCTAGCAATGGGGGTGATACAATAGCACCAGTAACCCTATGTTCCTCAAGGTCAATCTCCTCCTCATGGTGTACATTTCACAGGGCTTGTTTCCTGTGGATACGTGGAGGATTTTGCATGTTCCTTGTTGTAGCAACTGCAGCAATCTCAATAGCCTCACCTCTTCGGGCTGCCTCAGCTAGCTGAGCTGCTTTAGCTTGTTGCATTGCCTTAGCCCATTATCAATTAATTATTCATCCATAGGAAGTTGTATTATCCTGTGGGATTGACAATTTCTCCTAAAAAACATAAAAAAGAATAAATTAGAAAATAAGGACTATAAGAAGAATTTAAATACTATTTAACTATTTCTAAACCATATTCTATGCCAATGGTGCCAAAATTTGATATGCATAAATTACACCTCTCAGTATAAAACTGTCACTGTCAAATATAGAACCCAAATATTTTGAGGGGGTTTGTAAAAATATTTAAGATTTACTGTATTAGAAACCAATGATTGAAAACTTTTTCATTATATTTGATATCTGTGAATGAACTAGGACTGTGTTCCTGATGATTTTATAATTTCAGTAGGTTTAATGAATGAGAGATTTATCCCAGTGTTATTTATGCAAAACTAATGAATAAGATTCATCTAAAGTGTCTTGACCCACCTAAATGAATGACACTCCAAATTCTTTTAGACTTTAAGTATTAGCGTATTAAACCTCATCGTTGGTTTTAGATAAGGGTTAGAAACCTCAAATCATTATTATTACTCTTTTTTCCTAACTTATACTGCTTTTGTCAAGCAACTTAAGTTTTTATGATAAATTCTAAGGTTTACAACTATTAAAAGCAATCAAAGCAAAGAAATCTAAAAACCCTAGCTATTTAAATTTTTCGTTCTACTTAGGTGGAGTAGAATTCTTGATTGAATATAAAAGAGGACCACAGGCCTGTATAAACACCTCAATGAACTCATGTGGAAACTCCTTAACAAGAGGACAATCTCTGAAATACAAATGTTGATGTTGTTGACCCGTTTTAATTTTCTTTGTTGATTCCTCTCAATGAAAATTTTCATGTAGCACTAAGTTTTCCTACTCATGCTTATGCTAACAATATCAATTTTTATATAAGATTTAATGATAATCAACTTACAAAAGAAGAATTGTCCAACCAAATCTGATAAAAGAAAACTCAAAGAAAAAGAACCCTGTATATGTTTGTTTCTCCTCCTTCGACACATGAGAATATTTAACAACTCAATGATACCTAATATAGGAATTCCTATGTGATATTTATAGTTGTGGGCTTATTTTTTGCTCTTCTGCATTGACTAGAATTTGACTTGAGTGAGTCACGACTGAATCATAATTGCTCCGCGTCCAGTAACTCATCTAGAGGTTGCTATTCCATGATGTGGAGTACATCGCATATATATTGCTCTGTGACATGGAGTCCACCGCGCAGGTAGCACAACTCTTCAACCATATGAAATTTGGTGACAAGCTCTACATGGACCTCAACATACAGACTTGGCTCCACATCACCCACCTCTGTCTTTTTCTCTACAAATAACTCCTTTTGAGTACAAATCATCTATAATTCGCTTCTTTCAACATTTTGGGTAAAATTTCTTTTTAATTTAGTCTACAAATATCTAATCATGTATGTTAGCTCATTATAAGATAAAATATGAAGTCATAGTTATGTCTATGATCTTTGTCCTTAAACATAGTTAAATATGGAAAAATGTGATAATTAGACTCATAAATACGCCCAAGATGAGCTGTGAAGGGGTATTTTTAAGGACCAAAATCAGTTCATTTTTAGTTGTAATTTTTTAGATTCTCTTAAGCCTCCCTCAAGCTCTCTCTTATGTTCATACAATAGTCCTAAAATCCTATTAGGGTTCTGGAGAAGTTCTTCAATTTCCAGCCAAGGTAAGTAAGAAGTTTTATGATTTTTAGCTTAATTCTACAATGGTAGACTAGGACATTATTATTATTCAAATTAAGAAACATGGCACCTCTCTCCCCAGTTTGGCAGCCCAAACTTTTGGTGGTTATTATGAGATTTATCTCTTCTTCTTTGGTTTAAATATGAAGAGAAGTCAAGTTCTTGAAGGAGTACCGATTAAGAGAAGAAATTTCTAGAAATTGAGGTAAGGTTCCATTTTGGTCCATCTTTATATAATGGTTTTGGTGGAGATTTTTATATGTATTATTATTAAGAACTCGTAAGATGGTGATTGAAATTTGTGAGTTCAATATATATTATTGTATTGAGGGAATGGTGCACTGCTTAGGGGATTTTTATGTGTTGTAAAGTAAAGGGTTACTGTTGACAACTGGAGAATTCATGTGATGTAGTTATAGGGTAAATATGAAGGGTATGGAGATCCACCATTTAATTGAATATTGTGCGAGCTTTCTACCTGTCCCATGTTTGTGACTATTTTATTATACATTATAAAGCCCGAGGAGTTCCAGGAGACCTCATGAGAAGGTTGCTTTATGTGAATACTATAGCAAGCTAAAGTGAACAAAAATGCCATCAAATTGGAAAGTTACGGGCTTACTATCGAGTTACTATTTGGGTGGCTAAAAAATATTACATGTTGTTGGTTAGTTTCTAATACCAGCCTTATTACTTGCAAATTATTATAGAAAAGATATTATTGCCTTAAAGGAATGGTCGAATCGTGATAGTCATATTTGTCCAAAAAAAAATGAGGTATATAAGCCTAAAACTTCTTTTTCCATAAGGCACGGCCCCATATCATTTATTTCACTTATATGGGTTAGTAGGGTCCAAATGAAGTAGTCTATACAATCATTACGTGTCACAAGCTATACACATGATTGCCATTTATTTCATGCTCTACTTTTTATCCTACATCACTTGTCCAGTTTCATATAAGTACCAATTGTATGCTCATTTTACACATGTTAATAAGGTCTTAAAAACATGTGAAATGTTACTCCATATGGTATGTGTGATATTTTTCCTTGTACCTTATTATCTCACATGTTCATGTACTCCTTTCACTTGATATCATTTAATAAGTGTCTAGCTATCATGTCACCTCATATGGTCCTTACAATTTCATTTGAGAAATTAAATGTATTCACTTGACATGAACATATGACCCTATTTGAGATGTATAATTGTCTTTATTTGAATTTTCCCCAAAGTGATTTGGTAAAATTAGGTGTCTTAAATTAATCATATGATAAATAAGATTATTTGCTCACTTGTTATATGCCTAAAAGACTTATTTGCTACATGCCCTTGTGGTCTCACTTATTATCTAGCTTTGTGGCTTATTTGATTATGTGCTTTATGCCAAATAAGGCTCATTTTCTATCCAACTATAATGAGAAGGGAAAAACCTTACCGCTGAGTTTAGGCAAATCCCATATAGTGGGAAAGCCTCAATGTTAAGTCTAGATGAATCCCATGAAGTTGGGAAAACCTCAATGTTGAGTTTAGACGAATCCATGCAATGAGGCAAACATCAGTAAGGTGTTAATATGACTATGGATCTAACTAAGGTTGAGGGCAAGCATTTGTGTAGTTTGAATTTAAATTATATGATCTCGTGCATTGGATCTGGTTAGGATACATTTCACATTTATGCCCGAGGTGGTAGAGCCATCTTTTTGGCGATCTTTCATATGCGCTATGTTCGATAGGGTAGACCCTCATGTATTATGGAACAACCCTCATGTACTAGTAATGGAACTGCACAGCTTACATGTTTATATTCTTACTTGAACTTATATAAGGCATAAGAATCCCAAGTTTAATGAGTACAGTATGCCCAAATATGTAATGAATAACTTAAAGACATTTAGTTAATGTATTAGGAATGATAGGACATGGTTCTTAGTTTCATAAGATGTTTCTAGTATCCAGGTGCTTTCATGTAACACCTGAGTCTTGAAATGGCTTCTTGAAGGAAAAAGAACTGAAATTGCAGATCTGGTGCAGGTGTGATGGTAGGACCGGCGGCCCATCAGCCTAGCGACGAACCGTTGCATGTTTCCGTCGCCATCAGGTCTTGGTGTTCTAGGTATGATGGCAGATTTAAACATTTTAATAAGGTCTTAAAAACATGTGAAATGTTACTCTATATGGTATGTGTGATATTTTCCCATGTATCTTATTATCTCACATGTTCATGTACTCCTTTCACTTGATATCATTTAATAAGTGTCTAGTTGTCATGTCACCTTATATGGTCCTTACAATTTCATTTGAGAAATTAAATGTATTCACTTGACATGAACATATGACCCTATTTGAGATGTATAATTGTCTTTATTTGAATTTTCCCCAAAGTGATTTGGTAAAATTAGGTGTCTTAAATTAATCATATGATAAATAAGACTATTTTCTCACTTTTTATATGCCTAAAAGACTTATTTGCTACATGCCCTTGTGGTCTCACTTATTATCTGGCTTTGTGGCTTATTTGATTACGTGTTTTATCCCGAATAAGGCTCATTTGCTATCCAACTATAATTAGAAGGGAAAAACCTTACTGCTGAGTTTAGGCAAATCCCATATAGTGGGAAAGCCTCAATGTTAAGTCATGAATCCCATGAAGTTGGGAAAACCTCAATGTTGAGTCTAGGCGAATCCATGCAATGTGGAAAACATCACTAAGGTGTTAATATGACTATGGATCTAACTAAGGTTGAGGGCAAGCATTTGTGTACCTGGAAATTAAATTATATATCGTGCATTGGATCTGGTTAGGATACATTTCACATTTATGCTCAAGGTCGTAGAGCCATCTTTTTGGCGATCTTTCATATGCGCTATGTTCAATGGGGTAGACCCTCATGTATTATGGAACAACCCTCATGTACTAGTAATGGAACTGCATAGCTTACATGTTTATATTCATACTTGAACATATATAAGGCATAAGAATCCCAAGTTTAATGAGTACAGTATGCCCAAATATTAAATGAATAACTTAAAGACATTTAGTTAATGTATTAGGAATGATAGGACATGGTTCTTAGTTTCATAAGATGTTTCTAGTATCCAGGTGTTTTCATGTAACACCTGAGTCTTGAAATGGCTTCTTGAAGGAAAAAGAACTGAAATTGCAGATCTGGTGCAGGTGTGATGGTAGGACCGGCGGCCCGTCAGCCTAGCGACGAACCGTTGCATGTTTCCGTCGCCATCAGGTCTTGGTGTTCTAGGTATGATGACAGATTTAAACATGTTAATAAGGTCTTAAAAACATGTGAAATGTTACTCTATATGGTATGTGTGATATTTTCCCATGTATCTTATTATCTCACATGTTCATGTACTCCTTTCACTTGATATCATTTAATAAGTGTCTAGTTGTCATGTCACCTTATATGGTCCTTAAAATTTCATTTGAGAAATTAAATGTATTCACTTGACATGAACATATGACCCTATTTGAGATGTATAATTGTCTTTATTTGAATTTTCCCCAAAGTGATTTGGTAAAATTAGGTGTCTTAAATTAATCATATGATAAATAAGACTATTTTCTCACTTTTTATATGCCTAAAAGACTTATTTGCTACATGCCCTTGTGGTCTCACTTATTATTTGGCTTTGTGGCTTATTTGATTACGTGCTTTATGCCAAATAAGGCTCATATGCTATCCAACTATAATGAGAAGGGAAAAACCTTACTGCTGAGTTTAGGCAAATCCCATATAGTGGGAAAGCCTCAATGTTAAGTCATGAATCCCATGAAGTTGGGAAAACCTCAATGTTGAGTCTAGGCGAATCCATGCAATGTGGAAAACATCAGTAAGGTGTTAATATGACTATGGATCTAACTAAGGTTGAGGGCAAGCATTTGTGTACCTGGAAATTAAATTATATATCGTGCATTGGATCTGGTTAGGATACATTTCACATTTATGCCCATGGTTGTAGAGCCATCTTTTTGGTGATCTTTCATATGCGCTATGTTCAATGGGGTAGACCCTCATGTATTATGGAACAACCCTCATGTACTAGTAATGGAACTGCATAGCTTACATGTTTATATTCTTACTTGAACTTATATAAGGCATAAGAATCCCAAGTTTAATGAGTACAGTATGCCCATATATTTAATGAATAACTTAAAGACATTTAGTTAATGTATTAGGAATGATAGGACATGGTTCTTAGTTTCATAAGATGTTTCTAGTATCCAGGTGCTTTCATGTGACACCTGAGTCTTGAAATGGCTTCTTGAAGGAAAAAGAACTGAAATTGCAGATCTGGTGCAGGTGTGATGGTAGGACCGGCGGCCTATCAGCCTAGCGACGAATCGTTGCATGTTTCCGTCGCCATCAGGTCTTGGTGTTCTAGGTATGATGGCATATTTAAACATGTTAATAAGGTCTTAAAAACATGTGAAATGTTACTCTATATGGTATGTGTGATATTTTCCCATGTATCTTATTATCTCACATGTTCATGTACTCCTTTCACTTGATATCATTTAATAAGTGTCTAGTTGTCATGTCACCTTATATGGTCCTTGCAATTTCATTTGAGAAATTAAATGTATTCACTTGACATGAACATATGACCCTATTTGAGATGTATAATTGTCTTTATTTGAATTTTCCCCAAAGTGATTTGGTAAAATTAGGTGTCTTAAATTAATCATATGATAAATAAGACTATTTTCTCACTTTTTATATGCCTAAAAGACTTATTTGCTACATGCCCTTGTGGTCTCACTTATTATCTGGCTTTGTGGCTTATTTGATTAAGTGCTTTATGCCAAATAAGGCTCATTTACTATCCAACTATAATGAGAAGGGAAAAACCTTACTGCTGAGTTTAGGCAAATCCCATATAGTGGGAAAGCCTCAATGTTAAGTCATGAATCCCATGAAGTTTGGAAAACCTCAATGTTGAGTCTAGGCGAATCCATGCAATGTGGAAAACATCAGCAAGGTGTTAATATGACTATGGGTCTAACTATGGTTGAGGGCAAGCATTTGTGCACCCGGAAATTAAATTATATATCTTGCATTGGATCTGGTTAGGATACATTTCACATTTATGCCCAAGGTCGTAGAGCCATCTTTTTGGCGATCTTTCATATGCGCTATGTTCAATGGGGTAGAACCTCATGTATTATGGAACAACCCTCATGTACTAGTAATGGAACTGCATAGCTTACATGTTTATATTCTTACTTGAACTTATATAAGGCATAAGAATCCCAAGTTTAATGAGTACAGTATGCCCAAATATTTAATGAATAACTTAAAGACATTTAGTTAATGTATTAGGAATGATAGGACATGGTTCTTAGTTTCATAAGATGTTTCTAGTATCCAGGTGCTTTCATGTAACACCTGAGTCTTGAAATGGCTTCTTGAAGGAAAAAGAACTGAAATTGCAGATCTGGTGCAGGTGTGATGGTAGGACCGGCGGCCCGTCAACCTAGCGACAAACCGTTGCATGTTCCGTCGCCATCAGGTCTTGGTGTTCTAGGTATGATGGCAGATTTGGTGGACCGTCATGGGATTGAAGGCCTGTCACTTCTACCATTGGAAAGGAGGGATTCTGGACCCTACTGGTTAAGGACGACAGTATGGGTGATGGACCGTCGGGTGTGTGACTGCTCGTCACTGCCATCGTCGGGCTGTTCAGTGACTTAGTCTAGCCGATTTTCCATAGATAATTTTGTAATTCTGTAAGGTTCTGACCCCTAAATAACTTCATTTTTGATTTTTTAACAAGTGTATTAATAGGTCTAACCTAGCCTAAGCCCTCATTCATTCAAAACAATAGTAGATTGAAGATCCTCTCTCAAGATGAAGGCTAGGGTTCTTCATCAAATTCCTTCCAAATCTTCCTTGGGTCTTCAAATTTAGTTGCAAGTTAATCAAGCCTAAGTATGTAGGGTTATGAATGGAGTACGTTCATTCACCCACATGCCTAATTTCATCCTTAATCTATTATTTAAGTTTTTAATCATGTTATATTGAAATTCTAGTGTTTAGCCCAATTCCATGCAATTATCCATGCTATCTCTATGGGTTCAATTCTCTCATTTTCAAATTCATGAAATTTAGTTATTAGGGAAGCTTTTACTCTTAAACTTCTCATTAATTGATGATTTCAAACTTAGGATAATTATGCCCTATTATGCATGATTTATGAATTTCAAGCTTATGAGCCCATGATTTCAAGTATGATTACTTATCAAAGTATGAATGAATGTTTACGAATTATTAAACTTATGATTTCATTATTTAAAATTATGAATCCTATTTCAAGTATGTATGATTTCATGATTTGGGCATGCCCATGTAAAATCGAGTATTTTTTATCATGATTTTAGCCAAGGCTTACAAGATCAGTTTTACAAAAATGTTTGGAGTCAACACTCCTAAGAAAAAGATTTAAGCTATGTTTTGAGAATATAACTATGAGCTATATACATGTTTTAAGAGTAGTGTCTAGCACTAAGCAGGCCAAGGATTCCAAGGACTCCGGTCTTAGAACTACACGCCACCGTAGGTATATATCTATATTGGGACCTCTCAAAAGAGTATTTCCCCCGCACGAAGCCATATCGTGATATCGCACCTTATTCTCCCTATGCCTGGCAAGGATTAGGATAGCTCTCCTCCACGTGGACAAGACATGGGATGATCATGCACTCATACGTGATGGTTGTCGGTTATGATGAGTCTCCTATTGTTCCTTAATTTCTATATACTATTATACTTATGCCTTATGATATTACAACTTATTGTATAGTGGCTCAAAACATGCTTTACGAGGTTTTACTTATGAAAACAATCATACTCAGCTTTATTTTACAATTTTGGAAGCTCTGAGCCCACATGTTCAAGTTTATGACCAGGATCTCATGTTTTATATGATTTTACACTCATGACCCCTCTTATACAATTTGTACTAGCATGTTTCACTTACTCTAAATACTCAATACATTAAAGTACTAACTGCAAACTCTATGCTATATCATTTTATGATATAGGTTTGGGTGACCAGTCTCAGTCTTATCATTAGCTTGCTCCCACTCAGTCCAGCTCTACCCCATTTTTGGTGAATCCTTACGATCTGAGGAAGTTAGTTTGGGTTATATCTCTTTTATTCAAGTCTTTTAGTTTTAGAATTAGCGAGCTAGTTTGGGGTGTTCTCCCATCAGCTCATCAGATGTTTAGAGGCTTTTTAGACAGATGGTTCAACGATGTTGGCTCGTGTTTACACGTATGCTCATATGTTATGCTGATTTCTACTTACATTATGTTTATGATTCAATTTCCCTTTAGTTGTACTCTTGTTCATGCTAACTATGTGCCATGGGTTAGCTTGGAACCATTCATGTTTCTAGATCCCGCGTCTCGGTTCAAGGTCCCAGCTCGGGTCATTACATTTCACTTGCTCATGTTTGTTATTTATTCATTGAGATTTCTTACTTGATCACTTATTATTCTATCTGAGTTATACATAGTACATGTTGTATATATACTGATGCCCTATGGATGAGGACATTGCATTTCTTTAAATACAGAGGAGGCTTACAGCACATCAGGCATTCTCATTAGGTGTCAATTGTATATTAGTTGAGCAGTTAGTGAGTTCCATTTTCCCCTGGACCTAGGCTATATCTAGTACTCCTTTTTATACATATATATATGTAATATGGGTAGGTCGAGGCCCTGTCCTAATCATATTACAATTATATAAGCTCAGATCCTAGTAAAGGCTTCGTAGGATGTGTAGTATAACCATATCTATCCGCTTGTCACTCGATTTATTTTTGGTAGCCTAATTAGCCATCTTATACATTTACAATTTTCTTTATTAGTTTTGTAAGTATATTGTGTCTATTCAAGTGCTTTGATTTAGATTTATTGTATGTTATCGATGTAAGGTATTCTCCGCCTAATCCAAGCATGGGGAATGACAACACACTTCTCAATACTTCCTTGCAGAAAATAATCATGTCATCAACATATGCCAAATGGTTAATTTTAGAACATTCTCTAAGCATTCCAAAGGGCTTTAATTATGTCTCCTGAAGCAAATAGTTCAATTATCTTAAAAGTACTTCAACTATTACGATTAAGAGCATTGATGATAAAAAGTCACTCTATTTCACTCCTCTGAAAGAGTTAAAGAATCCTTTTCGTTGTCCATTAAGTAAAACTAAGTACCATTCTTAGATATTAATCTAAAAATTATATCTATTAATCTTTCTTCAAAACCCTGTCCTCCTTAGAACCTTAGTTAAGAAGAGTAAGGATAGTTTATCATAAGCTTTCATAATGTCAAATTTTAGTATTAAGTTTCTTGGCTTACCTCTCTTTCTGAGTTCAGTAATAATCTCTTATACTAAAAGCACATTTTTTGTAATGCTTCTCCCTTGTACAAAGGCTGCTTGCTTTGGAGATATCATATTTGGAAGAATCTTCTTAAGTCTCTCATGCTCTATTCTAGAGAAAATCTTGTTGATAAAATTACTTAGTGAAATTGGTCTCATATATGAGAATGTATTCACTTCTAGCTTCTTAGGTAACAAAACAAGATTTATATGTGTAACAAATTTAGGTAGTTTAACTCTATTAAAGAAATATGTAACCATTTGAAAAATGACTTCTCCAATGATGTACAAGGTTGCTTGATAAAAGGCTCCGATAAGTCCATTAGGTCCCCTTACATTTGTTTTATTTAACCAAAACATTGCTTGCTTCACCTCTTCCCCATTCGGAAATCTAGTGAGTTCCATAATATGTTTTTGTGTTACCATCTTGGGAATTACATTCAATTTGTTAAATTTTACATCTTCCCATTATGTGGTAAATTGAGTCTTGAAGAACTATATTCATTCTTCATCAATATCTTCTCTGTCTTCTAACCATTCTCCTTATGTATTTTGTATTCTATTAATCTTCAATCTAGTTCTTATATTCTTCTTTTGTGTACGAAAAAATTTGGTATTTTTTCTCCATCTTTGAACTACTACATACCTTCCATCTGTTTCCAAAATTGTTCTTCTAAATGGAACTAATTATACAGACCGCTTATGCTTTGTGAAGCCTTCTCTGTTTGCAGGGGATGAGTTTCTTTCAAATTGCATTTCTTTAACCTGAATCACTTCCTCTAGAGCAATTATCTCTTGAAAAATGGTGCCAAACTTCACTTTACTCTATTGTATTAAAGGTTTCTTCATATTCTTTATATTATGATGAAATAAGATAAAGGGATTAATTTAAAATCAACCTTCCAATTCTACTTAAGAACCTCCAAAAAAGATTCCTCCTTTTTCCAGAATTTCAAAATTCTAAGGGCATTTAAACAATCTCTAGTATTAAAGGTAAACAATGAAGAAGCATGGTCGAACCTATTTCTAATAAGATATTTAACCTCTATCACTGGAAAGATGTCCTACAATTTTGTATTACATAAGACTATCAATTTTTTTGAAAATACCGTCTTCTTCCGATCTCCCATTTCACTAAGTATATTTTTTCATTGAAGTCTCGATCTACTAGGTTGTAGGCATTAATATAGTATGTGAAGTCTTCTACTTTTGTCACTGTCACTGGCAGTCCTCCTAGTTTCTCCTACTTGTCTATTATGACATTAAAATCGCCTTTAACAAAAATAGGTAATGCCATATTAGACGCTACATTATAAAGAGAATCACCTAGTTTCAATCTCTCTATCTAGTAAAATTTGGCATATACGAGTTTCACCATTATTTTTTGTCTAGCTCTTAACAAAAGAATTTGATGTTAAGTTGTTGTATTGTGTCTACCAATAAATTAAACTCTAATTAGGCCTCTAGGAATGTGCAAATCTTTCCAGGCACATCATAAATTATTGTTTACATCCCTAACCTTGTCCTATACTTCTCACTTGTATGCCCTTCCAACAAAGTCTCCATCAATCCTATAAAATAGAAATGATGTCTTCTCCGAAATATAATCAATCTAGTGAAAGCCTTTATTTAGACCTATTGATTTTAGACTCTATACTCATTATTTGCATTATATCAAGGGTAGCTGAATGATTTTCTTATTGCAGCTTGTTTTTCTACTTTCCATTTGCTAGCTTTAGTTGATCTGATTGTTTTGGAGATAAATATCCTGCTTTAGGTATATTGTTGATATTCGGGCATCAATCTTCTTTAGCAATATACTTTATGTTCCTTGTCATCTTCACCCCCTATGTTTTTATTGGTAACTTTTGCTCTATCAGAGTTATAGCTCTAGAGTTGTCTACATTCTCCTACTCATGTTCTTTCTCATCTTGAACCTGGGTCTGCTTCGTTACCACTTAATATGGTGACTTCTATTTTCATATGGTTACTATTGCTATCTTCATCTTGTATCCTTGTCTTTTTCTTCTATGTTGACTTCTCCTTATTGGTGTATTTTATGTTGCCAACCTACTCTATCTTAGTATCTATATGGTTTTTTATAGCTTTGTTCAT
This sequence comes from Datura wrightii, assembly GCA_035772735.1. Classification (NCBI taxonomy): domain Eukaryota; kingdom Viridiplantae; phylum Streptophyta; class Magnoliopsida; order Solanales; family Solanaceae; genus Datura; species Datura wrightii. Next base: position 126,693,319 of record JASDFA010000018.1, read on the forward strand.
TACATTAACTCCTTTTGTACATGCTTCCCTAAAGTCTAACCCATCTACTTACTATTTTGTACGCCCTTCTCTGTGTTCTGTTGCTTCTTTTCTGGTTTTGCTATTTTTGTATGCACTTGAGGTTTTGGTAATTCTCGCATTTCTTCTCTTAATACTTTGCTAAGGACTCCGTTTGTTCTTTATTATTACCAAAATATATTTAAAAGGGGTAGGGATAGATTGTTTCTCGTTTTGAACTTTGGGATTTTCTTTTTCTAGGTTTGAGCAACTCCATCTTATCCTTTGGATGTGTTCCCTTGACAGTTACTGCTACCTCCTTCCACTTGTATTTTTTCCTTTTCATTATTTTCTTCCATCTCTATGATTTCGTAGGACTTGTTTTCTTGATTGTTTAGCTTTATTCTTCGGTCTATATCATTTGTTTCTTTTTGTTGTTGTATTTTTCAAAAGGAAGCCTCAATCCAAGGTTTATATGGATTGATTGTTTATATAATACTGTCTTCTCTATTTGAGTTTTCTTTGACTCCTCTAGAGCACCAAAGGAATTGTTGAGTTGCACCTATTTGTTCATATTGTTGCATTCCCTCAGCTACTGTAACTGTTTGTCTTTATCTAGTGTGCTAGTAATACTCTGTTGTCCTTTGTGACATGTAAACCTTTGGAATTCATGTCATGTCCTAGATATTTTGTTATGGTAGGTGTTTTACTATTCTTCTATTTTTTTCTCTCCTTTCTTGATGTATGTGTCCTTTCTTACTAGTTTCTTTGGCATTGAGCTAGGATCATTTGGAGTGACCACCACCTTACCACTTCTTAGAGTTCTGGTTTCTGCTTCTTTCTAGTGATTATACCTTATGCCTGATTCTTCTCTCTAATAGTTCATAATTATGGATGAATTATATAAGATTCCATCTGTTTGTATCCTTGTAGTTTACAAGTCTTATAGTATTTCAACATATAATCATACTTGATGTTTATTTTGTATGAGATTATCTCCCCAGTGTTGGTTTTCTTAATCACCGCATTAGTTCACTTTAAAAAAATATTTTAGTAGGTCCCTTCTACCTTGACATTTATGTAACTAGGTATGTACAGGTTTGTAATCTCCATATCAACATGTAGAGGCCTTCCAACTGCTTTTTCCATACTTAATAGGGATTATTTCACCAAAACAATTTGGTATCGAAACTAGGTATAATATCCATGCTAGGGTTATGGTAGTTTCTTTCTCTAGGTTGATCTAAGACTCCATAAGGGGCCTCATATGATAATAGTCATCCATGGCTCATAGAAAGTAAGTTGGTTTAGACATTATGTGCACATTATCCTCTAAAGTAGTAAGCCTGACCAATATGTGTCTATCACGCAAAACTTCAATCTTGCATTTTAACTTTATTTTGCATTGTAATGGTACAATTTTTGGAATTTCATCCAATTAAGGCCACCATATGAGAATTAACCTATAACAACAAATTGCAGGTTTTCTTGAACAATCATCGTATTAATCTTATCTTCTTCCCATAAAACAGTTTGTTCCCATGGACATAGATGATGTCCTTTATAGAAATTATGTTTTGTGATTTCTTTACCTCTACTTTTAGGGTATTGACATACAAGCACTGGGTTTTAGTATATAAGGTACTAGTTAAGGTTCTCCTCCATGGAGAGGAGGCCACCCATTATAGGCCAACATCATGGCAAGTGACAACGAAGGGTAGACAAACAAGGATTTGGGTAGGCAAACTTGAGAGAGCAAGTTGAATAGTGAGAATTCTTGATCGCAATGATAATTAATTACCATGGATGATCCATCAACTCAGTAATTATAAATTATCTTTTAAACCTATATAATTTTTTTGTGATAATTCTCGTGCAATCTATTTATCTAAAAATATTGTGCATCATTCTATGGAAAAAGGTATAGATATCAAATACCATTTCATTAGGGACCAAGTTTAGAGGTGGTGCTGAATTATCTTCTGTTAATATTAAAAATCAATTAGCTGACATTTTTAAAAAGCCTCTCCCTGAAGAATGTTTTTGCATGCTTCAAAATTCTCTTGGAATTATTTCAAACCCTCTTTAAAATGATTTTTTTTGTATCTTTTATGATCTCTGGCATTTGTATGACCTCACTTTATTTGTACTTGGAATTTATTCTTCTTATTTTAACCGCTTGTAATATCGCGCTTTTTCATAATTCATCAGTATTTTTCTTTCATACTTCTCGTTTCACATTCTTTTTTTTCAACTCCTCAGCTTCCTGTAGTTCCCCGAAATCCCTAAGATGAGACCTAGGGGTTGAAATGGAGAAAACTCAGAATTCTGCACCAGATCACAGAACGGATTGTTACTAGACCCGTGGGGTTGACCACGAGTCGTTAGGTGACTCATGGTGAAGTACTTGCCTTAAGTTTTGGAATTTGTGATTTGAAGTCACCAAGGGTTTGACCATGAGTCATGGTCAGACCCACGACTCGTTCAGTCAGCCGTGGTCAAGGTTGGAGAAGAATCAGGGACTTTTGGGCAGTGAAGATCATGAGACGTGACCACGATAATGACGATTCGTAAGGTCCCTCGTGGGGACCCTTTGAGGAAAACTGGCAATGCACTCAATGACAGGAGGTAACAACTCGTGCCCAGTAGTAACGACTCGTCTAGTCCCCCGTGAGGACTGACAGTTTGTTTTTCCCTGCGAGTTTATAAGGGATTTTCTGTAATTCCTATGATCCTAAGGCCCAACTATGTCGTTTTAAGCTATGAATGATGATTTTTAAGAGGGGTAAGTTCATTTTAGGTCATTCTTACTCATGCATGCAAGAGTAGAAGTCTAGAGAGTTGATCAAGGTTAATTCTTCAAGGTTTTCCATCCAATTCTTCCTTGGGCAATCATAGAAGTTGTAGAATCAAATCCCTTAAGGTTTGTAGGGTTATGAATGGGTGAATTTATTTACATCCATGCCCAATACCTCTCTAATTCATGAAAATATATGAGTTGATTCTATTGGGTTTTAACCCAATGCATGAATTCTCTAAGTAAGTGTCATGGGTATGGTATAGGTATGTTTTAATTGATGAATTACGATTCATGAGCAAGTCTTATTATGTTTTAAATTGTTAATCATGTTTACTAGTTTTCCAAATTATGATGCCCATTCAAGAAGGATTTATGAGAAATTGAGATTTATGATGTATGCTCAATTATGATAAATTATTGATGAGAAAAGCATGTTGCCAATCTACCCATGTTTATAATCATGTTTTCAAGTGAATCTAGTTATTTTCAGACATATCAAGTATTGGGCAAGCCCATATGTTTAGGTATGATTTATGAATCATGTTAATTAGCTTACCACATGGTTTTGGAGTCTAGACTCCCAATGTTACTCAGCTTGTGGTAGGGTTTGAGCCAAGACTCCTAATGTATGATTTCAAATTGGTTATGTATATGATTATTCAGCTTCGTCACTAGATAATGGTCAACTTCATTGAAAATTGATGGAGAACATATACCTGTTTTTGGGAGTATGTCTAACACCGAGAAGGCTAAGGGTCAGTCAACCCTATGCCTTAGAACTACAAGCCAATGTAGGTATGTTCAGATTATTCAAGATCTCCTTTGTGAGCTTTCCCCTTCCCTAAGGGGCCTTCACTTTGATATCGGTATCATTGTAGCGTCTCTAGCCCTGTCAAGGCTTTAGATGGCTCTTCCCACTTAAGTGTAACTGTGGGGACCACGTAAGCTCTATCGTGGTAATGTCGGTTATAGGACGATTCTACCATATTTTCTCATGTTTTTAGTTATGCATGTTTTTCATTCGTGATATATGTTTAAAGCAGGTTTGACCCAAATGTTTAGTTTTTACTTATGATATTCAATTTTCAACTTTGGGTCATTCGATTCAGCTATGATATTCATTCATGATTAGGTTATGATTTCAGAAAATAGCATGCAAGCCTTACTCTCAAAATCTTATTTTAATTATGTTTTACATTATGCATGTTTAATGACTTTACATACTTAAGCAGTTTTACTTACCTTGCATACTCGGTACATTCCACGTACTGACCGAATACTCTATGTTTTATCGTTTCATGATACAGGCCCCGGTGCTCAGACTCAGTCTCATCCCTAGCCAGCCTTTGCAGTTAGCATCCTGCATCTATTGGTGAGTCCTTATCTCCCGAGGATCATGCCTTATCAGTTTTCTTTATGTATTTAGTATCATACTTAGAGAGTTAGTTTGGGTCTTGTCCTATCAACTCATCAGTATTAGAGCTTTTCGGACATAGAATGTAATCAGCTTCAGAATCGTGTGTTTTTATGAGGTATGTTTATTTCAAACTTCCGCAAAGTTTATCATGTTGATCTTCTACTTTTGTGATTGATTTAGATGTTATGTTCATGTCATGGGTCGACTTGGAGTCCCTCGGGTTCCTTCTCCCGTGTATCGATCCGGGCCTATGTTTGGGTCATGAGAAACATGGTATCAGAGCATTAAGTTTTGAAGTGTCCTAGGGTGTCTAAAAGTCGCGTTAAATAGAATCTTTTTCATGGGTGTGAAGCATGCCACACTTATGACAAAGAGGCTAAAAAACATTTAGGAAATATTCCCTTCTTTCATGATCTATGTCGTGTGGTGAAATGTCTCTCTATCCTCCTAACTCGTGCTATTCGTGATTGCGAAATCATGCCTCCCCAAAAAGTTAACGACAGAAGGAATGGAAATGGTCGTGAGGATGGCAACGGGGACGGGCACCAACAAGCCCCACCCGTTCATGAGGAGCATGCACTAGAGCCAGCTGCCCACGCTGAATTCAGGGTGGCCATTCAAATGTTAGCGCAGGCCTTGACCACTCAGGTCAATCAACAGGCAGTGGCGCATCTCCCTCGGAATAGGAATGCGGCGGCAGCTAGAGTTAGAGACTTTTTGACGATGAACCCTCCAGAGTTCACAGGGTCAAGGTTGAATGAGGATCCACATGAGTTTGTCAAAGAGATTCTGAAGGTCACCCAGGTCATGGGGGTGACTAATGGGGAGTGCGTTGACTTAGCCTCTTATCAGTTGAAAAGGGGTTGCACATATCTGGTTTAAGAAGTGGAAAGATAGTAGGGGGGCGGGAGCATGCCCTATTAGTTGGATGAGTTTCATGTTGCTTTTCTAGATTGGTTCTTCCCCCATGAGATGAGGGAGCTAAAAGCGGCTGAGTTTGTGAATCTAAAGAAGGGTAACATGAAAGTTCAGGAGTATCCTTAGAGTCAACCCATTTTTCTAAGTATGCACCAGAGCCTGTGGTGGATCAGAGGGCTCGAGTGAGCCGATTTGTACATGGAATGGCAGACTACCTAGATAAGAATTGCAGTACCGCCATTCTTTATCAAGATATGGATTACCCTCGGATAGTTTTGTACGCCCAAAAAATAGAAGCGGCGTATCATAGATAGAGAGAGGCCAAGAGGGCTAGGACAGATAACTATGGGTTCTCACAATAGAGGAAAGGTGGTGGGCACCGTCAGCAGTCCCATTCGAGATAATCGGTCCCAATATTATTATCCATGAGTGTGCCATCCAGACCTAGGCACGATCAGAGGGGATAAGCATCAGGGTCCAAGGGTCAGAGCAGCAGGCCCGCAGATTCCAGTATTCCAGTTTGTGACCAGTGTGGCCAAAGGCACATGGGTCAATGTTTGGTGGGCTCAGGTGCTTGCTTCAAGTGTGGGAAGCCCAAACACATGCTTAGAGACTGTCCAGAAGCTAGACTGGGCCACGATAGGGGCCAAGGCCCAACTCTAGTTCAGCAACTCCACTAGCACACCCATCTCAGAGGGGCGCATCTACTAGTCCGGGTGGCGGATAGCGCCAAAACAGATTCTATGCCTTAGCATCCCGCCAGGAGCAGGAGGACTCCTTAGACATGGTTACTGGTACATTACGAGTTTTCTACCTTGATATTTATGCTTTGTTATACCTACGGGCTACTTTGTCTTTCATTACGCCCTATGTTGCTAGTAGATTCAGAATCAGTCCCGAAGTCTTATCGGAACCCTTCTCAGTCTCTACTCCAATTGGTGATTTAGTTATAGCTAGACCGGTGTATAGAAACTTCCCAGTCTCAGTCCTTTAAAAAATCACCTTAGCAGATCTAGTAGAGTTAGTCATGACCAATTTTGATGCTATCCTCGGCATAGATTGGCTATTTGCATGTTATGCCTCAATTAATTATACAACCCAGACTGTAGAGTTCAGATTTCCGGGTGAAGCAATCATAGAATGGAAGGGTAGTTTAGTTGTGCCTATAGGTCATTTCATTTCCTACCTTAAGGCCAGAAAGATGATTTCCAAAGGTTGTGTGTACCATCTAGTTAGGGTTAAGGATGCTACGTTCGAGACCCTGACTATCTAGTCAGTTCTAGTAGCATTTGAGTATCTAGAAGTACTCCCTAATGATCTACCTGGTATTCCTCCCGAGAGATAAATCAATTTTTGTATTGACCTTCTATCGGACACGCAGCCTATATCTATTCCTCCCTACAGGATAGCCCCAGCTGAGCTAAAGAAGTTAAAGGATCAGTTGAAGGACCTTCTAGACAAGGGTTTCATTAGACCTATCAAGTCTCCACGGGATGTACCAGACCTATCTATCCAAAAGAAGGATGGTTCCCTTCGGATGTGCATTGACTATTGGCAATTGAACAATGTCACCATCAAGAACAGGTATCCACTCCCCAGGATCGATGACTTATTTGACCATCTTCAGGGTGCCAAGTGCTTTTCCAAGATAGACCTCAGATCCGAGTACCATCAGCTCAAGGTTGAGAGAGTGACATTTTGAAAACAACTTTTAGAACTCGATATCGTCACTATGAGTTTGTAGTTATGTCTTTTTGACTAATGAATGCTCCTGCAAATTTTATATATTTGATGAACAGAGTGTTCAAGCCATATCTAAACATGTTCGTGATCGTGTTCATTGATGACATCCTTATATACTCTCGGAGCGAGGAGGAGCATGTTGCTCATTTGAGGGTGGTGTTGCAGACCTTGAAGGATTATCAATTTTATGCAAAATTCAGCAAATGTGATTTTTGGTTAAATTCTGTGACGTTCTTGGGTCATGGGGTGTCTAGTGAGGGTGTGAAAGTAGACTCTCAAAAGATTGAGGCGGTAAAGAATTGGCCAGACCGGTGAATCCCTCAGATATCAGAAGTTTCTTGGGCTTAGCTGGCTTTGTTGAGGGATTTTCATCTATTGCAGCACCATTGACTAAACTGACCCAAAAGAAGGTAAAGTTCCAATTGTTTGAGGCTTGTGAGAAGAGCTTCCAAGAGTTGAAGGCTCAACTCACCTCAGCACCGGTGTTGACCCTACCCAAGGGCACGGATGAGTTTGTGGTTTATTGTGATGCTTCAAGGATCGGGATTGGATGTCTATTGATGCAACATGGAAAGGATATATATTATGCTTCTAGATAGCTGAAAGTGCATGAAAAGAATTATCTGACTCACGATCATGAATTGGCAGCGATTGAATTTTCCTTGAAAATTTGAAGACACTATTTCTACGGGGTCCATGTAGATGTGTTTAAGGACCACAAGAGCCTGCAATATGTGTTTACTCAGAAGGATCTCATTCTATGACAAAGGAGGTGGTTTGAGCTACTCAAGGATTATGATATGAGTGTCCTATACCGCCTAGGAAAATCCAGTGTAGTAGCGAATGCTCTTAGTAGACTATCTATGGAGAGTGTGTCCCATGTAGAGGAGGAGAAGAAGGAATTGGTGAAAGATGTGCATAGACTTGCACGATTGGGAGTTCATTTGGTTGACTTGACCGATTTTGGTGTTATTGTTCAGAACGGATTAGAATCATCCTTGGTGACTGATGTAAAAGCTAGGTAAGATGACGACCCTATTTTGGTAAAGTTGAAGGAATCCGTTTAGAATTAGAAGGTAGAGGTCTTCTCTAAAGGGGAGATGGTGTGCTTCGATATCAGGGTTTCTTGTGTCCCCCAGATGTTAATGATTTGAGAAATCAGATATTGCAGGAGGCTCATGGTTCTCAAGATATTTGATACATCTAGGTGCCACATGTACCATGACCTACGGGAAGTCTATTGGTGGAATGGCATGAAGAAAGATATTGCAGAATTTGTAGAAGTGTCTAGACTGTCAGCAAGTGAAGGTTAAGCACTAGAGACCGGGAGGTGTGCTTCAGGATATCAGCATTCCTACTTGGAAGTGGGAAGAAATCAATATGGACTTCATCACAGGGTTTCCTCACACTCGTTGACAGTATGATTCTATTTGGGTGATCATGGACAGGTTGACCAAAGTTGCTCATTATCTACCGGTCAAAACCACTAATTCCGCAAAGGATTATGCCAAACTCTACATTCGGGAACTAGTTCAGTTTCATGGAGTGCCCTTGTCCATCATATCAGACAGAGGTACTCAATTTACCTCTCAGTTGTGGAAATCATTTCAAAAGGGACTTGGTACTCAGGTTAAGCACAGTACAGCATTTCACCCGCAAATGGATGGTCAAGCAGAGTGGACAATTCAGACTCTCGAGGACATGTTGAGAGCATGTGTGATTGACTTCAAGGGTAGTTGGGATAACCATTTGCCTCTTGTTGAGTTTGCGTATAATAACAACTACTATTCCACCAAACGAAATGGCTCCATTTGAGGCTCTCTATGGGTGGAGGTGTAGATCGCCTATTGTTGGTTTGAAGATGGTGAAGTTACGATGATAGGAATAGATTCAGTCGATGAGGCCATGAAGAAGGTTCAGCTCATACGGGACAGGTTGAAAATAGCCCAAAGTCGCCAAAAGTCCTATGCTGATGTGAGAAAGAGACAACTTGAGTTTGAAGTGGATGATTGGGTGTTTCTGGAGGTGTCTCCCATGAAGGGAGTGATGAGTTTTGGAAAGAAAGGAAAACTTAGCCCTCCTTATGTTGGCCCCTACCGGATTGTGAAGTGGGTTGGTGATCTTGGGCATGTTTATACGACCAAACTCCGTATATTCAACCATACGGGAGCCTAGTTGCGGATAATATTGATGTATTTCATGTATGTTTTTGTTTAATTATGCTTTCATACTAATAAATGCGATGTGACTCTTTGCAGGTGGATAAGACAATAAATTCAGTGTGATGTGGCGGATGATACTCGGACTTGAAGGATGGAATTCACTTCCGTGTCACGTTAAGGATTGTTCGCGTTGACAACGTGCCACAGTGCCTTGGTAGAAGAAGAATTTTAGTAAATTTTGAACGCACAAAACAGTGTGGGTCCGTGTTTGGTCCGTGTCACGGAGGAGATGCGTTGAGCTCCGTGACATGGAGCTTAATAATTCAGAAATCCCAACTTCCAGTGAAGGTCCGCAACAGGTATGTGTCACGGAGGAAAACTAGTGCGTTCAGCTCCATGACATGGAGCAATGGTTCCTAGTTTTTCTCCACTTCCAGTGCACCTCCGTGACAGCTCAGTGTCATTGAACTATTTCTCTATGATGAGCTCCGAGCCACGGGGCTAGTTTTTCACTGTGAATTTTTTCACCTGTATAAATAGAACACTTAGATTTTTATTTTTCATTATTTGACAATTTGGCAAGAACGTGGGAAACAACAGTTGAGCTGAAGAAAATTCTAGGATTCTTGCTCTTCTCTTTTCTTCTAAATTTCAATTGTCCTCATGATAGAAACTTGTTTGGAGATGTTTAATCAACAAATGAGTGGCTAAATTACCTCATTCTGAGGTTAAGGTTATTTGCATGATTGTATAATTTCATATTATTTTCAACTGAATTTTCTTCTATCATGAATGGTTATTCTTCTATTCTCAATTTTTGGTGTTTTAGTGTTTGGCCAATAGTAAGATAAATTTATAATCTTAATTTAACTCTGAAAGGAGAATTATCAGGGTAGAACGAGGAATAGGGGAATATGTTCTTATCTTTGCTGTAAATTAAAGGTAAGATTCGCGTGTAAGATAGAAATATACCTATAACGCCATATTTGGTTAACAAAGGGAACAAATTCTCGGATGATATTGCATCACAAATATGTGTAGTTGCAAGGTTCATAATTGGGCAATTGGCTAGAGGTTCGAAAGACCATAGTCAGACTCTAATTCTTCCCAACCATCAACCTGTAAGAGAAGGTAGCTGAAGAATAATACAAGTTATACGTGATTGCAATCCGTGCCTTAACCTTAGATTGTTCTTTCTATTGTTTTAATCAACGTTCTTAGCTTCATTTAGTATTACTTTATATATTATTAGTTATCAAACTCTTAATTCATTGTGTTACTCACACTTGCGTAGAATAATTGTGAACACTATAATAGGAAAAAATCACTAAGTCATAGTCCCTGTGGGTTCGATATCTGGCTTCAAAGAGCCACTATATTATTTGTATGACCACGTGCACTTGCATGTGTTTGGGCGATAACAAGTTTTTGGCGCCGTTGCCGGGGAGTAAAATTTTTGAGTTTTAGTTTTGCAAGTTTTTGTTTAAGTGTTGACAACTTGATCTTAGTTGCTACACTTACAGGTACAGGGCAATTTCTGAACACTGGCAAGGAATAAAGAATTGGGGGACCTATTTTTGGAGCTGGAAAGACAGTTTCATTTGCAAAGGAGAGAAGCTCTCAAAAGGAAGTTGTAGTTTCTATAGAGGAAAATTCTGGAACAACAATAGCATCCACCAGTTGGGCAGGCAGAGTTATTGCTTGAAGTAATGGCAACAAGACCAGTATGCGAGGTGGCAATTCCACACGCGAACAATGTTACCTCGAGCATCCACAAGCCGGAGCCAGGAGGTAGATTTGAGCTGAAACATAACATGGTGCAGCTTTTGCCACTAGCATACAATTCACAGGTCTCCCCCATGAAGACCCCCAACAACACATACAAAATTTTCTGGAGATCACTGATACATACATACTCACAGGGGTATCATCAGATTATGTAAGGCTTACATTCTTCCCATTTTCCTTGTTGGGGGAAGTGAAGTGGTGGATGAAAGCTGAACCACCTAACTCTATTACCACATGGGATAATCTGGCAAAAACGTTCTTGATTAGGTTCTTTCCTTCCGGGAAGACAACAAGGCTTAGAAGTCAGATTCTATGTTTCAAACAGAGAGATGGTGAGAACCTATACCAAGTTTGGGAGAGGTTCAAGTCCATGTTGAGAGATAGTCCTCATCATCACCAGTCAAATGATGTGTTGATGCGTACTTTTATAGATGTCTTGAAGCCTCACACCAAAATCCTGTTAGATTCTACAGCTGGTGGCCAAGCTTTGGAAAAGACTTATGAGGAGCTCTATACACTGCTGAAATGGATTTTGCAAGGCAACCCAGAATGGAATGCTGACACAACCAGGGGTGTGGTGCGGAATCTGGACAGGGTCTTGGCTAGGTGTGAAGATACAAACCTGGTACTAAATTAGGAGAAGAGACACTTTTTAGTAAAGGAAGGCATTGTCCTTGGCCACAAAGTGTCAAAAAGTGGCTCGGAGGTTGACCGGGCCAAGGTAGAGGTAATTGAGAAGTTGCCACCACCAGTGTTTGTAAAGGTTGTCCATAGTTTCTTAGGCCATGTTGGGTTCTATAGGCGGTTTATCTGAGAATTTTCAAAGATTTCCAGACCGATGTGCTGATTACTGGAAAAAGATGTAAAGTTTGAGTTTGGGGCAGAATATGTTAGTGCTTTCGAGGAGATAAAGAAGAAGCTGGTGGAAGCTCCTATTTTGATTGCTCCTGATTGGGAACACCTATTTGAGCTGATGTGTGACGCCAGTGATGTGGCCGTGGAGTAGTACTAGGGAAGAGGAGAGAAAAGATTTTTCACTCCATATACTATGCAAGAAAAATGTTGGATTCTGTTAAGGCGAGTTATACTGTCACAGAGAAGGAGATGCTGGCACTTGTGTATGCATTCGACATATTCAGGTCCTATCTAGTTGGGACAAAAGTTGTGGTGCACATGGATCATGCGGTCATCCGATACTTATTCAACAAGAAGGATGCTAAACCCAGGTTGATTCAGTGGATATTATTACTGCAGGAGTTCGATTCTGAAATTCGAGACAGGAAGGGAAGTGAAAATCAGGTAGCATACCATTTTTCGCTGCTAGAGGACAGGTCATGTGTGAGTGATGTTGGGCGAATCCGAAAAGAGTTCCCTAATGAGCAACTTTTGGCACTTAGCTTGGCGGAACTTCCTTGTTATGCAGACATAGTGAACCTGATAGTAAGTAGAGTGTACCCACCAGAGGCAACCGCTCAACAAAGAAAGAAGGTGAAGCATGAGTCCCGTTTCTATATGTGGGATAAACCATATCTATTCAAGCAAGGGCCAGATCAAGTGATGATACAGTGCATTCCCGGGAGTCAGCAACACAAGTGTTCAGAAGCTGCCATTCATCACCATATGGCGGTCATCATGGAGGAGAGCACACTGCTCATAAAGTGCTCCAGTCAGGTTTCTTTTGGCCAACTTTATTCAAGGAAGTAGCAGCATATGTCAATTCTTGTGATCAATGCTAGAGAACGGGTATAATCAATAGAAAACATGAGATGCCATTGCACAACATCTTGGAAGTCGAGGTATTCGACATGTAGGGGATAGATTTCATGGGGCCAGTTCCACCGTCATTCGACAATCAATATATTTTGGTAGCAATAGATTATGTTTCCAAATGGGTTGAGGCCACAACTTTTCCCACTAATGATTCCAAGGTAGTGGCCAAGTTTGTGAAGAAGTAGATTTTTGCTAGGTTTGGAACCCCACGAGCTATTATTAGCGACGGAGGTTCGCACTTTGTTAACAACTAGTTCTGAAACATATTAGGCAAATATGGAGTTCAGCATAAAGTAGATACAACATACCACTCTCAGACTAGCGGGAAGGTAGAAGTATCAAATAGGGAAGTAAAGCAGATTCTATAGAAAACTATAAATGCTCAATGAAAGGATTGGGCAAGAAAACTAGATGATGCTTTGTGGACGTATAGGACTGCCTATAAGACACCAATTGGAACTTCACCTTATAGGTTAGTTAGGGAAAGGCTTATCACTTGCCTATGGAGCTTGAACATCAGGCATATTGGGCTATGACGAAGTTGAACATGGATCCCGAGTTAGTTGGGAAAAAGTGGTTATTGCAATTGTATGAGCTGGACAAGTTTCAGTGGCATGCCTATGAGAGTGCCAAGATATACAAAGAGAAGACCAAGAGGTGGCATGACAACCATATAGTGCCTCGAATCTTCGAGCCTGGACAGATGGTGTTACAATTCAACTCCCAGTTGAAGTTATTTCTGGGGAAGTTGAGATCTAAGTGGTCTGGAGCATTTGAGGTTGCTAGGATGACCCTATACGAGGCAGTTGAATTGTGGCAAGAAGATAAAAGTGCCACATTTTTGGTAAATGGTCAAAGGTGTAAGCATTACTGGGGTGAGGGCGTTAATCAAGAGAAGACATCTAACACCTTATTTGAGGAATGAATGTGAGCTGGGTCATGCCGCGATGGTAAATCGGGTGCTGCGTGGGAGGCAACCCGTGAGTGTAATGTAATAGTTAGGATTTACTTTTGAAAAAAAAGTCGTGCCACGACTAAAACTACGGCACTGAGTGGGAGGCAACCCACGATTTTCTAACTTATTGGTGTTTTTGGATGATTTGAAGGATGCTATAGAGCTATAAAAATATGTTTTAGGGGACAAACACATTGCAGGAGTAAAAATGAAGGCCGGAAGTGCAAATGTAAGTGAAAGGGGAAAATTAAGCTAAACCAGTGAGCATACGCGATAACGCCGTGTCACGGAGCCGTATTAAATACTGGCATCAGAATCCAGTAAGGGTGCGTGATGCTGGCGTGTCACAGAGCTATTTATCCATGTTAGCCTCCGTGACACGTTGATGTGTATTTTGGCGACGGGCTTCATTAAAATACCGGGTCGAGCTGTCCCATATTCTTTCTTTTTAATCCCTATTTCAGCATTTTAGCCCCATTTTTGTTATCTCCTTTGCAACAAAACCCCCATTCCCCTCCCCCGTTGAACGTGAAACGGTTTAGGGCTTCAAGAATTCACCCCATCTTCTTAAAAATGAAGTGTCACAGGTATGTCTTGGTTTTCTCCCTTCTCTCTCATGTAAATTCTTGGCATGAATGTGTGGGTAAGTAAAGTAAACCCTAAGTCATGTACACTTGATAGAATCAAGCTCTTGTTGGTTAATCAAGAAATTATTTGATGGTATTTGCTCTATGCATTTGATAATGACATGAATCATTGCATTTTTCATACTAACTACGTGTGGGGGTGCTTGAAAAGGTGCATGAAGATGAAAAGGGGGAGTGAAAAATGTAAATTAGGGAATTCATGCCTTTGTTATTCAATTAGTGTGAAATGAATGGTTGGTTGTGCATTCTAAATCAGGGGAGCTTTGTGAGGCTGAGACATGAGAATTGTGCACTACATGTAGTTTAGGACATGCTAAATCGACATACTCCACTATGCCTAAGGCCATTGTGCAAAAATGTTGTTATTTGTGAATATGAGCATTCATAGATTTTAACTGCTCTTGATTACAAGTTCTTAATTGCTTGAAGTCTAAGTAAAGCAACATTGACTTCCTGTAAATGCTAGTGTCATGGGTATGAGTTATTTGAGTGTACGAAGTCTGAGTAGTACAAGATAATTACAAAGTTTAATATCTCAATGCAAAGTGCTTAAGTGACAATGTTGTTGAATGTTGTGCTTGCTTAATCTTGTCAAAGTGTTGATTATGCTTCAATGTGGGAGAAACTAGTCATTTAGTATATAGAAGGGGAAGTATGAGGACCCGAATAACTATGAATAGTGAAACCACACTAGCAACTAAGTGTGGGGTAATCAACCGAAGCCCTGACATATTGTTGACTAGCCATGTTAAATACTAACGAATTTGGTCTATGTGTTTTGGATGAATAGGAACAATGTCTGCGAGACAAGATGAAGGAAAAGGTGTCTTGTCCTCCGGCACAGGATGAAAAAGACTTCGACTGGGCACAACTATGCCAGCAGCCCCACCAGTTCCCAGGGGCCAGAAAAGGCAATTCGGTACCAGATGGGTGGTGGATGAAGGTAATAAATGGTATGCAAAGCATAAGGAGTCAAAATAGCTCCTGGAGGAGCAAATTGACTGGGAGAGTTTGGCACAAGAGTTCCCTCGGATACTGCAAAGGATACACACGTTGTCCATGGACTTCATCTTTAATGAGCCCAGGGAGTTAATTTAAACATTGTGGGGGAATTCTACGCTAATTGAGACCCCACTCTTCACAACCACACAATCAAGATTCGGGGTTAGGTCATCCCATTTGAGGCACATCACTTGAATGTTATCCTGGGACACCTGACATAGATCCACATCCACTCCGCCAACTTAATATCTCTCTGCCATATGCTGATATTCGTCACACATTATGCGGGCAACAATCAACAGCCAGATGGATTCACCATAAGGAAAAAGGGTACCATCAGACACTACCCTATTCACATATGAACAAAGAGGAACGAGTTTGGATGAAGATGGTATGTAGATGCCTCATTCCAGGGGTATATATGACTGATATCACCAGGGACAGGGTCTTCCTGGTATATGCCTTAATGCGAGATGTGGAGATCAATGTTGGGGTTGTGATCAAATCATCCATGAAAAAGGCGAGGTTGCATCAGGGGCACATGCGTGGTTTTGGCGGTCTATTCACCACCTACCTCAGGAGCTAGGACATTGAGAGGAAGCTTTAGATTAAAGGACAAGGGTAGAATGACGTGTTGTGGACTTGACGAAGATTAAGACGCCAGACACCACTTACGGGCCAGTTCTCACATTAGCCAAGCGGCACGCTCGAGATGATAGTTATGCAGCTAGGATGTTTGGACTGTAAATACTGCAGCTGCACATTGGTGGACGGCCGTAACAGAGGATGAGTTGTGGCAGGTGGACAGGGACTACCCGATGAATGAGCATGCTAGAGCCATGTGCAGGATTGGCGCAGCGTTTGTAGAGCCGGTGGACAATGATGTACCCACCTATGAGGAGAGGCGCCGGGAGGACTCAAAAATTGAGTCAGATGATGATGAGGGGGATGACTCTGACCTTGGTGAGGAGGCCTTTGCACCAGATGAGGAGATTGAATAGTTTCTTGATCAGGGAGTCTTTGCCACCCTAACTCTATTTTTACATTGATCTGTTGCAAGCACTGAGGATAGAGCTCATTTTAAGTGTGGGGTGGTTATTTGTGTTTGTTTATTTATATGATTCTCTGACAGTGGAATGTATTACCAGGTAACAACTAGACTCTATGTCATGTAATTTGTGGGTAGGAACAAGATGTGGTACTTGGTCTGTAATAGCTAGTAAGTTTATTTGTTTTTGTTCTTATTCTGTGCTTTTTCTTGTAATCATTTTTCATTTTTTACTTTTTCTTGGGTTTCTCGACTTTTTTTTGGGTTCTTTTCCTGAGAATAGTCCCCTTGAACTAAATAGGAGTTTATCTTTTTAGTCATAGGTAGAGACTGTTCCCTATGATGGATGGATGACGACCGTCTTAAGGGAAATTAGTCACGTCTAGGAAATAAAACCATCTCTAACGGGCTAAGGTACTTCACTTGGTTAGATGCTAGACTTTATGGAATATAAATTTGAACAAGCAAATAGTGAGGAGAAAATGGTAGGATCACATAGGGTGTGGTGTTTAACTCTAAATTGCAAAATTGTAGGCTTAATTATGCTTGTCACTCAATATGGATGAAATCATAAAAGGGGTCTAAGCTAACCAAGTGTGACCCTCTGTGCCATGTGTGGTGAGAACTAATTATATTTCTTGCTGACTAACATCTAGAATTTGTCTTGCGTGTATGAAAAGCTGAAAGTGGCATTAAACTTAGTGGATATGATTAAGGCATTTTTTTGTGAACTGAGCTAGTTGACCTGTCTCATTCATTGTCCCTCACATTGATTCCATCCCTGTGAGCCCCGTTTGAGCCTTCAAGCCTAATTTTATTGGAATAGCCTCACTAAGTAGCCTTACCCTTTTGTTTTAATGGCTTCAATGTTACTTTGATCCAAATAGGTCCTAGTGCACTTTATTGAGACAATATTTCAAAGGAGATGATCAAAGGAACAGGTGAAGAGTAAAGGGAGGAAGAAGTGTTGTGTGTACTTCATTTGTTAGTCATAAGCTATATATTTATATCCACGAAAAAAATATATTAAAAATAATAATAAAAAATAAAATAATATATACTTATACACATGTATGTGTGTGTGTGTGTATATATATATATGTGTGTGTGTGTGTGTATATATAGTGTATTGATGAGTTTAAGCCAAGGGTACACACTGCTTACATCTTGGATAAGAATAAGTAGGTGAAAGGAAAAACAATTTGAAAGGAGGTGGAGTGCAGGGAGAGAGAAGTAAGGCACTGAAAAGCGAAATGTATAATTGTCTTAAAGTGCATAGGGATAAGAGTAACTACGACCCTAGTAATTCTACCAGTCCCTTAGCCGACATTACAACCCGGAAAAACCTTTTGATCCTACAAGTGATGTTATGCTCGATTGAGTAGTACACTATAAGCAAACTCATGGTGTATTAGTTTTGCTTGAAATAGTTTTTGGAGCATGAGCGAATTATTTATATAATGTACTTAATTGTGATCATATTGATCTCATTAAAGCAGGGACATTGCATATATGTGAGGGCACATGATGGTGAATCCTTGGTGAAGCTAATGACCTCGCTACTATGATTCAGACATGTTGGTCGAATTTTTGGTTGAAAAGTTATTCATTAGGGCCTGTATGATTCTGTTTATAGATATGGTTAGTGAAGACCATTCTTGATTAAATGAACTGTATTCCATGATTAAAGTGTTTAGCACAACTAGGTGTGAGCTAACTGGGTCCACTGATGATGGTAATGTTGTTGAAATCATGTCTAGGATACTAAAGAATTATCTGAGGACGAACAAGGTTATAAGTGTGGAGTGGTGATCTTGGGCGTATCTATACGACCAAACTCCATATTTTCAACCATACGGGAGCCTAGTTGAGGATAATATTAATGTATTCGTGCATGTTTTGGGTTAATTATGTTTTCATACTAATAAATGCGATGTGAATATTTGAAAGTGGATAAGACAATCAATTCAGTGTGATGTGGCAGATGATACTCGGACTTGAAGTATGGAAATTTTGGAGAGCTTAAAAATGATTTGTGAATTTCATTTCTGTGTCACGTTAAGGATTGTTCATGTTGAAAAACATGCCATAGTGATTGGGTAGAAGAAGAAGTTTAGTAAATTTTGAAGGCATGAAACGGTGTGGGTTTGCATTTGATCCATGTCATGAAGGAGATGTGGCGCGTTGAGCTCCGTGACATAGAGCTTAATAATTCAGAAATCCCATCTTCCAGTAAGGGTCCGCGATAGGTCTGTGTCACGAAGGACAAATAGCGTGTTCATCTCCGCGACATGGAGCAATGGTTCCCAGTTTTTCTCCACTTCCAGTGCACCTCCGCGACAACTCCGTGTCACTGAGTTATTTCTCCTCGATGAGCTCCGTGCCATGGGGCTAGTTTTTCACTGTGAATTTTTTCACCTGTATAAATAGAACACTTAGATTTTTATTTTTCATTATTTGACAATTTGGCAAGAACGTGGGAAAGAACAGTTGAGCTGAAGAAAATTCTAGGATTCTTGCTCTTCTCTTTTCTTCTAAATTTCAATTTTCCTCATGATAGAAACTTGTTTGGAGATGTTTAATCAATAAATGAGTGGCTAAATTACCTCATTCTGAGGTTAAGGTTATTTGCATGATTGTATAATTTCATATTATTTTCAGTTGAATTTTCTTCTATCGTGAATGGTTGTTCTTCTATTCTTGATTTTGGTGTTTTAGTGTTTGGACAACATTAAGATAAATTTATAATCTTAATTTGAATCTTAAAGGAGAATTATTAGGATAGAACAAGGAATAGGGGAATGTGTTCTTACCTTTGCTGTAAATTGAAGGTAAGATTCGCGTGCAAGATATAAATATACCTGTAATGTCACATTCAAATAACAAAGGGAACAAATTTACTAGACCTATGATGATTTATTGCATCACAAATATGTGTAGTTGCAAGGTTCATAATTGGGAAATTGGCAAGAGGTTCGAAAGACCATAGTCAGACTCTAATTTTTCCCAACCATCAAACTGAAAGAGAAGGTAGCTGAAGAATAATACAAGTTATACATAATTGCGCTCCATGCCTTAACCTTAGAATGTTCTTTCTATTGTTTTAATCAACGTTCTTAGGTTCATTTATTATTACTTTATATATTATTAGTTATGAAACTCTTAATTCATTGTGTTACTTACACAATTGCATAGAATAATTGTGAACACTAAAATAGGAAAAAATCACTAAGTCATAGTCCCTGTGGATTCGATATCCAGCTTGAAAGAGATACTATATTACTTGTACGACCATGGACACTTGCGTACGTTTGGGCGGCAACAGTTGGAAAGGTGGCATATGAATAGGAATTGCCCTCAGAATTAGCTTCCATTCATCTTGTTTTTCATGAATCGCACTTAAAGAAGTGTTTGGGGGACCCAGCTCTAGTTGTTCCGATGGAGAGTGTAGGTGTGAAAGACAGCCTTAGTATGAGGAAGTTCTGGTGGAAATACTAGATCGTCAGGTTCAGAAGCTTAGGAACAAGGAAGTAGCTTCGGTAAAGGTGTTATGGAGGAATCAACATATTGAGGGAGCTATATGGGAAGGTGAAGCAGATATGACGGCTAGATACCCGCATCTATTCCCTTTTGGCTCAATTTCAGCTTGAGGTATCAATTTTTGCCCTAAAATTCTATTTAGTTTTCATGTTCGGTTTATGTGCCCAAGTTTCTTCTATGTCAAGGTATGCGTGTATAGTTTGTGAATTCAGTTCAGCCGTGTAGTTCAGTTCGGAGGTAGTCATTCCGTCAGTTTTCAGCTTAAATGATCAATATTTGAATATGGTAAATGCATTTCTCTGCTTTTTTGTATGTTTTCCAACATCCAAGGACAAATGTTCCCAAGGGAGAGATATTGTAATGCCCTAGAATCCCTAAGATCAGAAGCGAGAGTTGAAACAAAGAAAATTAGAAATTCTGCACCAAATCACAAAACGGGTTGTTATTGGACCCGTGGGGTTGACCAATTGTTGGTAGATGACTCGTGGTGAAGTACTTGCCTTAACTTTTGGAATTTGTGATTTGAAGTCACCATGGGCATGACCACGCGTCGTGGTCAGACTCCACGACTCGTTGAGTCAGTCGTGGTCAAGGTTGGAGAAGAATTAGGGACATTTAGGAAGTGAAGATCATGAGAGGACAACACTAATAGAGAAACCAGGCTCACTTAGGCAAATCCCACATCGGAAAAGAGAGGGAGAGTCCTGGGCTATTTAGTAAAGGAACTTGACCTAATACTATGAGGCACCTTTTGGGTTGAAAATTGGAAGGGGAAAATCCATGATGGGCTTCTGCCCAAGAGTGGACAATGCTTCACAGTGTTGGGCCAGGGTCGTTACAGTGGTATTAGAGCCGACTCTCGACTTGTACAGTGGTGGGGCAAACCTCAATGAGGACGTTGAGTCCCTATAGGGGGTGAGTGCAGGGACAGCGCTAGTAGAGAAACCTGGCTCACTTAGGCAAATGCCACATCGAAAAAAAGAGAGGGGGAGTCCTGGCTATTTAGTAAAGGAACTGGACCTAATACTATGAGGTGCCTTCTGGGTTGAAAATTCGAAGGGGAAAATCTGTGATGGGCTTCGGCCCAAGAGCGAACAATACTTCACAGTGTTGGGTCAGGGTCGTTACGGTGACCACGAGTCGTGGTCACTGATGACAATTCCGTTAGGTCCCTCATGGGGACCATTTAAGGAAAATTTTCAATGCACTCAACGAATGGAGGTAACAACTCGTGCCCAGTAGTAACGAGTCGTCCAGTCCCACATGAGGACTGGCAGTCTGTTTTTTCCTACGAGTTTATTAAAGGATTTTCCATAATTCCTATTATCCTAATGCCTAAACTACGTCATTTTAAGATATGAATGATGAGTTTTAAGAGGGGTAAATTCATTTTAGGCCATTCTTACTCATGCATGCAAGAGTAGAAGTCTAGAGAGGTGATCAAGGCTAATTCTTCAAGGTTTTCCATCCAATTCTTCCTTGGGCAATCAAAGAAGTTATAAAATCAAATCCCTTCAGAAATGTAGGGTTATGAATGGGTGAATTTGTTCACACCCATGCCCAATACTTATCTAATTCATGAAAATCTATGAGTTGATTCGATGGGGTTTTAACCCAATTCACGAATTCTCTAACTAAGTGTCATGGGTATGATATAAGTATGTTTTAATTGATGAATTATGATTCATGGGAAAGTCTTATTATGTTTTAAATTACTAATCATGTTTACTTATTTTCTAAATTATGATGCCCATACATGAAGGATTTATGAGAAGTTGAGATTTGTGATGTATGCTCAATTAAGATGAGTTATTGATGAGAAAAGTATGTTTCCAAGCTACCCATGTTTATAATTATGTTTTCAAGTGAATCTAGTTATTTTCAAGCATGTCAAATATTGGGAAAGCCCATATGTTCAAGTATGATATATGAATCATGTTAATTAGCTTACCACATGGTTTTGGAGTCTAGACTCCCAATGTTACTCAGCTCGTGGTATGGTTTGAGCTAACGCTCCTCATTTATGATTTTAGATTGGTTATATATATGATTATTTAGCTTTGTCACTAGATGATGGTCAGCTTCGTTGAAAAATGATGGAGACCATATGCATGTTTTTGGGAGTAGTGTCTAGCACCGAGTAGGATAAGGGTCAGTCAACCCTATGCCTCAGAACTATGAGCCAACGTAAGTATGTTCAAATTATTCGGGACCTCCTTTGTGAGTTTTCCCCTGCCCCAAGGGACCCTCATCTTGATATCGATATCATGGTAGCGGCTTAGCCCTGCAAGGCAATAGACGACTCTACCTACTTGAATGTAATAGTCGGGACCACGCAAGCTCTATCGTGGTAATGCCAGTTATATGACGAGTCTCCCATTGTTCCTAATGTTTTCAATTATGCATGTTTATCATTCATGAATATGCTTAAAGCAGGTTTGACCCAAATGTTTAGTTTTTACTTGT
This sequence comes from Datura wrightii, assembly GCA_035772735.1. Classification (NCBI taxonomy): domain Eukaryota; kingdom Viridiplantae; phylum Streptophyta; class Magnoliopsida; order Solanales; family Solanaceae; genus Datura; species Datura wrightii. The sequence continues at coordinate 126,715,572 of JASDFA010000018.1, forward strand.
GATATTCAGTTTTCAGCTTTGGGTCATTCGATTCAGCTATGATATTCATTCATGATAAAATTATGATTTCAGAAAATAACATGCAAGCCTTACTCTCAGAATCTTATTTTAATTATGTCTTACATTATACATGTTTAATGACTTTACTTACTTAAGCGGTTTTACTTACCTTGCATACTCGGTATATTCCACGTACTAACCGCATACTTTATGCTGTATCATTTCATGATACATGCCCCGGTGCTCAGACTCGGTCTCGTCCCTAGCCAGTCTTTGGAGTTAGCATCCTGCATCTTTTGGTGAGTCCTCATCTCTCAAGGACCATGCTTTATCAGTTTTCTTTATGTATTTAGTATCAGACTTAGAAAGTTATGATCGTGGGCAAAAATAACATGCCCGAGTGATACTTTATAGCTTAATTTTGCCCTGTTTATCTAATTTATTCTATACATTTTCATGTAATTTTATATAAATGTGAATATATGTGCTAACCAACATGATTAGTCCTTGTTTTGTAGGTTTCAATGATTTTGAGGAACTAATTCATAAGTTGGTGAAGTAGAGGAATGGAGTCGGGAGCAAATTGCGAAAGTCGGCAAAGAGCATGCCATGGCAAGGCTCTAGCGCGCCAGGTAGTGTGCCACGCCAGGGTAGCTGCGCGACAGGAGATTGCCGACGCGCTGCATGAGCAGCGTGTCACGTTGGCAGCACGGTGACACTCGGCAGTTTTGGCATCCGGAGGCAATTTCCAAAGAGCCTCCGCGTTACCTCCGCGACACGGAGGCAGTGCTCCATGATACACTCCGTGACACGGAGCCATTCCACAACAGGCTAAATTGTGCACGTTTCTCATTTACTATAAATAGGTCCCTTAGCTCCTAAAACCATTGGGTCACGATTTTATTCTGAAAAACCACCTAGGAGTGAAGGGAGAAGTGAGAGAACTCATCTAGGGTTTGGCAAATTCCCTTCTCATCTACCAATTCTTGTAAGTATGTTAATTTAGTTGTATTTTCTTGTAGTTTTACGAACATGAATGGCTAGAACCCTTCCTCTAGGGTTGAAGCCATGAATTATGAATGTGTTTTTATGAAATTGTGTTGGAATTAAGTTATTGATTGTTGTTTTGTCTTGCATTCTGGATTATTGATTATTTTTATGATTGATCACCATGAAAACATACACGTTAACTTGGGCATTTTCTTAAGAAAGCATTTACCTAGGTTAGAACATGAAAATGTGAGGAGCATGATTGTATCTCACGATATAATTTGTGTTAGGATAGAAATATACCTAATGCCTTGCTTGGTTGATAAAACGGGATTATTTAGAGACCGACTTAGGTTTATCACATCACCACTCAAAGAAGTAGTTGTGAGTCTAAGTTGAGTTAAATGATTAGGTGCACGTGAGTCCCTACTCATTTCCACGTAAACCACATCCACGTAATTAATTTCCCACGAACTAGAAGTAGCATCCTTGCTCACAATGATGTAGTGAGGCTAGTTTGTCGTGTTTAGAGGCTCGAAAGGCTCTGAGCATGCAATTCTGATTATGTGAGACAACAATTGATAGTTTCATACTTAACCCATTGCAATTCGTAATAGCGCATGATTAAATGGGTTTTAACTCTATGTTGCTCCTAGAGTGAATTCAGAATATGTCGTTGACCAAAAATTAGACTTAATTAAACCTCCCTCAAAAACTTTTATAATCGACATTTTCGGTGTTTAGTATCACACTTGGAATAGATAGTTAAAGGAATGGGTCCAGTCCCTGTGGGTTCGACATTCCGGTTCTTAAAAAGAGCCACTATATTACTTGCACGACCCGTACGCTTGTGGGATCAACAAGTTAGTTGGGGTCTTGTCCCATCAACTCATCAGTATTAGAGGCTTTTCGTACATAGAAAGTAATTATGTTCAGACTCTTGTGTTATTCTGATGTATGCTTATTTCAGACTTCTGTTAATTTTATCATGTTGGTCTTCCGCTTTTATGATTGATTTAGATGTTATGTTCATGTCATGGTTCGACTTGGAGTCCCTCGGGGTTTCTTGTCCCGTGTCTCGATCCGAGCCTCTATTCGGGTCACGACAGTTCTCCTCTGATATCCCCATCATCTCTTCTTCTTTCTCACACGTCTTCTTTTCATATGTCGCCTTTTCACCTTCCCTCTTTCTCTTTCTTTTCTTCTTTCTCACTAATTCTCTTCATCTTCTTTCCTCTGATATCTTTTTTCTCTTTCCTTACCAATGGAAAATTTTCAAAAAAGTTATCTCTCATATTTATCCGAAAGAGTATTCCAAATAAAGAAAACAGTAAGGCCTCTAATCCTAACCTGTTGATTCTAATTCTTTGGAGCATTCCTTTCTCTCTCTCTCTCTTTCTCTCTTCTCTCTCTCTCTCTCTATCTATCTCTATTCTCAAACTCCTCCTGAAAGCATCTGAAAAAGCATCTTGTTGATATTGATGTTAGTGTCCAAAAAAAATATTCAAGTTTGAACTTAAACGCACTCTTGACGTCAAGGCAGATTTCTGGGCTCCTTTAATGAGACCCTCTTTCATTTTCTCAATGATAAACCCTTATTTCATGATTAAATTGTTGACTTAATTGCTCTTTCAAATCTTCATTGTCACATTCATGAATTTTTAATTTTTCAAGGTTAGGCAAATATTTTTTCTTCTACTCGTAAATGAGCTTTTGAACCTCTGATTTAATTATTTTATGTTAATCTTAGGTCCTCCAAGCCCGATGAAGTTAAAATTCTTGTTCTTGAAAAAATTATTTTTATCAACTACTCCCATTTTTATTCCATCTTTAAAGTCGAATGCTCTGGGTATTTTGTATGGTCTAAGAATACCTGGCCCTCTAACTTTGAAGTCTCCTTTGAGTAGGCAAAGAAGTGTATTATTTGAGAATCCACTAATTATCTCTCGTCCCAACTAGGCCTTAAAGATCTTTCTTTTAAAACTTGAGTTCTTTCACACAATGTTGCCACTATTCTTCTACTCGAGAAGGTCACTCTACTCTCACTCAACAGCATACCCTTTTCACTAATTGTCTTGTCACTAAATCAAAGCTCAAGCTGTCCATATTTATTATCAATTATATGTAATAAATTATTTTGGAACCCTCCAGTCTTCCCTATGGTGTAATTATTACTTGCATCATGGAGATTAATAACATAAACTTGGCAAACTTTCCTCCTCTATATGTTAAAAATGTTATGACTAGAGCTATAGTCAGTATAGGGTATGTTCATACTTATGACTCTTGGGTCCTCAAGAATAAGTCTAATCCTTCTTGACTCTTTCCACTTTAAAATCTGAGACGTCTACCTTTCCTTCCTTCCCCTCAATTGATTACTCCATTGAAATTCTTGCTAAATCGATCGCTATGAAAGAGAATCTTGACTTGTTCATGGATATTCTGGTTGAATTGCAAATTTCATATGGAAAAGCTCAAAGATGTTGCAAAAGAGGTTAGTACTGATGTTTCTATTCTCATGCTCAAGCTGAATCAAGTCATCAAAAAGAAAAAGAGGGTGATAGCCTCCATCTAGACGAAGACTGGGGAGTTCTCTATGCAATTGTTTAAACTCTGACCTACTTTCTTAGAAACTGATCCTTTTTCATAATTTTTTTCTGGATGACTGTTCTAAACACCAACTTTTTTCTCTGGACTTTAGTTGGTTATTGCTTGTTTTTATTTGTTTGCTACTTTTGCTGGATATATTTAGTTAAATTGTGCTATTCTCATATATGTTTGTTTAGCTAGTTATATGTTTTCATACTTTATTGCTTAGTTGCTTGTCTAGTTCTATTTTTGTTGATGTCGAAGGGGAAAAAATTTATTGGAGCGCAAACATCAAATTCAAGGGAAAAATTACATTAATTGTCATTGAATAAATTGACATCAAGCATCTCATTCTAGGGGACCATTCCATCAACTAAAGTCGATCTCAATCAAGTAAAAAATAGAAAAATTGACCAACTTGTACTATTAAATTGTTGTCAAACAAAAGAGAAAGACTGTTAGGATTAAGATTTTAATGATGAAGTAATTTATTTTGCAAGAAAATATCAAGTTGTCAAAACACCAAAGCAACGCTAGCAAACCAAAAGGATTTCAAAAACATAGAAAGAAGATAGTACATCTGATAAGTTATTCAGTTAAAGAAGGAATCTCAGCTATTACGGAAACAAGTAACAAAGATTGAGATATTGATTGACAACAACTAAGAAAGTGAATATCAAAGGATTTAATGAGTAACAAATCCAACAATCAATGGCTAACCTAGAAGGAAACAATTAACTAACAAAGACAACATTAAAGAAAGGAAAAAAACCTCCCAGTGAAAGATGTACCAGGCATGTTGGAGGACCAAAGATATTGATTGTCATTAACACTCCACTTTATTCTTGAA